>JAZKJV010008009.1:0-1473004 GCA_037367405.1 Ottelia alismoides | reverse complement strand
TTTTTCCATTCACTAGGGTAGTCTGACCCCTGAGCCATCTTGTAATTATCTATTTTTATATTTAAATTATTTTTCTGACCATTTCTGTATATATCACTCTCTGACATAATTTTTATCTTTTTGTGCAAGGGCCCGGTGGACTTGGAGCGTCTTTCTTGAAGTCGACGCATCTCGGAGTGCATCGAAGGCCCACGATTCGTGGATCAAGTCGGCTGTTGAGACGCCAAATTTAAACTTGTAAAAAAAGTGTCTGCATTTACAATGGTTCTTGTTTGGGATCTTGGTCGTGTAAATCATAATAAAACGTGTCCTAGTGTGCTGTGTGGTTGCTTTACGTAGAATAAGACCTGCACTTGCGGCTCTTAGAACTTCTTAAGACTGTTTGTGCTCGTACTATTTAGGACCACACTTCACCATTAAAAGGCGCATTTAGACCGCTATTTGATCTGATTTATTGATTTTTATATTTGGTGGTCTTTATTTTCTTGATTGAGTCCGATCCGAGAGGTTGAGGTCACAATGACCATTGACACATTCTTACCTTAGTCGCTCGGGACGTTGATGAGCGACCTGAAGGCTAGGGTATAAGTGCTAAATTGGTCGTTGCGACCCAAGCGATCAAGTCAACTCAATCAAGAAAAAATATCAGACCACTAAATAAATCAAAGATCAATCAAAACAAAGTGAGCGGTCATGCTATGAGATTTACCTGGTATAGCACCCAGGGTCGAACTCAAGGAGCACGGATTGTCTAAAAAGCCTACGAAGTAGTCAAAAAAATCAGAGAAAAAGGGAAAATATTTTAGTGGTTTTTAATTATTTTTAATTTTTTTTGGATTTTTAATATGTAAAGAAAATAAGGAAAACAACCACAAGCAAGTTTTGACAATTTATTTAATGCACTAAAAAGTAAGCAAAAATTCAGGAAAAAATATTTTTATGTGTTTTATGTTTTTCTGTGTTTTTGGGTGAATTTTTGAGATTTTTCTGATATATATTTTATTTTCTAAAAATCAAACAGTGGCGAAAATACAAGGTACTGTCCAGCCAGGCCCAAAATCCCCAGATAAAATATCTAAGGACCTGAAAAGGACCTGGAGGTATTTTTCCTGTAAACTAGGTAAAACAAGGAAAATTTGAGTACCAAAATTATTGTTTTTGGATTTTTAATGCATTTATTGGAATTTGTATGTGTTTTTGAGGGTTTTTAAGTTTTTAAGGTTTTCCAGTGATGAAAAATAGCCATAATTGGCTAGAAAAATCAAGGGACACAAGATAAATAGTACCTAATTTTTATAGAATTTTTAGGGGGGTTTTTATATTTTTTTTGTGATTTTCAAAATGGAACAGTGCCAAAAATAGATATTTTTGAATTTTTAAAAATAGCAAACAAGATCAGAAATGTCCTCAAAAATCTACAAAAATCCTACACCATGGCAGGAGCCATGTGTCAAAGTTTCGTTGGATTTGGAGGTGATTTGATATTTTATTCAAAAATGACAAGAGGGAATTGTGCATAGCGACCAAAGTGCAAATACCCAAAGTTCTGGGGGTCCTGGTGCAAAATACCCAGCAAAACACGCGCCACGCTCGTGCCTGGGGCACTCAGGGACCCAAATGTGATAAAAATAAGTCCCGAGGACTTATTGGTAACAAGTACCAAAAGTCCAGGGGCTTATCTGCAAAATACCCAAAATATAACGCACATGTAGAAATAAATCACGCACAGGGGTATAAATGCAAATAGAATAAAACCTTCATTCATTCAAGAACCACCAGAACTACAGGGGTCTCTATTGCAAATAACCCAGATAAACACGTGACGAAGCACGTGGCATACAACGCACAGGGGTATAAATGCAAATAAACTAAAGTGCGAGGTCCACTATGCAAATATCCCAAAAACTAAACAACCGCATTTCTATATTTACAGGACTAAATAATAAAAACTAAAAACAGAGGGGCCTAAGGACAATTACCCCTTATTTAAGATCCAAGGGCGGAGCGTGCGCCACGTGTAGATCCGACGGTAGAGAGGCGGAGGCGCCTCACTCCTGTAACCCTTGGCGTGATCGGATGGCTGAGATGAAGACACGTGGAGGATCTGACGGTGACTGCTCAACTGCGCCTCATCTCAAGATCAAATGGTCTGGATCAACTCCTCCTTTGATCGTGCGGTGCCTGACACTCCTGGAACGGATGGCTCAGATTAAAACTGGGGCTGGAGGGCGATCGAACGGTGCCTGAAGGTCGAGGAAGAACAGGTGGCCGGCGAGGTTCGCCGGCCCAGTACGTGCGCTCCTGACCTCCCCTGCTGCGCCTGAAGATCGGAGAAGCTCCGACGTGGTGCTCCGCAGCTGCTGGTGGTCTCCGATGGCCCAGCCGAGCCCCTGGAGGGCTCCGGCGAGGTCGGCGGAGGAGAAGCTCCTGTCTGAATGTCAGGAGGCCTCAGATAGCCTCCTCTGGTCCTGCAAAAAGGCTCAGGATCTTCGCGGGTCGAGGGCAAAATGCCTCGACCTGGTTAGGCGTCGTGGAGGTGGTCTGTGCGTCGGTGCGGACGAACCCCGGCGAAGCGACGGCGAGGGGATTCGAATCCCAGCTCCTGTGCGAGCTGGGTTGAATGGAGGGGCGGAGAAGGTGCGCGAGGGAAAGGCGAACGTGATGGGGGATTCCGATGATCGAATGGGTGCGGGAGATGGTCGGAATCGACGATAAACGACGGCGGCGCGGTTTGGGGGTAAATGGGAAATTAGGCTAAATAGCTAAGCTAAAGGGTTACCTGGGTGGAGGAATGGGCTGTGGTCGAGCTTGCGCAGCTCTGGGTCTTCGCCTCAAGGATCGCCGACGTCCGAGGCTCGAGCTCCAACTCGGGGCGGAGCACGGCGGTGAAGAATCACCGGATCGATGGCTTTCGCCTCCTCTCCTCGCTGCGACAGGTCGAGGAGCGAGCTGTCACCTCTCTCTCTCTGGAGCTCACTGGGGAACGAAGCAAATGGCCAAAGATGCCGATTGAAGGTGGTGGAGCTCGGCTTTATACGTGTGTGCAGACCCGACTAGGGCTGGTCGGGTAGGGTCACGGTGGCGCGCGGACCCCGAGGTCGATGCCCGGCGAGGGTGTCGGATGTGGGAGGTGTCAAACGGAGCCGGGGTTTAGGTGTTAGGCAATCGGGTTGAGCGGGTATAAATCCGAGAATAAAGTCCGGTGCTCGAATCCGCGGAGAATGGTCCTGGGGGGGTCAGTTGACCGGGCGGTCAACATCCCCAGGACCCAATGAAATCAGGCCACGTGGCAGGATCTTGAGGTGACAAATACACCTAGCTAGGGGCCGAATCAGCAAAAACCCAAAACATGAAATATTTTTATTTTATTTTTTTCTATTTTTTTGGTGATTTTTAATTAATTTTTGGAAATAAAAATAAGCTATATACATAATATGTACCATATAGGTATATGTACATAATTAGGGTTTTTGATTTTTGATTTTTAATTATTATTTTATACAATTTTATCCTTATTTTATATTTTATTTATTTATAGAATAAAATGAGGGATTAAAGGGTATTTTTATTTTGTTTTTATTATTTATATACATAGGTGAAATAAATAGTTATGTACAACTATATACATGGCATTTGTACACTATATTTTTGTAATTTTAATTTTTGTTATTTTTATTTGATTTTTGTTGTGATTCTTTTTGTTTTATTTACTTACAATATATAGCATGGAATATTTACAAAAAGTTTAGAAAATGATTTTATTTATTTACAAGGTTAAATAAATAAAGAAGCATGGTCTATGTTCATGGTGAAAGGGTGTTTTTGATCTTTTTAATTTTCAAATTTTTATTTTGTTTTTAATATTTTCTAAATACATACAAATATTTACAAGCATATTTTTGGGGTGAGGAAAATATAATTTTATGTATTTACATAAGTATTTACACCAGAGCCCCTATCTCCCTCTACTTTGGCTTTTATGCGGTCAGGCCCATGCTGAGCCCTCCCTTGGGTTAGGTTGCTCAATATTTATTCTAAATATTTCCCTCTTTTCTTTTTAATCTTTATTCTTTTATGTTTGCACAAAAACATGCTAATTATAGGTTTTTTACACAGTGCATGCTTTTGGTATTTATTGATATTTACATATATCTACATGTATTTGCAAAGGTTTTTTGTAGCTAAAATATAAGAATAAAGAGTGATGAATGGGTATTCATCACCCCCTATACTTAACTTTGCTAGTCCCTTAGCAAACACTTATTTGAAAAAGAAGTGAAAAAGAAAGAAAAAGAAAAAGAAAAAGAGGATGTACATGGATCAAGGTTGATTATTAAACTTGCCTTCATTAAATTGGGATATGGAGCTTGATCAGATCTTTGGATTATTAATGTGTCGGAACCTTATTTGGACTTAAGCTTAAAACCCAACAGCCTCTAAGTTCCACCAATCTATGGGCAAGACTCCTCAATAAACCAGATCAGAACAAGTCTACATACACAAACTCTAATGACCATGAATCTTTCCATGCGGTGTAAGTGATATGTGGCTCCCCACCTAAGAAGTAACAAAGAAACAACCTCCCTCACCTGGTAACTCTAATGCCTCGGTCTAGCAACTCTTTCCTCGAGAAGCGGGGTATTCCCTTCTAAGTTCAAGTGCACTGGCTCAAGAAGAGGGGGTTAGAAGTATAGACTTTTGGAAGCTTAGCCAGTGTAGCTAAGTCTCCCGCTGCAAGCTTCATGAGATGTAACATGGATACCATAAGCTTTGCTTTATTTGACTATATACACTCCGGTGGGGTTATTAAATTTTCAATCCCGACCCACCACTTTTTTGGAGTTCTTTTGCATTTTTGCATTTTTTTTTCAAGGACTTCTATACAGCATATCTACATGGTGCAGCATATTTACAAGAAATTTCCTCTTGAGCCAGTAGACTATCCTCTTTTGAAGCTTTATTGCAACCCACAGCTTCTGTCTTTAGCCTTCATCACCACTAGACCAAGTTGAGACGCACTTCCTTCACTAGAAGAAGAAGAGAGAGGTCCGCCTAGAAGTACTACCCTCATATGCTACCCCAAGCCAAAGGAAACTGCCTCCTCACTACCCTCATCCGTGGAGAGCCATGTGTAAAGTGCAGGTGCAAGTCAAGCCATTGTCTCTAAGAGTCATGCGTGTGTTGTTAAGTGCTCTACTTAGGCTCATCAAGATGACATATGCTCATAGCCTAGTGGACTCAAAGAATTAAGTCCTTATGGACCTGAAAAGCCTTAACCCTAAGTCCTATAAGGTTCCTCTTTAAAGTTAAGTGGATTAAGATCTTATTCAAGCTCCATTTCTCAATTTAATTCCAGGCTTAGTTTAAATGTCAACTCTCATCCAGGAAAAACTATATACATATATGTACACAAGATGCTATTTACAAATATTTTACAATCGTGCAAAATTTTTGAAAAATGTTTTGAAATCATGGATGAATGATGCATGAGGTGCAAGTTTTGCAAAAAAAAAATATTTACACACATTTACACAAAATTCTTGCAAACTTTTGATTTTCAAAACATTTAGGAAAAATTTTGTACTATATACATAATTTTGATACAAAATATTTACACAAGCTTTACACAAAAAGATTTTTTTTGAAATCATTTTTACAAAAATACTTTGTACACTAGCTATGTATGTGCAAGATAAAAGAAGTTTATGTACATGAAAATTTTTTAATTTTTGTGATTTTTAGCCATTTTATTTATTAACACACTCACACAAAGTACGAGTTATGGCTAAAGTATATATGAAATATATACACACCCCCCTATACTTAGCTCGAACGATGTCCTCAGAGTGATCAAGAGCGATGAAGAAGACATAGCTCGTGCTTAGTAAAAGGGAAGTGAAAAGGAATGGCTAAGTACAGAAACGAATAAATGAATAGAATGAGAGGAACTCGGTGGTTTCCCCCTATACTTAGGATTAACTAATCCTAAGTATAGCAAGCTGTACATGAAGGGAAATCCGAGTGAAGAAGATACAGAATCTGCCCCCCCTATACTTAGGGTAAAATATCCCTAAGTATAGGCAGCAAAACAGGAGCAGAACGAATGAAAAGAATACTCGCAGGTCCTACATCCCCCCTATACTTAGGGTAAAGTACACCCTAAGTATAGCATAATCATAAGATGAGAAAAAGGGATGTGGGACTAAAGAATAGAATGATATGGACAACTGGATCTATACAGGCGGAGGAACAGTGAAAATCAGGCGTGAGATGCAAAAGATGTGAGTCAAGAGACCACATCTCACGCAAAATGAATAGGGGCAACAATAACGTCCCGCGCTCATGATCTAGAAATGGATGAGCCGCTGGCCGTTCACTCGAAAGGTGCTCTTAGAAGACAACTCGGATATATCAATACTACCATTGTCGTGCACCTTTCTGACGAGAAAAGGTCCCTTCCATTTGCTCTGTAGCTTCCCTGGAAATAATCGTAGCCTCGCATCAAACAGCCATACTCTCTATCCAATCTCAAAATGCTTGTGGCTGATATGAGAATCATGCCACTCCTTGACTTTCTCCTTATAATGTAGGCTGCTTGAGAAGGCTGCATCTCTAAGCTCCTCCAGGGCAGCTAACTCTGCCCTTCTCTGGTCTCCCATACCATCTGGATCCATTAAAATGTCTGTGACTACCCAAAGTGACTGTGCCTCAGCTCAACAGGTAAATGGCATGGCTTACCATATTACGAGGCGAAAAGGAGATGTGCCCAATGGAGTCTTGAAAGACATCCTATATGCCCACAAGACCGAGTCCAAAAGCTGTGACCAATCCTTTCGGTCCGGGCGGACGACTTTCTGCAAAATAGTCTTGATCTCCCTATTCGACACCTCAGCTAGACCATTCGTCTGTGGATGGTAAGGTGTGGCAACACGATGATCTATGCTGAACTCGCTAGCAAGGGCCTTTACCTGGTCGTTGATGAAATGAGACCCCCCATCAGAAATCAGAACTCGTGGAACCCCGAACCGCGTGATGATATGCTTCCTCAAAAATCTGCAAACTGTCCTCGCATCAGCGGCTCGGGCGGGGATAGCCTCAACCCAACGACTAACATAATCAACGGCCAACAGAATGTACTCAAATCCCTGACTCTTAGGGAATGGACCCATGAAATCGATGCCCCATGCGTCAAAAACCTCACAGAAGTGAATGGGCTGCATCGGCATCATATCACGCTGTCCACAAGTGCCCATCCTCTGACAGTCAGTAAACCTCTTCACGAACTCATCAGAGTCCTTGAAGAGGGTAGGCCACCACAAGCCGGATTGGCGTACTTTCTGTGCCGTTCTCCTCCCAGAATGATGTCCTCCTGCCTCAAGCTTGTGGCAGTAAGTGAGGACGCTATGGTGTTCCTCCTGAGGAATACACCGACGCCAGACGCTATCCCCTCCTTCGTGGTAAAGGATGGGATCCTCCCAGTAGTAGGACTTGGCCCTCGCAAGGAAGGTCTCAAGCCTCTGCCTGGGCCAATCTTGTGGGACTTTCCCTGCAACGAGAAAGTTCACAATATCGGCATACCACGGGAGTGAGGCGATAGCAAGGATCGCCTCATCTGGGAAGGTATCTCGAATGGGATCGATCTGCTCAAAATCCTCAGGCTGCTCTAATCGGGAGAGATGATCCGCCACCACATTCTTGACTCCAAGCTTATCCTTGATCTCAATGTCGAACTCCTGGAGTAGAAGGATCCATCTAGTCAGTCTGGCCTTGGCATCCTTCTTTACCATGAGGTACCTGATGGCGGTGTGATCTGTAAACAAAGTCACTCTAGATCCAATGATATACGATCTGAACTTATCTAGGGCAAACACTACGGCTAGCATCTCCTTCTCTGTGACCGTGTAATTCCGCTGGGCGGAATCCAATATGCGGCTAGCATAGTGTATGGCAAACGGAACTCCATCCCTCCTCTGTCCCAGCACTGCCCCACGGCAAAATCGGAGGCGTCCGTCATGATCTCGAATGGGAGAGACCAATCAGGCGGCTGGAGAACAGGAGCCTCAATAACATGCTGCTGGAGAGTCGCAAAGGACGAGAGACACTTGTCATCGACAAGGAACTCGGTGTCTTTCGTCAAGAGGTCAGTCAACGGTCGGGCAATCTTGCTGAAATCCTGAATAAATCTCCTATAAAATCCAATGTGCCCCAGGAATGACCGTAGCTGCCTCAAATTGGACGGCGGTGTGAGTTTCCTAATGACATCAACCTTGGCCGGATCAACCTCCATGCCCCTGTTGGAGATGATGTGGCCAAGCACCGTCCCTTGAGTCACCATGAAGTGACTCTTCTCCCATGACAGAACCAAATGAAACTCGATACATCGCTGGAGTACCCGGGTCTAGGCAGTCAAGACAAGAATCGAATCCGTCGCCGTAGACCGAGAAATCGTCCATGAAAACCTCCAAACACTCCCCTACCATGTCCGAAAAGATCGACAACATGCACCTCTGAAAAGTCGCAGGGGCATTGCATAGCCCAAATGGAATGCGTCGAAAAGCATATGTGCTGAAGGGACAGGTAAAGGTGGTCTTCTCCTGATCCTCAGGAGCGATGGCCACTTGGTTGTAGCCCGAGTACCCATCCAGGAAGCAATAATGGCTCTTCCCTGCCAGTCTCTCAATGATCTGGTCAATAAAAGGCAGGGGAAATGGTCCTTCTTGGTGGCTTGGTTGAGTCTCCTGTAGTCAACACAAACCCTCCAAGAGGTGGGTACTCGTGTAGCGATCTCCTCTCCCGACTCACTGATCACAAATGTGATGCCCGTCTTCTTGGGCACCACATGCAAGGGGCTGACCCACTTGGAGTCGGAAATGGGATAAATAAAATCTGCGCTCCACCATTTTGATATTTCTTTCATCACGACCTCTCTCAGGTTGGGGTTCACCGCCGCTGGAACTCACGCGACGGTTTCTCCCCCTCCTCAAGATAGATATGGTGGGAGCACACTGCTGGACTAATCCCATGGAGATCCGCTACGCTCCATCCGATCGCCTTGCGGTTCTTTCAAGAACCCCCATCAGACGAGATTCTTGCTCTCCAGTCAACTCGGCGGAGATGATGACTGGGTACATCTCTGAATCACCCGCAAGGAATCGATACTTCAGCGAAGTAGGGAGCGGCTTTCGCTCTGGAATGCTGGGTGCTGGCAAATCTGGCTGCGGAAGAAACTGAGTGAAAGCTGCTAAGTCGGCCAAATCTGCCTGGGAAAGTGAAAGCGTACTCTCGCAAACTAGATCGGGAGAAGGCTGCTCAACTGCACTGTCTCTGCTGGGCTCTGCATCTACCTCCTCCTCATCTATAGGCTCAGGTGAACTCGGGTCTGGCATCTGATCATAGCAATCGGCCCAATCAGACTCTGAATCCGAGGGATCTGCATCAATCGTGGTGGCATCAGTACCACCGGAAAACAAGGTGGCCTCAGCACCACCATCACTGAACATCGTGTCGCGATCAAGGACCGGCTCTGCTGCCTCTGTGGTATCCTGAACCAGGGCTGTGCTCTCCAGACTCTCCTCTGCTATCATATCGGCATCAGCTGTATCGGAATATGAGAGGATGGTCTGTGCTGCAGGATCTGCCCAAGCTGCCTCATCGTCTGTGATCACAAAATCACAGTCCTGGTGGATGTCTGGCTCTGTGTCTGTCAGCTGCTCCGAATCTGTACTCGCATCTGAGCGGGTTCTCTCTCTAGCTCTGTAGTCCTCGACCGTCTCTATTTGTATACTTTCGCCCTCGACGCGAAAGTACACCTTCCCACTGTCTTGATCAGTCACCGCTTTGGCTGTGGCCAAAAATGGACGACCAAGGATGATGGGGGTATCGGCCACTGACTCAGGGATCTCCATGTCCAACACTACGAAGTCCACGGGGAATTTCAGGCCCTGAATCGTGACGATAACGTCTCGTAATAACCCCTTCGGTCTCTTGACAGATCGATCAGCGAACTGAAGGACTGTCCTGCTCTGTCGAAGAGTGCCCAACTTGAAGCGGTCGAGAAGGGCTGCCGGAAGAAGGTTGATCGACGATCCACTATCTAGAAGAGTACAGTCGAACCTCTGCTCACTAATCTGGCATCTGACATACGGGGCCCCTGAATCTGGCCTCTTGGCTAGCAGTCGGTTCTGGATCGCAAAACACGTGGCTTTCGTCAGCACATGGATCTCGGAAGTGTCCTCCTCCTCCTCCTGACTGTAGTCCTGTCTCTCAAAGATCGCTGGAGAAGGGGGATGTGCTGCAAAGCCTCCTGGAGGGTCAGCTGGATGTGGAACCTATCAATCATGCTCTGGCTGAACTCCTCAAGCTCTCTCTTTTTTGGATTTTCTTTTTTCTTCCCCTTCCCCATCTGAAGGGCTCTAGGGAAGGGGATCACAGGGTCCTTCTCAGATGAAGGACTAGGAAAAGGTCTAGACGGTTCAAGGACCGGATCCACACATACATCATGCACCACAGTGGGACCAGAAGAAAGTAAACCTTTTCCTTTATTCATAACAGAGTTCTGAGATACATGAATGCGAGGAAAGACAACATCTCTATCTGTACAAACACCGGTGGCCTCAGTACCACCTCTGGCTGGCTCTGCTGCTGCTGCTGCAGGTAGACGTCTTGCGGCATCAGTACCGCGGGCTGGCTCGGCTCTACTCGTGGCGTCAGTACCACCTCCTCGAACTGGTGAAGCGGCGGCCTCAGTACCGCCGGTAGGATCAACATCTTGGTGGCATCAGTGCCACCATCATCATCTGGAGCGGCCTCAGTACCGCTCTCCTCCTCCTCATGTGGCGCCTCTGATGTATCCTCGTGGTGAAGCTCAAATGAGGCGCCGCCGCCTGCTGGTGTCCTACCGCTCCTAAGTGTGACAAAATCAGCATCAAATAGATCCGAAGATGTATCATAAAATGGGTCACTAGGAGTGGCTAACTCAGTATGTACTACCTGCTCAGATTTCCTCTTGAGATTGTTCGGGTTGGCTCAATCTGGGCTAGAATGGCGGCCTTCCCTCTCACCAAGTCCCGCATCTCCTGGCGAACTCGTCCATCTCCCGTCTGAATGTGGCCTGCTGGTCCGTGAGGAGGCGGGCGATATCATCCAAAGCGGGCTCTCGTGGGAGCCCGACGGGTAGCCTCTCTGTGGGTGAGGCTGCTGGATCTGCTGCTGATGGTGCTGGTAAGAGGGATATGAGGACGGGTGCTGCTGCTGAAACGGGTGAGCCTGCTGCTCACGCCTCCACGACTGTCCCTGCTGCTGAAAGGGACGAGGACCGAAGGATGATGGCTGATGCTGCTGGTATGCTGGGGGCTGCTGCTGCGGCTGTTGGTGATCTCTCTGCTGGGAGTACTGCCCTCCCTGACCTGACGACTGCTGCTGGGGCTGGGCACCACCATTCCCCCACCTGAATCCGGGATGGTCTCGTCGGATCCCAGGCTGGGGGCGGTCATACCAAATCCCGTTGACATCCATCAATGGCTCTACATCGAAGGGGTCTGGCGGCAGTACGGCCAGAGGCTGATCCGGCTGGTAGACCACCATCTGCATGTCTGGAGATGTTGGGGACTGGTAAGTAGGCTGCGGCTGCTGGTACGGCTCCGCCTGTACAAGGTGAACCTGTCTAGGCTGCTGTGAGGAGCTGGAGCGCTGGGACGAGCTGCTGCTGCCGCCGGTATCGCCTCGCGACAGAAGACGGGGCTGTGAAGCCGTCTGTGCCTCCTGGAGACACATGAGGTCTTCACGTCGCTCAGAACCTGTGCCATCTGTTCCATCTGAGTGATGCTCTAGCACTGCTTCTTCTCGATCAGCTCCATGCGGTCCAACTTCTCGCTGATGATACCCATGTCCGCAGAGGATGACTCTGCCTGTGCTGCTGCGACTGCGGACGAACTGGATGGACCTGCATCTACCCGTGCTATCCGCTGGTACTGCACGGGTCCTGGCTGCTGTGGCTGGGGTTTCTGAGAATACAACCTGGTCTGAGACATCACCATGTAGTTTTCGGCCATCTCCTCGTTGATGGCCCAGACCTGGTCGTGGTCCTTGGCAAAGTAGGACCCGCCGCAAGAAGCGTTCACCAGGCCCTGAAGCTCTAGCGTCATCCCGCTGAAGAAGCTCTGAACTAGGTTCAGCTTGGAGATATCGTGGTGCGGGCATCTGTCTAAGAGCTCTCGAAACCTCTCCCATGCCTCATGAAACTGCTCGTTGGGGAACATGGAGAAGTTGCTGATCAGGGCCTCACTGCATTCGTCCGCCCGAGTGGATAGTACTTGTTCAAGTACTCGGTGCGGAGCTGCTCCCAGGTGTAAACAAACTTCCCTAGATGCTTCAGCCAGGTGGCTGCTCTATCTGCCAGTGAAAAAGGGAAGGCTATCATCCGAATCGTGTCCTGATCCACGTGGCGATCATGGACAGTGCTGCAGATCATCAGGAACTCCTGGAGGTGGAGGTGGGGCTCCTCAGTGGCAAGTCCGTGGAAACGGGGCCAACTGCAAGGTGTTCGGGGGAACTTGAAGTCCCCCACGATCGCCGGCACTACTACCCAGTGATGCATCAGAGTCGATCCGGGGTTGTGCAACTCCCGCATCGGTCGTGGTGGTCCTCCTGCCGCGGCGGCTGCCGCTACGGCGGCGGCGGCTGCTGCTGCTGCTGCGGCTGCTGCGGCTGCGGCCTCTGCATCAGGCATCTCCTCAGGGCTCGCTCTGCTCTGAACCTCGCTCTGCTCTGAGCCTCTCCAACTCTCGCCTCATCTCTATCATAAATGCCCCCTGATCACGTAACTGCTGCTGAATTGTCTCGAGTGATGCGATCAGGGTGGAGTTGATCGCCCCCTGGTCCAGTACAAAATGCTGGTCTCCTCGTGGACCTCCGGGGTGATCGCCTGAACTGGCGGCCATGGCGACGTCTGCAAAATCAAATGAGCCCAACTCAGGTGCTGTCAAATCTGCTAATCTCTCCTCGGGCTCATGTCTCCCAGTGCCGAAAGAAAGGGGGTCGAGGGGGAACAGGGCGGAATCGTACTCGGGCTCGGAGAGCTGGTCTCGGCTCTCACGGGCCAACCTAGATGATCGGGTAGACGTGCCCGAAAGCGGTGCAGCCAGAGGCTGCCTAAGAGACCGTCTACCCATCATCTTGATCTGGCGAGTAGTGCGGATGAGATCTGGAGAAACTATGATCACAAAACAAACCCCCGGTTCACCAACGCAACGCGAGCTGAAGACCGTGAAAGTTCGGTCAAATTATCTTGTCTATTTTATTTTGGTGAACACACAAAGTATCAGGGCGCTTACGTGACCTGTTTGGATATCCGATGCTATCCCAACCGACTAGCCCGCACGGAAGAGTCGTAATCAGTCGGGACTAGCACTGGGAGGCTCTACCTAGGGTGCGGGTCACTCTCTCGCGCATCCAAACCATACAATGAGGGGGTTGCTCTCCCCAAGACAAAGTTTTTAGGGTGAGCGGTTTTTAAGATCAATAGTCTTAGCCAGTCCCCATTTTATGGTTTTTCTTTTAATATTTTTCAAATCAAACAAAAGGCCTAACGAATTTTTCGGTTCTCCTGATTATTTAGTCCGAAAACAGGGGGAGAAGACGAAAAAGCCGATGCGCGATAAATCAATGATGCATGCTGAGATAGAAATGCGTACCTTGTCTCCAGCACGCTACATGCAAGTGATCCGCGCAGAATTTAAAGACAGGAAGAAATCTACCTAAATGATGCAACGGGAAAAACCGAGTCCTAGATGAGCAATTTCTAGCGCAGAACCGTCTAACTCAGTCACTCGCCCTCGATCCAAAGAGTCCGGTCTAGACCCACCCCTCCTCTTCTCGACAGGTCGAGTTCAGGAGTAGCGCTTGACGGGGCAGGCTCGCGGCGCGTAGGCTCTCAGGAAAGCGACTAAGTTATTTTTATTATTTATTATTAGTAGGTCCAATTACGTTCTATGGGAACATATAAGCAATTAGGTGTGTGGATCCTACTAATTACGTCACAAGCACCAGAAATTCCTAAGTCTAGGGGCTCGAGCAAAAACCGCGTAAACACCGAAAAAGGCAGAAAAAAAGTAGAAGAAAGCCGCGTCAAAAACCGCGAAAATCTCCTAAGGGTCCCCCGAGCACACCGGTGCTCGGCGAAACAGACCCGCTAAGTCAAGTCCACAACAGTTCAAGTCTCTGAGTGTACCTGTATTATTACAATAATAGTCAAATGTACTGGAAATAAATCCTAATCTAAACTACGCTAATCCGCGGTTATTCCGCGACTCCCGCACTCCTGCTTGCTTTCCTGCACTCTCCTGCGGCTCTGTGAAGAAGAGAGCCGCCTCCGGTTCTCGCGGTTGCGTCGGCTTCCGAAGAAGCCGCCTCGATCCTCGGGCCCTCGCAAGAAAACAAAAACAAGAGTGTCAAACCAGATTATTGTAAGAAAATGTCAGAAAAATAATATCTACACAATTCTATACAAAAAGCCGCGGAAAAAGCTAAAAAATGACTACTAAGCCGTGCTCCCCGGCAATGGCGCCATTCTGATGAGCGACCTGAAGGTTAGGGTATAGGTGCTAAATTGGTCGTTGCGACCCAAGCGATCAAGTCAACTCAATCAAGAAAAAATATCAGACCACTAAATAAATCAAAGATCAATCAAAACAAAGTGAGCGGTCCTGCTATGAGATTTACCTGGTATAGCACCCAGGGTCGAACTCAAGGAGCACGGATTGTCTAAAAAGCCTACGAAGTAGTCAAAAAAATCAGAGAAAAAGGGAAAACATTTTTAGTGGTTTTTAATTGTTTTTAAATTTTTTTGGATTTTTAATATGTAAAGAAAATAAGGAAAACAACCACAAGCAAGCTTTGACAATTTATTTAATGCGCTAAAAAGCAAGCAAAAATTCAGGAAAAAATATTTTTATGTGTTTTATGTTTTTCTGTGTTTTTGGTGAATTTTTGAGATTTTTCTGATATATATTTTATTTTCTAAAAATCAAACAGTGGCGAAAATACAAGGTACTGTCCAGCCAGGCCCAAAATCCCCAGATAAAATATCTAAGGACCTGAAAAGGACCTGGAGGTATTTTTCCTGTAAACTAGGTAAACAAGGAAAATTTGAGTACCAAAATTATTGTTTTTGGATTTTTAATGCATTTATTGGAATTTTTATGGGTTTTTGAGGGTTTTTAAGTTTTTAAGGTTTTCCAGTGATGAAAAATAGCCAAAATTGGCTAGAAAATCAAGGGACACAAGATAAACAGTACCTAATTTTTATAGAATTTTTAGGGGGGTTTTTATATTTTTTTGTGATTTTCAAAACGGAACAATGCCAAAAATAGATGTTTTTGAATTTTTAAAAATAACAAACAAGATCAGAAATGTCCTCAAAAATCAACAAAAATCCTACACCATGGCAGGAGCCATGTGTCAAATTTTCGTTGGATTTGGAGGTAATTTGATATTTTATTCAAAAATGACAAGAGGGCACTGTGCACAGGGACCAAAGTGCAAATACCCAAAGTTCTGGGGGTCCTGGTGCAAAATACCCAGCAAAACACGCGCCACACGCGTGCCTGGGGCACTCAGGGACCCAAATGTGATAAAAATAAGTCCCGAGGACTTATTGGTAACAAGTACCAAAAGTCCAGGGGATTATCTGCAAAATACCCAAAATATAACGCACATGTAGAAATAAATCACGCACAGGGGTATAAATGCAAATAGAATAAAACCTTCATTCATTCAAGAACAACCAGAACTACAGGGGTCTCTATTGCAAATAACCCAGATAAACACGTGACGAAGCACGTGGCATACAACGCACAGGGGTATAAATTCAAATAAACTAAAGTGCGAGGTCCACTATGCAAATATCCCAAAAACTAAACAACTGCATTCTATATTTACAGGACCTAAATAATAAAAACTAAAAACAGAGGGGCCTAAGGACAATTACCCCTTATTTAAGATCCAAGGGCGGAGCGTGCGCCACGTGTAGATCCGACGGTGGAGAGGCGGAGGCGCCTCACTCCTGTAACCCTTGGCGTGATCGGATGGCTGAGACGAAGACACGTGGAGGATCTGACGGTGACTGCTCAACTGCGCCTCATCTCAGATCAAATGGTCTGGATCAAGTCCTCCTTTGATCGTGCGGTGCCTGACACTCCTGGAACGGATGGCTCAGATTAAAACTGGGGCTGGAGGGCGATCGAACGGTGCCTGAAGGTCGAGGAAGAACAGGTGGCCGGCGAGGTTTGCCGGCCCAGTACGTGCGCTCCTGACCTCCCCTGCTGCGCCTGAAGATCGGAGAAGCTCCGACGTGGTGCTCCACAGCTGCTGGTGGTCTCCGATGGCCCAGCCGAGCCCTGGAGGGCTCCAGCGAGGTCGGCGGAGGAGAAGCTCCTATCTGAATGTCGGGAGGCCACAGATAGCCTCCTCTGGTCCCTGCAAAAAGGCTCAGGAGCTTCGCGGGTCGAGGGCAAAATGCCTCGACCAGGTTAGGCGTCGTGGAGGTGGTCTGTGCGTCGGTGCGGACGAACCCCGGCGAAGCAACGACAAGGGATTCGAATCCCAGCTCCTGTGCGAGCTGGGTTGAATGGAGGGGCGAAGAAGGTGCGCGAGGGAAAGGCGAACGTGATGGGGGATTCCGATGATCGAATGGGTGCGGGAGATGGTCGGAATCGACGATAAACGACGGCGGCGCGGTTGGGGGTAAATGGAAATTAGGCTAAATAGCTAAGCTAAAGGGTTACCTGGGTGGAGGATGGGCTGTGGTCGAGCTTGCGCAGCTCTGGGTCTTCGCCTCAAGGATCACCGATGTCCGAGGCTCGAGCTCCAACTCGGGGCGGAGCACGGCGGTGAAGAATCGCCGGATCGATGGCTTTCGCCTCCTCTCCTCGCTGCGACTGGTCGAGGAGCGAGCTGTCACCTCTCTCTCTCTCTGGAGCTCACTGGGGAACGAAGCAAATGGCCAAAGATGCCGATTGAAGGTGGCAGAGCTCGGCTTTATACGTGTGTGCAGACCCGACTAGGGCTGGTCGGGTAGGGTCACGGTGGCGCGCGGACCCCGAGGTCGATGCCCGGCGAGGGTGTCGGATGTGGGAGGTGTCAAACGGAGCCGGGGTTTAGGTGTTAGGCAATCGGGTCGAGCGGTATAAATCCGAGAATAAAGTCCGGTGCTTGAATCCGCGGAGAATGGTTCTGGGGGGTCAGTTGACCGGGCGGTCAACATCCCCAGGACCCAATGAAATCAGGCCACGTGGCAGGATCTTGAGGTGACAAATACACCTAGCTAGGGGCCGAATCAGCAAAAACCCAAAACATGAAATATTTTTATTTTATTTTTTTCTATTTTTTTGGTGATTTTTAATTAATTTTTGGAAATAAAAATAAGCTATATACATAATATGTACCATATAGGTATATGTACATAATTAGGGTTTTTGATTTTTGATTTTTAATTATTATTTTTATACAATTTTATCCTTATTTTATATTTTATTTATTTATAGAATAAAATGAGGGATTAAAGGGTATTTTTATTTTGTTTTTATTATTTATATACATAGGTGAAATAAATAGTTATGTAGAACTATATACATGGCATTTGTACACTATATTTTTGTAATTTTAATTTTTGTTATTTTTATTTGATTTTTGTTGTGATTCTTTTTGTTTTATTTACTTACAATATATAGCATAGAATATTTACAAAAAGTTTAGAAAATGATTTTATTTATTTACAAGGTTAAATAAATAAAGAAGCATGGTCTATGTTCATGGTGAAAGGGTGTTTTGATCTTTTTAATTTTCAAATTTTTATTTTGTTTTTAATATTTTCTAAATACATACAAATATTTACAAGCATATTTTTGGGATGAGGAAAATATAATTTTATGTATTTACATAAGTATTTACACCAGAGCCCCTATCTCCCTCTACTTTGGCTTTTATGCGGTCAGGCCCATGCTGAGCCCTCCCTTGGGTTAGGTTGCTAAATATTTATTCTAAATATTTCCCTCTTTTTCTTTTAATCTTTATTCTTTTATTTTTGCACAAAAACATGCTAATTATAGGTTTTTTACACAATGCATGCTTTTGGTATTTATTGATATTTACATATATCTACATGTATTTGCAAAGGTTTTTTGTAGCTAAAATATAAGAATAAAGAGTGATGAAGGGTATTCATCAGACGTCCATCAGAATGGTGCCATTGCCGGGGAGCACGGCTTACTAGTCGGATTTTTCCCGTTCTTGTCGGCTTTTTGTCTTTACTTGCATTATCAGTATTCATATCCATTCCCTTTTAGTACATTTTATAATAATTGTGGTTTGACACATTTTTGTTTTTTGATTTTCTTGCGAGGGCCCGACAATCGAGGGCAGCATTCCTCGGAGAGCTGAAGCACCCGCGAGATTCGGAGGCGGCTTCGTTTCTACATCGAGCCACAGGAGGACAGGAGCAGGAGTGTGGGGAGCGTAGTTAGCCGTAGTTTAGATTTTTATTCCCACATATTATTGTTGTAATAATACAGAGAAGAGAAACTTTTGGACTTGGTGGTATCTCGGGGTTTGTTTCGCCGAGCACCGGTGTGCTTGGGGGACCTCACCACAGATTTTCACCGGATTTGTTTTCATTGCTTTTACTTACTGCTTATCTGATTTTCAAGGATATAGCTTTAGCTTTAGGATTTTCTCTGATCGTGACGTAATTAATTAAGATCAAACCCTAATTATCTTCCTGTGCCTATAGTTCGATAATTGGACTTAATTAATTAAATCACAAAGAAAAATTCGGATTAATTAGGCTCGATTCCATGTGCCGTGAGGAGTCACATACAGCGCGTGCAGGATCCATTGTGGCGGACACCGAGTGGCTCCCAAGATCAGACTCTGGACTTAGCTTGGTTACCTGACTACGGTGCTTATCGTGTAGAATATGCTTCGTCTAAGGCCATTTTCCTCATGCATCATATAGGTAGTTTAATTTCAGTCTTTATTTCATGCACGGATCACTCTGCATGTAGAGAGCTGGAGTCAGGTACGCATTTCTTACTCTGCATGCATCATCGTATTGATCACGCATCGGCTTTTTCGCCTTCTCCTCCAGTTTTTGGACTTAAAATAAGCAGGAGAACCTAAAAATTTATTAGGGGTTGTTTGCTTGAAAAATACCTAAAAAAATAAAAACTATAAAATTGAGACTGCTAAACATACTTGACTCTAAAAGACACCTCACCTAAAAATTTATCTTGGGAGAGTAATCCCCTCATTGTATGGTTTGGATGAGCGAGAGAGTCTCCCGCACACTAGGCTAGAGCCATATCCGATTTCTTGACAGACTACTGGCCTTTTACACATGACAGTCTGTTGGAGTATTGGATTCCTATCAGCTCGCTTAATCACTTTGAAAGACTGTCTGATCACCTAATAAAATTGACAAGATAATTGACCAAGCCTTTACAGTCTTCAGCTCCACATTGAGTGGGTGAATTGGGGGTTTGCTTTCTCATCTTGTGTGTTTCCAGATCTCATCCGCATTCACTCGCCAGATCGAGATGATGGTCAGGAGGTCTCTTAGGCAGCCCTTGGCTACACCGCTTTACAACACACCAACCCGCTCATCTAGGTTGGTTCGTGAGAGCTGAGACCCGCTCTCCGAACCCGAGTTTGATTCCGTCCTATTCCCCCTCGAACACCCTTCTACCAGTCCTGAGGTGCCCGAGCAGAGACCGCAACAGATATCAGATGATTTATCGACACCTGAGTTTGGGTCTTTTGTCTTTGCAGAGACCATGTCCAGCAGTGAGGAGCTCACTTATGGACCCCGTACGACAGAGACATACATATTGGACCAGGGTGCCATCAACAACACCCTGTTAGCCTCTCTAGAGACCATGCAGCGTCAGATCAGAGACCAGAGGGCTTTCATGGTGGAGATGTGCCGTGAGATGGAGTGAATGAGAGCAAACAGAGATCAACCCAGAGCCGCGGAGAGGGAGATATTCCAAACAGAGACCCTGAGGAGCTCATCCAGCCAACACAACTAGAGCGACCGATGAGGGCGTTGCACAACTCCGGTTCGACTCTCACACACAGATGGATAGTGCTGCCAGCAATTGTGGGGGACTTCAAGTTCCCTCAGACGATTAACCTTCTTCCCCGCTTCCATGGGCTCGCTACTGAGGAGCCAAACCTCCATCTCCAGGAGTTCGAGGTGATTTGCAGTACTGTCCACGATCGGCATGGGGACAAGGACACCATCCGGTTGATCATCTTTCTGTTCTCCCTCGTAGATAGAGCAACCAACTGGATGAAGCATTTAGGGATATTTGTTACCACATGGGAGAAGCTCCGAACCGAGTACTTGAACAAGTACTATCCACTCGATCAGACGAATGCAGCCAGGGCCTTGATCAGCAACTTCTCCATGCTCCCCAATGAGCAATTTTATGAGGCATGGGAGAGGTTCAGAGAGCTCGCAGACCGGTGCCCACACCATGATATATCCAAGACCAACCTCGTCCAGAGTTTCTTCTGTGTGCTTACACTGGAGTTGCAGGGGCTCGTCAATGCTTCTTGTGGGGGCTCCTATTTCACCAAGGATGAGGATCAGGTCTGGGCCATCTACGAGGAGATGGTCAAGAACTATAATATGATGTCCCAGACCAGATTATACACTCAGGGGAAGCCCCACCCACCAGTCATGTCCTATCAGAGGATAGCACGAGTTGAGGCCGGTCCTTCTACATCTGCAGCAGCTGCAGTGCAGGTGGAGTCTACAGCCATTGATATGGGGATTATCAGCGAGAAGTTGGACCGGATTGAGCTGATCGAGAAGAAGCAATGCTGGGGTATGTCACAGATTGATCATATGGCACAGACATTGAGTGAACCGAAGACCCAGATCATGTGTCTCCAGGAGGCACAGACGGCTTCTCAGCCCCGTCTCACGTCACAGGCAGATCTGAGCAGCAACAACCATTTGTCCCAACACTCCAGCCAGTCTAGACAGGTTCACCATGTTCAGGCAGAGTCGTACTAGCAGCCGCAGGAGTTCTACCAGCCACCACCATATCAGGACACTCAGATGGTGGTCTACCAGCTAGATTGGCACCTGGCGGTTCTTCCCCCACCCACGTACGAGCAGGAGCCGTTGATGGATGTCAACGGGATTTGGTATGGCCGTCCTCAGCATGGGATCCGACGAGACCATCGCAGATTCCGTTGGTCGACCGGAGGTACCATCTCCCAGCAGCAACCTCCAGTTCAGGGTGTCCAGTATGGCCAGCAGCGAGAGCAACACCAGCTCCCACCATAGAAGCAACAGGCACACCCATACTAGCAGCATGGTCCTCGTCCCTGTCAGCAGGGACAATCTTGGAGGCAGCAGCAGCCTCAACAGTATCACTCCCAGTACCCCTCTCACCCTCCTCATCCGCAGCAACCATAGTTTCAGAGAGGCCACCCGTCAAGTTCTCATGGGCCCACCTATGAGAACCCCGCTTTGGATGATTTAGCCCGCCTCATGTCCGAGCAGCATGCCACCTTCCGACAAGAGATGGATGAGTTTAGACAGGAGATGAGGGAGATTGTGAGAGGTAAGGTGATGAATCCACATTTCATCATTTTTATTCTATCATTTTGGCCTCAAAAACCCTAGCAAATGCCTGTAAATAGCATTGATTCATGCATTTTAGCATTCATGCATATGTGTAAATATTATATAAAAAGGGGTTTTTAAAGCCAAAATTATAGAATAAAGAAAAGAAAAGAAAAATAATAAAATATTGTAAATATTTTATGACCCAAAACCCCGAGACCTAGGCATCTTGATGAATAGGTCTACAAGGAATAAAGTAGGGGGAGATAAGGGCCAAAATATAATATAAATTCCTTTTATTTCTATTCATTCTTTATTCATTTTGGTACCTATTTTTGATCCCACTTTTTATACATCAAATAAAGAAACTTTGTACATGAAAGTTGTAGATAATTAAATAAAGAAAAATACAAAATTGATTTCACAGAAAAATAATGTATAGATAAAAAGTTATGGTCTGAGTAAAAAATCCAGAATCCCAACTTCCCAGACCTGTATCTCACAAATGAAAACTCCAAATGCAGCAAACTCACCTTTAATTGTATATAGAATAAAATAATCTATTTAATGTGGTGGTTTCACATTTGGCGAAGCTACGGTTTGAAAGTTGAGTTTTGGACCCACATTGTATACTTGTACAGCTTAAAATATTCAATTTATTCTTTGATCATTATTTTTGTATTTTTATATTTTTACATTTTTGTGAATATTATTTATAATAATTATGTACATTAAAACTGGAATAAAAACCCAAATAAAACTCAAAATAAAAATATATGTATATAAAATACACAGGTATTATACCTATATACATAACTATACAATACCTACTCATATTTTATTAAATATACAAAACATATCTAAAAAATAAAACAAAAAATATTTATGTGTATAAAAGTCTTTTATAATTTCTTAAAATACTAATAAAAATAATAAAATTAAAATACACAAAATAAAAATAAAAGAACAAAATATGTAGATAATATACCTATATAGGCTATAATAAGTAACTTATAAAAATAAATCTCATAAAAAATAATTAAAATTCATAATAAAATACTTTATAAATTTATTTTTTTATTTTATAACCTAATTATAATAATGTCATTTAGTATTTTTAAATCATTTTTGAAATCTTTTTCCAGGGGTTTTTCTCGTTGGTCCATGTGGACCAACTCGAGGGCCTGGACAGTTGACCCCGGTCAACTGTCTGACCCGCCCCCTGTGCCCATTGTCAGATGCATTTTGTCTCTTCTTCGCGCCATTTTCTAGGATTGACCTTGCACCAAATCATGTCGATGTCTTAGTTTTTGCTCCTCGATTAGTGGTGATTCACGCCCAAGGGATTTCTGGAGTTGTGGACTGCTGATCGAGGCATTTGACCCTCGTTCTTCTTGCCTGTCGATCACCATTCAAAATCCGCCCCTCGACTTACCTTTGATTTTTGATCCGTCATCCGCCAAAATCACCCGAAAACCCATAGCCCATCGCGTTCCTGGTGACAGCAGGAGGCGAATCGAGCCGGGGTTCGAGTCACCTGATGTCGAATCGAAGCAGATCCATCCCTCGCCGGAGCTCCGCCACGACCTCCATCTCGACGTCTCTGGTGAGCCTTACCCCTTCTCTTTTCCTTTTCTTGTAGCTCTAGCGTAGCATAGCTTAGCCTAGGAGCAGTTTGGATTCCCTTCGCGTTAATCACCGTGAATCTTCGATCAAAGCCCACAGCGGAGCTTAGCTCCGCCTCCACTTTCCGGCCACCTCCATCCTCGATAGCCGCCAAGACCACCTCCATCCTCTTCCTCATCACTCCATCACTCCGCTCCACCCTTCCAACCACCTCGATCTCGCCCAGATCGAGCTATCGAGATCCTCTCTCCGCCGCTTGCCGGAGCTCCTCATCCCAAGCATCTTTCGCCTCCATCGAACCATCGGAGAGCACTCCGAGCATCCCCTTTTTGCCGTGCTTCTAACCCCGCAGGAACGAAGTCAAAAGGATGCCCAATCGAGCCTCGAAGTTTCAGGGAAGCACCTCCAGGTGACCTCCCTCGTCCGAGCACCTCCAATCACCTCGGCCTCGGTTGAGGAGTTCCATCGACGCGGACGAGCCCCAGGACCATTTTGCCCTCGGTCCGGGGCTGGTGGAGGCCGTGTGTCGGCCAGAATCGCCATTCCAAGAGTGCTCCAGGCGGTGTTCTTCGTCATCTTTGCCCAGCCGTCGGATCAGCCGCGTTCTTCCAGGCGTTCAGCAGCCGTCAGATCGGGGCACCTCTCAGCCGTCCGATCAGCCGTTCACGATCTAATCCCAGCCGCCCAGATCGAAGGGGTACGGGCCGTCCGATGCACGCCGCGTGTCAAGTGAAGCTCCCTCGACCACACGATCAGGATCTTGGGTATTTTGCATTTTAAGTCCAAGCATTTTTTGTATTTAACGTTTAGTCTTAAAACTTTAGTTTCTAGTTTAAAAGTTTTTGTAATATTTGCACGTAGGCCCAGTAACTTTTTATATTTGCACTTCAGTCCTCGGCCACGTCACCTCACGTGACTGGGGCACGTGCCTTTTGGGTATTTTGCATTTTATAACCAAAACTTTCATCTATTTATAGTTATACCCCTGTGCGTAGTTATTTAAATATGTTTTTGGGATAATCGCATTTTTGCCCAGCCAGTTTTTAGTATTTGCAAATTTGCCCTTGTGAATGACAGATCACGTGTTCTGCGCGTGTATTTTGGTGAAATTTGCACCTAAGCCCCTGGATGTTCTTGTAATTGCATATATACCCTTACTAGGCTTAAGATTTTTGTGTGTTTGATCTATTTATTGCACGCATCATTAAAGTGCCAAAAATTCTCAAAGAAATAGACTTAAGGTCCTGTGTGCTTATGCTTTGAGGCCATATTTTTAGTTTTTGATTTTATTGCATTTCTATATCTATTAAAAATCAAAAACATGTTTGTTGCCTAGTGTCTAGCTTAGAAAATACCAAAAAATATTAAAATACCTTAAAAAAATCCAAAAAAATTCCCTACTGTCTATTTTAACCTATTTTAGTGTCAATCCAAATACCACTAAAAATCTCAAAAGAAAAATATTAAAAATTCAAAAATACCTCAAAACTTCTAAAAAATCTAAAAAATTATAGAAAACTCAGAAAAATAGAAACTCAAGTTCTGTAAGTTCCCCATTTTATCTACTTTATTTTAAAATTAGTTTGGAAAATTTTGGTGGCTGTTTGAAATTTTTAATTCCCATTTTACCCCCAGCCAGTAGGTAATTCCCTATTTTCCTTTATTTTGTCATTTAAAAATACCAAAAACATTCTGAAAAATACCCAAAAAACATAAAAACAGTAAAAAATTATAAAAAATACCAAAAAGATTTTGTTTCTGAATTTTTGGCTATTTTTACATATTTTTATAAATATTGTAGCACCTCTTTCATTACCTTGTTTATATATTCAAGTATTAAAAAGAAAAAAATATAAAATATAAAATATAAATATCATAAAATTAAAAATCAAAATACAAAAATATAAAATTAAAAATTAAATAAAAAATAAAAAATTAAAAACCCACAAAAAATTATAGATTGGCTTAGTCCATTAGACGTAGGTTTTGACTTTTGTCTATACTCTGCACCTTTGTTTCCTGTGTTCGACCCCCTACTTGCTTGACATTATACATTTTTTAGTAGGGAATAATAAATTTAAATTCTTGCTCTTGATTGATTGATTGTGTGGGTTAATTGTTGACGAACGGGAAGGCTTGAGTAGTCGCATCAGCGACAGTGAGTTTGATTTATCAGACCACTATTTAGCGGCTCTCGCATTCTCATTTTTCAGAAGGCCGTCATTCCTGCTCCGATTGAGCCGAACTCGAACAACCTGAAGAGGAAGTCTGAGCAGGTAGAGTTTATAAAGACTACCACTTCTAGTGAATCACTTGGTGATGTTTCTGCATATCATTTTGATGCTGACTTTGTTACACTTAGGAGCGGTAGGATGCTAGCAGGCGACGCCTCATTTGAGTGACGACCACTCGCAGCTTCAGGAGCGCCATATGAGGAGGAGAGCGGTGCTGTTGCTGCTCGAGATGATGATGATGATGATGATGATGATGATGATGACGGTGGTGATGATGCCACAAAGGACATTGATCCAGCCGGCGGTACTGAGGCTGTCGTTTCACCAGAGCCAGGAGGAGTGTTGGACATGCGAGCCAACGACGAGCCATCATGCAATAAATGTTATTGCAAATATCATTCCCTGATCTGAAATGAAGAATGAATAATTTGCATAATAGGTCCCTTAGTACAATTAGGGTTATGTACCATGGCCATCTTAATGATCATACAACTGTTGATTCAACTATTGAATCATAGAGGCTAGTTCTTGGATGAATATCTAAAGGGTTAGATTGAGGACTCATTAAGCACCGTCAAATGATTGTTAAGAGATGATCTCCAGCCTGAGTAGGAGATGACAATTCGTTCTCAATTAGTCTGATATCTGGCCGACCTCTTGATGCAGGTCCTCTACATAGGAATAGAGATTTGGAGGTGTCAGATTAGTTAGGTCAAAAAGTTGACTTAACGAGATCGAGATAACCAAAGTCATATATCGTATGCTGTCATGATATAGGCATGCATCCTCTGACCGGAGACATATATGTTACTATATGTTTAAATATGTACATTTGGCAGACCAATAGGTTGATGACCTAACCAAGGTCTATACACTGGCGTGCTGGTGTGCATATAAGGGCATATGACTAATACGATCTCTCAAAGGGATCATACAGGTTCAGTTACTGAACCGGAAGACATGCGCTCACTCATGAGATATTGGGAAGAATAAAATTCCGTGCGCACGGTCGTCTCGCTATGGAAGCTTGACTGAATTTGTAGGTTTGATATATACTTTTGGAAAGTATATGATCAAGACCTATATATGATACATGCCTTTGGAAAGTATATGATCGATACTGACTCCCAATGATCGAATGAGAAACTTACTGATAAAACCATGAAGTAAATAGTATAAAGTTGATCCAATACTTCGGGTTTATTACGAGTCTTCCAGTATGCAAGATGTACAGGTATTGGGAAAACCTGAGGGTGATGTGAACATAAACGAGTGTATAACCATGACGCTTCCATTCCTATGGAGTGATGAAACGAGTCTGGATTTTAGTGACTCCTCTCAGTAGAGACGTAATCAGATCTTGGTCCAAATGTTGGACATTGATCTGAATGTGATTCAGATACAACGAGAATATTAGATTTGCGGTCTTGATTTAATCAAGCATCTATGGGAGGCCCGCGATCTGGATTTGAGATGTGATCTTAATATCCAAGTCACTATACGTGGAACAATATAATCGCCCTGTCCTTATCTTCACGTATTCACGGAGAAAGCTCATCATCCTTGAAAGAGTTCATGGATAATTCTATTGTTGATAAATATATCCGAGCATTGAGAAAAATGGATAATTAAATGTGATTTAATTACCATGAGTAATATGAATTTGATTCATATTATGAAGAGAGTTATCTATGATAATTGAATGAGATTAAATTATCAAAGATGTGAATAATGTGAATGCGATTCATATTATTTGGGTACATGAGAATAGAGATCCAAGATGATTAAATATGATTTAATTATCATGGATATGAATAATGTGGATAGCAATATCCGTATTAGTCATATATATTATAAATGAGATTTATAATATATATAAGAGAGAGCTATTTGTAATTTACATTTGTTAATTAAAAGTTGAAGTGAATTGGATTCACATTGGACATTAAATTGAAAATATAATTTACATTTTGTTTTGGGTTGTGAATGTGATTCACAAATTTCCAATGGCGTGATTGCAATGTTCACAAAATAAATTGAATTTATTTTTTTGAAATAATATATAACAAAAGTTGTTGAAGATATTAGAGAGAATTATGAGATAACGCAATCTCATATAAGAGGAGAGGCATCCACCTTCCATTAGGAAGAGTGGACGACCACAATTCCCATAAGGAATGTGGCGGCCGTCCACCCTCCTTCTGGAAGGAGATTTGCCTTCTTTCCTATTTCTCTAATTGAGATTGATTTGATATAAATCAAATTATATTCTCTATATATATATATATTTGATTTTTATTAAATTAATTGTTGTTGGTTTTTACCAACATAAATCTTAGCCATTGAAAGAAACACAATCAATGAGAACAATTGAATTTGTGTTGTCCCATCGATTGAGGTCCATGGATCCCAAAATGTTATAAAAGAAGAGACACCCCATTGCTCTTCTTTACACAATGCTTGAGAAGCACATCTCTCTCTCTTTCTCTCTACACGTGTACTCTCTTTCTCCCTCTCATGTGGCCGTCTATGGATGCCCTAGAGAGGCTCTCTATTGCTGCGACGTCGTCGTTTTGCTGCCCGATGGTTTTGCTTGTGGATCTCCATCTACTTCAACGTGCCCTGCTCATGAAGAAGATGTCGGATCTCGTGTGTCGAGATCAGGAGATCCGCCGCTTGGATCATCTACATGGATTGCAAGAAGCACGCGGTTCATCCCCGCGCTCGCAAGCGTCTCCTCCGTCGGATCGGACTTGACACAGGAGGTCTCTTTGTTTAGAGAATCGATGCAACCATGCTTCAAGAGGTAATCCTATTACTTGTTTGTGGTTTATATGAAACGATCGAGAAGTGTTCTTGGATAATGTGGTTTCGTCGAATGAAAAATTTTTTAAATTCCGCTGCATAGAACAACTAGTCCGACTAGTCGTTCTTCATCATATTCGATACGACGCTCACGCTTCTGTGATACACTTGAGGATCTACCATATCCTTCAAGTGGTATAAGAGCCTTAGGTCGATGTTTTTGGATACGATCCAATAATCGAGGACGACTTGGGTTCATTAGGGTTTGCGAAAGTTTTCTTGCATTTCATTTTCGCATCTCTGTTCTGAGATTATTTTTGGCAGCTGCTTACACGAAAATAATAATTGGATTTTGTTCCCAATTAAATAAGGAAACTGTAGGATATGAGTTTACGTGATTTCGATTCTGTTTGCTCAAGATATGCTCATTTTAGTGAACATGTATCTACACTTTGGGGGACTGCGAATCTCAATGTAATTAAAGAGTTAATTACGGATTTGAGACACCTTGAAATGCATGCAAATTACTAGGTTCTGTTGTAAATCAAATTAGCAAACTTTAATAACTTACTTTGCTTAATTTGGATTTAAATTGATTTAGATATGGTATTTTTAGTAAGTGAGGGTCACTGCTGCAAATACTTTCCTAATCAAGAACCTAGTGATTGTCATTCAATCAATTAGTGAAATTAAATTGTTTAATTTCCTGGAATAATTGTGGATAAATATTTATGAAATATTTGATTATAATTATTTCCTTAAATGACATTGCCTTAACCGATATTTGATTAGATGTGATTTAGATAAATAATTGGTTACATTATCTACATGATCTACATTCCAACAAACATGTTGCTTGAATAGGACTTGAGATTTGTTTAGCAAATCTCATTATAATGTTAATCAATATTGTTTTGATTATTATTATATGGTATAATTTCGATTGAAGAACCGATGATCATCTCAAGTACAAATTGATCTATTTGGTATTATCCTTTCCTGAGGTGGATATGGTGTCTAGTCGGAGAGCATTGGGGTAGCGGGTTGCAACGTATGTGGTCCATCCCACTCTCGTCGGTACTGGCCATGACAGCGGGTAGGGACTCGATAATGCCGGAGAAATCAAGATGTATTTTTATAATTATTAAAATTCGAAATAATACGTATTTGAGATAATATCATAATTCAAGTAACAATAAGGATTGTTTGTTGGATATTAATTGGATCATAATTTAATATGATTAGATTAATTGGAATCCAATTAAAAATAAAAAACTCTATTATAAATAGATATTTTATTTCCCTTGGAAGAATCAATCATAATGAATATAATTCATAATGATTAATTATAATTTGAATATGATATGGAGGGTCACATAAGTGACTTCCATGGTCTCCCGTCAAGGCGACATGTTCCATTGCCAGGGATTGTATGTAGGAGACTCCTGTCCGAAGTGACAACTCCTGTATGCAAGCGCATCTGGATCGGGCTATTTGCTTCTCAAAAGAGTAAGGCTTCATACGTAGTGACCCCAATATCGATCCTCATATTATTGGGGCGATATTGGATTGCGTATAATGCATACTATTCCTATTGATGGTTGGTTCAATTAATGACGGGTCAACATCACCTTAGGGGTGGTGGGCCCGGGTGTTAAAGATCGAATTGGGAATGCAAGTTGGACTTGCAAGGCGGAATGTGTTCCCGCTTCTTTTTATCTGAGTTGCAGATTCTCATATTATTGGGATGTAACAAAGATAAGGAAGGAAATCCCAGATCTTGCTAAGATATGATGGTAAGTATATCTCTTACATTGAAAGTGATTAACGGAATGAACTTTCAGTGTTGACAAGGTAAGACAACTTTGATATGAAAATTCCTAAGTTAAAGTAATATATATATATATATATTTATATATTTATGCATATTTCTTATTTCAGATAATCCTTCATTAAACCCATTCAATGTTATACTCAATAATAACCAGTAGAATATCATGGATTGGACTCATGATCCAGATATTGTACTTGCATTGGACACATAATGCATGTGGTTGCAATGTGCAAGTTTCCTCATAATATTGAGGAATGACAATTAAATAGATAATAGGACTACAACCCTAGGGTTTGTATGTCACTATAGTCTTGATCTCTCATCGGATATACTTTGGAAGTGACATGTCGATGATGATCGCAATTGTCAAATAATCCTTATAAAATCAATGAAGATATTCTGGCATACATATGTGCTCTTGACATTTATCATGAATGAGATGATTCACTGCATCATGCGGAATGGTGGCTCTATTAGAGATGATGTATTCAAAATGTTTGAATACCTACCCGAACCAATGTTTTAAGAATCTAGATGGATGTAGATATGATGAGTGTAATCGTTCTACTGTTTATACTCTAGTCATTCATTAAGCTTCATAATATTCATATTGTATGAATTTAATGAAGCATGTATAAAGTTGAAATGCTCTTACATTGAATTCTTTTGAATTTAACGTAAGCGTCTTAAGCAATGGTTGTTTATAGATGAAGGGAGCGCAGTGGAAACATGGGTTGATCCAAAGTAAGAAGGAAAGTCAAGGAGTTGAATATACTTCTGTGACTTCCATATGACATCCAAAGAGTTGGATGAATGCCGATACTACAATAAGTTGATGTGTTGATAGTATGAGTATCAAGTCTGTCTAGAATCCTTAGAGAAGGACTCGGATAGCGCATCAGAATAATCTACATAAATCATTGATATTGACTTACTTATTGAATAATATAAAGTCTTGTAATTGTATCTCAATCTTCTATAACACTTGCAATGGGTTGCATATGTTTTAGAAGACTAGAAAATTTGATCTTAAGGCTTATAGTCATCCACATAGATATTGATGAAATTGTTGCAACAATTTCTATTGGATCACTAGACTTCATAATTTCAGTGGGAGAGCCCTTAGTCTTAGAGAATGTCTCTATGACCTAGACATTAGAATACACTCATTGTTTGTTTCTAAATGTTGGAAATAAACATGACTTCTGGAATGGACCTATCATTAAGAGTTATGATGGAGATATTTCAGATAGTAATATAAAATCTAGTGGACTCCACTAAATTAGAAAATTGATGAATGGTTCATTAACATTTCTAGATACTGAAATTATACCTTAAGATCAATAGGAGGATGAAGATCATTTGACAATGATCTAGCATCGAGCCTTGGACATTTGTCTATTGATTTGATCAATAGACTAGTAAGAAATGAAACTTTAGAATGTCTAAAATTTCAAAACTCACATACTAATGAATATTGTATTCAAAGTAAAATGTCCAATACACCCTTCTTTGGGAATGGCATAAGATGTCAAGGTATTCAGGATCTCATACATATTGATGTATGCGGATCATCTATACCATAGTAAATATTATGGATATGTGATATCTATTAATGATTATGTATGATATGAGATTTCTTCTCTTCACCTAAGAAACCTTTGAAATGTTCAAAGATTTCATCATTTTGGTTTACAACCAAAGTTTGAAGGAAGATAAAATGAATTTAGTCTAATCTAGGTAGCCTGTACCTATTAGATGAATTCAAAGGGTACCTTATGGAGATATGAATATCATTTCTATCTCAATCCTCCTAACACACCTTGACTCAATAGAGTTATAGGGAGATACAATTGGATCATGTGTGACATGATTTGATCAATGATGAATTTTAGCATAATTTCCTCTTAGTTTCCAGGTATATATGTAGTAGAGACTACATTATACATCCTTAATGTAATTCCATGCAAGTAAGATGGAATTGAGCACTTGAGAGTGCAACTTCATTAGGAAAATAAAGGATGGTATTGGATACCTACTTGATGACCTTGATATTCTTAAAATATCTCATCTTAGAGAATGTGATTCTTACAGATTAAGACTCTTGAGAATCAAAATGAAAATGAAGGGGAGGAACTCATTTAATCTTGAGAAGATAATGAGGATACTGAAATTGGAAAGTAAAAGGATAATTGAAAATGAAACACTAATACCTCTTCCAATGAGTTTAAGGATGGATTCCATGTGTCAGAGAAATCTGACAATGATCGAACTTCATATGATGAAGCTTCTGAAGATCATAGCATGGATAGATGGATGTTACCAATAAAAGTCTAATGTAGACTTCATATACAAGTGTTGTATATGGACCCTCGAGGATTCACCTATATGGGTAAGACGTGTAAAGGTGTAAATGGATCTTCAAGAGAAAGGGAACCTGATGAGAAGGTAGAGATCTTCAAAGCACGGTTCGTAGCCATGAGCTACACACCGGAAGAGAAGACATTGCTTGCGATGAGACTTGATCTTCGGTGACCATGCTTAAAACCATCAGAATATTGCTAACCTTAGCTACACAACTTGACTATTGCATATTCAAGATGTAAGTCAATATTGCATTCCTCTATGAATACCTCTTTGAGGATATTCACATGAAGTAGCCCCAGGGCTTCATGGTTGAGGAAAGCAAGGTGTGCAAGCTAAGGAATCCATCTATGGACTCAAAATAAGCTTCTTGAAGTTGGACCATAAGATCTGATGAAATTATAAATTTTATGATTTCAGATAAAATCTTGATGAGCCATGTGAAGCTTAGTGGGAGTGCCTTTGTGTTCATCTTGCTAAATGTAGAAAATATCCTAATCATCTGGAATGATATAAGGATAATAATAATTGTGACAATTCCATACCTTGAAATATGATTTCAAAGATACCTCTTAGATCTTAGTTCTGAAGCTGTTCAAAAGCAAAGAGAAGAGGATATTGGGACTGTTACAATAATAGTACACCTTGAACATATTCCAATTTTTGGAAAATTCCAAGAAAGGCTTCCATCCCTTAAGATATGGTACCGACCTATCTAAAGGGATAACACCTTAAAGAGTTGAGGAAATGAATGCTAGAACTACTTGCACTTGTGCATTAGTTACGAGAAGCTAAGTGCATGCTAGATATGTACAAAAGCTAGATATCTGCCATGCAGTGGTAGTAGTAAAGTGTTACTAATCCTACTATGAAGGGAAAACACTTGATTGCAGTAATAAAAATATCTTCATATAGGACAAGATTTTTGAGATAGTGATCTCAAAGTCTTATCTTTAGAAACTTAAGAATTTATAGATAGAGATCTAAAAGGTCTTAACTGTGGATACCTTAAGAGATAGTGATCTCTAGGAATAAGGGTATTCTGATAAGGATTATGAAATACTGGTTATGATAATTGTTAAGCTGTAGTGTCAAGGACACTATAACTAACAAGATTGAGTATTGGTTGCATAAGATGCAACATTCTCATTAGATGCGAGCACTGTTACTGGGTATGCAAGTGCCGTAAAAGGACTTGGCGTAGTCTCTCGGGAACAGAGCGACTGATCAACATACCTAGATTTTCTAAATAGCCTATGATTGTCACATGAGTGCGGGCTTAAATGATTAGCCCATTAATGGCTCTTTGGTCTAGTGGGAGGTTGTTGGACATGCGAGCCCACGGCGAGCCATTATGCAATAAATGTTATTGCAAATATCATTCCCTGATCTGAAATGAAGAATGAATAATTTGCATAATAGGTCCGTTAGTACAATTAGGGTTATGTACCATGGCCATCTTAATGATCATACATCTGTTGATTCAACTATTAAATCATAGAGGTTGGTGCTTCGATGAATATCTAAAGGGTTAGATTGAGGACTCATTAAGCACCGTCAAATGATTGTTAAGAGATGATCTCCAGCCTGAGTAGGAGATGGCAATCCTTTCTCAATTAGGCTGATATCTGGCCGACCTCTTGATGCAGGTCCTCTGCATAGGAAAAGAGATTCGGAGGTGTCAGATTAGTCAGGTTAAAGAGTTGACTTAACGAGATCGAGATAACCAAAGTCCTATATCGTATGCTGTCACGATATAGGCATGCATCCTCTGACCGGAGACAGATGTGTTACTATATGTTTAAATATGTATATTTGGCAGACCAACAGGTTGATGACCTAACCAAGGTCTATACACCGGTGCGCTGGTGTGCATATAAGGGCATATGAGTAATACAATCTCCCAAAGGGATCATACATGTTCAGTTACTGAACCGGAAGACATGAGCTCACTCATGAGATATGGGGAAGAATAAAATTCCGTGCGCACGGTCGTCTCGCTTTGGAAGCTTGACTGAATTTGTAGGTTTGATATATACTTTTGGAAAGTATATGATCAAGACCTAGGTATGATATATGCTTTTGGAAAGTATATGATCGATACCGACTCCTATTGATCGAATGAGAAACTTACTGATAAAACCATGAAGTAGACAGTATAAAGTTGATCCAATACTTCGGGTTTATTCTGAGTCTTCCAGTATGCAGGATGTACTGGTATTGGGAATACCTAAGGGTGATGTGATCATAAACGAGTGTATAACCATGACGCTTCCATTCCTAGGGAGTGATGGAACGGGTCTGGATTTTAGTGACTCCTCTCAGTGGAGACGTAATCTGATCTTGGTCCAAATGTTGGACATTGATCTGAATGTGATTCAGATGCAATGAGAAGATTAGATTTGCAGTCTTGATTTAATCAAGCATCTATGGGAGGCCCGCGATCTGGATTTGAGATGTGATCTTAATATCCAAGTCACTATACGCGAAACAATACAATCTCCCTGTCCTTATCTACAACTATTCGCGGAGAAAGCGCATTATCCTTGAAAGAGTTCATTGATAATTCTATTGTAGATAAATATATCCGAGCATTGAGAAAAATGGATAATTAAATGTGATTTAATTATCATGAGTAATATGAATTTGATTCATATTATCAAGAGAGTTATCGAAGTAATTGAATGAGATTTAATTATCAAAGATGCGAATAATGTGAATGTGATTCATATTATTTGGGCACATGAGAATAAAGATCCAAGATGATTAAATATGATTTAATTATCATGGATACAAATATTGTGGATAGCAATATCCGTATTAGTCATATATATTATAAATGTGATTTATAATATATATAAGAGAGAGCTATTTGTAATTTACATTTTTTAGTTAAATGTTGATGTGAATTGGATTCACATTGGACATTAAATAGAAAATGTAATTTACATTTTGTTTTGGGTTGTGAATGTGATTCACAAATTTCTAATGGCATGGTTGCAATGTTCACAAAGTAAATTGATTTATTTTTGTGAAATAATATAAAACAAAGTTGTTGAAGATATTAGAGAGAATTATGAGATAATGCAATCTCGTATAATAGGAGAGGCATCCACCTTCCATATAGGAAGCGTGGACGGCCACAATTCCCAAAAGGAATGTGGTGGTTGTCCACCCTCCTTATGGAAGAAGGTTTGCCTCCTTTTCTCTAATTAAGATTGATTTGATATAAATTAAATTATATTCTATATATATTTGATTTTTATTAAATTAATTGTTGTTGGTTTTTACCAACATAAATCTTAGCCATTGAAAGAAACACAATCAATGAGAACCATTGGATTTGTGTTGTCCCATGGATTTAGGTCCATGGATCCCAAAATGTTATAAAAGGAGAGGCACCCCATTGCTCTTCTTTACACAATGCTTGAGAAGCATATCTCTCTCTCTTTCTCTCTACACGTGTACTCTCTATCTCCCTCTCATGTGGCCGTACACCATGGATACCCTAGAGAGGCTCTCCATTGCCGCGACGTCGTAGTTATGCTGCCCGATGGTTTTTCTCGTGGATATCCGTCTATTTCAACGTGACCTGCTCGTGAAGAAGACATCGGATCTCGTGTGTCGAGATCCGGAGATCCGTCGCTTAGATCATCAACATGGATTGGAGAAGCACACAGTTCATCCCTGCGCTCGCAAGCGTCTCCTCTGTCGGATCGGACTTGAGATAGGAGGTCTCTTCGTTTAGAGACTCGATCGCAACCACGCTTAAAGAGGTAATGCTATTACTTGTTTGTGGTTTATACGAAATGATCCGAGAAGTGTTGGATCATGTGGTTTTGTCGCATGAAAATTTTTGAAATTTCTGCTGCATAGAACAACTAGTCCGACTAGTCGTTCTTCGATGTATTCGATACGACACTCACGCTTCTGTGATGCGCTTGAGGATCTAACCATATCCTTCAAGGAGGTTGTGCTGATGCCACCCGACGTGATGCTGAGCCAGAGCACGGTACTGACGTTGTGAAACAGGATGCCGTAGGTGGTACTGAGGCCACCATTTCTGTTCCTGTTGCATTTCCAGCTATCTCTGTATCTCAGGACTATTATGTGAATAAAGGAAATGGTTCTTTTTCTTCTATGAGTCCATCTATAATTATTGGTGATGTTTGTATGGATTCGTCGATGTCACAACAGCAGGGACCCGTTCCTAGCCCTCCATCTGAGGAGATGAAGGATACGAGGTCCTCAAGCGCATCACGGAAGCGTGTTGATCGCATTTCATTCGATCGGGGCGACTAGTCGTACTAGTCACCAGATGCAGCGGAATTTAAAATTTTAAATAAAGTGATGAAACCACATGATCACAATAACATTTCTTGGATCGTTTCATCAAACCACAAAGTATTAGAAATATCTCTTGAAGCGTGGTTGCGATCACGAGATCTCTAAACAAGAGATCCTCTTGACTCTAGTTCGATCTATGAAGATGGCACTTGTGGGCGCGATGATGAGACACGTTCCTCCCGTAATCCCTGATGAAGATCCAAGCCTTGGATCTCCTGATTTCATCCAACTATATCCTCCGATGGAGATCCACGAGCAATCGAAGCGACAACACTATGGCGTGGATACGATTGCTTGTTCCCTCAGAGCAGAAGGTGAACGGCCACCTTAGAGAGAGAAAGAGAGAGGACAAGAATGAGAGAGAGAGAGAGAGAGTAGGCGTGTACTCTTAATGTTGTCTTTTGAAGAGGCTAGGGTTGCCCTCCTTTTATATTAGTTTGGAAGTCCATGTATCACAATCCATGGCATATAAAAAATCTATTGTTAGATTGATATGTATATTAAATCAATTGCCATGATAACTGTTGTTGAATAACAACAACATATTAATTTATATTAAATTAAATATATGTTGCATTATCATCAACATAATTTAATTCAATAAAATTAATTATCACAAGATAATAGGATAATTATTAAAAATGGATAATTGCCCACCTAAAATCATGGGGCGTTACCCATGACTAATTCATGGGTGACGCCACCTCATTTGGTGGCCAATTATCCCATTATTTATTTTATCTTATTATCTCTTATTTATTTACAATATTATCCACTAAATTAATTCCCAATTAATTAGTGTTTATTTATTGCACAATTATCCACTAAATTAATTCCCAATTAATTAGTGAATATTTCAATCATGCCATTGAAAATATGTGAATCATATTCACAACCCAAACTAAATTGTAAATTACATTTCCAATTAACTGATTAATGTGAATCCAATTCACATCAATAATTAACAAATGCTATTTACAAAGGTTCTCTCTCTCTAATATATTATAAATCACGTTTATAATATATATACATAGATATCATGGATAGCACTATCCATAATCTGTAATCCTTGATAATCAAATCCCATTTAATTATCTTTGATAATCATTCTCATAATATGAATCCCATTCATATTATTCTTTATAATTAAATCTCATTTAATTATCAACATCTTGTTGCTTATATACATAATTCATCAAATGAATTATTCTTGAACTCCTTCAAGAATAGTGTGCTTTCTTCGCAGATACTTGGAGATAAGGACAAGGCGATTGTATTATTCCACGTATAGTGACTTGGATGTTGAGATCTTATCTCAAATCCATATCTTACGTACCTCTCACAGATGCTTGATTAAATCAAGACCGCAAATCTAATCTTCTCATTGCATCTGAATCTTATTCAGACCAATGTTGAACACTTGGACCAAGATCAGATTGCTTCTCCACTAAGATGAGTCACTAAACTCCAGAACTGTTTAATCACTCCCTCGGAATGGAAGCATCATGGTTATACAATCGTTTATGATCACATCACCCTCAGGTATTCCCAATACCTGTACATCCTGCATAATGGAAAACTTATGATCAACCTGAAGATTAAGATCAATTTTACACTTTCTTCAGGGTTTGATCACCAAGTTTCTCAATCTTGGTCATTGGGAATCAGCATCGATCAGTTGCTTTCCCAAAGCATATATCATACCTTCAAATTCTTGTCATGTTTCCAAAGCACGATGACCACGCATGGAATTTGGTCGATCCCAATACCTCATGAGTGAGCTCATGTCTTCCGGTTCATAAGTGAACCTGTATGATACCTTTGGGAGATCGTATTACTCATATGCCCTTACATGCATACCAATGTGCCGGTGTATAGACCTTGGTTAGGTCATCAACCTATTGATCTGCCAAATATACGCACTTAGGTTCATCAGGATATCACACAAAATCATAACTCTTTATGGTTTCGTCAAATCTGATGATATAGGTACGAGAAGCTTGTTTGAGCCCATAGATGGATTTCTTTTGCTTGCATACTTTTCCATCCTCAACTATGAAGCTCTAGGGCTGCTCCATATAGATATCCGCTTCGAGGTATCCATTGAGGAAAGCTGTCTTGATGTCCATCTGCTAGATGTCGTAGTCAAGAGATGTAGCTATAGCTAGCAGTGTCCTGACGGACTTAAGCATAGCCACAAGAGAGAATGTCTCATCGTAGTCGATGCATTCTCTCTGTGTGTAGACCTTGGCTAAGAGTCGTGCCTTGAAAGTCTCTACTTTCCCATCAGGTCCCCTTTTCTCTTGAAGATCCATTTACACCCAATGGTTTTTACCCCTTTAGGTGGATCCTGTAGGGTCCATACACCATTCTTATGCATGGAGTCAATTTCTGACTTCATTTCTAGCATCCATCTATCCATGTCATGATCCGCGAGTGCTTCATCGAATGAAGAAGGATCATTGTCAGTCTCACTTGACACATGGAATCCATACCTTTCAGGTGGTGCAACCACCCTCAAACTCCTTCGAAGAGGTACGAGTGTTTCATCTTTATTTATCTCTTCAGTTTCTGGTTCAGGAATCTCAGAATCCTCAGGGGATTCAATGAGTTCCTCTACTTCATTTCCATCTTGACCTTTAAGGAAATCATCCTCCAGAAATTTCACATCTCTAGAGATAAAAATATTTTGGGTCTCAGGGTCGTAAAGTTGATATCCAATACCATATTTAACATACCCAATGAAGTAACACTCACAAGTGCGAGATTCTAGCTTACTTGTGTCTACATTCTTCGCATGGACCAAGCATCCCCAAACCCTCAAGTGATTAACACTAGGTTTGGTTCCATACCAGAGCTCGTGAGGAGTCTTGGGTACATATTTGCTAGGAATCTTGTTCAAGATATATATTGCAGTCTCTACCGCATATCCCTAGAAACTAAGAGGTAGACATGCTTTGCTCATCACTGAACGAACCATGTCCATGATGGTCCTGTTGTGTCTTTCAGCAATACCATTATGTTGGGGAGTTCCAAGGGGAGTGAGATTGGAGACAATTCCATTCTCTTTAAGATATTCCTTGAATTCACTTGAGAGGTACTCACCACCTCGATCAGATCGAATCCGTTTAATCTTCCGATCGGTTTGGTTCTCAACCAAAGCCTTAAACTCTTTGAACTTTTTAAAGGTTTCAGATTTATTACATAGTAGGAAGATAACCCGTATCGCGAATGGTCATCAATAACATCAAATAATATCGATATCCATTTCGAGTCGCGGTACTGAAGGGACCATATACATTAGTATATATTAGCTCGAGAATACCTTCGCATCTCGTAACCTTGTTATGGAAAGGCATCCTGGTCATTTTACCTCGAATGCAATGTTCATAGGTAGGTAAAGATTGAGCATGTAGAAAATTTAAAGGTCCATCCTTTATCAATCTGTTGATCCTATCAGCAGATAAATGACCAAGCCTTTGATGCCAAATCATATTCGAATTGTTTCCATTCTCCCTGGATCTTTTAGGATTTTTATTATCTGTGGCAGTGATATTCATGACACATTCATCAATGCATTCATAGAGTCCACCAGAAGTCAGAACACCATCCGCAATAAATTTATTATATTGATTAATGACTAACTTATTACAGAAAGGAAGGAATATCCATGTCTAAAAGCTTAGATACAGATATCAAATCCCTCCTAACTTCTGGTACACAAAGACACTCTTTAAGTACTAAGACTCGACCACTAGATAATGATAGATGGCAGGTCCCGATGGCGATTGCTGCAACACTTGCATCAGATCCCATCTGGATGACTATCTCCCCTTGCTCCAGATTCCTAGTTTCCTGAAACAAATGCAACGAATTGCACACATGAACAGAAGCACCGGAATCTACAACCCAAGTTCCTTCTCGTCCAATGAGAAAGCTAGTTTCAATGATGAAAGTAGATTTCATACCTATTGGGGCTTTACCTTTGTCAACAGACTTCAGGTATTATGGGCAGTTACGCCGCCAGTGCCCCAGCTTCTTGCAGTGGTGACAGACATCGATCTTCTTCAATGTCATTAACGTAGAAGCACTAGAAGATGAACCAACTCCTTGATTCTTTTTCGTTCTCTTCTGGGGCGGGCCCTTCCGAGAACCTTGCTTCCGACCGTGCTTTCCTCCTATTTGTGCAACCATTGCACTAGCAGAGGGGCCATCCTTCCTCATTACGTCTTCTGCAGACTTCAATGCAGTTCACAACCCGACGTTAGTGAAATCGCCTTTGCTCATGTGATAAGACACGACAAAGTTGTTGAAAGACTTAGGGAGCGACAAGAGAATGGAATCAGCCTGCATATCAGGATCCATGTAGGCTCCTAGGGTTTCCAATTCAGAGAGGTACCCAAACACTTTGAGTACGTGTTCTCTGACAGAGGTCCCTTCCTGCATCTTGCAGCGAATAAGCTCTTTCATCACATTATAGCGCTGTGTGTGGTTTATGTCATCGAACATTTCCTTCAGATTCAGCATGATCTCTTGACAATGGTTCATTTCCACATGTTGCTTCTGAAGCACATTTGACAATGACCCAAGAATATAGCATCTTGCCAAGTTATGATCTTCATCATATTTCTCATTAAAAGATTTATCTTCCACAGTCTTAGGGTTGCTATCTTGTCCTTGGATAGCACATACGAGACGTGCTCCACAGATAGGACAAGGTCCAAATTTTGGATCCAATCTAAATAATTTGGTCCGATCAACTGATTGACCTCTAGGAGCCTGCTCAGTGGGTTCATGGACTTCATTTTCTGAATTTAAGAATGCACTATATTATAATATATAAATAATTATATATTCATTTTTAAAATTATTTGATTAAGGTATTATAAATCAAATTCATCTTGCTATGTCAACTTTGAAAGATTATTCCCTTATTGTCTTTCAAAGTAAGAGATATACTTACCGCTATATCTCAATCAAGATCTGCGATCTCCTCTCTATCCTTATCACATTCCAAAATTATGAGACCTTGTGACTCGAATAAAGAGAAGCGGGAACACATTCCGCCTTGCAAGTCCAACTTGCATTTCGCAATTCGGTCTTTAACACCCGGGCCCACCACCCCTAAGATTGTGTTGACCCGTTGTTAATTGAACCAACCGTCAACAGGATTAATACTTGCAATCCGCAATCCAATATCACCCCAATAATATGAGGACCCAATATTGGGGTCACTACATATATGGCCTTACTCTTTCGAGAAGCAAAGAACCCGATCCAAATAAATCATATACATGATATGTTACTTCGGACAGGCGTCTCCTATATACATATGGCGACGGAATCCTTTTCCTTGACGAGAGACCATGGATGTCACTTATGTGATCCTCCACCTCATATTCAAATTATAATAATTAATTATCGTGAATCATATTCACATAATTAATTCTTCCAAGGGAAGTACACATCTATTCATAATAGAGTGCTTTTAATTGGATATAATCAATTTAATCATATTAAATTCACTCAATCCAATTATTAATCAACAAACTTGATTATTACTTGAATAATAGGTATAATCGCAAAGTACGTATTATTCAAATTTTAATAATGAGAAAAATACACTTTGACTTCTCCGGCATTATCGAGTCCCTATCCGCTGTCATGGCCAGTACCGACGGGAGTGGGACGGACCACATCCGGTGCAACCCTCTACCCCAACGCTCCTTGACTAGACACCATATCCACCTCAGGAAAGGATAATGCAAGATAGATCATTATGTACTTTGAGATGCTCATTGGTTTTTCAACCGAAATTATACCATATAATACTCATCAAAACTATTTTGATAATTTTATAAGGAGATCTGCTAAACAAATCCCAATCTTATTCAAGCAAGAGGGTTTTGCATGTAAAAGTTGTCCTACAACTATTGTAGGATAAATAAGGTTTTTCATGAAAACAATATTTGTTGATGATTTCATATCAACCAATTAATGATCAAGATCAACTATCTTATCATCTTCGCTAGTGAAATGTCATTCAATGAAATAATTATCTCTTGAAATATTTCACAAATATTTATCACTAATTATTTCAGAAAATTAACAATTAATTTTCATCAAGTTATTTGAATGACTATCACATGGTTCATGATCAAATTTGTCAATTTTCAGCAGTGACCCCTACTCGCTAAAATCAACATATCATGATCAGTTTAAATCCAAATTACGCAAAATCAATTTCCTAAGATTGATAATTTGATTTATGACAGAACCCAAGTTATATTTTACGCATTTCGAGATGCATCAAAATAGTAATTAACTCATTAATCAAGTTTAGATTCGCAGTTCCCGCAACAGTGAATACATGTTTATTCAAAGGGCCATATCTTGACCAAATGAAATTGAAATTACATAAACTCAGATCCTATGGTTTCCTTATTTAATGAGGAACAAAATTCAATTGAAAATTTTGTTGTTTAAATAATTTAAACAGTGCCAAAAAATTCAATTAAATAGAGGTGAGAAAATTGAAATGCAGCAAAAATTTCACAACCCTTTTAGACCCAAGTCGTCCTAGGTTTACGGATCGTATCCAAAACATTTTCCGACCTAAGGTTCTGATACCACTTGAAGGATACGAGGAATCCTCAAGCGCATCACGGAAGCATGTTGATCGCATCTCATGCGATCGGGGCGACTAGTCGTCCTAGTCGCAAGATGCAGCGGAATTTAAAAATTTTAAATCAAGTAATGTAACCATATGATCACAAGAACATTTCTTGGATCGTTTCATCAAAGCACAAAGTATTAGAAATACCTCTTGAAGCATGGTTGCGATCACGAGATCTCTAAAGCAAGAGATCCTCCTGACGCAAGTCCGATCTACGAAGATGGCACTTGCGGGCGCGACGATGAGACACGTTCCTCCTGCAATCCTCGATGAATATCCGAGCCATGAATCTCCTGATTTCGTCCAACGAAATCCGTCGATGGACATCCACGAGCAATCAAAGCGACATCACAACGACGTGGAGACGATTGCTTGTTCCCTCAGACCACAAGGTGGACAACCACCTTAGAGAGAGAAAGAGAGAGGACGAGAATGAGAGAGAGAGAGAGTAGGCGTGTACTCTTAATGTTATCTTTTGAAGAGGCTATGGTTGCCCTCCTTTTATATTAGTATAGAAGTCCATTTATCACAATCCACAGCATATACAAAATCAATGGTTAGATTGATATGTATATTAAATCAATGGCCATGATAACTATTGTTCAAAAACAACAACATATTAATTTATGTTAAATTAAATATATGTTGCATTATCATCAATATAATTTAATTCAATAAAATTATTTATCACAAGATAATATGATAATTATTAAAAATGGATAATTGCCCAGCTAAAATCATGGGGCATCACCCATGACTAATTCATGGGTGACGCCACCTCATTTGGTGGCCAATTATCCCATTTTTATTTTATCTTATTATCTCTTATTTATTTGCAATATTATCCACTAAATTACTTCCCAATTAATTAATGTATAATTATTGCAAAATTATCCACTAAATTAATTCCCAATTAATTAGTAAATATTTCAATCATGCCATTGAAAATACGTGAATCATATTCACAGCCCAAACTAAATTGCAAATTACATTTACAATTAATTGATTAATGTGAATCCAATTCACATTAACAATTAACAAATTCTATTTACAAATGTGCTCTCTCTCTAATATATTATAAATCACATTTACAATATATATACACAGATATCATGGATAGCACTATCCATAATCTGTAATCCTTGATAATCAAATCCCATTTAATTATCTTGGATAATCATTCTCATAATATGAATCCCATTCATATTATTCTTGATAATTAAATCTCATTTAATTATCAACATCTTGTTGCTTAGATACATAATTCATGAAATGAATTATTCTTGAACTCCTTCAAGAATAATGTGCTTTCTCCGCAGATACTTGGTGATAAGGACATGGCGATTGTATTGTTCCACGTATAGTGACTTGGATGTTGAGATCTTATCTCGAATCCAGATCTTACGTACCTCCCACAGATGCTTGATCAAATCAAGACCGCAAATCTAATCTTCTCATTGCATCTGAATCTCATTCAGACCAATGTCGAACACTTGGATCAAGATCGGATTGCTTCTCCACTGAGATGAGTCACTAAAATCCAGACCTGTTTAATCACTCCCTCGGAATGGAAGCGTCATGTTATACAATCATTTATGATCACATCACCCTCGGGTATTCCCAATACCTGTACATCCTGCATAATGGAAAACCTATGATCAACCTGAAGATTAAGATCTATTTTACACTTCCTTCATGGTTTGATCACCAAGTTTCTCAATCTTGGTCATTGGGAATCAGCATCGATCAGATGCTTTCCCAAAGCATATATCATACCTTCAAATTCTTGTCATGCTTCCAAAGCACGATGACCATGCATGGAATTTGATCGGTCCCAATACCTCATGAGTGAGCTCGTGTCTTCCGGTTCATAAGTGAACCAGTATGATACCTTTGAGAAATCATATTACTCATATGCCCTTACATGCACACCAACGCGCCGGTGTATAGACCTTGGTTAGGTCTTCAACCTATTGGTCAGCCAAATGTACACACTTAGATATATAGTAACAAATCTGTCTCTGGTGAGAGGATGTGTGCCTATGTTATGACAACATTCAACATAGGACTTAGGTTATCTTGATCTCATTAAGTCAACCCATTGACCTAACTAATCTGACACCTCTGAATCTCTATTCCCATATAGAGGACCTGCATCAAAATGTCGGTCAGATGTCAGCCTATGTGAGAAAGGATTGCCATCTCCTACTCAGGCTGGAGATCATCTCTTAATAATCATTTGACGGTGCTTGATGAGTCCTCTATCTAACTCTTTAGATATTCATCCAAACACCAACCTCTATGATTCGCTTAATGAATCAATAGCTATATGATCATCAAGATGGCCATGGTACATAACCTTAATTGTACAGAGGGACCTTATAGTGCATTCATTCATTTAATTTCAGAAAGGGAGTGAAACATCAATAACTTTTATTACTAAACAAATATATTACAATATCATTTATTATAAGAATGGTTCGCTTAGAGTCACATGTCCAACAGAGGGCCCAACCATCCCCTTCCCCCAAGCACTTGGCTTGGTTAAGGGGAATAAAAAAGAAAATTCAACAAAATCTCATCAATTAAAGTTCATCCAGCAAATGATAGACATATTCCAGATACAATTGACTCTACAGGAGGCCTTGGAGCACATCCCCCTCTTCGAGAGGAACCTTAGAGAGAGGACCACCATTCGCAGGAAGAGGAGGAACCACCAGTCAGAGATCCATGTGCTCACTCGTGCCACCTGCTTCGCCATCAAGAACCGTATGCTAGCCAAGAGGCTAGATGCAGGAGCTCCCTATGTCAGATGTCACATACATGAGCAGAGGTTTGATCGGACTCTATTAGACAACAGTTCTTCAATTAACATACTTTCGACAGCCTTACTAGACCGCTTCGAGTTTGGCCCTCTTAGACAGAGCAGAACAATCCTTCAGTTTGCTGATCGATCTGTAAAGAGGCCGAAGGGGTTACTGAAGGACGTGGTCATCACAGTTCAGGGCCTGCAATTTCCCGTGAACTTCGTAGTGTTGGACATGAAGATCCCTGAGTCTGTGACTGATACCCCCATCATTCTGTGACGCCCGTTCTTGGCCACATCCAAGGCAGTGTCCGATCATGATAGCGGGAAGGTATACTTTCGCATCGAGGGCGAGAGTATACAAATAGAGACGATCGATGAGACTAGTGCGCAAGATTCAGCTTGCTCAGAGCCGCTCACAGATCCAGAGCAGATGACAGAGGAAGAGCGAGACGTGATTTTGTGATCAGAGATGATGAGGCAGTTTGGGCAGACCCTACTTCACGATCCATCCTCTCAGATTCAGACCCCGCCGATGCACAGATTCCAGTAGAGGAGAGCTCGGAGAGCGCACTCCTAGCAGAGGACACCTTTGAGGCAGCAGATCAGGTTACCGATTGCAAGGTAGTATATTTGTTTGATTCAGATTCAGATCCCTCAGAGTCAGACATTGATTGGACAGAGTTTGATGATATGATTCCTTGTCTGATTTCCACAGAGCTAGCAGCTCGGGTGGAGATCGTGTCCATTCAGAGTACAGATACACCAGCAGAGCAGTCTTCACCAGATTCTGATTTAAATCGAGAGTTCTCATTTTCCCATGCAGATTTGGTCGCATTCACTCATACATTTCAGAGACTAGATCTGCCAGCTCCCAATAGTCCAGAGCGGAAGACCTTGCCATAGGTGCTGAAGTATAGGTTCCTTGCAGGTGAGCATGAGATGCCAATTATTGATCAGATTATAGAGAGGCTAGCATGGAAGAGTCATTACTGCTTTCTTGACGGGTACTCTGGATACAATCAGGTGGCCACTGCGACAGAGGACCAGAACAAGACCACATTCACTTGTCCATTTGGGACGTATGCTTTCAGAGGCATGCCCTTTGGTCTATGTAACGCTCTGACGACATTCCAGAGGTGTATGCTGTCCATCTTTTCGGACATGGTGGGTGAGTGCTTGGAGGTCTTCATGGATGACTTTTCGGTCTATGACGATGGGTTTGATGCTTGTCTTGAGTGCCTAGACTACGTCCTACAGTGATGCATTGAGGTCAACCTTGTATTATCTTGGGAGAAGGGTCACTTCATGGTGACTCAGGGGATGGTGCTTGGCCATATCATCTCCAACATAGGCATGGAGGTTGATCCGACCAAGGTGGTCATCATTATAAAACTTGATCCACTGTCCAACTTGCGACAGTTACCATCTTTTTTGGGGCACGTCGGTTTCTACCGATGATTCATTCATGATTTCAGCAGGATTTCCCAGTTGTTGACTGATTTCCTGACCAATGACACCGAGTTCATAGTTGATGATAAGTGTCTTGCATCATTTGAGACTCTCAAGAGTCTAGTTGTTGAGTCTCCTGTCCTCCGGCCGCTTGATTGGTCTCTCCCATTCGAGATCATGACGGATGCCTCCGATTTTACCGTGGGGGCCATGCTAGGAGAGAGGAGTGATGGATTGCCTTTTGCCATTCACTACGCTAGTCATACATTGGATGCCGCGCAGCGGAACTACACAGTCACTGAGAAGGAGATGGTAGCCGTAGTCTTTGCCCTAGATAAGTTCAGATCGTACATCATTGGATCTAGAGTGACCATTTTCATAGATCATACCGCCATCAGGTACCTCATGGCAAAGAAGGATGCCAAAGCGAGATTGACTAGATGGATCCTTCTACTCGAGGAGTTTGATATTGAGATTAAGGATAAGCTCGGAGTTAAGAATGTGGTGCCGCATCATCTCACCTGATTAGAGCATCTTGAGAATTCTGAGCAGATTGATCCTATATGTGAGTCCTTTCCAGATGAGGCGATCCTTGTTATCGCCGCACTCCTGTGGTATGCTAACATTGTGAACTATCTTGTTGCCAAGAAAGTTCCTAGGGTTAGCCCAGGTAGAGACTTGAGGACTTCCTAGCGAAGGCCAAGTCTTACCATTGGGAGGACCCCATCCTTTACCATGAGGGAGGGTATAGTGTCTGGCGATGGTGTATTCCTCAGGAGGAGCACCATAGCGTCCTAACCTACTGTCACAAGCTAGAGGCAGGAGGACATCACTCTGGGAGGAGAACAACACAAAAAGTGCTCCAATCCGGCCTATGGTGGCCTACTCTCCTCAAGAATTCTGATGAATTCATGAAGAGATGTACTGACTGTAAGGGAATGGGTACTTGTGGATAGCGTGATATAATGTCGATGCAACCCATTCACTTCTGTGAGGTTTTTGACAAATGGAGCATCGATTTCATGGGTCCATTCCCTAAGAGTCAGGGATTCGAGTACATTATATTGGTCATTGATTATGTGAGTCGTTGGGTTGAGGCCATCCCCTCCCGAACCGCAGATGCTAGGACTGTATGCTGATTTTTGAGGAAGAATATCATTTCACGGTTCGGGGTACCTCGAGGGTTGATATCTGACGGGGGGTCTCATTTCGTCAACGACAAGGTAAAGGCCTTTGCTATCGAGTTGAACATATACCATCAAGTAGCCACTCCATACCATCCTCATACCAATGGTCTTGCTGAAGTGTCGAACATGGAGATCAAGACTATATTGCAGAAGGTCGTCCTCCCTAACTGGAAGGATTGGTCACAACTTTTGGACTCGGTGTTGTAGACATATAGGATGTCCTTCAAGACTCCTTTGGGTACATCTCCCTTTCTCCTCGTTTATGGCAAGCCCTGCCATTTACCTGTTGATCTGAGACATAAGTAAGTCACTTTAGGCTGTTACAGAGATACTTTTGGATCCAGTGAGTGTAGGAGACCAGAGGAGGGCAGAATTGGCATCCCTAGAGGAGCTTAGAGATAAAGACTTTTCATGCAGCCTATGTTATAAGGAGAGAGTGAAGGAGTGGCATGATTCTCATTTCAGCCACAAGCAGTTTGAGCCAGATCAGAGAGTATGGTTGTTTGTTGCTAGGCTTCGATTATTTCTAGAGAAGTTATAGAGCAAGTGGAAGGGACCATACCTGGTCTGAAAGGTACATGACAATGGAAGCATTGACATATCTGAGTTGTCTTCTGAATCTACCTTTCGTGTTAACGGGCAATGGCTCAAACCATATCTAGATCATGAGCTGCTGGTCGTTGACGTCGCCCCTATTCATTTTGCGTGAGATGTGGTCGTTGACTCACATCTAATGCGTCTCATGCCTGATTATCACTATTTTCTGCTTTGTATAGATCCAGTTGTCCATAACATTCCATTCTTTAGTCCCACACCCCATCTTCATCTTATGATTATGCTATACTTAGGGTGTACTTTACCCTAAGTATGGGGGGTGGGGTGTAGGACTCTTAGGTATTCTTTTGATTCTTTCTTCCTCTTTTTTGCTTCCTATACTTAGGGATATTTTACCCTAAGTATAGTGGGGTAGACCCTGTAAATTCTTCCACTCGGATTTCCCTTCATGTACAACTTGCTATACTTAGGATTACTTGATCCTAAGTATAGGGAAAAAACACCGAGTCCTCTTCATTCTATTCTTTGATTCGTCGTTGTAGTATATTATTTATTTTCACTTCCCCACACTAAGCACGAGTTATGTCTTCTTCATCGCTCTTGATTAACTCTGAGGACATTGTTCGAGCTATGTATAGGGGGTGTCGTACATATTTCATATAAACTTTAGCCATAACTCGTACTTTGTGTGAGTGTGTTAATAAATAAAAATGGCTAATATTCTTTTTCCCAAAAACCATAAAATTTTAAAATTTTTCCTTGTACATAAAAATTCTTTATTGCACATGCATAGCTATTTATAAAAATTATTTTTGTAGAAATGTTTATAAAAATGATTTTGTGTAAAGAGTTTATAAATATTTTGATATGAAAATTATGTAATAGTACAATTTTTTGTAAAATGTTTGAAAAACAAAAAGTTTGCAAAAACCCTTGTGTAAATGTTTGTAAATACTTTGAAAAACTTCATGCATTCATTCATTCAAACATTTTTCAAAAATTTTGCATATTTCCAAAAACTTGCATAAAAATATTTCTTGTATATATGTCTATAGTTTTTCTGAATCATGATTGACATTCAAACAGGCTTGGAATGAAATTGGAAAATGGAACTTGGTTACGACCTTAATCCACCTAATTCTAAGCGGAACCTTATAGGGCTTAGGGTTAAGACTTTTCAGGTCCATTTTGGACTTAATTCTTTGAGTCCACTAGGCTATGATCATATGTCATCTTGATGAGCCTAAGCAGAACACTTAACAACGTACACATGACTCTCAGAGACAATGGCTTTACTTGCACCAGGACATTACACATAGCTCTCCACGGATGAGGTGATAAGGAGGTAGTTTCCTTTGTCTTGGGGTAGCATATGAGGGTAGTACTTCTAGGCGGAACCTTTCTTCTCTTATAGTAAAGGAAGTGCGTCTCAACTTGGTCTGGTGGTGTTGAAGTCTAAAGACATGAGTTGTGGGTTGCAATAAATCTTCAAAAGAGGGATATTCTACTGGCTCAAGAGGAAAAACTCCTTATGTATATATGCTTCACCATGTAGATATGTTGTACATATGCACATCAAAAAATGTGCAAAGAAAGAAAAACTCCAAAAAAGTGGTGGGTCTGATTGAAAATAAAATACCCACCGTAGTGTATATTGCCAAATAAAGCAAAAGCTTATGTTACCCATTCCCATCTCATGAAGCTTGCAGCGGGAGACCTAGCTACACTGGTTGGGTTCCCAAGGATACATGGCTACACTGGTCATGGTCCATTCTCTTCTTTCCCCTCTTCTTGAGCCGGTTGTACTTGAACTTAGAAGGGAATACCTCGCTCCTCGAGGAAAGAGCTGCTAGACTGAAGTATTAGAGTTACCTTGTTAAGGGGGGTTGTCACTTTGTCATTTCTGAGGTGGGGAGCTACATTTTACTTACACAGTATAAGGAAAGATTCATGGTCATTAGAGTTTGTGTATGTAGACTTGTTCTGATCTGGATTATTGAGGAGTCTTGACTATAGATTGGTGGAACTTAGGGGCTGCTGAGTTTTGAGCTTATGTCCAAATAAGATTCCGACAAATTTATAATCCAAAGGTTTGACTGAGCTCCGTACTTCAATTTACTGAAGGAAAGTTTAATAATCGACCTTGATTTCCCTTCTTTTTCTTTTTCTTTCTCTTTATCACTTCTTTTTCAAATAAGTGTTTGCTAAGGGACTAGCAAAAGTAAAGTATAGGGGGGTGATGAATACTCATTCATCACTCTCTATTCTTTTATTTTAGCTAAATATCTTGGCAAAATACCACGTAGATAACTATAAATACAATAAGTTACCATTAGGCATGCTCTTGCTAAATATTAATAATTAGCATGTATTTGTGCAAAAATAAAAGAATAAAGAATAAAGAAAAAGAAGGAAATATTCAGAATAAATATTGAGTGACCTGAACCCAAGAGAGGGCCCAATATGGGCCTAATCGCCAAGTAAAATAAGTAGAGATAGGGCCACTCTACTTCCACACATTTCCTCTTTATGTATATATTTTATTTTCACAAAAATAAAATATCAATGAGTTTTTAACCCCTTGTATATATCTCTAAAAATAAAAAAAATGAGAAAAATACAATTAAAATAAAAAAATAATTTCTCTCTCTCCTCCTTGTACATACCATGTATATATGTATCACACTTCTATTTATTCCACTCTTGTAAATAAACAATAAAAATCAAATAAAATTGATTTATACTCTAAATTTTATGTTGTAAAAAAATAAAATATAAAATTAGGGTACTTATACAAAAATAAGAAAATAAAAATAGTAATGTAAAATACATAGGTATTTTATACCTATATATAATATAATATAATGTATATAGTATAATTTATTTTTCATAAAAATAAATAAAAATCACTAAAAAATAGCTTGAAAATAAAAAAACAAGTTTTATTTTGTAATTTTTTTAAAATAAAACCGTTTACTATTTTTTATTTAATTTACAAATCTTTTTTATTTATTATTTTCTGATTAGTCCACGGGGGAACGTTGACCCCGGTCAACTGCCCCCCCGGACCAGCTCGCGCCTGTATCCGATTGTTGCCCATTCTTCTCCTAATTTTCTTAGATCGATCCACCGACCATTTGCATCACTCTGAGACTCTGAATACTGAGGATCGATCCATGATACACGCCCGATGTCATCCTTAGGGATCCGCTCATCGGATTGCGCGCCCGAGTCCCCATCTTCTCAAACCTCGTTGAGTTTATAGCTTCCTGGAGCAGCCATTTCTTCCTCATCTTCGGCCATTGCCTTCGTCTCCTGGGAGATCCATTCTCCTCCTTGAGTGACAACGAGTGAGTGGGAGTGTCGTAGCGATGATTCGAGGCCTCTAGCCCTAGGTCCAGCGAGTCTTCTCACCGTGCTTCGCCACAAGGTGAGCTCGAGCCTCTGGAGACGTCGATCCATCAAGGCGAAGACCCCCGGAGGTTGCTGTCCTCCAGCACAGACGAATTACTCCATCAGATAGCTTAGATAACCTTTAGTTTGCTTTAATTTCGACCTTTTCGATTCCGGTCAGCCAGCCTTCATCGGGCCATCCTACGTCATCAGACCATCTATTTGCCATTCCGAGGATCCGTTCAGCTCCACGAGACTCCTACCCATCTTCTCCGCCCCTCCGTTCCCCCTGGTTCACCTAGGAACATGACTTAGGCCCTCCTCCGCCGTCGCTTCGCCGGAGGGCCCCCTTCCGCCTTGCCCCCTTCCACCAATTAGGAAATTCCAAGGTAAAAATTCCTTGGAAAATATAAAAAATAATAAATGAATTAATTATTTCTAGGTTATAAAATAAAAATATTTCTAATTTTGTGTAGAATTTGAAGCCTTTTTTTTATTTTTTGAGGTGTTTTAGTACATGTCACTTTTTACAAGTATATTTATAGGTATTATGACCCATGTCTTGCATATTTAATTTTTGTTTAGTATTTTAAATTTTAATATTTTATTTACATAATTTATATATTTATAAATTATTTAAATATACACAAATTTATTTTATTATATTTTCTTTACATAATATGTACACTTAAGTAAATAGGGGTGCTAGTAACATATGTTTAAGTATAGTATATTCATCTATGAATTTTATATGTTATTTTTATTTTAGTGTTTTCTTTATGGTTTTATTTTTCTCCTAAATATGTATATAAAATATTTAGGATATTGTATATTATTTTTTCCAAAATAATATTTATAAAGTTATAAAAATATAAAATAATGAAAACATAAAGAATAAATAAAAGGTATATTGTATAATAGGAGTCCAAAACCTAACTTTTGCATCTTAACAACAAATTAAATGAGATTACTGATGAAACCTGATTTTATCATCTTAATTCTCTATTTTTAACCCTCTTTCTTAAATATGTGTCAATAAAAAAATCAGATAAAGTCATGTAACTATCAGAATCTTGAATAAAAACCACAAAAATGGAAAAATCAAAATTCGTGGTATTTTTAGCCTTTAAAATACCCTCAAAAATATTTTGTATCTTCAAATGACCTCATCTCCACTTTTGATCAACATGAAACTTGTAGATCTCATTGCGATCTACAACTTTCATGTTTTGTGTTTTCTCAATTTCGGCCATTTGACCCATCATATTTCATTATTTCTCTGGGAATAATCTGATTGGGCCACGTGGCCCTTTCTGGTTAAGCCACATGGCCCGTCACCCTTTGACCTATCCGCCCGCGCCCCTGGTCGTTGGATCTCCTTCTCATCCTACGGCTCCACTCTCTCCACGCATATTCTTTTTCCCTACCGTCCGATCTCCACTCAAGCCTTGGTCACCACCGTCCGTGGGTGCCTCACCCAGAACCCACCACGTGGCGCTTTGTGCGCCATCCGATCTCGCCTTCGTCCCTTTAATGACCACCGTCCATCGCCGCTGAGTTCTCAACCCTCTAATCGTCCTCCAGGAGATATCTCCACCGTCTGCTAGCTTTGCATGTACAACATGACACATGGCACCTTATACACCATCCGATCGAGAAGCCCTAGATCAAATCGCAACCGCTTGTTAGCGCTTGACCCTCAACCGTTGGATCTCGAGATCCAATGGCCTGAGCTTCGTCGTCAACCTCCGATCGGCCTCTCTCCCACGTTCTCAATCTCGTGCAACAATCTCCCCCTTATTATTTCTTCCACGTCTCCATCCACCATCTTTGCTCACCGATCACCCCACGACATTCATCCATCTCCCCTCATCCTCGCGGACGCCCACGCCATTTACGACCCTCCTCCAGTCGCTCCATATCTCCCTCGCAACCCACGACTCCACCCATCGAAACTGCCACTTTCACACTTCAAACACGCCGTCTCCTCCCTTGTTCACAGCCATCCACCTTTACGCGAGGGGCCTCCCATCAAGCCTCCGCCCCTCGGTGACAGCGAGGGGGCGGCGAGGATCACGAAGACGGTGACTCTCTCCAGTGTCGACCCCTGGCCATGGTAGGCCAGGCCCGCGGCTGCTCCGCCTCCGCCAAGCTTCTCCTCGTAGCCGAGGGAGTTCAGCGATGACCAGAGGTTCAGTGGAACCTTAAGCTCAGGCCTCGCTCTGCCTTATTCTCCAGGTAAGATCCCTCTGACCTCCATTGCATTTTTCTTGACCTTTTACTTAATTTCTCAGGTCACTACCGCCATTTCTGACCTCCATTAATCACCACTCGAGCTCTGCATCACCTCCACCTTGCACACGCTCCCTTCCGTTCACTTTCTTCTTCCTCCATAACTCTATCACGTCCGACCCATCTCCTCCGCCTCCACAGCGGAGGAGCTCTGAGCTACCTCCTTCTCCGCTGACATAGCTCCCCACTCCATTCACTTTTACATCCCTACACTTCGGGTATGGCACTGACACCGCAGGTACTCTACATAATCGAATGATCGGAGGGCTCACTGGAGTGGTCTTGGCGAGAGCCATCTCCGCTACTGGAGCAATGAGGGTCTTCGCCAAATATAGCCACAGCTCGACCATGTTTTGAGCTCCATCGCAAACCAATCAAGACCAGCCGATAAGCTCCATCGATGTCAGAGGCAAGTGGCGGAGCTAGAGCTCCTTCGTCGAAGCTCGGATCCTGCCACCAGCTACAGCCGAGGAAAAAGGAACAACTGCCTTTGGATGTCCCTCTCAGGCGATCATCCAACGGCATTGAGATGCCCACGTCGCCAACTAACATATCTTCTAGATACCGTTGGATCCTCGCGATCTGATGGCTCATAGTAATCCATGTGGCATCTCCAGAGCTTCTACGACCCTCAGCGTCCGACCCTTTAGGCTCGGAGCTCCCGAGCCTTTTCCGAGCCTGCATCAAGCCTACTCCGAGCCTCCTACGAGTCCAAGCCTGGAGGTTCGAGCCATTCCGAGCCTCAGCCGAGCCTGAACCTCCACTGAGCCTGGGAAAGCGTGTTCCATGCATGTGTCTTCTGGGAAATTTTCACAGAGGCCCCGGCGACTTCTCCATTTTGCAGTTAGGTCCTGGATCACGTGCAACCCACGTGCTTGAGGTATTTTGCATTGTTACCCTCGCGGGTTTTAATAATTGCAAATATGCCCCCGTGCGTGTGGGTTATTTATAGGAAAGGCCTCGTGCTTTATTTTTATTGCATTTTAGTCCCTTCCAGGGACCTGTTTGTAGTTATATTTCATGTTTTCTTTCAGGTGTGCCCTTATCTTCTTTCAAGCATATTTTGAGCATCATATTTCCGATTGAGTTGATTTCAGTTTCATTTTAAAGCTTGTTTGATGAACTTTCTAATTGCATGATCATTTCTTATTATGGAGACATTAATTTTGACGTATTATTTTGATAGACATGTGTCTCGTATTACTTAACCTATGCCTTGTCCAATTTGTCAATCAAGTTTGTCATCTAAATTAAACCAAAAATTTGACTCATGGTTAAATTTGCTCATCATTCTGATCTAAGGCATATTATTTGTGTTGCATTCATCGCATTTATTGCATGATTAAACTAAAATAAAAAAATGCATGTTTCATATTCGTTTGATACATTGTCTTGTCTTCTTGCATGATTTGACCTATTATTCTCCAACTCAACACTTAATTAATGAGTAGAACTGGATAATCCGAGAGAGGCTCGTGTCCCTGAGTTTGACCTTGGTTTCTTACCAAGTAAAAAAATATACGACCATCTGATTTCATTTACTTATCCACATGAGATGGTTTTTGATAGACCAGTTTGCCCGACTGCAATGACCATGAATATTAATTCCACATTATTAGAGGGCTGAATTCTCAGTTTATCAATCACCTTCATTAAATAGATAATAAAAAGTTATATACAATTAAAGTGATTTTTGTATATTTTGAGTTCATATGGAGGATATATAGGTCTAGGAAGTTTGGATTTTGTATTTTTATTCTACATGTACAATGTACACTGTATATCATTTTAATGTTAAATAAATTATGTATTTTTCTATGTATTTTATTTCACAATTTTAACGTATAAATTTATTTATTTGATTCATTAGTAATAGACAATAAAATATGCCCCAAAAAAGTAATTATTAAACTATATTTTTAGAGCTTTAGATTGTTTGATCTGTACAATTGACCGCTTAATCTCCCCTTACTTTATTCATAGTCAACTTAGTCATCATGACGACAGAGTCTATGTGGATAGGGTCATTCAACATCCCTTTTTATTTTCTTCCCTTATACTTTAATTTTGGAATTAAAAATAGTAGTTATACATTATTTATACATTAAAGAATATTTATTTTCAAAAATTAATGATATATACGTGCATTTAGATAGGGATTTAAGGCCAAAATGAAACAATAAATGTGCTGAAATGGAGATTCGGTTGGACATGCGAGCCCACGATGAGCCATTATACGATAAATGTTATTGAAAATATCATTACCTGGTCTAAAATTAAGAATAATTAATTTGCATAATAGGTTCCATAGTACAATTAGGGTTATGTACCATGCACATCTTAATGACCATAAAACTATTGCTTCAATTGTTGAGTTATAGAGGCTGGTGCTTGGATGAATATCTAAAGAGTTAGATTGAGGACTCATCAAGCGCCATTAAATGATTATTAAGAGAGGATCTCCATTCTGAGAAGGAAATGACAATCCTTTATCTAAAGGTTGATATCTATCCGACCTCTTGATGCAGGTCCTCTATATAGGAATAGAGATTTGGACGTGTTAGATAAGTTAGGTCAAAGAGTAGACTTAAGAATATTTTGATAATCGAAGACCTATGTCGTTGCAGTCACGATATAGGCACACATCCTCTGACCGGAGATAGATGTATTATTATATGTCTATGTATGTACATTTGACAGACCAATTGGTTGATGATATAATCAAGGTCTATATACGAGTGCGCTGATGTGCATACATGGGCATATGAAAAATATGATCTCTTAAAAAGAATATTTGAGCTCACTCGTGAGATATTACGAAGGATTAAATTCTGTGCACGTTCGTCTTTCTTTGGTAGCTTGACTGAATTTATAAGGTTTGATATATGCTTTTGGAAAGTATATGATCAACACCTAGGTACGATATATGCTTTTGGAAAGTATATGATCGATACCAACTCCCAATGATCAAATAAGAAACCTAATGATAAAATCATGAAGTAGATAATGTAAAATTGATCTAATACTTTGGGTTTGATGTTGGTCTTCTAATATGTAGGATATACTAGTATTTGGAATACCAGAGGGTGATGTGATCATAAATGATTATATAACCATGAAGCTTCCATTCTTAGGGAGTGATGAAACATGACTAGATATTAGTGACTCCTCTAAGTAGAGAAGTGATCTAATCTTGGTCCAAATGTTGGACATTAATATGAATGTGATTCAGATGCATTGAGAAGATTAGAATTGTGGTTTTTATTTAATCAATCATATATGAGAGGTCTATAAAATCTGGATTTGAGATGTAATCTTAATATCCAAGTCACTGTATGTGGAACAACACAATCTCCCTATCCTTACCTCCAAGTATTTGCGAAGAAAGCACATTTTTATCGAAAAAGTTCAAGAATAATTTCTTTTTTGATAATGTATCCGAGCATTCAGAAATGGATAATTAAATGTGATTTAATTATCATGAATAGTATGAATTATTCATGTTATTTGGACATATAAAGAGAGTTGTATAAGATAATTAATTGTGATTTAATTATAAAAGATGAGAATAATGTGAATGTGATTCATGTAATTTGGGCACATGAGAATAGAGATCCAAGATGGTTAAATATGATTTAATTATCAAGGATATGATTAATGTGGATATCACAATCCACAATAATAATGGATATTATAAATATGATTTATAATATGATGGAGATATTTATGTAAATAAAATTACAAAATATATGTTATTGTGAATTAGATTCACAACAAACAATTAATTGTAAATCTAATATACATATTATGTTTAATTGATGAATATGATTCAAATTTATCAATGGCATGATTGATGTTTCCACAAATTTAATTCGTAATTTATTTTGTGAAGATAATGCAATAATAGTTGTTGCAGTTTATCCTATATAATAAATATATACTAAGGCAAAACCACCAACAAGGTGGTTGTCCATCTTGACCAAGTCAGGAGAAGGGGGACACCCACACTCATTTTAGCGTGGTGGTTACCTCCTTTATTATCTATTTATTATACTTGAAATTAAAATAAACTAATTTGTATCTTAATAAAGAGATATAAATAATTTATTTTAATTAAATTTGTTGTTGCAAATTTGTAGCAATAAACCATGATCGTTGGTTAATAACCTCTTAATCTAAATCGTTGGATCAAAAAGGCACATGGATTGAGATCCATATACATCCATCTAGTATAAAAAGAAGGGTAGACCTTGCCTTTTAGACTACTCATACATAACTCCAAGAGGAACTAAACTCTCTCTATCTCTCTCTATACACGTCAAGTCTCTTACTCTCTCTCTCTCATTGTAGCAGTCCACCATGGAGCCCTAGAGAGAGTCGCCATTGACACAACATCGTCGTTATGCTGTCGGATTATTTTCTCATGGATCTCTATTTCCTTCGATGTACCTCACTAGTGAAGAAGACATCGGATCTGGTGTGATGAGATCAGGAGATTCGCTGCTTGGATCGTCAACATGGATTGTGAGTATCACGTGTCTCATCAACATGCTCGTAAGCATCTCCTCTACTGGATCGGACTTGAGACTGGAGGTCTCTTCGATTAGAGACTCAATTGCAATAACAATTCAATAGGTAAACCTAATAGTTGTTTGTGGTTTAGATGAAATTATCTGAGAGGTGTTCTTGGCTCATATGGTTTCACCATTTGATTTTTTAAAATTTCGCTGCCTCGAGCAACTAGTCGTTCCCAATCGCATACGATGAGATTCTCATGCTTCCGTGATGCGCTTAAGGATCCTACCATATCCTTCATCATGGAGGCCCATGGGGCATATTTTAAGTGAAGAGGAGTGCAATGGATGTGATATGGTGGTCGAAGGACGGTCGTGATACAATGAACAAGATCGTCAGAGCATATCTCCAATGAACTATAAATGTTTGATTTTACGCAAAATAAGGAACAACGAAGTGATATGAAAAGCTAACCTAATCTAATCTACTTCCTAAGAACAAGAAAAGAAGAAAAGCTAGGGTTGTACCTGCATAAGCTGGGAGCCTGGTCGAAGCTCCACCGTAGAAGAACAACGATGCTCCGATCACCACCTGGGTGTCTTTTCCTCCACTCAAAAAGACTCAGCCCATCACCTGCTATCACCAGGTAACAAAAGCGCAAAGATATAAAGGGATTTCAAGGTCAAAGCGGATCAAAAATTCAAAATAGATAGAGGAGGTGTATACATACAAGAGGAGGTTTGATAGGATTCCTCATCGCTGCATTGATCCATTGATCGAGGAGGTGCTCCAACGTAAAGATTGATGATCGAGGCACAAAAGCAATGATGTATATGGTCCCTAAAAATGTAAGATATGACGGGGATAAATTGAGGAATGGGAAAGGTCAGATGGGTGTCAAACCTAGGGCTCAAGGGTGTTTTAGTTGTCCAGCGGGTCCACCATGGCTCGCCCTTTATTGGGCCACGCCACCTGCTAGGTGATAAAACCGAATTAAAAATAAAAAATAATTCAAAAATATACTATTTTATTTTTGGTTAAATCATGAAATTATTTATTATTTTATGTAGTATTTTAATCTGATTTTTATTTATTTTTTCGAGCTTATTCATTATACGTTACTTTCTAGAGGTTCACTTATAAGTATATACCTATATATTCGATATTTTTTATTTTTCTATCTTATATTTTAGTATTTTTCATTTATATATTTATAATTTATTTAAATACATATAAATATATTTTTATTTTATTTTCTGAAGTTAAATGTAGACTTACATGTATGAACAATTCATCTTTGTATTTTTGTAAGATTATTTATTTTATTGTATTTTCAACAACCGTTCTTTCTTTAAATTATGTACATATGGTATAAATAATATTTACAAAATTATAAAAATATACAGTATGAATAACTTTAAGAATTATTTTATTCCGGTATAATGTATAATAGGGGTCCAAAACCCTTCTTTTACAACTTAAATCCAAATTAAATGAAACCACTTTCTTCAGATAGTTAATTAAAAGTTATATACAAATAAAGTAATTTTGGTATATTCTGATATAGTACGGAAAAGATACAAGTTTGTGAAGTTTGGATTTTGGATTTTTATTCTGTGTGTATAAAGCACATTGTGTATTATTTTTATGTAAAATAAAATTTGAATTTTCTTTGCATTTTTATCTACAACTTCCATGTATAAAATTTATTTATTTGATGTATAGATAATAAAGAATAAAATAGATCCCAAATTGTCTTTATTGAATAATACAAATTCGGGTTTTATTGTATTTTTGGCCCTTATCTCCTCCTAATTTATATCTTATCGACCCAATCATCATGATGCATAAGGTCATTCAATAACTATGGTATTTCATTTCATTTCCTTTTCTTTTCCTTTTCTTTATTCTTTTGTTTTGACTTTAAATAAAGTATTTTACACAATATTTACATTGTAAATAACATAGATTAATTTGTACAATATAATGCTATATACATGCATTTAGCTGAGATTTAATGGCTAAATGAAAAAAATAATGGTGATGAAATGGAGATCCATCGCCCTCCTATACTTGCCTTTGCTAGTAACTAGCAAATACTTTTGCCTATAAATACATAAAAGAAAATAAAGACAAGAAATAGAAAGAACATGGACAAAGTTTAGAGATTGGAGAACACCTTTGGATTATTGGTTTGTTCGAAACCATGCTAAAGTAGGGAAATGTGACAAAACAACCCATAGGTTGGATAATCCTATCATCCGGCTGTCATCCTCTCAACCACATACTCTTTCTACTTCGAAATAAGAAATCCATTTGTGTGAAATTTTAAGCTTTTTCCCGATAAACTGCTGAACTATAAAAGATTCTACTCTCCTGGTAGCTCATCCTCGTGGAGACAGATATTTCTCTATAAGATTAGGTACCTCTGGTCTTTAAAATCGAGTGGGGAGAGAACGTTAAAGAATGGGAAAAGAACTGGGAGTGGACCAGTGTAGTCTTCATTCCCTTGTGAAGCTTGATCATTGTAAATGAGTCTTCACCAAAAGCATGCTATTTGTGAAGGTCATGTTTTTTGGTGGAATTTGTGGTGTAGGATTCTTCTTTGGATTTTCTTTGACTTTGAATTGCTTTGCATTCTTGCTCGTGCCTCGGAGCATATATAATCTTGCCGGTCTGCTCATTTTTTGGAGTCTTAGAATAAAGTTGCACCCATAGACCATTCCTTATATGAAGCATTATCTCAATCCACCTCCAGTATTTAGACATCATAGCTACTAGAAGAAGTGAGTTATAGTATCGATTTCAGCAATCCTCAAGAATGGTTTGTGAGCCACCCCTGACGAAGTAGCCTAGCATCGTCTCGACTTATACTCAAAGATCGTTCAACAACACATCTGAGTTGAGATAAGTATTAAGTGCGAGGTGTTTAGTCAATTGATGACACAATTTTACGATCAACTAAGGTGGGATAAATAAATAAAGTGTCGTTATCCTCACTTAATCAAACCGATCACCAAGAAAATCAAACCACTCACAAAATCTATCAAGCAATGTAAGGGGCTTCGCTATTTTATTTACCTGGTATAGCGACCAGGGTCGAACACAAGGAGCACGATTTAAAAACTATGTAGGCGGATTTCAGAGAACAAAATATTTTTGGTGGTTTTATTTTCTAAAAAATTAATTTTCAATAAAATAGAAATAAGCACAAACGATAAAATAGACACACAACACTTTTTTGTATTTTTTGAAAACACAAAAAATGTTCAAAAAATTGTAGTAAATATATTTTTGGGTTTAATGTGTTTTAACATAATTTGGGTAATTTTTGTTGAATTGGTAAATGTTTTTGAAGTTTTCTAAAAATCAAACAATGATAAAAATGCTAAACACTACACAAACATAAGAAGTTTGCAAATTTAATATATTTAAAATACCCAAAACTTATGGAAGGTATATTTATGACAAACAATAAGTAAAAGCCTATAAACAGAAACTAAAAGCACTATTTTTAGATTTTTCTTTAATTTTATACTTTTTTTGATAAGTTTTTGGGCATTTTGTATATTTTAGGGTTTTATGAGGTATTTTGAAACAAAAATGGTACTTGAGATAAAGCACAACAAAAGACAACTATTGAAATTTTGGTGGATTTTTTTAGATATTTTTAAAATTTTTATATTTTTTATAAATCAAATAGGACACCTTTTAGGGGTTTTTGAATGTTTAATAATAGAACATTTATGCAAATTAACACATAATATTACCATAAATACTACATAGTAGTAAGAGCTACATGTAATTTTTAGCAAATTTGTAGAGTCAATTTAATATTTATTACATTAAATAAAGAATGTGTAAATTAAAAACAATTTAAAGGGGCCTACTTGCATATATTTTTAGTTATGGGGTCAATAACACATAGTAAGATCTCAGGGACCAAACATGCAATTTTTCCTATCAAGGAGCGTGCAACTTGTGATCTAAGTACACATAGGTATAATTCATATATCAAAACATATATTTCATTCCAAAACATATAAAGAGTTCTGGGAAAATATTGCAAATAACCCAATAATACGTGGGGACACACATGACTCAGACTCGATTGGACTAAAATGCAAATATGAAAACTTGAAGGCCCAAACTATAAAATTTTTTAACTACACATTTATTTACTAGACTAAAGCTAAATAAGACAACATTTATGGGAAAAAGGTAAATATACCCAGGAGGCACGTGAGGTACATGTGGGGTCTCTGATGGTTTTGATGGTCTACTACAAAAGAATCTGACATCTCAGATGGTCAGGAATGTGCAGTCAGATCTGCGACATCATACCCGATCTAATGGTCTGTATGGCTACTTGTCAAGCGACTTAGATGAGGGCCCCAAAAATGATCCGAGCATCAGGATAAGATGCTAACAAAAGGCTCGGATCAAATCTGGGACTAAACTCCAGATGAAACGATAGAAAAGGTGGCTAGAAGAATAGGCGCCTTGCGAACTTCGCCTCATGACTCTGATGAAGCTGCTGAGGAGTCCAGCATGGTCGTAGAAGTTCTCTGTGTCGATTGGGTGGATCGGATGGGAAGATGGTCAGTCGGATGAACATGACAGTGGTCCTTCACCTGCAACTACTCCACCTGAGCAGTTGGGTCTCTAAGTAATACTCCTCGCACGTCTCAGACTTGCAGGAGTATTCCCGGCTTGAAGACCAAGCATCGACCATGGTTATTTTGCAATATAAAGAAGAAAAGCGATGGTGTATGAGGGGTCGATTTCTCGCAAATGTGGAGGAGGGAAGTCAAGCCATAATCACTGCCTAAGTACTGTGTCTAAGGGGGACAAGTTGCACTAGGAGATGGATGATGATTTGGGGAGTCAATCTGTGTAGAGAGGTATGAGTGGCGGGGCTCCAGATCCGGTGGTCGGAGCTAACGATTCGGCAATGGCGGAAGCAGAAAAATCGAAGCGAAATGGACAATACAAGGAGGATAATCGATACCTGAATGTGCTGAGGAACTTAGGAACTCCAAGCAAGGGGAATGGAGTGGTTGTGTCTTCAATACTACTATGATGGGCAGAAGAGGCTTCTCGCGGTGGCTATTCGGCCACGCGACAAGCTTCGCTTAATTGTACCACCGAACGAAGCTCTGAAGGGCTCTTCGAGAAGCTGTCACTCTCCTCAAGGTGTCTTAGGATCTGTGGTGGCACGAGGAACGTGCTAAAGAGCTGGAGAAGTGGAAGGAATTATTTATATGTGAGCTCGAGGGTCTGGAAAGATAGATTGGTGGAGCAAAACCCTAAGCAGATCCAACTATGCCTAGGGATCCGTGAGGATCACTGATCCTAGGAGCGTAGTCGTGCGATGAAAACAAGGCAAAAGGGCATCAGAGTCGGGCGCTAAGATTGGGAAAAGAATCTTCGATGAGGAGAATGCAGATTCGACACGGCTAGGGGAGACAGTTGACCGAAGTCAACAATCAGACGTGGACCAATCAGAATTCAGTATTTACAAAATAAAAGAATATTAAATAACGAAAGTAAATGATTTTGAAATAAAAAGTGTATAAAATAAAAAAAATATTATTTTATAAGCTTTTTTTGTTATTTTTAATTATTTTTATGAAAAATATAAATAGGGTATATACAATATTAAGTGTTATATACATACTATACCTATGTATTATGCACAAGTATTTTTATTTTATGATTTTGTATTTTTTATTTACAAGATAATGTAAGGAGTGTAAAATGATTTTTATAATTTACAAAAGGGTATTAATAAAGAATGAGAATCGTGGATTCATCATCCCCCTATACTTTACATTTTCTAATCCCCTAGCAAACACTTATTTGAAAAAGAAGTGAAAAAGAAGAGAAGAGAAAAAAAAAGAACCAAAGTTGATTATTAAAGTCATCTTCATCAAATTGGAATATGGAGCTCACTCAGACCTTTGGATTACTAGTTTGGCGGAACCTTATTGGGAGATAGTTTAAGACTCAAAAGCCTCCAGGTTCCACAGTTCTATGGTCAGGACTTCTTAATAACCAGACCAGAACAAGTCTAGATATGCAAACTCTAATGACTATGAATCTTTCCTTATACTGTGAAAGTGATACGTAGCCCCCCACCTCATAAATAGCAAAGACACAACCTCCCTCAACAAGGTAACTCTAATACCCTAGTCTAGCAGCTCTTTCCTCGAGATGCGTGGTATTCCCTTCTAAGTTCAAGTACAACAAGCTCAAGGAGATGGGGAAAGAAGAGAATGGACCGTGACCAGTGTAGCCACATATCCTTTGGAGCTTAACCAACGTAGCTAAGTCTCCAGCTGCAAACTTCCATGAGATGAGATGATAGAATACATAAGCTTTGCTTATTCACTATATACACTTCGACAGGCATTTTATTTTCAATCAGGCATGTCCCCTTTTCTGGAGTTTTTCTTTATTTTGCACATTTTTTGATGGGCATATATACAACATATCTACATGGTGCATCATATACACAAGTAGTTTTCTTCTTGGTCTAGTAGACTATCCCTCTTTTGAAACATTATTGTAACCAACAAACTCCTGTTTTTAGACCCCGATGCCACAAGACAAGGTTGAGGCACACATCCATTTCTACAGGAAGACGAGAGGTTCCGACTAGCAGTACTACCCTCATATGCTACCCCAACTCAAAGGATTCTACCTCCTCACCACCTCATCCGTGTTGAGCTATGTGTAAGGTACGAGTCCAAGTCAAGCCATTGGCTCTGAGAGTCATGCGTGCGTTGTTAAGTGTTCTACTTAGGCTCATCACATGTGAACATAGCCTAGCGGACTCAAAGAATTAAGTCACTATGGACCTGAAAAGTCTTAACCCCAAATCCTACAAGGTTCCTCTAAGGTTAGGTGGATTACGGTCTTATCCAAGCTCCATTTTTCAATTTAATTACATATTAATTTAAATCTCAACCATGATTCTGAAGAATGTATATGCAAATATATGCAAAACTCTTTTTGTGAATTTTTTTTCAAAATATGCAAATTTTTATGGAAATTTATGGATGCAAGAAAGAAAAGTTTGCAAAACTATTTTTACAAACATTTACAAACAAAATTTTGCAAACATTTATTTTCAAACATTTCTAAAAAATTTTGTACTATATACATAAATTTGATATAAAAATATTTACAAAGTTTTTTACAATCAAAATCATTTTTGCAAAAATTTTGTACAAAAAATAATTTTTACAAAAGACTTTTACAGTCATTTTAAATTTTTGTGATTTTTAGCCATATTATTAACACACACAAAGTACGAGTTATGGCTAAAGTATATATATATATATATATATATATATGAGAAATACATGACACCCCCTATACTTAGCTTGAATGATGTCCTTAGAGTGAACAAAGAGTAATGAAAGAAGACTTAAATCGTAATGAGTATGGGGAAGAGAAAAGAATGCTATAAACTACAACGAATAAAAGAATATAATGAATGGAAATCAGTGATCTCTCTATATATAGGATAAAGTAATCCTAGGTATAGAAGTTTGTACAAAAGTGGAAAATCGAAGAATAGGATGTACATGACTTACCTCCCCTATACTTAGGGTAAAGTATCCCTAAATATAGGCAACAAACACAGAGGTAAAATAGAATAAAATTAATCATCATGTATTGAACACCCCCTATTCTTAGGGTAAAGCGCACCCTAAGTATAACATAATCATAAGAAGAAAATAGGGCGTTGAACATAAAGAATGAACAATATAGACAATATGGATCTATACAGTTGTGGAGTAGAAGTGATAATCAGGTATGAGATGTAAATGATGTGAGTCAAAAACCACATTTCACACAAAATGAATAGAGGTAACATCAACGATCAGTGGATCATGATCAAGATATGGCTTTACATGCCGACCGTTAACTCAAAAGGTTGAATCAAATGACAACTCCAATATATCAATGCTTCCATTGTCGTGCACCTTTCTGACCAAGTATGGTCCCTTCCATTTGCTTTGTAATTTCCCAAGCAATAATCTCAAGCTAGCATAAAATATCCGTACTCTTTAATTCATCTCAAACTATTTATGGCTCATGTAAGAATCATGCCATATCTTCACTCTATCCTTATATTGTAGGATACTTGAGAAAGATGTGTCTCTAAACTCCTCCAAGTCTACCAATTTTGCTTTCCATTGATCTCCTACACTCTTGGGATCCAATAGTATCTCTGTGACTGCCCAAAATGACTTGATGCTTGATTTCCTCTAGTAAATGGCATGGCTTGCCATAAACGAGCCAAAAGAAAGATGTGCCCAAAGGTGTCTTGAAGGAAGTCTTATAGGACCACAAGACCGAGTCCAAAAGATGTGACCAATCCTTTCGGTCTGGGTGGACAACCATCTACAATATAGTCTTGATCTCCCTATACGATACCTCAACAAGCCCATTAGTCTGAGGTTGATATGGAGTGGAAACTCTATGGTCAATGATGAACTTGTTAGCAAGGGCCCTTTCCTTGTCGTTGATAAAATGAGTCCCCCTATCTGAAATTCAAGACTCTAGGTTCCCCGAACCGTGAAGTGATATTCTTCTTCGAAAATTTGCAAATAGTCTTAGCATCTATGCTTGGACGGGGATTTCCTCAACCCAACAACTAACATAATCCACAATAAGCATAATGTACTCAAACCCATGACTCTTAGAGAATGAGCCCATGAAATCGATGCCCCATGTGTTAAAATCCTCATAGAAGTGAATGGATTGCATCAGCATCAAATCACTCTGTCCATGAGTGCCCATCATCTGACAGTCAATGGGTAATGATGGTAGGCCAACAAAGACCGGATTGGAGAACTTTCTATGTTGTCCGTCCCTGAAGACAACTTTGATATAAAAACTCCTGAATCAAAGTAAAATATGTATATATAAAATATATACACTTATGCAAATTTATTATTTCAGGTAATCCTTCATTAAACCTACTTAGTAGAATACTCAATAATAATCAGTAAAATGTCATGGATTGGATCCATGATCAAGTTATTGCACTTGCAGTTGGACACATAATGTATGTGGTTGCAATGTGCAAGTTTCCTCATAATAATGAGGAATGACAATTAAATATACAATAGCACTACAACCCTAGGGTTTGTGTGTCTCTACAGTCTTGATCTCATCGAATGTACTTTGGAAGTGACATGTCGATGATGATCAGAATTGTCAAATAATCCTTATAAAATCTAAGAAGATGTTATGGCATACATATGTGCTCTCGACATTTAATCACGAATGACATGGTTCTCTGCATTATGCAGAATGGTGACTCTATAGGAGAAGATGTATTCAAAATATTTAAGTACCTACCTGAACCAATGAATTTAAGAGTTAAGACGTATGTAGATACGATGAGTGTCATCATTCTACTATCTATACTCTAATCATTCATGAAGCTTCATAATATTCATATTGTATGAACTAAATAAAGCATTTATAAATGTTGAGATACTCTTATTTTGAAATCTTTCGAATTCAATATAAGAGATCCTTCATCTTAAGCAATTGTTGTTTATAGATGAAGAGAGCGCAGTGGAAGCATGGGTTGGACCCAAGTTAGAAGGAAATTCAAAGCGTTGACTGTACTTCTATGATTTCTATACATATGACATCCAAAGAGTTGGATGAATGCCAATACAGCAATAAGCCGATGTATTGATAGTGTGACTATCTAGTCTATCTGGGATCCTTGGAGAAGGACTCAGATAGTGCATTAAAATAATAAACATCTACATATAATAATTGAAATTGACTTTCTTATTTGATAAGATTAAAAGTCTAATAATTGTATCTCATTCTTCTAATAACTCCTGCAATTGTTTGCATATGCTTTAGAAGACTAGAAACTTGATCATAAGGTTTAATAGTCATCCACATGGACGTTGATGTAATTGTTGCAGAAATCTCCATTGGATAGATATACTTCATATTTTCAGTGAGAGAGTCCTTAGTATTAGAGAATGTCTCTACATTAGAATACACTCATAGTTTATTTCTAAATGTTAGAAATATAGATGAATTATGAGATAGACCTGTCACAAAGAGTTATGATGGACATATTTCAGAAAGTAACCTAACATCGAAAGGGCTTTACTAGATTAGAAAATTAATGAATGGTTCATTAATGTTTTTAGATACTAAACCTTAAAAGTTCAATTGGAGGATGAAGATCATTTGAGAATGATCTGGCATCAAATCTTGGACATATGTCTATTGATGAAGATTAATAGACTGGTAAGAGATGAAACTTTAAATTGTTTAAAGGTTCAAATCTTACATACTTGTGAATATTGTGTTCAAAGTAAAAATGTCCAATACACCCTTCTCTAGGAATGGTGTTAGATGTTGAGGTATTCAAGATCTCATACATATTGATGTATGTGGATTATCTATATCAGAATAAACAATGTGGATATGTGATATCTATTAATGATTATTTGTGGTATGAGATTTCTTCCCTTCACATTAAAAACCTTTGAAATGTTCAAAGATTTCACAATTTGGTTTAGAACCAAAGTTTGAAGGAAGATGAAAATGAACTTGATCTAATCTAGGCAGTCAATACCTATTAGATGAATTAAAGGAATACCTTATGGAGATATGAATATCATTCCTATCTTACTCCTCCTAATACACATAAACTCAATGGAGTTGTAGCAAGATATAGTTGGATCATGTATAACATGATCTTGTCAATGATAAATATTAGCATAATTATCTCTTAGTTTCCAGGTATATAGATGTAATGGAGACTACAATATATATCCTTAATAAGGTTCCATGCAAGTAAGATGGAATCTAGCACAAGAGAGTGATACTTCATTAGGAAAATAAAGGATGGTATTGGATACCTACTTTATGACCTTGAGATTCTTAAAAGATCTCATCTCTGAGAATGTGATTCTTAGACTATGACTCTCTTGAGAATCAAGATGAAAATGAAGTGAAGGATCTCATTTAATCTTGAGAAGATAATAAGACTCTTAAAATCGGAAACTAAAAGAACAATTAAAGATGAAAAACTCATACTTCTTCAAATGAGTTTGAGGATGTATTCCATGTACCAGTTAAGTCTGACAATGATATGGCTTCATGTGATGAAACTTATAAGGATCATGACATGGAAAGATGGATGTTGGCAACAAAATCTAAAGTAGACTTCATATACAAATGTTGTATATGGATCCTCGAGGATCCACCTATATGGGTAATACCTGTTAAGGTGTAAATAGATCTTCAAGAGATAGAGAGAACCTGATGAGAAGGTAGAGACCTTCAAAGCACGATTTGTATCTTCAAGATACACACTGAAGAGAAGACATCGTTTGCGATGAGACATGATCTACAGTGACCATGATTAAACCCATCAGAATATTGCTAATCATAGCTACACAACTTGAATATGACATCTTCAAGATGTGAGCCAAGATTACATTCCTCTATGAATACCTCTCCGAGGATATTCATATGAAGTAGCCCCAGGGCTTCATAGTTGAGGAAAGCAAGGATTGCAAGCTAAATAACTCCATCTATGGACTCGAATAAGCTTCCTGTAGTTGGAACATAAGATTTGATGAAATTATAAATGTTATGATTTCAGATAGAATCTTGATGTACCATGTGAAGCTTAGTGGGAGTGACAATGTGTTCATCGTGCTAAATGTAGATGATATCCCGATCATTTGGAATGATATAAGGATAATAATAAGTGTTTTATTGACTGGATATTCCGTACCTTGAGATTTGATCTCATGGATACCTCTTGTATCATAGTTTTGAAGGTGTTCAGAAGAATAGAGAAGAGAGTGTTGGGATTGTCACATTAAGTAGTACACCCTGGATGTATTCCATTTTTCGAGAAAATTCCAAGAAAGGCTTCTTTTCCTTAAGATATGGTACTGACCTATCTAAAAGGATAGCACCTCAAGGAGTTGAGGAAGTGAATGCTAGAACTGCTTGCCCTTGTGCATCAATTACGAGAAGCCGAGTGTATGCTAGATGTGTACAAATGCCATATGTCTAACATGCAGTGGAGTAATAAATTGTTACTAATCCTTCTATGGAGATAAAACACTTAGTTGCAATAATAACAAAATCTTCAAAGATGACAAGACTTTCGAAATAGTGATCTCTAAGTCTTATCTTCAAGAAGTTAAGACTTTATGGATAGGAATCTAAAGGTCTTAACTACAGATAACTTAAGAGATAGAGATCTCCATGAATATGGGCATTCTAACAAGGATTTTGGAAATACTAGTTATAATAATTATTAAGCTACAGTGTCAACGACATTATAAGTGATGAAATTACGTATTGGTTGCATAAGATGCAACATTCACATTTGGATGCGAGCACTGTTATTGGGGATATGCAAGTGTCGTAAAAGGACTTGGCATATTCTCTTGGGAACAAAGTGACTGATCAACTTACCTAGCTATTTTTCTAAATAGCCTATGATTGTCACATGAGTGCGGGTTTAAAAGACTAGCCCATTAATGGCTCTTTGGGCTACTGGGAGATTGTTGGACATGTGAGCCCACGACGAGCCATTATGCAATAATTGTTATTACAAATATCATTCCCTAATCTGAAATGAAGAATAACTGATTTGCGAAATAGGTCCCTTAGTACAATTAGGGTTATGTACCATGGCCATCTTAATGATCATACAACTGTTGATTCAACTATTGAATCATAGAAGCTGGTGCTTGGATGGATATCTAAAGAGTTAGATTGAGGACTCATCAAGCACCGTTAAATGATTGTTAAGAGATGATCTCTAGCCTGAGTAGGAGATGGCAATCCTTTTTCACTTGGTTAATATATGACCGACCTCTTGATGCATGTCCTCTGCATGGGAATAGAGATTCAGAGGTGTCACATTAGTTAGGTAAAAAGTTGACTTAACGAGATCGAGATAACCAAAGTCCTATGTCGTATGCTGTCACGATATAAGCATGCATCCTCTAACCAGAGACAGATGTGTTACTATATGTCTGAGTATGTACATTTGGCAGACCAATAGGTTGATGACCTAACCAAGGTCTATACACCGGTGCGTTGGTGTGCATGCAAGGGCATATGAGTAATACAATCTCTTAAAGGGATCATAGAGGTTCATTATTGAACCAGAATACATGAGCTCACTCGTGAGATATTGAGAATAATCAAATTCCGCGCACAGTCGTCTCACTTTGGAAGCTTGACTGAATTTGTAGATTTGATATATACTTTTGGAAAGTATATGATCAACACCTAGGTATGATATATGCTTTTGGAAAGTATATGATCGATACCAACTCCCAATGATTGATTGAGAAACTTAATGATAAAATCTTGAAGGAGACAACTCAAAAGAGATCTAAAACTTCGGGTTTATTCTGGGTCTTCCAGTATGCAGGATGTACATGTACTATGACTGCCTGAGGGTGATGTGATCATAAATGATTGTATAACCATAATGCTTCCATTCTAAGGGAGTGATAAAAATATCTGAATTTTAGTGACTCCTCTCATAGAGAAGTAATAGGATCTTAGTCCAAATGTTGGACATTGATCTGAATGTGATTCAGATGTAATGAGAAGATTAGATTTGCGGTCTTGATTTAATCAAGTATATATGGGAGGTCCACAAGATCTGGATTTGAGATGTGATCTCAATATCCAAGTCACTATACGTGGAACAATACAATCACCCTGTCCTTATCTCCGAATATCCACGGAGAAAGCGCATTATGCTTGACAGAGTTAATGGATAATTTCATTGTTGATATATGTATCCGAGTATTGAGAAAAATGGATAATTAAGTGTGATTTAATTATCATGAATAATATTAATTTGATTCATGTTATTTGGAGAGTTATCTAAGATAAGTAAATGTGATTTAATTATCAAGGATGTGAATAATGTAAATGTGATTCATATTATTTGCGCACATGAGAATTGAGATCCAATAAGATTAAATGTGATTTAATTATCGTGGATAAGAATAATGTGGACAACACTAACTATATTATTCAGGTATATTAGGAATGTGATTTGTAATATATAAGGAGAGCATATTATGATTTATATTTGCTGTTTAATTGTTAATGCGAATTTGATTCACATTGAATGATTAACTGAAAATATAATTACATTTCATTTTGGGTTGTGAATGAGATTCATATAAATTCAATGGCTTGATTGAAATTTTCTCACAAGATAATTGTGAATTATTTTTTGAGAAGAATATTTACAACAAGGGTTATTGTAAATTAAAGAGATAATCATGAGATAATTGAGAAAGACCAAGTCCACTCAAGAGGAGTGGACGGAAACTTATCTCCTTGTGGGGATAAGTGGACGTCACCCTCTTCCTGAGGAGATAATGTTGGTCTTCTCATTATCTCATCTCTAGTCAAAAGTGATTTATGTTGGGATTATTTATGTTGATTTATCAATATAAATTAATTCAAAATTAAATCAATTGTTGTTATATTTTTTCACAATAACATATTATCCATTGAAAGAAACACAAATCAATCTCATCCATTGATTGTGTGTTGTCCATGGATTGAGATCTATGGATCCCAAAACCCTATATAAGAAGAGGCACTCCTTGCTCTTCGAGACACGTTTTTACGACAACAATGAATGCTCTCTCCCTATCTCTCTCTAAACATCATGTGCCACTATCCCTCTCTCTCTTATGGGCATCCACCATGGAGTCATTCAGAGAGTCTACATTGTTGTAGCATCGTTGTTATGCTACCAGAGTACTTACTCATGGATCTCCATCTCCATCGGTGCACCTCACTCTTTAAGAAGACGTCAGATCTCGTGTGACGAGATTAGGAGATTCACCGCTTGGATCATCAACTTGGATTGCGAGAAGGACGCGTTTCATCAACGCGCTCGCAAGCGTCTCCCCTGTCGGATCGGACTTGAGACAGAAGGTCTCTTCGTTTAGAGACTCGATCGCAACCACGCTTTAAGAGGTAAACCATATACCTATTTGTGGTTAAGATGAAACGATATAAGAAGTGTTCTTGGATCACGTGGTTTCATCATTTTTAAAATTTTGTATTATGTTGTCTGGAGCAACTAGTGCAACTAGTCTCTCTCGATCGCATTCGATGGGATCCGCACACTTCTGTGATGCGCTTGAGGACCTTTTCATATCCTTCATCATTGTCCTCAATCAATCAAATAAATCAATAAGAAAATCAAACCACTCAAAAACTCAATCAAACAATGTAAGCGACTTCACTATTTTATTTATCTGGTATAGCAACCAGGGTCGAATACAAGGAGCACGATCGAAAAACAAAGTAGTCGGATTTCAGAGAAAAAAATATTTTTGGTGGTTTTGATTTTTTTTAAATTTTAAAATTTCAATAAAATAGTAATAAGCATAAAAGATAAAAGACACACACACACATACACACACTTTTTTTTGTATTTTTCAAAAGGTATTAAAAATGTTCAGAAAATTGTAGTAAAAATATTTTTGGGTTTTATATATTTTAAAATGTTTTTGATTTTTTTGTGTAACTTTTAAATGTTTTTATAATTTTTTAAAAATCAAACAGTGATAAAAATGCTAAACAGTGCACAACCATGGGCAATTTGCCAATTAAAAATATTTAAAATACCCAAAACTCTTAGAGGGTATTTTTTATGACAAAATATAAGTAAAAACATACAAACAGAAACTGAAAACACTCTTTTTTTCTTTGATGTTATGCATTTTTTATAAGTTTTTGGGTGTTTTGTAATTTTTAGGATCTTTATGAGGTATTTTGAAACAAAAAATGGATCTGGAGATAAAGCACAACAAAGAAAAACATAGAAATGTTTTTGGGATTTTTAAGAGATTTTTCAAATTTTTATAATATTTACGATGCAAACAAGATACTTTTTAGGGTTTTATGAATTCTTAATAATAGAAAATGCGTGCAAATTAACACATAAAAATTACCATAAATACTACACACAAGTAGGAGTTATAGGTTATTTTTAATGTCAATTTTATTTATTACATTAAACAAAGGATGCATAAAATAAAAATAGTTTACAGTTTATAGGGACCTACGTAAAAATATTTTTAGTTTTGGGGATAAAATATAACACAGTAAATCTCAGGGACCAAACATGCAATTTTTCTATCCAAGGATGCGTAACACATGATCCAGGTGCAAATGGGTATAAGTGAAAATATCGAAACGCATATTTCATTCCAAAACAGATAAAGAGTTTTAAGGAAAATATTGCAAATAACCCAAATAACATGTGGGGACACACATGACTTAGACTTGACTAGACTAAAATGCAAATATGAAAACTAGAGGGTCCAAATTGTAAATGTTTTAACTACACATTTATTTACCAGACTAAAGCTAAATAAGAAAACATGTAGGGGAAAAAGGGAAATATACCTAGGAGGCACATGAGGCATGCATGGGGGCTTTGACGGTTTTGATAGTGTGCTGCAAAAGAATCCGATGCGTACGAGGTGGCCGGGGATGTGCGATAAGATCTGCAACATCAGACTTGATCTAACGACCTACAAGGCTGCTTGTTGGGAGTCTCTAACGAGGGCCCCAGAATTGATCTAAGCATCATGATAAGATGCTAACAAAAGGCTCAGATAAAATCTGGGACGAATCTCCAGATCGAATGGCGAATAGGTGGCTGGAAGAACAAGTGCCTGGTGAACTTCGCTTAAGCGGGGAGGATGATCCACATCTCTGATGAAGCTGTTGAGGAGTCCAGCATGGTCGTGGAAGTTCTCCGCGTCGAGTGGGCAACTGAGATGGGAAGATGGTCAGTCGGATGAACATGATGGTGGTCCCGCGCCTGCAAATGCCCGGCCGAAGCAGTTGGGGCTCTAAGTGATACTCCCCGTGCATTTCAGACTTGCAGGTGTATTCCCGGCTCGAAGACCAAGCTTCCGTCACAATTATTTTGCAATATAAAGAAGAGAATCGATTGTGTATGAGGGGTCAACTTCTGGCGAATGTGGAGGAGAGAAGTCAAGCCTTAATCCTAGCCTAAGGACTCGGTCTAAGGGCGACAGGTTGCGTTAGGAGACAGATGATGATTCGAGGAGTCGATCTATGCAGAGAGGTGTGAGTGGTGGGGATCCTGACCCGATAGTTGGACCTAACGAACCGACGGTGGTGGAAGCGGAAAAATTAAAGCGAAATGATAAATACGAGGAGGATAATTGATACTTGGCGGTGCTATCTGAATCAGGAACTCCAAGAGAGTTGAACAGAGTGGTTTTGGCCTCAATCATACTGTGGAGGGCAGAAGAGGCTTCTTTCCATGGCTCTCCGGCCACGTGACGAGCTGCGCTCAATCGAACCATCGAACGAAGCTCTGAAGGGCTCTCCGAGGAGCTATCACTCCAATGAAGGTGTCTTGGATTCTGTGGTGGCACGAGGAATGAGATAAGGAGATGGAAAAGTGGAAGGAATATTTACATGTGGGTTTGATGGTCTAGACAGATCAGTGGAGCAAAATCCTAGGCAGATCTGACTGCACCTAGGGATTCGTGAGGATCAAGGATCCTAGGAGCGTAGTATGGCGGTGAAAAAAAAGGTGAAAGGGCATCAGAGTCGGGCGCTAAAAATGGGAGAAGTAGCTTCGGCGAGGTGAATGTAGACCTGGCACGACTAGGGATACAATTGACCGAAGTCAACAATCACACATGAACCAATTAGAATTCAATATTTATAAAATAAAAGAATATTAAATAAAAAATAGTAAATGATTTTGAAATAAATAGTGTATCAAATAAAAGGTGTTTATTACTTTATAAGATATTTTTTTGTGATTTTTAATTATTTTTATGAAAAATAGAAATAGGGTATATATAGTATTAATTGTTTTATACATGTATACTATACCTATGTATTATGTAAAAGTTTTTTTTTTAAAAATTTATTTTTATTTTATTTTTTTACAAAATAATGTAAGGAGTATAAAATGATTTTGATATGATTTTTATATTTTACTAAAGGGTATTAAATAAATAGGTCTTGTATATAAACAAGTGACTTTTGTACAATGAATTGTTGGATTTTATTTTTATGTTTTTATGATATTAGTAGGGCTTTTTAAAAGTGTTCGAAAATTATATTTTGTCAAGATTAATATAAATAAATATTTATACAAGTATATGTGGTATGTACAATACATATTGAATCCTTATCCTTTTCTACTCATTCTTTTGTGATGAGGTCAATTTTTGACCTTCTCTTAAAGTTTGGGTTACTCTGTATTTATTCTAAATACATCATTCCTTTTCTTTTATATTTATTCTTTTATTTTTGGGAAATACATGCTAATTATGCACTGTTAGCAAAGACATGTACAATGTTAAGTTATTATATTTACAAGTATTTATAGATAGTTTTGCTAAATGATGGAGCTAAAATATAAGAATAAAGAATGAGAATCGTAGATTCATCGTCAAGACACTGTCTCAAGAGTCATACAGATGCTATGAAGTGTTCTAGTTAGACACAATGAATCCATTTATGAACAAAGTCTCATGGAAACTAAACAATTAATTCAACGTGACCTGAAGTATCCCAATTCGAGTCCTTAATGTGTTCCTCTGAAATTAAAGTATTAAGGTCTATTCCAAGCTTTAATATTTAGACTTTTAGTTCATACTTGTTAAATTATCTCAATCATTCCGAAAAATGCAAATGTTATGTACAATACAAGAAAAAATGTTTTTGTAGAGGAATTTCCTATTATTGAACTTTTTATGATTTTTTTTAAAAAGTTTTGCAAATTTTTATGCATATTTTTGAAAAACTTCAAATGTTTTTGGGTTTTTATTTTTGCATATTTTTTAAGGATTTTTGAATAAGGGTAAGTAAAAGGAATCTATACAACTATTTACACGGAGTGCATCTATATTTACAAGGGCGACGATGTAATTTATATTGGGGATTTATAGGTTTAGAGTTAGTGATTTTTTACAGGATTTATATACATATTTAATATACTTTGTAGGGATTTTTATGCTAGTCATTATTTACACAAGGTTCTCAAAACATTGTTAAAATCATTTTCGCAAATATTTTAAAAACTTATTTTTTTTCAAATATTTTTGACAAACATTTTTACAAATATTTACAAAGGTTGAAAATCAATTTGTAAATATTTTCCAAATGGTGTCTATAGATTTTTCAAACAATTTTTGCAACCTTATTCAAATCATTTGCAAATAGATTTTCAAAACTATTTTATTTACTTAAATAAAAGAAAATTTTGCAAACAAGTGATTTTTACATATGTTTGAAAACATTTTGCAAAAGGTTTCCAAACAATTTTCAAAAGATTTTTCAAGTTATTTTCCTCCATTTCCAAATCATTTTACAAAACATTTTTAACCGAATTTCTTACTTGTATTTATATTTGGAATGTTTTGTTAATTGGCCATATTATTGAAAATAAGAAAGTACGGGTTATAGATAAAGTATATACAACGTATTTACGACCCCGTATACTTAGCTTGAGCTATGTTCCCATAGATCAGAGAGAAAAAAGGAAGACATGACTCGTACTAAGTATAAAATAGTCTATACTGCAACGACTAAAGAATGAATGAATGAGAAGTTGATCGTCCCCCTAAACTTAGGATGAAATAATAATATATAGTAGAGTAAACACAAGGCATGGAGGGTCAAGTATCGGAACGTATGAAATTATCAGCTCGACCCGTCTCCCCCTAATCATAGGGTAAAATATCCCTAAGTATAGACATGATGTTAAGAGTTGAGGAGATATGCGAGGGATAAGAAAAATGAAAACTCAAGGTGCTCATACCGTATAGTTAGGTCAAAGTACATCTTAAGTATGGTTGTGATGAATGTGGTCAATACCTTTTCGGAAGAATTAAAAAAATGAAATGGAAAAGAAGAAAATAAGAAATAAGAAAATCAGAAATATTATTATGATTTTTCTGTTCTAGTGTCTAATATGTCTCAATATATGAGCTCTTCTTGAAATACAACCTCGATAGAATTGAAAACAAATATGAATGTGACATGCTTCAAGTACGATTTCAGCAACTGCCCTTTGACTACGAATGGTTGTTTGTCAGGTGATAATTTAGATATAAATATACTTCCATTGTCACATACCTTTGTTACAATGAATGAACTAGTCCCTTTGATATTTAGTTTGGCTGGGAAAATGTTCAACGTCGCATCAAATAGCCACGCCTTCTGTCCAGGTTTGAAAATCTTTCTTTAGATGTATTTATCGTTCAATTTCTTGACTTCCTCTTTGTACATAAGGTCGTTATCATATGTGTAGTCTCTGAATTCAAGCTATCTCAGATCAACTTTGCGGTTTTTTCTGCTTTCTCAGAATCAAGATTGCACATTTTCAATGCCCATAATGATTTGTGAATTAACTCCACAGGCAAGTGGCATGGCTTGCCATAGGCAAGGTCGTAGGAATACATGCCGAGAGGAGACTTGATGTTGTTCGATATGCCTAAAAAACTGAATCAATTAACTATGAACATTTTTTTCTATATGGGTGTACAAGCTTCTACAATATAGTTTTGATCCCTATTTGAGCATTCTGCCAAGACATTTGATTAAGGGTGGTACGATACTGCTACATGTTGTTCTATGTCATATTCTTTGGTCAACTTATTGACCTCTTTGTCAATGAAGTGGCTCTCTCCATCAGATATTAGAAAGTTTGGAATCCTAAACCACGAAATGATTTTATTCTTCAGGAAGCGACATATTGTGTGGCTGCCAATGTTTCGATCATGGATTGCATCCACCTATTTTGCTTACACAATAGACAACAAGCTGGATGTATTCAAAGACCTGACTATGAGTGAATGTTCCCATGAAGTTAATTCCCCAAGCATTGAAGAAGTTGGATATCTAAATGTAATTCAGAGGTATTGTGTCTCGCATACTGATGTTTCTGGCTATCTTCTGACAGTTAGCACATTTCTTCGCATAGTCATCTGCATCCATTAATAGAATAGGCCACCAAAGGCCACATTGAAGCACTTGTGTGACCGTCCTCTTTTCAGAATAGTGTCCACCTACGTCAAGCTTGTGATAGTGGTCTAGGACACCCATTACCTTCTCTTGTGGTATGCACCTCCTCTAGATGCAATGTGCACACTCTCTTAATAGATTTAGATCTTCGTAATGGTAAAAGTGAATGTCAGACAAGAACTTGTCAACATTAACCTTCGACCAGTCTGACGTAGTTTTCTTAGAGACAAGATAGTTTACGATATCTGCATACCAGAGGAGAGAGGATATAAACAAGATTGCCTCATGTGGAAAGGTCTTAGTGATTGAAATAGAATTCTTCTCAGGTGGTTCAACTTCAAAAATTCTGGAAAGATGATCTACCACTGCATTTTTGACGCCTGGTTTGTTGCAAATTCCAAGCCAAATTATTGGAGTAGAAGAACCAACAAATCAGATGAGTCTTGGTGTCCTTCTTGCTTTGTAGGTAATTGATGGCAGAATGGTCAGTGTAGATAATAACTCTTGATCCAAGGAGGTGTGCTATGAACTTTTCCAAAGAAAACACTATGGCTAGCAACTCTTTCTTTGTCACTATGTAATTTTTCTGGGCTTCATCAAGTTTCCTACTAGCATAATGAATTGCAAAAGATAGCCCATCTTGTCGTTGTCTTAACACAACACCAATTGTGAAATCTGATGCATTTGTCATGATTTTAAGGGGTATTGACCAATCATACGCTTGGACGACAGGAGCATATGTTAGATCCTTCAAGAGATTGAAGGATTGGAGCATCTAGTCATTGACCACAAAATTAACCTCCTTATTAAACGACTCAGTCAATGGTCGGGAAATATTTGTGAAGTCTTTAATGAATGAATCTTCTAAATAAATTAACATGCCCTAAAAACAATCGGACTTGCTTGAGATTTATGGGCTGCTCAAGTTTTGAAATTACATCCACCTTAGCTAGGTCAACCTCTATGCCATGCTTGGAGATGACGTGACCCATCACGATTCCTTCGTTCACCATGATGTGACTCTTCCCCCATGAAAATATGAGTTTCACCTCACAATGTCTTTTAAAAACTCAATATAAATATCCAAAACATTGATTAAAGCTATCTTCATAGATCGAGTAGTCACCCATTAAAACTTTGAGAAAACTGGCTACCATATCAATGAATACCGCCAACATGCATCTCTGGAAATTAGCAGGTGAATTCCACAAACAAAAGGGCATACAATGAAAGGAGTACGTTCGAATGGGAAGGTAAATGTGGTCTTCTCTTGATCCTCTAGTGCAATAGAGACTTGATTATACCCAGATTAGCCATCTAAGAAGCAGAAATATTCCTTCACAGAAGTCTTTTGACTATATGGTTGATGAAAGGCAATGGGAAGTGATCCTTCTTAGCTGCAAGATTCGGACATCTGTAGTCCACACAAACATGCCTTAATGTCAGCACTCGGGTCAGTATCTTCTCTCCTTTCTCATTGGTGACTATGATGATCCGAGATTTCTTAAGCACGCTGTGTACATAACTGACCCATTTGTAGTTGTAGATGGGAGAGATAAATCCTGCATCACACCGCTTTGCAATTTCATTCATGATCACCTCCAGTAGATCTGAATTCAATCTTCTCTGAAATTCTTTGTAGGGCTTTCTATATTTTTCAAGATAAATGTGATGCAAGAACAATGACAGATTTATCCCATGGAGAGCCATGATAGTTCATCTAATTGCCTTGTTGTTTATTTCAAGAACCTCAAGCAGACATGATTCTTGTTCTTCAGTCCGATGAGAATTGGTGATGACCGAATGCATGTATGGCTCACCCACATGGAAGTCATATTTCATATTGGAGGGTAGAGGTTTCAACTTTGGGGGAGAAGGAGTCGGGTTTGTGGTGACTTCAATCACTGGGGAAGGTGTCAGATCTATCATCTGTTGACTATTTAACACTTGGCATTCTAATTCAGAATCTCACACATATCTACAATAGTTTCATCCTGCTCATACAAGACTGGTTGTTCTAAAATCTCAATATATCCATCAGTAAATATCTCATCTATGAAGACATCAAGAAATTCGACTGCACTTTCCAGACCCTCCTGTAGAGAGAGGAATGCCTGGGTCTCATTACCTATCCTTAACCTTTTCTAGTCCTTTAGCAAACACTTATTCAAAGAAGAAGTGAAAAAGAAAAACAAGAAAAGAAAATGGAAAGAACTTAGAATAATTTTAATTTTTAAACTTATCTTCATAAAATCGAAGTATGGAGCTCGATCAGACCTTTGGATTATTAGTTTGGCAGAACCTTATTAGTAATAGGAGTTATGACCTAACGACCTTCAACTTCCATAATTCTATGTTCTAGTTGCCTCAATAGTCAGGTCAGAAAAAGTCTACATATGCAAACTCTTATGACTATGAATCTTTACTTGTACCGTGTAAGTGAAATATAGCTCCCCAACTCAGAAATGGGAAAGAAACAACCTCCTATAACAAGGTAACCCTAATTCCCTAGTCTAGCTACTCTTTCCTCAAGGAGCATTATATTCCCTTCTAAGTTCAAGTACATCCCGCTCAAGAAGAGCGGGTAGGAAATAGAATGGATTATGACCAACATAGTCACATATCCTTGGCTCTTGACCAGTGTAACCAAGTCTCTAGTTGCAGGCTTCCTTGATATGAGACTTTGAAACTTATGCCTTGCTTATTCAATTTTTTCTCCGACAAGAATTTTTATTTATTTACTTTTCATCCGTCTAACTTTTTTTTGAATATTTTCTACTTTTTTTGCTTCTTTTTCTGAACATATATGCAGCGTGTACATAAGGAGTTTTTCATCTTGAGCTAGTAGACTATCCATCTTTTGAAGCATTATTGCAACCCACAACATCCCGTCACTAAACACCAGCACCACTAAACTAGGTTGAGACACACTGGCCACTTATTGTGACTGCGATTGCTTCCACTCACGTGTTTCCCCAAGTTAAAGGATCCTGCTTCCTCACCACCTCATCCATGAAGAGATGCATGTAAAGTTCTTGTCTAAGTTAACCCACTATCTAAAAGGGTCAAGTGTTTATGTGTTATGAAATATTCTACTTAGACAAATCAAGATGACGTGTGAACATAGTCTTGTGGACTCAAATTAAGTCGCTATGACCTGAAAAGTTTCAACTCCAATTCCTATAAGGTTCCTTTGAAATTAAGTGGATGAAGGTCTTAATCGAGCTCCATTATTTTGATTTTATTCCAGACTAGTTTAAGCATCAATACCATTCTGAAAAAAGTAAATTCTCATGCAAGAAAATATATACAAAACATATTTTTTTTCATAGAAAATAAAAGAAAAGAAAAGAAGAATCTTTTTAAAGTGGTTTTTCAAGGGCTTTTACAATTTTTATGGATTTTATCTTTTTCCATTTGTAGGTATTCTTAATAAAGAATCACACATATTTATAAGAATTTAAAAGTCTTTTATACATATTTTATATAAATTTTATACATTAATAAATACTTAATTATAACATTTTATAGAAGATTTTACAAAGAAAATATTTATTTACAAGTTTTATGAACAAATTTTACAAGAGGATTTATATACAAAAGGAAATTTATATAAAGATTTTATACAAGTATTTTATTTTCAAATTTTAAATACAACTTTTATACAAAGCTTTTATACACAAAATAATTACAAATAGTTATGGCTTTTATACAAGCATGGAATTTACAAGTTTAAAAATAAATTTTATACCCGTCACTTATATCCCACATGACAAAATATTTTACAAAACATTTATAAACCATTTTACAAAAGTTTACAAAACATTTTCAAAACATTTTACAAATAATACAGAAAATAACTTTACAAAAAAAACTTTTCAAATCATTTTTCAAAAGATTTTCGAAACTAATTTTACAAAATTTTTACAAATCATTTTTACAAACAACATTACAAATAACTTTTTGCAGATATTTTATTTTAAAAAATTTTACAAACATTATACATAAATTTTATACAAAATAAATTTACAAACATTTTACAAGTAAAATAATTTTATAAAAAATTAAAAGCAATTTGTACAAACATAATTTTACAGAGGTTTTCACAAAGGATTTTTACAAATAATATAGAAAACATTTTTCTAAAATTCTAAAACAATTTTATAAAATGTTTTACAAAATATTTTACAAAACATTTTTTTACAAAATTGTTTACAAATAATTTTTAGAAACATTTTACAATCATTTTTCAAAACATTTTTATTGCAATTTTATAAATAATAGCTATATTATTAATTATAAAAGTATGAGTTGTGGCTAAAGTATATATACTATATATACAACACCCCCTATACTTAGCTCAAACCGTGTCCTCATAGTGACCAAGAAGCGATAAAGGAAGACATAACTTGTGATAAGTATAGAAAAGTGAAAAGAATCCTATGCTATACTGACTCAAAAAATAAAAATTAAAAATTAAAATGAATAGAAGTCGGTGATCCCCCTATACTTCGGATCAAATAATCCTAAGTATAGAAGATTGTACAAGCGTAGAAAACTGAGGAAGAGAATTTACACAAAATTAACAACTGGACTTGTCCTTCGTGTGCTTATGGTAAAAGATCCTTAAGTATAGAAAAGAATATCAATAGTTGAGGAACAAGAGAGAGAATATAAGAAATAGAGATGAAAATATCAAGATGAAAAGGTATGACATTACTCCTCCTATACTTAGGGTAAAAGATCCCTAAGTATATGCAACAATAGGAGTAATGAAATGGAAAAAAAATGAACAACTTGGTGTCCATACCCGCTATACTTAGGATAAAGTACATCTTAACTATAGAAAAAATTCTAAATGAGACATGGGGTGTAAAACCAAAATAGAAGAAACAAATAATAAATCAGGATGAAGCACACATATACAAAGTGGACAATGTTGAGGTGTCTCTCAACAAGTGCCAGAGTTTACACCCCTTGTTGGGTTCGAAGGCTAGGACAACGTAGTATCGAGGTTCAAGACGACATTTGTCATGCGATTGTCGTATTGTCATTGTAGTCTTGGTGTGAGAACAACAATGAAGTCTACAATGTAAATGATGACACCCTAACGGATATACATTGTACATATATATAAAGGGATCCAAACACCAAAACTCATACGATTAATCCCATTATTTTTGTGGTATTTTTAATAAATACTATGAGTTACAAAATGAAGATTGTGAGTTTAATTAATTTGGAATTTTCTATAAATAGTTACGATCATGGGAAGTTGGACTTTTATGGTTTTTTAGGTTCATTGTAATTATTTATTTATTAGTTAAATACTTTTTCTGATATTTTAACAAATTAATATATATTATTATAGGCAACTTTCAAGAAAGAAATATTTTTATTTGAAATTGGTTTATTGATGAATAAAATAATACAAGATATTTACATATGAAAAATGAGGAATATGTACAAGTGAGAATTGGTTTCATTGATTTCTATAAGTTATGGACTCTATCTCTCCCTAATTTATTTCCGATCGACTATTCCAATGCTTGACCTGGTCTCGAGGTTCGAGTCAATCTGCATTTATTTCACAAATATATCTTTCTTTATTTCTTTCCTTTTTCTTTCCTTCTTTGTTCTTTTATTTTGGGGTAAAAGAATGATAAATATACAATATTTACAAATCAATGTTCAATGATAAATAATGATAATGAATGAATAAAAGAATAAATCTAAGAACAAATCTATATCTTTGATTGCAGTCTTCTTTCTTTACCTTGTAGTTCAAACACTCTTGCATCGGATGCTACTTCATCTGGTTTGTCTTCTAGAACCATCTCGATTTGAACTTTATTGCTTCTTGAGGAGAATGTAATTTCTCCAGTACCATAGTCTACCACTGCCTCGGTCATTCGAATGAACAACCAATCGAGGATGATTGAAGTGTAGAGCGTAGGTGCGGAGATGTCCATATTAAGGACCATGAAATCCATAGGGAACTACATCCCTTGGACTATGACGATGACATCCTCTAAAGTGCCCATGGCATGCTTGACGGATCTGTCTATAAGCTGTAGAATCATCTTTATTGTCTTAAGTGATCTTACTTCAAATTCCTTGAGCAGTTAAGAAGGTAGAAAATTGATTGATGATCCACTATGAAGCAATGTTCAATTGAGCTCTCGAAGATTTGGCATAGAACGAGTGGTGCTCCCTTGTCTTCCTATTTGTATGGGAGATTGTCGATGACGTTTATAGTAGCCATGGTCAAAACATGTGTCTCTAGTTTTCTATGTCTCTTTCTTTTATTCAAATTCTTTGTAGTAAACGCATCTTTAAGTCCCCTTTTCACTGTAGGTGTGTACTCCATGGCCTTCAACAATGACATTTCAAGAATAAGAATTTGCAATATGCTCATAATCCTAGGATCAAATAAAGCATTTTTCAAATTTCTAAGTTTTTTTCTTTAATTGCTTGCAAAAAAGGAATATTTATATCATAAGAAACTGTATCAAGAAAAAGTATCCATATATTTATTTGCATGTAGATGGAAAAAATGTGAAAAATCATCTACATGTTGTGGGGCCAAAAATGGTGCAGACTCGACTCCCTTGGCTGGCTCCAATTCGATTGTAGCTAGACATGGAGTTACCTTTACTGGTATGGGTTCACCTTGGCTGCGATTGCCTTTTTGTATTTTTGAATTTTCTTCATTTTCTTTATTTTTTTAGTTTTACATCATCAAAATGTCATTGGCCCATGTGGATGGTGTTGTTGAAGATTCACAATTAGATGTTGTGGATTTTCCCATCGTTGTTGCAGACAGCTTGATTGTCCTACCGCTCTCGAGAGTTATAGCATTAAAGATAAAACAATATATTTCCACCTAATTCGTGTTGAAGAATGTAAGCTACCTGCTCCTTAGGACAAATGTTTTTTGAATTTGCTTTAGACTTGGCCATTATGATATTTTCTGTGGCCATCGGGTTGTAGATCTTTTGGCTCATGTTAGTCATGTTCTTAATGAGCTGGGCCAAATAGTCTAATGCATTGTTGATTGAGGTAGACTCATAACATTCCGCCTAGTGAGTACTAAGGAGGAGGAAGAGAAATGTATTGTTGGTAAGATTGGAAGGAGTACTGGTGATGATATTCAGCAATCAGTTGTTGATACTACTGGTAAAGGTATCTAGACTACTTGTAGTAGTTGTTCTACCTCCAGGTATATCCTTGTTGATGGACCTGGTTGGGATGGTAATTCCGCCCTCCTTGCATGCTGGTGAAATTGTCAGCAGGCATGGTTCTGACCATGTTGTTGTCCTAGAGGATGGGTCGGCTGCTAACCATTGCTCTAGAAACCATTCACTTTCTAAATGAGTGGAGGTGGGGAACATATCTCAATGTACTGAGGTTGGAACTTAGATAGATGGTTCACGACCATTGTGTCCACAGCTGTGGTAGCTGCGGCTCGGGCGCCTACACTAATACACATGCTAGATCAGAGGTAGATTGGGACTCAAATGAGGTGGATGAGGTTGTGTCTACTCCGTCTTCTCAACTGGAGGCTTAGGTGTGAATGTCACTACATTACAAGCACATATTGTGTTCACTAGAAGCTCCAGCTTCTTAGTTATAATGTCGAGCTTGTCTATACCCTTCTTGTGTTTCTTCATCCCGATGATCTTCTTTAGGTCCTACAATGTTTTCTCAATGATATCTTCCCTAGACAAGTGACTCCCAATGATTCTCAAGTAAGAGTTGTCGCACCTTTTTACTTATTGGGTCTCCACCATATTGACATGTTTGCAGAGGATTTGTGGAATTGGCTAGATCTGGAGGAACAAGATGTGGATAATGCAGCCTCTCCTTCAAACATCTCCTTAAAAATCTGCCAAATTAAATCCTCATCCTTTTTAAAGTGAGACCCTACATAGACGAAATCGAGATGTTGACTATTTTCAATAAGGTCCTCGAAGAAATGCTAGACCAAACTGGTCTTTCGTATGTTGTGGTGGGGGAACTTCTCAATTAGATCACTGAAACTCTCCCAAGCCTCATGGATGAACTAATGGAGTCCCCGGGAGATGCTCGTAATCTTCGACCATATGAAATTGAGATAGTCAAGAGGATAGTACCTGTGCAAGAAGGCTGACTTCAAATCCTCCCAAATCTTCACCACCTTCCCCAAGTGATTGATTCGGTAGAGTATTTTACCCAGTAAGATGAAGGGAAGGTAGTAATATTGACTAGCCCAACATGATGTTGGGGTAGTGCATAGTACTACCGATACAATTGAACTGTTGTAGATGAATATAATGCTCCTCATTTGAATTACCGTGAAAGACGGGAGGAGTAAAAGGAGTTGACGCTTCAACTCAAAATGTCAGTGGATTGATGGCATTTGGATCCACTCAGTAACGTGGTCGACCCCTAGGTTGTAAGTCTTCTTCAAAGTGGGCTTGGGCCGACCTCTCCTTGCTTCTCCCTTGCATCAGTGAGGTCCATTTACATAGTGATTATCGTCATAATCATCATGGAGATTATCATCACCTCCTTGATTTCCTCATCTTCATTATGACCTTCACCGCAGGTCAATGAGCATTTCTTGAAAAGCAACCTATGCCAACGATTGGTGAATCAACTGCTATTAGATGGCATGGATAGAGTCTAGAAGTTGATTGTTTACCTCATTTTCTGTGTTGTGAAGCTGTTTTATTGAACTTTTTTAGGTTTTAGTTATTAAAAGATGAAGAAGTTTCATCGCAACCCAAAGAAAGTCTCAAACAAAAAAAATATTTTCATTTTTTTAATTTCCAAGATAACAAAACAAAGGAATGAGAACTAATTGCTATTTATTTACTTGTATAGTGTACATGATCAAACTTAAGTAGGCTAGAAATCCCGATGGTTATTTAAAACAAAGAAAAAATGGGATAAAAGAAGGATTCTCCTCATTAAACACTTATGGTTTTCATGGACTTTTAAGTTTTTTATTTTCTAATGGATATTTTTTTATAGATTTTTTAATGGTTTTATGATTCTTTATTTTTTTATTATTTTATCGATTTAATTGTTTTTATGTTTCAAACTTTATAACAAAAAAGTAAAAAGAATAATAGTAATGTAAAGAAATAAGGTCTTTTGAATTTTTAAAATATAGGAAAAAAGTACAAAAAATAAATAAAAATATATTTTTACAAATTTTTGTTATTTTTTTTTATTATTTTTAGTTTTTTAGATATTTTTAAAATAAATAAAAATACGAAAAATAACAAACAAAAAGTAATGCAAATGCTTTTGTGTTTTTCAAATAGGAAATAAAATAAAAAAATCAGAGTAATTTATACGGTAACACAGGTTATTCTTCAAGGTTTCCATATATGTATCTTATGAAATTTATGGGATTTCCTATTAAGTTTTATGAAGTTTTATGTGTTTTTAATATTTCATTATTTTTTCATTTTTACGATGTATTTAACGTGAAATTTTATGTAAATTAAAACAAATAAAACACAAACGCAGAAAAAGTTTTGTAGAATTTGTCAAATATTTTTCATGTTTTTATTGAATTAAAATTATAAATAGAGCAATTTAAGGTTTTTTATTTATAAAAGTAATAAAACAAAATGAAATGCAAAACAAAAATTATGAATAATAGTATATATTTACTAGAGGTTATGTGAATTTTTGGAGAATTATTATGCGATATTGTCTAATTATCAAACACAATTAGCAAGATAATTTAAATTCAACTTCAAAGGGACATAATTGAAAAGAAATTTATTTACTAGAATGAGGTAATAATATAATACAAAAAGTAAGGGCAATAGTGCAAATTTCACATGGAAATGCACTTGCTAACGTAGATGAGTTGTGTTGGCACAAGCTATTATATGAATAATTTATTCCAGGGGAAAACAACAAAACAATACTAGAAGGCTTTTATTGTAAAATCACGAAATGGTCACGTACTGTGCATCAGTTCACGAAGGAGTCAAGTGTAATTAAAATAAACAATAGGAAAATAATGTAAATTATTTTAATAACAATAATTAGACACATGTCCCACTAGGGAATTATTTACAAAACATGAAAACAATCATGTCTTGGTAAGCAAATATTAACCTATACACGTGAGTTCCTCATGCAAATCAGACGTCTCTGATCTGAGCTACTTTGCATCCGATCATCGTCTAGAATTTGAGCATTATTATACGGTTGAGATTCAAACTAGGGCTCTCCTTCTTAATCGGGTGATAATTGGAGATGATGGAAGAACGACGAAGAAGGGCTTCACCAGTTGAAGTTCGATCGGTCACATCGCGGACAATCTTAGCCCAAATTGACGTCTAAAGTTCGCTGCAATTTCCTACTCCACTCATGCGTTGACCTAATGCGAAGTTAAGGTTCGATGATGGTCCAATCGAGATCTGGAGCTCTGAAAGTCGATGATTGTAGATGGATCTCTATACTTCGATTTACTACTCCAGACACATTCTAAGAACTTGTATTGTAGTTATCGCTTCAAGAAGATCCTCCAACCACCATTATTCGTGCAAAAACAAAAGGAATATGAGGGATGGCGGTATATGATGGTGATGGTTAGGAAAGAGAGTAGACTCCATGTCCGATGCGACCTACAGGGCATAGGTTGTGGGAAAAGATACAAAATTGTGAGATAAATGTGTTGCCGTGTTCGGAAATGAGGATAGATGATTGTAGAGCTCTTATCAATCAGATCACAGCTCAAGGGAGGTGATCATCAGATCTACTAAACAAGGAAATTAAACACAAAATTAATCTCAATTGAAAATAGATTACCTAAAATGATCCTATGGTGAATGAAAATTGATCTCGATCTCAATCTACGGTGAGAAGTAGAGAACCTTCAACGTCTCTGGTGGACTCCGATGACATATGTGGATAGCGTCCTCGCTCTCCTGATTGTAGAGAAGCCTTGCTATCACCTAGGTCACCTCCAAAACTCGATCATGGGCGAAAATTCTAGAAAAACAGATCATGATGAGAAGGAGATCTAGTGGGGACCTTTATAGACATTAAGGAAGGTGAAATTTCAAAGGCAAAATGTGTGCAGACCAAGACTCGATTGTTGAAATCAATAAACAACGACTTTATTCGATAATATAGCGAGAAAACGAAAAGAGAAAATAGGAAGAAATGGTAGCTAGATCGACTGGGAAAAGTTGAAGAAAGAAGAATGGTGATCCACTTTATTTGGCGGATCTGATGCAAATGGAGTTCGCCAATGGGAAGAGTGAATAAATATGACAAAAGGCGTTAAAGACAAAATACCATGAAATTTTATAAATTAATTAAAATTAAATAGAATATGTTTTAATATATATAAATTATATAAATAGAAAATTTTATTACTTAAATAACCTTATTTATGGTTATTTTTAATAAATTAAATAATTTGGTTAAAATGATTAATTACCTTTATTCATATGTATTTTTACCTATCTATACAACACAATAATTTTTTAATTATTTATTTTAATAAATAAATACATAATTTAGTATTTTATTTAGCTACAACATTTTTAAGGGTTTTAATCATATGTTTATTTTATTTTTAATAAATTAATTGATTCGATTAAATAATAAATTATATTTATAATGTTTATAGTGGTATATGTACAATATATACAATGAATTTTTTTAGTAATTTTGATTTTTGTACTTTTTATTTGCATTTATCTTAGGTAAAATTCAGTATTTACAAAATATTTTAAATTATAATATGTGCAAAAATACATATAGCATAAATAAATAACTATATTCATAAAATGTATAATAAAGGTACAATATACAATACATTGCAAATGCCACTTTTTACATCTTAACTATGATTTTAATGAAAACAACTTTCATTTTGAAGCTTATTTTATTTATAGTATAATAAAAGTAAGTTTGCTATTTTTTGAATTTTTATGGAGAAGATATGAATCTGACAAGTTTGGTTCAACAATTTTTCAAAGTGTAATTATCTACACTATGTACAATGAATCTTCTTGCAATTATTTTTAATATTTGCAATTTATTTTATATACAACTTCTAAGAAGAAAATATTTTTTATTTGGAATGAATTTGATGATAAATAAAATAGAGTAAGGGATTATATATAATGACTTATGCGCAATTTGCACAATATGATTGAATATATTTTAATTTTCTTTATTTTTCTAAAGAAACCTTATCTCTCCCTACTTTATTCCTTATCGATCAGATCAAGTCTTGACCTTCTCTCAGTAGAGTCAGACTGTATTTATTGCATATATAACATCTTTATTAGTCTTTATTTTTGTTTTATTTATTCATTTTTAGGTTAAAATAGTTATAATTAAACAATATTTACAAAAGAATAAAGAATTATAAAATAATGATTTATTAATATTTACATGTGTTTAAGAAGGTATTTAAAGCTAAAATAAATATAAAGATGATGAAATGCATATTCATTACCATTTATACTTTACCTTTGTTAGCCCCTTAGCAAACACTTTTTAGAAGAATAAGTGACTAAAAAGAAAAAAGTAAAAATAAAGAACTTAGAACTATTTTTATTTTTAATATAATCTTCATAAAATCAAAGTATGGAGCTGGGTCAAACCTTTGGATTATTAGTTTGGTGGAAAATTATTGGGAATTAGAGTTAAAACTTAACAGACTTTAAGTTTTACAAGACACTTATTTAGGTCGCGTCAACAATCAGGTCAGAACAAGTCCTCATACAAAAATTCTGATGACTGAGTATACTTGTACTGTGTATGTGAAATATAGCTCACCACATCAGAAATGACAAAGACCAATCTTCTCCTAGCAAGATAACTCTAATTCCTTAGTCGATCTACTCTTTTCTCAAGGAGCGGGGTATTTCCTTCTAAGTTCAGGTATGTGTTGTGTTCATAATCGAAGGGAGAGAAGTAGAAGAATAAGAAGAGAAGTGGAGTGTTGCCAATGTCGCCACATCTCCTTGTGAAGCTGGCTATAGTAGCCAAGTCTCCATGAAGATCTGTAGTCTCTGTGAGGTTGGACCAATGTGATCAAATATATACATGCTTGATTTTTTTATTGGAATACATTTTGCTTCTATTTGTTGGTAACAATTGTTGCACTACATAGATCTTATTGTGCCCCTACGGATATATAATCTTTCTTTCCGGACATGCTTTGGGGTCTTAGAAAAATTAGACCATCCTTCATCCGAAGCTTTATTTCAACACACAACTCCTACCTTAGATGCCCATGAAACTAGTCTAGGTTAGGGCACACTGGCCACTCAAGGTGACTGTATTTGTGTGAATCTCTTGCAAGAGGATTTTAACCCTCACCACCTCATCAATGAAGAGCTATGTATAAAGTGCTTGACCAAGTTAGGTCATTGTCCAAAAGAACCATACATGTGTTTGAAATATTGTAACTAGACCAATGAAGATGACATGTGAACATAATCTTGTGCACTCAAATAATTAATTCACTATGACTTGAAAAGCTTCAACTCTAGGTCCTATAAGATTCCTCTGAAATTAAATGAATTAAGTCATAACCAAGCTCCATTATTCGAGTTTATTTTAGAATAATTTAAGCATCAATATCATTCTAAAAAATGCAAATGCAAATGCAAGAAAATATACACAAAACATTTTTTAAATAAAAGAAAATAAAATAATGTAAAAGACAAATCTTTTTTAAAATATTTTTCTGAGAGTTTTTAAAATTTTTATGGACTTTATTTTTTTCAATATCTTATAGAGTTTTGATAGACAAAATTATATACATTTACAAGAATTTACAAGGATTAATACAAATTTATAAAGAATTTTATACAAAAAATATAAAAAGTTATGCACATTTTATATAGGATTTCACAAAAAGAATATATAGAAAATTTATGTCCAAATTTTACAAAAAATATTTTATCTACAAAATAATTTTTTGTACAAGTTTTAATAAGGAATTTGTATACAAATTTATATAGGTTGTATACACAGGATTTTATCAACAAATTTTATGCACAAGAGAATTTTTATTCACATGATTTACGAGGTGATTCCAAATTCTATTTACAAACACCTGTACAACTTGTAAGTATGCACAATATATACAAACAAGTTATTTATATACAAGGTGAAAAAATAATTTAGAAACAATTTTACAAATATTTTTACAAACATTAACAAAACCTTTTTAAAATATTTTACAAACTCATTTTACAAAACATCTTACTAAATTTTACTAAGCAATTTTTGCAAACAATTCACGAAAGATTTTCAAAAATACTTTACAAAATTTTACAAATTAGTTTTACCAAGATTTTATTTACAATTATTTTACAGAAATTTTTACAATATAAATAATTTTGATATAAAAAATCACAAAGATTTTACAAATAAAACAATTTTGCAAGATTTTCTACACAAATAATTTTACAAAGATATTACAAAATTTTACAAAAACTTTTATTAATATTTTACTAAGCGTTAGTACAAAAAATTTTTACAAAGATTTTTAAGAAACTATTTACAAAAATATTTAAAAAGAAATTTTCAAATAATTTTTACAATTTTTTTTACAAAACATTTTTATTCCACATTTGTTAGCCATATTATTTGACAAACAAAGGTGAGAGTTATGTCTAAAGTATATATACACTATATACTACACTCACTGTACTTAGCTCAAAGTATGTCCTCATAGTAATCAAGACGCGAGAAAGGATGACATGACTCATGCTAAGTATATAAAAGTGAAAAGAATCAGTAAAACAATGACTCAAAGAATAAATAATTGAAAAGAATAAAAGTTGGTGATCGCCCTATACTTAGGATCAAATAATCCTAAGTATAGATATTGTACAAGTAGGGAAAATCGAGGAAAAGAATGTACAAACTCAATGACTCAATTTGTCCTCCCGTATACTTAAGGTATAAGATATCTAACTATATACAAAGAATAGCAACAAGTTGAAGGACAAGTAAGAGAACAAAAGAAGAAAATAAAAAAATGAAAAGAAAGAAAATGAATGACATGACTCCCCTTATACTTAGGGTAAAGGATCCCTTAGTATATGAAAAGACAAGAATGATGAAACAGAACGATAAATAAGCAACTCAAGTCATCCAACTCTCCTATACTTAGGATAGAGTACATACTAAGTATATCACAAACACACGGGCAATAGGTAAATGATAAAAACAGAAGAAGAAAGAATAAAAAAAGGAACAGATACAAAAGAATATCAGATCATGTATCAAACACATAGATGTCAAAGGCTCATCGTTTGATATCAAATGAATGGAATGAACAACGTAGAGGAATGCATCATGTTCTAGATATGGCTTCAACAACTGTCTATTCTCAATAAATGGCTATGTGTCAGATGACAACCCATATATGAAAATACAACCATTATCACACACAACTCTAACAATAAACGGTCATGACCGTTTGTTTTAGAGTTTTCCAGTGAACAAATTCAATTTCGCATCAAACAACCGTATTTCTGATCAAGGATGAAAATATTTCTCCTAATGTGTCTATCATGCCAACACTTGACTTTCTCCTCATACTTGAGTGAGTTGTTATAAGAGGAATCTCGTAGTTCCAACAATATGATCAGATCCACTTTCCTACCTCGGCCTGCTCTCTCATTATCCAAACAACAAACATAGAGTGGCCATAATGATTTGTGAATAAGCTAAACTGGCAAGTAGCAAGGATTTCCATAAAATAATATATAGGGAGACATATCCAATGGGTACTTGTACGTCGTCCGATAAGCTCATAGAACCGAGTCAATCATCTGGGACCAACTCTTCCTATCTGGCCTTATAAGTTTCTGAAGTATCATCTTGATCACCCTAATATTCGAAATCCTAACCAAGCTGTTAATCTTTGGGTGGTAAGGATACACGACATGATGCTCAATGGTGTACTCCTTAACTAGATTTCTCACCTCTCTATTGATGAAATGGATTCCCCCATCTGAAATGAGTATCTTGGGTATCCCGAATTGCGTAATAATGTTCTCCTTAAGAAAGGAACAAACCGTACGACTATCAGTGGCTTAGGTGGGGAGAGCCTCCATCCAACGACTAACATAATCCACGACAAGCAAGATTGATGAATCCATAATTCAACATCTTAATTATTTTATTTTAGTCAAATTTGTTAGTAAAAAATCTAAAAAAAATAAAATCAATAAATTATCATCACCATGAGTTTGTTAATAATGTATATTTTGCATTCTTTTTAACAAAAATAAAAGAATAAAGAAGAAAACAAAAAGAAAAGAAATAAAGAAGGCAATAATTATGTAATAAGTAGAGACTGACACATACCCCAAGAGAAGGTCAATAATTGACCTGATTGACAAGGAATAAAGTAGGGAGAGACATGATCCTCATTTAATCAAATTTCCATTGTACATAAAATTTACTATTTATTCTTTATCTATTTTGTAAAAATAATAAAATAAAAATAAGTATTTATCGTATATATGTATAATATACTTGTAAATATTGGGGTTTATGTAATTAACCCAACAAATTAATTTATTTAATTTTATAAAAATCGTTTAAAATATATTATTAATTTATATATGTTTTCTCTTGTAATACTTTTTCATTTTAAAATCATTTAATAATTTATTTCCATTTATCTGCATTTATTTTCCTTATTTGTAGATTTTGCTATTTTTTCTGTATACACCACCTCTCCTGATTGGTCCACCTTGGTTTTGTTGATCGACATCAACTGGTCCCCCCTCGCTTTTCCTCCTCGAACCTGTTCTGACATGCATTTCTCCTAGTTTTCTCGTCCCTATCCGTTTGACTTTTCCTTTGGTGAAACACCCTGATTGGAAGGCACATATCCTTAATTCATGCCAGACACTAATATCTGATATTTGTGCCTTGGTTCGTGTGCTACCAGTTGATCCTTCCCAAACCTTCTCCGCATATTTAAGCTCCTGGGAGCCCATTTCATCGCAATTTTTGACCGCTCCTCCTTCGCTGATGATCTCTGTTGTCTCTCCTCGTGAGTGACAGTACGTGAGGACGTTGAATGTGAGATTTGGGAGTTGAGTTAGCCCTAGGTATGGTGGCTTCAATTCCATGCTCTGTCGTGAGGAGCTCAGCCTTTGGCACCGTCGAGCCATCGACGCCATGACTCTCGAATGTTCCTGACCTCCAGCCTAGATAATGTCCATCACCAGGTAGCTTAGATTTGTATGTTTTCTTGTTATTTTATTAGATTTTTAGGTTCGTAGCAGATCGTCATCTCCATCTTCGTTTACCTTGATCGGATCTCTATTTCCCCGTTTCGAGCTTCCGTCCACCTTCGTCAAATCTCCCTCCAGCTTCCCCACCCATCCGTTCAGCTTGAGTCCACTAGAGTCGAGCCACCGGACCTATATCTCCTCCGCTTCACCAGAGAACCACATAACGATGCTCTGTCATCCTTTCTACTATTTAACATGTCGAGGTACTTTTCCCTTGATCTAGTGTGTTTCTTATGCAGGAAATGAAGCAATGGACCTCACTTGGAAGTCCGATTGAAGAAAGGAACACATCCTAGGTTGCTTCAGGTTGCCATGCCTCTCTAAGTATAACACAAACACACAAGCAAAAGGTGAATGATAAAAACAGAAGAAGAAAGAATAAAAAAAGGAACATATACAAAAGAATATCAGATCATGTATCAAATGCATAAGATGTCAAAGGCTCATCGTTTGATATCAAATGAATGGAATGAACAACGTAGAGGAATGCATCATGATCTAGATATGGCTTCAGCAACTGTCTATACTCAATAAATGGCTATGTGTCAGATGACAACCCAGATATGACAATACAACCATTCTCACACACAGCTCTAATAATAAACGGTCATGACCATTTGTTTTTGAGTTTTCTAGTGAACAACTTCAATTTCGCATCAAACAACCATATTTCTGATCAAGGATGAAAATCTTTCTCCTAATGTGTCTATCATGCCAACACTTGACTTTCTCCTTATACATGAGTGAGTTGTTATAAGAGGAATCTCGTAGTTCCAACAATATGATCATATCCACTTTCCTACCTCGGCATGCTCTCTCATTATCCAAACAACAAACATAGAGTGGCAATAATGATTTGTGAATAAGCTAAACTGGCAAGTAGCAAGGTTATCAATAAAAAAATCTATAGGGAGATCATCTGGGACCAGCTCTTCCTATGTGGCCTCATAAGTTTATGAAGTATCGTCTTGATCACACTAATATTCAAAATCCTAACCAAGCTGTTAATATGTGGGTGGTAAGGATACACGACATGATGCTCAATGGTGTGCTCCTTAACTAGCTTTCTTACCACTCTATTGATGAAATGGATTCCCCCATCTGAAATGAGTATCTTGGGTATCCCGAATTGCGTAATAATGTTATCCTTAAGAAAGGAACAAACCGTACGATTATCAATGGCTTAGGTAGGGAGAGCATCCATCCAATGACTAACATAATCCATGACAAGAAAGATTGATGAATCCATAATTCATCATCTTTACTATTTTATTTTAGTCAAATTCGTTAGCAAAAAAATCTAAAAAAATGTTAAAATCAATAAATTATCATCACCATGAGTTTGTTAATAATGTATATTTTACATTCTTTTTAACAAAAATAAAAGAATAAAGAAAAAAACAAAAAGAAAAGAAATAAAGCAGGCAATAATTATGTAATAAGTAGAGACTGACACGGACCCCAAGAGAAGGTCAATAATTGACCTGATCGACAAGGAATAAAGTAGGGACAGATAGTGTCCTCATTTATCTAAATCTCCATTGTACACATCATTTACTATTTATTATTTATTTATTTTGTAAAAATAATAAAATGCAAATATGTATTTATTGTATATATGTATAATTAACTTGTAAATTTTGGGGTTTATGTAATTAACCCAACAAATTAATTTATTTAATTTATAAAAAATTTATTTAAAATATATTATTAATTTATATATGTTTTCTATTGTAATAACTTTTCATTTTAAAATCATTTACTAATTTATTTCCATTTATCTGCATTTATTTTCCTTATTTGTAGATTTGGCTATTTTTTCTGTATACATCGCCTCTCCTGATTGGTCCACCTTGGTTTTGTTGATCTAGGTCAACTGGTCAACCCTTACTTTTCCTCCTCGAACCTATTCTGACATGCATTTCTCCCAGTTTTTCTTCCCTATCTGATTGACTTTTCCTTCAGTGAAACACCCTGATTTGAAAGCACAAATCCTAAATTCATGCTTGGTTCGTATGCTAGCGGTTGATCCTTCTCAAACCTTCTTCGCATATTTAAGCTCCTGGGTGCCCATTTCATCGCAGTTTTTGACTGCTCCTCCTTCGCTGATGATCTCTGTTGTCTCTCCTCGTGAGTGACAATATGTGAGGACGTTGAATGTGAGGTTTGGGAGTTGAGTTAGCCCTAGGTATGGTGGCTTCAATTCCATGCTCTGTCACGAGGAGCTCAGCCTTTGGCACAGTCGATCCATCGATGCCATGACTCTCGAATGTTCCTAACCTCCAGCCTAGATGATGTCATTCACCAGGTAGCTTAGATTCGTATGTTTTCTTGTTGTTTTTTTAGCTTTTTAGGTTCATAGCAGATCGCCATCTCCATCTCCATTTACCTCGATCGGAGCTCTATTCCCCCGTTTCGAGCTTCCGTCCACCTTCGTCAAATCTCCCTCCACCTTCTCCATCCATCCGTTCAGCTTAAGTCCACTAGAGTCGATCAACCAGACCTCTATCTCCTCCGCTTCACCAGAGAACCACACAACGATGCTCTATCATCCTTTCTGCTATTTAACAGGTCGAGGTACTTTTCCCTTGACCCAACGTGTTTCTTATGCAGGAAACAAAGCGAAGGTCCTCACCTGGAAGTCCGATTGAAGAAAGGAACACATCCTAGGTTGCTTCAGGTTGCCATGCCTCTGTAATAGCTTTCTCTTTGTCTTGGACCATTCTGAGAGCCTCAATCACTACAGACCACCAACATCGACCTTTTGCCCATCTGAGCAGATCCCGAGAACATCATAGGAGGCTAGTTCCTCTACTGTTTTTCCAGAAGTTTCTCCTGTTGGATCCATTTGCCCCTCCAATTCCGATCTCCACTGTTTACTCTCTAGGTGCCCAGACCGTTCAATCCATTTGAGGATTGCTTCAGCACCGCTCATCGTTGAAGGGGTATCCTCTACTCTGGACCGTTCACCATAAGTGGATCGCTCATGTCCGTTGGTTAGTGTAGGATCTAGGGTAATTTTGCATAAATCCCATCCTTCTTTTGCATTTCCTTTTCAGTATTGTAAATATTTTTCATAGAATAATTTTGTTGGACTTTTTGCATATTAAACCTTGAGCTTTCCTAGGTTTTCAATTAAGTCCTGTACATGTCAGCAGACAATTGTAGGAATTTTTGCAACATTATCCCTAAACACTTAGGACTAGTTATTAAATTAAGAGGAACTTTTGTATAATGAGCATTTAGTCCCTTTGAGGCGCATGTACTGCATGTGCCTCACAGTCTTTTTTCAAATTTTATCTTAGATTTGTTTGGATATTCTCAAATGCATGAAATATTAAATCTATTTGCAACTTGTCCCTGTGAGTTGTTTTTAAAGCATAATATGTTTGGGATAATTTCTTTTCAGCCATGGGTTTTATTTTAATCGCAAAAATAGCCTTCCCAAGCATTATTTACTTGGGAATTTAATTAGAATAATGGCTAGGGTGTCCTTGGACTTTGGTTTTTTTGTTAACATAGGGTCCTGAAGGTTTCAATAATTGCATCTAGGTACTTGCCTTTCCAATAATTTTATTATTATTTGTATTTGTTGCAATAAATATAAAATTAAATCCGAAAATTACTTAAAAAGTCATAGTACCTATTGTTATTGTGTTCCCATGTGGTAATTTCTATTCGTTGTTTTGTTACTATTAAAAATTCAAAAACTAACAAACAATTCCCTATCTGTCATAGAAAATTCATAAAAATATGAAAATATGTTTAAAAATTCTAAAACAATAGGTTGGCTTTATTTTTAGCTATTTGATTTCCATTTCAAATTTCATCTTATTTGTTTATAAAATACCAAAAATTTCTAAAACCCTAAGAACACAATAAAGATCATATAAAATCTTTTAAAAACCTAAAAATTGTGTTCTTGGTCTCTATTTATAGATATTCACTTATGCTTTTTTAATAAAATTAACAACTATGAGTTTTGAACCTATTTTCTATTTTAAATTTTAAGAATACCCCTAGCAGTGCATTGTTTGCTTTATTTACCATTATAGTAAGCTTGAAAAAGCTAAAAAAACAAAAGTCCTTGAAAAATCACAAAAAATATAAAACTGTCAAAAACCAAAATTTTTTTGTTTAAATTTTTTGAAAAATTTTCCTTTATTTGAAGAATACAAAGAAAGTGTTTGTTTGTCCTTTATTCATTGTTTTCATTTCCTTTGCCTTAAAAATTAAAAGTTTAAAAATAACAAAATTTAAAATAATTAAAAAACTGAACATAAAAACCATAAAATTAAAAACCAAAAAAATTAAAAAGATAAAAATTCACGAAAAACCCAAGAGTAGTTTGCTTTGTTTTTTTCCTTTCTTTTAGTGTTCATTTTTCATTGATTGAATCACCCTCATTTAATAAAAGTTGTCTCCTTGTGTTCGACCCACTATAAAAGGTTAGTAAAAGTAACTTAGAGCACCCTCTTTAACTTGCTTGATTTGTTAGTGGTTGAATAAATTTCTCGATTTCTAGTCTGATTCCTGGGGTGACGACACTATTAACTCCTCAATTTCATTTACTTAACCCTAATCAGTTGACTGATCAGAATGACACCAATGCCGAGGTGACATGGCAAGAGTAATTAGGTTTTTCTTTGTAACATTGCTAAATCCTAATGACTAATTAAGCCCAAGATGATGTATCATTAGTGAGCTTAATAACATTTTGAGATGCCATTGTGCTTAAGTGGAATTAAGAAGCTAAGTAAGGATTAGTAGTTAATTATGGGTTACTATTCATGGGTGAGCCTTAAGTGCAAATATAAGGAGTAGGTGGGTTTTATGTTGCAATTTCCCCCAGGGCATAAACACCCTTAACGCCACCTTCATCCCACTTATCTTCTCTTCTCATCTTCTTCCCCATTAAGCCATGGCCGACCACCCTAACTCCTCCACCTTCTCCCTTTTATTCCCTCCTCATTTCTCATCCAAATTTGAGTTTCAAGAGCTCAAATAAAAGATGGGGAGGAGAGGATCTTGGATCTTGCATTGCATGTAATATCAAGGGCCAAAGAAGAAGAAAAATCCAAGCTTGAAGCCCAAGGTGTGGACTGATCAACACTTGTTCTTGGAGTGTTCTTCCTCAAGCTCTTGAAGCTTGAGTTTGAGGTACAATTCAGCCCTCGTTTTGCTTCCATTTGTAGATTTGATACCACTTATATCCCAGGTCTTAGATCAAGTCTTCTTTTTGGGTTTTTGTTGATAAAAATTGAGATTTGGAGGCTTTAGAGTGGACGTTTTTTTTGTGGTGTCCAGATGTGATTGTGTTCTATAAATCCAAGTTATGCATGTGTTTTGGAATCTTTATTGAGCTCTCTTGGGTAGAATTACTTGTTGATTATATCTTCATTAAGTTGGTCTTCAATCCATGGGGTTGGACACGAAATTGCATGTGATTAGGAATTTTTAGAGAGGATATACATGGATGGTTTTTCTAAATTTCATATTGTTGTTGCTGAATGTTGGCCAATAATTTTCATGATTTGGGGATCTTCTTTGAGTTCCCATTGGGTAGATTTGCTTACTGATTATATCTCCATTAAGTTGGTCTATGATTCTTGGCTTTTATTTTGGAATTTGAGGTGATTTAATAATGATTTAGCTGCTATCATATACAAGTAACTGAATGTGTTCAGATCTGTCCATGCACCTTAAATTATAGTTTTATGTTATATCTCCATTACGTTGTCCTATGATTCTTGGCTTTTATTTTGGAATTTGAGGTGATTTGGAAATGATTTAGCTGTTGTCACATACAAGTAACAGAATGTGTTCAGATCTGTCCATGCACCTTAAATTATAGTTTTATGATGGATTTGAGGAGTATCTTCAGGTCTCCTTGAGTGTATTTACTTATTGTTAGATACTCTTTCATGTTAACCATCAATCCATGGAGTTAGTTTCGAGATATGATGAGTTTTAAAGAGATTATGACTGTTGTTATTATGCATGTCACTGAATGCCCAGATTTGATATGGTTGCATTATGGCTAAGGAGATGCACGGTTTTGGAAATATTCTTAGACACCCCTTTAGTGGATTTGATTTTGGATATATGGTGGATATAACAGCCATGAAATCCATGTATTTGGATTGGTTTTGGTGGTGATTTTGAGACCAATTTGGTTGCTGTCCATGGACCTTGCTGTGACCGAATTTCATTGTGAATGCATGTTTTAATCAATTTTTTTGGTATCCTTTAATAGGTTTTAGAAACCCCAAGCCACCATTTTATCCTTATATTGAAATAGGAAATCAATTTATGATTCAATCCCATCAAGATGAGGGATTAAGAGAGGATGGATAGATGATTTTGGCTATTGATGCACTGCTATATGGTACTGTACACCTTTGCAAGTCATTGTTGAGATTTGATATGGTTGCGTTATGGCTGAGGAGATGCATGATTTTGGAAATATTCTTAGACACCCCTTTAGTGGATTTGATTTTGGATATATGGGGGATACAAGACCCATGAAATCCATGTATTTGGATTGATTTTGGTGATGATTTTGAGACCAATTTGGTTACTGTCCATGGACCTTGCTGTGACCGAATTTCATTGTGAATGCATGTTTTAATAAAATTTTTAGGCATCGTTTAATAGATTTTAAAAACCCCAAGCCCCCTTGCTATCCTTATATTGAAATGGGAAATCAATTTATTATTTAATCCAATAAAGGAGAGGGATTAAGAGAGGATGAATAGATGATTTTGGCTATTGATGCGATGCTATATGGTACTGTGCACCTTTGCAAGTCATTGTTGAGCATTGATGAAATTGATTGGATGTTGACCACTGATTTGATGATCTTTAAGCATGGATTTTGAGTGGAATTTGTGGTCTTGAAGTTACAACTTTGCTTGAGTAATTAGGAGAAATTCGATGCTTTGAATTGCCTTATGTTTGCGGCCATATGCTTGCTGCACACATAGATTTATGAGTAGAGTAGATGCATGATTGGAGCATGTGATGCCCTTTAAAGGACCCTATAAATGTTAGACATTAAAGTCAATTGAATGCTTATATGGTGTCTTTGAAGCCATGAAGTTGGGTGTGAACTTAAAAGGATTAGATGCCTTGAACTACTATGCAGTGTACATGCACATTGCCACTGTTTTGATATGACAAACTCTGAAAGGGTAAACCCCTATTAGTAACCATTTTAGAGAGTTACTTAGGATAATTGTTACTTACAAAGGTGGGCTTGAAATACATATTATGAGTTATGAGATCGGGGATGAACTTAGTGATATATATGTGGTTATCGTACATGATAATAAGACTATATGAACTTGCCATGAAGCAAGTTCTCCTCTAATAGGTAGCCCGATCTTGTGGGTGCTTGCTAATCTTTTTGGACGTAGGAAAGAAAGATTTTTTTCGATAAGATAGCCAAGATCATAAGATTGATATTCTTCAGTAGGAATTCAGAGAGAGAGTCTATCATAACAGGTCTATATCCCTGACCTAGGATCAGTTGAAGTTCTTATAGAACAAGTCCGAGTCTGAGAATGACAGCTTGTAGATGTGAAATAAATCAGAGAAATCATAGAAACTTAGGGTGAAACATGAAAATAAAAGAAATGGTGATGTTACATATGGTCAGGCGTGGAGATTTATACTCCGACTGCGCGAGGGCACGGTGACCCTCACCTGAGCAGGAGATGAGGTCGCTCAGGCTTGGGTAGCGGACACTGAGAGCATGGGTATAGGATCCCATTCTTTTTCTCGTGTTTTCTTCGAGCCAGCTCGGTTTTTACGCTTCTTTGGGATCCACGAGTTGTCTAGATCATTCCGGTGACCTATTGGTTTTTCTTAGAGAGCCTAGGTTGGGGGTTCTCCGCAGTTAGTTACGAGCTCGTCTGGTTTTTCTTGACTCTTCTCCTCCTGAAGGTGAGCAACAAGAGAGGAAGTCGGGTCCGGTAGGCTTACCTCTTCTCTTTCCTGCCTCTAGTGGCGTAGTAGTCGTACTACCACTGCCTTTCCCTTGGACAACACTTCCACTGGGATTGGCGAGACAGACGAATCCTTCCGGGGTTTCCTCACCGCAGAAATTAATTACCTTTCCGCCAGGCCTGTGACCTGGTGATGGGGTAGTGATTAATATACTTGTGACATTTCACCAATTGCCCACTTAAGTTGTAGTTTCATCAGTAGACATTGATGACTTCACTATTACCTTTCCGCCAGGTTTACAACCTGGTGATGGGGTAGTGGTTAGTAGACACTGATGAATCCTTTAATTACCTTTCTGCCAGGCTGTGACCTCGTGATGGGGTAAGAGATGGTTTACTTTCCTCTATTTGTCTAGTGACGACTTTCCACTAAGAGACTAGTGACGACATTTACCATTAGTAGAGACAAACGAGGGTTGGGTGTTGAGAGAGTTGTGAGTTCGTTTCCTCTTGTACACCTTCATGAGCAAGCTATCACATGTGTCGATCGAGTATCAATGTGAGTTGAGAGAAAAGCTAGAAGAAGTGTTGGGAACTTAGTTAGGATGCAAGGTACCATCGCATGCCTACGGACGCACCCCAACCCTGAGGCGTACATCATACCTTAGAGTCATAGTGTGAGGTTCAACCTGGACTTTGAAGTCCTACCTGGAGATCGAGGTTCTAACTGGACCAAGACCACAGACTTACTTCTAGGATTGAGTTGTTGTTTGGTTAGTTCCATTGATCGAGGGAGACACGGTGTGGTAGTGAGCGAGTGTGTTCTTATTGTTAGCCTTCCTAAAGTAAGTAAATAACTTAAAAGAATAAATTAACCTACTTTTACTTGCTAGTTCTTTTGTCCACTACGGCTACTTTATTATTTTTCTGTTCTAGTCTTTTTCTTACTACTTTCCTTAGTAGAAGTGTGTAGAATTTGTACTTGATAATTTTGTGACAGATACTTGCTTGTCCCCTTTGTACTTGTGGCAAGCAAGGGTCCAACGACCGAGTAGCCGACATAGTTTGGGATGCAGTCGTTTCTTTTTGGAGGATAAACTTTCAGAGCAGGTATATCTTTTGGAGTTCATTCGTACGTTGTTTGTTGTGCTCTCCTCTGTAGCCTTATTTTTGGCATATATATATATATATATATGTGTGTGTGTGTGTGTGTGTGTGTGTGTGGAGAAACTTTAAATGAGATGGGGTCTCACTAATATTGTGGTGAGCCCTCAATCTCATCCTTCTATTTTGGATCTCACGGTTGAAATTAATGATACATTAACTAAATTAATTTAATGGCTGAAAACCCATTTTCGTCATTGTCACATTCTAAATATAGAATGTGACAACCATAGATCCTATTTTTATGGTAAGTCATTATATTATTTCTATTATATATCTCTCTCTCTTGATTAACGATGGCACTCCCTCCGTCCTCTCTCGTGATTTGTTCGCGCCCCTACCGCCCGCCCACTCTCAGGCCACGCTCTGCCTGCGCGTCCTCCAACGTGGTGCCTCGCCGCTGACTCCGAAGCGTCAACTGCCTCCGCGCAACTCCAGCGGCGCAACCATCTTCGTGCGGCCGCATCATCTCGCTCTGCCACCTTTGCAAGGTGCCCCTCTCCGACCACCTCGTGCCTCATCGCCACAGGCGGCCAGCACAGCCGAGATCTCCACCTGCCTCCTCCCTCTTGACTGTTGAAGACAACGACGACGGTACCCCTCCTCTATTGCGAGGCGAGGCGTGGATTTACATTGTGATATAGTTATTTTACATATATGACATTCATAGTTACATTTTGATTTGTTTTTTTACAAATCCTGATGTTTGTTTACATATTTATTATTTTACAGGTTCTTACAAAAGAGGGAGATTCCGTTACATTATCATATAATAATTTTACTTAACTGATATTTAGATTTACATATTTATTTACGTTTTTTTTACAAATCTCAATGTTTTTTCTCTATTTCGCAGGACTCGAAAACATGTATGGCAATTGAACTTTAACGCAGTGGAAAACATGCATGAATTTTACAAAGGAGGGAGATCAGTTACAAAGATTCATGGATTTTTTACAAAACAAACACACACAATTACAAAAAAGTTGGAGCTTACAAAGAGGAAAAATAATCTTACAAGAACTCGCTGGAATTACAAAATGAATGTACACATTTTACAAAACTGATACAACCATTTACAAAATGAAATTACAGTAATAAAATGAAATCATTAATGAAAATTTACAAAGACTAAAATAAATGTTACAAAAACCCTTTGTTCTTTACAAAGTTGTGGTTGATTTCAGATCGTTTGGAACAAAATCAGAAATTAATCAATAAAGGCATTTGTGAAAATACCAAATCGAGAAAAGCTTAAAATGGCAATTTGAAACCAATAAATGAAATTCGAAATTCATGAAAATAATTTGACGAAAATGCTCTTTTGGATGAGGTTTTTGATGCAACCGTCAAATTGAGATCTGACGAATCTACTCGAAGGCTCACCACAATATCGGTGAGACCCCACCTCATTTGAAGTTCCCCCATATATATATTGGGTGTTGTGAGAACCCAACATGTTTATATGAATGAAATGAAAAGGAATGAATACATTGTTGTTCTGTTCTGGTGTATTGTTACTTCCGCTTTTAGTTTTCTCGTGGTTGCTTGTTTAGCCAAAATAAATCCTGTGAATGTCATGTTTAACAAGCGAAAATTTTTTCGAGGTTTTTATAGCAATGGATTAACTCTAAACTAATTTAGTAGGCGAATGACATGTTTGACGGGTAACCTAAGGTCCTCGGGAGGAGTTCGTGACATTCTCTTTGCATTCTGCTCTTGGTTATGTACATATTCTATTTTATTTTTTGTTTTTTAATTTCTATCATTTTCCTTTTTATTTTATTTGCTTTATTATTACAGTTATTTGACATATTTCTTATTTCACCTTTGTTGTGAGGCTCCACAAAGAAAGGGAGGCCATCATAGGAAAGCCGACACACTTGAGCGAGGTGGAATCCTGGCGTCTACATCGACCAATCGGAGAAAGCAACCTAGGGCGAGCAGGAGGAGAAGAAGACCATCTTAGTTTTTAGATTTTTTATTCATTTTATTTCATTTTTGTAAGTAATTTGTAGTAGTTTTTAGTACTTTCCCTTTTCCTTTTTTCTATTGAGACTTTGGACATTATTTGGGGTCTATTTCTCTAAGTGTCGGTGCACTTTGGGGACCTCATCGGATTTTGGTTTTTCATCGCCTTTATTTTTATTTGTTTTCTCATGGTTTTCGTGTGCTTGAGCCATTAGCATTAGGTTCTATTTACTTGGCTGAGCCAGGTAACCAATTAGGTCCAAATACCCTAAATAAGAATATTTGTTCTTATATATTAGATCGTAGCTTTGACTTAGTCAATTAAACCGTTACTTGATCGCTAATAGAAATCACTATTTAGGATGTTTCTCTTGCATCATTTAGATAGTTTAATTTCGGTCATAACTTTTTTGTGTGGATCATATTGCCTATAGACTATTGGACCAAGGTACACCTTCTTTCTAGTGCATGCATCGTGGATTTCATCGTGCATCGGCTTTTCCAACTTCCTCCCTTGATTTCATCTCACTTAGGAAATAAAGGAATTTTAAAAATTATTAGATCATTTATTTAAAAAAGATCCTTAAAAAAGTGAAAGCAAAATAAAATCAGGACTGCTAATCGAACTTGACCACTAAAATAAAATGTAAGTGACTCAGTCGTTGATTTGGGAGAGCAATCACCTCACTTGAACGCAGGTACTCCTGAGCGAGGCACGTACACATAAGGATTAGAGCCCAAAGACCTTTGACTAAGGACATATTTTAGGAGACTTCACTTATTAGTTTTTTCTAAATAATTTTCTTGATCACCTAACTCTAAAACCAAAAATATTAACGACCGAGATTTCACGGTCATCACCGTGTTGAGTAGGCGAATTAGGGGTTTGTTTTCTGTTTGTTTATATTTGGCATGGGTTAGTTGCATTCCTTTCTCGAGTCATTAGTAGTCGTCTTCCTTTCCCATTCCCTCCGTTTTCCTTCTGTTTTTTCCACCCACCCACCGTTGACTCTACTTATCTTTTCTTCTCTATATGAATCATGATTATGGGTCATACTTCATTTTAGCTAGATCTAGCGGTTTTTATTTTCATTCGCATCATCCTTGTTCACTCTCTTATGAGGTCGGAACTTCGACCGACCTCCGGTCTTTCTATTCTTATTCTTCTCCATTCTTGTCTATTGGGCATGTTGTTCTATGTGTTAATGCCCACCAAGTTCAGACCATGCATATGTGAGACCTGGGTAATCACTTTGCTGAGATGAATATGCATTCCTCTCGTGGTGATCAGAGAGTAGTTGTGAGTTTCAGGTGATGCCGTCTCTAGGATGATGGGACATGTACTATGAGACGAGCAGCCAGTATTAGGAGCTCAGTTAGTTTCTACATTGAGTTTGTTCAATCTAGATTTAGAGTTCATTCAGACACTATCGATATTTTCTGAGGAAGTGCATGAGGAGTCGTATTGCCATCTCTCTGAGTTTAAGGAGTTCTGTGTGACTCGAACATATTCGGATATCACTTCTGAGGAGCTGATGTCGAAGACATTCCCATTTTCACTTCAAGGAAGATCCATGAGTTGGCACAAACAATTGGGAAGAAAAACAGCTACATGGGGAGGTTTACGACTAGAGTTTTTACATATAGTCTATCCCCGTCGTAGAACTGATATGATGTAGCCTATTATAAGAGATTTCACTTTAGATCCCTAGGAGCCATTGCATGTTTCATGGTAGAAGTTTCTTGACATCTTGAGGAGGTTTTCAGACCACGGAATCTTGAAGACTGACCTTGTCTAGATCGTCATTAGGGTGATGACTGTAGAGAATATTACACTGGTCCATGCCTCCAGTGGTTCTTTACACCACAATATCTACATGCATTCCCTTTGGACCATATTTGGAGAACTTTCAGACATCATATCTCCATGAGATGATTTCGTTGAAACACACGAGGGCGATGCGGTACCGGTTAGGTGTTCTATACTTCATGTTGATCTAGAGATTACACACCATCCTTAGGACGTTGATTCTTCTGTAGTTTAGACGATGGATGAATGACTACCACCATGAGTTTCTAGTCCCAGACATTTCTCAAATTCCCATTGGTCTTTCAATCATAGTTTGAGCCAGTTCTGCAGTTTTTAGTTTAGGAGTCTTGGATACGAGATCTACTGGTATTCCAAGAAATGGAGGACGAGCCCATGTTGTTTTAGTCATAATTCCGACCATTTTAGTTTCGATGTCCAAAACAACCAGCTTCTACTCTTCAGATGATATTGTCAGCTTCAGATGGATATCTTAATACATTCCAATGGATAGAGCTCGATGAGGGAAATCGTTTTGAGATGCCAGATATAGTTAGTCCCATTTTTGAGTCTTGTGTGCTTCCATTTGACGAAATTGATACATTTTTTGAGGACCCGAGTGCCAGCATTACCGCAGTTCGAGGATTAGATTCAGAGATTTCTACTGCATCCGTGTTGTTGACCAGTACCATCTCATGTTTCCAGTTTGTTCAGATGCCATTCACAACTGATGAGTGTCTTTGGTGCATGGAATTGGGTATTGAAAGCAGTGTAGGATCTCAGTTCGACCTTGATTCCTCTATGTTTACAAATGAGTTTGCATTACTCCCCAAGGGTCGATGTGCAGGAGAATGCCTAATGTTCTTCGTAATCAATTTCACTTCCTCAGAGTACATCCGATCTATCGAATCACAAGACCAAGTATTCTATTTCTTCTGAGTTTGAGTTGTCTCTCCTCAGTGACCATCATGAGGATGAGCCTATCTTTGATAAATTCGATTATCTATCAAATCTTTCTCCATTATATGCATCATATAACATTTTTCATAGTGAGTTTCCTAGTCATGACTTTCCATACTTTTTTATGAGATGATTTACGTGGAGGATTCCCTGACTGATCCTTCTTTCTCCATGTTCATATTCTTCGGATCCACCTTTTCACTTCATTCTAATTTGGAGATGACGATTTCATTGTGCTGCCGGATTCTAATTTTATTTTCTGATCTATTTTCTCGATAGCAGAGACCCGCTTGACTGATTATTTGGGTGTCATCGTTTACTCTATTGATTTTGTTGTTCTCACACCGAGACTACAACGATAGTACGACTTTCACATTATATATGTTTTCCTGAACCTCAATACATTGTTGTCCTAGCCTTTGCGCCCAGTTAGGGGCATAAACTCTAGCGCTTGTTGACAGGCACTCAATAATGTACAATTTGTATATCAGTGTTTTCTTTTACTTTGTTCCTTTCTTCCATTTTTGTTTTACACCCCATGTCTCGTCTATGATTATTTTCGCTATACTTATGATGTATTTTATCCTAAGTATAAGGGGTGTAGACACCAAGTTATTCATTTTCATTCTGTTTCATTACTATTGTTGTTTCTTATATTTAGTGATGTTTTATCATAAGTATAGGTTGAGTGATGTCATTCCTTTTGCCTTGTTTATTTCTGTCTTAGTTTCTTCTGTTCTCTCGCGTGTCCCTCAACTGTTGATATTCTTTTCTATACTTAGAGATATTTTACCCAAGTATAGGGGGGACAAGTCGATTCGTTGATTTCATGTAAATTCTTTTCTTCCATCCTCCCCATTCATACAACCTTCTATACTTAAGATTACTTGATCCTAAGTATAGGGGGATCACCGACTTCTATTGATTTTATCTTGTTATTCTTTGAGTCATTATAGCATAGGATTATTTTCACTTTCTAAACTTAACACGAGTTATGACTTCCTTTGTCGCTCTTTGATCACTATGAGGACATAGTTCGAGCTAATTATAAGGGGTGTCATAAATATTGCATATATACTTTAGCCCTAACTCATACTTTGGGGTTAATAATATGGCTACTATTTATAAAATTGGAATAAAAATGATTTGAAATTTATTTGCAAAATACTTTGTAATTTTTTTGTAAATCTCTTTGTAAAAATGTTTGTTAAAAGGTTTTGCTCGTGAAATATTTGTAAATTATTTTTGTATCAGAAGTATTTATATTATACAAATGTTTGTAAATTGTTTTAAAATTAAATGTTTGTAAAAACCTTTTTGAAAAATTGCTGTAAGACTAGTTTTGAAAAATAGTTTGAAAATATTTTGAAAACTTTTGTAAAATGGTTTGTAAATTTTTTTGTAAAATATTTTGTCATGTGGGCTATAAATTAAGGGTATATAAATTATTTGTAGATGTGTATTGTAAAATCTTTGTAAATAAAACCTATACTTATTTATAAAATTTGTATATAAAATTATTTTATAAAATCCTTTAATAAAATTTGTAGATAAAATCAACTTGTAAAAATTATATATAAAACTTATAAATATTTACTTTGTAAAATGTGGATAAAATTCTTGTAAATTCTTGTTAATGTGAGTAATTTTTTGTAAATGGCATAAAAATTTAAAAAGATAAAATTCATAAAATGTGCAAAATTCTTTTATAAATTTTCAAAAACATTTTGTCTTTATTTTATTTGATTTTAAAAAAATTGTAAATATTTGTTGCATGTGCTTTTGTATTTTCAGAGCGAAATTGATGTTTGAACCAGTTTGGAATAAATTGAAAATTGGAGCTTGGTTACATCCTTAATCCACTTATTTTCAAAGGAACCTCATAGGAAATTGAGTTGAGACTTTTCTGGTCCTAGTGACTTAACTATTTGAGTCTATAAGACTATGTTCATATGTCATCTTGATTGGTCTAAGTAGAATATTTAACAACACACAAGTAACCCTTCTAGACTGTGGCTCAACTTGGAAAAGAACTCTTCATGTAGCTCTTCATGGATGAGGTGGTGAGGGGACAAAATCCTTTACCATGGAGTAGCACACGAGCGGAAACATCCGTCTCCTCTAGGGAGGGTAGTGCATCTCAACCTAGTCTAGTGGTGTCGATGCTTAACGACAAGATGTTGTGGGTTCCAATAAAACTTCAAAAGAGGGATAGTCTACAAGCTCAAGAAGAAAAAATCCTTATGTACATGTTGCACTTTTGCATATAAGAAAATGATAAAACTCCATAAAAAAGGGTACATGCCTAATTAAAAATAAAACAGCTGACGGAGTGTATATAGAAAAATTAGCAAAGCATATATATTTCAAAGTCTCATCTCATGGAAGCTTGCAGCTGGATACTTGGCTACACTGGTCAAGCTCCAATGATAGGTAGCTACGCTGGCTACTGTCCATTCTCTTCTCTACCTCCTCTTCCTGAGCCAGTTGCACTTGAACTTAGAAGGTAATACCATGTTCATCAAGGAAAGAGTAGATAGACCGGGGAATTAGAGTTACTAGTTGGAGGAGGTTGTTTCTTTGCCATTTCTAAGGAGGGGAGCAATATTTCACTTGAACTGTACAAGTAAAGATTCAATGTTATAAGAGCTTGCACATGAAGACTTGTTCTGACCTGATTGTTGTGGCATCCTGAATAGGAGTCTTGTGGAACTTGAGGGCTATTAGGTTTTAATTCTATTTCCCAATAAGGTTCCGCCAAACTAATAATCTAATAGGAGTCTGACCGACCTCCATACTTCAATTTTATGAAGATAAGTTTAATAATAAATCTATTCTAAGTTCACTCCTTTTTCTCTTCTTTTTTTCTTTTTCACTTATTCTTTGAATAAGTATTTTCTAAGGGAGTGGTAAAGTTAAAGTATAGGGGAATGATGAATCCATAATTCATCATGTTTACTCTTTTATTTTTGCCAACTTCAATACAAAACATCTGTAAAAATGTGCTAAATTAATAAATTATCATTCACCATGAGTTTGTTAATAATGTATATTTAGCATTCTTTTTAACCAAAAAAAGAATAAAGAAGAAGAAAAATAAAAGAAATAAAGAAGGGTGTAATTATGTAATAAGTACAGACTAACCCGAACCTCGAGAGAAGGTCAATAACTGATCTCATTGACAGGGAATAAAGTAGGGAGAGATGGAGTCCTCATTTATCCAAAATTTCCATTGTCCATATCATTTAATATTTATTCTCTATTTATTTGGTAAAAATAATAAAATAAATAAATATATATTGTATAAAGGTATAATATACTTGTAATATTGGGTTTTATGTAATTAACCCATCAAATTAATGAATTTAATTTATTAAAATATTCTAAAAATAGGTTATTAATTTATTAAAATTTTCTTTTTTAATACATTTTCATTTTAAAATCATTTGCTAATTTATTTCTATTTATCTTTATTTATTTTCCTTATTCTGTCATTTAGCCTATTTTGTCAGTATCAACTGCCTCTTCTGATTGGTCCACCTCAGTTTTGTTGACCGAGGTCAACTGGTCCCCCTCCTCAGTTTTCCTCCTCGGATCGAGTCTGACCTGCATTTCTCCCCTTTTTTTACAACCTGATCTGATTGACTTTTTCTTGATTAAACACCCTGATTAGAATGCACAAATCATTAATTGAAGCATGACGCTAATCTCTCAGATCTGTGACTTGATTCATGTGCTAACGATTGATCCTTCTCGAACCTTATCCACATCTTTAAGCTCTTAGGAGCCCATTTTCATCGCACCTTTTTTCAGCTCCTCCTTCACTGATGAACTTTGCCATCTCCCATCGTGAGTGACAGCATGCGAGGGATGTTGAATGTGAGGATTTGGAGTTGAGTTAGCCCAAGGTCTAGTTGCTTCAACCCCTTGCTCCATCGCGATGAGCTCAACCTCTGGAACCATCAAGCCATCAAGGCCATGATGTCCATCGCGTTCTTAGGTTTTCTTATTATTTTTATCAAATATTTAGGTTCGTAGTAGATCGCCATCTCCAGTCCGTTTACCTCAACTATAGCTTCATTTCACTATTTTGAGCTTCAATTCACCTTTACGAGACCTCCCTCCATCTTTTCCACCCATCCATTCGCCTCGAATCCACTAAAGTCGAGCCAAATGACCTCTATCTCCCCTAATTAACCAGTGGTCCATATAGCGATGCATCGCCATCCCTTTCCACTATTTAACGGACAAGGTACTTTGCCCTCAACCTAGTGTATTTCTTGTGCCAAAACATAGAAAAGGACCTCATCTGAAGGTCCGATTGAAGAGGAACATGTCCCAGGTTGCTCCAGGTTGCCATGCCTTTCCATGACCTTTCTCGGACCATTCTAAGAGCCTCCACCACTGTGGACTGCCAACAATGACCTTTCACTATCTAAGAAACTCTTGGTAATGTTTGTATCGTACGTATTTGTCGTTTGAAGCTCACTGGAGGCTAGTTCCTAGACTATTCTTCTAGGCGTTCCTCCAACCGTTGGACCTGGTTGCCCATCCAATTCTGATCTCCAGAGTTCACTCTCGAGGTGCCCAGACTGTTCGATCCATCTGAGGATCGTTTCAGCACCGCTCATCGCCGAAGGGGTATCCTCTGACCCAAATCGCTCCTCATAAGTGGATCGCACCTGTTCATTGGTAAGCACAATATCATGAGTAATTTGACATCAAGCCCATCCTTGTTTTGCATTTCCTTTTCAGTATTGCAAATATTTTTCATAGCATAATTTCTTTGGAATTTTTTCATGTTAAACCTTGAGATTTCCTTTGTTCTCAATTAAATCTATTGACATCAACATGAAATTGTAGGAATTTTTGCAACATTGTCCCTAAACTCCTAGGTCTAGTTATTAAATAAAGATGAACTTTTGTATAATGGCCAGTTAGTTACTATGAGGCGCATTTATTGCATGTGCCTCACGGTCTTTATGCAAATTGTATCTTGGATTTGTTTAGATGTTCTCAAATGCATGGAATATTCATTCTAATTGCAAATTGGTCCCTATGAGTGGTTTTTAAAGTGTAATATATTTGGAATAATATCTTTTGAGCCCTAGGTTTTGTTTTAATGGATTTCTTACACCCATAATCCTGAGTAATTTTGCAATTACATTCATAACCCTGCACAATCATGAATTACACATAGAACCCTAAATAATACTTAACTCTTACACCCATAGCCCCGTGTTAAATTCCATCTAATTTTCCATTAATGATGATGGTATCCGTAAACAATTATTTTATTTTTTACCCTTTAAATTATAGTTATTTATAAATAATGTCATTCTCTCCTTCTTCCTCGAGCCATCTCCCTCCCCCTGCCAACCTACTCCTCACCTTCATCCTCCAGCACCTCATCCTCTCTTCCACTGACCTCTCCTTCATCCTCCCACAACTACGTCCACATCCCCTTCCTCCCCTCATTGAATCCCCCTCTCCATCCGCAAGTTATTTTTGTGGAAAGCACCACTGACGAAGCTCCCACCCCCCGAGAAGCCCCCTGCGGTGCCCGACCTCGCTCCTACTGTAGAAGTCCCCGCATCCCCTGCAATCTTCCTCTGGTGAGGTCCCCGATAAGATTCCCCACTCCCACCCATGGAAGTTCCCTATGGCCCCTGACCACCATCCTTGTTGTCAAAGTCCCCACGTCCTCTGCAAGCTCCCCCCAATGCGACCCTTGAGGAAGAACCCATCCCCCAACAGAAGCCCCTTGCGGCCCCCTGACGATGCACTCTGCTGTCGAAACCCCCCGTGTAGGACCCCGATGAAGCCTAGCCTGCGAATTCCTCTCCTATGCGACCCTCGACGAAGACCCCCCCACATGGAAGTCCCCTGCAACCCCTCCCTCCCTGCTGTTGAACCCCCCCCCCCCCCTTATGTGACCCTGATGAAGCCCAGACTGTGAGCTCTCCCCCCCCTGACAAATCCCACCCCCCGAAAGCCCTTATCATCAAAGTCACCCCCTATGGAAGGCCTAGCCTACCCCCCATCCATGCACTATCGTACAACGTTGTCATGCAGCACTCGTCCTCCACCATTGCATGCAGTTTCCTAGCACTCCCTTTAGACTTGTATGTAGGTGATGGACCAATAGAGCATGGACGAGATATTTTTCTTTTGACTTTTGGTTGATCCGAGCCTTTAGATCACGACTTGGTTAGATTACACAGTTATCTAGTTGAGTTAATGAATTAAATTAATGGAGGGTTATGGGTGTAAAACACATGGTTATTTGGGGTCTTGGGTGTGATTCGCGATTATGCAAGGCTATGAACGTAATTATAAAATTACTTTGGGTTATTGGTGTAAAAATCCCTTGTTTTAATTGCAAAAATAGCCTTCCCAAGCGATATTAATGGGGAATTTATCTGATTGATTGTTGGAGTGCCCTTGGACTTTGGTTTTTCATTGACCTAGGGTCTTGAAGGTTTCAATAATTGCATATATATCATTGCTTTTCTAATATTTTTTTGTTTATATTTGCTACAATCAATTTTAAATGAAATCCGAAAATTTGCTTAAAATTCATAGTACATCATGCTAATGTGTTCTTCATGTGGTAATTTTTATTTGTTATTTTTTGTGTTTTTGTTATTATTAAAAATTCCAAAACTAACCAAAAATTACCTTTTATCCTTTGAAAAATGAAAATACCATTAAAAATTGTAAAAAAAAGATTAGATTTGTTTTTAGCTATTTGATTTTCTGTCCAAATTTCATCTTATTTATTTTTTAAAACTCTAAAAATTTACAAAGCCCTAAAAACACCATAAAATCGTATAACATAATTTAAAACCCTCAAATTATGTTCATGGTCTCTATTTATAAATAGTCACTTATATTTTTTTGATAAAATTAACAGCCACGAGTTTTGAACCTATTTCTATTTTTAATTTGAAAAATACTCATATTTATGCATTCTTTGCTTTATTCATAGTTTTTAATAATTTTGAAAATCCTATAAATAATCTGAAAATCTCCAAAAAAGCATAAAAACAAGTAAAATTGTCAAAAAAACCAAAAATATTTTTGTTTGATTTTTCTAGAATTTAGCTTTTATTTGAAAAATACAAAAAATGTTTGCGTGTCCATTCTTCATTATTTTATTTGCTTTACCTTGAAAATGAAAAATAAAAAAAATATAAATTTAAAAATTACAGAAAAACTCAAAATCTAAAGATATCAGAAAATAAAAATTAAAAACCCCAAAAAATTTAAAAACATAAAAAAATCACAAAAATCTAAGAGTAGTTTGCTTTAATTTTCCTTATTTTTAGTTTTTGATTTTTTATTAATTGAATCACCAACGAATAATTACAATTACCCCTTTGTGTTCGACCCTAGTCGTTATACCATGTTAATAAAAGTAGCTTAGACAAAACTCTTTTACTTGCTCTATTCGTTTTGTGTTAAATAAATTTCTCGATTTCTAGCCTGATTTCTAGGGTGGCATTGACACCATTAATTGCTTAAATTCATTAACTTAACCCTAGTCAGCATACTAGCATTCAAGGATGTACTTTAATCCATAACGAATAGGGAATGGGCCCATGAAGTCTATGTCCCAAGCATCAAAGACATCTGAAATACCGATATATATATATCTATATATATATATCAGGAGTATGGTATCTTTGTAAGAGACAGTTCCTCCCATCTATGGCAATCAGTACAATGTCTCACATGATCTGTAGCATCCTTGAACATAGTTGGCCACCATAGGTCGCATTAAAGAACCTTTATTGTCGTGCACTTCCTCGAATGATGCCCACCAACCTCTAATCTATGACAATGCTCAAGCACACTAGGGTATTCCTCCCGAGGAATGCACCTCCTCCAGATAAATCCGCATACTCATGAAATAGGTATGGATCCTCCCACTGGTAAAAAATAATCTCTCATAGAAATTTGTCTACCTTCAGCTTGGGCCAATCTTGTGGAACTTTCTTGAAGACAAGAAAGTTCACAATATGACCATACCATGGGAGTGAGTCAACCGACAAGATAGCCTCATCTGGAAAGGTATTTGATAGGAAGTAGTAACTTCTCAAGGGACTCTACATTTGTGATCCAAGAAAGGTGATTTGCCACAACATTTTTCACTCTAGGTGTGTGTCGAATCTCCAAATCAAAGTCTTGGAGAATAATGATCCATATGATAAGGTATGGTTTTGCATCCTTCTTACAATAACATGTGAACCAAGTAGGTAGGAGCGAAACTTCACTAAGGCAAACACTACTGATAAAATCTCCTTCCCTATAACTGTGTAATTGCAATGTGTCTCATCCAAAGTCTTGCTAGTATAGTGTATGGAAAATGGTTTCCCATCCCGTTATACTCTAAAACAACTCCAACAGTAAAGTTTGATGCATCTGTCATGATCATAAAGGGAAGAGACCAATAAGGTGGCTGAAGGACAGGAGCTCTAGCAACCATGTCTTTCATATGATGGAAGGCAAGAAGGACTTTCTGATCAATAATAAACCCACTATACTTGCAAAGAAGCTCAGTCATATGCCTAGAGATCTTATTGAAGTCCTTAATGGAACTCTTATAGAATCCAACATAACCAAGGAATGACCTCAATTGGCGGTTCTATATGGATATCGCTTCAATCTTAGCTGGGTCAACCTCCATACCATGTTTGGATATGATGTGACCTAATACAATTCCATTAGTCACTATCACTTTATCCAGGAGAGCACTAAGTTTACTTGACAGCATCTCTGAATTACTCGATCTAAATAAGTATTACATGCATCAAAACTATCTCCATAGACCAAGAAATTGTCCATAAAGAAATCTATAAAACTACCTACCATGTCGGTGAAAACAACCAACATACACCTCTAGAATATAGAGAGGGTGTTACATAATCCAAAGGGCATTATTCTAAAGGTGTAGGTGTGAAATGAAGAAGTAAAAGTAGTTCTCCTTATTCTCATGAGCGATTGCAACCTGATTATATCCCAAGTACCCATCCAAGAAATAAAAGAACTTCTTCTCTGCCAACCTCTCAATAATCTGATCAATAAAGGACAGTGAAAAGTGATTTTTCTAGGTAGTTGGGTTTAGGCATCGGTAATCTACACAGACATGCCATGAAGTGGGTACACGAGTCAGAATCTCCTCGTCACGGTCATTTGTCACAATTGTAATCCGGAATTTCTTTGGGACCACATGTAACAGACTGACCCACATGAACATACTCTTGGAATTCATCGACTCAACATACAGTAACATTCTTATTTATAAGGAGAAAGTCAAACATTCGCATGATAAGCATATCAGGCAAAAGACTTTCGATCACGGACAAAAGGTGTGGTTATTCGATGCGGTTGAAGATTTTCTCGCGGAAACTAATAAGATAATGGACATGGCTCTTCATCATGAAGATTGTGCATGACAATGAAAGCATTCACATATCTGAATCGTCATCCAATGTACAACCATTGATAGCCAACAGATAGTCACCGAAGCTGTATTGAGAGCATGATACATTCTTGTCTGTTGTCAATTCAATCAATGTTATTTTGTGATGAGCTCACAATCGCAACATCAGAAGATTCAGATGATGCATCCAAAAATATTTTTTTATTAATTCTTTTATTTTGTTTCTACTCATTTCATTTTCAATTGTTTCATTCTTTTGTTATTTTATTCATCCCATTCATCGGTGGTGTACTTAGGATATACTTCATACAAAGTATAGGGGGGATAAATGTATTCGAGTTATTCTTCATTTATTCTCTCGCTTGTCTCTCAACTTATTGATATTCTTTATATACTTGATATTTCACCTAAGTATGATTGCGACAAGAGGAGTCATTGATTTGTTCTGTCTAATCCTCTATCATCCTCGCTTTGTGTACAACCTACTATACTAAGGATTACTTGATCCTATTTATAGGGGAATGATCAAATTTGTATTATTTTATTATGTCATTGTAGTATAGGATTTTTGATACTTATCATGAGGTATGTCTTCCTTTATTGCTCTTTGATTATTATGAGGACATAGTTTGACCTAAGTATGGGGGTCGTATATATGTTATATATATACACATGTGCCATATGACGTACTTTTGTATTTCAATAATACATTTAATATATTATAATGGGTATGGGTACACAATAAATCTACTATAAATAACACACTCTTGTAAATATGTAGAAACATTTTTGAAAATTCTTTAGAAGAATGGTTTGAAATTATTTTGTACAATGATATGGAAAATGGTTGTGAAATGTTTTGAAAAATCTTTCAAAAACTTTTGATAAATCTTAGTAAAATATTTTTAAACCATTTGGAAAATAATCTCTTTGTAAATATTTGTAAAAGGTTGGTAAAAATTATTTGTAAATGTGTTTTTTGAAAAAAATCTTTGTAAAGTTATTTGAAAAGTAAGTTTTCAAAATGTTTGCAAAAGCATTTCAAACTATTTTAAAATCCTATAAATAGTATTGTAACGAAAATTCTTCAAATAAAACATGGATATATCAATATAAAATTCTTGATATATTTGTATAAAAATGTGTATATAATTTGTCTAAATTTCTTTGTGAATATGTATACAATTTCTGGTAAATATGCTACATCTAATTCACTAACTCTTTTGTATTTTCAAAAAAGCTATAAAAATTTGTGAATTTTCAAAAGTAATTTAAAAATTGATAAATGCTTTAAAAATTTTATAAAAATTGGCAAAAGTTTTTGAAAATCACATAAAAACTTCAAAATCAGAAAATAATTTCATAAATTCATTTTCTACATTGCATTGCATAAAATTTTTACGAAGGATTTTTGATAAGTGAACAAGTCTAAATAAATTTGGGAATTAGAGCTTATCCTATAACTTAATCTAGTTAATTTAGAGGAATGTGTTAAGGACTAGAATTGGGACGGTTCTAATCAATTTGACTTAATTTTTTAGGTTATATGAGACTGCGTTCATGAGTCGATTCAATGCGTCTAACTAGAACCTTTCATGTCATCCATACAACTCTTGAGACAATGGCTTGACTTGAGAGCTAACACTCAGCACATAGCTCAACCAATAGGGGGTGTTGAAATATTTTAGAATCGAAGTCATGATGATACTAGGCCACTTCATTAAGAGTGGCTCAAGAACCATTCTTGGGGACTACTGGAACCAGTACCTCCACCCAACTATCCCATTGGTAGCATGGACATCTAACGACTGGAGAATGGATTGAAATAAAGCTTCGAATGAGGAATGGTCTAGTAGCAGAGTTCTTCTAAGACCCCAAAACATGGGTGAAATAGAAGATTCTATATCTGTATGGGCAAAACAAGAAAGTCGAGTAATGTTAAACAAAGGAATACCAAAAAGAAGCCTTTACCGAAAAAACTTTGAAAGTTTTAAGCTTCCAGAAAGGCCTGCTTCTTGGTGAAAACTTGGTCATACTGAAGGAGCTTCACAAGGAAATGGGACTCCATTGGTCCGTTCCCACTTCTTTTCTCCTTCTAGCTTCTCCCTTATTTGTTTTACACTAACACATAGCTAAACTCGGAAGGAAATATTCATCTCCCGAAGACGAGTTACCATATGGCTATTGAGTTGAACTGAATTGAGGAACATAAAATTAAAGGGCTATTGAGTTACAATTTCTAACATGAATGAGGTTCTGAACACATTAACAATCCAAAGGACTTGGCTAAGCTCCAAACATTGATTTTGTAAATACAAGTTTAAAATTTATGATCATTCTACCTTTCTTTATTTCCTTTTCTTTATTTTATATTTTACATCACTTATTCTTTTAATAAGTTTTTGCTAGGGACTAGCAAAGGTAAGCATAGCAAGGTAATGAATAGCCATTCATCTACCTTTCTTCTTCCAATATGAATTCAAATCTAAATTAAAACTCATGTAAATACAACTAACTCATACCAGTTACCATTCATTATTTGTCTATAAATAGTGTCTATTTATATGTATTTAAATACATGATAAAATAATAAAGAAAAGAAAAAAGAAATAAATGAAGTATTGAAGATACTGAATGACTATAAATCTCGAGATCGAGTTAATATTAACTTAGTCGACAAGGAATAAAGTAGGGAGAGGTAAGGGTCCATATTGGATATAAACAAATTCTAATTTTCCTTCTTTAAAATATCCATTCTTGCTGAATTTATTTTTGCATTTAATTCACCTCAAAAAATAAAATGGTCTACTTGAAACTTGTACATTAAAATACATAGAAAAATACAAAATAATTCCCATGAAAAATAATTCACCCTGCAATTGGGACACACATATAAAAAAACATAAATTGAAGTTTACAGACTAATATCTTCTTTGTATGAGCCCAAAATTCATCAAACTCGACCTCGGTACTGCAACAACGGTGTTGCAAGGCGAACGAGGGACTTGGAATGTCTCCCTGATGATCACACCTTAGTGCAGTTGCTGCTATCGCCACCAAGGAAGAAGTTGCAAGTCTAGAAAAATGGAGGATCGACCATATGATTCTAGTGTAGGATAGAGTTTGTTGTGATGGGTGATCTTTGGATCAATTTATAGGATCATTAGAAATAGTTAGGAATAGATCCAATGGTTGCCATGAATTAGTGTAGTTATTTCTAGGGAATCAAGGGTTTAGATCGGGTAATAGATGTTAGGTTTGGTTGAGATAATTAGGAGAAGAAGCGTCATTGGAACAAGCTCCAATAGACCAATCTTGGAGAAGATGAACCTGGTGCTGACACAAGTCAACACATGGTTGGCCAGATATCAAATAAATTATAAATTAGATATAAAATAGTAAATAATGTTATTTTAAAAATTAATAGGAATAAAAATTATATATAATTAAATTAACTTATATATTACATATATTACTTTTATAAATAAGGAAATTTTAATGAAACATAAATATAATATTAATGAATATTGTACATAGTATACTTGGTAAATAAGATTCTGATTTTTGGATTTAATAATTTTATAAATATCACATTTTATTAATTCATATAATGATAAATAATGTGCATGTCAATTTTTACAAATTTTAATAAATTAATTTAAATATATAACTAAATACACGTATATAATCTCCTGGTCAAATTAATCTATAAATTAGGGTTTTTGATTTATTTAAAATACTAAATAGTTACCAACAATTATAAAATAATTCATAGATAAAATACAAGATAAAATAAAATTAAAAATTATAAAATTATAAAAACTATAAATATTATCTTGTAAAGAAAATAAATAGCCTAGAAACCCAGTTGTCATTAGGTCCCAAATTTGACTTTTTTGCAAATGAACTCTGAATTTAATGAATTGCCTTTACTAATTAGACAATATTATTTTTATGAAATTTAAAAGTGGGTAGAGTGAAATTGGAGTTTGTATGAAAAAATTATGATGTTCGGAAGTTGAGAAATTGACGATTTGAAAGTTGTATTTCTTGGCATATATAAAAGATAATGTTTTTAACTTATTATCATTCTTTTCTATATATTTTAGAAATAAATAGGAAAAGATTTTGGTGAAAAATATATCCAAAAGAATTAATTAAAAATCTTTGAAGTTTTGATAATTATTTTATAAATAATGAATAATGCGTAGAATGTATAAATAATTCTTTTTGTTGTTTTCTTCCTTATCTCCCCCTACTTATTTTCTTGTCGACCAATCCATGCTGACTTGCTCTCTGGGGTTAGGATATATATGTCTTTCAACTATAATTATATTTTATAAATTATATATTACATATATACATATTTACAATCTGCCTTCATTTTTTTTCTTTCTTTTTATTCTTTTATTTATTTACATGATTTTAATGACTAAAAATGCATTTTTATTCATGAATGAAGTTTGTCAAGAAATGGAAATCAGTGAACATTTACTTGTATTTGTTAATATTTAAAAAAAAGAAGAAAGATTGTTAATGAATCATGAATTTATCACTGATATAAATATTATAAACACAAAAGTAAAGGAATTTTCCAATGTATCTAGAATTACAGTCTGAATAAATTTGAGAAATTTCTAAAATATACACAGTATACTGTGAAGGATATTGAGAATCCTTAAGCGCATCACGGAAGCGTGTCGATCGCATCGTATGCAATCGGAGCAACTAGTAGTACTAGATGCTAGATGCATCGGAAATTAAAATTTTAACTTTAAAGATGAAACCACATGATCACGAGAACACTTCTCGGATCGTTTCATCAAACCACAAAGTACAAGGAATACCTCTTGAAGCGTGGTTGTGATCGCGAGATCCCAAAGTAGAGATCCTCCTATCTTAAGTCCGACCCACGGAGAATGCGCTTGCGGGCACGTTGATGAGTCGCGTCCTTCCCGCAATCCTTTGACGAAGATCCAAGCGTCGAGGCATAGCAAAATGATCTCCTTCCTAATACACAAAGTGGACGACCACTTGAATATTAGGGAGACCCCACGAGAATGAGAGAGAGAGAGTAGAGTTCTTCAACTCAAGAATGTTGTAACTTGGAAAGGCTACCCTAGCCCTCCTTTTATACTAGTTTAGGATCCAATGGATCTCAATCCACGGGACACATGGATCCAAGGGCTATGCTTGGTCCATGCTAAATCAATGGCTATGATTGTTGTTGGTTAAAACCAACAACATTATTTTAAATTAAAAAATGTTGCAACATTATCAACATAATTTAATTTAACATTAACTAATTAAGAGATAATGTGATAAATAAAATGGAGTCAACCAACCTCCCTAAAATTGGGGGGCGTCACCCATGAACAATTCATGGGTGACGCCACCTATGAATGGTGGTCAATTTTGGCTCCTTTTTTTATTTATCTTATTATTCCTTAATTAATTTTGTATTCACAAAAATATTCACCAAATTAATTCCCAACTAATTTGTGAATATTTCAATCATGCCATTGAATATTATGTGAATCATATTCACAACCCAAACTAGTTAGTAAATTGCATTTCCAATTAATTAATAAATGTGAATCTAATCCACATTATTAATTAAAAAATGCTATTCACATAAATTCTCTCTCTTATATATGTATATTATAAATCATATTTATAATACACATACATCACGGATAGTGTTATCAACATTCTCTTAATCCTTGATAATTAAATCCCATTTAATTATCTTAGATAATCATTTTCACAATATGAATTATATTCATATCAAACTTGATAATTAAATCTTATTTAATCATCAAGTCCTTGCTTGGATATTTCATCAAAAGAATTATTCTTGAACCCTTTCATGAATAATGTGCTTTCTCCGAGGATACTTGGAGATAAGGACAGGGCGATTGTATTATTCCACGTATAGTGACTTGGATATTGAGATATTATCTCAAATCCAGATCTTACGAACCTCCCATAGATGCTTGATTAAATCAAGACCGCAAATCTAATCTTCTCATTACATCTGAATCTCATTCAGACCAATGTCCAACACTTGGACTAAGATCAGATTGCTTCTCTACTGGAAGGAGTCACTAAAATCCAGACCTGTTTCATCACTCCCTCGGAATGGAAGCGTCATGGATATACAATCGTTTATGATCACATCACCCTCAGGTATTCCCAATACCTGTACATCCTACATACTAGAAGACCCATGGTCAACCCGAAGATCAAGATCTATTTTACACTGTCTTCTTCAGGGTTTGATCACTAAGTTTCTCATTTGATCATTGGGATTTGGTATCGATCATATACTTTCCAAAAGCATATATCGTACCTAGGTCTTGATCATATACTTTCCAAAAGTATATATATAACCTACAAATTCAGTCAAGCTTCCAAAGCGAGACGACCGTGCACGGAATTTGATTCTTCCCAATATCTCGTGAGTGAGCTCATGTCTTCCGGTTCAGTAGTGAACCTGTATGATCCCTTTGAGAGATCGTATTACTCATATACCCTTATATGCACACCAACGCGCCGGTGTATAGACCTTGGTTAGGTCATCAACCTATTGGTCTGTCAAATGTACATACTCAGACATATAGCAATACATCTGTCTCCGGTCAGAGGATGCGTGCCTATGCTGTGACAGCATTCAACATAGGACTTTGGTTATCTTGATCTCGTTAAGTCAACTCTTTGACCTAACTAATCTGACACCTCCGAATCTATATTCCTATGCAGAGGACCTGCATCAAGAGGTCGGTCAGATATCAGCCTATTTGAGAAAGGATTGCCATCTCCTACTCAGGCTGGAGATCACATCTTAACAATCATTTGACGGTGCTTGATGAGTCCTCAATCTAACTCTTTAGATATTCATCCATGCACCAGCCTCTATGATTCAATTATTGAATCGACAACTGTTTGATCATTAAGGCAGCCATGGTACATAACCCTAATTGTACAGAGGGACCTATTATGCAAATTATTATTCTTCATTGCAGATCAGGGAATGATATTTGCAATAACATTTATTGCATAATGGCTCGCCGTGGGCTCACATGTCCAACAATCTCCCACTAGCCCAAAGAGCCATTAATGGGCTAATCATTTAAACCCACACTCATGTGACAATCATGGGCTATTTAGAAATAGCTAGGTAAGCTGATCAGTCACTCTGTTCCCAAAAGACTATGCCAAATCCTTTTACGGCACTTGCATATCCCTAGGTAACAGTCCTCGCATCCAATGCGAATGTTGCATCTAATGCAACCAATACTCAATCTAGTCAAAGCAGTTATAGTGTCCTTGACACTATTGCTCAATAATTATTATAACCAGTATTTCCATAATCCTTATCAGAATACCCTTATTCCGAAAGATCACTGTCTCTCAAGGTATCCACAGTTAAGACCTTTTAGATCTCTATCTATAAAGTCTTATACTTTTGAAGATATGACTTTGAGATCACCATCTCAAAAAATCTTGTCATCTATGAAGATTTTGTTATTACTGCAATAAAGTGTTCTTTCTCCATAGTAGGATTAGTAATAGTTTACTACTCCCACTGCATGGCAGATATCTGGCTTTTGTACACATCTAGCATACACTAAGCTTCTCGTAACTGATGCACAAGTGCAAGCAGTTCTAGCATTCACTTCCTCAACTCTTTGAGGTGCTATTCCTTTAGATAGCTCAGTACCAAATCTCAAGGAAGGAAGCCTTTCTTGGAATTTCCAGAAATGGAATATGTCCAAGGTGTACTACAAATGTGACAGTCCCAATACCCTCTTTTCTTTGCTTCTGAACTCCTTTAGAACTAAGATCTAAGAGGTATTCTTGAGATCATATTTCAAGGTATGGAATAGCCAGTCTATAAAACACTCATTATCATCCTTATATCATTCCAAATGATTAGGATATTATCTACATTTAGCACGATGAACACAATGGCACTCCCACTAAGCTTCACATGGTTCATCAAGATTCTATCTGAAATCATAACACTTATGATTTCATCAAATATGGTGTTCCAACTACAAGAAGCTTATTTGAGTCCATAGATGGATTTCTTTAGCTTTCACAGCTTACTTTCCCAAATCATGAAGCCCTGGGGCTACTTCATGTGAATATCCTCAGAGAGGTATTCTTAGAGGAATGCAATCTTGAATTACATCTTGAAGATGCAATAGTCAAGTTGTGTAGCTAAGGTTAGCAATATTCTGATGATTTAAGCATGGTTACCGAAGAGCAAGTCTCATTGCAAGCAATGTCTTCTCTTCCGGTGTGTAGCTTATGACTACGAACCGAGCTTTGAAGGTCTCTACCTTCTCATCAGGTTCCCTCTTCTCTTGAAGATCCATTTACACCTTAGTGGGTCTAACCCTTATAGGTGGATCCTCGAGTGTCCATATACAACAATTGTATATGAAGTCTACTTTAGACTTTATTGCTAATATCCATCATTCCATGTCATGATCCTTAGGAGCATCATCACATGAAGTCCGATCATTGTCAGACTTGGCTGACACATGGAATACATCCTCAAACTCATTTGAAGAGGTATTAATGTTTCATCTTTAATTTTCCTTTTAGTTTCCCATTTCAGGAGCCTTATTATCTTCTCAAGATTAAATGAGTTCCTTCACTTCATTTTCATCTTGATTCTTAAGAGTCTCAATCCTCCAAGAATCACATTCTCAGAAATGAGATCTTTTAAGAATCTCAAGGTCATAAAGTAGGTATCCAATACCATCCTTTATTTTCCTAATGAAGTAGCACTCTCAAGTGCTAGATTCCAGCTTACATGCATGGAACCTTATTAAGGATATATATTGTAGTCTCTACTACACATATATACCTGGAAACTAAGGGATAATTGTGCTAAAATTCGTCATTGATCAAATCATGTCACACATGATCCAATCGTATCTCCCTACAACTCTATTGAGTTCAGGTTTATCTGGAGGAATGAGATAGAAATGATATTCATATCTCCATATGGTATTCTTTGAATTTTATCTAATAGGTACAAGCTAACTAGGTTAGATCAAATTCATTTCATCTTTCTTCAAATTTTGATTCTAAACTAAAATTGTGAAATCTTTGAACATTTCAAAGATTTCTCAGGTGAAGAGAAGAAATCTCATATCATACGTAATCATCAATAGATATTACATATCTATAATGTTTACTATGATATAGATGATCTACATACATCAATATGTATGAGATCTTGAATACCTCGACATCTAACACCATTCCCAGAGAAGGGTGTATTGGACATTTTACAATATTCACAAGTGTGTAAGATTTGAAATTTTAGACATTCTAAAGTTTCATATCTTACTCGTCTTTTGATCACATCAGCAGACATATGTCCAAGACTTGATGCCAGATCATTGTCAAATGATCTTCATCCTCCTATTGATCTTATAAGGTTTTATTTTCAGTATTAGAAATCTTAATGAACCATTCATTAATTTTCTAATTTTGTGGAGTCCACTAGATGTTAGATTACTATCTGAAATATTTCCATCATAACTCTTTATGATAGTTCTATCTCAGAATTCATGTTTATTTCCAACATTTAGAAACAAACAATGAGTGTATTCCACTATCTAGGCCATAGAGACATTCTCCAAGACTAAGGGCTCTCCCACTGAGAATATGAAGTCTATCTATCCAAAAGAGATTGCTGCAACAATTACAGCAATATCCATGTAGATGATTACTAAACCTTAAGATTAAATTTCTAATCTTCTAATATATATATATATGCAACCAATTGCAAATGTCACTAGAAGATTGGGATACAATTGTCTGACTTAATCTTATGAAATAAGAAAGTCAAAGTCAATGATTATATGTAGATTATTTTGATGCTCTTTCTGAGTCCTTCACTAAGGATTTTAGATAGACTTGATAGTCATACTATCAACACATCAACTTATTGCAGTATTGGCATTCATCCAACTCTTTGGATGTCATATGGAAGTCACAGAAGTAGGTCAACTTTTTGACTTTCCTTCTTACTCAGGTCCAACCCATGCTTCCATTGCGCTCTCTTCATCTATAAACAACCATTGTTCAAGACAAAGAATCTCTTATGTTAAATTCAAAAAGAAATTCAATGTAAGAGCATTTCAACATTTATACATGCTTCATTAAATTCATACAATATGAATATTATGAAGCTTCATGAATGACTAGAGTATATATAATAGAATGATGACACTCATCATATCTACATACATCTTAACTCTTAGAGATTTAGGTTCAGGTAGGTATTCAAACATTTTGAACACATCATCTCTTTCGAGCCACCATTCTGCATAATGCAGAGAACCATGGCATTCATGATTAAATGTCTAGAGCACATATATATGCCAAAATATCTTCTTTTATTTTATAAGGATTATTCGACAATTACGATCACCATCGACATGTCACTTCCAAAGTACATTCGATGAAAGATCAAGACTACAGAGACATACAAACCCTAAGGTGATGTCTTATTGTCTTATTTAATTGTCCTTCCTCATTATGTTGAGGGGACTTGCACACTGCAACCACATACATTATGTGTCCAATTGCAAGCATAATATCTGGATCATGAGTCCAATCCAAGATATTTTTACTGGTTATTATTGAGCATAACATTGAGTGGGTTTAATGAAGGATTATCTGAAATAAGAAATTTTTGCATAAGGGTATATAAAATATATATACATATTTTACTTTGATTTAGGAATTTTTATATCAAAGTTGTCTTGCCTTGTCAACATTGAAAGTTCATTCCCTTAATCACTTTCAATGTAAGAGATATTCTTACCATTATATCTCTAGCAAGATCTGGGATCTTCTTTCCTATCTTTGTTGCATCCCAATAATACGAGAACCTACAACTCGGATAAAAAGAAGCGGGAACACATTCCGCCTTGCAAGTCCAACTTGCATTTCCCAATCGGTCTTTAACACCAAGGCCCACCACCCCTAAGATGATGTTGACCCGTCATTAATTGAACCAACCGTCAACAGGCTTAATACTCGCTATACGCAATCCAATATCGCCCCAATAATATGAGGACCCGATATTGGGGTCACTACGTATACGGCCTTACTCTCCAAAGAACCCGATCCAATTAAATCATATATAGGATCTGTCACTTCGAACAAGCGTCTCCTATATACAACAACTGGCGACGGAATCCTTTGCCTTGACGGGAGACCATGGATGTCACTTATGTGATCCTCCACCTCATATTCAAATTTTATAATTAATTATCGTGAATCACATTCACATAATTAATTCTTCCATGGGAAATACACATCTATTCATGATAGAGTGTTTATTGGATATAATTAATTTAATCATATTAAATTAATCATTAATCCAATGATCAATCAACAAACAAGTCTTTTACTTGAATAGTAGGTATATACTCAAAGTACGTATTAATCGAATTTTAATAATTAGAAAAATACACATTGTCTGTCTCCAGCATTATACAGTCCCTACCCGCTGTCATGGCCTGTACTGACGAGAGTGGGACGGACCACATACGTTGCAGCCCGCTACCCCAATGCTCTCCGACTAGGCACCACATCCGCCTCGGGAAAGGATAATACCAGATAGACCATCATGTACTTTGAGATGTTCATCGGTTTTTCAACCGAAATTATACCATATAATATAAATCAAAACATTTTTGATTATAAGGAGATTTGCTAGACAAATCCCCAATCCTATTCAAGCAAAAGGGTTTTTCATGTAAAAGTTGTCCTACAACTATTGTAGGATAAACTATAGTTTTCATGAAGGCAATGTTTGTTGATGAACCAATGATCAAGATCTAATATCTCATCATTGTGGTTTAGGCAAGTGTCATTCAATGAAATAATTATCTCGTTAAATATTTCACAAATATTTATCACTAATTATTCCAGAAAATTAACAATTAATTTTCATCATGATAATTGAATGACATATCACTAGATTCAAGATCAAAATTGTTAATTTCCAGCAGTGACCCCCAATCACCAAAATTAACTTATCTTGATCAATTCAAATTCAAAAAATGCAAACTCAGTTTCCAAAGATTGCCTATTTGATTTATTAAAGAATCCAAGTGAAAATTCACGCATTTCGAGGCGGATCAAAACCGTAATTATCTCATTAATCACGTTTAAATCCGCAGTTCCCGCAACAGTGAATATATGCATATTCAAAAGACCATATCTTGAGCAAATGAAGTCCAAATTTAGTAAACTCAAGTCCTATGGTTTCCTTGTTTAATGGGCAACAAAATACAATTGAAAATTTCGTGTTTAAACATTTTAAACAGTACAGAAAAATTCAATTAGACAGAGGTGCGAAAATTGAAATGCAGTAAAAATTTTGCAACCCTTTCAAGAACGAAATCGTCTAAGGTGTATGGATCATATCCAAAACCTTATTCAACCTGGCTCTGATACCACTTGAAGGATATTGAGAATCCTTAAGTGCATCACGGAAGCGTGTCGATCGCATCGTATGCAATCGGAGCAACTAGTCGTACTAGATGCTAGATGCAGCGGAAATTAAAATTTTAACTTTAAAGATGAAACCACATGATCACGAGAACACTTCTCGGATCGTTTCATCAAAACACAAAGTACAAGGAATACCTCTTGAAGCATGGTTGTGATCGCGAGATCCCAAAGTAGAGATCCTCCTATCTTAAGTCCGACCCACGGAGAATGTGCTTGCGGGCACGATGATGAGTCGCGTCCTTCCCGCAATCCTTTGACGAAGATCCAAGCGTCGAGGCATAGAAAAATGATCTCCTTCCTAATACACAAAGTGGACGGCCACTTGAATATTAGGGAGACCCCACGAGAATGAGAGAGAGAGAGAGTAGAGTTCTTCAACTCAAGAATGTTGTAACTTGGAAAGGCTACCCTAGCCCTCCTTTTATACTAGTTTAGGATCCAATGGATCTCAATCCATGAGACACATGGATCCAAGGTCTATGCTTGGTCCATGCTAAATCAATGGCTATGATTGTTGTTGGTTAAAACCAACAACATTAATTTAAATTAAAAAATGTTGCAACATTATCAACATAATTTAATTTAACATTAACTAATTAAGAGATAATGTGATAAATAAAATGGAGTCAACCAACCTCCCTAAAATTGGGGGGCGTCACCCATGAACAATTCATGGGTGACGCCACCTATGAATAGTGGTCAATTTTGGCTCCTTTTTTTATTTATCTTATTATTCCTTAATTAATTTTGTATTCACAAAAATATTCACCAAATTAATTCCCAATTAATTTGTGAATATTTCAATCTTGCCATTGAATATTATGTGAATCATATTCACAACCCAAACTAGTTAGTAATTGCATTTCCAATTAATTAATAAATGTGAATCTAATCCACATTATTAATTAAAAAATGCTATTCACATAAATTCTCTCTCTTATATATGTATATTATAAATCATATTTATAATACACATACATCATGGATAGTGTTATCCACATTCTCTTAATCCTTGATAATTAAATCCCATTTAATTATCTTAGATAATCATTTTCACAATATGAATTATATTCATATCAAACTTGATAATTAAATCTTATTTAATCATCAAGTCCTTGCTTGGATATTTAATCAAAAGAATTATTCTTGAACCCTTTCATGAATAATGTGCTTTCTCCGCGGATACTTGGAGATAAGGACAGGGCGATTGTATTATTCTACGTATAGTGACTTGGATATTGAGATATTATCTCAAATCCAGATCTTACGAACCTCCCATAGATGCTTGATTAAATCAAGACCGCAAATCTAATCTTCTCATTACATCTGAATCTCATTCAGACCAATGTCCAACACTTGGACTAAGATCAGATTGCTTCTCTACTGGAAGGAGTCACTAAAATCCAGACCTGTTTCATCACTCCCTCGGAATGGAAGCGTCATGGATATACAATCGTTTATGATCACATCACCCTCAGGTCTTCCCAATACCTCTACATCCTACATACTAGAAGACCCATGGTCAACCCGAAGATCAAGATCTATTTTACACTGTCTTCTTCAGGGTTTGATCACTAAGTTTCTCATTTGATCATTGGGATTTGGTATCGATCATATACTTTCCAAAAGCATATATCATACCTAGGTCTTGATCATATACTTTCCAAAAGTATATATCAAACCTACAAATTCAGTCAAGCTTCCAAAGCGAGACGACCGTGCATGGAATTTGATTCTTCCCAATATCTCGTGAGTGAGCTCATGTCTTCCGGTTCAGTAGTGAACCTGTATGATCCCATTGAGAGATCGTATTACTCATATACCCTTATATGCACACCAACGCGCCGATGTATAGACCTTGGTTAGGTCATCAACCTATTGGTCTGTCAAATGTACATACTCAGACATATAGCAATACATCTGTCTCCGATCAGAGGATGCGTGCCTATGCTGTGACAGCATTCAACATAGGACTTTGGTTATCTCGATCTCATTAAGTCAACTCTTTGACCTAACTAATCTGACACCTCCAAATCTCTATTCCTATGCAGAGGACCTGCATCAAGAGGTCGGTCAGATATCAACCTATTTGAGAAAGGATTGCCATCTCCTACTTAGGCTGGAGATCACATCTTAACAATCATTTGACGGTGCTCGATGAGTCCTCAATCTAACTCTTTAGATATTCATCCAAGCACCAGCCTCTATGATTCAATTATTGAATCAACAACTGTTTTATCATTAAGACAGCCATGGTACATAACCCTAATTGTACAGAGGGACCTATTATGCAAATTATAATTCTTCATTTCAGATCAGGGAATGATATTTGCAATAACATTTATTGCATAATGGCTCGCCGTGGGCTCACATGTCCAACATACTGAGCATTATTTTTTATGCAAACTTAATTATTTTTTATTATTTTCTTTGTACATTCCTTCTTTCTCCCAACTTTTATTATTAGTCGATCGATCCAGGATTGTCTCAGTCTTTAGGTTAAGGTCAAGTCTGTACATATTCATAGCCTTGCTTCTTCTCTTAGTCTCTTATTTTGTACGAGTTTGTCATAAAAATACATTTTTATTCTTGAGCGATATTTTTGTTAAGGCTATGATATTTAATGAATATTTATAGATGTTATACCTTAAATTTTTTTAAAAAAGGAAAAATAAAAGAGATCAATCACATATACATCACTTGGATGTATTAGACCACGGAGAGAGACACGGTTAAATTAATACATGTCACTTTCCAAAATATCTAAGAAAACAAAGAAGAAGAAAATAGAAAAGAAAAAAATAAACGGAATTAAATAAAAAAGCTCAAAAAATAAAGTTTCTTGACGTGTAAATATCTACAACTTTTATGCAGGAAGTTTTTACAAAAAAACCCTGTAGTTAGAAAGATAGATTTTAGCACAATTTTATTACACGTTTTATACATGTTTTTTTTGTTTTCTTATGAATTATAGGGCCTATTTTATTTTTTAATAATGACACATACAATTACCGGCTAGGATATATTTTTGATGATGTTTTATTATATGAAATAAAAGTAGAAAATAAAATAGCCAGAATATAAGATAAAAAAACATGTAAAATGAGTTTCCTACTTATTATATCTATGACTTTATAATTTTTATGAGGTTTAATATTCTTAGGAAAAAATAAATTATACAAAGAAGGTATTAAAATTTAAACAAAGTAAGCACTAGTTAAAAATAATTTGAATAAGCATAGTTGTACATTGGTCTCGAAAACAACTTTGCACAAATGAGTCTAGCTAAATTTCAAAGTACTTTTAGGATTTAAAGTATATTAAATGATGAACTTTAAAGGTGAATAGTGGTGAATTTATTTCATTTGCTCAAGATATAAAATCCAAAATACATGCAAATTTGAAAAAGAGAATCAGTTCCAAATACCATATATGCAAGGTGGCTTTGTATAATTTTTTTATATTTTTTGTTCATTTTTACAGTTGTACGATTGGTTTTGAAATTGACTTTGCACAAATAAGCCAACTAAATTTCAACGTTCTTATAGGATTTAAGGTATTCTAAAAGATAAACTTTAAAAGTGAGTAAGGGACAGATTGTATAATGTGTTTATATTGGAAAAGTGAATTGGTTTCAAATGACATATTTGGAAGGTGGTATGTTTGATATTTTTATATTATCAATACATCATTATTGAATTATTGGAAAATAAATCAAGCCCTTTTGACTTGTAGAGAAAAAGATACAATTGTTTGGAGTTTGTATATATATTTTTTATATGTCTTTATATACAGTTTAGTAATTTTTTCTTACTTCCTTAGTTTTCCAATTATTTATTTAGTCAATCAAGGCCTATTACCTTAATCTCTAGGTGATGGTGATGAATCTTCATTTCATCATCTTTATTCTTTTCACTTTGGCCTTAAATTCATGGCTAAATACATGTATATATCATTAATTTGTGAAAATAAACACTCAATAGATCCCATAGAATATTATATAATATAATGTATAAATATTATTTTTAATTTTAGAAAAAATAGAATAAAGGAAACAAAAGAAAAATAATGAAGTGTCAAAAATACTGAGTGGCCCAAGACCCTGAGACCCAATCATCATGATGACTTGGTCGACAAGGAATAAAGTAGGGGGAGATAAGGCAGAGAAACTATACATCAAACCAAACACAAAACCAAATTCTTCATGCCCAAAAATTGCATTTTAGGACCTATTTTTATTAATTATTTTTATACCTCAAATCAATAAACCCTCAACATAATTTGTACCATTTCACTAAAAAATTAATGCATGTTGTGCTCTATACACACTAAATGAAAAACCACAAAGAAAACTTTGCAGACATGAATCTTCTTTATATATATTTAAAATTGAGCAAACTCACACCTTATTATTAATAAAATTAAATAAGTTATTTAGTGAAGGTGGTTTCATTCAATTTGGAGTTAAGATGCAAAAGTTAGGTTTTGGGCCCTCACAATGCACTATACATGTATCAAATATTCAATATATTTATTGTTTTGTTTTTAAGGTTCTCATATTTTTATAAATTTGTAAATACTATTTAAATAACTGTATATAATTAAAATAATTTGACAGTAAAAAATACTATAAAATAAATAAAGCACTTTAATATACAGATAAAATATACCTATAACATACTTATAAAGAATAAAAATATAATTATTTATGTAAATAAATTTAGAAAAATGAAATAAAAATACATAAATATATATATATATATTTAAATATATTAAAATAAAGAAAATATATGTATATAATAAAATACAAAATACAAATTAAAAATAAAATATAGGAAATACATGTATAATTACTTACTAACTCACACACACATATATATGTAAAAACTAACATGTAACCAATGACTTTGTAAAAATAAATAGAAATAATTTAAAAATACTGCATAAAATTATAACATTTTTTGTGTTTTAAAAAATTAATTAATTCATTTATTACTTTTTATTAAAATTTACAATTATTTTTTGTTTCCATTTTTCTGGTTGGTTCACATCGACCAACCGGAGCTCTCCAAAAGTTGACCTAGGTTAACTGTACTACCTCTTCATCGCCCATGTCAGTAGCTCACGAGAGGCCTTCTTCTCCCTATTTCCACGCCACCACCATGCATCCCTCTCCCTAGAGCCTTCCACTCTATCGTAGCCTGCACATCTTCCACATGTATCAACTCCATGCCGCTCACGAACTCCCGCTCCGCTACACACAAGCCCTCATCGAAGTCACCACTTTCTTCTTCTATAAATCTACCCCTCTTCACCATTTTTGAGTTTGATTACTCATGGAGTCATTCCTATCCCCTTAGAACAACCCTAAGGCTTGCAGCTACTAACAGGAGCTCGTGGCCATTATCTTGTAGCAAGGAGGAGCTTCGCCAGAGCTTGATCCACCTATCATCGAAGACCCCCACTGTTGGTTCTTCCTCCTTACCTCCTTGTCAAAGTTGAGGCCCATTTAAGTCAATCTTAGGTAATACTAAAATGTAGTTTTTAATTCCGCATGTCAATTTTAGATTTCATTGCTTATATTAGGTTTAATTAAAAATCCTTGTTTGGGCTTGGAGCTTGAGCTCCACGCCCAATCCACTGGTTTTTACTGTGATTTGTCAACATTTCTACATCATTTTTCTCTTTTCGACTTCTCCATCATTTCCCATATCGAATCAACTCAGTTCTATCTCAGATTCAAGGAATCAAGCTCTTTCTATAAGCCATTACTTGAACTCTTCATGCCCATACATCCCCTTACTTCCAACTCCATCACATGATCGAGGATAGAGCCCTCAAGCCATTGAATCTTTTGGTGCAGGATCCAAGCCTTGAAGAGCCATTTGGAGTCGAATCAAGAACCCGAAGAAGCTCCAAGTCACGCATGAAAAGCCCCATCCCTAAATCCTAATCGGGACCACCTGGAGCTCAATGGAGTTCACATGCATAAGCAGATAATGCACAGGAACCCATAGCCACAACTGGAGCAACAAATAGATATTGAATGCCGGTGAAATCAATGATAGAACGAGTTCATGTCTCTTGTTCTTAGGATTTCTCCCAAGGAATTTCATCCCCCATTTGATGAAGAATACAACTTAGATCTAATTTGGGTTATCCAATCGAGTTGAAGCGATGCCCCCCAGCTGTCGTCCGATCCTCCACATGGCATGTTCTCATGTGGTTCGATCCAATGTCATTAAGTATGGTAAATTTCATGACCCCCATGCTTTTCGTAATTAGTAAAGAACCCTATAAATATTTAAATTAGGCTTAACTTTTGCGAAAAATTACAACAGAACCCTTGCATTTATTTAATATTACTCTTAGGTCCTCTACCAGCTCAATCACATGGCCCTCCACTTGAGTTGGGAAAATTTCCATTGTATCCCCTTGGTTTTATTTTTTTCTATTTAGTATATTAAAATCGATTTTCAGTCAAAACTTTGGGTGTTTTGGCATGTAACCCTCATCTTTATTTTATATTACATAAATTCCCCTACCAGCTTGTATATTTCTATTATGCATTTGATTTAACATATTTCTCGAATTTTCTATTTACAAAAAATCAAAAGGAGCCTTTTTATTCCTTGTTTAGCTTGAAAAAACAAAAAAAATAAAAACTTCCAAAAAACTAGGTATTGTTTCATATGATATTTTATATATACCAAAACGACTTAAAAATACAAAAGAAAAACCAAAAATTGCTAGCCCTCTCTAACCCTGAAAATTTAGAGAAAAGCTCAAAAATTTCGAAAAACTAGTTTCTATCCTATATTTTTATATATACATGTTACTACATATTAAAAATAGTTTTGAGAAATTTTTGTACATATTTTATATTTTTAGTCCTAAAAAGGTTTTGGTCTATTTTATTATTGCCTGATTTGTGATATTTTGGACTTTAAAAATATATAAAAATAAACAAAAATCACTAAAAATTTACAAAAACAAAAGAAATATAAAAACATAAAACCATTTTATTTTATTTTATTAATTTTAACTATATTTAGCTATATTTATAAATAGAATACCTTATATTGTATTTATCTACGTATATATAATTATCTATATTAAATATTTTTATTATTATAAATACTATAGATATACTTTAAATCCTTTAAAAATGAAACAGACAATATTTATTTTTATTTACTGATTTTTATATATCTATTATTATATCACTGATATTATACATATTACATATAAAATTATTATATATTAAAAACAAAAAGATATTAAAAACCGAAAAATATAAAAGGAAAATAAAAATTATAACATTACAAACAAAATAAATAAATAAATACATAAAATTAAAAAAATTTAAAACCCACAAAAACACTAATTACATAGCATATATCTACATACATACATTATTTAGAAATAAATAGTTGTTGCACATGTGTGTTCCATGCGTTCGATACCCTACAAATACTTGACCATTATACACATTTCTTTATAGGGTTTATAATAAATTTTGACCTTTTGTTTCATTACATTGATATATTATTAATTGTGGGTTGATTTTTGAATTTACTTGAGTTTCCTATTTGGTCGGCTCAACGACAGTGTTGGTCTCGGCTTGTGTAGACCACAGTTGTCTAGCTTGGACATTTATGATTTTTCAAATGGTGACGTTGCCGGGGAGCAAGGAATAGTGTATCATTACTTGTGTATATTAATTTAAATATTATTTGTCTTTTATTTTATTTTTATACATTATTATTTTATCTACCTCTGGCCACATCTTCTTTATTGATTTTCTTGTGAGGGACCATGTGGCGTCGATGACTTCTTAGGAGGTTGATACATCCGAGCTACGGGGAGATTGGATCATTCTCCCCTTGAGCCAATTGAAGAGAGCTTGAGAGAGACAAAGAAAGAAGTAAAGAACATATCTTTAGCACAGATTATCTTTATTGTGGGAGAGAGTTTTATTTTCGTAAATTAATTTGTAATAATCACAAGCACTTGGACACCGCAATACTTCATGAGGTCCACTACCCAGGTGATTGTTCCTCTTGGAGCCTTCTTAGATTTCTCGTGTTTTCATTGCCTTTATTTTATTTGTTTCACATGTTTCGAGTTTTCTGCTTTATTTTCTTTATTTTTCTATAATTGAGCATCTAAATTTTGAATTGCTTGACTTGGTAACTAGGTCCAATGGCTAATTAGATGCATGTGTCTATAGTCTCTATGCTTGGATCTAGTGAAACTAAAAATTGTTGACTATTTGGATTTGAAACTGAATGCCATGGGAGGCTCCATACAACACTAGAAGGATCTTTTGTGGTAGACACTGAGGAGTTTCCAAGACCAGAATTTTGGGTTTCTTTTCTGAGTAATTAGAATCTAGTTCTTCGCGTTAAATAGCAATTCTTTCTTAGGGAAATTTCACTCATTTGCATATCATACATGTAGTGTAAATATTTCAATTCTACCTTGCATCCAGCATGGAGAGAGCTGAGAGTACACTCAGTCTTCTTACTTTGCATGCATCATTTGATATGTGGGTGACATTTCTACCTTATTTTTCTCTTTTCGACTTGTTCAACATTTCCTACATCGAATACACCCAGTTCAGTCTTGGATTCAAGGAATCAAGCTCCTTCTATAAGCCATTTCTTGAGCTCTTTGCCACCCATCCATCCCCTTACTTCCAACTTCATCACATAGTCGAGGATTGAGCCCTCAAGCAATTGAATCTTTTGGTGCAGGATCCAGGCCTTGAAGAGCCATTTTGAGTCGAATCAAACACCTGAAGAAGCTCCGAGTCACGCACTAAAAGCCCAAGCCCTAGATCCTAATTGGGACCACCGGGATCTCGACGGAGCTCTACTGCATAAGCAAATCATGCACATGAACCCATAGCCACTATGGAGCAAGGGACAAATATTGAAAGCCGGTGAAATCAACGACAGAACGATCCCTTGTCTCTTGTTCTTAGTAGTTCTTCAAGGGACTTCATCCCCCTTTCGATGAAGAACACAACTTAGATCTAATCTGGGTCATCAAATCAAGTTGAAGTGATGCCCTCTAGTCGTCGTCAGATCCTCCACATGGCATGTTCTCATGCGATTCTATCTAATGTCAATAAATACGGTAAATTTCATGACCCCTACACTTTTTTGTAGTTAGTACAGAACCTTGTAAATATTTAAATTAGATTTAACTTTTGTGGAAAAATTTCAAAGGAACCCATGCATTTCTTTAATATTACTCTTAGATCCTCTGCTAGCTCACTCAAATGGCCCCCCACCTGAGCTGGGAAAATTTCCATTGTATCCCCCTAGTTTTAATTTTTTTAATTAGTATATTAAAATCGAGTTTCAATCAAAACTTTGGGTGTTTTTGCGTGTAACCCTCGTCTTTATTTATATTACATAAATGTAGCTATAAGCTTGTATATTTTTATTTATGCAATTGATTTAGCGTATTTCTCAAATTTTCTACATACTAAAAATCCTAAGGGGCCTTTTTATTTCTTATTTAGCTTAAAAAAAATATAAAAAATTCTATAAAACTTCCAAAAAATTAGGTACTGTTAAATATCATATTTTATCACTACAGTCCAAAATGACTTAACAATACAAAAGAAAAACCAAAATATAGCAAACCCTTTCTAACCCTGAAAACATAGAAAAAAATCTCAAAAATTCGAAAAAATAGTTTTTTGTCCTATATTTTCATATATACATGTTACCACACATTTCAAAAAGTTTTGAGAAATTTTTGAACTTATTTTATATTTTTAGTCCACAAAACAATTCATCCTATTAATTATTCCTTGATTTGGGATATGGACTTTAGAAATATATAAAAATTAGCAAAAATCACTAAAAATTTACAACAAAAAGAATATATAAAAAACAAAACCATTTAATTTTATTTAATTTTATTAATTTTAACTATATATGGCTATATTTATAAATACAATACCTTTATATTATATTTATCTATAGATATTGTTATATATACTAAATATTTTTTTATCATGAATACTATAAATATACTTTAAACCCTTTAAAAAATAAACATACAGTTTTTTTATTTACCGGTTTCTATATATCTATTACATATATCACCTATATTATACATATTACATATAAAATTATTATATATTAAAAAAGACGTTAATAACCCAAAAATAAAGATAAAATGAAAATTATACCAAAAAACAAAATAAATAAATCCATAAAGCTAAATAATTTAAAAAGCCACAAAAACATTATTTACATAGCATATATCTACATACATACATTATTTAGAAATAAATAATTGCCGAACATGTGTGTTCCATGTGCTCGACACCCTACGCATACTTGACCACTATACACAGTTCTTCATAGGGTTTATAATAAATTTTGACATTACGTTGAATTGCATTGCCTTATTATTAATTGTAAGTTGATTTTTGAATTTACGTGAGGTTCATATTCAGTCAGCTCAGTGACAGTGTTGTTCGCGCCTTGTGTAGACCATATTTAACCATCTCGAACAGTTATGATTTTTCAAATGGCACCATTGTTGGGGAGCAGTGAATAGTGTATCATTACTTGTGCATATTCGTTTATATATTATTTGTCTTTTATTCTATTTTTATACATAATTATTTTATCTTCCTCCGAACACATCTTCTTTATTGATTTTCTTGTGAGGGATCGTGTAGCATCGATGACTTCTTAAGTGGTTAACACACCCGAGCTACGAGGATATTGGCTCATTATCCCCTTGAGGCAATTGGAGAGAGCAGAAGAGAGAGATAAAAAAAGAAGTAAAGAGCATATCTTTAGCATATATTCTCTTTGTTTTTAGAGAGTTTTATTTTTTTAAATTAATTTGTAATAATTCTGGGCACTTGGACACTATAATACTTCACGAGGTCCACTATCTGAGTGATTGTTTCTCTGGGGGCCTCATTGGCTTTCTCGTGTTTTCATCGCCTTTATTTTATTTATTTCACATGTTTTGCATTTTCTGCTTTATTTTCTTTATTTTCTATAATCAAGCTTGTAAATTTAGGATTGCTTGACTCGGTAACTAGGTTTAATGGCTAATTAGAAGCATGTGTCTATAGTTTCTATGCTTTGATCTAGTGAAATTAAAAATTGTTGATTGTTTGGATTTGAAACCGATTGTCGTGGGAGGCTCCATACAACACTAGAAGGATCTGGTGGTAGACACCAAGGAGTTTTCAAGACCAGGATTATAAATTTGGTTTTTGAGTAATTAGTATATGATTCTTTATGTTAAATAGAAATTCTTATTTAGGGAAATTTCACTCGTTTGCATATCATATATGTAGTGTAAGTATTTCAATTCTACCTTGCATCATAGAGCACATAGAGTGTTGTGAGTCTTCTTACTTTGCATGCATCATTTGATATGAGGGTGAGATTTCCACCCGAGAATCCACTTGCACACCTTTTCCACTATCTCCCTCTTTTTTTGCTCACCTAGGATTTCAAATAAAATACAAAAAATCTTAGGCGCTTTTTATTAAAAAAATTCAAAAAAGGAGAACATTCAAAAAGTAAAATAAGGGGTTTACTAATAACACTTTGACCTTAATTAAAATCTTTAACGACATCATTTTTTGGGTTCATAAAGCCCTCATTATTTTCTTGTACCATTCAGACAAAGTGAGGCATGACCCTTAAGGATTAGAGCCAAAATCTTAACTGTGGCTACCTTGATAATCACCTAGGACTATGAAGTATTGTGCTTCTATTATATGCAGGTGAGTAGAGCCTTGTCGGCAATAGTGTTCACAACTTTTGTGGAGCATCCGACTTGTTCTGATGTATTGAGCATAGGTCACACCCTCACGGATGTGTTAGTATCATCGTCTTGCATCCGAGTACCTCCGTGTGGGACAAGTATTGATTTCGCCTATCGGCTTCCTCTCTATTTCTTTGACTGAGTAGCCCCCTAACATGAGATCAAGGACCCCAAAGAGCGCACATCACATGTTACAAAGGAAGTGGAAAGTACGATATCCTTTTTTAATAGTACCCACTATCCTATAGGGTTAGCCCTCTAAGGACTTGTGAATAGATTTAGCTTGAATAACAAAAATAAAATTGAAAGATAAATAGATGATGTTTTACGGCTTCACTTGAGTTGATTTGGTATCCAAACTTGTTTGATGTTTTTTTATTAAGATTAAGTTCAAAAAATGAGTCCCAAACACTTATGCAAATTTTCATCTCATATGTTTTAATCTTCTTTGACCCACACTCGCTTTGAGCCATTCTATTGTTTTACAATTCTTTTATTCCTTGTCTATTACCATATCATTCATCCTTCGTCGATCTCCCTCTTGACCTTTGATGTGGCGACTCATGGATGGATTGGCCAGGAACCACCGATACCCACATCGATTCCATGCCACCAACATCTCTAATAATTCGAGGCAATTCTCGAGAACTCGGTTTGGACTTTGTGAATTGCTTTCCAGACTCCCCACCTTCTTGAATAATATGGTATCACTCTTGTCTCGAGCTCTGCCCATTTATGACGAAAGTAGATTTCACTCCTTACATATCTCCATCCTTAATGAATGAGGACCTTAACACACAACACTTCTCTGCACCTAGAACTTCTATCTAGACTGATCGCAACATTACTCCATTTGTATACTAAGAAACCAATATGGAGCTTGAGGACTTTCAGTTTCTAACTCAGACATGGCTCTATTGAAGGGATTTTTCACGAGTCAAATGTGTACTCACAAGGCGAAGACAAAGTCACTGTAATGACCCATAAGAAGTCGTACTTCAGACAACAATTAACCCACAAATAGATATAATGCAAACAAAAATGTGGAGTTAAAATGTATTATAACTCTACAATAGTGTGTATATGTATATGTATAGAGGCCGAACACAAGGAACAAACATGATAGATTGTTCAGGTGGATGCGCAAAATTTGTCCTTCTATTATCTGTTTATTATCTTTTCCTAATGGTTTTCAATTACGTATTTTTTATGGAACTTAAATTTTATATTTTTTAGATTATTATTAGTTTTGTAATTTTTCCTTTTTATAATTTTCTTGTTTACTTTCTTTTCCTTTTTAATATAATAAATGATTATATAGAATTATATATATAATACAATGTAATACAATTATAAATGCTAATGAAAATAATAAGAAAATACAGAATAATTTTTTAGTACTTTTTATATTTCTCTACAATTTTATAATTTTTAGATATTTTTCTAATTTTAAAATATTTTTAAATTCCAAAATATGATAAACTAGGGACTAAATAAATAGGCCTGATTGACAAGAGATTTAAAAATAGCAAATAGACTCAAAACATCTCAAAATAAATATATATAATATATAATGAATATTTTTTAAGAAAATCTAGAAATAGAAATAAATATTTTAGGAATTTTGGTGGGTTTATATATTTTCTAAAGGATTTTGGAGCCTTTTGATTTTTCAAGTTTTTCTTTCTATTTTTATGTTTTTTGTTTTGGAATTGTAAAATACTATAATAGACAAATACTTATTTTTTTAATTTCTAAAAACATTTTTATAATTTTTTCGATTTTAAATTCATACATAGGAAAAATGTGCTCTTTTTATTTTTAATAAATAAGTAAAATGCCTAAAATGTAACTTTAAAAATATGATGTAAAATTGTGTACTAGCATGCACTTATACTTATTTTTTTCATAAAGTTTATAGCAGGTTTGATATTTTTAGAAAGTAGAGAACAAACACAAAATTTAATGAACTGGTAGGGAAATTGTTGTAATTAAAAATAAAATAGGGGTTACAATGTAAAATATCTAAATTTTCATAAATAAAATTTAAAATTTAAGGACTAAATAGAAATACAAAACTTGCAATGGGTTGCATGCAAAATGGAAACCTCATGTGACATGGCAAGGACCCAATTGAAATATCAAAGAAGCTCGAGGGTTCCTATGCAATTTCTATAAAAAATATAAATTACATTTATATTTTGTAAGTCTAAAGTGAAATAAATAAAAAGGCGGTAGAAGATGTGCAAAATACCCCCTAATGGCATGAATTGAACGATCACAGGCACCTCACTTATCAACTTGTCAGCCTTGCAATGGTGGATGACGCTTTGGTCCAAATGGTTGGGATTAGATCCCGAAAGCTTATCTGATGGCTGAGATTTACAACATCCAACATTGGTTGGTTGATCTGACGGTCCTCCTGAAGTGGACGGTCGAGACCTTCTTTGGAATAACATAGAAGAACCTGACCAAGCCCGAACTTCAATCGTTCACATCTCCTTTCTCCAATAGACTCAGGTGCTCCTCCAAGGCATAAAATCTTTCTAGAAGACTTGCGCATCAGCTGGCTGGCTTAGACAAGGATGGGAAGGTCTCCAATGAGCTGTTGAGGTTGAAGAAAAGATGGCACTCCAAGAACCTTCGTCTTAGTTAAAATCATCTCATTCGAAGCAAATAACCTCCAGGACCTGCACAGGTATCTCAAGCACGCAAAATAGATGGTCTCGATGGTTTTATTAAGTGGATATGGACAGAAGATGGGGCATGGCTAAGTTCTCCAGAGAAAGGTGGTGTAGGAGAATTGATTTCCAGATCCATGAAGGATCTGATTGGCCGGTGGTGCCTGGGGTGGAGACGAAATGTGGGGAAAAGAAATAGTGATGAATGGAGGGGTGGAGCACATTTGGTTAATGATGGAATGGTCACCTGAGCAAAGCTCCGCTGAACTACAAAGGATCAATTCTACGCTGAAGTAGTCAATGAAACTTAAATCTAATGATGGAAAATAAAAGTAGAGACTAAAATCTACCTAGATGTAAAAGAAAAGCAAACCTTAAGCAATAGGAGCTGCGAGATGGACCTCAAGGCGGCGGACCACCTGAGAGGGTGGAAACCGGCCCTACACCACTTCCTTGACCCTGTAAATGCTAGTCGATCTTGTTGTCACTCCATTCGAGCCATAGAGCATTGATGAATCCATGATTCATTAACATTCTTTCTGCATTTTATCTTAAATCCTTTAACAAATACATGTAAATAATCATTAATTTCCAATAAAACCATACTCATGAATAAAAATGCATTTGTATGCATTAAAATCATGTAAATAAATAAAAAATAAAAATAAAGAAAATAAAAATAAGGTAGATTGTAGATATGTACATATGTACAATTTCACTTAAATATAGCTGCAAGATATATTTACAACCTAATCTCCGAGACCAAGTCAGCATGGAATGGTCGACAAACAAATAAGTAGGGGGAGATAAGGAAAGAAAACAATAAAACATTAATTAATTTTACACTTTACATACTCTTCATTATTTATCCAATAATTATCAAATCTTCAATTATTATAATTATTTCATATGAACATATTTTTCACCAAACACTTTTTTTAATTATTTCTAAAAATATATAAAAATATAAAAAGAAGTTAAAAATACTTATATATATGCCAAGAAATCCATCTTTTAAATTGTTAAATTCTCAACTTCCGAACATCATAACATTATCATGAGATCTCCAATTTCACTCTACTCACCATCAAATTTCATAAGATAACATTCTCTAATTAATGGAGGTGATTTCACTAAAATCAGAGTCTATTTGTAAAAAGTCGATTTTGGGATCTAATCACAACCGAGTTTCTGGGCTATATATTTTATCTAGAACACATTATTTATTGTTTTAATGATTTTGTAGTTTTTAATTATTCTCTTGGTCTTGTATTTTAACTCTCATTTATTTCATTTTTTCTAACATTATTTATTTTTTTAAATCCTTCAAAAACCCTAATTTAAAGATAAATTTGAACTACATAACTTATACCCGTATTTATTAATATAATTAAATTAAATTATTAAAATTTACAAAAATTTAAAAATACTCTATATATAATCTTATTAACTAACAAAATATAAAAATATATATGATTTATTAATTTATTAAATTAAAAATCAAATACTTATTTATTAAGTGTTACTTATACCTATTTATTAATATAATATTTATATTTTTTAAATATTTATTATTCATGAAAATTAATTATACCATAATTTATATAAATTAATTGTTTATATTTTTCAATTTTATACCTATTAAAAATAATGTTATTTACTATTTAATATCTATTTATTAAGGTATTTAATCCATTTGGACAACCAGGTGCTGACACGTGTCAGCATCTCGTGTTTTATTCTCCAAGAACAAAAACCGTTGTTATGTTCTACTAGCGAACCATCACAAATTCCATCCACCGTCTCCTAACTCCTTTGCTTGATCAAAACCCTTCACTACCTACTCCTAAGAACCCTAATACATGCCAATCGTTGATCATCAACTAATATCCCTCCGATTCACCTATAAAAGCCCATCAATCTCGTCATTAATAACTAACTCTCTTGAACTGAACATAACCTTCAAATCTAGTAGCCGTCAACTCCACTTCCTAACCTCACTTTGACCGTGACATGCCATCCTTGGTTTCGTAGTGCCGCCACCGTTGTGTGGAGCTTCAGAAAGACCGCCCTGTCGAGCGGAGACAATAGAGTCATATACTATGCAACCCCTGGTAACTTCCTTCATCTTTTGCACTTTATTTTGTCGATTTTTGTGCCTTAGAGTATTTAAGTGTGCAATTAGACTCATATAATCACCCTCTCATATGCACCCCAAATTACACTTCAAATCACACTCGACTTCACTCAAAATATCCCTCCATTATCATCTTACATATCACATCCTCGAAACTATTTTTTATTTCCAAACTTTCATCTTCTTGGCCGATTTCATTCAAAATCGAGCACATAAATATCCGTTGCATGATCCTTCATTCATCTGGAGCAACAATCACCCTTCTGGAGTTTATCCTTCAACAAAGAATCAAGAATCGATCGTATATCTTCATCCAGCCCTTTCACAACCCATCTGCCACCTTCGACATCCAACTACCACCTTCATCCATCTTGAAGCTAGCGCAGCCGTAGGTGAGCTCGACGGGTGAAGGTATCACTCCACTAGCCCCACAGGAGGTCAGATCGAGAATCAGGTCACCGAAGATAACTCATAGAAGGGAGTGACTTTACCACACACGTCAAAAGGGGAAGAACATCCAAGAATTCCAGGGTGTATAGGCTGCTGACACGTGTTTGGGCACGGATGGTTTTGATCACACCGCAACTTCTAGTCTCAATCATCCTAGCAAACCGGTAGACAAACTGCATCAAGCTCAGATAGCTTCCAGAAATTATCAAGCGCTCCGAAGTTTCCAGTATTTGCATTAGGTGCCCACGCAGGGACCTAAATGCTAAGCATTTAGTTTTTATTTCATTTTATCCCAAAAAAGGACCTTTTTGTATCAAACTTTCTTATTTTTTCTTGCACTTCTACCCTTGTACTAGAGGCAATTTTAGACCTCAATTTGACCTTGCTTTTCCTTGATTTTTCTAGGGTAGTTACACGTTTCTTGGTATTTTTTGTGAATTTTTGTTGTGTATTTTGCTTGATTTGGTTTTTGTAAATTTGTATCCGTTCTGAGTATTTTGTTGTCTTTTTCAAGAAGAAATAAATATCGTGAAATTTTCTCTTTCTCTTAAAAGCCGCAATATAGGTATTCTGCATCCTCGGGTTCGACAATTGAAACTTGCATGGATAAATTAATAGTTTAACCATAAAACAGGAGAGTCAACTCTTTCCCTTCATATTTTCTCTCTCCTATTTTATCTGAATTTTTGTTTGATCGATTGAAATCTTTGCAATTTTTTATACACTGATAACTTCTTAATTAACCGAGGGTCAGATTCCTGGTTATCAAAATGGTGCCATTACTGCAGAGGCATTAGCTTCATTACGGTTTTTGACTTTATTTCGTGATTTTTGTGTCTTATTATTTTTTTGTGACTTTTCTAAATATTCTTTTGATTTGATTTATGACTTTTATGGTTTTTATGACTTTTATGATTTTCATCGATTTTCACTCGATTTTTACGGTTTTGTGTTGCTAACAATCTTTGCAGGGACTGTAGGACTAGCCAAGTTCTTAGGAAACTGACACAGTTAGGATTGTAGATATCAGTTCCTTCTTTACGAGCCGGTTGGAGAGGCAAAGAAAGGAAATAGTTGCAGTTCTTTCCGTATCCATTCTTTGTACTTTTTGTTAAAAAAAGAGGGGAAAAAAGAAAACAATAAGGGCATCTACCTGTGTATTTGTATATGTAGAAGGGGCCTCGTAAGGGTAATGAATCCATGATTCTCACTCTTTATTCTTTTATTTTAGCTATTTATCTTGGCAAATCATCGTGTAAATAGATGTAAATACAATAAGTTGGCATTATGCATGCATATGTTAATACTGCATAATTAGCTTGTATTTATGCAAAAATAAAAGAATAAAGGAAAAGAAAGAGGAAGGAGGTATTTAGAATAAATACATAGTGACCCAAACACCAAGAGAAGGTCAAGCCTTGACGTGATCGCCAAATAAAATAAGTAGTGAGAGATAGGGCCTACTCTATGATGTACATATTACCTACATATGTAAATAATTATTTTCGATAAAATAAAAATAACATATTCTTTCTACCTCCTTGTATGTATTTCTAAAATTAAACAAAAATAAAATAAAAATCAAAAAAATGAAATAAAAATAAAATTAAAATTCCTCTCTCATTGTACAAAATAGATGTGTATATGGCAAATCCCCTATTTATTTTATACATGTAAGTAACCTTTAAAAATAAAATAAAAATTATTTTATTCTCATAAAATTATTTTAAAAATAAAAAAATATAAAATTGATTTTGTGTAAAATAATAAAATAAAAATATTTGTACATAACACATAGGTATATTATATATATAATACTATATATTATGTATACACTAATTTATTTTTCAGAAAAAACTTAAAATGACAGAAAACTACTTTGAAAAATAATAAACATTTTTTATTTTATACATTTTTTGAATTCATTTACTATTTTTTATTTATTTTATAAATAATTTCTAAATTCCTTTTTTTGGTCTAGCCAATTGTTGACCACCGATCAACGCCCTCTTCGAGGGCTAACCGTTTTTTCCAGGTTGGATCATGCCTCCTCTTGATCCAGGTCTGCAATGGGGCCTTCTCCTAGGACCCATCACCTTCAAGGATCCCTAGGATGACACAGATCTTCCTAGTGTTGTACGCTCTCACCCAATTCTTCTACCCTCCTATGAAGCCTATAAATCGTCTCTTCTGCCTCCATAGCAGCTCAGCCCATTCCTCGGTCCCACATAGACCCCTAGCCACCTCCAGCTGAGTGACAATAGCTCGGAGAGACCCTTGGAGCTTGGTTTTGCCATCGTCGGATATCGATTCCCATCCACCCTCGCTTCTCTGTGTTTCACCAAGCAATAACCCGATCGGAGAGTTCCCTTCGAGTCGCTCTCTCATTTTCTGGTCCTAACGCACGCATTAAGCTCAGTTCAAGCCACCAGGTACTCCGACGGAGCTTTCCTAGGTCCCCCTCCATCACCACGCTCATCCGGTCGATACCTTCTACATCGGAGTCACCCGTTCGATGTGGAAAGCCTATACATTCTTATCGGAGCCCTCAGATCAGTCATCGGAGCCACGGATCCCATCCGAGGCTTGGGTGAAAGTCTTTTATGCTCCTCGGGGTATATTGCTCTTTTACGCTCCACACTTTTATGCTTTATTATATAGTGCTGTAAATATAGTTGTAGTTTCGATATTTTGCAGTTGCATTTGTGGGTTATTTGCATGAATTATTACTAGAATTTATAGATGTTATGTTTTGAGTATATTATTTCTGGTAATTGCAAATATACCCATGTGCGTGCAGTTTTAAACATGTGCGAGAATATATTGGACAATTTGCAAGATGCACCCTAAGCTTTCTATATGTGTTATCTTTTGGCCCGTAAACTTTTGCATAATTGCAGCTAGGTCCCTGCTTGTTATGTGTATTGTTTTCAATCAAATAATTATCAAACTAATTCCAAAATTTTATTTAAACTTCCAATTAGCTCCTGCTAGCACGTAGTATTTATTATTATTTTATTGAATTAATTTGATTTTTTGATATTTTCTAAAAATCAAAAACCCATAAAAATTGCTTTGTCTATTTGATAAAATACAAAAAAATCGTAAAATTGTCTTAAAAATTCCATAAATGTTTTTTTGTGTGTGACTTAGTGTGCTTTATCTCAATAACATTTTCACTTAAAAATTACTCATAAAAACCAAAAAAGCTAAGAACTCTAAAAAAATTATAAAAATCAATAAAAATTCTAGGAAATTCAAACAAATATAATTTCAGTTTATGTTGTTAGCTATTTTAATTTACTCTCTCATAAAAATCACAACCGGGATTAAGCATTTTTAGTATTTTAAATTTGCCTTTTAGTCCATGTTGTATATTGTTTACCCTGTTTGCCTTACGTTGATTTTTATAAAATCATATAAAATTGAAAAAATCCCAAAAAATCACCAAAAAGATCTAAATATTTGAAAAAACATAAAAACAATTCTGTTTTGATTTTTTGAGCATTTTTGTTCTTAATAAAAATTGTGAAGGATTGCTTGTTTGTTTGATGTCCTTATTCTCTTGTTTGTCTTTTCCTTAATATAAAAACATATCTCTCATTACGACTACTTCGTAGGTTTTACTCATGATCCTTGTATTCGATCCTGGTCACTATACCAGGTTAAATAAATAACAGAGATCGCTGACATCAATTTTTTGCTTGATTGCTTGATTTGTGTGGTTTTCTTATTTTTTGTCGAGCCTGACCAGCTGATTGGATCACAATGACTTGTAATTATTCTTGATACTTAACCCTAGTTTGTTGGTCGCTCATCAGAATGGAGCTATTGTCGGGGAGCACAATGTAGTAGTCTTTTCATACTTTTGTAGATATTTTTATCTATATTTTATATAACTACTTTCTGACTTCCTCTCTGCTTTGCTTTTTGTCTGAGGGACCGCCCGAGGATGTTGCGATTTTCGGTTGGAGTAACCGCACCGAAGGAAGAGCAGGAGGATGACAAACATTAGCTATATAGAATAGAGTGGTTAGGTTTCCTTTCCAGCACATTCATATTATTGTTGTAATAATACTGGGCTACCAGTTTTTCTTGGACACTATTCTTATCGGGGTCTATTTCGCCAAGCACCGGTATGCTCAGGGGAACTCACTGCGGTTTTTACTGATTTTGTTTTCTTCGCATTTTTATTCTCTTTGACTCTGAATTTGGCCCCTAGATTTTGGAATTTCTTTTATTGCGATGTAATTACTTAAGGCCCAATCCCTAATATATTGCTTGCACCTATAGATTCGTAACGGACCTTATTTATAATTCATAATAAAAAGTTAGATTAATTAGTTTCGGGTTCACATGCCGTGAGGAACCACATACAACGCTAGTAGGACCCGTTGTGCCATCACCGAGTGGTTCCCAAGATCGAACTCCGGACTTGATCTAATTAGCTAGCTACAGTTCTTCACGATCATTAGAAGTTGCTCATCTAAGATCGTTTTCTTCTTGCATCATTTATATTAGTTTTCATTTTTGTCTTTAAATTTATACGTGGATCACCCTGCATGTAGAGTGTTGGCAACAGGTACGTATCTATTACTTTGCATGCATCATAGTGTTTGACCACGTATTGGATTTTTCGTCTTCTCCCCCTATTTTTGGACTTAAAATAATCAGGAGATCGAAAATTTTGTTAGGAGTTGTTTGTTATTGAAAGATACTACAAAAGGGAAAATCATAAAATTTGATCTGCTAAACAAACTTGATCATAAAAGACACCACACTTAAAAATCTGTCTTGGGAGAGTCATCCCCTCATTGTTTGGTTTTCTTGCGCAAGAAAGTGACCCACACACTAGGCTAGAGATGAAGGATATGGTTAGATCCTCAAGCGCATCACGGAAGCGTGAGCGTCACATCGAATACGACGAAGAACGACTAGTCGTACTAGTTGTTCTATGCAGAGGAAATTAAAATTTTTCATGTGACGAAACCACATGATCCAAGAACACTTCTCGGATCGTTTCGTCTAAACCACAAACAAGTATTAGGTTTACCTCTTGAAGCGTGGTTGCGATCAAGTCTCTAAACGAAGAGACCTCCTGTCTCAAGTCCGATCCGTCGAAGGAGACGCTTGCGAGCGCGGGGATGAACCGCGTGCTTCTCGCAATCCATGTTGATGATCCAAGCGGTGGATCTCCTGATCTCGACACACGAGATCCGACGTCTTCTTCACGAGCAAGGCATGCCGAAATAGACGGAGTTCCACGAGCAAAACATCGGGCAACATAACGACAGTGCCGCGACGCTGGAGAGCCTCTCTAGGCATCCGTGGTGGACGGCCATGAGAGGGAGAGAAAGAGAAAGAAAGAGAGAGAGATACTTGTTGTCTCACTTATGTGCAAAGAAGAGCAATGGGGTGCCTCTCCTTTTATAGGGTTTTGGGATCCATGGATCTCAATCCATGTGTCAACACAAATCCAATGGTCCACATTAATTTGTGTTTCTTTCAATGGTCATGATTTGTTGCTAAAAACACAACAACAATTAATTTAATAAAAATCAAATATATATTAAATATAATTTGATTTATATCAAATCAATCTCCATTGGAGAGATAGGAAAGGAGGCAAGCCTCCTTCCATAAGGAGGGTGGACGGCCACCACATTCCTTATGGAATTGTGGTCGTCCCCTCTCCTCATTAGGAAGGGAGCTTCCTTTTTCTTATTACATGAGATTACATTATCTCATGATTCTCTCCAATATTTGCAACAACATTTGTTACAAATTATTTCACAAAAATAAATCCAATTTATTTTGTGAACATTGCAATCATGCCATTGGAAATTTGTGAATCATATTCACAACCCAAAACAAAATGTAAATTACATTTTCAATTCAATGTCCAATGTGAATCCAATTCATATTAACATTTAATTAACAAATGTAAATCATAAATAGCTCTCTCTTATATATTATAAATCACATTTATAATATATATGACTAATATGGATATTGCTATCCACATTATTCATATCCATGATAATTAAATCACATTTAATCATCTTGGATCTTTATTCTCTTGTTCTCAAATAATATGAATCACTTTCACATTATTCACATCTTTGATAATCAAATCATATTTAATTATCTCAGATATCTCTCTTTATAATATGAATCAAATTCATATTACTCATGATAATTAAATCACATTTAATTATCCATTTTCTCAATGCTCGGATACATAAATCAACAATAGAATTATCCATGAACTCCTTCAAGGATAATGCGCTTTCTCCGCAGATACTTGGAGATAAGGACAGGGCGATTGTATTGTTCCACGTATAGTGACATGGATATTGAGATCATATATCAAATCCAGATCGCGGGCCTCCCAAAGATGCTTGATTAAATCGAGACCGTAAATCGAATCTTCTTATTGCATCTGAATCACATTCAGATCAATGTCCAACACTGGACCAAGATCAGATTACTTCTCTACTGAGAGGAGTCACTAAAATCCAGACCCGTTTCATCACTCCCTAGGAATGGAAGCGTCATGGTTATACAATCGTTTATGATCACATCACCCTCAGGTATTCCCAATACCTGTACATCCTGCATACTGGAAGACTTAGACTAAACCCGAAGTATTGGATCAACTTTATACTATCTACTTCATGGTTTTATCAGTAAGTTTCTCATTCGATCATTGGGAGTTGGTATCAATCATACACTTTCCAAAAGCGTATATCATACCTAGGTCTTGATCATATACTTTCCAAAAGTATATATCAAACCTACAAATTCAGTCAAGCTTCCAAAGCGAGACGACCGTACGCACAGAATTTGATTCTTCCCAATATCTCATGAGTGAGCTCATTTCTTCCGGTTCAGTAACTGAACCTGTATGATCCCTTTGAGAGATCGTATTACTCATATGCCCTTATATGCACACCAGCGCGCCGCTGTATAGACCTTGATTAGGTCATCAACCTATTGGTCTGCCAAATGTACATACTTAGACATATAGCAACACATCTGTCTCCGGTCAGAGGATGCGTGCCTATATCATGACAGCATACGATATAGGACTTCGGTTATCTCGATCTCGTTAAGTCAACTCTTTGACCTAACTAATCTGACACCTCCGAATCTCTATTCCTATGCAGAGGACTTGCATCAAGAGGTCGGTCAGATATCAACCTTCAGAGATAAGGATTGCCATCTCCTACTCAGGCTGGAGATCATCTCTTAACAATCATTTGACGGTGCCTGATGAGTCCTCAATCTAACTCTTTAGATATTCATCCAAGCACCACCAGCCTCTATGATTCAATAGTTGAATCAACAGCTGTATGATCATCAAGATGGCCATGGTACATAACCCTAATTGTACTAAGGTACCTATTATGCAAATTATATATTCTTCATTTCAGATTAAGAAGTGAATTGCAATAACATTTATTGCATAATGGCTCGCCGTGGGCTCGCATTTCCAACAATCTCCCACTAGCCCAAAGAGCCATTAATGGGCTAATCATTTAAACCCGCACTCATGTGACAATCATAGGCTATTTAGAAAATAGCTAGGTAAGCTGATCAGTCACTCTGTTCTCGCGAGACTATGCCAAGTCCTTTTACGGCACTTGCATATCCCCAGTAATAGTGCTCGCATCTAATGCGAATGTTGCATCTCATGCAACCAATACTCAATCTAGTTGGTTACAGGGTCCCTGACATCATAACCAGTATCCCCATAATCCTTATTAGAATACCTTCATTCCCGAAGATCTCTATCTCCTAAGGTATCTAAAGTTTAGACCCTTACAGATCACTATCTTCATGGTCTTAAACCTTTGAATATAAGACTTTGAGATCACTATCTCTAGGTTTCATCATCTTTGAAGATATTGTTATTACTGCAACTAAGTGTTTTATTTCCAGAGTCGGACTAGTAACAGATTACTACTCCCACTGTATGGCAGACATCTGGCTCTTTTTGCACATCTAGCATACACTCAGCATCTCGTAACTAATGCACAAGTGCAAGTAGTTGTAGCATTTACTTCCTCAACTCTTTGAGGTGCTATCCCTTTAGATAGGTCAGTACCATGTCTTAAGAGATGGAAGCCTTTCTTGGAATTTTCCATAAAATGGAAGATGTCCAAGGTGTACTACTAATATGATAGTCCCAATACCCTCTTCTCTTTGCTCCTGAACAATTTCAGAACTAAGATCTAAGAGGTATCTTTGAAATCATATTTCAGGATATGGAATAGCAGTCTATAAAACACTTATTATCATCCTTATATCATTCCAAATTATTAGGATTTTATCTACATTTAGCACGATGAACACAAAGGCACTCCCACTAAGCTTCGCATGGCTCATCAAGATTCCATTTGAAATCATAACATTTATAATTCCATCAAATCTTATGGTCCAACTTCAAGAAGCTTATTTGAGTCCATAGATGGATTCCTTAGTTTGCACACGTTGCTTCCCTCAACCATGAAGCCCTGGGGCTACTTCATGTGAATATCCTCAAAGAGGTATTCGTAGAGGAATGCAATATTGACTTACATCTTGAAGATGCAATAGTCAAGTTGTGTAGCTAAGGTTAGCAATATCCTGACGATTTTAAGCATGGTCACCAAAGAGCAAGTCTCATTTGCAAGCAATGTCTTCTCTTCCGGTGTGTGGCTCATGGCTACGAACCGTGCTTTGAAGGTCTCTACCTTCTCATCAGGTTCCCTTTCTCTTGAAGATCCATTTACACCTTTACAGGTTTTACCCATATAGGTGGATCCACGAGGGTCCATATACAACACTTGCATATGAAGTCTACATTAGACTTTTATTGCTAACATCCATCTATCCATGCTATGATGTTCAGAAGCTTCATCACATGAAGTTCAATCATTGTCAGATTTCTCTTACACATGGAATCCATCCTCAAACTCATTTGAAGAGGTATTAGTGTTTCATTTTTAATTGTCCTCTTAGTTTCCAATTTCAGGAGCCTTATTATCTTCTCAAGATAAATGAGTTCCTACACTTCATTTTCATCTTGATTCTCAAGAGTCTCAACCTCTAAGAATCATATTCTCAGAGATGAGATACTTAGAATCTCAAGGTCATAAAGTAGGTATCCAATACCATCCTTTATTTTCCTAATGAAGCAGCACTTTCAAGTGCTAGATTCCAGCTTGCATGCATGGAATCATATTAAGCATATATATTGTAGTCTCTTCTACACATATATACCTGGAAACTAAGGGATAATTATGCTAAAATTCATCATTGATAAGAACATGTCACACATGATCCAATTGTATCTACCTATAACTCTATTGAGTTAAGGTGTGTTAGGAGGATTGAGATAGAAATGATATTTATATCTCTATAAGGTATTCTTTGAATTTATCTAACAGGTACTTGCTACCTAGATTAGATCAAATTCATTTTATCTTCCTTCAAACTTTGGTTCTAAACCAAAAATAATGAAATCTTTGAACATTTCAAAGGTTTCTTAGGTGAAGAGAAGAAATCTCATATCATACATAATCATCAACAGATATCACATATCCATAATGTTTACTATGATATAGATGATCTACATACATCAATATGCATGAGATCCTGAATACATTGGCATCTTACACCTTTCTTTAAGAAGGGTGTATTGGACATTTTACTTTGAATACAATATTCATAATTATGTAGGTTTTGAAATTTTAGACATTCTAAAGTTTCATCTCTTACTAGTCTATTGATGAAATCAATAGACAAATGTCCAAGGCTTGATGCTAGATCATTGTCAAATGATCTTCATCCTCATATTGATCTTAAGTTTTAATTTCAGCATTTAGAAATGTTAATGAGCCATTCATCAATTTTCTAATTTAGTGGAGTCCACTAGATTTTAGATTACTATCTGAAATATCTCCATCATAACTCTTTATGATAGTTCTACCTCAGAATTCATGTTTATTTCCAACATTTAGAAACAAACAATGAGTGTATTCTTATATCCAGGTCATTGAGACATTCTCTAAGACTAAGGACTCTCCCACTGAAATTAACAAGTCTATCAATCCAACAGAGATTGTTGCAACAATTGCATCAATATGCATGTTGATAACTATAGACCTTAAGATCAAATTTTCTGGTCTTCTAAAACATATGCAACCTATTGCAAATGTCATCAGAAGATTGAGATACAATTATTTGACTTTATCTTATCAATGATTTATGTAGATTAATCTGATGCTCCATCCGAGTCCTTCTCTAAGGATTCTAGATAGACTTGATAGTCATACTATCAACACATCAACATATTGCAGTATTGGCATTCATCCAACTCTTCGGATGACATATGGAAGTCATAGATGTATAGTCAACTCTTTGACCATACTTCTTACTCGGGTCCAACCCATGCTTCCACTGCGCTCCCTTTATCTATAAGCAATTATTGCTTAAGACTGGATCTCTTATGTAAGAGCATTTCAACATTTATACATGCATCATTAAATTCATACAATATGAATATTATGAAGCTTCATGAATGACCAGAGTATAGATAGTAGAATGATGACACTCATCATCTACATCCATCTAAACTCTTAAAACATAGGTTCAGGTAGGTACTCAAACAATTTGAATACATCATCTCTTATAGAGCTACCATTCTACATGATGCAGTTAACCATGTCATTCATGATAATGTCAAGAGCACATATGTATGCCAGAATATCTTCATTGATTTTATAAGGATTATTTGACAATTATGATCATCATCGACATGTCACTTCCAAAGTACATCCGATGAGAGATCAAGACCATAGAGATACACAAACCCTAGGGTTGTAGTCCTATTATCTATTTAATTGTCATTCCTCAATATTATGAGGAAACTTGCACATTGCAACCACATACATTATGTGTCCAATTGCAAGTACAATATCTGGATCATGAGTCCAATCCATGATATTTTACTGGTTATTATTGAGTATATCATTGAGTGGGTTTTAATGAAGGATTATCTGAAATAAGAAATTTGCATAAATATATAAATATATATTTTTTGACTTTGATTTAGGATTTTTATATCAAAGTTGTCTTGTCTTGTCAACACTGAAAGTTCATTCCCTTAATCACTTTCAATGTAAGAGATATACTTACCATTATATCTCAACAAGATTTGGGATCTCCTTCCTTATCTTTGTTGCATCCCAATAATATGAGAATCTGCAACTCGGATAAAAAGAAGCGGGAACACATTCCGCCTTGCAAGTCCAACTTGCATCTCCCAATTCGATCTTTAACACCCGAGCCCACCACCCCTAAGGCGATGTTGACTCGTCGTTAATTGAACCAACCGTCAACAGGAATAGTACTCGCTATACGCAATCCAATATCGCCCCAATAATATGAGGATCCGATATTGGGGTCACTACGTATACGGCCTTACTCTTTCGAGAAGCAAAGAGCCCGATCGAGATGCGCTTGCATACAGGAGCTGTCACTTCGGACAGGCGTCTCCTACATACAATCCCTGGCGACGGAACCCTTCGCCTTGACGGGAGACCATGGATGTCACTTATGTGATCCTCCATATCATATTCATATTCTAATTAATCATTATGATTAATTCTTCCAAGGGAAATAACAACTCTATTCATAATAGAGTGTTTTAATTTTAATTGGATTCCAATTAATCTAATCATATTAAATTAATGATCCAATTAATATCCAACAAACATTTTAATTATTACTTGAATTATGGTATTATCTCAAATACGTATTATTTCGAATTTTAATAATTAGAAATACATCATGATTTCTTAAGCATTATACTAACCCTACCCGCTGTCATGGCCAGTACCGACGAGAGTGGGACGGACCACATACGTTGCAACCCGCAACCCCAATGCTCTCCGACTAGACACCATATCCACCTCGGGAAAGGATAATGTAAAATAGATCATTTTGTACTTGAGATGATCATCGGTTCTTCAACCAAAATTATACCATATAGTAATAATCAAAACAATTTTTATTAACATTATAATGAGATTTGCTAAACAAATCCCAAGTCCTATTCAAGCAACATGTTTGTTGGAATGTTGATCATGTAGATCATGTAACTAATCTTGATCTAGATCAGATCTAATCATTTGTTGGTTAGGGCAAAGTCATTTAAGGACATAATTATCATTAAATATTTCACAAATATTTATGCATAATTATTCCAGGAAATTAAACAATTTAATTTCACTAATTAATTAAATGACAATCACTAGGTTCTTGATTAGGAAAGTATTTTCAGCAGTGACCCTCACTTACTAAAAATATCATATCTCAATCAATTTAAATCCAAATTAAGCAAAGTAAATTTCTAAAGTTTGCTAACTTTATTTACAACAGAACTTAAGTGATTTGCACGCATTTGAAGGCGTTTCAAATCCGCAATTGACATCTTAATTACGTCATGATCCGCAGTCCCCGAAACTGTGGATACATGTTCACTAAAATGAGCATATCTAGGGCAAACGGAATCGAAATCACGCAAACTCAGATCCTACGGTTTCCTTATTTAATAGGGAATAAAATACAAATATTAATTTCGTGTTTAAAAAACTTAAACAGTGCCGAAAATAATATCAAAACAGAGATGCGAAAATCAAATGCAAGAAAACTTTCGCAAACCCTAATGAACCTAAGTCGTCCTCGGTTTATGGATCGTATCCAAAACCACCGACCTAAGACTCTGGTACCACTTGAAGGATATGGTTAGATCCTCAAGCGCATCACGGAAGCGTGAGTGTCGCATCGAATACGACGAAGAACGACTAGTCGTACTAGTTGTTCTATGTAGCGGAAATTAAAATTTCTCATGTGACGAAACCACATGATCCAAGAACACTTCTTTGGAGAGATAGGAAAGGAGGAAAGCCTCCTTCCATAAGGAGGGTGGACGGCCACCACATTCCTTATGGAATTGTGGTCGTCCCCTCTCCTCATTAGGAAGGGAGCTTCCTTTTTCCTATTACATGAGATTACATTATCTCATGATTCTCTCCAATATTTGCAACAACATTTGTTACAAATTATTTCACAAAAATAAATCCACTTTATTTTGTGAACATTGCAATCATGCCATTGGAAATTTGTGAATCATATTCACAACCCAAAACAAAATGTAAATTACATTTTCAATTCAATGTCCAATGTGAATCCAATTCATATTAACATTTAATTAATAAATGTAAATCACAAATAGCTCTCTCTTATATATTATAAATCACATTTATAATATATATGACTAATATGGATATTGCTATCGACATTATTCATATCCATGATAATTAAATCACATTTAATCATCTTGGATCTTTATTCTCTTGTTCTCAAATAATATGAATCACATTCACATTATTCACATCTTTGATAATCAAATCATATTTAATTATCTCAGATAACTCTCTTTAGAATATGAATCAAATTCATATTACTCATGATAATTAAATCACATTTAATTATCCATTTTCTTAATGCTCGAATACATAAATCAACAATAGAATTATCCATGAACTCCTTCAAGGATAATGCGCTTTCTCCGTAGATACTTGGAGATAAGGACAGGGCGATTGTATTATTCCACGTATAGTGACATGGATATTGAGATCATATCTCAAATCCAGATCGCGGGCCTCCCAAAGATGCTTGATTAAATCGAGACCGTAAATCTAATCTTCTTATTACATCTGAATCACATTCAGATCAATGTCCAACACTTGGACCAAGATCAGATTACTTCTCTACTGAGAGGAGTCACTAAAATCCAGACCCATTTCATCACTCCCTAGGAATGGAAGCCTCATGGTTATACAATCATTTATGATCACATCACCCTCAGGTATTCCCAATACCTGTACATCCTGCATACTGGAAGACTCAGACTAAACCCGAAGTATTGGATCAACTTTATACTGTCTACTTCATGGTTTTATCAGTAAGTTTCTCATTCGATCATTGGGAGTTGGTATCAATCATACACTTTCCAAAAGCGTATATCATACCTAGGTCTTGATCATATACTTTCCAAAAGTATATATCAAACCTACAAATTCAGTCAAGCTTCCAAAGCGAGACGACCGTGCGCACGGAATTTGATTCTTCCCAATATCTCATGAGTGAGCTCATGTCTTCCGGTTAAGTAACTGAACCTGTATGATCCCTTTGAGAGATCGTATTACTCATATGCCCTTATATGCACACCAGCGCGCCGCTGTATAGACCTTGATTAGGTCATCAACCTATTGGTCTGCCAAATGTACATACTTAGACATATAGCAACACATATGTCTCCGGTCAGAGGATGCGTGCCTATATCATGACAGCATACGATATAGGACTTTGGTTATCTCGATCTCCTTAAGTCAACTCTTTGACCTAACTAATCTGACACCTCCGAATCTCTATTCCTATGCAGAGTACTTGCATCAAGAGGTCGGTCAGTTATCAGCCTTCAGAGATAAGGATTGCCATCTCCTACTCAGGCTGGAGATCATCTCTTAACAATCATTTGACGGTGCCTGATGAGTCCTCAATCTAACTCTTTAGATATTCATCCAAGCACCAGCCTCTATGATTCAAGAGTTGAATCAACAGCTGTATGATCATCAAGATGGCCATGGTACATAACCCTAATTGTACTAAGGTAACTATTATGCAAATTATGTATTCTTCATTTCAGATTAAGGAGTGAATTGCAATAACATTTATTGCATAATGGCTCGCCGTGGGCTCGCATTTCCAACAAGAGACACACCTAAACTCTCACCAGACTAATGGTCTTGGGGTTAGTTGTTCTCCAGTGAGGATCTTCCATTATCTGGTAAAGCAGGCTACAATGTCCTTACCATAGCGAGTTGATCGGGTAGTCGGTAAACGGTCCGCAACTTGTACTTGTTGGGAAAGATCTAGCTTTGGGATTGGGCTAGTCTCATGAGAGCATCGGGTACCTAACATCTTGCTTAATCATCCTACTATACCGAATTAGCACCGAAATAAAATTGAAAAGATATACGATCGAACCCTTATGGTTATCAGCTCAGTGTTGTGTAGGTGAATTGGGGGTTTGATTGTTGATCATGTTTCTTTACAGATCCTATCCACATTTTTCCACATAATGATGATGGGTCAGAGGTCCCTTAGGATGCCTCTGATAGCATGCTCTCGAGCACTCTGACTTGCTCATCTAGGGATGTTCTGGAGAGCTTAGACTGGCTCTTTGAACCCGAGTTCAACTCCGCCCAGTTCCCCCTCGACCACCCTTCTTTCATTCCTGAGGTGCCCGAATAGAGACCGTCATAGATATTTGTTCATTTAATGATACCTATGTTCGGATTTTTTGCCTTTGCAGAGACCCAAGAGATGGCCAACAGCGACGGACGCAATGATGGATAGCATTAGAGTTCCACCAATTTCTAGACCAGGATGCCATCTATAACACCTTGTTAGCCTCCCAAGAGACGATGTAGCGTCAGATCCTAGATCATGGATCATTTATGGTTGGGGTCTTTTAGGAGTTAGAGTATATGTGAGATAACAGAGAACAGCAGCAACAAGCAGCCGGTGGAGACATCCCTGTAGCTAGAGGAGGAGCAAGAGACCAACCAAAAGAGCTAGAGGATCAGCCATAACCAGCCAGGCCACCACGACCAATGAGATAGTTGCACAACCCTGGTGCAACTCTTACAAACCACTGGATCCATTTACTGGCAATTCTTGGCAACTTGACGCTTCCTCCCCAGACCATTCAGCTCTTGCCCATGTTCCATGGGTTTGCCACTAACGGGTCGCACCTACATCTACAAGAGTTTGAGATGATCTGCAGCACTTTCCATGATAGATTCGTGGATGAGGACACCATCAACATGATGGCGTTCCCTTTATCCCTAGTAAATGAAGTAGCCTATTGGCTGAAGCATTTAGGGAGATACATCACTTTGTGGGAGAAGTTCCAGACCGAGTACTTGAATAAGTACTATCCACTCGACCGCATGAACGCAACACGAGCTCTGATCAACAATTTCTCCATGATCCCCGATGAGCAGTTCCATGAGGCATGGGATCGATTCCGTGAGCTCATTAATCGGAGTCCACATCAAGATATATCCAAGCCCAATCTTTTCCATAGCTTCTTTTGTGGGCTAACAATAAGATGCAGGGTCTAGTGAATGCTTCTTGTGGGGGCTCCTATTTTGCCAAGGATGAACTAGGCCATTTATAAGGAGATGATCGAAAATTACACAGTGATGTCCCAGACCCAGCTCTACACTTAGGGGAAACACTCATCCCATGTCGTGTTCTATCAGAGAATAGCATGAATTGATGCAGGTCCTTCCACTTCTTCAGCAGTCGCATCACAGGCAGAGTCATCGATCACTGACCTGGGAATCATCAGCGACAAGATGGACCGCATCGAGATCATTGAGAAGAAGCAATACCAGGTCATGAATCAGATAAATTAGTTGGAACAGACCCTGAGTGACCTAAAGACCCAGATCATGTGTCTCCGGGAGGCACAAACAACTTCTCAGCCCAGTCTCAGGTCATGGGATGATCCTAGCAGTAGCAGTTTGCCACAACACTCTGCCTCGTTTCGCTAGGTCCACCACATCTAGGCGGAGCCGTTGTAGCGACTGCATCACTAGTACCCTCAGCCACCACCATCATAGGACACTCAGATGGTGGTTTATTAGTAGGATCAGCCACTGGCAGTTCTCCCTCCTTCCCCCTACGAGCATGAGCCATTGATGGATGTTAACGGGACTAGATATGACCGACAGTAGCCGGAGATACGTTGAGATCATCCCAGATTCAGGTGGTCGACCGGAGGTACCTCATCCCAACAACAGCCTCCAGCTCAGGGTAGACAATTCAGCCAGTAGCAAAATCCCCAGTTCCCCCACCATCCATAATAGAAATACATGCAGTCGAGTCCTCGTTCCTACCAGCAGGGACAACAGTGGAGCCAGCACCAGCAGTAGCCTCAACAGTAGTATTCTCAATCACCCCCTTACCAGAGAGGCAATCTGTCTGATTCTCATGGGACAGCCTATGAGAACCTAGCCGTTGATGATCTAGCCTACCTACTCACAGACCAGCATGCATCCTTTAGGAGAGAGGTGGACGAGTTTCACCCGGAGATGACTGAGACCATTAAGGTCAAGGTCGCCATACCCGTTCAGATCGAGCCCAACCAAGATAACCTCAGGAGAAAATCTGAGCAGTTATATTTCACAAAGACCACCATTACTAGTGATTTATTGTTTGACACTACTTCATATACATTTAATGTTGATTTTTTATCACTCACGAGTGGTAGGATGCCAGTCGATGGGGCTCGACAACACCACAAGAAGCACCAAACGAGGAGGATAGCAGTGCTGGTGTCACTAACAATGATGTTGATGATGGCAGTGTGGATGCCACCAAGGATGTTGATCTAGCCTACGGAATTGAGGTCGTCGCTTCTGCAGATGCAGAGGGTGTTACTGATGCCACCAGATTCCCAGATGTTGAGCTAGAGTGCGGTGATGATGCCGCGAAGACGGATGTCGTGGGTGGTATTGATGCCACCACTTCTATTCTTGTTGTATTTTCCTCAGTTCTTGTATCTCAGGACATTATAAAGAAGAAAAAAATTAATAAAGGAAGTGTTTCTTTAAATTCGAGTTCATATGTAATTATTGATGACACTTGTATGGATTCCATGCCTTCTCATCACCAGGAACCTCTTCCTAGCCTTCTATATGAGGAGGGCCCAACCATCACCTTCCCTCATGCACTCCTATTGGCAAAGGGGAATAAAAAGGAAAGTCCAATAAGAGACCAATAGATAGAGTTCAACCAATATATGATTGATAGATTCCATTTCCATCTGACTCTACAGGAGGCATTTAAGCACATCCCTCTCTTCTAAAAGAACTTTAGAGAGAAGGCCACCATCCGCAGGAAGAAGAGGAACCACCAAGCAGAGATCCATGTGCTGACCCGTGCCACCTATTTCGCTATTTAGAACCGTCTACCAACAAAGAGGCCAGATGCAGGAGCTCCCTATGTCATATGCGATATTCATGAGCAGATATTTGATTGTACTCTATTGGACAACGACTCTTCCATCAACCTCCTTCTGACTGCCCTACTCGACCAATTCGATTTTGTCCCTAATTGAAAGAGCAGGACAGTCCTTTAGTTTGATGATATATCTGTCAAGAGGCTGAAGGGGTTGTTGAAGGACATGGTCATCACAATTTAAGGCTTGAAATTCCCCGTGGACTTCATTGTGTTGGACATGGAGTTCCCTGAGTCTGTGGCCGATACCACCATAATTATAGGATGTCCATTCTTGTCCGCAACCAAGGCGTTATCTGACCATGATATTGGGAAGGTATATTTTCGTGTCGAGGGCGAGAGTATACAGATAGGGACGATTGAAGAGACTAGAGCGCGATATTTAGTTTGATCAGAACAGTTCAACGATACAGAGCAGATGAGAGAGGCAGAGCGAGACACCCACCAGTAGTGCAGCTTTGTGATTACAGATGATGAAGCCGCATGGTTTGATCCCATTTCACGAGCTCTTCTTTCATCTTCAGATACCATAGATTTACAGCTTCAGCAGAGGAGAGTTCGGAGAGCACACTCTAGGATGAGGACACTTTTGAGGTTGAAGATTGCATTCAGGATGGTAAAGATGAGTTTGTATCATGTTCTTACGATTCAAATCCCTCGGATTTAGACATCAATTGGGCTGAATTTGATGAGTTGTTACCATGTCTGATTCATGCAGAGCCAGCAATTAGGGTGGAGACAGAGCCAGCACTGAGTACATATACACCAATAGGGCCGTCTTCACTTTTTCATGATCAGCGAGAGTTCTCTCATTTAAATCTGGTTTCCTTCATTTAGACCTTTTAGAGGCTATATTTTCCATCTCTCAGTTGTCCAAAACTAAGGCCCTTGCTGCATTCGTTGAAGTATAAGTTCCTTGTAGGCGAGCCAGATATGTACCCAGTCATTATCTCAATAGATTTGACTGGAGAGTAAGAATCTCGTCTAATGGAGGTTCTAGAAAGAAACTACATGGCAATAGTATGGAGTGTAGCTGATCTCCAGGGGATAAGTCTGGCCCTTTGCTCCCACCATATCTATCTTGAAGAGGATGCTAAGCCTTCACGTGTGTTCCAGAGACGGCTAAAACTAAATCTTTGAGAAGTGGTTATGAAGGAAATATCAAAATGGTAGAGCGTCGATTTTATCTACCCCATCTCTAACTCCAAGTGGGTTAGTCCATTACATATGGTTACCAAGAAGACGGTCGTCACTCAGTTATGAGAGTGTTTGGAGAGGATATAACTACCTAGGTGCCCACTTCTCGGAGGGTCTGTATGGAATACAGACAATTGAATTAGGCCGCCAAGAAGGATCATTTCCCGGTACCTTTTATTGATCAGATTATAGAGTGGTGACGGGTTTGATGCTAGTCTTGACTACCTAGATCGAGTGATTCAACGCTGCATAGAGGTCCATCTTGTTTTATCTTGGGAGAAGAGTCACTTCATGATGACTCAAGGGACATTGCGTGGTCATATCATCTCTAACAAGGTCATGAAGGTTTATATGGACAAGGTGGATATCATCAGTAAACTCTATCCATCATCCAACTTGTGACAGTTGTAGTCTTTTCTGGGGCATGTCGGTTTCTACTAACATTTTATTCACGACTTCAACAGGATTGCTTGACCGTTGACTGATCTTACGACAAAAGACACCGAGTTCATTGTAGATGATAAGTATCTTGCGTATTTTGAGACTTTCAAGGATATAGTTGTTGATGCTCCCATCCTTCAACTTCCTGATTTGTCTCTCCCACTCGAGATCATGATGGATGCCTCCGATTTTGTCATAGGGGTCGTGTTGGGACAGAGGAGGGATGGAATACCATTTGCCATTCACTAAGCTAGTCGTATATTGGATGTTGTGCAGCGGAACTATACCATCATAGAGAAAGAGATGCTAGCTGATTAACTGCGAGATACGAGGGTCTAAATGTCTCACACAAGGCGGAGACAAAGTCGCTGCGGCGACCATTGGTAAATCCCGATTAAATCAACAATTAACCCATGAATAGTATCAAGCAATGGAAATCAAAGTGTGGAGTTAAAATTTATTATAAATCTACAAAATATGGGTATATTGCAAGTATGTAGAGTGTCGAACACAAGGAGCAAACAGGTAGAATAAGGCAATAATGCTCAGAAATGTGAAAGTGGTTAAATGCCTACAAGTGCTATTCTTTTGCGGGCTTTGAAATTTATATTTTTTATTTATATTTAAGTTTTTAATTTACTGATTTTGTATTTTCTTTTTATATTTTGTATTTTTATATTTTCTTTTTCTTTTAATAAAGATATAATGCAAATAAGGAATATATATGTATACTAGAGATAATAGAGGGATAAAAATAGGGGAGAATGCTCAAAATACAGGAAATGGAATGTTTTTGTGATTTTTACATTTTTCTGATGTTTTTGTGTTTTTTCTAGATTTTTCCACTTTTTTTGGTATTTTTAAGGGCAAAAACACTAGTAAACAGTGAATACAATATATATACAAGATAAAAATATAGAAATAAAATAGAAAATGGGAGTGAAGAATTTTCAAGTTAATTGTTATAGATAGATAATAGGATAAGGAAATTTCAGAGACAGAAAACACAATATTTGGAGTTTTTATAAATTTTTAGATTTTTAGGAAGATTTTGAGAATTTTGTTATTTTTAGGGATCTTCTTTGTAATTTTTAGGGATTTTTGGTCAGAAAATAAAATAAACTAAAATACACGAAATATATTTTTTGGAATTTTTCAAAGGCTTTTTTAATTTTTATGTATTTTCTAATGTAAACATTGAAAAAAGGCTTTTTTTAATAAATATGAAAATGCAATAAAAATGCAAACTAAAAATATGGCGTAAACTATAATGCAATAGGAGCCTATGGTATTTTTTGGTGATTTTTCGAGTTAAAATGATGCATGAAATAAATGCAATCATCCAAGCAAATACACAACACTATCAAGGGCATAGATGTAAATCCACATAAGTCCCAGGGCCTAGTTGCAATTTTCAAAAAATATATAACGTTAAACATAATTTTCTGGACTAAAAAAAATACCCAAACCTGGAGGGGGTTCGCTGCAAAGTGTCCAAACTCACGCGCACTGGGCGCGTCCTCGTAGGGGTATTTTTGCAATATAACCAAAATCCAGGGGCTAACAGGCAATTTAACCAAAATATTACAACTTAAATAAAATGTTCATGGACTGAATTGGAATAAACAAACCCCGAGGGGTCAGATTCAAAATGCCCACCACTCCACGTGTGTGAGTCACGTGAGGTGACGTGGCTCGAACCTAAATGCAAATAGTGAATGTACGGGGGTCTGGATGCAAATATTACAGAAATATTTAAACTACAAATTAAAGTTTATGGACTAAAAATAAAATGCAAAATTGGCGAGGGTGTAGGTGCAAAATACGCACGCCTAATATCCTCGTGCGTGATCGAACGGCTGGGGAGCGCCCACTTGACACGTGGCGCTTCAAGGTTGCACGATGACGGTTCGCGCTGGACGGGAGAGATTAGATCTTCCCCGAAGATCTGACGGTGGTAGTGTCACGCGATCCAACGGTTGATACCAGAACTGGAGAGGTGGCCTGATCGAACGGCGGAGAAGCCAAGGGGAAGAACGGGGAAGAACGTCGACGAGGCGAACTTCCCCGAGCTCGATCTCGGGTCTCCGGTGGTATGGAGGCGTAAAGAATGGTCGGGCGTTCTCCTGGAAGGTCAGGCTATGTGCTGGAGGTCTCGGGTTCATCGGAGGAGAGTCGTGGCACTCGCGCGAAGGCGGCGGAGACTGGAGCTCCAGGTAGCTCCAGCGAACTACGCAAAATGAGTGTCGGAGGTGGAATGGTCCTCGGAGGAACCAAGGCAAAATTCCTGGTCCCCGTGGAGGTGGAATGGTCGTCAGAGGTGGACTATGGAAGGCGGAGGAGATATGGCCGGAGGAACGTTCCGGTGATGGGTTGATGGACGGCGAGAGAGCGATCGGCGAGGGGATCTAAAGGTGCTAATCTACTCCTACGACTACAGGGAAGCAAATGAAGGTAGAAGGAAGGGGAGAAGGGGTATACCTCGATGGCCGGAACCAGAGGAGGGGGAACCCAAACGCCGGAGGTCGGCGGAGATGGTGGAGCCGCTACAAGGCTTCCTCGACTCACCTGATTGTATGGTTGAGGAGCAGTCACCTCCAACAATGCGAAGAACGCCAAAGGGAGGAGTATTTCTATGCAAGAAGGGTTCAAATCCGAGATCGAAGGTGGCGTGTCGATTATAAACATGGTGGTGGCGTCCCCTTCAAGCGAGGACAACGCGCAAATGATGGAGATTCTACGTGATCTGACGATATGGCGTGGCTAAGTGAGGATCAAGGAAGGATTTCCAAGAAGGAATCGAGGGAAGACGACGAATGGATTTGGCTCGAAATTGGGCAAAATTAGGAAGAAATCCGCTGTCAGAAGGTGGCAGTCCATGGTCAGGCAGTTGACCGAGGTCAACACGTGACCGGCGCTGGTTGGTCCACGTGGACCAACTGGAAAAATACAGGTCAAAATTATTTGTAAATTCGAAATAAAATAGTAAATCAATTTATTAATTTTAAGTTATAAAATAAAAAATGTTTCTTATTTTATAAAGAATTTTATGGTGATTTTTATTTATTTTTATGAGCTATATAATTACAAGTTACCTATTATGCCCTATATAGATATATATATCTATATATTTTATTATTTAATTTTTATTTTATGTATTTACTTTATTTAATTTTGTTTATTATTTTATAAATTTATAGAATATTTTTATACACTTAAATATATTTTTATTTGATTTTTCTGATGTATTTTGTACACTTAATAATATATAAATAGTAATACTATAAGTATATGTATAGGTATTATACCTAGGTATGCTATTTATACAAGTATTTTATTTTATGTTTTCTTTGAGTTTTTATTCTGATTTTAATATACATAATTATTATAAATAACATTTACAAAATTATAAAATTGTAAAATTATGAAAATAATGAATAAATAATGAAATGAATATTTTAATCTGTACAAGTATACAATAGGGGTCAAAAACTCAACTTTCAAACCGTAGCTCCGCTAAATGCGAAACCAGCTTCATTAAATAGATTATTTAAAATTATATACAATTAAAGGTGAGTTAATGCATTTCGAGCTTTTATTTGAGAGATACAGGTATGGGAAGTTGGTGTTTTGGATTTTTAGTCGGATCATAACTTGTTATATGTATAGTATTTTTTAGTAAAATAAATGTTGTACTTTTCTTTATTTAAGTATCTACATCTTTCATGTACAATGTTTCTTTATTTGAGGTATAAAAAGCGAAACTAAAAATAGGTCCCAACATGAATAAAGAATGAAGGAGATCTTTATTGTATTCTGGCCCTTATCTTCCCCTACTTTATTCCTTGTCGACCTAGTCATCGAGATGCCTAGGTCTCGGGGTTTCGGGTCATAAAATATTTTCAATATTTTATTCTTTTTCTTTTCTTTTATTTATTATAAAATTTGGGTTTAAGATCAATATTTTATACACTATTTTCATGTACATGTAGGAATGCTAAGATGCAGGAATTAATGGTATTTACATGCATTTGCCAAGGTTTTTGAGGCCAAAATGATAGAATAAAGATGATGAAATGTGGACTCATCATCCCTCTATACTTTGCCTTTTCTAGTCCCTAGCAAACACTTATGCAATAAGTGAAGAGAAGAACACAAAGAAAATAAAAAGAAGAAAGATGGATTGATTTTAATTATCAAACTTGTCTTCACAAAATCAAAGTTTGGAGCCTAAGTCGGACCTTTGGAACTTTAGTGTGGGCAGAACCTTAGTGAGAACTAGATATGAAATCCAAGAGCCTTCGAGAATCCCAAAACTCTGCTCAAGTCTCCTCAATAAACAGGTCAGAATACTTCAGCTCATAAGCAAACCTTTAAGACTATGAATCTGACTCGTACACTGTAAGTGGTGGTGGCTCTCCCCAACTGAAATGACAAAGAGACTGACTTCTCAAATATGACAACCCAATGATTCCCCAATCCAACAACTCATTCCTCTAGGAGTAGGGTATTCCCTTCCAAGTTCAAGTGGAAACCAGCTCAAGAGGAGGGGGTGAAGAGAAGAATGAACGGTCGCCAGTGTAGCTACCTATCCTAGGATGCAAGACCAGTGTAGTCAAGTCATCCAGCTGCAGGCTCACATGATTTGACTTTCAGACTCAAGCTTGCTTATTGGCTACACACATATGTACACTCCGACAGGCATTTTATTTTTATACAGTCCTGTCCACTTTTTGTAGTTTTTGCTTTTTGCATTTTTTTCGTGAATACTATATACAACAACATTTACATAGGGATTTTTTCCTCTTGAGCCAGTAGAATATCCCTCTTTTGAAGCTTTATTGCAACCCACAATCTCTTGTCCTCGAAATTCATCATCACCGGATGGGTTGGGGTGCACTTCCCTCCCTAGAGGAGGACAAGTGTTTCCACCTGTGTGCGTCTCATACTGGCAAATCCAACCCCCTCACCACTCCAACTGAGTTAAGCCAAGTGAAAGGTGCATGTCTCCAAGTTAGGTCATTATCAACAAGAGTCGTGTGTGTGCTCGGAAACACTCTACTTAGGCAGTCAAGAATCCATTGAACCAAGTCTTGTGATCCTCGAAGAATTAAGTCAACTAGACCTGAAGTACCTCAATTCCTGCTCCTATAAGGTTCCTGTTAATTAGGTAGATTTAAGGTCTAATGAAGATCCAATCTTCGGATTTTATTTAGACTTGTTCAATTATCAAACTCAATCCTGAAAAAAAATAGAATGCTATGTAAATGCTATGCAAAAAATATTTTTGTGATGTAATTTCCAAAGATTTTGAACTTTTTATGGATTTTTGAAAAGATGAATGCACATTCATATTTTGATTTTTCAAAACGATTTTTCAAAATGTTTTTGGATTTTAACTTTGCAAATATTTTTGGGATTTTTGAAAACAAAAGATTTTGGCTAAAAACTAGGTACAAATATTTACACGGTGATTTATCTTATATATACCAGAATTGGGTTGTAAGAATTTACAAGGGTAAGTGGTCAATTTTATAAATATATAGTGAATTTTGGTGAGATGTATGTATTCCTCAATCTTATTTGACAAACATTTTTCAAATAATTTTTGAAAACTATAGTTCAAAATAATTTTTACAAACAGTTTTTACAAATTTGTACGCACATTTGAAAATCATTTTGCAAAGGTTTTCCAAACAATATATATAGATTTTTCAAATATTTTTGCATCCATTTTTCAAATAAAATGCAAATTGTTTTTCAAACATTTTATTTCACAAAAAGAGAATAATTTTACAATCAAAATGTTTTCCAATGGTTGAAAACATGTAACAAGATGTTTTTCAAATAGTTTTCAAAAGATTTTTTCACAAAGATTTTCAAACTATTTTTCAAATATTTTGCAAAGCTTCTTCACCTGATTTATTAATCAGTATGTACAAAAAGATTTTGAGGAATAATCACATCTTTTTATTAAGGTTTTTATGAGTTATAGTAAAAATATTAGAGTACAAGTTATGGCTAAAGTATATACACAGTATATACGACCCCCCTATACTTAGCTTGAGCTATGTTCTCATAGATCATAGAGAAAAGAGAAGACATAACTCGTACTGAGTATAGAAAAGTCCAAAAATAATTAAGGGATGAATGAATAAATGAATGGGATGTTGACCGTCCCCCCTATACTTAGGATGAAATAATCTTAAGTATAGCAGACTGTACACAAAGCAGGGAGGGTCAAGGGTGGGAATGAACAGATCGTACTCAGGCTGTCTCCCCCTATACTTAGGGTAAGATATCCCTAAGTATAGACAAGAAGAGGAGACAATGGAGAGGATCTAAAGAATATAAGCAACTTGGGGTGCACGCCCCCTTATACATAGGACAAAGTACGTCCTAAGCATAGAATATTGACAAAAAGGAGCGACACCTTTCTGATAGATAAAGAAGATAGAAACGGAAAAGAAGAATAGAAGAAAAAGAATAAACAGATCGCAACTAAATGTATGCACCACCCTATACTTAGGACAAGGTATGTCCAAAGTATAACAAAATCATAGGGTGACGACGGGGAGATAGATGAATGAAAGAATTAATGATATGGACAAATGGGTCTATACAGTGGAAGATAGAAGTGCTAATCATGTACGAGATGCAGAAGGTGTGAGTTCAAGAGCACATCTCATACCAGATGAATGGGAGCGACGCCAACGGTCGATGGATCATGGTCAAGATATAATTTCAAGCGTTGACCGTTGACGTGAAAAGTAGAGGAAGATGACAACTCAGATATGTCAATACTACCATTGTCATGTACCTTCCTGACCCTATACGATCCTTTCCACTTACTCTGTAATTTCCCTGAAAATAATTTCAACCTAGAATCGAACAACCATATGCGATGATCGGTATCAAACTGTTTATGGCTGATATGAGAATCGTGCCATGTCTTCACCTTTTCCTAATACTGTAGGATGCTAGCAAAGGTTGTGTCCCTCAGTACCTCCAGGGCTGCCAACTCTACTTTCCTTTGTTCTCCTACACTCTTCGGATCCAATAATAGTTCTGTAACTGCCCAAAGTGACATGCTTTATCTCAACTAGTAAATGGCACAACTTGCCATAGATGAGACGAAAGGGAGATGTCCCTAATGGTGTCTTGAAGGAAGTCCGATAGGACCACAAGACCGAGTCCAAAAGCTGCGACCAATGCTTTCGGTCTGGGCGGACTACCTTCTGTAAAATTGTCTTAATCTCCTTATTCGATACTTCAGCAAGACCATTAGTCTGAGGGTGATATGGCATGGAAATACGGTGGTCAATACTAAACTCGTTTGCAAGGGCCCTAACCTTATCATTAATAAAGTGAGACCCCCCATCTGAAACCAAAACTCTAGGAACCCCGAACCGTGAAATAATAATTTTCCTCAAGAAACGACATACAGTTTTAGCATCTGCAGCTCGGGCGGGGATGGCCTCAACCCAACAAATCACATAATCTACGATAAGGAGAATATACTCAAATCCCTGACTTTTAGTAAATGGGCCCATGAAATCAATCCCCCATGCATCAAAAACCTCACAAAAGTGAATGGGCTGCGTGGGCATCATGTCTGTCTATCCGCAAGTACCCATCTTATGACAGTCAGTACACCTTCTCACGAACTCATCAGAATCCTTGAAAAGAGTAGGCCACCAAAGGCCGGATTGGAGCACCTTCTGTGTTGTCCGTCTCATAGAATGATGTCCTCCGGTATCAAGCTTGTGGCAGTAGGTGAGGACGCTATGCTGCTCATCTTGAGGAATGCACCGTCTCCAGATGTTGTCCCATCCTTCATGATAAAGAACGGGATCCTCCCAATGGTACGACTTGGCCTTCGTAAGAAAGGTCTCAAGCTGCTGTCTGGGCCAACGTTGTGGAATATATCTGGCAACAAGGTAATTCACAATGTCGGCATACCATGGGAGAGAGGTGATAGAAAGGACTGCCTCGTCTGGAAAAGTCTCAGTAATAGGTGCTATGGGCTTAGATTCCTCAAGGTTCTCTGAGCGGGCGAGGTGATCTACCACAACATTCATAACTCCAGGCTTATCCTTAATCTCAATATCAAATTCCCGGAGGAGAAGGATCCATCTGATTAATCTGGCTTTGGCATCCTTCTTCGACATCAAGTACCGAATGGCAGTGTGTTTTGTAAATATTGTCACTCTAGATCCAAGAATGTAAGATCTGTACTTATCCAAAGCAAAGACAACCGCTAGCATCTCTTTGTCAGTCACTGTATAGTTTCTCTGAGTTGCATCCAATGTCTGGCTAGCGTAGTGTATGGCATAAGGTAATCTATCCCTCCTCTGTCCAAGCACAACCTCAATGGCATAATCAGAAGCATCAGTCATGATCTCAAATGGGAGAGACCAATCAGGTGGCTGAAGGACAGGAGCCTCGACAACTAAATTCTTGAGAGTCTCGAAGGACTTAAGACACTTATCATCTACGAGGAATTCGGTGTCTTTAGTCAATAAATCTGTAAGCGGTCGGTCAATTCGACTAAAGTGCTGAATGACTGTCTCTAGAAACCGACATGCCCCAGAAAAGACCGCAACTATTTCAGATGGGACGGTGGATTGAGTTTTCTGATGATATCCACTTTGGCCGGATCAACCTCCATGCCCTATTGGAGATGATGTGACCAAGAACCGTCCCCTGAGTCACCATAAAGTGACTCTTCTCCCAGTATAGTATAAGGTTTACCTCTATGCAGCGCTGCAACACTCGGTCTAGGCAGTCAAGACAAGCATCAAACCCATCGTCATAGAACGAGAAGTCATCCATGAAGACCTCTAAACAATCACCTATCATGTCCGAAAAGATGGACAACATGCACCTCTGGAATGTCGCAGGGGCGTTACATAGACAAAAGGGCATCTGTTTGAAAGCATAAGTCCCAAATGGACAGATGAACATCGTTTTATCCTGGTCTTTGGACGCAATGGCCACTTGATTGTATCCGGAGTACCCGTCAAGAAAACAGTAATGACTCTTCCTAGCTAGCCTCTCAATAATCTGACCAATAAATGGTAGCGGGAAATGATCCTTGTTGGTGGCCTCATTCAGTCATCTGTAGTCCACACAGACCCTCCAAGAAGTGGGTACCCGGGTGGCGATCTCTTCTCCAGACTCATTCACAACTGTAGTGATGCCGCTCTTCTTGGGCACCACATGTAAAGGACTAACCCACAAGGAGTCGAAGATGGGGTAGATAAAATCGGCGCTCCACCATTTAGATATTTCCTTCATTACTACATCTCGCAGATTCGGGTTCAGCCGTCGCTGGAAATCACGTGAAGGCTTAGCTTCCTCCTCGAGGTAGATATGGTGGGAGCACAAGGCCATACTTATCCCCTTGAGATCAGCCACACTCCATCCTATTGCCTCCAAACGAGATTCTTGTTCTCCATTAGACGGGAACCTCCATCAGAGGAGGTTCTTGTTCTCCAGTCAAGTCTCCTGAGATAATGACTGGGTGCATTTACTGGCTCACCCGCAAGGAATCTATACTTGAGCGATTGCGGTAGAGGCTTCAATTCTGGCTTTGTGGGAGCTAGCAAATCTGGCTTCTGATATGTCTATGTAAAAGCAACCAGGTCTGTGATGAACCTCAGTTTCATCATCTTTATTTCCTATTATTAAGCCCCTTGCTTAAAGTTTTGTCAATAAAACCCAGTTAATGTCCTGTAATTATCAGAGTCTCAAATAAATTAAAAACCACAAAAAAATGACAAAATGATAATTCGTGGTATTTTTAGTTTTAAAAATACCCTCAAAAATATTTCGGGCCTTTGTTTGAAGTCACCTGCAGTTTTGGTCAACATGAAACTTGTAGATCTCATCAAGATCTACAACTTTCATGTTTTGAGTTTTCTCAAATTCGGTCATCTAGGCCTTCAAAAATCAAAATCAATTTCGCAATAATCTGATTGGGCCACGTGGCCCACTCTGGGGACGCCACATGGCCCGGCTCCCTTTGTCCTATCCGCCCTTGACCAGGACCGTTGGATCATCTCTTGATCCAACGGCTAAGTCTTCTCCGCGCACGCCAATTGCCTCAGCCGTCTGATCATCCTCATCTTTAATCAGCACCGTCCGTAAGCGCCCTCACCAGAGCGCGCCACGTAGCGCATTATGGTCCGCTTGATCATGTCATGGATCTTCTGATCTGAGCCACTCAATCCGCCCTCTGTCCTTTACCGTCAGATCTCCCCCAATCGCTCATCTCCACCACCCGTTCCCGTCGAATTCTCCATGCGCCACATGTCGCGTCGTCAACCCTTAGATCGGCAACGATCGTTGCCATCTTAGCCGATCACTCCTCCCATACTCTTCACCCTCAGATCCTCTCCACCTCCTGCTCATCGCCGTCCATTCGCGCCTCTCCCTTAGTCTGACATGTGGCTGCTCTGCAGCCCTTCGATCGCAGCGCATCGGATCTAATCCTATCTTTTGCTTCGCGCTTCATCGACCGTCGTTGGATCGCCAGATCCAACGGTCCTCGTTCGTCGTCTACTTTTTTTTTGAATAGAAGATGAGGGTGACCTCCCGAGATGGGATTCACCTCAATAATAATATATTAAAACATAATAAAGTGTACATTATCCGGCGACCCAGAATCGATATAGAGAGTTACAGCGGGCGAGTACATTCTCAGGGTAGAATCTTTGATTTTTAAAAATAAGATCATTCCTCCCAACCCAAATGGCCCATAACACTGCAAAAGGGAAAGCACAGTCATCTGTTGAATTCCCTCCCACGGATCTCACTAATCTCCAGAAATCCATAGTACCTCCTGACGACGCCCACGGTGATCCAACCTCCTTCCATACATGGTCAGATGTCGGGCACCTGAAAAACAAATGATCTGCATCTTCAACCTGCTCTCCACATCTGTCACACCTCGTGTCCGGAATGCCCAAAAGTCTTCCTCTCCTTGCTTTATTGCACAGTCTTCCCCTTCGCAGACACCAAAGGAAGACCTTAACCCTGCATGGGATCTTGCTAGCCCAAATAATCTTCATATCCAAGCAAAGGTCTGCATCTAGGGCCTCAGTGGTCCCCTTGAATTCTTTGTATGCCTTCTTCGTTGAAAACCTACCATCCACCCATACAAAATGGTCCCTACCATAAGTGATGCAATCAGGCCTCGGCAGTTCCAACTGCATTCTTGATAGCTCCTCTAACCGCCGGCTCGAAAGAGCGGACATGAACTGTGGATCCCAAGACCCTGATATCCCAACTTGCATTAGAGAGCACTCTTTCGTCGCTGTTAAAGCAAAAAAGCCTTGGAAATCTATTACTTAGTGGCCCCTCACCCGTCCAATCATCCTGCCAGAACCTGAAGCACTCCCCATCTCCAACCTCTGGTTTCAATTTCGGGGCCAACAAGGGAAGGACTTCTCGCACACCACCTCATAGAGGGGACTTGAACCGTACTTTCTCTGCCTCGAGGGAGCCTCGCACTTTGTATATCTCGCGCAAAAGTCTGGCCACCAGCTTGTCCGACTCTCCCCAGATCTGAATGACCCACTTTGCTAACAGAGCTTTGTTCATGCTTGTGACATCTCGAATCCCTAAACCTCCTTCACTATGCGGTCGAGTAATCTCTTCCCAACTGACTAAGTGCATACATGATCTTTGTTGCTTTCCATCAGACCAGAAAAATCTCTTCATCATAGATTCGATCTTCTTACGGACCCCGAATGGCATTAATCTAGTGAAGAAAAAGAAGATAGGAATTGCTGACAACACATGCTTCAAAAGGATCAGCTTTCCCCCTTTAGACAAGGTAACTGCCTTCCACCCCGCCAATCTTTGCTCCATTCTCTGGAGAATCAAGTCCCAATCTGACTTTTTGAGCTTGCCCCCCGTTAGGGGAAGGCCCAGGTAAGAAATCGGCAACTCGCCTAATGGACAATCCATCAGCTCTGCCATTCTACCAGCTTCGTCACCCTCCCATCCAAAAGGAATCACAACCGACTTGTGCCTATTAATCCGAAGGCCCGAAATACAACTAAAGATCTCCACTATCTGCACCGCCCTTTGAGTCTTCTCCTCTGTACCTCCCAAGAAGAGCACCGTATCATCCGCATATTGCAAAAGTGGCACAGAGATGGCTCCACATCGGAACCCCTCGCACCACCCATCCTCGACCGCACGTGTGAGAAGAACTGCCAGAGCATCTGCCACAAGGACAAACAGCATCGGCGCCAAGGGACAACCCTGTCGAACTCCCCTCTGAGGCTGGAAAAAACCTCCTTCGGGTTTCTCATTCACCAAGACCGAGTAAGAAGATGTTGTGACACATCTCTTCATCCAAGCAATCCACCCTGAAAAACCACGCCGCCGAAGAGATACCCATAGAAAGCTCCAGTCCACGCTATCATAGGCTTTCTCGTAGTCAATCTTCCAAATCAGACCTTTCTTCATGGCCCGTCTCCACTGAAGACAAATCTCGGATGCCATGATCAAACCATCAGCCATCTGTCGTCCCGGTATGAAAGCAGACTGTTCTGGAAGAATCACCGCATCGAGGACCCTCTTTAGTCTATTTGCGAGAACCTTTGCAACAATCAGGTAAATAGCATTGGACAACGCAATCGGTCTGTAGTCCTCCACTCTCAATGGTTGGTTCTTCTTTGGAAGGAGGAAAAGCAATGCCCTGTTAACCTTCTCGAAGCCCCTATTTCCCTCCCTAAATTCGTTGATCACATCTAGAACCTCATCCTTCAGCAACGACCAAAACTCCCTGTAGAAGAAAACAGGGAACCCATCAGGACCAGGGGCACCATCAGCATTCAGTCCCCACACCGCCTTTTTAACCTCTTCTTCTTCGAAAGGTGCTTCGAGACTCGTAGCTTGGTCCTCTGACAAAGCCCTCGTTCCTCTCCCAAGCCAACCCCATCCCTCCCCCCTCCTCCTCCTCGAGGCCTCCACAAAATGACCCCTGAGCGCACGGCCCAGCTACGTGTCCCCCACCACTCACCCCTCCAACCTCCAGCTCATGGATGTAGTTCTGTCTTCTTCTACCCAACGCCACGGAATGGAAAAATCTTGTGTTTGCATCTCCTTCCCGTAACCACTTTTGCCTTGATCTCTGCCTCCACTGCACCTCCTCTTTTTTGTCTTCCAATAGCAGCTTTTCTAGCAACCTCTCCCTTTCTTCTAACTCTTCCTGATCTAGCCCTCTCTGGTCATCCAGACCATCCAAGCGCATAACCCCCTCCTGAGCAGCTCCCCTTTGGGCCTTTCGTCTAGCTCTCACCTCCTTTCCGTACATTAACAGAAACTTTTTCAGCAGAGCCAACTTGTTTGCAAAGCGAGACACTGTCGATCCGTCTGGTCTCCAACTGATCCATCGCGATGCAATCTCCTCCTTGAAGCCATCCTCCAAAAGCCAAGAACGCTCGAATCTGAAGAAGAATGTTGTCCTCGTCTGCTCCTCAGACGACCACAGAATCGGTGTATGATCCGAGTGAGCCCGAGGTAAAGCCCAAGCTCGAGAGAGAGGGAAAAGCTCCAAACCATCAGTTGAAAGAAGGAATCTGTCTAACCGAGATCTCGAGCTTACATTACGCCAAGTGTAAGCACATCCCGCAGCATCCATGATCGAAAGTCCCCGCGTGTGAAGAAGATCCACAAATGCCTCAGAGCCCGGATCATGACCACCCCTGCGTCTAGGCCGATCCTCCGGGAGAAGTGTTAAATTTAGATCCCCTCCAATGAGCCAAACACTATCCTCCAACACGGAGCCGACCTAGTCCAGGTCCGCCGCGAGAGAGCAACGATCACTCCCAGTAGGACCATACACATTTGTCACCGTAAAGAAGACCCCATCGTGACGGCGCCTAAGACGAACCGAAATCGAGAAGAGCGAACGCTGCTCTCCCACCTTCTCAACCACCTCCTTCTTCCACCCCGTGAGGAGGCCTCCCGCTGCACCATTCGCCTCCACCTCGACAAACTCAAGTGCATCCCCTCCCCCTAGTTCACGCTACAACACTTCTCCTCCCCTTGAGACCTTCGTCTCCTGAAGCATCACAATATCTGCACGTTCATCCATAATAAGGTTTCTCACACAAAGCCGTTTCTCGGGGCGGCCTAGACCCCTTACATTCCAGGACATCACCTTCATAAGGACAACTCTTTCTTCTTCAGAGGGGCCACTACCCCCAAGCTCTCTGCAAATTTTCTGTCCAGCAGGCTGAAATAGCTTGGGCGCCCGATAGGAGATGTTGATTCATTGGCACCCATTGTTGTCTTACTGATTCCCACCTCAGCTCCTCCGAGGGGCTCCACCAGACTCTTCCCCCTTTTCTTCTTCACAACAGCCCCCTTCCTCTCAAAGCACCAGCCGAATCGCCGAACGTCACCAACCCCCTCCAGCCCCTTCTCCCGCGATGCATCGTGAAGGGGGGGCACTGCAACACCGCCCCTCAAACCCCCTCCTAGACACCCTCCGTCTGCCCCCTGCCGCAACTCCTCCTCCTTCTGCGACAGCAAGTGCACCTCCAATGATAGCCCCGAGCTCAACTGCAGGTTACTCCTGTCAACACAAACTTGGTTGAGACCACCCCCTTCACTAGGAGCACGAATCGACACTGCGGGCGATGATGTCCGAGACACGACCTCTCGATCAGGGGCTTGATGCTGGATCTCCTCCTTCTGCTCGAGTGTTGTGCTCTCCCGCCTCAGAACCTCTTCAGCGCGATGTCGGATCTGCCCAGAAGCCGCTACGACCTCGGGGTTCTTAGCTTGTAAGACATCCCTCGAAGGATCTACAACCATTTCATTCATGTAACAGTAAGAAGGACCTGGGAGCGAACCAGACCCCCCGCATTCCAGATCCGAGTCCACAACATCCGTCGAATCTGGAACCATATCCTCAGCGTCTTTCCGCTGGGTCTGCCCCAGCGTGATGTTTTGTAATTCCGATCGATTTGGTGGAACAGCCATCCCCGAATCGATGACCCGATATGAGTGGCATGCAGAAAAGGGATGGGGGGCTTTTGAGTCTCCAGCCCGCCGAGCCAGAAATGGAGAATCCGCGCATGAGACGTTTGGAATGGCAGCCATTAAAGCACCTTCGTCTCTCAACGAAATGTGGGGTCTAATTCCCTCACGAGTGGTTTGATTTGAAAAAACCACACGTTGGGAATTTGGCATGAGAGATTTAAATGTTAGGGGGCCATTCAGATTCTCCATAATTGGCTCCCCCGCCTTGAATGCACCAAACCGCAGACCATGCAGAGAAGGAAGCGTTTTGTCTTCCGAGAAAGGTGGCGCCGCGAACGTTGCGAACGTAATTGTCGGCCCGACGACCTCCGCCCTGAGCTCCACTCCGCAACCTGAAGGTTTACCGCCCTCTCGCCTCCTACGAAGCTCCATATCGGTCGTCTGAACACCGACCGACGCTAGTTCGACGTGAAGGGCACGTCCCTCCAATTGCACAACCCACCAACCAAGCTGTCGCGGATGGAGCTCCCGAACCCGGATAATAAGCTCCGGCCATTCACCCCTCTCGATTCCATCGCTTACGACATCTTCAACCTTGGCGATCCCCGAAAGAATTCTCTGCACTCGCTCTAGACTTCGCCAGAGATATGGGATTCCCCGCACTCGCACCAAGGACAAGTGACGGGTAGAGAGGATTTCGTCCGTAGCACATGCCACTCTCCATCGAATGAGTGATTTTCCTAGCTTTGACAACACCAGCAATGCCTCCGCCTCTCACATAGCCCTTCTCTCACACGATCTCCAATTCGCACACACCTCGCCCCCCTTCCATTTTCTCGCCCTCACCATCCACTATCTTCCTTCGCCAACCGCCTCTAGGTCTTCCCCAGTCATCCACCTCCTCCGCGCATCACTCCACTACCTACGATCACCTTCCAGTCGCCCCATATCGCCCTTTAAACCCACGTCTACACCATGCTAACCGCCGACGAGTTTCTTCAAATACAACGCCTCCCCCTCTGTTCCAGGCAGTCCATCTTTACGTGGGGAGGGGCCCAGCCCTCCTCCGCCTCCCTGTGACAGAGGGAGGCGAGAGGATAGAGAGATGACGACCTGCTCCCCTGGTGAGACCCTCCGCCTTGAACGGCGGAGTTGCAGCGCCTGCGGGCCCGCCCGAGCTGCGTCGAGTGGCTGACGACGTCCAGCGACGACCAGAGTTCCTCCTTGGATCTTACCCCAAGCTCCGCTCCACCCCATCGCCGGTATGTCCTCTTCTTCTTCCTCTGTAATTTTCTCTTAATTTCCTTTGATTTCCTAGGTAGCTTAATCCCCTTTCCCGCTCCATTGAACACCCTCCGAGCACCACCACGCTTCCCCCTTCTACGCGCAATATCCGATCACCTCTTCCCTTCTTCCAGACCTTCCGCCACAGTCGACCCACCTCCTCCGCCACCCACGGCGGAGGAGCTTCGAGCTCCCTCTTCCTTCGCCCATATGAGATCCCATCTCGCCTCACTTCATTCACGCACACACGCCCTCTCTGCTTCGGCTATGTGTCATTAACCTATAGGTGAACTTTCTTCAATGAACGGAGCTCTCGCCGGAGCTTTCTTCATCAACTCCGCTCTCGACGTCCGAGCTTTGATGGGCCAACCCAAGATGCCTGATGTCCACCCCGAGCTTCGAGGTCCATAGCAGCCGAGAACGGGAAGCGGAGCTCGCGCGCCTTCGCCAGAGCTCTGAACGCACCACCAGCCTACGGATGAGGGAGAAGAGCAGTTGCCGTTGGATGGTCCCCTTCCAGCAACCATCCAACGGCCCAGAAGGGGCCACGTCGCCTACAGCGGAGCTCATCCAATCCATCGGATCATGTTGATCTGATGGGTTATATTCAGCCACGTGACGACGCCAGAGGCTTCGCCGAGCCTCAGCCACCGAGCCTTCAGGCTTGGGACTTCCGAGCCTTCACGAGCCTGCAACGAGCCAAAGCCTACACCCGAGCCAGCCGAAGCTTCATCCGAGCCTCTGCCGAACCCGAACCGAATCCGAGCCTGGATAGCACGTGCTGCGCATGTGTTATCTGGGAATTTTGCAGAGACGCCCTCTGACTTCTCCAGATTTGCAAAAAGGTCCTCGCGCGTTGGATGAAATTACAGGGAAGGACTCGCGCCTTATTTTTATTACGTTTTAGTCCCTCTCAGGGACCTTTTTGTAGTTATCTTTTCATGTTTTCTTTTAGTTATGCCCTTAGCTTCTGTGTTGGATATCTTGAGCTACATATCCCCAATCGAGTTGATTTCAGTTTCATTTTGAAGCTCTTCTCGTCCTCTTTATTATGGCATGCTTTAATTTCAGATTTGATACTATGAACCGTGGTGTATTATTTTAGTATCTAAGTGTCCTGAGTTACTTGGTTGCCATGCCTACTTGCTTAATGAATGTAGAGTGCTTCTTTATTTCAACTCAGTTTGACTCGTATTATTTTTTTTATGGCTTGAGTGACTATCATTTTGGGCATATCGTTCGCTTTGCATGTCCATTTATCCGCATGATAAAAATTGATAAAAAAATGCATGTTTATTTTATTGTTATTGCATTGTTGTTTCTTTGCATGATTTTGACCTATATGCCTCTAACACAACACTTATTGTTATTGCTCGTGTCCCTGAGTTCGACCTTGGTTTCTTGCCAAGTAAAATAAAAATTAATGACCATCGCATTCTTATTTGACATATATTAATGAGATGGTCTCTTTGATGACAAAAATCGGCCCGACTGCTACGACAATTCCAAGTGCTAATTCCGCACTCTTAAGGGGCCGATTTTGCGGTTCATCAAATGGCGCCGTTGTCGGGGACACGACTCATTTCTCATATTTTTTGGAATTTTCTTTGTTTAATTCACTGTCATTTTTTTATAGGTAATTTGTGAATTCATTGAGCATCGTAAAATTTTCTTCTTTATTGATCTCTAATCCTTGTATTCTGTGGCAGGGCCCTTGGTGTTCAAGGAGGCGAGAAGCCGATGCTTCCTGCTGCGAGGAGCCGCAGGAGCATGCTTGGAGCAAATAAGGAAGAAAGAGAAAAAAAATGTGTCTCGCATTTTATGTTTACATGACTTGTAATAATTCGTCTTTTACAGCGGTCTTCGATTGAAGACTCGCGTGTGTAACCGAACAAATGTGGTTGTGTGGAGATCGTCCCCACTTGAGTGTCAACCTAGGACTAGGCACGCGGCTCTCCGAGCTCATTTTATTTTTCATATTCTCATGTGCTGGATCGTAGGCTAGGACACACTTTAAATTATAGACGCACATAATCGCGCATCACTTAGCTAAAGTTAATGAAAATCAATCACCGCTAATAGATGCATGATTAGGTGCGGCTTTTTCGACTTGCATATATGTTGGATTTGGTTTTCAAAACATCCCCAGTTTTTCACGTGTTTTTGTCAAATCACTGCATGATTTCTCGCTTAGCCTAGATCGCGGTTTTTATCGAATACATGTTTTTCTCAGTTTCGTTTTCCTAGCTTGATCACCTAGGTTAAATGGAAAAAGGGAATGAACGGTAGACGATGACTTCTTGATTTTATACTAACCATAATCAGTGAAAACCTAAAATAAAATTGGGACTGTTAATTGCAAGTCAACCAAAAATGGAGTAAAATTCGGTTTTGGGAGAGCAATACCCTCGCTTACGTAATGATTTTCACTTCACATCTTTTCTTTGCGTAAAAATCAAACGTTTTATCACCAATAAAACAGACAAGATAATAAACCAACCTTGGTTGGTTTCATGTGTGAGTTGGTGAAACTAAGGGTTTGCTTGCTTGATTGAGCCTTGTTTGATGCGACACACACCCCAAAACCGAAGACACTCCATTTCATCTCCGAAGATTCAACCACTCACTTGTACATCCATCCTTCTTCTTCGTTCACCTTGGGTCTCTTCCAACATCAATTTCCATCTTTATACTTAGGCTAATCTCAGCCTAAGTATAGGGGGGACCCAAGTCCCTGTGATTTCTCTACTCATCTTTTCTTGCCTTTATACTTAGGTTATTTCTAACCTAAGTATAGGGGGAGCCCCCTCTTACTGCCCGTATATTCCTATATACTTAAATGGATCTATGGACTCGTATCATCTAGTGCTATGAGGACATAGCAAAGTTTAAGGATATGGGGTATACCGTATGTACACTTTACTTACTTTAGCTATAATCTGAAAATTTGAAAAATTTAAAACTTTTTGGCTAAGGTAAAATTCTTTGGACTAAGATAACACAAATGATTTCGCGGCTTTTCGATATTATGTTACGTTATTTTCTATAAAAATATTTTTGAAAATGATTTTTCCTTGTTTTGAAAAATTCTATTGAAAATGTTTTGAAAACTTTTTATTTGCGTGACATGATTTTGAAAGTCTCTTTTCAAGGAAAGTTGAGTTTAACTCATGTCTTAACCTTCATTAAAATCCATAAAAATGAGAAAAATTCAAAAAAAAATGTTTTTGAATGAAGGAGTTGGATTAAACCTCTACACTTACACTTTCACCCAGGATCTAAAATGTTCAAGGAAGCTTGATTTTTAAGGTCTTTGAGATTTGCAGTTAACCAGCTTTAGCCATCAGGGTCTTAGACTTAAATCATCCACATTCCCCTAGGTTTCTAGATTTGCATGCTATATTCCATGCTTAGTCTCAGAAAAAAAATAATATGATCAGCACATCACATGCACGACTGCGGTTTTTGATTGAGATGAGTTGACTTTTCACCAGAGGAATTGGGATGAGGGATTCGAGTCTGGATTTGATCTAATGATGCTCGAGGATGGGATAAAATCTTTGAAAGCTTCATGAAACCTGAGTGTCAGCAATATTAGCCAGTATGAGAACTCGGTTCTTATACTAATCTCTTGACATTGACCTAAGTGCCAGGGTGTGAAATAAATAAAAAAAATGTTGATCAGTGTGCGCCAACTTTTGGTAAAAGCAGTGGAGCTAGACACAAATTATACAAGTCAAAGAAATTCAAAGAAAAGCTCTCATTCCACAAAGTCAAATATCAAAGAGCTTCCACCAAAGGCGAGCGCTCCCAAACTTTTCAAAGTGTCCACTTGGACCACCGCTATTAGGACCAGGAGTCGGGCTTGCAGCAAAAAAGGGCTCTGCATCGTAAATGCTACAAGTCTGGGTGTCGAAGGTACGATAGGTACTCAAAAGAGACACACCCCGGTGTACTCCCAGGAAAACAAGTGCATACGACTCCAACTTCTCTTGACGGACGTACTGATCAACACCAAAAAAAAAGTATTGCGTAAAAGGCACTAGAGAGAATCCTTGTTCCAATGAGAGGGAGAGAAGAATTGACACAATCCCATGCCCTCCATTTCTGGCCTGCCATCTACATTTTCTAAGTCTGACAACTAAAGAGACGGTGGACTGAATGCAAGATTTGATTTATTCCCTAGTGCTGAGGATTGGGTCCTTAGGAGATTTTCTCGGACCAAGATTTTGGGTGACGAATTGACTCTACTCTCAGAATTGCAGTCAACACTAAACTTCATATCCTTTAGTTTATATGTACATCAGAGAGAGTCTAGAGAAGTAGAGGAATTGGAAGCCTCTTGATTAAGGCTGGGTTGAACTCTAGAATTTTGGATCTTTAAAGTCGAGTCGACTTGATCAGATTGGATCCTGTATTCACATGCACAAGGGGGTTAATCCAACTTAGTCATTCTTTTTGATGCTCGAGGACGAGCATAGTTTAAGTAAAGGGGGGTGATGAACCTCAGTTTCATCATCTTTATTTCCTATTATTAACCCCCTCGCTTAAAGTTTTGTCAATAAAACCCAGTTAATGTCCTGTAATTATCAGAGTCTCAAATAAATTGAAAACCACAAAAAAATGACAAAATGATAATTCGTGGCATTTTTAGTCTTAAAAATACCCTCAAAAATATTTTGGGCCTTTGTTTGAAGTCGTCTGCAGTTTTGGTCAACATGAAACTTGTAGATCTCATCAAGATCTACAACTTTCATGTTTTGAGTTTTCTCAAATTCGGTCATCTAGGTCTTCAAAAATCAGATCAATTTCGCAATAATCTGATTGGGCCACGTGGCCCATTCTGGGGACGCCACGTGGCCCGGCTCCCTTTGTCCTATCCGCCCTTGACCAGGACCGTTGGATCATCTCTTGATCCAACGGCTAAGTCTTCTCCACGCATGCCAATTGCCTCAGCCGTCTGATCATCCTCATCTTTAATCAGCACCGTCCGTAAGCGCCCTCACTAGAGCGCGCGACATGGTGCATTATGGTCCGCTTGATCACGTCATGGATCTTCTGATCTGAGCCACTCAATCCTCCCTCTGTCCTTTACCGTCAGAGCTCCCCCAATCGCTCATCTCCACCACCCATTCCCGCCGAATTATCCATGAGCCACATGTCGCGTCGTCAACCCTTAGATCGGCAACGATCCTTGCCATCTTAGCCGATCACTCCTCCCATACTCTTCACCCTCATATCCTCTCCACCTCCTGCTCATCGCCGTCCATTCGCGCCGCTCCCTTAGTCTGACACGTGGCTGCTCTGCAGCCCTTCGATCACAGCGCATCGGATCTAATCCTATCCTTTGCTTCGCGCTTTATCGACTGCCGTTGGATCGCCAGATCCAACGGTCCTCGTTCGTCGTCTACTTCCTATAGCCCTTCTCTCACACGATCTCCAGTTCGCACACACCTCGCCCCCTTCCATTTTCTCGCCCTCACCATCCACTATCTTCCTTCGCCAACCGCCTCTAGGTCTTCCCCAGTCATCCACCTCCTCCGCGCATCACTCCACTACCTACGATCACCTTCCAGTCGCCCCATATCGCCCTCTAAACCCACGTCTACACCATGCAACCGCCGACGAGTTTCTTCAAATACAACGCCTCCCCCTCTGTTCCAGGCGGTCCATCTTTATGCGGGGAGGGGCCCAGCCCTCCTCCGCCTCTCTGTGACAGAGGGAGGCGAGAGGATAGAGCGATGACGACCCGCTCCCCCGGTGAGACCCTCCGCCTTGAACGGCGGAGTTGCGGCGCCTCCAGGCCCGCCCGAGCTGCGTCGAGTGGCTGACGACGTCCAGCGACGACCAGAGTTCCTCCTTGGAGCTCGCCCCCAAGCTCCGCTCCGCCCCATCGCCGGTAAGTCCTCTTCTTCTTCCTCTGTAATTTTCTCTTAATTGCCTTTGATTTCCTAGGTCGCTTAATCCCCTTTCCCGCTCCACTGAACACCCTCTGAGCTCTGCCACGCTTCCCCCTTCTACGCGCAATATCTGATCACCTCTTCCCTTCTTCCAGACCTTCCGCCACAGTCGACCCACCTCCTCCGCCACCCACGACGGAGGAGCTTCGAGCTCCCTCTTCCTTTTCCCATATGAGCTCCCATCTCTCCTCACTTCATTCACGCACACACACCCTCTCTGCTTCAGCTATGTGTCATTAACCTGCAGGTGAACTTTCTTCAATCAACGGAGCTCTCGCCGGAGCTTTCTTCATCAACTCCGCTCTCGATGTCCGAGCTTTGATGGGCCAATCCAAGATGCCTGATGTCCTCCCCGAGCTTCGAGCGACATCGACCTAATTCTAAGAAGCTTCGGGGTGGTCCATAGCAGCCGAGAACGGGAGGCGGAGCTCGCCCGCCTTCGCCGGAGCCTGAACGCGCCACCAGCCTGCGGATGAGGGAGAAGAGCAGTTGCCGTTGGATGGTCCCCTTCCAGCGGCCATCCAAAGGCACAAAAGGGGCCACGTCGCCTACAACAGATCTCATCCAAGCCATCGGATCTTGTTGATCTGATGGCTCATATTCAGCCACGTGGCGACGCCAGAGGCTTCGCCGAGCCTCAGCCACCGAGTCTTCAGGCTTGGGACTTCCGAGCCTTCACGAGCCTGCACCAAGCCAAAGCCTACACCCGAACCAGCCGAAGCTTCATCTGAGCCTCTGCCGAACCCGAACCGAATCCGAGCCTGGATAGCACGTGCTGCGCACGTGCTATCTGGGAATTTTGCAGAGACGCCCTCTGACTTCTCCAGATTTGCAAAAAGGTCCTCGCACGTTTGGTAAAATTACAGCGAAGGACTCGCGCCTTATTTTTATTACGTTTTAGTCCCTCTCAGGGACCTATTTGTAGTTATCTTTTCATGTTTTCTTCCAGTTATGCCCTTAGCTTCTTTGTTGGATATCTTGAGCCACATATCTCCAATCGAGTTGATTTCAGTTTCATTTTGAAGCTCTTCTCGTCCTCTTTATTATGGCATGCTTTAATTTCAGATTTGACACGATGAACCGTGGTGTATTATTTTAGTATCTAAGTGTCCTGATTTACTTGGTTGCCATGCCTACTTGCTTAATGAATGTAGAGTGCTTCTTTATTTCAACTCAGTTTGACTCGTATTATTTTTTTTATGGCTCGAGTGACTATCATTTTGGGCATATCGTTCGCTTTGCATGTCCATTTATCCGCATGATAAAAATTGATAAAAAAATGCATGTTTATTTTATTGTTATGGCATTGTTGTTTCTTTGCATGATTTTGACCTATATGCCTCTAACTCAACACTTAGTTAAATAAACTCAAATCTGATTAATACGAGAGAGGCTCGTGTCCCTGAGTTCGACCTTGGTTTCTTGCCAAGTAAAATAAAAATTAATGACCATCGCATTCATATTTGACATATATTAATGAGATGGTCTCTTTGATGACCAAAATCGGCCCGACTGCTACGACAATTCCGAGTGCTAATTCCGCACTCTTAAAGGGCCGATTTTGAGGTTCATCAGTCTGCATGTGAGAACTCTCGCTGTACATGTAACTCTGACGAAGGGAACCATGTTGGTGTGTCTGTCTCTGTGCTGGCTCGCTCTCCGTCCTATCTGTCGGCTCATTGGGAAACAAACATGGCAAATATGCATCAAAATCCTTCCAATCAAAGTCTTTCTCTGAGGGATCTGAATCAGAACAAAAATCAATGTCACCACTCATCACGCAACTGTCAACCTGTATAGTGCCCACTGCCAAGGGTGTGCTCTCCGAACTCTCATCTGCTATGAAAAATGTGTACTCTGAATCTGTAGACAAGGCGAGGGTTCATGCTTCTGGTTCTTCCTAAATTGCTTCATCATCGGTCATCACTAAATCACACTCCTGGTGGACCTCTAACTCCACATATATCATCTGCCCTGCATCACTGTTCTGCTTCGAGCAGGCTGAATCTCTCGCCCTAATCTCGTCGATCGTCTCTATTTGTATACTCTCACCCTCTACGTGAATGTACACCTTCCCACTGTCATGGTCGGAAACTGCCTTGGCTGTGGCCTAGAATGGGCATCCTATTATGATGGGGGCGTCTGTCACCGACTCAGGGATCTCCATGTCCAATACAACAAAGTCCATGGGGAATTTCAGGCCCTGAATGGCAACGACCACGTCTCACAACAACCCCTTCGGCCTCTTAATCGATCGATCAGCAAAATGAAGGATTGTCCTGCTCCGAAGAAGAGGGCCAAACTCGAATCATTTAAGTAAGGCAGCCAGAGGGTGGTTGATAGAAGAACCGTTGTATAATAGAGTACGATCGAACTGCTGCTCACCAATCTGACATCAGACATAAGGAGCTCCTGCATCTGGTTGTTTAGCTGGCAACTGGTTCTGAATGGCATAACATGTATCACGCGTGAGCACATGGATCTCTCCTCTGTTGTTCCTCCTCTTCCTACGTACTGTGGTTTTCTCTCTTATATTTTTTTGGAAGAGGGAGATGTGCTCAAGTGCCTCTAGTAGAGTCAGTTGTATCTGAAATCTGTCTATCATCTGTTGGATGAACTCTAACTGTTCCTTCTTTTTAGGATTTTCTGTTTTATTCCCCTTCGTCGAGCGGAGTGCTAGAGTGAAGGGGACAGATGGGCCCTCCTTAGACAAAGGGCTAGGAGAAGGTTTCTGACCTTATGAAGGACTAAAATCCATGCAAACATCATCATTCAACACACATGGACTCGGAATTGATGGAGAAACCATTCCTTTATTCATTTTTTTGGTCTTTTTCCTGTTATCCGTGGATACAGAAAATGGCAAAATAGATGGTTGGAATACAGATGAACTCAAAATGGGGTATCAGCACCACCCAAAATATTCTCCTTCGCGACCTCAGCACCGCGCTCTGGTTCGGCATCAAAAATGGTGGCCTCAACACCACCGTCTGCGTCTGGTATCACGACGGTCTCGGCACCGTCATCTGGAAGGTCATCCTTGGTGGCATCTGCGCCACTGTCATCATCATCATTGTTGATAGCGGTATCAGCGCCGCTCCTGTCCTCATCTGGGGCTCCAGAATCTCCATGGTGTTGTCACTCAGATGAGCTGTCGCTGGCTGGTCCCCTACCTCTCCTAAGTGACACGAAGTGAGTATCAAACATAGAATATATGTCATTCAAATAAGCACTAGGAGTGGTATCCTCTGTAAACTGTACCTGCTCAGATTTTCTCTTCAAGTTATTCGGATTCGGCTCGCTCTGTGCAGGTATGGTGGCTTTCCTTTTGATTTTGTCCCTCATTTCCTGCCGGAACTCATCCATTTCTCGCTGGAAGGATGCTTGCTGTTCGGAGAGCAAGCAGACAAGATCATCAAGTGCTGGGTTCTCCAAGGCAGGTGCAGGAGAACCGGGAGTGTTCCCTTGATGGAACTGAGGTTGCTGGTGAGACTGAGGGTACTGCTGTTGGTAAGGCTATTGTCGATGCCTCCACCATCGTCCCTGATAGGTGGGACGAGGACTATGGTGAGACTGTGGATGGTGGGAATATTGGGGTTGTTGTTGCTGTTGTTGTTGGTTGTACTGGTTGCCCTGAGCTGGAGACTAGTGCTAGGATGAAGTGCCTCCGGTGGACCAACGAAATCCGGGGTGATCACGGCGAATCCTTGGCTGCTGGGGGTACCGTTCGTACCATAGCATGTTGACTTCCATCAACGGCTCCTGCTTGAAGGGTGGAGGTAGTAGTGCTGCCAATGGCTGATCCGGCTGATAGACCACCATCTGAGTGTCCTGAAATGGCGGCTGTTGTGAATAGTGCGGCAACTGTTGTATCAACAACTCCTGGTCATGGTGAACATGGCGGTATGCGGGAGGTGGTGGGGTAGAACAGCTACCTCTAGACTCAGACAGTGACCTGGGAGGCGGATGTGAAGATGATTGTGCTTCTTGAATACTCAAGATGTGAGTCTTCAGGTCACTCATGCACTTAGCCAGCTGGTCTATCTGTGCTAGACCTTGGCCTTACTTCTTCTCCAAAATATCAATGCGGTCCAACTTTTCACTGATTATGCCCATGTCAGCAGCTGATGATTCATCTTGTGCTATCGGTGCTGACGAAGTATGGGGACCGGCATCGATGCGGGCAATCCTCTGATATGCTCCTACTCCTTGGGAGGGGGGTTCTGTTGTGTGTAGACTCGGGCTTGTTCCATGACTGTAGAGTTCTCTACCATTCCTCCATAAATGGCCCAAACGTCATCTTCACCCTTAGAGAAATAGGACCCACCACAAGAGGCATTAACAAGCCCTTGCAGCTCCGGTGTCAACCCACAGAAGAAACTCTGAACCAAGTTGGGCTTTGGTATATCATGATGTGGACACCGGTCAATGAGCTCTCTAAAGAGATCCTAAGCCTCATGGAATTGTTCATTCGGGATCATTGTGAAGTTACTGATCATAGCTCTTGCTGCGTTTGTCCGGCCGAGTGGATAGTACTTATTCAAATATGCGGTCCAGAGCTACTCCCAAGTGTCGATGTACCTCCCCAAATGTTTCAGCCAATAAGCGGCTCTATCAACCAAGGAGAATGGGAAGGAAATCATTTTGATTGTGTCCTTAGTCACAAACCTGTCATGGATTGTACTGCATATCATCTCAAATTCCTACAGATGGAGGTGCGGTTCCTCAGTGGCTAGCCCGTGAAACTTGGGCAGTAGCTGAATAGTATGTGGGCGAAGCCCGAAGTCTCCATATATGGGAGGGAGTCGGATCCATCGGTGGGTGAGGGTTGCAGAGGGGTTGTGCAACTGCCTCATGGTTGCTGGAGGCGGCCTCTCATGGTCAGGTCCTCCTCCTTCTGCATTTGGTATTTCACCGCCCTCATTTCTTTCTTCTCGGCCTTCACGCATTTCCCTCATGATTTCACCAATGAACACTCCCTAGTCTCAGATTTTTCGTTGCATGGTTTCCAGGGAGGCTAACAGTGAGTTGTTGATGGCATCTTGATCAAATATGTATGGAGGCAGTCTCTGCTCATCTGGGTGTTCCTCTCTACCTTCCATATCTTGGTTTTCTGCAAAGCCAAAAGAATCCATCTCAGGTGTCGTCAAATGCTCTGAACATTGTGTTGCACCAAATTCTGACACCACTGGACTGATAGAAGAAGAAGGATGATCGAGGGTGAAGGATATGGAATTATCCTCAAGCGCATCATGGAAGCGTGATCGTCGTATCGGATACGACGTAGAAAGACTAGTTGTACTAGTTGTTCTGTGCAGTGGATTTAAAAAATTTTCATGTGATGAAACCACATGATCCAAGAGTGATTCTCCGATCGTTTCATCTATAACCGCAACAAGTATAAAGGAATACCTCTTGAAGTGTGGTTGATCGAGTCTCTAAGAGAAGAGACCTCCTGTCTCAAGTCTGATCGTCGGAGAGATTGCTTGCGAGCACAGGGATGAACCGCGTAGTCCTCGCAATCCAACAAGATGATCCAAGCATGGTTGCACCTGATCTCATCGTACGATATCAAATGTCTCTATCGTGAGCATAGTACTTCTAGAAGGATGAGAACCGAAGAATGTCGAAGCGACGACTCGGTGGCGAAGGTGACGACGAGTCTCTACTCTAGGGTTGGTGACGGCCACCAAGAAATAGAGGGAGAGAGGTTGCCGTGTGAGAAGAAAAGAGAGAGAGAGAGAGGGCTCCAATATTGCATAGCCCTAGAGAGCATGGTATGCCTCTCTATTGATAGAGTTTTGGGATCCATGGATCTCAATCCATGCGACATATAAAATCAATGGATGAGATTGATTTATATCTAATCCAATAGTCAAGATTGTTGTTGGTAAAACCAACAAGTTATGATCTAATTTAGATTAAAATATATTTGACAAAATCAAATATAAATAAATCCTAAATTACACCAACAAATAAGGAGAGAATATACATGGAGATTACATCTCCCATGTATATACTTGGTGGACGGCCACCCATTCAAAATAGGACATGAGTGCCGCCCACTTGTTTCCCAATGGAGGCAATCTCATGAGATTTCATGAGATTGCATATCTCCATGAAAATCACTCATTATTTATTTCCAACAAATTTGTTGTGATATATTCGTCAAATTTAATTCACAATTAATTTTGAGAATATTGCAATCTTGCCATTAAAAAATTGTGAATCATATTCACAACCCAAAACAACATATAATTTACATTATCAATTAATTACACAATGTGTATCCAATACACATAATAATTAACCAACAAATATAAATTATAATTAGCTCTATCTAATACATTATAAATCACATTTATAATATATTATGAATAATTGGATATCTCTATCCACATTTTTCTTATCCATAATAATTAAATCACATTTAATTATGTTGGACAATTTCTACACGCATCAAGATGATTAAATCACATTTAATCATTATTTCTTCATTGCTTTGATCTATGGAATTATTCTTGAACCCTTCATGAATAATGCGATTTCTCCGCAGATACTAGGAGATAAGGACAGGGTGATTGTATTGTTCCACGTATAGTGACTTGGATGTTAAGATCATATCTCAAATCCAAATTCCATGGACCTCGCACTGATGCTTGATCAAATAAAGACCGTAGATCTAATCTTCTCATTGCATCTGAATCTCATTCAGATCAATGTCCAGTACATGGACTAAGATTAGTTTACTTCTCTAATGAGAGGTGTCACTAAAATCCAAACCTGTTTCATCACTCCCTCGGAATGGAAGCGTCATGGTTATACAATCGTTTATGATCACATCACCCTCATGTATTTCCAATACATGTACATCCTGCATACTGGAAGACCTATGCCCATTCTGAAGATAAAGATCTCTTTTATATTGTCATCCTCAGCGTTTGATCATTAAGTTTCTCATCATTGAAACTAAGAGGTAAAGGTGTTTTGCTCATCATTGAATGGACCATGTCCATGATGGTCCTGTTGCGTCTTTCAGCAACACCATTATGTTGGGGAGTTCCATGAGGAGTGAGATTGGAAACAATTCCATTCTCCTTAAGGTATTCCTTGAATTCATCTGAGAGGTACTCGCCACCTCGATCAGATCGAATCTGCTTAATCTTTCTATCAGTGTGGTTCTCAACCAAAGCCTTGAACTCTTTGAACTTTACAAACGTTTCGGATTTATGACGTAATAGGAAGATAAACCCGTATCGCGATTGGTCATCGAGAAACATCAAATAATATCGATATCCATTTCGAGTCATGGTACTGAAGGGACACATACATCAGTATGTATTAGGTCAATAATACCTTCGCATCTTGTAATCTTATTACAGAAAGGCATCCTAGTCATTTTACCTCGAATACAATGTTCCAGGTAGGCAAAGATTGAACCTGTAGAAAATATAAAGGTCCATCCTTTATCAATCTGTTGATCCTATCAACAGACAAATGACCAAGCCTTTGATGCCAAATCATATTTGAATGATTTTTATTCTCCCTGGAACTCTTAGCGTTTTATTAGTGGTTGTAACATTCATGACATTCTCATTAATGCACAATTCATAGAGTCCTCCAGAAGTTAAAATACCCTCTGCAATATACTTATCATTATGATTTATGACTAATTTATTACAGAATAGGAATGAATATCCACTTCTAACTAGCTTAAAAACAAATATTAAATTCCTTCTAACTTCAGGTACATAAAGACACTCTTTAAGTACCAGGACTCTACAACTAGATAATGATAGTTGACACGTCCCGACGGCGACTGCCGCAACACTTGCATTAGATCCCATCTGTATGACTATCTCCACTTCTTCAAGATCTCTAGTTTCCTGAAACAAATGCAACAAATTGCATACACGAACGGAAGCACCAGAATCTACAACCCAACTTCATTCTCGTCCAACGAGAAAGCTAGTTTCAATGATGAAAGTAGATTTCATACTTGTTGGGGCTTTACCTTTGTCTGATGACTTCAGGTATTCCGGGCAATTACGCCTCCAGTGCCCCAACTTTTTACAGTGGTGACCAACGTCGGATTTCTTCGATACTATCAGTGTAGATGCACTAGAAGATGAGCCAACGCCTTGACTCTTATGCTTTATATTCTAGGCCGAGTCCTTCCGAGAACCTTGCTTCTGACCGCGCTTCCCTCTGACCTGCGCAACCTTTGCACTGCCAACGGGACCATCTTTCTTCATTACGTCTTCTGCATACTTTAATGCAGCAAGAAACCCAGCATTCGATAAGTCCAACCTGTTAATGTGGAATGAAACCACAAAATTATTGACAGACTTGGGCAAGGATAATAGAATGAAATCAGCTTACATGTCTGCATCCATGTTGGCCCCAAGAGTCATCAGTTCAGACAAGTACCCAAACATTTTGAGTACGTGCTCTCGAACCGAGGTTCCTTCCTGCATCTCGCAGCGAATGAGTTCTTTCATTATATTGTAACGCTGGGTGTGGTTGATGTCACCAAACATATCTTTCAGATTCTGCATTATCTCCTGGCATGTGCTCATCTCCACATGTTGCTTCTGCAGAACATTAGAGAGAGAACCCAGGATATAGCATCTAGCCAAGACATGATCTTCATCATACTTGTCATTGTATGCTTTTTCTTCCTTGGATTTAGGGCTCTCATGCTTGTCCTCGGAGAGCACATAACTTATGCGCTCTGCAGAGAGAACAAGCTCCAAATTACAGATCCAATCCGAGTAATTTGGACTGTTCAACTGATTGACCTCAAGAAGCCTGCTTAGTGGGTTTAAGGACTTCATTTTCTGAAATTAAGAATGCACTATATTAGATCATATAATCATATATTCATATTTATGATATTTGATTAAGGCATTTTAAATCAAAATATTCTTGTTTTGTCAATCTTGAAGGTTTATTCCCTTAATCACTTTCAAAGTAAGAGATATACTTAGCATTATATCTCAAGCAAGAATTGGGATCGCCTCCTTATCTTTGTCATATCCCAATAATATGAGAACCTATGACTCCAATAAAGAGAAGCGGGAACACATTCCGCCTTGCAAGTCCAACTTGCATCTCCCAATTCGGTCTTTAATACCCAGGCCCACCACCCCTAAGGTGATGTTGACCTGTCATTAATTGAACCAACCGTCAACAGGAATACAACTCGCTATGCGCAATCCAATATCGCCCCAATAATATGAGGACCCGATATTGGGGTCACTATGCATACATCCTTACTCTTTCGAGAAGCGACGAGCCTGATCCAGATGTGCTTGCATACAGGAGCTGTTACTTCGGACAGGTGTCTCCCATATGCAATCCTTGGCAACGGAACCCTTCGCCTTGACCGGAGACCATGGATGTCACTTATGTGATCCTCCACTCATATTCAAATTTTAATTAATTATCATGAATCACATTCACATAATTAATTCTTCCAAGAGAAATAATAACTCTATTCATAATAGAGTGTCTCAATTGGACATAATCAATTTAATCATATTAAATTAATTATCAATCAAATTCAATCAACAAACTTGATTATTTTACTTGAATACATATATGGTAATATCTTATTAATTCGAATTTTAATAATTAGAAAATACACCTTGATTTCCTCCAGCATTATCGAGTCCCTACTCGCTATCATGGCCAGTACCGACGAGAGTGGCACGGACCACATACGTTGCAACCCGCAACCCCGATGCTCCCTGACTACACACCATATCCACCTCAGGAAAGGATAATACCAAATATATCAATTTGTACATGAGATGATCATCGGTTCTTCAACCGAAATTATACCATATATTAATAATCAAAAAATTTTTTATTATAAGGAAATTTGCTACACAAATTCCCAATCCTATTCAAGTATCAAGTTTGATGATTGTGTTTCCAATTATGATCTAGATCAAATCTAATCAATTAATTGGTTGAGGCCAAGTCAATTAAGTAAATAATCATATACCAATATTTCACAAATATTTTCCATAATTATTTCATGAAATTAACAATTAATTTCATTAATTGACAATCACATGGTTCTTGATTAGGACTGCAATTTCAGTAGTGACCCCTACTCCCTAAAATTAACATATCTCAATCAATTTAAATCCAAATTAGACAAAATCAATTTTCAAAGATTGCTAACTTGATTTAGGACAGAAACTAAGTGAGTTTCACGAATTTCGTGGCGGATCAGAACTGTAATTAACTCTTTAATCGTGTTAAGATCTGCAGTTCCCGCAACAGTGCATACATGTTCATTAAAACAACCATATCTCGAGCATACGAAATCCGAATTACGCAAACTCAGATCCTATGGTTTCCTTATTTAATGGGGAAAAAATAGTTTTTAAACATTTTAAACATGACCGAAATTATTTACTAAACAGATCTACGAAATAAAATGCGAGAAAAAACTTTCGTGACCTTAACGAACCCAAGTCGTCCTCGGTTTGCGAATCATTTTCGAAACCGTCAACCTGACTCTGATACCACTTGAAGGATATGGAATTATCCTCAAGCGCATCACGGAAGCGTGATCTTCGTATCGGATACGACGTAGAACGACTAGTCGTACTAGTTGTTCTGTGCAGCGGAATTTAAAAAATTTTCATGCGATGAAACTACATGATCCAAGAACGATTCTCGGATCGTTTCATCAATAACCACAACAAGTATAAAGGAATACCTCTTGAAGTGTGGTTGATCGAGTCTCTAAGAGAAGAGACCTCCCGTCTCAAATCTGATCGTCGGAGAGACTGCTTGCGAGCGCGGGGATGAACCGCGTAGTCCTCGCAATCCAACAAGATGATCCAAGCACGGCTTCTCCTGATCTCATTGTACGAGATCAAACATCTACTTCGTGAGTGTAGTACTCCAAGAAGGGGAGAACCGAAGAACGTCAAAGTGGCGGCTCGGTGGCGAAGGCGATGACGAGTCTCTCTACTCTAGGATTGGTGACGGCCACCAAGAAATAGAGGGAGTGAGGTTGACGTGTGAAAAGAAAAAGAGGGAGAGTGTTTTGATCCAATATTCCATAGCCCTAGAGAGCATGGTATGCCTCTCTATTTATAGGGTTTTGGGATCCATGGATCTCATTCCATGGGACACATAAAATTAATGGATGAGATTGATTTATGTCTAATCTAATGGTCAAGATTGTTGTTGGTGAAACCAACATGTTATGATCTAATTTAGATTAAAATATATTTGACAAAGTCAAATATAAATCAATCCTAAATTACATCAACAAATAAGGAGAGAATATACATGGAGATTATATATCCCATGTATTAACATGGTGGACAGCCACCCATTCCAAATAGGACATGGGTGCCGCCCCCTTGTTTCCCAATGGAGGCAATCTCATGAGATTTCATATCTCCATGGAAATCTCTCATTATTTATTTCCAACAAATTTGTTGTGATATATTCTTGAAAAATAATTCACAATTAATTTTGAGAATATTGCAATCATGCCTTTAAAAAATTGTGAATCATATTCACAACCCAAAACAACATATAATTTACATTATCAATTAATTACACAATGTGTATCCAATACACATAATAATTAACCAAAAAATATAAATTATAATTAGCTCTCTGTAATACATTATAAGTCACAATTATAATATATTATGAATAATTGGATATCTCTATCCACATTAGTCTTATCCATAATAATTAAATCCCATTTAATTATGTCGGATAATTTCTACACACATCAAGATGACTAAATCACATGTAATCATTCTTTCTTCATTGCTTAGATCTATGGAATTATTCTTGAACTCTTCAAGAATAATGCGATTTCTCCGCAGATACTTGGATATAAGGACAAGGCGATTGTATTGTTCCACGTATAGTGACTTGGATGTTGAGATCATATCTCTAATCCAGATCCCATGGACCTCCCATTGATGCTTGATCCAATCAAGACCGTAGACCTAATCTTCTCATTGCATCTGAGTCTCATTCAGATCAATGTCCAGTACATGGACTAAGATTAAGTTACTTCTATAATGAGAGGAGTCACTAAAATCTAAACATGTTTCATCACTCCCTCGGAATTGAAGCGTTATGGTTATACAATCGTTTATGATCACATCACCCTCAGGTATTCCCAATACCTATACATCCTACATACTGGAAGACCTATGATCATTCTGAAGATAAAGATCACTTTTATACTGTCATTTTCAGGGTTTGATCATTAAGTTTCTCAATCTTGGTCACTAGGAATTGATATAGATCATATGCTTTCCCAAAGCATATATCTTACCTTCAAATTCATGTCATGCTTCCAAAGCATGACGACCATGCATAGAATTTGATCAGTCCCAATACCTGATGTGTGAGCTCATGTCTCCCGCTTCATAAGTGAACCTGTATGATCCCTTTGATAGATTGTATTTCTCATATGCCCTTACATACACACCAGCTCGCCGGTGTTATAGACCTTGGTTAGGTCATCAACCTATTGGTCTGCCAAATGTACATACTCAGACATATAGGAACACATCTATCTCTGGTCAGAGGATGCATGCCTATGTTGTGACAACATTCAACATAGGTCTTTGGTTATCTCGATCTCGTCAAATCAACCCATTGACTCAACTAACCTGACACCTCCGAATCACTATTCCCATGCAGAGGACCTGCATCAAGAGGTTAGTCAGATATCAGCCATTTGAGAAAGGATTGTCATATCCTACTCAGGCTGGAGATCATCACTTAACAATCATTTGACGATGCTTAATGAGTCCTCTATCTAACTCCTTAGATATTCATCCATGCATCGGCCTCTATGATTTATTCAGTGAATCAACAGATGTATGATCATCAAGTTGGCCATGGTACATAACCCTTATTGTACAGAGGGACCTTATAGTGCATTCATTCAATCAATCTCAGAAAGGGAGTGAAAAATAATCAATAACTTTTATTGATAAATCATTTATTACAATAGCATTTATTGTAGGAATGGTTCGTCCGGGGCTCACATTGCTAACAGAGGGGGAACAGGGTGGAAGTAATCTCAGGCTCGGAGAAGTAGGTCTGGACTCCCCGAAGCCGACCTAGATGAAAAAGGAGGAGTGCTCGATATCGGTGCCACCGGATGTGGCCTAATGGATCTCCTCTCCATCATCTTGATCTAGAGAGATAGGCAGATGAGACTTGGAAAGCAAATAATATTTTAATTCAAACCCAAAATTCACTTACGCAACCCTTGAGATGAAGACCGTGAAGGTTCGGTCCATTATCTTATCAAATTTTATTGGGTTATCAATCAATCTATCAGAGCGCTTGAACGAGTTGTTAGGAACCCTACTTTCCTAGCTGACTGTCCCAATCCACGTTAGATCTTTCCAAGCTAGTACGAATTGCAAACCGTAACCCGGTTGTTCCCGCTAATTCAATCTGCTAAGGATATCACGGTCCGCTTTATCGGTTACTGGAGAGATCCTCACTGGAGACGACTAACCACGACCAGTAGTCAACTATTATTTCGAGTATGGTTCTACCCTAGTGTCGACTCACTCTCTCGCAGTAGATTAATCAATCAATGAGGGGGTTGCTCTCCCCAAAACAAAAATACTATGAGGTGAATTTTAAGTCAAGTTTGCTTTAGCAGTCCCAATTTTATTGCTTTCACTTTTTAGGTATTTTGCTGAACAAACATCGTCTAACGAATTTTCCAATTTCCTTGATATTTGAAGTCCAATAAAACTGGGGGAGGAAAACAGAAAAGCCGATGCACGGTCAAAATCTATGATGCATGCTGGGATAGAGATGTGTACCTTTCTGCCAGCACTCTACATGCAAAGTGATCCACGCATAAATTAAAGACAATAAATAAAACTACCTAGATGCATGCACGAGGAAATCGCCCTAAGATGAGTAACTTCTATTAACGTGAAGAACAAGTATCTATGACTAGGAAGAGAGTCCGAAGTCCGGTTTTGGGGGTCAATCGGTGTCCACCACAATGGATCCTGCACGCATTGTATACGACCCCTCCCGACACGTGGTCTCTAGTCCAAGCCAAATAGCTTTTTCAGTTGATTTTTAGCCAAGTCCAATTACGATCTAAAGGTGCAGGCAAGATATTAGGGATTGGGCCATAGCTTCTTAAGTCATCACAATCAGCAGAAAATTCCTATGTCTAGGGGCTAAATCCTCGTGAAACAAATAGAAATAAAAGCAAGAAAAGCCGCGAAAAACACAAAACCGCGGTGAGCCCCAAGTGAACAAACACTTAGAAATTAGGCCCGAGTATCCTGGGGAGTCCAAGTTATTACAAATTGAGTCTCTCTCTCTCTCACTTCAAATTACAAATATTTTAAGCTACAAAAACTCTACAAAAAGTGATGGTCTTCTCAAGCTTCCAAATTTTCTTTGATGCAAAGTGAGCTTTCACGTTGGTGCCCAAGAACCTAATATAGGGTGCTTCCCTCGCTCAGCGGTACCTCGCACAAAATCCAACAAAAAGGGTTTTTAGACTAATCAAACAATATAATCAAATAAATATGTAAAAAGATAGGCAAATATTCACAATCAACAAAGTTACTAAACTACGCTATTGCTCCCGGGCAACGGAGCCATTTGATTTACCGCGAGATACGAGATACGATGGTCTAAATGTCTCACAAGGTGGAGACAAAGTCATTGCGGCGACCCTCGGTAAATCACGATTAAATCAACAATTAACCCACGAATAGTATCAAGCAATGGAAATCAAAGTGTGGAGTTAAAATTTTTTATAACTGTACAAAATATGTGTATATATGCAAGTATGTAGAGTGTCGAACACAGGGAGCAAATCGGTAGAATAAGGCAATAATGCTCAGAAATGTGAAAGTGGTTAAATGCCTACAAGTGCTGTTTTTGTGGGTTTTGAATTTTATATTTTTTTATTTATATTTGGGTTTTTAGTTTACTGATTTTGTATTTTCTTTTTATATTTTGTATTTTTATATTTTCTTTTTCTTTTAATAAATATATAATGTATATAAGGAATATATATGTATACTAGAGATAAGGGAGGGATAAAAATAGGGGAGAATTCACAAAATACAGGAAATGGAATGTTTTTGTGATTTTTATATTTTCCTGATGTTTTTGTGATTTTTCTAGATTTTTCCTTTTTTTTATTTTTAAGGGCAAAAACACTAGTAAACAGTGAATACAATATAGATGCGAGACAAAAATATAGAAATAAAATAGCCAACAGGAGTGAAGACTTTTCTAGTTAATTTTTATAGATTGATAATAGGATAAGGAAATTTCAGAGACAGAAAACACGATTTTTGGAGTTTTTATGAATTTTTTAGATTTTTATGTAGATTTTAAGAATTTTGCTATTTTTAGGGATTTTCTTTTGTAATTTTTAGGGATTTTTGGTCAATAAATAAATAAACTAAAACACACGAAATATAATTTCTTTTTTGGAATTTTTCAAAGATTTTTATAATTTGTATGTATTTTCTAATGCAAACAGTGACAAAAAGGCTTGTTTTTATTTGTAATAAATATGAAAATGCAATAAAAATGCAAACTAAAAATATGGCATTAAACTACAATGCAACAAGAGCCTATGGTATTTTTTTGGTGTTTTTTGAGTTAAAATGATGCATGAAATAAATGCAAACATCCAAGCAAAAGCACAATACTGGCAAGGGCATAGATGTAAATACACAGAAGTCCCAGGACCTACATGAAATTTTTCGAAAAATATATAACGCTAAACACAATTTTCTAGACTAAAAAAATACTAAACTTGGAGGGGGTTCGCTGCAAAATGTCCAAACTCATGCGCACTAGCATGTGACCCAGTAGGGGTATTTTTGCAATATTACCAAACTCCATGGGCTGACATGTAATTTTACCTAAATATTACAACTTAAATAGAACATTCATGGACTGAATTGGAATAAACAAACCACGGGGGGTCCGATGCAAAATGCCCACCACCCCATGTGTGTGAGTCACGTGAGGTGACGTAGCTAGGACCTAAATACAAATAGTGAAAGTATGGTGGTCTAGATGCAAATATTACAGAAATACTTAAACTACAGATTGAAGTTTATGGACTAAAAATAAAATGCAAAATCGGCGTGGGTGTAGGTGTAAAATACCCATGCCTAATATCCTCGTGTGTGATCGAACAATTGGGGAGCACCCACTTGACACGTGGCGCTTCAAGGTTGCACGATGACGATTCGCACAGGACGGGCGAGATTAGATCTTCCCCGAAGATCTAACGCTGGTGGCATGATGCGATCCAACGACTGATACCAGAACTGGAGCAGTGGCCTGATCGAATGGCGGAGAAGCCAAGGGGAAGAACGGGGAAGAACGTCGGCGAGGCGAACTTCCCCGAGCTCGATCTCGGGTCTCCGGCAGTCTGGAGGTGTGAAGAATGGCCGGGCGTGCTCCTGGAAGGTCAGGCTATGTGCTGGAGGTCTTGGGTTCGTCGGAGGAGCGTTGTGGCACTAGCGCGAAGGCGGCAAAGCCTGGACCTCCATATAGCTCCGACGAACTACACAAAATGACCTCCAGTTGAGTTGAACGCGCTTTAACCTGTAAAAAGGGGTGAAAGGAACCAGGGCAAAATTCCTGGTCCCTGCGGAGTTTGAATGGTCGTCGGAGGTGGACTATAGAAGGCGGAGGAGATACGGTCGGAGGAGCGTTCCGGCGATGGGTTGATGGACGACGAGAGAGCGATCGCCGAGGGGATCTAAAGGTGCTAATCTACTCCTACAACTACAGGGAAGCAAATGAAGGTAGAAGGAAGGGGAGAAGGGATATACCTCGATGGCCGGAACCAGAGGAGGGGGAACCTCGATGCTGGAGGTCGGCAGAGATGGTGGAGCCGCTACAAGGCTTCCTCGACTCGCTTGAGGGTATGGTTGAGGAGCTGTCACCTCCAGCAACACGAAGAATGCCAAAGGGTGGAGGATTGCTGGCAAAGAAGGGTTCAAATCCGAGCTCGAAGGTGGCGGATCGATTATAAACATGGTGGTGGCGTCTCCTTCAAGCGAGGACCACACGCAAATGATGGAGATTCTACGTGATCTGAAGATATGGTGTGGCTAAGTGAAGATCAAGGAAGGATTTCCAAGAAGAAATCGAGGGAAGACGACGAAGGGATTTGGCTCGAAATTGGGCAAAATCAGGAAGAAATCACGCTGTCAGAAGGTGGCAGCCCTTGGTCAGGAAGTTGACCGAGGTCAACACTTGACCGTCTCTGGTTGGTCCACGTGGACCAACCAGAAAAATACATGTCAAAATTATTTGTAAATTCGAAATAAAATAGTAAATGAATTTATTAATTTTAGATTATATAATAAAAAATGTTTCTTATTTTACAAAGAATTTTATGGTGATTTTTATTTATTTTTAAGAGGTATATAATTACAAGTTAACTTTTATGCCCTATATAGGTATATATATCTATATATTTTATTATTTTATTTTGTGTATTTACTTTATTTATTTTTGTTTATTATTTTATAAATTTATAGAATATTTTTATACACTTAAATATATTTTTATTTGAGTTTTAAAATGTATTTTGTATACTTAATAAAATATAAACACTAATTCTATAGGTATATGTATAGGTATTATACCTAGGTATGCTATTTATATAAGTATTTTATTTTGTGATTTCTTTAAGTTTTTATTATGATTTTAATATACACAATTATTATAATTAACATGTGCAAAATTATAAAAATGTAAAATTATGAAATAATGAATAAATAATAAAATGAATATTTTAATCAGTACAAGTATACAATAGGGGTCCAAAACTCAACTTTCAAAGCCTATCTCCGCCAAATACGAAACCACCTTCATTAAATAGATTATTGAAAATTATATACAATTAAAGGTGAGTTGATGCATTTCGAGCTTTTATTTGAGAGATACAGATCTGGGAAGTTGGTATTTTGGAATTTTACTCAGATCATAACTTGTTATCTGTATAGTATTTTTGAGTGAAATAAATTTTGTATTTTTTCTTTATTTAAGTATCTACATCTTTCATGTACAAAATTTCTTTATTTGAGGTATAAAAAGTGAAACCAAAAATAGGTCCCAACATGAATAAAGAATGAAGGAGATCTTTATTGTATTATGGCCCTTATCTCCCCCTACTTTATTCCTTATCGACCTTGTCATCGAGATGACTAGGTCTCGGGGTTTCGGGTCATAAAATAATTACAATATTTTATTCTTTTTCTTTTCTTTTATTTATTCTATAATTTTGGATTTAAGAGCAGTATTTTATACACTATTTTCATGCACATGCAGTAATGCAAAGATGAAGGAATTAATGGTATTTACATGTATTTGCCAAGGTTTTTGAGGCCAAAACGATAGAATAAAGATGATGAAATGTGGATTCATCACTAGCTATAGTTTTTGCCTTGGACAAATTCAGATCATATATTCTTGGATCCAAAGTGACTATCTTTACTGATTATACCGCCATCAGGTACCTCATGGCAAAGAAGGATGCAAAAGCGAGACTGACTAGATGGATCTGTCTACACCAGGAGTTTGATATTGAGATTACGGATAAACCTTTAGTCAAGAATGTGGTGGCGGATCATCTCTCCTGTTTGGAAAATCTTGAGGAATCTGAGTAGATGGATCCCATTACAGATACCATCCCAGATGAGGCGATCCTTGCTATCGCCTCTCTCCCATTGTACGCCGACATTGTGAACTATCTCGTTGCCAAAAAGTTCCAAAAGGTTGGCCCATTCAACAACTTGAGACTTTCCTTGCGAAGGCCGAGTCCTACCATTGGGAGGATCCCATCATTTGTCATGAAAGAGGGTATAGCATCTGGCGTCGGTGCATTCCTCAGGAGGAGTACCACAACGTCCTCACTTACTACCACAAGCTTGAGGTAGGAGGACATCATTTTGGGAGGAGAACATCATATAAATTGCTCCAATCTGGCCTTTGGTGGCCAACCCTCTTCAAGGATTCTGATGAATTTTTGAAAAGGTATATTGACTATCAGAGGATGTTCACTTGTGGACAGTGTGATATGATGCCGGTGCAAGCCATTCACTTCTTTGAGGTTTTTGATGCATGGGGCATTGATTTCATTGGTCCATTTCCTAAGAGTCGGGGATTTGAGTACATTCTTTTGGATGTTGATTATGTGAGTCGTTGGGTTGAGGCCATACCGGCTTGAACTGTAGATGCTAATACTATTTGTAGATTTTTGAGGAAGAATATCATTTCATGGTTCATGGTGCCTAGAGTATAGATATCTGATGGGAGGCCTCATTTTATTAACGATAAGGTAAAGGTCCTTGCTAATGAGTTTAGCATAGACCATCCAGTAGCCACTCCATATCATCCTCATAACAATGGACTTGGTGAAGTATCGGATAGGGAGATCAAGACGACATTGCAGAAGGAAGTCTGCCCAGACTAAAAGGATTAGTCACAGGTTTGCACTCGGTATTGTGGGTGTATCAAACATCCTTAAAGACTCCTTTTGGTACATCACCCTTTAATCTCATTTATGGCAAGACCTTCCATTTACTTGTTGAGATTAAGCATAAGTCACTATGGGCTATAACTGAGATATTATTGGATTAAAAGAGCATATGAGATCAAAGAAAGATAGAATTGGCAGCCTTGGAGGAGCTTAGAGTTATAGAATTTTCAAACAGCCTACAGTATAAGGAGTGAGTAAAGGAATGGCATGACTTATACCAGCCATAAACAGTTTGAGCTTGATCGGAGAGTATGGTTGTTTGATCCCATGCTTAGATTATTTCGAGAGTAAAAGGAAAGGACCATACATGATCCGAAAGGTGCATAACAATGGCAGTATCCACATCTCTGAGATGTCATCTGAGTCCACATTTCGTGTCAATGGTCAGTGCCTGAAGCCCTATCTAGATCATGATCTGTTGATTGTTGATGACCCCCGATATATTTTGCATGAGATGTGGTCTTTTACTGACATCAGTTGCATGTCGTGCTCGATTATCACTATCTTCTGCCCTGTATAGATCCTGATGTCCATATCATCTCATTCATTATTCTAACACCCCATCTACTTCTTGTGATTATGTTATACATAGGGTGTACTTTACCCGAAGTATGGGGGCGTCAGATTGATGATATTCTTTTGATTCTTTTTACCTATGTTTAGTTGCTTATACTTAGGCATATTTTACCCTAAGTATAGGGGAGGTAGACCCTGTACATCCTATCCCTCGGTTTCCCCTTTGGGTACAATCTCCTATACCTAGGATTACTTGATACTAAGTATAGGGGGATCACCAATTTCTATTCATTCTATTCTTTGATTGGTCATTATAGTATATCCCTTCTTTTCACTTCCCAATACTAAGCATGAGTTATGCCTTCTTCATCGCTCTTTGATAACTCTGAGGACATCGTTCGAGCTAAGTATAGGGGGTGTCGTATATATTACATATATACATTAGCCATAACTCGTACTTTGATTGATTATTGTTAATAAATAAGATGGCTAAAAACCACTTATTAAAAATCACAAAATTTTGAAAATTTAAAATTTTTCTTGTATATAAAATTCTCTCTTACATGTACATAGCTATTTATAAAATTATTTTTGTAAAATGATTGTAAAAGGATTTTGAGTTTAAAGGTTTGTAAATATTTTTGTATCAAAAAATATGTATCTAGTACAAAATTTTTGTAAAATGTTTGAAAAATAAAAGTTTACAAACCCCAGTATAAATGTTTGTAAATAGTTTGCAAAACTTCTGCATCCATGCATTCAAACATTTTCAAAAATTTTACATGATTCCGAATAGTTTTCATAAAAAAATATTATTTGTTTATATTTATATATTCTTCCAAATCATAGCTGACATTTAAACTAGTATGTAATTAAATTGGAAAATGGAGCTTGGTTATGACCTTAATCCACCTAATTCTAAGATGAACCATACATGATTTGTGGTTAAGAATTTTCACGTCCTTTAGTGACTTAATTCTTTGAGTCCACTAGGCTATGATCACATGTCATCTTGATGAGCCTAAGTAGAACACTTAACAATGCACACATGACTCTCACGGACAATGGCTTTACTTGCACTATCACCTTACACATAGCTCTCTATGGATGAGGTGATGAGGAGGTCGTTTCCTTTGGCTTATTTTAGCATACGATGGTAATACTTCTAGGTGGAACCTCTCATATTCCTTTCGGAAGGGAAGTGTGCCTCAACTTGGTCTGGTTGTGTTGAGGTCTAAAGACTGGAGTTGTGGGTTGCAATGATGCTTCAAAAGAGGGATAGTCTAGTGGCTAAAGAAAAAAAAGTCCTTATGTATATATGTTGCACCATGTAGATATGTTTTACATATGAACATCGATAAAAAAGTGCAAAACAAAAACTCCAGAGAAGTGGATAGGACTGATTGAAAATAAAATGTCTGTCGGAGTGTATATAGCCAAATAAAGCAAAGCTTATGTTCCACCTTCTCATCTCATGAAGCTTGCAGCGGTAGACTTAATTACACTGGTTGGGCTCCTAGGGATACATGGCTAGACTAGTCATGGTCCATTCTCTTCTTTCTCGCCTCTTCTTGAGCCAGATGAACTTGAACTAGAAGGGAATACCTCCCTCATTGAGGAAAGAGCTGCTAGAGTAGGGAATTAGAGTTACCTTGTTAAGGGGGGTTGTTTCTTTATCATTTCTGAGGTGGGGAGCTACATATCACTTAAATAGTACAAGAAAAGATTCATGGTCATTAGAGTTTGTGTATGTAGACTTGTTCTGATCTAGATTATTGAGGAGTCTTGACCATAGAATGGTGGAACTTAGAGGCTGTTGAGTCTGAAACCTAGATCTCAATAAGGTTCTAACAAACTAATAATCCAAAGGTCTGACTGATCTCTATACTTCAATTTAATGAAGACGCGTTTAATATTCAATCTTGATTCTCCTTCTTCTTATTGTCTTCCCTTTTTCAAATAAATGTTTGCTAAGGGACTAGAAAGGTAAAGTATAGGGGGGTGACGAATCCTTGATTCTCACTCTTTATTCTTTCATTTTAGCTATTTATCTTGGCAAATCATCATGTAAATAGATGTAAATACAATAAGTTGGCATTATGCATGCATCTCTTAATACTGCATAATTAACATGTATTTGTGCAAAATTAAAAGAATAAAGGAAAATAAAAAGGAAGGAGGTATTTAAAAATATATAGTGGCCCGAACACCAAGAGAAGGTTAAGCCTTGACCTAATCGCCAAATAAAAGAAGTAGAGAGAGATAGGGCCTACTCTATGATGTACATATTACCTATGTATGTAAATAATTACTTTTTATAAAATAAAAATAAAATATTCTCTCCAGATCCTTGTATATATTTCTAAAAATAAAAAATAAAATAAAAATCAGAAAATGGGAATAAAAAAAATAAAATTCCTCTCTCATTGTACAAAATACATGTGTATATGTCACATCCCCTATCTATTTTATACAAGTAAATAACCTTTGAAAATAAAATAAAGTTTATGTTGTACTCATAAAATTATGTTGAAAATAATAAAATATAAAACTTGGGTATTTTTGTAAAAATAACAAAATAAAATATTTGTACATAACAAATAGGTATATTATACCTATATATAATACTATATATTGTATATACATTAATTTTTTCATTAAAATACTTAAAAATCACAGAAAAATAGTTTGAAAAATAATAAACATTTCTTTATTTTATATACTTTTTATTTTGAAACCATTTACTATTTTTCATTAGTTTTATAAATAATTTGTAAATTTCTTTTTTTATTGGTCGAGTCAATTGTCGACTAGTTGTCCACACCCTCTTCGAGGGTTGACACGATTCGACTCCTTTCGTCGGAGCATTTTATCCATTTTTTCCTGGTCGTGTCAGGCATCCTCTTGATCTGAGTCTTCGCCCAAGCCTTATCCTAGGATCCATCACCTTCGTGGATCCCTAGGAAGGCATAGATATTCCTAGGGTTGTAAGCTCTTGCTCGATTCTTCTTCCCTCCTCAGAAGCCTATAAATCTTCTCTTCCGCATCCACAGCAGCTCAGCTCATTCCTCGCTCCCACTTCGATGCCTAGCCACCTACAGTTGAGTGACAGCTGCTCGGAGAGACCCTTGGAGCTTAGTTTGGTGCAGTGACGATGAAGCTCACCCTTCGTGGCTGGAGATTCATTGCGAGAAGCTTCTTCGTCCGCCGCAATGCGGTTGAGGCCGTAACCTCGACGACCATCATCTCTTGGAGCTTAGGAGCCCATCCGGATCTTCAGGTATCTATCAATCCCTCGCTTTTTTCCTTTCGACTTAATCTACCAACGTAGCTCTGTCACACATCCACTTGCTCTGACCAAGTGGTCGGAGCTTCATTACCACCCTCCATCCTTATCGATTGAACACTCTATGACCATCCCATCCTGCACCGCAGTCTGATCATCCTTGGGCTTGATCCACATATCAAGATTGAGGCTAAGATCTCCCTCTGTAGCCATCCCCGTAGATCAAATCCCATCCACCCTCACTTATATGTGTTTTACCAAGCAATAACCCGGCCAAAGAGTTCCCTCCGAGTCGTTCTCCCATTTGCAGGTCCTAACGCACGCGTTGAGCTCTTTTCAAGCCTCCAAGTGCTCTTGCAGAGCTGTCCCAGGTCTCCCTCTACCGCCACATCATCCGGCCGATAGCTCCTACATCAGAGCCACTGTTCGATGCGGAAAGCTTATACGATCTTGTCGGAGCCCTCAGATCATTCATCATAGCCACGGATTCCATACGAGGCTCAGGTGAAAGTCATCGGCTCCTTGTTCTTGCTAGCCTGCTCTATGTCGTTGCATGAGCCCCGCGTCTGCCAGATTCCATCAAAGCTTCCGACCAGATCAGCTTTTTGGTCGTTGGATCTGACATTCTCTGACGCATCTACTCCACATGTTCTAAACACCATCGGCACCATTAGATCAGCAGTAAGAGGCGATCAAAGATGTATGCTAGACAGCCTCCATGCACGCCACGCATCCCACGTGCCCTGCACGCACCTCCTTGGGGTATATTGCTCTTTTACTTCCCATGTTTTTATGCTTTATTATATAGTGTTGTATATATAGTTGTAGTTTGAATATTTTGTAATTAGGACCTTTATGTTTTCTGTATTTGCATTTTAATCCTTCTGAACCGGAGACACGTGCATGTACACGTGAGTTTGTGGGTTATATGCATCACTTACCCGTGGAATTTATAGATTTTATGTTTTGAGTAGAACTTTTCTGGTAGATGCTAGATAACCATGTGTGCGTTTTTAAACATGTGCGTGAATATATTGGATAATTTACAAGATTCATCCAAAGCTTTCTATAATTGTTATCTTTTCACCATTAAACTTTTGCAAAATAGCAGCTAGGTCCCTACTTGTTGTGTGTGTGTTGTTTTTAATCATATAATTATCAAATTAATTCCAAAAAGTCCATAAAAACTGTAGTTAGCTCCTACTAACACGTAGTATTTGTGGTGATTTTTGTGAATTAATTTGATTTTTTGATATTTTATAAAAATAAAAAACCCAAAAAATTGTTTTGTCTATTTGATAAAATACATAAAAATTCGAAAATTTGTCTAAAAATTCCATAGAAATTTTAACTTAAAAATTGCGTGTGCCTTTGTGCGCTTTATCTTCAATAGCATTTTTCACTTAAAAATTCCTAATAAAAACCCTAAAAAGCTAAAAACATTAAAAATTATCAAAATAATAAAAAAAATCTAAAAAATTCAAAACATAATAATTTTAGTTTCTGTTGTTAGCTATTTTAATATACTCTCTCATAAAAATCACAAACAGAACATTAGGGTATTATTAGTATTTTAAATTTTCCTTTTAGTCCAAGATGTATATTGTTTACCTTACTTGCTTTTCTTTGATTGTTATAAAATCATATAAAATTGCAAAATCCTAGAAAATCACCAAAACATCTGAATATTTGAAAACATAAAAATATTTCTGTTTCTGATTTTTTAGCATTTTGACCGTAATAAAAATTATGAAGGTTTGCTTGTGTATTTGTTGTCCTTATTCCCTTGTTTGTCTTTTCCTTAATTTAAAAACATAAAAAATTTGCAAAATTAAAAATCAATAAAAATATGTTTTTATTTCTCTGATTACGACTACTTTGTAGGTTTTACTCATGCTCCTTGTGTTCAACCCCGGTCGCTATACTAGGTTAAATAAATTGTGGAGACCGTTGACATCGATTTTGTGCTTGGTTGCTTGATTTGTGTGGTGCTCTTATTTTCTTGTTGAGCCCGACGAGCTGATTCGGGTCACAACGACCTGCGATTATTCTTGATACTAACCTAGTTGGTTGGTTGTTCATTAAAGGGCATCCTGACTTGTTCCTCCCTTCCTCTCTTTCTAGAAGTCTATTGCACCAAGTGTCATGCACTTGGGTGAGCAGGGCACCCACTGCTGCTTTTCTCGCATCAACAATTTTTTCAGCTCTTTAAAAGTTAGGTACTTGTTTAGGATTTTCATTTTTTATCTATGCTTGTGCCTTCGTAGCTAGTTCTAGGACTCGCAACCTAGGTGCGTGTTTATTTAGGAAAATAAAAAGAAAAAAGTCATTAGACGTGTTATGAAAATGTCAAAAAAGAGAAGAGAAAATAAAATTGGGACTACTAATCTTATTTGATCTGAAATCATATGTAAGGATTCACTTGTTTTGGGAGAGAAAACCCCAGCGCATGGATTGCATGTACACTCCAGATTTGTGAGTGAGGGATGACACATAAAGTAGAGACATAGTCCAAATCTCTTTCAAGCTACTTAGTTTATACATTTAATCACTGTTCTTCAGTAGGTATTCTCAGGTTGTCGGAAATGGTCCGGGTTTCCTTAGAAAAGTAGGGGGTTTAGTGGACACCGCAATATCACGATCTTCAAGTAACACGGATAGCCAGAAACAGTCCGTACTTACCTCCATATTGGTAGAGAATAAGTGATTTCCTATAAGGACTCGTGAAAGTATTTAGGGGAAATTCGGGCACCTATTATCTCACATTAATCTGTGATAAGACATGTTTGCCAAATAACCATAAAACCAAAAAGATAAACGACCAAACTTTTACGGTCACCACTTGGCTGTGTTGGTGAAATTGGGGTTGCATTGTGTTTGTTTGAGAGGTGTGCGTTATACCGCATCTTATACGCCTTCGCACTCGTCTTCTTTGACTTGACATCAAGATATCTCCCAATATCCTCTTGACATCAAAAATGACGACCAGGCGGATTTTGTGCTCAGACTCTGTGAAATTTTGACGATCAACCATCCACCGTACATCTTCACAGACTCAGGATGTCCCTCTTATTGAGTTGATCCTATCTAATCACGAGGAGAGTTAGACCTTGATTCCCTTGCCTCCCAGCCCTTCTGTTGAGGCAAACCTGTGTTGAGTCGCTGAGCACGTGGTTTATTTTATGTTCGTTGCAATACGGGTACTTAGCAAATCAGTCAGAACCGACAGAAGATATCCGTGAAGACTATCTCGACTTTAATTTATATCTCGGATAAGTCCGGGGTCGAACACAGGAAGGCAAAGGAACAACTTCAAGTTAATTCAAAAATTAGTTCTAGATTTCCGTTGCAGATTTTTTTATTTATTTTTTCAATGCAAAAATAATGTGAGATGCAATATGTTAGTGAATTAAGACATTAAGAAAGCATGCAAGTTAGCCAAATTAATTTTAATAGGAAATCAGTTCAATTTAGATGAATTATATTTTTTGTAGAATTCTAATACATAGATGAATGCAAGAGATTTTTCAGAATTTTTTGGGTTAAAATACAACAATGAAAATGCATACTTTTTATGATTTTTTTCACAATTTTTCACAAAAATAAATGCAAAAGTCATGAAAATTATACTAGGATATAAACACGATGCAAGGAGGCGACAGTAATGTTTTTTTGGAATTTCTAACAAAATATGAATTTTTTATGCATTTTTAATATAAATAGAATGACAGTGAGTCATTAATTCCCAATAAATCCATATTATCAAATCATCCAAAGAGTGAATTATCCCAAATATATATATTTTAATAGGAAATACAGGAAAGTTAAAATTTTGCAAAAATGATATCTGTAGATTTAATTAAAAATCAAGTATTGAAATCACTCTACAATTTATTCGGGCACATGACAACTCCAATTAAGATGAAATTTGGACACTAATTAAATCACAATTCAGATCATCATTTACGATTTTTGTGGAATCTTTAGAGCAACCATGTTTCAGATATAAATTTAAGATCTTAAAGCGGGTAAAATATGCAAAATTACACTTGAACAATTTTAATTAATTAATCAGAACCCACAAAAATATAAATAAATATCCAGAAGATATACAATTAGTTGCTCCACAATATGGTATTTTTATTGAAATAAAACGATGCAAAAATGATGTTCAAATTAATGTACAGACACAAGGATATCCGTGCAAATTCAGGAACTAAAATTACAATGCAAACTATGTACATGGACTACTTTGCAATAATGGAAACTCAAAATGAAACTAGTGCATTTTTTACATAAAAAAACAAAATGGAAACCATGCAGTTAGGGATTCGACGACAGGAAGCGCGCTTTGTGGTGGGGCACAGCGGGCGGACAGGTGGGGCGTCACCGCAGCCCTCGTAGAGGAGGGCGGAGGTCGGCAAGGCAGTGACTGACGATGAGGAGGGCGAACCTGCATGAAGCGGGCGTGCGACTAGATCGGGTGAGGATCCGTGGCCTTGGCGGTTAGCAGTGTCTTTCGCGCCAGGAGGATGGAGGAGGGGGACACGGCTATCTGGTGTGGCTGCAGGAGGAGGTTTCGGTTTCCATTAAATCAAGGATCATACGAGCTGAGACCGTCCTTCATATCTTTGCTTCCCTAGTTCTATCGGAATGCTAAGAGGAGTTGTTTACCTTTTTGCAGTAATTCGATATGATTTGTGGTACGGCTAGCTATCCTGGAGTTACGCATGATGTTATTTTCCTCAAGGCCCTCCCCGTTTCCTTGGCAGATAAGGCGCTCTACTGGATGAGACATTTGGGGAGGGATATCTCTATATTGGACAATCTGAAGTCCGCATTCCTGCATAAATACTTTCCTCTGGGATGGACAAACATGATGAGGAGCCAGATATCCAATTTGACACATCTACAATATGAATCATTTCATGAGGCATGGGATGGATTCAAGGATCTTACTGAGAGATGCTTGCATCATAAGATACCATTGAAGATGCTAGTACAAAATTATTTTGGAGGACTCCAGCTGGATGTCCATGGCCTAGTGAGCACCACATGTGGCGTCAATTATCTGAATAGGGATCCTGAGTCTGTCCGTTCCAACTTTTAGGGGATGGCAAAGAACTCACGAGTTGTCGACTCTACTCTGGCATTCTAGAAGGCCCCGCAACCACCATATCACCAAGAGCATCAGAAAGTGGCAAATGTTTCAGAGTCTGAGTCATTGTCCAACATGGGATTTATTAGTGAGAAGCTGGCATTAGTTGATGTGATTCAGAAACAAGTTCAAGATTTGTCGCTGCTGTGAGAGTTGGAGAAGCTCTCATCACTTCCCTAATAGTTGACTGAGATGACGAAGAAGGTGACGGAATTGTAGCTTCAGTACCAACAGTGTCATCCTTCTTTGAGTTCTCAGCCTGTTTGGAGATCTTTACCCACTCGTCCCACCTATCAGATTCATTTTGTTCAAAGTGAGCCTATTCAGCCTACTGAGACTTCATAGATTGATTGGCATGAGGATCCGTCCAGTGCCAATTCGAGCCAGATCACCAACCTTGAAGATGTTGATATTGATTCTCAAGCCAGTCTTGAGATCAACGGGATATGGTACACACTGATTCAACATTTGTCACACTTTACTCCTCAGAGCGTACACGAACAACAATAGTAGTACAATCATCCGTAGCATGGACGTCTGCATTTCAGTACCACCAACATTACACGCAGCAACAGTCTTACCAGTACACCTATCAAAGACCATATTCTTTCCAATACCCTACTTCACATTCATAGCCACAACATTACCAACAACAACAGTCTTCGTACATACCTCAAAGATCTCCTCAGTCGTACGCACCACAACACACTCCTAGGCAGGAGAGAATAGATATATAGGGTCACCACAAAGAATCTAAGATGTCTTCCTAGGCCCTAGCACTAAATCATATCATAGATATGTTGAGCACGTTCCAAACCGCACACAAGACTAAGATGGAGCAAGTTAACCATCGTCTCGATGAGTTAACCGCACCTAAGACCACTCTCCCCGCACATTCTTAGATGAACCCGAACAACAAGAGGAGGCACCGAAATCAAGTAGACACCATGATAGTTATGATCTCTTTTCTTGAATTCTTATCTAACTTCATTCGTCTCAGGAGTGGTAAATCACCAGGAGCACTTGATTGAGAGGAGGAGAGGGCACAGGATGAAGAGCGAAAGTTAATCAATGATATACATCTTGATGCCAAGGAAGAGGACCACCATGATGATGAGGATCAGTATGACGTGTGTTGGATATGTGAGCCCGGGGCAAACCATTCTTACCATAAATGTTATTGTAATATATATGTTTATCAATAAAAAGTTATTGATGTTTCACTCCCATTCTGAAATTAAATGAATGAATGCACTATATGGTCCCTTTGTACAACTAGGGTTATGTACCACGGCCATCTTGATGATCATATAGTTGTTGATTCATTAAATGAATCATAGAGGCTGGAGTTTGGATGAATATCTAAGGAGTTATATAGAGGACTCATCAAGCACCATCAAATGATTGTTAAGAGAGATCTCCAGCCCGAGTAGGAGATGGCATTCCTTTCTCACATAGGCTGATATCTGACCTACATATTGATGCAGGTCCTCTGCATGGGAATAATGATTCGGAGGTGTCAGATTAGTTGGGTCAATGGGTTGACTTAACGAGATCGAGATAACCTAAGTCCTATGGTTAATGTTGTCACAGATAGGCACGCATCCTCTGACCGGAGACAGATGTATTACTATATGTCTGAGTATGTACAATTGGCAGACCAGTAGGTTGATGGCCCAACCAAGGTATATACACCGACGAGCTGGTGTGCATATAAGGCATATGAGTAATACGATCTCTCAAAAAGATCATACAGGTTCACTTAAGAACCGGAAGTCATGAGCTCACTCATGAGGTATTGGGACTGATCAAATTCCATGCATGGTCATCTTGCTTTGGAAGCATGACATGAATTTGAAGGTATGATATATGCTTTGCGAAAGGATATGATCGATACCAAGTCCAATGACCAAGATTGAGAAACTTAGTGATTAAACTCTGAAGATGATAGTGTAAAATTGATCTTAATCTTCAAGTTGATCATGTGTCTTCCAGTATGCAGGATTTACAGGTATTGGGAATACATGAGGGTGATGTGATCATAAATGATTGTATAACCATGACGCTTCCATTCCGAGGGAGTGATAAAACAGGTCTGGATTTTAGTGACTCATCTCAGTAGAGAAGCAATCTGATCTTGGTCCAAATGTTGGACATTAGTCTGAATGAGATTCAGATGCAATGAGAAGATTAGATTTGCGGTCTTGATTTAATCGAGCATCTGTGGGAGGTACGTAAAATCTGGATTTGAGATGATATATCAACATCCAAGTCACTATACATGGAACAATACAATCGCCTTGTCCTTATCTCAATGTATCTGCGGAGAAAGCACATTATTCTTGAAGGGGTTCAAGAATAATTCATTTAATGAATTATGTATCCAAGCAAGAAGGACTCGACGATTAAATGAGATTTAATCCATCAAGCACAATATGAATGTGATTCATATTATGAGAAGTTTATCCAAAAAAATTAAATGGGATTTAATTATCAAGGATTACATAATATGGATAGCACTAACCATAATATATGTATACTATAAATATGATTTATATTATATATATCAGAGAGAGAGAGAAACTTTGAAAATAGCATTTGTTAATTATTAATGTGGATGGGATTCATATTAATTAATTAATTGGAAACGTAATTTACAAATTAGTTTGGGTTGTGAATATGATTCACATATTTATCAATGGCATGATTAAAATATTCACAAATTAACTTGGAATTAATTTGGTGAATAATTTTGTGATAATGATTATTACAAATACATTAAGAAATAATAATCTAAAATAAAAGGGAGATAAATAACCACCAAATGAGGTGGCGTCACCCATTTTTAGGAGGTAATTTGTTATCTCTCCTTTATTATATTGTTCTCTCTTAATAATTAATTTATGTTAAATAATTAAGTTTATAATGTTGCAACATATATTTGATTTAAATATAAATTAATATTATTGGTTTTTAGCCAACAACAATCATGATCATTGATTAATACATAAATTAACTTGGATGTTGGATCTATGTGTCCCATGGATTGAGATCCATTGGATCCTAAACTAATATAAAAGGAGGGATAACCTAGCCTTTCAAGGTACATAAAAAAGACTTGTACAAGGTTACTACTCTCTCTCATTCTCGCCTACACTCTCTCTCTCTCAATTGAAAGGTGGCCATCCATCTTGTGCATTGAGAAGGAAGTCTCTCTTCTTCGCCTTCGATGACTCGAGGATCTCCTTCTTCTTTGGAGCTGGTTGCTCTAAAGGAAGACGACAGATTTCATTGGACAAAATCAGTGGACTCGTAGCTTGGATCTTCATCGAGGATTGTGGGAGGAACGCGTCTCATCATCGCGCCCGCAAGTGCATTCTTCGTAGATCGCACTTAAGACAGGAGGATCTCTTACTTTAGAGATCTCGTGATTACAACCAGGCTTCAATAGATATTTCTTATACTTTATGGTTTGATGAAATTATCCGAGAAATGTTCTCGTGATCATGTGGTTTCATCACTTGTTTAAATTTTTTTTATTTCCGCTGCATCTAATGACTAGTGCGACTAGTCGCCCCGATCGCATATGATGCGATCAACACGCTTCAGTGATGCGCTAAAGGATACTAAATATCCTTCAAGTGGTATCAGAGCCAGGTTTAAAAAGGTTTTGGATATGATTCATAGACCTAGGACGACTTGGGTTCGAAAGGGTCACGAAATTTTGTCGCATTTCAATTTTCGCACCTCTGTCTAATTGGAATTTTTCTATACTGTTTAAATTGTTTAAACACTAAATTTGCAATTGGATTTTGTTCCCCATTAAATAAGGAAGTCATAGGATCTGAGTTTATGTATTTTGGACTTCATTTGCTCAAGATATGGCCCTTTGAATAAACATGTATTCACTGTTGCGGGAACAACAGATTTGAACGTGATCAATGAGTTAATTACTGTTTTTATGTGCCTCAAAATGCATGAAATATCACTTGGGTTCTTTTATAAATCAAATTGGTAATCTTAGGAAACTGATTTTGCAATTTTTGGATTTAAATTGATCGAGATAAGTTAATTTTAGTGATTGGAGGTCACTGCTGGTTTTTGACAATCTTGATCATGAACCTTGTGATAAGTCTTTCAAAATATGATGATGAAATTTAATATTTAATTTTCTGAAATAATTAGTGTTAAATATTTGTGAAATATTTAAACAGATAATTATTTCATTTAATGACATTTGCCTAAAGCAGGATGATAAGATAGTTGATCTTGATCATTAATTGGTTGACATGAAATCGTCAACAAAACATTTTTCATGAAGAACCTTAGTATATCCTACAATAGTTGTAGGACAACTCTTACATGAAAACTCTCTTGCTTGAATAGGATTGAGGAATTGTTTAGCAAATCTCCTTATAATATTATCAAAAGTGTTTTGATGTATTTTATATGGAATAATTTCAGTTGAAAAACCGATGAGCATCTCAAGTGTTTGATCTATCTGGCATTATCCTTTCCTGAGGTGGATATGGTGCCTAGTCGGAGAGCATTGGGGTTTCGGGTGCAACGTATGTGGGTCCATCCCACTCTCGTCGGTACTGGCCATGACAGCGGGTAGGGACTCGATAATGCCGGAGAAAGTCAAAGTGTATTTTTCTAAATATTACAATTCGAATAATACGTATTTTGAGATCATACCTACTATTCAAGTAATAATCATGTTTGTTGATTGATAAATTGGATTGATGACTAATTTAATGTAATTAAATTAATTATATCCAATAAACACTCTATTATGAATAGATATGTATTTCCCTTGGAAGAGTTAATTATGTGAATATGATTCACGATAATTAATTATTACAATTTGAATATGAGGTGGAGGATCACATAAGTGACATCCATGGTCTCCCGTCAAGGTAAAGGATTCCGTCGCCAGATGTTGTATATAGGAGACACTTGTCAGAAGTGACAGATCCTATATATGATTTATTTGGATCGGGTTATTTGCTTCTCGAAAAAGTAAGGTTGTATACGTAATGACCCCAATATCGAGTCCACATATTATTGAGGCAATATTGGATTGCATATAGCGAGTATTAAGCCTGTTGACGGTTGGTTCAATTAGCAACAGGTCAACATCATCTTAGGGGTGGTGGGCCCAGGTGTTAAAGACCGAATTGGGAAATGCAAGTTGGACTTGCAAGGCGGAATGAGTTCCCGCTTCTTTTTATCGGAGTCACAAGTTCTCATATTATTGGGATGTGACAAAGATAGGAAAGGAGATCCCAGATCTTGCTTGAGATATAGCGGTAAGTATATCTCTTACTTTGAAAGAAAATCAGGGAATAATCTTTCAAAGTTGACATAGCAAGACAAATTTGATTTAAAATGCCTTAATCAAATGTCTTAAAATTGAATATATAATCATTATATATTCTAATATAGTGCATTCTTAATTTCAGAAAATGAAGTCCAAGAACCCACTTAGCAGGCTCCTGGAGGTCAACCAGTTGACCGGACCAAATTATTCGGATTGGATCTGAAATTTGGATCTTGTCCTTTCCACAGAGCGCATCTCGTACGTGCTATCCAAGGACAAGTTTGCAGACCCCAAGACTGCGGAAGATAAATCATATAATGAGAAATATGATGAAGACCATAATCTGGCAAGGTGTTATATCCTTGCGTCATTATCCAATGTATTTTAGAAGCAACATGTTGAGATGAACCACTGCCAAGAGATTATGCTTAATCTGAAAGATATGTTCGGTGACATAAACCGCACATAGCTTTACAACGTGAGGAAAGATCTTATTCGCTGCAAGATGCTGGAAGGGACCTCTGTCAGAGAACACGTACTCAAAGTGTTTGGGTACCTCTCTGAATTGGAAACGCTGGGAGCCTTCATGGATTCTGACATGCAGGCTGATTTTATTCTCCTGTCGCTCCGTAAGTCTTTCAACAACTTTGTCGTGTCATATCACATGAGGAAAGCTGATTTCACTAACGTTGGATTGTTACCTGTATTAATGTCTGCAGAAGATGTGATGAGGAAGGATGGCCCCTCTACTAGTGCAATGGTTGCACAAGTGAGAGGAAAGCGCGGGCGGAAGCAAGGTTCTCGGAAGGGCCCGACCCAAAAGAGAAAGAAGAAGAATCAAGGATTTGGTTCATCTTCTAGTTTTTCCACACTAATGACATCGAAAAAGTCCAATGTATGTCACTACTGCAAGAAGTCGGGGCACTGGCGGCGTAACTGCCCAGATTACCTGAAGTCTGCTGACAAAGGTAAAGCCCCCGCAGGTATGAAATCTACTTTTATCATTGAAACTAGCTTTCTCGTTGGACGAGAAGGAAGTTGGGTTGTAGATTCTGGTGCTTCTGTTCGTGTATGCAATTCATTGCATTTGTTTCAGGAAACTAGGAATCAGGAGCAAGGGGAGATAGTCATCCAGATGGGATCTGATGCAAGTGTTGCAGCAGTCGCCTTCGAGACGTGCAGACTATCATTATCTAGTGGTCGAGTCCTAGTACTTAAAGAGTGTCTTTATGTTCCTGAAGTCCGGAGGAATTTGATATCTATATCTAAACTTGTTAGACATGGATACTCCTTCCTGTTCTGTAATAAATTAGTCATTAATCAGTACGATAAATTTATTGCGAAAGGTGTTCTGACTTCTGTTGGACTCTATGAATTGTGCATTAATGAATGTGTCATGAATGCCACTACCACTGATAATAAAAACCCTAAAAGATCCAGCGAGAATGGAAATCTTTCGAATATGATTTGGCATAAAAGGCTTGGTTATTTATCTGTTGATAGGATCAATAGATTGATAAAGGATGGACCTTTAGATTTTCTACAGGTTCAATCTTTACCTACCTATGAACATTGTATTCGAGGTAAAATGACCAGGATGCCTTTCCGTAACAAGGTTACAAGATGCGAAGGTATTCTTGACCTACTACATACTGATGTATGTGGTCCCTTCAGTACCGCAGCTTGAAATGGATATCGATATTATTTGACGTTAATGGATGACCATTCGCGATACAGGTTTATCTTCCTACTACGTCATAAACCTAAAACCTTTGAAAAGTTCAAAGCATTTAAGGCTTTGGTTGAGAACCAAACCGACAGGAAGATCAAATGGATTCGATCTGACCGAGGTGGTGAGTACCTCTCAGATGAATTCAAGGAATATCTTAAAGATAATGGAATTGTCTCCGATCTCACTCCCCCTGGAACTCCCCAACTTAATGGTGTTGCTGAAAGATGCAACAGGACCATCATGGACATGGTCCGTTCAGTGATGAGCAAAGCATGTTTACCTCTTAGTTTCTGGGGATATGCAATAGAGACTGCGATATATATCCTGAACAAGATTCCTATCAACTCTGTACCTAGGACTCTTCACGAGCTCCGATATGGTGCCAAGCCTAGTGTTAAACACTTGAGGGTTTGGGGATGCTTGGTCCACGTGAAGAACGTGGACGCAAGTAAGCTAGAATCTCGCACTTGTGAGTGCTACTTCATTGGGTATGTTAAAGATTGTTTTGGATACCAAATTTATGACCCTGAGACCCAAAAGGTTTTTATCTCTAGGGATGTGAAATTTCTATAGGATGCTTTCCCTAAAGGTCAAGATAGAAATGAAGTAGAGGAACTCATTGAATCCGTTGGGGATTCTGAGATTCCTCAACCAGAAACTGAAGAGATGAATAAAGATGAAACACCCATACCTCTTCGAAGGAGTTCGAGGGTGGTTGCACCACCTGAAAGGTATGGATTCTATGTGTCAAGTGATACTGACAATGATCCTTCTTCATTTGATGAAGCACTTGCGGATCATGACATGGATAGATGGATGCTAGCAATGAAGTCAGAAATTGACTCCATGCATAAGAATGGTGTATGGACCCTAGAGGATACACCTAAAGGGGTAAAACCCATTGGGTGTAAATGGATCTTCAAGAGAAAGAGGGGTCTTAATGGGAAAGTAGAGACTTTCAAGGCACGACTCATAGCCAAGGGCTACACACAGAGAGAAGGCATCGACTACGATGAGACGTTCTCTCCTGTGGCCACGCTTAAGTCCATCAGGACACTGCTAGCTATAGCTGCACCTCTTGACTACGACATCTGGCAGATGGACGTCAAGACAGCTTTCCTCAATGGATACCTCAAGGAGGATATCTATATGGAGCATCCCCAGGGCTTCATAGTCGAGGATGGAAAAGTATGAAAGCTAAAAAAATCCATCTATGGGCTCAAACAAGCTTCTCGTAGCTGGAACATCAGATTTTTACGAAACCATAAAGAGTTATGATTTTGTGGAGAATCCTGATGAACCTTGTGTATACAAAAAGCTTAGTAGGAGTGCCATTGTGTTCATCGTGCTTTACGTAGATGATATCCTTATCATTGGAAATGATACAAGAATGATGACCAGTGTGAAGATTTGGCTATCACATACCTTCGAGATGAAAGATCTTGGAGAAGCCTCTTACATCTTAGGCATGAAGTTGTTCAAAAACTGAGAAAAGAGAATATTGGGATTATCACAACATGGATACATCAAGAAGATTCTTGAACGATTCCATATAGATAGTTCCAAGAAAGGATTCCTTCGCTTAGGACATGGTATCCATCTGTCCAAAGGGATGGCTCCTCAAAGTGTTGGAAAGGAAGGCCATGGCCGGATGCCCTTACGCATCAGTTGTAGGAAGCTTAATGTATGCCATGATGTGTACTAGGCCAGACATCTGCCATGCAGTGGGAGTGGTAAGTCGTACCAATCCTACTATGGAGAGAAACACTTGAATGCAGTAAAGAACATATTCAAATATCTTAGATGGGCGCAAGATTACATCTTGGTCTATGGGGATGGTGATCTCCAAGTCTTGGAATATACATATTTAGACTTCCAGTCGGATATTGATGATCAAAAGTCAACATCAGGGTTTGTATTCCTGTTGAATGGTGGTGCTATGAGCTGGAGAAGCAAGAAGCAGGACACTACGGCAGATTCAACAACAGAAGCTGAATACATTGTCGCATCGGATGCTGTAAAAGAGGCGGTGTGGTTGCGCAAGTTCATCTTGGATCTTGGCGTAGTTTCCTCTTATACTCCCATCCCGTTACTCTACGATAACACGGGAGCCATTTCACATGCAAAGGAACCCAGATGGCATCAAAAGAGCAAGCACGTGGAAAGGAAATACCACATCATTCGGGAGATTCAAAAGCATGGTGATATCATCATCACCAAGGTGATCTCTGCCGACAACATTGCTGATCCTCTTACCAAACCTCTTACACAGAAGGTTTTTGACCAACATGTAATAAGTATGGGTTTACAGATTGTACCTGAATGGTTCTGAGGGCTAGTGGGAGGTTGTTGGACATGTAAGCTCCGGAAGAACCATTATTACAATAAATGTTATTGTAATATATATGCTTATCAATAAAAGTTATTGATGTTTCACTCCCTTTCTGAAATTAATGAACGAATGCACTATAAGGTCCCTATGTACAATTAGGGTTATGTACCATGGCCATCTCGATGATCATATAGTTGTTGTTCATTAAATGAATCATAGAGGTTGGTGTTTGGATGAATATCTAAGGAGTTAGATAGAGGACTCATCAAGCACCGCCAAATGATTGTTAAGAGATGATCTCCAGCCCGAGTAGGAGATGGCAATCCTTTCTCACATAGGCTGATATCTGACCGACCTCTTGATGCAGGTCCTCTGCATGGGAATAGTGATTCAGAGGTGTCAGATTAGTTGGGTCAATGGGTTGACTTAACGAGATCGAGATAACCTAAGTCCTATGGTGAATGCTGTCACAGTATAGGCACGCATCCTCTGACCGGAGATAGATGTATTACTATATGTTTGAGTATGTACATTTGGCAGACCAATAGGTTGATGGCCTAACCAAGGTCTATACACCGGCGAGCTGGTGTGCATATAAGGGCATATGAGTAATACGATCTCTCAATGGGATCATACAGGTTCACTTATGAACTGGAAGACATGAGCTCACTCATGAGGTATTGCAACCGATCAAATCCTACATGGTCGTCGTGCTTTGGAAGCATGACATGAATTTGAAGGTATGATATATGCTTTGGGAAAGGATATGATCGATACCAACTCCCAATGACCAAGATTGAGAAACTTAATGATTAAACTCTGAAGAAGATAGTGTAAAATTTATCTTAATCTTCAGGTTGATCATGGGTCTTCCAGTATGCAGGATGTACAGGTATTGGGAATACCTGAGGGTGATGTGATCATAAACAATTATATAACCATGACGCATCCATTCCGAGGGAGTGATGAAACAGGTCTGGATTTTAATGACTCCTCTCAATAGAGAAGCAATCTGATCTTGGTCCAAATGTTGGACATTGGTCTGAATGAGATTCAGATGCAATGAAAAGATTAGATTTGCGGATTTGATTTAATTGAGCATCTATGGGAGGTACATAAGATCTGGATTTGAGATGACATCGCAACATCCAAGTCACTATACGTGGAACAATACAATCGCCCTGTCCTTATCTCCAAATATCTGCAGAGAAAGCACATTATTCTTGAAGTTGTTCAAGAATAATTCATTTGATGAATTATATTTCCAAGCATGAAGGACTTGATGATTAAATGAGATTTAATTATCAAGCATAATATGAATGTGATTCATATTATGAGAATGTTTATCCAAGATAATTAAATGGGATTTAATTATCAAGAATTACATAATATGGATAGCACTATCCATAATATCTGTATATTTATAAATGTGATTTATAATATATATATATATATATATATAGGAAAAGGGAGTATACTCCCTAGTTGTAGCCAACTTACATGCTCCCACCCATTTTCTCATCTAATTTTTTTATTTTTCTGAAATGAAACCAATTGGAATTTTGATCACAATATGTCACCATGGTGTCATTCAAAATTCAACTTAATTCGAGACTTCTATCCTCTCCATCAAGACTGTCAAATATTAACGGTCTCAGAATTGCTGAAATTGACCCCCTTCAAATGGAGGGCATAGGAGTCTCTGTTTTTGACGAATTTGGAATGACATGTTAGGGGATATAGTGATGAATATACATATTTTTTATTTCCAAAAAATATAAAAAATAGAGAGAAAATAAGGGTGGGAGTAGCCAATTGGCTACAACGAGGGAGTAGCCTCATTTAACCCTATATATATATATATATATATCAGAGAGAGAAACTTTGTAAATAACATTTGTTAATTATTAATGTGGATGGGATTCACATTAATTAATTAATTGGAAATGTAATTTACAAATTAGTTTGGGTTGTGAATATTATTCATATATTTATCAATAGCATGATTGAAATATTCACAAATTAATTTGGAATTGATTTATGAATAATTTTGTGATAATGATTATTACAAATACATTAAAAATAATAATACAAAATAAAAGGGAGATAAATAACCACCAAATGAGGTGGCGTCACCAATGACATAGTCAAAGGTGACGCCCCCTCTTTTTTAGGAGGTAATTTGTTATCTCCCCTTTATTCTATTGTTATCTCTTAATAATTAATTTATGTTAAATAAATTATGCTGATAATGTTGCAACATATATTTGATTTAAATATAAATTAATATTGTTGGTTTTTAGCCAACAACAATCATGACCATTGATTAATACGTAGATCAACTTGGCCATTGGATCTATGTGTCCAATGGATTGAGATCCATTGGATCCTAAACTAATATAAAAGGAGAGCTAACCTAGCCTTTCAAGGTACATGAAAAAGAGTTGTATAAGGTTACTACTCTCTCTCTCTCATTCTCGCCAACTCTCTCTCTCTCTCTCAATTCAAAGGTGGCCATCCATCTTGTGCATTGAGAAGGAGATTCACTCTTCTTAGCCTTCGACGACTCGAGGATCTCCTTCTTCTTTGGGGATGCTTGCTCTAAAGGAAGATGACGGATTTCGTTGGACGAAATCAGGGGACTCGTAGCTTGGATCTTCATCGAGGATTGCAGGAGGAACGCGTCTCATCATCGTGCCCGCAAGTGCATTCTTTGTGGATCGGACTTAAGACAGGAGGATCTCTTACTTTAGAGAGCTCGGGATTACAACCACGCTTCAAGAGGTATTTCTTATACTTTGTGGTTTGATGAAACGATCCGAGAAATGTTCTCGTGATCATGTGGTTTCATCACTTGTTTAAAAAAAATTAATTTCCACTACATCTAGCGACTAGTGTGACTAGTTGCCCCGATCGCATATGATGCGATCAACACATTTTCGTGATGCGCTAAAAGATACTTAATATCCTTCAATGCCCAGCTTGATGACCAGAGAGAGGGGAGTGATGGTGAGACTGTTGACATGGACCTAGGCAAATCAAACGATGATACCATGCCAGACCATGCAGACACTCCCCAATTCGATGTTTCTTCACTCATTCTAGAGTGTTTTGTACATAATTCTGAAAATCTCAATGAATAAACCAATCACAATTTTAATAAAAGAATTTTGTTGTTCCTGAGATTGTTCCTTTTCCTAATGCTTTGTATGGAAAAGGAAAGAAAAAAAATCCAAAAAGAATGATGTCACTTCAGAGACTGAAATATTATAAAAAGATCATATTTTCCTAGAGATTCCACTTCACGATGCCTTGGATCAATTCATACGCTTGAGAATCAGTTGAGGAACAAATGCACAACATGTAGGAAAAGAAAGTCATGGGTTGAGAAACATGTATTGACCAAGGCCACTTTGTGTGTGATTCAGAAAAAGGTATCAAAGAAGAAAAAAGATTCTGGAGCTCACTATGTAACATGTCAGATTGCAGATACCGCATTCCATCGTACTCTCTTAGATAATGGTTCATCGATTAATTTGATTCCATCTTCATTGCTTGATAAGATCAAGGTAGGTCCTCTTTACAAATAACCAGCGATATTTCAATTTGCAGATCGATCTGTGAAAAGAACTAGGGGCGTATTGAGGAACATTATTGTGACAGTTCAGGGCTTGCAGTTTCTAGTGGACTTTACTATCCTAAATATGGCATACCCTACGTAGTTACATCTTTCTCCAATCATTCTTGGGAGACCCTTCTTGTAGACAACGAGAGCACTCTTTGATTATGATGTTGGGAGAGTATCGTTCCGCACAGATAGTGGATAGATATACATTGAGATGGTGAGAGGATGTAGTAGTCCCAGATCGGTTTTGTCATTCACATCAAGGGACACCATTCTTGCAGATGGTTGTCAGCACGTAGATGAGATGTAGTCTCTTGATCATGAAAGTGTTTATTTTGATACCCATGATATCCTACATGAGGATGGGATAGATCATATGGTGCCTAGTTCTTAAGATGATTGATCACATACAGATACATATGAGCAGTCAATTGTGTTAGACATCTCAGTGATGTAGATTGAAAGTACACATATTCCAGCACGAGAGTCAGTTGATTATATTTCACTGATCATACAGTCTATTCAACGTAGAGAGCCGGATGGTGTGATGGTTACACATATAGACACCTTCTATCATCTGACCCTAAAGATACGTATTCCAGTAGAGAGACCTATGTTATGCACAGATTTCATTTATGGAGGCAGTTTTACTCAAACAGCTGGGGACCTGTATGCGTATGTACAACAGATGATTCCGTATGACCCAGGTTGATGTGATTTACTTTGTACATGATGCATGACTCCTCTTCCACATCATTTCATCATGTACAAAGACCTGTGAAGCCTTTCGATTTTTTTGGAGTACACCACCTGCATATTCTTCGTAGACCACAATCATCCACATTTTTTACTCGTCCTATATACTTAGGATACCATATCCTAAGTATAGGGGGGACCGATTGCCTGCTAATTTTCACATTTCGATTTTGCTCCTTTTACTTTTCTCTTGTATATCCTTTCCTTTCCATGAATCATTGATCCCTAATTTTTGGCCACATTCTTTTCTATACTTAGGATGCCTTGTTCTAAGTATAGAGCGGACCGAGTGATTTTGTTGATTTCATTTTTCTTTCTCCTTTTGTTCCTTCGTTTGTATTTTCCTTTTCGTCAGTCACCTCGTTAGTATAGGGGGGTCGACTTACTTATATTGCTTTATTCTTTTTCACCCACGTTTACTTAGCACGAGTTATGTCCTCCATTTTCTCTTTTGATGCTATGAGGATATAGCACAAGCCAAGTATAGGGGTGTGTGTATATATATTCTATATATACTTGCATCCAAAACTCGTACTTTTATGTATTTTCTATGTCTATAAAATCCATAAAAAGTGGGTGAGGATTAATTTAAAGTATGTCTATCTATTATTTATTATTTATAAAATTCTTGTAAATAAGTAAAATATGTGTAAAATCCTTATTTAAAATTCTTAATTTAAAATATGCTTTTAAAATATGTATATAAAATATGTATAATACTTATTTAAAATCATATCTATTAAATTTATGTAAAATTCATGTAATCTTTATAAAGTCTTTTGTATGTAAAATTTGTAAAATACATTAGATAAATCACCCAAATAAAATAAGGGTAATTTATCTTGTAAAATTCTTGTACATGAACTTATTTATAAAAATTGAAAAAAAAGGCCATAAAAGACACAAAGTTTTAAAACTCAAAAAAAGTACAAAATCCTTAAAATCCATAAAAATGAGTAAAATTCAGAAAATATACTTCACAAAAATATGGTTGCATTTGCATTAACATTTTTCCGAATAAGTTTGATTTCTAGAATTAAAGATTAGGAGTAGTCTAAAGGATGGAGTTTGATTATGGCCTTTAACTTTCATTGTAAGGAGACTAGTTAGGAACTAGAATTTAGACTCCTCAGGTCATTGACTTAATCATTAGGTTCCATAAGACCATGTTTAGGAAGTAAACTTGAAAGTGCCTAAGTAGAATAGTTGGTGTCATCCATTTAACTCTTCATCACTGAAACAATCTTGGACACATGCACCTTGCAGTTAGTTCAACTTGCATGGGGCTCCGAAGAGCAATCCATCTCGGTGGCGTGTTTCTATATTTGTCTAGCGGCTTGGACATCTTAAGAGTGGAGAGATTGTGGTTGAGATAATGCTTCGGATCAGGGAAGGATCTGTTGGCAAAATTTTCCCAATACTTCAAAAACGGAATGAAAAGATAATATATATGTCGATGCACAAAAAGATTGATGCAGTGCAAGCAACATTACAAAGCCAATTCAAAAAAGAATTCACCAAATACAAATATTACCACAATGGTCCAAGCTTCCACCAAAAATCATGCACATCTTAGTGGAGACTTGGTGATAAATCCTAGTTCATCACTCTTTATTCTTTTATTTTAGCTAATTATCTTGGAAAAGCATCATGTTAATAGTTGTAAATACAATGAATTAGCAATAAGCATGCGTTTGTTAATATTCCATAATTAGCATGTATTTGTACAAAAATAAAATAATAAAGAATAAAAGAAAAAGGAGTAAATTTTTAGAATAAATATTGAGTGACCTGAACCCAATAGAGGGCCAAGAATTGGCCTGATCGCCAAATAAAATAAGTAGAGAGATAGGGCCACTCTACCTTGTACATATTTACCACCTATGTATTTATACATATATATATTTATAAAAATAAAAATAAGAAGGTGCTCCTATTTCCTTATATATACTTCTAAAAATAAAACAAAAATTAGAAAAATAAAAATAAAATAAAAATAAAAATCTCTCTCACCTTGTACATAATACATGTAAATATGTAGATTTACCTATTTAATTTATACTTTTAAATAAATAATAAAAATAAAATAAAAATAATTTTGTACTCCAAAAATTATGTTGTAAATAAATAAAATATAAATTTGGGGTATTTGTGCAAAAATAAGAAAATAAAAATAATTGTACAAAATTCATAGGTATTTTATACATGTATATAATACAATATACTATAGATAACATAAATTATTTTTCTAAAAATAAATAATAATCATAGAAAAAGAAGTTTGGAAAATAAGAAATATTTTTCATGTTGCACACTTTTTATAAAATCATTTGCTATTTTTAATCGATTTATAAATATTTTTGACTATCTATTTTCTAATTGGTCCAGGAGGATTGTTGACCCTGGTCAACTACCCCTCCCAGACTCCCCCCTCGTCCGAATCTGGTTTTTGCGTGCATTTCACCCATTTATCCCGACCGGATCCTATGGTCTCTTGCTCTGAATCTCTGTTCGAAACTCCTCAGTAGATCTGTGATCCTTGTGGATCATTAGGGAGGTGCAGATCGTCCTCGGTTCGCGCGCTCCGACCCAATCTATCCGGCTACATGGGACATGCTATAAAGGTCTTCATTTGCTCCCTCAGCTCGACAGCTCGCGTCGCACCCCTTTATGGTACCCTAGACACCTCCGCCTCGGTGACAGCAGCCATAGGCCAGCTTTGGTCATCGGACAGGTGTTGTGTAGCCGTAGCTCGCCTATCGTGGCCGAAGCACCACCTCGAAGAGCCTCCTCCTCCAGCCGCAGAGAAGTCGAGCAATGACCCTGCCGTCCAAATCCCCTGGAGCTCAGGATCGTCTTCCGATCTTCAGGTAATCTTTCCATAGTTCCTAGCTCCTCTATTTAGTCAATCTTTCGTTTGTCTTCCGCCGCTGCTCCACTAGCTCTGACCAGTCGGTCGGAGCCTAGTCACCATCATCTATCCGTTCAGATCGACAGTTCCGCTCATCCTCCATCTTCCCATGCCATCTGATCACCATGATCTTGGCTCCGATCGCAAAGATTAGGTCATCGGTCTCATCCACCACCTTCGCGTGGTCCGACCCAATCTATCTGGCCACCTAGAACATGCTATAAAGGTCTTCATTTTATCCCCCAGCTTAGCAGCTCACGCCGCACACCTTTCTGGTACCCTAGACACCTCTACCTCAGTGACAGAAACTGGAGGCCACCTTTGGTCATCGGAGAGGTGTTATGTAGCCGTAGCTCTCCAATCGTGGCCGGAGCACCGTCGCGAAGAGACTCCTCCACTAGTCGTAGTGAAGTCGAGGCAAAGACCCCCGCCGTCCAATTCCGCTAGAGCTCAGGATCGTCTTGGGATCTTCAGGTAATCTTTCCATAGTTCCTAGCTCCTCCATTTAGTCAATCTTTAGTTTATCTTTCGCCGTCGCTCCACCAACTCTGACCAGCCGGTCGGAGCCTAGTCACCATCCTCTATCCGTTCGAATCGACAGTCCCCTCATCCTCCATCTTCCCACGTCGTCTGATCACCCTGATCTTGGCTCAGATCGCCAAGATTAGGTCATCGGTCTCATCCACCGCCTTTATCGGAGACCCACCTCCCATTCTTCACTACTTCTCTCTGTTTTAGGCCAAATAACCCTGATTGGAGCCTTGCTCTGAGTCCGAGCTTTCTCTTGTTGGCCTTAGCACGCGTGGAGACATCCCAGTTTCCCCTTCGACTACCTTTGCCGGAGCTCACCCATGTCCCAGCCATCGTTACGTTGATCCGACCGTCAACGATTCCATCCGAGCCAGCCATTCGATGCGGACGGTCCTCTCGATCCTTCTGTGCCATTCGATACTTCATCGGAGCTTCGGATCACTACTTGTGCTCCGGCAAAGCTCTCCCTGGTGTTGTTCTTACAGAGGCCTTCACCGTCGTCCGATCAAGCCCTTCTTCCAGATGCCCTCTCAGGCATCCATTACTTGGAGATGTTAGGCCGTTAGATGTTAGATGTAACGGTCCTCATACCAGCCACATCTCTGACATCTGACAGTTGTCAGATCTGATCTCCGATGAGCCAGAGTCGCACGCCCAAACAGCGATCGCCACCTGTCTCGTCATGCGCAGCTTACGTGTCTGCATGGTTAAATTGCTCAATCTATCCTACCTTTATATTAGTTTATCTTTTAGTCTATAAAATAAAATACACTCTTAGACCTTTTTGCATTTTGGTACTTGTAGTTTCTATATTTGCACTTTAGTCCTATTTGTGTGGTCCCACGTGCTTCGTCACGTGTTGTTCTAGGATATTTGAATATTGTGCCCTAAACTTCTTAATTGTTACTGATTGCATGTTTAGTTTCCATATTTGCAAATATGCCCTGTGCGTGCGGATTTGTGACATGTGCGAATTTTAATAGGAAAATTGTTGAACGGACCTTGATCTTTCCTTGCGTGTTATTATTTTGTCCCAAGACTTAATTTAATTGCATTTTGATCCCTGTGAACCGTGTCTTTTGTCTTTTATTAAATGAATAGCATTTTTGCTGCAAAATTCTTGAAATTTTGACATGTAGCTCCTGCTAATGTGTAGGAATTTTGGGAATTTTTGGGTTGTATTTTGATTTCGTTTATTACTTTTAAAAATTCAAAAACCCTAAAAAGTGCCATTGTCTATTTCTAAAAATTTACTAAAAATATTAGAATGTCTTGAAAAAGTTCAAAAATTTTCCCAAACATCCCAAAATTAAAAAACCCTAAAAGTTGTCACTGTCTATTTTGATTGTGTGTTTTGTACTGTTTGAATTTCTATCCAATTTTTATCTTATTTTCATTTATAAAATCCATAAAAATTGAAAAAGATTAATAATCTTTCAAAAATCATTAAATATTCATAAAAAAATAAAAAAAATGTGTTTTCAGGTTCTGTTGTTAGCTTTTATTTTGTGGTTTCTCATAAAAATACTGCTAGAATTTTATTGGCATTATAGCTAATTTTAATTTGCCTTTAGATTCTAGCTGGACATGGCTTCTTGTTTTTGACCTTATTTGATTTTTAGAAAATTAATTAAAATAAAAACCCCATAAAATTCACAAAAACACTTGAATATTCTAAAAACCTAAAAGTATTTTTGTCTTGCATTTTTTAACATTTTTTTACTCTTAAATAATTAGTTGTGTGTGATTACTTCACCTTGTCTCTACTTTTCCTATTAATTAAAAAAAATAAAACCACTAAAAAATTCTTCATCCTTTTGATTTCCTGACTACTTCGTAGGTTTTCCATCTCCTGATCCTTGTGATCGACCCTGGTAGTTATACCAGGTAAAATAAACTAGCAAGACCGCTTGCCACGTTTTGATTGATTTATTTCTTCATTTGGTGGTCTAATTTTTCAGTTGAGACCGGTTTGGGTGATTGAGGTCGCAACAACCTCTGATATCACTTAAGCTTAGTCGCTCGGGCCGCTCATCAGAACGGCGTCGTTGCCGGGGAGCACGGCTTAGTAGTCGGTTTTCCTTTCTTACTTGATTTTCTGCTTTACATTCTTTGTTATATTTTTCATAATAGTTGAGCTGACATTTCTTTTGTTTCTCTCTTTCTTGCAAGGGCCCGACGAGTGAGGGTGGCGTTCTTAGGAGTGTCGGCGCACCCGATTCCATCGAGCCGCAGGAGAGCATAGGGGAGCAAGAGCAGAAGACTACGCATATCTGAGTAGTTTAGGACTTTTATTATCATTATTGTAATAATACAGGAACTCGGACATTGGACACTTGGCTTATCGGGGTCTGGTTCACCGAGCACCGATGTGCTCGGGGGACCTCACCACGGTTTTTGCCGGTTTTGTTTCTATCGCCTTTACTTCATGTCTGATTTTCGATGATTTTGGCCCCTAGACTTAGGACTTTCATTGATTGTGACATAATTAATTAAGGCCCAACCCTAATTATATGCTTGCATCTATAGATCGATTAATTGGACCTTATTAATTAAATCACAAGAAAAAGTTAGTTTAATTAGGCTCGAGTCCACGTGCCGTGAGGAACTGATGACGAGCCGAGGGACTAAGGCAAAGGTATCTAGATGGTCATTGTGACCTCGATCACTCAGCTAAGTCAATCAAGAAAAATCAGACCACTAATAATAGATAAAATCAATCAAAACACGAAAGCGGTCTCGCTATTGGATTAACCTGGAATAGCGACCAGGGTCGAACTCAAGGAGCACGGGTTGGCCTCTCGGCCTACGAAGTAGTCAAAAAAAAGAGATCAAATAAAAGGAGAAAATATTTTTGGTGGTTTTTAATTATTTAAGATTTTTTTTGGGATTTTTAATGAATTAAGAAAATAAGAAAAGTAAAGAAACACACACTTCAACAATTTATTTAAGGCACTAAAAATCAACCAAAAATTCAAACAAAAATATTTTTATGTGTTTTATATTTTTTTAGTGTTTTTGGTGAATTTTTGAGAATTTTCTGTTGTTTATTGAATTTTCTAAAAAATCAAACAGTAGCTGAAATCAAAGGTATTGTCCAGCCGAGCTAGAAAGGCCTAGATAAAATATCTAAAAGCCCTAAATTAGCTGGGAGGTAATTTTCCTGTGAAGAGAAGAAAATAAGGAAAATTTAGGCATCTATTTTATTGTTTTTGGATTTTTAATTGATTTACTGAAATTTTTATAAGATTTTGAATGTTTTTCAATTTTTAGTGGTTTTCAGTAATGAAAAATAGCCAAAATTAGCTATAAACTCAAACACAACAAAATAGACAGTAGACAATTTTTTTGTAATTTTTGGACACTATTTAATATTTTTTGTGGTTTTTAAAGTTAGACAGTTGCAAAAATAGATGTTTTTGATTTTCTAAAAATATCAAACAGTGACGAAAATGTTTCCAAAATTTGTAGAAAATTTTACATCATGGCAGGAGCCATGTGTCCAATTTTCATTAAATTTGGAGGTGATTTGCTATTTTATTCAAAAATAAAGAGGGGGCACTGTGCACAGGGACCAAAGTGCAAATACCCAAGAGTCTGGGGGGTCTGGTGCAATTAACCCAGCAAAACACGTGCGATGCGCGTGTCTGGGGCACTCAGGGACCCAAATGTAAGAAAAATAAGTTCTGAGGACTTATTGGTAACAGGTACCAAAAGTCCAGGGGCTTATCTGCAAAATACCCAAAAAATCACGCACATGTTGAAATATATCACGCACAGGGGTATAAATGCAAATAAACTAAAAGTTTCATTCAACTGTTAACATCCAGAACTACAGAGGCATATAGTGCAATTAACCCAAAGAAACCACGTGACGAAGCACGTGTCAGACCATGTTCAGGGGTATATCAGCTAATAAAAACAAGCGCACGGGTCTCTATGCAAAAATGCCAAAACATAAAGAACTACGCTAAATATTTACAAGACTAAAAGCGAAACAAAATAACTAAGAGGGCCTAAGGGTAAATTACCCTTTATTACTCGGAGCGGCTGGATGGAGGGCACGTGGCGCATCCGACGCTGGTGAACAGCGGCCTCTCTACAGCTGGGCGCCTCGGGATGATCCGACGCTCGAGGTCAAGCCACGTGGCATGATCAACGGTGGTGGCTCGCTGTGGCTTAACTCACGAGCATCGGGCGGCTGAGATCGCCTCTCCAAAGATCTGGCGGTGCAGGTGCCTCCTGAGATGGACGGTCTGGATCAACACTGGAGGGCTGAGGCGATCGGACGACGACGGAGGGTGCTGGAAGAACAGGTCGCCGGCGTGACTCGCCGGCCTTTGGCGTGCACTAGACTCCTCCTAGAAGCACTCGGAAGGTCGGAGAAGAAACGTGGTGTGCTCCCGCGTCTGCCGGTAGGCTCCGATGATCCAGCCGAGCTCCGAGGAGCTCGGACGAGGTCGGCGGAGCTGAGCCTCCTGGCTGGATGTCGAAGGACCTCAGATGTCCTTTGTTTGACCTGCAAAGCGATCCAGAAGACTCGCAGGTCGAGGGCAAATTGCCTCGACCCGGTTAGGCGAGGTGACGGTGGTTGATGGGTCAGAATGGCGAGCTCCGGCGAAGGGGGTAGACAGAGGAGCTCGGCTCCCAGCTCCTTTGCGAGCTGGGTTGGATGGAGGGGTGAAGAAGGTGCGTCGCTGGGAGGCGGAGGCGATGGCCGATTCCGATGATCGAACGGAGTGATGGAATGGTCGGAATCAGCTAGAGACGGCGGCGGTACGAATTGGGCGTAAATGGAAATCAGGGAAAAATAAAGACCAGCAAGGTTACCTGGGTGGACGAAGAGACTGGGGAGGAGCTGGGGAAGCTCCTGGTCGTTGCCTCGAGGAGCGTCTCCCTCCGAGGCTCGATGCTCACGCTGGTGGCGGAGCAGCGGCGGCTGTGCTCGCCGGATCAGTGGATACGCCTCCACTCCTCGCTTCGACTGCGCCGGACGCAAGCTGTCACTCTCGCGAGTGCACTGGAGCTCACAGGAGGTGGATACGAATGGCCAAAGACGGGGAAATGAGGTGGCGGAGCTCGCTTATGTATGGGTGCAGGTCCGGGAAAAATGGCTCGGGTCCGGCTCCATGGAGCACGGATCCCTAGGATCTATGTCGGGCGAGATTCCCGGGTACCTGGGGAGTGATTAGGACCCTGGGTTAGGGTAAATGGTGCTCGGGTCTGGCAGGGATAAATGGGGGAAATCGGGTTCTCGAACCAGACCCGCGGGAGGTGGTCCTGGGCGGGGTAGTTGACTGGGCGGTCAACACTCCCCAGGGCCAATAGGAACAGGCCACGTGGATTAATCTTGGAGGTGAAAATTAAGGTAGCAAATGGCCGAATTCGCAAAAAGTTAAAACATGAAATATTTTTATTTTATTTTTTTCTATTTTTTAGTGATTTTTAATAATTTTTTTCGAAATAAAAATAAGGTATGTACACTATATGTACTATATAGGTATATGTACACTATTAGGGTTTTTAGTTTTTGATTTTTAATTATTATTTTTATGCAATTTTATTCCTATTTTATATTTTATTTATTTTCATTATAAAATAAGGAATAAAAAGATGTTTTTATTTTATTTTTATTATTTATATACATAGGTAAAACAAATACATATATACACTTATATACATGGTATATGTACAATCTATTTTTGTGTTTTTAATTTTTGCTATTTTTATTTGATTTTTGTTTTGATTGTTTTTATTTTATTTATTTACACTATATAATAAAGAATATTTACAAAAACTATAAAGATTAATTTTATTTATTTATAGGGCTAAATAAATATGTAGGTGAGTCTAAGCACAATGTGAAAGTAATATTTTTGTTCTTTTTTATTTTCATATTTTTATCTTTTGTTTTTATATTTATAAATATAGACACAAATTTACAAGCCTATTTTTGGTGAGGAAAATACCTTTACATAAGTATGTACACACATGAACCCCTATCTCCCTCTACTTTGGCTTTTATGCGGTCAGGCCCATGTTGAGCCCTCCCTTGGGTTAGGTTGCTCAATATTTATTCTAAATATTTCCCTCTTTTTCTTTTTAATCTTTATTCTTTTATTTTTGCACAAAAACATGCTAATTATAGGTTTTTTACACAATGCATGCTTTTGGTAATTATTTGTATTTACACATATCTACATGCATTTGCAAAGGTTTTTGTAGCTAAAATATAAGAATAAAGAGTGATGAATGGGTATTCATCACCCCCCTATACTTAACTTTGTTAGTCCCTTAGCAAGCACTTATTTGAAAAAGAAGTGAAAAAGAAAGAAAGAAAAAGAAAAAGAGGGGAATGTACATGGATCAATGTTGAATATTAAACTTTCCTTCATTAAATTGAATTATGGAGCTCGATCAGATCTTTGGATTATTAATGGGTCGGAACCTTATTTAGACTTAAGCTTAAAACTCAACAGCCTCTAAGTTCCACCAATCTATGGACAAGACTCCTCAATAAACCAGATCAGAACAAGTCTACATACACAAACTCTAATGACTATGAATCTTTCCATGCAGTGTAAGTGATATGTAGCTCCCCACCTCAGAAGTAACAAAGAAACAACCTCCCTCAACCTGGTAACTCTAATGCCTCGGTCTAGCAACTCTTTCCTCGAGAAGCGGGGTATTCCCTTCTAAGTTCAAGTGCAACCAGCTCAAGAAGAGGGGAAAGAAGTATAGACTTTTGGAAGCTCAACCAGTGTAGCTAAGTCTCCCGCTGCAAGCTTCATGAGATGTAACATGGATACCCTGAGCTGTTGCTTTATTTGACTACATACACTCCGGTGGGGTTATTAAATTTTCAATCCGACCCACCACTTTTTTGGAGTTCTTTTTGCATTTTGCATTTTTTTTCTAGTGCTTCTATACAACATATCTACATGGTGCAGCATATATACAAGAAATTTTCCTCTTGAGCCAGTAGACTATCCCTCTTTTGAAGCTTTATTGCAACCCACGGCTTCTGTCTTTAGCCTTCATCACCACTAGACCAAGTTGAGACACACTTCCTTCACTAGAAGAAGAAGAGAGGTTCCGCCTAGAAGTACTACCCTCATATGCTACCCCAAGCCAAAGGAAACTGCCTCCTCACCACCTCATCCGTGGAGAGCCATGTGTAAAGTGTTGGTGCAAGTCAAGCCATTGTCTCTAAGAGTCATGCGTGTGTTGTTAAGTGCTCTACTTAGGCTCATCAAGATGACATATGCTCATAGCCTAGTGGACTCAAAGAATTAAGTCCTTATGGACCTGAAAAGCCTTAACCCTAAGCCCTATAAGGTTCCTCTTAGAGTTAGGTGGATTAAGATCTTATTCAAGCTCCATTTCTCAATTTAATTCCAGGCTTAGTTTAAATGTCAACTATCATCCAGAAAAACTATATACATATGTACACAAGATGCTTATTTACACAAATTTTACAATTGTGCAAAATTTTTGAAAAAATGTTTTGAAATCATGAATGGATGGATGCATGAAGTGCAAGTTTTTGCAAAAGTATTTACAAACATTTACACAAGATTTTTGCAAACTTTTGATTTTCAAAACATTTTGGAAAAATTTTGTACTATATACATAATTTTGATAAGAAAATATTTACACAAACTTTACACAAAAGATTTTTGAAATCATTTTTACAAAAATAATTTGTACACTAGTTATTTATGTGCAAATAAAAGAAGTTTATGTACATGAAAAATTTTTAATTTTTATGATTTTTAGCCATTTTATTTATTAACACACTCACACAAAGTACGAGTTATGGCTAAAGTATATATGAAATATATACACACACCCCCTATACTTAGCTCGAACGATGTCCTCAGAGTGATCAAGAGCGATGAAGAAGACATAACTCGTGCTTAGTAAAAGGGAAGTGAAAAGGAATGGCTAAGTACAGAAACGAATAAATGAATAGAATGAGAGGAACTCGATGGTTTCCCCCTATACTTAGGATTAATTAATACTAAGTATAGCAAGCTGTACATGAAGGGAAATCCGAGTGGAGAATGTACAGAGTCTACCCCCCCCCCATACTTAGGGTGAAATATCCCTAAGTGTAGGCAGTAAAAATAGGGGTATACAGAAATAAAAGAAATACCCAAAAGGTCTCACATCCCCCCTATACTTAGGGTAAAGTGCACCCTAAGTATAGCATAATCAAAAGATGAAGAAAGGGATGTGGGACTAAGGAATGTAGTGATATGGACATCTGGATCTATACAAGGTGGAGGAACAATGAAACTCAGGTGTGAGATGCATTAGATGTGATTCAAAGACCACATCTCACGCAAAATGAATCGGGGCAAGATCAGCGACTCGCGGCTCATGATCTAGAAATGGCTTGAGCCGATGGTCGTTCACTCGAAAGGTACTCTCAGAAGACAACTCGGATATATCAATGCTACCGTTGTCATGTACCTTTCTGACCAAGTAGGGTCCCTTCCATTTGCTCTGCAGCTTCCCTGGAAACAACCGAAGCCTCGCATCAAACAGCCATACTCTCTGTCCAATCTCAAAATGCTTGTGGCTGATATGGGAATCATGACACTCCTTCACTCTCTCCTTATACTGTAGGCTGTTTGAGAAAGCTGTATCTCTAAGCTCCTCCAGGGCAGCTAACTCTGCCCTCCTCTGGTCTCCTACACCATCTGGATCCATAAGAATATCTGTAACTACCCAAAGTGACTTATGCCTCAGCTCAACAGGTAAATGGCACGGCTTGACGTATACGAGGCGAAAGGGAGATGTGCCCAATGGTGTCTTGAAAGAAGTCCTATATGCCCACAAGACCGAGTCCAAAAGCTGTGACCAATCCTTTCGGTCAGGGCAGATGACTTTCTGCAAAATAGTCTTCATCTCCCTGTTCGAGACCTCAGCTAGACCATTCGTCTGTGGATGGTAGGGTGTAGCAACACGATGGTCTATACTGAACTCGCTAGCAAGGGCCTTCACCTGGTCGTTGATGAAATGTGACCCCCCATCAGAAATCAGGACTCGTGGAACCCCGAACCGCGTGATGATGTGCTTCCTCAAAAATCTGTAGACTGTCCTCGCGTCAGCGGATCGGGCGGGGATGGCCTCAACCCAACGACTAACATAATCCACGGCCAACAGAATGTACTCAAATCCCTGACTCTTAGGGAATGGACCCATGAAATCGATGCCCCATGCGTCAAAAACCTCACAGAAATGAATGGGCTGCATCGGCATCATATCACGCTGTCCACAAGTGCCCATCCTCTGACAGTCAGTACACCTCTTCACGAACTCATCTGAGTCCTTGAAGAGGGTAGGCCACCACAAGCCGGATTGGAGCACTTTTTGTGCCGTTCTCCTCCCAGAATGATGTCCTCCTGCCTCAAGCTTGTGGCAGTAAGTGAGGACGCTATGGTGTTCCTCCTGAGGAATACACCGACGCCAGACGCTATCCCCTCCTTCGTGGTAAAGGATGGGATCCTCCCAGTGGTAGGACTTGGCCTTCGCAAGGAAGGTCTCAAGCCTCTGCCTGGGCCAATCTTGTGGGACTTTCCCAGCAAGAAGAAAGTTCACAATGTCGGCATACCACAGGAGTGAGGCGATAGCAAGGATCGCCTCATTTGGTAAGGTATCTCGAATGGGATCAATCTGCTCAGACTCCTCAGGCTGCTCTAAACGGGAGAGATGATCCGCCACCACATTCTTGACTCCAGGCTTATCCTTAATCTCAATGTCGAACTCCTGGAGTAGAAGGATCCATCTAGTCAGTCTGGCCTTGGCATCCTTCTTTGCCATGAGGTACCTGATGGCGGTGTGATCTGTGTACAAAGTCACTCTAGATCCAATGATATAAGATCGAAACTTATCTAGGGCGAACACTACGGCTAGCATCTCCTTCTCAGTGACCGTGTAATTCCGCTGGGCGGAATCCAATGTGCGGCTAGCGTAGTGGATAGCAAACGGAACTCCATCCCTCCTTTGTCCCAGCACTGCCCCTACGGCAAAATCGGAGGCATCTGTCATGATCTCGAATGGGAGAGACCAATCAGGCGGCTGGAGGACAGGAGCCTCAATCACACACTGCTGGAGAGTCGCAAAGGACGAAAGACACTTGTCATCGAAAAGGAACTCGGTGTCTTTCGTCAAGAGGTCAGTCAACGGTTGGGCAATCCTGCTGAAATCCAGAATAAATCTCCTATAAAATCCAACGTGCCCCAGGAATGACCGTAGCTGCCTCAGATTGGACGGTGGTGCGAGTTTTCTAATGACATCAACCTTGGCCGGATCAACCTCCATGCCCCTGTTAGAGATGATGTGGCCAAGCACCGTCCCTTGAGTCACCATGAAGTGACTCTTCTCCCAAGATAGAACCAAATGGTACTCAATACATCGCTGGAGTACTCGGTCTAGGCAGTCAAGACAGGAGTCGAATCCGTCGCCGTAGACCGAGAAATCGTCCATGAAGACCTCCAAACACTCCCCTACCATGTCCGAAAAGATCGACAGCATGCACCTCTGAAAAGTCGCAGGGGCATTGCATAGCCCAAATGGCATGCGTCGAAAGGCATATGTACCAAAGGGACAGGTAAAGGTGGTCTTCTCCTGATCCTCAGGAGCGATGGCCACCTGGTTGTAGCCCGAATACCCATCCAGGAAGCAATAATGGCTCTTCCCTGCTAGTCTCTCAATAATCTGGTCAATAAAAGGCAGGGGGAAATGGTCCTTCTTGGTGGCCTGGTTGAGTCTCCTGTAGTCAACACAGATCCTCCAGGAGGTGGGTACTCGTGTAGCAATCTCCTCTCCCGACTCACTGATCACAGTCGTGATGCCCGTCTTCTTGGGCACCACATGCAAGGGGCTGACCCACTTGGAGTCGGAAATGGGATAAATGAAATCTGCACTCCACCATTTTGATATTTCCTTCATCACGACCTCTCTCAGGTTGGGGTTCAATCGCCGCTGGAACTCACGCGACGGCTTCGCCCCCTCCTCGAGATAGATATGGTGGGAGCACACTGATGGACTAATCCCATGGAGATCTTCTACGCTCCTTCCGATTGCCTTGCGGTTCTTTTCAAGAACCCCCATCAAACGGGATTCCTGCTCTCCAGTCAGATCGGTAGAGATGATGACTGGGTACATCTCAGGCTCGCCCGCAAGGAACCGATACTTCAGCGAAGTAGGGAGCGGCTTCAGCTCTGGACAGCTGGGCGCTGGCAATTCTGGCTTCGGAAGAAAATGTGTCAATGCTGCTAAGTCTGCCAAATCTGCCTGGGAGAAAGAAAGCGAACTCTCGCAAACTGGATCTGGAGAAGGCTGCTCAACTGTGATGTCTCTGTTCCGCTCTACATCTACCTCCTCCTCATATGTAGGCTCAGATGGACTCAGGTCTGGCATCTGATCAACGCAATCTGCCCAATCAGACTCTGAATCCGAGGGATCTGCATCAAACAAGGTTGCATCAGTACCACCATCACACAAGGTGGCCTCAGTACCACCATCACTAAGAATCGTGTCGCGGTCGAGAACCGGCTCTGCTGCCTCTGTCGTATCCTGGACCAGGGTTGTGCTCTCCAAGCTCTCCTCTGCTGTCATCTTTGCATCAGTGGTGTCTGGAAATGAGAGGATGGCCTGTGCGGAAGGGTCTGCCTAAGCTGCCTCATCGTCTGTGATCACAAAATCACAGTCATGGTGGATGTCTGGCCCGTCGTCTGTCAGCTGCTCTGAATCTGTGCTGGCCTCTGAGCGTGCTCTCTCTCTGGCTTTGTAGTCCTCGACCGTCTCTATTTGTATACTCTCGCCCTCGACGCGAAAGTATACCTTCCCGCTGTCATGATCAGTCACCGCCTTGGCTGTGGCCAAGAACGGACGACCAAGGATGATGGGCGTATCGGCCACTGAATCAGGGATCTCCATGTCCAACACTACGAAGTCCACGGGGAATTTCAGGCCCTGAATCGTGACGATAACGTCTCGCAACAACCCCTTCGGCCTCTTGACAAATCGATCAGCAAACTGAAGGACTGTCCTGCTCTGTCTAAGAGTGCCCAACTCAAAGCGGTAGAGAAGGGATGCCGGAAGGAGGTTGATCGACGATCCGCTATCCAATAGAGTTCGGTCGAACCTCTGCTCACTAATCTGACATCTGACATACGGGGCCCCTGAATCTGGCCTCTTGGCCGGCAGACGGTTCTGGATCGTGAAGCACGTGGCTTTTGTCAGCACATGAATCTCTGAAATGTGGTTCCTCCTCCTCCTCCTGACAGTGGTCCTGTCTCTCAAAGATCGCTGAAGAAGGGGGATGTGCTGCAAAGCCTCCTGGAGGGTCAGCTGGATGTGAAATCTGTCGATCATGCTCTGGCTGAATTCCTCCTGCTCTCTCTTTTTTGGGTCTTTTTCTTTTTTCTTCCCCTTCCCCATCTGAAGGGCTCTAGGGAAGGGGATCACAGGGTCCTTCGCAGATGAAGGACTAGGAAAAGGCCTAGACGGCTCGACGGCCGGATCCACACATACATCAAGCACCACAGTGGGACCAGAAGAAACTAAACCTTTTCCTTTATTCACAACAGTGTTCTGAGATACATGAGAATGAGGAAAAACATCTGATCTCTCTACACAAACACCGGTGGCCTCAATACCACCACGGGCTGGCTCTGCTACTGGACGTCTCGCAGCCTCAGTACCACGGGCTGGCTCGGCTCCTCTGGTGGCATCAGCACCACCTCCTCGAACTGGTGAAGCGGCGGCCTCAGTACCGCTGGTGGAATCAGCATCCCTTGTGGCATCAGTACCACCGTCATCATCATGTGCGGCCTCAGTACCGCTCTCCTCCTCCTCATCTGGCACCCTGGGTGGATCCTCGAGTCGTCGCTCAGATGAGACGCCGCCTGCTGGTGCTCTACCGATCCTAAGTGTAACAAAATCAGCATCAAATAGATCCGCAGACATATCATCAAATGGATCACTAAGAGTGGCATGCTTAGTGGAAACTACCTGCTCAGATTTCCTCTTCAAGCTGTTCGGATTCGGCTCTATCTGTGCAGGGATGGCGGCCTTCCCTCTCATCAGGTCCCGCATCTCCTGGCGGAACTCATCCATCTCCCGTCTAAATGTAGCATGCTCGTTCGTGAGGAGGCGGGCTACGTCATCCACGGTGGAGCTCTCATGGGGGCCCGACGGGTAGCCTCTCTGGTAATGAAGCTGCTGGAACTGGTGCTGCTGCTGCTGAGAGGGGTAGGAGGAAGGATGCTGCTGCTGGTGTGGCTGGTGAGCCTGCTGCTCACGTCTCCAAGACTGTCCCTGCTGCTGATAGGGACGAGGAACGAAGGACGACTGCTGGTGTGACTGATAGGCTGGGGGCTGTTGCTGCTGCTGGTGATCTCTCTGCTGGCTATACTGCCCACCCTGACCGGATGACTGCGGCTGGGGCTGGGTACCTCCACTCCCCCACCTAAATCCAGGATGGTCTCGTCGGATCCCAGGCTGGGGGCGGTCATACCAAATCCCGTTGACATCCATCAACGGCTCTGCATCGTACTGGGCTGGCGGGAGTACAGCTAGAGGCTGATCCGGCTGGTATACCACCATCTGCATGTCTGGAGATGGTGGTGACTGGTAGGAGGGCTGCTGCGGCTGGTACGGCTCCGCCTGTACAAGGTGAACCTGTCTAGGCTGCTGAAAGGAGCTGCAGTGCTGGGACGAGTTGTTGCTGCCGCCGGTATCGCCTCGCGACTGAAGACGGGGTTGTGAAGCCGTCTGTGCCTCCTGGAGACACATGAGCTGGGTCTTCATGTCGCTCAGAGTCTGTGCCATCTGCTCCATCTGCGTGTTACCCTGGCACTGCTTCTTCTCAATCAGCTCCATCCGGTCCAACTTCTCGCTGATAATACCCATATCCGCAGCGGACGACTCTGCCTATGCTGCTGCAACTGCGGATGAACTGGATGGACCGGCGTCGACCCGTGCTATCCTCTGGTACTGCACGGGTCCTGGCCGCTGGGGTCTGCCCTGAGTGTACAACTGGGTTTGGGACATCACCATATAGTTCTCAGCCATCTCCTCGTAGATGGCTCAGACCTGGTCGTGATCCTTGGCGAAATAAAACCCGCCACAAGAAGCATTCACCAGGCCCTAGAGCTCTGGTGTCAACCCGCTGAAGAAGCTCTGCACAAGGTTCGGCTTCGAAATGTCGTGGTGCGGGCATCGGTCTGTGAGCTCTCGGAACCTCTCCCATGCCTCATGGAATTACTCATTGGGGAGCATGGAGAAGTTGCTGATCAGGGCCCTCGCTGCATTCGTCCGCCCGAGTGGATAGTACTGGTTCAAGTACTCGGTGCGGAGCTGCTCCCAGGTGTAAACAAACTTCCCCAGATGCTTCAGCCAGGTGGCTGCTCTGTCTGCTAGAGAGAAGGGGAAGGCGATCATCCTGATCGTGTTCTGGTCCACCTGACGGTCGTGGACAGTGCTGCAAATCATCTCAAACTCCTGCAGGTGGAGATGAGGCTCCTCTGTGGCCAATCCGTGGAATCGGGGAAGAAGCTGCAAGGTGTTCGGGGGGAACTTGAAGTCCCCCACGATTGCTGGAAGTACCACCCAGCGGTGTGTCAAGGTCGACCCGGGATTGTGGTTCTCCCGCATCGATCTAAGTGGTGGTGGTGCTCCTCCTGCTGCTGCTGCTGCTGCTGCTGCGGCTGCTGCTGCGGTTGCGGCTGCTGCGGCAGCTGCCGCATCGTCGGGTCCTCCTCCTGCTCCTCCTCCGCGGTTGGCTCTCAACTGCTCAAACTCTCGCCTCATGTCCATCATGAAATCTCCCTGATCCCTCAGCTGCTGCTGAACTGACTCGAGGGAGGCGATCAGGGTGGAGTTGATCAAACCCTGGTCTAGGACAAAATGCTGCTCTCCTCGTGGACCTCCAGGGTGATCCTCAGAACTGCCGGCCATAACGTCTGCAAAATCAAATGAGCCCAACTCAGGTGCTGTCAAATCTGTTAATCTCTCCTCGGGCTCATGTCGCTCAAATCTGAAAGAAAGGGGGTCGAGGGGGAACAGGGCAGAGTCGTACTCGGGCTCGGAGAGCTGGTCTCGGCTCTCGCGGGCCAACCTAGATGATCGGGTAGACGTGCCCGAAAGCGGTGCAGCCAGAGGCTACCTAAGAGAGCGTCTACCCATCATCTTGATCTGGCGAGTAATGCGGATGAGATCTGGAAAAACTATGATTAGAATGCAAACCCCCGGTTCACCAACGCAATGCGAGCTGAAGACCGTAAAAGCTCGGTCAAATTATCTTGTCAATTTTTATTAGGTGAACACACAAGATATCAGAGCGCTTACGTGACCTATTAGGATACCCGATGCTACCCCAACCGACTGGCCCGCACGGAAGAGTCGGTAATTGGTCGGGAATATCACCGGAGGGCTCTACCTAGGGTGCGGGTCACTCTCTCGCGCATCCAAACCATACAATGAGGGGGTTGCTCTCCCCAAGACAAATTTTTAGGATGAGAGTCTTTTAGGGTCAATAGTTTTATCCAGTCCCAATTTTATGATTTTTCTTTTTAATATTTTTCAAATAGAAAACAAACGCCTAACGAATTTTTCGGTTCTCCTGGTTATTTAATCCAAAACAGGGGGGAGAAGACGAAAAAGTCGATGCGCGAGAAATCAATGATGCATGCTGAGATAGAAATGCATACCTTGTCTCCTGCACTCTACATGCAAGTGATCCGCGTAGAATTTAAAGACAGGAAATAAACTACCTAAATGGTGCAGGCGGAAAACCGAGTCCCTAAACAGTATTGCTACTCGAAAGAACGGCTAGCCGACCACCAGCCTCCAATCCAAAGAGACCGGTCTAGACCCACCCCTCCTCTTCTCGACAGGTCGAGTTCAGGAGTAGCGCTTGACGGGGTGGGCTCGCGGCGCGTAGGCTCGGAGGTGATGGAACGACTATTTTATTATTATTATTATTATAGGTCCAATTACCGCACTATAGGAACAAGCAATTATATTAGGGTGTTTGGATCCTATGAGTTACGTCACAATGAAGCAGAAAATCCTACGGCTAGGGGCTCGGAAATCCGTGTGAAACCGGAAAAGGCAGTAAAAAAGAGAAGAAAACAAAACCGCGTAAAAAGCTGCGAAAAACTCCTAAGGGTCCCCCGAGCACACCGGTGCTCGGCGAAACAGACCCGCTAAGTCCAATCACATTCCAAAGTGTCCAGTCTGAGTCCCTGTATTATTACAATAATAATCAAAAGTCTAATCTAAACCTCACCCACTCAACTCTCTCTCTCTCTCTCCTGCGGCTCCGTGCAGAAGGGAACCGCCTCCGAATCCTGCGGTTGCGCCGGCTCGAAAGACGCCTCCGCGGTCCTCGGGCCCTCGCAAGAAAAAGAGCAAGTGTCACAAACCAAATTATTATAAAAATGTCAGAAATATATATATATATATATACATATATATATATACATATATATATATACATATATATATATATGTGTGTGTGTGTGTGTGCAGGAAGCTATACAAAAAGCCACGCAAAGAAAAAGCCGTGGAAAAACTCAAAAAGCGACTACTAAGCCGTGCTCCCCGGCAACGGCGCCATTCTGATGACGAGCCGAGCGACTAAGGCAAAGGTATCTAGATGGTCGTTGTGACCTCGATCGCTCAGCTAAGTCAATCAAGAAAAATCAGACCACTAATAATAGATAAAATCAATCAAAACACGAAAGCGGTCTCGCTATTGGATTAACATGGTATAGCGACCAGGGTCGAACTCAAGGAGCACAGGTTGGCCTCTCAGCCTACGAAGTAGTCAAAAAAAGAGATAAAATAAAAGGAGAAAATATTTTTGGTGGTTTTTAATTATTTAAGATTTTTTTTGGATTTTTAATGAATTAAGAAAATAAGAAAACTAAAGAAACACACACTTCAACAATTTATTTAAGGCACTAAAAATCAACCAAAAATTCAAACAAAAGTATTTTTATGTGTTTTATATTTTTTTAGTGTTTTTGGTGAATTTTTGAGAATTTTTTGATGTTTATTGAATTTTCTAAAAAATCAAACAGTAGCTGAAATCAAAGGTACTGTCCAGCCGAGCTAGAAAGGCCTAGATAAGATATCTAAAAGCCCTAAATTAGCTGGGAGGTAATTTTCCTATGAAGAGAAGAAAATAAGGAAAATTTAGGCACCTATTTTATTGTTTTTGGATTTTTAATTGATTTACTGGAATTTTTATAAGATTTTGAATGTTTTTTCAATTTTTAGTGGTTTTCAGTAATGAAAAATAGCCAAAATTGGCTATAAAATCAAACACAACAAAATAGACAGTAGGTAATTTTTTGTAATTTTTGGACACTATTTAATATTTTTTTGTGATTTTTAAAGTTAGACAGTAGTAAAAATAGATGTTTTTGATTTTCTAAAAATATCAAACAGTGACGAAAATGTTTCCAAAATTTATAGAAAATTTTACATCATGGCAGGAGCCATGTGTCCAATTTTCATTAAATTTGGAGGTGATTTGCTATTTTATTCAAAAATAAAGAGGGGGCACTGTGCATAAGGACCAAAGTGCAAATACCCAAGAGTCTGGGGGGTCTGGTGCAATTAACCCAGCAAAACACGTGCGATGCGCGTGTCTGGGGCACTCAGGGACCCAAATGTAAGAAAAATAAGTTCTGAGGACTTATTGGTAACAGGTACCAAAAGTCCAGGGGCTTATCTGCAAAATACCCAAAATATCACGCACATGTTGAAATATATCACGCACAGGGGTATAAATGCAAATAAACTAAAAGTTTCATTCAACTGTTAACATCCAGAACTACAGAGACATATAGTGCAATTAACCCAAAGAAACCACGTGACGAAGCACGTGTCAGACCATGTTCAGGGGTATATCAGCTAATAAAAACAAGCGCACGGGTCTCTATGCAAAAATGCCAAAACATAAAGAACTACGCTAAATATTTACAAGACTAAAAGCGAAACAAAATAACTAAGAGGGCCTAAGGGTAAATTACCCTTTATTACTCGGAGCGGCTGGATGGAGGGCACGTGGCGCATCCGACGGTGGTGAACAGCGGCCTCTCTACAGCTGGGCGCCTCGGGATGATCCGACGCTCGAGGTCGATCCACGTGGCGTGATCAACGGTGGTGGCTCGCTGTGGCTTAACTCACGAGCATCGGGCGGCTGAGATCGCCTCTCCAAAGATCTGGCGGTGCAGGTGCCTCCTGAGATGGACGGTCTGGATCAACACTGGAGGGATGAGGCGATCGGACGGCGACGGAGGGTGCTGGAAGAACAGGTCACCGGCGAGACTCGCCGGCCTTTGGCGTGCACTAGACTCCTACTAGAAGCACTCGGAAGGTCAGAGAAGAAACGTGGTGTGCTCCCGCGTCTGCCGGTAGGCTCCGATGATCCAGCCGAGCTCCGAGGAGCTCGGACGAGGTCGGCGGAGCTTAGCCTCCTGGCTGGATGTCGAAGGACCTCAGATGTCCTTCGTTTGACCTGCAAAGCAATCCAGAAGACTCGCGGGTCGAGGGCAAACTGCCTCGACCCGGTTAGGCGAGGTGACGGTGGTTGGTGGGTCGGAATGGCGAGCTCCGGTGAAGGGGTTAGACGGAGGAGCTCGGCTCCCAGCTCCTGTGCGAGCTGGGTTGGATGGAGGGGTGAAGAAGGTGCGTCGCTGGGAGGCAGAGGCGATGGTCGATTCCGATGATCGAACGGAGTGATGGAATGGTCGGAATCAGCTAGAGACGGCGGCGGTACGAATTGGGCGTAAATGGAAATCAGGGAAAAATAAAGACCTACAAGGTTACCTGGGTGGACGAAGAGACTGGGGAGGAGCTGGGGAAGCTCCTGGTTGTTGCCTCGAGGAGCATCTCCCTCCGAGGCTCGATGCTCACGCTGGTGGCGGAGCAACGGTGGCTATGCTCGTCGGATCAGTGGATACGCCTCCACTCCTCGCTTCGACGGCGCCGGACGCAAGCTGTCACTCTCGCGAGTGCGCTGGAGCTCACAGGAGGTGGATACGAATGGCCAAAGATGGGGAAACGAGGTGGCGGAGCTCGCTTATGTATGGGTGCAGGTCCAGGAAAAAAGGCTCGGGTCCGGCTCCATGGAGCACGGATCCCTAGGATCTATGTCGGGCGAGATTCTCGGGTACCTGGGGAGTGATTAGGACCCTGGGTTAGGCTAAATGGTGCTCGGGTCTGGCAGGGATAAATGGGGGAAATCGGGTTCTCGAACCAGACCCGCGGGAGGTGGTCCTGGGGGGGGGGGTAGTAGACTGGGCGGTCAACACTCCACAGGGCCAATTGGAACAGGCCACGTGGCTTAATCTTGGAGGTGAAAATTAAGGTAGCAAATGGCCGAACTTGCAAAAAGTTAAAACATGAAATATTTTTATTTTATTTTTTTCTATTTTTTAGTGATTTTTAATAATTTTTTTCGAAATAAAAATAAGGTATGTACACTATATGTACTATATAGGTATATGTACACTATTAGGGTTTTTAGTTTTTTATTTTTAATTATTATTTTTATGCAATTTTATTCCTATTTTATATTTTATTTATTTTCATTATAAAATAAGGAATAAAAAGATGTTTTTATTTTATTTTTATTATTTATATACATAGGTAAAATAAATACATATATACACTTATATACATGGTATATGTACAATCTATTTTTGTGTTTTTAATTTTTGCTATTTTTATTTGATTTTTGTTTTGATTGTTTTTATTTTATTTATTTACACTATATAATAAAGAATATTTACAAAAACTATAAAGATTAATTTTATTTATTTATAGGGCTAAATAAATATGTAGGTGAGTTTATGCACAATGTAAAAGTGATATTTTTGTTCTTTTTGATTTTCATATTTTTATCTTTTGTTTTTATATTTATAAATATAGACACAAATTTACAAGCCTATTTTTGGTGAGGAAAATACCTTTACATAAGTATGTACACACATGAGCCCCTATCTCCCTCTACTTTGGCTTTTATGCGGCCAGGCCCATGTTGAGCCCTCCCTTGGGTTAGGTTGCTCAATATTTATTCTAAATATTTCCCTCTTTTTCTTTTTAATCTTTATTCTTTTATTTTTGCACAAAAACATGCTAATTATAGGTTTTTTACACAATGCATGCTTTTGGTAATTATTTGTATTTACACATATCTACATGCATTTGCAAAGGTTATTGTAGCTAAAATATAAGAATAAAGAGTGATGAATGGGTATTCATCAGGAACCACATACATCGCTGGCATGACCCGTTGTGGTGGGCATCGAGTGGTTCCCATGATCGGACTCCGAACTTAGTCTGATTGGCTAGCTATTGTTTTTATCGTATAGAAATTGCTTCGTCTAAGGCCGATTTCTTCTTGCATCATATAGGTAGTTTTAATTCTGTCTTTAAATTTATGTGCAGATCACTTGCATGTAGAGAGCTAGAGTCAGGTACGTATTTCTTACTCTGCATGCATCATCGTGTTTGATCGCGCATCGGCTTTTTTGACTTCTCCCCCTATTTTCAGACATAAAATAATCAGGAGAATCGGAAAACTCATTTGGCATTGTTTGCTTGAAAAATATCTAAAAAAGAAAAACTATAAAATTGGGACTGCTAAACACACTTGACTTTAAAAGACACCACATTAACAAATTTGTCTTGAGAGAGCAATTCCCTCCTTGTTTGGTTTGGATGAGAGAGAGGGTGAAGCGCGCACTAGGATAGAGCCATACTCGAACTCTTGACAGACTACCGGCCTTTTATATGGGATAGTCTGTTAGGAGCATTGGGTTCCTACCAGCTCGCTTAATCCCTCTGATAGACTATTTTATCACCTAAATAAAACCGACAAGATAAAAGACCAAACCTTTACGGTCATCAGCTCGGCGTGAGTAGGTGAATTGGGGATTTGTTTACCTGATCTTGTGTGTTTTCCAGATCTCATCCGCCTTCACTCTCCACATCATGATGATGGGCCGGAGATCCCTTAGGCAGCCTCTGGTTGCACTACTCTCGAGCACTCTCGTCTACTCATCTAGGTTGGTTCATGAGAGCCCAGACCTGGTCTCCGAACCTGAGTTTAACTCGCCCTGTTCCCCCTCGACCACCCTTCTACTAGTCCTCAGGTTCCCCAACAGAGACAACATCAGATGTTTGATCATTTGACGACACCTGAGTTTGGGTCTTTTGCCTTTGCAGAGACCATGGCCAACAATGAGGAGCATACTAATGGGCCCAGCCAGACACGGACATATGTTCTTAATCAGGGAGCCATTAAAAACACCATGTTAGCCTCCCTAAAGACCATACATAGACAGATTGGAGATCAGGTGGCTTTCATGGTCGATATACATTGGGAGATGGATCAGATGTGAGCGGACAGAGAGCAAAATATAGTCGGTGGAGGTGGAGGACCAGAGATTCCTGAGGGAGGAGAGCCAGAGGAGCCAGCACATCCAGCAGCACCTACACGTCTGATGAGAGAGTTGCACAACCCTGGTGCAACTCTGACCCACAGATGGATTCAGCTTCCAGCCATTCTGGGAGACTTCGATCTCCCACCTCAAACCATTCAGCTACTGCCCAGATTCCATGGGCTTGCCATTGAGGAGTCGCACCTCCATCTCCAGGAGTTCGAGATGATCTGTAGCACGATTCACGATCGACTCGTGGGCGAGGACACCATCAAGACGATGGCTTTTCCTTCCTCCCTCGTCGATAGAGCAACCTATTGGTTGAAACATTTAGGGAGATACATGACTTCATGGGAACAGCTCCGGACCAAGTACTTGAATAAGTATTATCCACTCAACCGGACGAATGCAATGCAAGCCCTCATCAACAACTTCTCCATGCTTCCCAATGAGAAATTTCATGAAGCATGGGATCGATTCAGAGAGCTGATAGACCGGTGTCGACATCACGACATATCCATGCCTAATTTAGTGCAGAGTTTCTTTTGCGGGCTGACACCGGAGCTGTAGCAGCTCGTGAACGATCTTGTGGGGGATCATATTTTGCGAAGGATGAGCAAGTCTGGGATATCTATGAGGAGATGGCTGAGAATTACACTGTCATATCCCAGACCCGACTATACACTTAGGGGAAGCCCCATCCACAGGTTGCGTCCTACCAGAGGATTGCATGGATCAATGCAGGTCCATCCAATTCATCAGCAACCGCAGCACAGGCAGAGTCATTTGTTGCTGGTATGGGGATCATTAGCGGGAAGTTGGACCGCATCGAGCTCATTGAGAAGAAGCAGTGCCATGGGATGTCACAGATGGATCAGATGGCACAGACGCTGAGTGACCTAAAGACCCAGATCATGTGTCTCTAGGAGGCACAGACGGCTTCTCGGCCCCGTCTAAGGTCACGAGTTTATACCAACAGTAGCAGCTCGACCCAACCCTCCAGCCAGCCCATATAGGTTCACCATGTTCAGGCGGAGTCGTTCCAGCAGCCACAGCATCAGTACTTCCAACCACCACTGTCTCAGGACACTAAGATGGTGGTGTATCACCAGGATCAACCCCTGGCAGTCCTTCCCCCACCCCCTAACAAACAAGAACCATTGATGGATGTCAACAGGATTTGGTACGCCCGACCTCATCCGGGGATCCGACGAGATCATCCCAGATTCCGTTAGTCAGCTAGAGGTGCCTCTTCCCAATAGCAGCCTCCAGTTTAGGGTGGGTAGTATAGCCAGCAGCAACAGCAGCCCCAATTCCCATAGCCACAGCCACACTACCAGCAAGGTTCTTGTCCCTATCAGTAGGGACAACCGTGGAGGTAGCAACCTCAGCAGTTCTCTCACCAGTATCTCCCTCATCATTCCCAACAGCAACAACCTCACTTCCAAAGAGGCCACCCATCTGGTTCTTATGGGCCAGCCTATGAGAACCCAACTCTTGATGATTTAGCTCGCCTTGTCTTCGAGCAGCAGGCCACTTTCAGATGGGAGATGGATGAGTTCTGTCAGGAGATGAGGGAGATAGTGAAGGGCAAGGCTGTCATATTCGCTCAGATCGAGCCAAATCTGAACAACTTGAAGAGGAAGTCTAAGCAGGTAGAGTTTATAGAGATTACCACTCCTAGTGACACACATGGTGAGATTTCTGCATACACTTTTGATGCTGACTTTGTTACACTTAAGAGAGATAGGATGCCAGCTGGCGGTGCCTCGTTAGAGCGACGACTCCATGAGGACTCAGGAGCGCCAGATGAGGAGGGGAGCGGTGTTGATGCCTCTTATGATAATGCTAATGACAGTGGTGTTGTTGCCACCAAGGGTGTAGACCCAGCTGACGGTATTGAGGCCGTCACTTCACCAAATGCAGGAGGTGGTGCTGATGCCACCAGAGATGATGATGCTGAGCCAAAGTGTGATGCTGATGCCGCAAGTCCAGATGTCGCAGGTGGCACTGAGGCCACCCATTCTATTCATGTTACATTTCCTTCTGTTACTGTATCTTGCGACTATTCTTGAAAATCTAATAAAGAAAAGGGTTCCACGAGGATCTAATAAAGAAAATCTAATAAAGAAAAGGGTTCCACCAAGGACGATCCGCAACTCCCTAGGGATCCACGAGGATCACAGATCCACTGAGGAGATGCGGGTAGAGATTCGGAGCAAGAGGGCATAGGATCCGATAGGGATAAATGGGTGAAATGCGCGTAAAAATTGGATCTGCGTGAGGGGTGAGTCCGGGAGAGGTAGTTTACTGGGGTCAAGAATCCTCCTGGACCAATCAGAAAATAAGTAGTCAAAAATATTTATAAAATCGATTAAAAATAGCAAATTATTTTAAATTAAAAAGTGTTCAACATGAAAAATATTTCTTATTTTCCAAACTTCTTTTTTGTGATTTTTATTTATTTTTAGAAAAATAATTTATGTTATATACAGTATATTGTGTTATATGCAGGTATAAAATTCTTATGAATTTTGTATAATTATATTTATTTTATTATTTTTGCACAAATACCCCTATTTTATATTTTATTTATTTACAACATAAATTTTGGAGTATAAAATTATTTTTTTTATTTTTATTATTTATTTACAAGTATAAATTAAATAGGGAAATCTACATATTTACATGTATTATGTACAAGGTGAGAGAGATTTTTATTTTTGTTTTATTTCTATTTTTCTAATTTTTGTTTTATTTTTAGAAGTATATACATGGAAATAGGAGCACCTTCTTATTTTTATTTTTATAAGAAATATATATATATATAAATACATAGGTGATAAATATGTACATGGTAGAGTGGCCCTATCTCTCTCTACTTATTTTATTTGGCGATCAGGCCAATTCTTGGCCCTCTCTTGGGTTCAGGTCACTCAACATTTATTCTAAATATTTCCTTCTTTTTCTTTGATTCTTTATTCTTTTATTTTTGTCCAAATACATGCTAATTATGGAATATTAACAAATGCATTCTTATTGCTAATTTATTGTATTTACAACTATTTACATGATGCTTTGCCAAGATAATTAGCTAAAATAAAAGAATAAAGAGTGATGAATGAGGATTCATCACCCCCCTATACTTTACTTTTTCTAGTCCCTTAGCAAACACTTATTTGAAAAAGAAGTGAAAAAGAGAAAGGAAAAGAAAAAAGAAGGAGAATCAAAGTTGATTATTAAACTTGGCATCATTAAATTGAAGTATGGAGCTCAGTCAGGCCTTTGGATTATTAGTTTTTCGAAACCTTATTTGGACTAAGGTTTAAAAATCAACAACCTCTAAGTTCCACCAATCTATGGTCAAGACTCCTCAACAATCCAGATCTGAACAAGTCTACATACACAAACTCTAATGACCATGAATCTTTTCTTGTACTGTGTAAGTGATATGTAGCTCCCCACCTCAGAAATGGCAAAGTGACAACCCCCCTTAACAAGGTAACTCTAATCTCCTAGTCCAGCAGCTCTTTCCTCGAAGAGCAAGGTATTCCCTTATAAGTTCAAGTGCAACCGGCTCAAGAAGAGAGGGAAGAAGAAAATGAACCATGACCAGTGTAGTCATCTATCCTTGGGATCCCAATCAGTGTAGCTAAGTCTATCGCTGCAAGCTTCATGAGAATGGGTAACATAAGCTTTGCTTTATTTGACTATATACACTCTGATGTGTATTTTATTTTCAAGCATACCCACCACTTTTTTGGAGTTTTTCTTTGCACACACATTTTTTTATGGTGTGTATATGTACAACATATCTACATGGTGCAGCATATATACATAAAGAGTTTTTCCTCTTGAGCCAGTAGACTATCCCTCTTTTGAAGCTTTATTGCAACCCACAACCCCTGTCTTTAGACCTTAACACCATCAGACCAAGTTTTGACGCACTTCCTTCAATAAAATAAGAAGAGAGGTTCCACCTAGAAGTACTACCCTCATATGTTACCCCAAGCGAAAGAATATTGCTTCCCTACCACCTCATTCGTGGAGAGCTATGTGTAAGGTGCTGGTGCAAGTAAAGCCATTGTCTATGAGACTCATGTGTGCGTTGTTAAGTGTTCTATTTAGGCTAATCAAGATGACATATGATCATAGCCTAGTGGACTCAAAGAATTAAGTCCCAAATGGACCTGAAGAGTCTTAACCCTAAGTCCTGTAAGGTTCCTTTAATATCTTTTATATATGCCAAGAAATCTAACTTTGAAATTGTCAAATTCTCAACTTCTAAACATCATAACATTCCTATACGAACTCCAATTTCACTCTACTTACCTCTAAAGTTCATAAAATAATATTCTCTAATTAATGGACTGTGATTTACTGAAGACGGAGTCCGTTTGCAAAAAGCTGGTTTTGGGATCTAATCACAATTGGGTTTTTAGGCTATTTATTTTATCTAGAATACATTATTTATTATTTTGATGATTTTATAATTTTTAATTAACCTCTTGGTCTTGTGTTGTAACTCTCATTTATTTCATAATTGTTTGACATTATTTATTATTTTAAATAAATCAAAAACCTTAATTTATATGTAAATTTGAACTACATAACTTATACCTATATTTATTAATATATTTAAATTAATTTATTCAATTTACAAAAATTCACAAATACTCTATTTATAATATTATTAATTAAAAAAATATAAAAATGTTATACTATTTATTAATTTATTAAATTAAATCAAATACCTATTTATTATGCATTACTTATACCTTATTATTAATATAATATTTATCTTCATAAATTATTTATTATTTATAAAAAATAATTATACCATAATTTAGATAAATTAATTATTTATACTTTTCATTTTTATGCCTATTTAAAATAGCATTATTTGCTATATAATATCTATTTATTAAGGTATTTAATCCATCTGGCCAACCGAGTGTTGACACGTGTCAGCACCTGGTGCTTTCTTCTCCAAGAACAAGAACCGTTGTTTTATTCTACCTGCCAACCTTCAAATAATTCTACCCGCCATCTCCTAACTCCTTCGGGCGATCTAAACCCTTCACTAACTACTCCTAACAACCTTAATACACGTACGTCATTGATCTTCAACTAATCTCCCTCCGATTCACCTATAAAAGCCCATCAATCTCGTCATTAATAACTAAATCTACTGAACTGAACCTAACCTCTAGTTCCAGTAGCCGTCAACCCCACTTCCTAGCCTTGCTTCGCCTTACTCCGGTGGTAACAGGTCATGAGGATCGCCCCGCGTGGAAGAAGGTAGACCGAAGGAGAAGTTCCAAGGCCATCCTTGGCTTTGCATCGCCGTCACCGCTGCATGAAGCTCTGGGAAAACCTCCCCCTCGAGCTAAGACAACCGAGTCGTATACACTTCAACCCCAAGTAACTTCCTTCATCTTATGCCTTTTTTTCTCAATTTTTGTGCCTTACTTAGAGTACTTAAGTGCGTAATTAGACTCTTGTAATCATGCTCTTAGACGCACCCCAAATCACACTTAAGTTGCACTTGATTTCACTCAAAATCGCCCTCCATCATCATCTTTCATATCACTTCTTGGAAACTATTTGTGATCTGCAAACTTTCATCATCTTGGCGGATTTCATTCGAAATCAAGCATATAAATCTCCATTGCAGGATCCTTCATTCATTAGGAGAAACAATCAAGCTTTGGGAGTTTATCCTTCAACAAAGAATCAAGAATCGATCGTATATCTTCATTAAGCCCTTTCACAGCCCAGTTGCCACCTTCATCGATGTCCAGATGCCACCTTCATCCATCTTGCATCCAACTCACCTGCACGAGAGCTCGAGGGTTGAAGGTGTCACCCCTCTAGCCTTGTAGGAGGTCAGATCGAGTAGCAGGTCGCCAGAGACAATTCAGAGAAGGGAGTAACTTCACCATGCACATCAAAAGGGGAAGAACAACCAAGAACTCTTGAGTGTATAGGATGGTGACGCGTGTCTGGACACGGACGGTTCTAATCACACTGTACCTTATAATCTCAATCGTCCCAGAGCGAAATAGAAGACAAGTTGCATCATAAGACCAGACAACTTCCAGAAATTATCAAGTGCTCCAAATCTTCAAGTATTTGCATTTAGGTCCCTACAAAGGGACCTAAATGCAAAACATTTAGTTTTTCTTTCATTTTAGTCCCTGAATAGGGACCTTTTTGTCACCAACTTTTATATTGTTTTCTTACACTTCTACCCTTGTACTGTATGATAATTTTGGATAAGCTATTTAGTGCATCAAACTCACCTTTAATTGTAAATAATTTTTGATAAGCTATTTAATGAAGGTGGTTTCGTATTTTTCAGAGTTACGGTTTGAAAGTTAGGTTTTTGACCCCTATTTTATGCTTGTACCGATTTGAATAATCATTTTTATTTATTATTCATTATTTTTATAATCTTGTAAATACTATTTATAATACATTTTTACATTGAAATCAGAATAAAAACCTAAAGAAGATACAGAAATGAAATACATGTATATAATACATAGGTATAATACCTGTAAAGATACCTATCTATTTAATACTCCTATTTTATTAAGTGTACAAAAAACTTCAGAAAAAATATATTTTAAGTGTATAAAATTATTTTATAAATTTATAAAACGATAAACAAAAGTAATAAAATTAAATACACAAAATAAAAATAAAATATTAAAATATATAGATGTATACCTATATAAGCTATAAAAGGAACTTGTAATTTTTAATCTCGAAAAAAGAAATAAAAATTGTAATAAAATGGTTTATAAAATAAAAATATTTTTTATTTAATAATAAAAAATTATAAATTTGTTTGCTATTTTTAATTGAATTTCCAATTCTTTTTCCAGAGGTTTTTCTTGGTTGGTCCATGTGGACCAACCAGGACACTCGGACAGTTGACCTCCGGTCAACTGTCTGACTTCACCTTTATGGCAGTGTCAGAACTGCTTTCTCCCTCGATTTCTCTGGATTGTGGAGACCATGCCTTGCATCCTCTCGTGTAGACTTCTTAACAACTCTTGCTCCTCGTGTATTGGGCTTTCAAACCGTATGGTTTTATTTCGGGGTGTGCATCGCTGAGTCGCCTGCTACGCCTCGTTCTTCAAGCCTCTTCCACCACTTTTTCAAAAACCACCCAACCTTTTATTCATTCCTCGAACACTCTTGGACCGTCTTTTCCCTCTCTTTTGGAAATCTCTAGACTGGAGCTCATGACAGGAGACCCTCCAGCTCCCTAGAGGCGGGGTTAGGTTACAGTGGATGCGCTTCCACCACCTCCGGCCATGGTCAGTTGTTGAGGTCCATGCTCATGGTTCTAGGCCATTCGAGTGAGTTTTTCATCATTTTTCCTTATGCCTTCTGTTGTTACAACTTGTAGGCCAAAGTTTGCCTTCTGTTGCTGCAACTTGTAGGCCAAAGTTTTAGGCTTTTAGAGCGTTCCTCGTAGTATAAATCACGTCGCCAAACTTCACCGGAGCTTTCAAGCTCCGGCCACCTCCCTTTTCACCAAATCCGCTACCATCCACCCTCCAACTTCGTCAATAAAATCCCAGTAGCTCTGCCCTCATTTCTCCCATCTTTTTAAGTAGGTTTCTAGAAGGGGGCATCTGAACCCCAACTCGCCCTATGCAGCAGCCCCAGGTCATGCGCACGTCCCCAGCTTCCAGGACCCACTCCTTGGGTTCCTGGCTCTTCTTCGACCCTCGGCCACCTCCGGCGTTGCCTTAGGAATCTCACCGGCTCATCAGTTGCTCCAGGGACTGTCGGAGGTGCTTGCTGGCTGCAAACAAATCTCATTGGGCGGTTGTTCTTCGCTAGTTCATCCACCGTGCCTCGCATCCGTCCGATGAAGAACACACCTCCAGACTGATCGACGACCGTCCGATTTAGCATCGCGTCAACCGTTGGATTGTGCCCGTGATCTAATCTTATTCGTTCGTTGCGAAGGGGTATCAGCCCATGAGATCTGGACATGTGGCATAGTCCAATCTGCCCCTGGTGCAGGTAATTTTGCATGAGACCCCTACCAAATTTTGTAATTAAGACCTAATATTTAAAATGATCTCGGTTGTTATTTTATTTTGTGGAATTCACACATTGCCCACTGGGTTTTTGTATTATAACTTTTTAGTCCCTGCCAAGTCACGTGTCCCATGCACGTGACTTGACAATTTTTGCAAAAACATCCCTGGGCTTATTTGTATTTCGTTCGGGTACCAAAACATTTTAATATAGTTGTTTACTTTTTGGATAATTTGCATTTTAGCCCCCATATTCTTGTTAACTACCAACAGGTCCTTGCCAGCCACGTGCTTGTCACGTGGTCTGTGGCATTTTTGCAGACATAACCTTGGACTTCTGGCTATTGTGACTGGTCCAGAAAGTTTCTTAATTAGTTATAATTTTTTGTGGAAATTTTACAGGCAGCCCTCTAGACTTTTAAATAGGTCCAAAAATACCCCTGCTTGGAGTCCATTTGCTTTTTATTTCCTTTAATTTTTTCATGCATTTATAAAATCCCGAAAATTCCCAAAAAATTAGCATAGCTTCCTGTTTTGTTTCTCTTCCTCGCCATATTTTTATTTTGCATTTTCGTTGCATTTTAATATTTATAAAAATTTAAAAACACGTATTTTCAGCTCTGTTTGCGTTAGAAAATAACTAAAAATATAAAAAAAATCTTCAAAAAAATCCAAAAAAAATATTTTGTTTGTTTCTGTGTGTTTTAACTTCAATCCAAAAACCACTAAAATAATACAAGAGAAAACTCCTAAAAATTATAAAACCCAAAAACCTTCATTAAATATTAAAAATTCCTAGAAAATCCTAAAACTACAATTTCTATTTCCTGATTTTCTCTATTTTGTTATCTTTAAATAAAATTAATTTGGAGAATTTTTGTCACTGTTTGATATTTTTCATCTCCATTTTCGTTCGAGCATTTTATTTTTATTCATTGTTTTCAGTATTTTGGACTTTAAAATATCAAAAAATAGAAAAAATCTAGAAAAATCACAAAAACAGTATAAAAATATAAAAATCCCAAAAATAGTTCATTTCCAGAATTTTGACTATTTTTACCTCTTTTTATAAATACATTATCTCCTTTTCCTTATATTGTATATTTATTTTATTAAAAGAACAGAAAATATAAAAAAATATAAAATATAAAAATAAAATACAAAATCAAACAACTAAAAATTAAAATAAAAAAATATAAAATCAAAAATTAAATAAAAAAATATAAAATTAGAAAACTCACAAAATTATAGCACACATAGAGACAATTACATCACGGTCTTTTTTTAGCGTCATTGCCCCGATCTACCTGTTTGCTTCCTGTGTTCGACACTCTACACTACTTGCATTGTACACATCTTTTGTAGAGTTATAATAAATTTGAACTCCGCACCGCTTTTCATTGTTTGATCTTTGTTGTGGGTTAATTGTTGTTTGAATTCCAGGGTTCATGTGGTTGTCACAGTGACTTTGTCTCCGCCTTGTGTGAGTGAGACATATTTAGACCCCCGATTTTTGGGTTGAACATTGGTCCACATGAACCAACCAAAGCTCTTCAAAAGTTAACTAGGTTTAATTGTACTACCTCTTTGTTGCTCGTGTCAGAACCTCGTGGGAGGCCTTCTTCTCCCTATTTCCATGCCACCACCATGCATCCCTCTCCCTCAATCCTTCCACCGTATCGTAGCTTGCACATCTGCCACCTAAGCTAACTCCATGTTGCTCACCAACTCTTGCTCCACTGCATACAGGACCTCATAAAAGTCGCCACTTTCTTCTTCTATTGAATCTACCATTCATTTCCATTTTTGAGTTTATTCACTCCTGGAGTCATTCTTGTCCCTTCAGAACAACCCTAAGGCCTACAACTGGTGATAGGAGCTCGTGGTTGTTGTCTTGCAGCTAGGAGGAGCTTTGTCGGAGCTTGATCCGCCTATCACTGGAGACACCCACCAGTGGTTCTTCCTCCTTGGTCCCCTGACCAAGTTGAGGCTCGTTTCAGTCATTCTTAGGTTATACATGGGTATAGTTTTTAATTCCACACGTCAATTTTATATTTCAATGCTTAAATTAGGTTTAATTAAAAACCCCTTTTTTGGACCTAGAGCTTGAGATCCAAGACAAATCCACTTTTTGTAATCGTGATTCCACCCCATTTCCACCTCATTTCCTCCCTCTTCGACTTTTACATTGTTTCCTTATCGAATCAACCCTAGTCCATCATGGATCCGAGGAATCAAGCTTCTTCTATCAACCATCATCGGAGCTCTTCATTGCCCATCCATTCCCTTGTGTATGGTTTCATCACCCAGTCAAGGATAGAGCCCTCGAGCCATTGAATCATTTGGTGCATGAACCAGTCCTTGGTAATATTGTTCCTCCATTGATCAAGAATTTCAAGAGTCATCTGGAGTTGAATCAATCACCTGGAGTAACTCCATGTCACCAATGAAAATCCTGAGCCCTAGATCCTCCTCGGGACCACCTAGAGCTCAACGAATCCCACTTGTAGAAGCGGAGCATGCCTAGGAACCCATAGCCACCGTCAAAGCAAGGAACAAATGTCAGAGGATGGAGAAATCAATGATCAAAGGAGCACATGCTTGTTGTTATTGGGAGTTCTTCAAAGAACTTCGACCATTGCCCGATGAAGAACAACGACACAGATCTAATATGGGTCATCCAAACGAGTTGAAGCGAAGCCCTCCAGCTGTCGTTAGATCCTGCACGTGGCACGTTCTCACATAGTTCGATTTGGGGCCATTAAGTGGGGTAAATTACATGATCCCCTTCGTACTTTTCATAATTATTAAAGAATCTTGCAAATATTTAAGTTAGGCTTACCTTTTGGGGAAAATTATAAAGGAACCAAACATTTATTTAATATTACTCATAGGTTCTCTACTAGCTCAACTAATGTGGCCCTACACGTGAGTTGGGAAAATTTCCATTGTATCCCCCCTATTTTCATTATTTCTACTTAGTATATAAAAATTGAGTTTTAGTTCAAAACTTGGGTGTTTTTGCATGTAATAACTTAACTTTATTCTATATTGCATAAATGCCCCTCTACCTTGAATATTTCTATTTATGCATTTTCAATTTTTATAAATAGTTCTCCTGCTTCAAAAATATGCAAAAATAGGATAAAGTGTGTTATTTTATGCTCATTCACGTTGTGCATTTGATTTAGCATATTTCTCGCATTTTCAATCTACTAAAAATCAAAAGGAACCTTTTTTCTCGTTATTTAGCTTGAATAATACAAAGAAATTATAAAACCTTCGTTAGAACTTTTAAAAAAAATAGGTACTATTTATTATCATATTTTATAACAACATACCAAAATCATTAAAAGATACAAAAGAAAAACAAAAAATCTCTAAACCTTAATAAATAGAAAAAATCTCAAAATTCCAAAAAATAGTTTTCTATCTTATATTTTATATATGCATATTTGAACATAATAAAAATAATTTTGAGAAATTTTGGACTTATTTTATATTTTTAATCCTCAAAACAATTCAACCAATTTAATTATTCCCTTATTTGGTATATTTTGGACTTTAAAAATCACTTAAAATTCACAAAAATAAAAGATAATATTAAAATGCAAAAAAATATTTTATTTTATTGATTTTGACTATATATAACTATATTTATAAATAAAAAATACCTAATTTTGTATGGGTTATATGTGGCTGCCCCCTCGGGACAACCAACATGGTTGCCCCCACCTTTTTTCGCAATTTTTTTTAAAATATCACCATTTATATTCATCCCTGTATTCCTCCTATATGCCATTCAAATTTCGTCAGAAAGAGAGACTCCTATGGCCTCCATCCAGACAATCATTTTTTAACGGTAACAGGATTTTTTAAATCGACATCATCTTGATGGAGGCCGTAGGAGTCTCTGTTTCTGACGAAATTCGAATGGCATTAGGAGGGATATAGGGATGAATATACACGGTGATATTTTTCAAAAAAAATAAAAAATTTGACGAAAAATGGGGTGGGGAAGCCATGTTGGCTACCCCGAGGGAACAACCTCATTTTTTTCCATTTTGTATTTATATACATATATGTAGTTATATATACTCAATATATTTGTTATTATGAATACTATAAATATATTTTAAACCCTTTACAAAATCGAAAGACTATTTTTATTTATATTTATTGATATATATATATATATATATGGGAGCTGGGAGCCTACACCCAAGGTTGTAGGTAATTACCTACACCCGACCTTTTTTCTCATTATTTTTGAAATTTTTTGAAGAAAGTCTTAGGGGGATTTTCTTAGTATATTGAGAGGAATGTGTGTTCCAAGTTTCATACAAAACAATCATTCCTAACACGTTCATCTAGAATGGGTCAATTTCAGCAATTTTGAGACCGTTAAAATTTGGTAGTCTTGATGGAGATGATAGAAGTCTTGAATTAAGTCGAATTTTGAATGACACCATGGTGATATATAGTGATCTAATTTCCCAAAAGTTTCATTTCAAAAAAATCAAAAAATATTAAAAAAAGAGCCGGGTGTAGGTAATTACCTACACCCCTGGGTGTAGGATCCCTCTTCCCTATATATATTATATATTATATATATCACCTATGTTATACATATTCAATATACATATGCACTTATTATATATAAAAACAAAAAGAAAATAAAATAAATACAATATAAAAGGAAAATATAAAATATAAATTTAAAAATAAAAATGAATAAAAAAATCCATAAAAAATAAATAATTTAAAAACATACAAAAATGCTAAGTACATAGTAGATATCTACATGTATACATTATTTAGAAATGAATAATTGCTAAACCAGTATGCTATGTGTTCGACACCCTACACATACTTAACCAGTATACACATTTATTTGTATGGTTAATAATAAATTTTGACCTTTCATTCCATTGTACATTTATTTGTATGCTTCATGGATCTGAATGTTGGCTAGTGAACCATAGCCATGTGCAGAGAATGAATGTAGCAGAAATGAAAATGCTAAGGTGGATGTGTGGACACACACACACGTAAAGATCCGCTTCGGAATGATGCAATCAGAAAGAAAGTTGGCATAGCTTCGATCGAGGATAAGATGCAAGAAAACCGCTTAAGAAGGTTTGGACATTTGCAAAGAAGATCAACTGATGCACAAGTTAGGAGATGCGAGTGTTGGGATGTTGAGCCGGCTAAGAGATGGTGAGGACGACCTAAGAAGTGTTGGAAAGAGACCATACGAAGGGATCTTAGTTTTGTGGATGTAAGCTCGGGATTGGCCCAAGATAGATCTGAATGGAGGCGAAGAATCCAAGTAGCCGACTCTACTTAATTGTGGGAAAAGACTTTGTTGTTGTTGTTGTATTCCATTGCATTGCTTTATTATTTATTGTTAGTTGATTGTTGAGAATTCTTCGGGTCTCGCATTCGGTCACTTCTGCAACTAGTAACTATTGGTATCACCTTGTGATACCTCACGACCACTTCACCTGATCCTGTTATTTTTCAGATGGCCAGTTAGTTTCCAAATTTTTTAGTCAATCGAGGCATATTACCTTAATCTTTAGGTGACAACCAGAACTAGATCTTGCATGCCCATTTCTTTTGATTGTTTCGGCCAGTCTACACATATATGAATGAATACAATATGTCCTCTTCCTTATTAACTTATTTTTATCTTTTTCTTTTGCACGTTTTTAGTGTTTTAGGGTGTTAAAATGTGTTTCTTATATTATATGCATATGCTTATAATAATTCTATATTGATGCATGCATGAAAGTGTTTATTAAGTTATTTACTTAAGTGGGCTTCATGGGAGTATTGTGAAAAATCCTAATAATTTGGCTTGTTGTATTTTTGTAGATTTTGCTACACACTCTTTTCGCATAATAGAATAAATTCTGAATAGTCCTCACTTAAGTGCACCATCCATTACAATTTTTTTGTTGAAGTTCTGATTAGTTCTAGCTTGGCAATTCAATGTGTGCAATTATAAGTAGCATCGGCTTCCCTCATTATGGCATTCCATGTAACAAAGGCTTTCAGGTGCAATGAGTAGTTCATGGTTATAGGGTTGATGATGCTTTCAACGTTTTCGATGATGTTTTATCAAATTCTTAAGGTGCGTTTGGTTTCCAGGTTATCTCTGAATAACCTGAGGGAGGGTAACCCATTATTGTGTTTTAGTGTTTGGATAGAAGATTTTGGGTTGAGAGGATTTGTTGTGATATGATTGTATTGAAGATTCAAAAAGTGAGTAGTTATTGTGATGTGGTTGTATTTAAGTTTGAAAAGTGAGTAGAAATTAAGTATTTTATACATTTTAGGTGATATTATGGTATAATATAGTATTTCTTGATGCAATAGATAAAAGAGAAATGATTTATTAAACGCATTAAAAGAGAGAGAGAGAGTGTACCTAACCTGAGAGAAAGCATGGGTTTTGGGAGAAACACCCTGAAAGGAGTAACCCCTACCCAAACATGCCCTTAGAAGCCACTGCCATGTGTCCCGTGCTTAAATCAGAGTTGTATATTGAACACCAATAACATATAAAAAAACCATATCTGCACGATTTCAAAGGATGTGATGATAGCATCTGTAATCTTATGTATATTGGACCTTATGCATCCCTGAAAATTCTCGATCCAACGACATGACACTACAAGAAAAATGAGTTGTGGCCACAGAATGTGGCTACGGAAACTTGTGGCCACGATAATTCCATGACCACTAGTTTCTCGTAGCCACAATCCGTGGCCAAAGTCTTCATATAAGACTTGTGGCCACGATAAGTTCTGTGGTCACTTGTAGTGGCCACGGCATATTCGTGGCTAGAGAACTCTCGCGACGAGACTTGTAACTATGGCTATTGGCCACGACATGTCGTGGTCAGAGCCCAATTCTGTGGCCACAAACCCCATATCTGTGGTCACTATAGCCACAACTTGTTTTCCTTGTAGTGTGACTATACCACACGGACTAGAACATCTTCCCAACACATTAAAGTGCGGACGGCCAAAGTTTAAATACCAAGAAGTAAAGAGCAAGACCCACCCCCCTTCTTCATAAGTTAAATATTTGATGCAGAAGGACATGACATCGCATTTAACAGCCTTCAGGGTGAGAGATAAAGCGAGAGAATGCTTCCAGGTATTTAACTGGCCTTCTGATGCCAACGCCCCAACAGTTAATTTTGAGAATTTATTAGGGGCTGTTCTTCTTCATTTCTGTTCATATATAGATATGACACGTACTCATCGATTATTATTCTCTCTTTTTTCTTCGATTGCATTTTTGCATAAAGAGTATTCAATTCAGGAAAAAAAACATTTTCTCCAGTACTACGTCTCCTCTTGACTCGCCGAGTTGGCATGTTATGGATGGACTGTCTGCGTGTATTCAATGCCTTTAGTGGGATGGCCAATGTGATGCTTATTCAAGCTTTAATGAGGAAACCATAGAAAAAAAGGGAGCCTGTAGATCGAGTTAAGAGGGCAGGTGGTGGGTTCCCTAGTAGAGTAAGTTCAAGGATCACGATTGTCGTGCACAGTGATATTTGAAAGCGAGCATCGATGAAGCTCTCAGAGCAAGGATTATGGTGTCCGTATATTCTGATGCATTTTCGTGTATATATATACTCTTTTTTCGAGCGTGCTCGAATTTATTGAATACAAAAAATGCCCATCTAGTAAATGAGAAGCCGGAGGGTGGCTATTTCCAACCGCAAAGAGGGGTTCGTCAGGGGTGCCCATTGACACTCATGCTCTTTGTGTTGGTTGCGGATGCATTGGCTCTAATGTTCAAGCAAGCGGTTGAGGGAGGGTGGTGTGATGGTTTCCCTCTTGATGAGATCTCCATACCGTTGTTGCAGTACCCGGATGACACGGTTCTTTTCCTAAGCGGTTCGGATGAGATGATATGTCGTGCGGCTCAGTTGTTGGACATCTTCAAGAGTTTGTCAGGTCTTGAAATTAATTTACAGAAATCAGTGGTAATCACTTTTGGGCTACTCGAAGGTGATAGGACCAGGATTGCAGAAATGCTTAATTGTCCGTTGGGATATCTGCCAATTCCCTACGTAAGTCTTCCGTTGGTGGCTTGCAAGTTGAGAGCAATGTACTGGGAGACGGTTATCCAGAAGATAGAGTTCAAATTGGCAGAATGGAAGGCGACTACTTTATCTAGAGGCGGGAAGCTGATATTACTAAAACATGTCATGTCTGCCATCCCAAATTTTTTCTTCTCGACCAGGATAATGCCTGTAGGTGTGCGAAAGAAGATCGAAAAGTTAATGAGAAGGTTTTTTTGGTCAAGCGGGAAGAAACAGAAGTCCGGCATGCATCTAGTAGCATGGGAGGAAATAACGAAAACTCGAGAGCAGGGGGGGCTGAGTGTCCAGGATATGGTTTGCATGAACAAGGCTTTGCTGGCGAAGTGGGGCTTGCGCATCTAGGGCCCTTATACAGATCTGGTATCAAGATTGATGAGGAAGATTTATAGTGTTAAAGGAAATGTAGAGGCAAGATCTCTACGGTTTGAGTTATCCCTTCGGAAAGGGATACGAGATGTCTTGACAGTCATATCCGTCAAGCTATCGTCGAAGCTAGGAGATGGAGATGGCTTCCGATTATGGAGGGATAACTGGCTAGGGGAGGGCCCGTTGGAGCTGATTTTTCCAAGGTTCTTTGCTTTGACAATGTCGAAGGAAGCTACGGTTAAGGAATTGACACTTTCTGGAGTGTGGAGACCGGATTTCCCTGCTGCTCTTTCAACTAGGTGGCAGGAGGATTTAGATAGATTATTTGCTATGCTTCCCTCTCCAGATGATTTTTCACAGACCAGGGATCATTTTGAGTGGATGGGCAATAAGTTTTCTGTCAAACAACTATATGGAGAACTAAGAAGTGATGGTCAAGATCAAGATCAGGACCTGTGCAAGGATGTGAAGATTATCTGGGCAAGTAGGATACCGAATGGGATAAAAGTCTTCATTTGGTGCTTGAGAAGGGGCAGGCTTCTCGTCAAAGACAGGATGGCAAGAGTTATTGGTCTTCAAGATGTTACTTGTGATAGGTGCGGGGAGCAGTCGGAGATCTCGGACCATCTTTTTTCCACCTGTGAGTCTTCTCTGAAGGTCTATAAAGAAATGGCGATCCCATGGGTAAACACGAGTGGTCTGCTCAACTTCTGTGAAGGAGTAAGAAAGATAGGTGGCAACTCAACGGTTGATGTTGTAAGACCCTTTGGCGTGCTATGGGCAATCTGGCTAGCACGAAATGACCTTCTTTTTAATAGTCAAAGATTCTATCGAGAGAATGTGGTGTCTCATTGTAAAGCTCTCTTAAAATATTGGGAGTCTTGGTAACCTATATTGTACCTATTTTTTTCTTAATATAATAGTTTTGCGGTGACTCCCAACTTAGAAGGTCACCCTCTCTTTCATCCAAAAAAAATGCCCATCTACATGTATGCGTATACAGGGTTGTATAGAATGCTGCATCATTGAAATAAAAACAAAGCGCTATCTTTTTTCTTGTCCTTATTCATGGACCACGTATAATACATATTTTGACAATGACGAGCCAAACCTGCATGGTTATCTGTGGAGACCGCCAAAGCTGACGACCTTTATGGAATGTTGCAAGTTGATCGATTGATGAGCATATCGTGTACATATATCTCTGCCATGTTGGATGGAGCTGGCAGCGTTAATGTAGGAGATGATTCCATGACGAGTCTCCCTCTCTCCCCCACATATGGGTGTGCAGTACATATGCACACATGCATATTGGAAAAACCCATTTATTGGAATAGAGAATTAAGAGTTCAAAATAATAATCATAATCGGCATCTTGTTGAGGTACTCTAATTAATAAGACAAGGACGCATTAGTTTCCACGTCATTTCCTTCAATAATTAAATAGTTATAAATATCGGATTTTGATAAAATGTATAGGAACATAGAGCAGCGACATTCATAGATTTAATCTAAAAGGTCCGATTTCTCGCACGGATTTTTAATAGAAGAAGCAAGGGCACGACATTCTTTAGTGTGGATAACCCCCTTAGTAAAGGATCTGCTCACGTCTCCATATCGTAGAAGTCTGGTGTAGCACCGGAGCCCTCGATCAAGATTGAGCAGTTCACATGTTAAGGGTTTAGAAAAACATTGATTTCGTGTGAACTGCGTGATCTTGATCGAACGGCTTTGATTTGATGGACCTTTACAGCAGACTTCTGCAGTACTGCAGAGGATCCGCCCAAATCTATGCCTTATTGTTGGAATGAAAATGGGGTTGGATATATTTAATCCTATATCCATATTTGTTTCATGGATATCGATTATGAATAGAGTTACTGATAAAAATTAGAAAGCAGTTTAGCCAACAACATCCTAAAATAATCACATTTGAATTCATACCGAACAATTATTGAGCACGAACATGAATTGCTTAAAAAACGAATACAAATATGAATTGAATTAATATCAGATACTCGAATTAATATCGGACATGCATATGACCGAATAAAGATAAGTTATGAATCAAAATCGAATTATCATAGAGAAAAAGTGATTTAAAAAGATTATACACACGCATATAACATGATAAAAATATCTAACCCATCTAAATTATAATGGTAAAAGACCTGCTCTACATTTATAGCCGTCGAGGGGTAGCATCCTAAATGAAAAATATACTGTTATAATTTCTACGAAGTTATCAAGGTAAATAAGCATAATTGTTATATGAATTCAAAGTGATGTATGGATATGGATAGTAGAAAATAGTTAAATAATTTTAGGTTGTCACTTATTTACTAAACATAATAAATGAGGAGTGATCCAGTAAGAGCAAAAAATTGTGAGAGTATGAGAGGAGTGATCCTGGACCAGGTCATTTGTAGAGAGTCCCTCGAATACTTTCATTATTTCTAACATGTCTCGGTGCAGATTGTGCACGCGAGCATCACATGCCGGGTGGAATACTTACGTACTAACCCCGTTGTTGTTTGACAATACAAGAAGATGCAGCTGCAGCTATGAGCACGCACATGGCACAAGACTTTTGCTATTACGCGCCTACCCCTTCCTTTTCTGCATTTATTTCATTCATGCCCCCATATTCCAGAATAACTATATATTACACCCATACAATGTACTACACTATACGTGTATAGTAAATATAAAGCAAATTCTTGAAATATAAATATATAATAAAAATACATATAAATACCCTATATTATACTATAGAATATAAAATCAGTTCTATAAAAATAAAAATAATTTTCTATTTTAAATAATTCATTTTAAAATAAAAAATATAACAAAATTTAAAATTAAATTAATAAAAACACTTTTAAAAAATCCTACAAAAATTACATGTAGTATATTTTACTGTATTTTACGTAATAAGCCAAAAATAAAGTGAAAAATCAAATATGAAAATCAATAAAAAATAAAAATTTTGTTATAACTTATAAAAATCATAACTAAATAACTAAAAATCCTATAAAAACACACAACATATCGGTTTAAAGATAATTTCACCTACTTTGCAATATAAATAAATGAAAATATTCTGCTACTATTTTCAATTTTAAAAATCATAAATACTTCACATTTAAAAAAAACCATTTTTTCACATTAAAAATAATACAAAATCTATAAAAATTTCAAAATATCTTAAAAATTCATATAAATAATAAAAAAATTAAAACATAAAAATAATAAAATAAAAATCAAATAAAAATTACAAAACATTTTATAAAATTTAAAAAATCATACTTAAAAATCACAAAAATAATATAAAATTCATATTAATCAAATAAAAATCAAGAAAATGCCTAAAAAAATAAAAATTAGGAAACCTTTTTACCTTAGATTGTCTATAGTTTAACCCTAGTATTCCAACAGTTTGCCTCCCCTGAGTTCGACACTCCAGTATTTATCGATATACATCAAAATTTAAGAGTATAAAAAATAAATAAAAAGATTAACTCAAAATTAATATTTTCTGGTAAAAAATCACCTGATCGATTCAACTACATTATTATTCTGTTAAAATAGTACATCAGGTGGTTTTCAGATGGCGCTGTTACTGGGGAGGCTGCACTAAGGTTGACCGTAGACTTAGCTTCCAGGGTTTACTTTTCATCATTTTATTTCCTAACCTCATGACTTTTTGTTTTTGATTTGTTTAATATAGGTTGAGCGGCGTGAGATAGAACACAAAACTAATTAATTGTAATTTTTTGTAATAAAAATATAAACTCAGTCATGGCCGATCCCAAGCCCGGGTAAATGAGGAGGGTTGCGCGTTAGGTAGCGGACAGCCATCGCAGGAGAGATAAATTCGTAAATAGTGCTCTTAATTTCATCTAAGAACACTATTTATGAATTTATCTCGAAACCGTTCGGTTCTTTTAAACATGGATTTAAGCAAACATACAGATTTCGTTGGGGCGTTCCCTACTTGCGACGCGTTGCATCGCCCGAATGCAATGAAAAATTGGCAAGGGCCGCTACATCGCAGCTTGGATGTAGTTCAAAATTTACAAGGGTTCTCACATGAGGAACGCATGCGGGTAAATAAGCTAGTTCCGCTGCATCACCGCCCGGATGCAGTCTAAAATTTGCAAGGGTTCTCGCATAATGGACGCATGCGAGTAAGGAAGTTAGTCCAAAAGAGATTGCAAAGGAAGTTACGGATTGGTAGTTGGAATATCGGTACTTTAACTGGAAAATTGATGGAGATAGTGGATACAATGGAAAGAAGGAAGATTCATATATTATGTCTTCAAGAGACTAAATGGGTTGGATAGAAAGCAAGGGAGATCGAGAAGACAAGCTTTAAACTTTGGTATTCGAGTAAAGATAAGGGTAGAAACGGTGTTGGAGTGGTTGTTCATAAAGATTTGAAGGACTGTGTGGTTGAGGTGCAAAGATTTGGGGATCGGATTATTTTGCTAAAGTTTGTGCTTGAAGAAGAAATTCTGAATATCATCTCAGTTTATGCACCACAAATTGGTTTAGATGAAAGGACTAAACAAGCTTTTTGGGAGGATATGGATAAGATTTTACAAGGAATCCCACAAAGAGAGATGATTTGCATAGGTGGAGATCTTAATAGCCATGTGGGAAAAGATGCTTCAGGGTAAGCAAGTGTGCATGGAGGACATGGTTTTGGGGATAGAAACAAAGAGGGAAAAGTCATTCTGGATTTTGTAACTGCATATGATCTTTTCATAGCAAACACTCTTTTCCAGAAGAGGGAGGAGCATTTAATTACTTATAAGAGTGGCTCAACTAGAACACAGATCGATTACTTTGCGTTGAGGAGAAGAGATCGGTTAAATTGCAAAGATTACAAAGTAATCCCTGGAGAGAGTTTGACAACCCAACATCGCTGGTTAGTCTTGGATTTACAAATAAAAGGGCTGGTAAAGAAAATGAAGGTTCCTAAGATCACTAGAACTAGGTGGTGGAATCTTCCGCTGAAGCAATCAAGCTTCAGGGAGAAGGTTTTAGAAGACTTGTCTTAGGATTGTAGCGGTAGTGCAAACGAGATGTGGGAGGCAGTAGCATCTTGTATCCGAAAGGTAGCTAAAGAGATGCTAGGCGATTCAAAAGGAGGAGCTCCGGGTCAAAAGGAGGCTTGCTGGTGGAGTGAAGGGGTGCAAGAGAAGCTAAAAATTAAAAGATCTTGCTTTAAAGCTATGTCTAAGGATAGAACAGAGGAAACTGTCACAGACTATAAAATAGCGAAGAAAGAAGCAAAGAAGGCTTTAAGCGAAGCTAAGTGAAAAGCTTATGAGGTTTTGTATAAAAATCTCAACTCTAAGGAGGGCCAGAAGGATATATTCAGGTTGGCCAAAGCAAGAGAAAGAAAGACCAAAGACCTTTCTCAAGTGAGATGCATTAAGGACGAGGAAGGTCACATGCTTGTTACTCAGAAGGATATAGAGACTAGATGGGAACAATACTTCCATAAACTTTTCATTGGAGAAGGAAATAGAGAGATCACTTTGGGTGGTCTATCTAGTAGTGAAAATTACTTGAATCGTGCATGCTATAGACGAATACAAAGAAAAGAAGTAGAGGAGGCTTTGAAGGTTATGAGACCTGGGAAAGGTGTTGGACCGGACGACATCCCTGTAGAAGTATGGAAAGTTTTAGGTGAGCGTAGTTTGACTTGGCTTACGAATCTATTCAATGTTATTTGGCGAAGCAAGAAAATGCCTGAAGATTGGAGGAGGAGTATTGTGGTGCCTCTTTATAAGAACAAAGGAGACATTCAAAATTATTCAAATTACAGAGGTATCAAGCTGATGAGTCACACTATGAAAATTTGGGAACGTGTGATCGAAAGAAGGTTGAGATAAGTTTCCCAAATAAAAGAAAACCAATTCGGATTCATGCCAGGTTGCTCAACTATTGAAGCCATCCATTTGCTGAGGAGAACAATGGAGATTTATAGAGCTAAAAATAAGAATCTCCATATGATCTTTATTGATTTGGAGAAGGCTTATGATTCCGTCCCACGAGAGATATTGTGGAGAGTTTTGGAGAAGAGACAAGTACATGTCCTATACATTAATCTCATAAAGGATATGTATGATAGGGCTTTATCTTGTGTAAGGACCCCGGCGAGGAAGACTGACTATTTCGATATCAACATTGGTTTACATCAATGTTCAGCTTTGAGTACATTTATTTTTACTTTGATTATGGACGAGTTGACAAGTCACATTCAGGATGAGTTACCTTGGTGTATGTTATTTGCTGATGATATTGTGTTGATTGACGAGACTAGAGATGGAGTAAATGAGAAGCTTGAAGTTTGGAGACATGACTTGGAGACTAAAGGTTTTCGTATAAGTAGGGCTAAGACGGGATATATGGAATGCACCTTCGATGGAAGCAATGGTGAAGGAATCGAGGTGAAGATTGATGACGATAACATTTAGAAGAGAGATTCTTTTAGATATCTGGGATCTATTTTGCAACATGATGGGGAAATTGATGGAGATGTTACTAATAGAATAAATGCAAGCTGGCTAAAGTGGAGAGGAGCCTCCGCTGTTCTCTGTGATAAGAAAATTCCTTTAAAAATTAAAGGAAAGTTTTACAAAGCAGCCGTGAGACCTGCTACGCTTTATGGTTCTGAATGTTGACCTTTGAACCATAGACATGTGCAGAGAATGGTTGTAGCAGAAATGAAAATGCTAAGATGGATGTGTGGACATACACGTAAAGATCGGATTCGGAATGATGCAATCAGAAACAAAGTTGGTGTAGCTCCGATCGAGGATAAGATGCGAGAAAATCGCTTAAGATGGTTTGGTCATTTGCAAAGAAGGTCAACTGATGCACCGGTTAGGAGATGCGAGTGGTGGGATGTTGAGCCGGCTAAGAGAGGGCGAGGACGACCCAAGAAGTGTTGGAAAGAGACTATATGAAGGGATCTTAGTTATTTGGATATAAGTCCGAGATTGACCCAAAATAGATATGAATGGAGGCGAAGAATCCATGTAGCCGATCCTACTTAATTGTGGGAAAAGGCTTTGTTGTTGTTGTAAAAATATAAAAAATTGTTCTTATGCCCCTTCAGGGTATCACGACTTGTACCTCCCTCCCTTCTTCTCGGAGTCTGTTTCACCAGGGTTGTACTATTGGGGGAGTAGAGCACCCAACACAGTTTTCTCATAATCATGGTTTTTCTCGGCTATTTTTCGTAGCTTTTCGAGGATAGTTGCTTGTTAGGATTCTCGATCTTTCTCTTATCTATGCAACGTAGCTAGATGCTTGCTTAGTTTAAATCACCTAGTTTCTTGTGTACTAAAGACCAAACCGTAAAAGACAAAAATACTTTAGACAGTTGTTTGAAAATACCAAAAAAAGTGATAAACGAAAATAAAACATGGGCTGCTAAATATATATGACTCTAAAATGAAACGTAAGGACTTCACTTGCTTTGGGAAAACAATCCCCCACAAATGCATTGTAGGTACTCTCTAGATATGTGAGTGAGAGATGATCCTTAAGGTAGAGTCAGAGTCTGGATTTCTTTTGGAATACTAATGAGTTCATACGTTTAATCACTGCTTTCAGTGGGGATTCTCGAGTAGCTGGAAACGGTATGTTTCTCCTTAACAGAGTGGGAGGTTTAGAGGACACCATAATAGCATGGTCCTCACGTGATAACGGTAGCCGGAAACGGTACATACTTACTCCCATACTGGCAGAGAGTAGGTGATTTCTTGTAAGAACTAGGGACAGTCTTCTGGGAAAATTCCGGGCATCTATTAGCTCACGCTAATCTATGAGAAGACTTGATTGCCAAACAACCTTAAAACTGACAAGATAAATGAACGAACTCTTACGGTCATCATCAGGGTTGCGTTGGTGAATTCAGGGTTTGTTTCGTGTTTGCTTGTGGTATGAGTCCTATCTTCAGATCAATTAATTGATCATGAGACATCTGTCTAATCATGATGATGGGTAAACGATCTCTTCGACCAACTCTTATAGCAATGCTTCCAGGAGCATCTACCTGATCAGCTGGGTCGGTTCGAGACGTCTCTTGTCTCAAGCCTGAGTTGAGTTCTCTGACCTTCTCCGAGTGTGACTCTGACCTCAGAGAATCATTTCCTTTTGTTTCTTCATATTCTCCATGTCCTTCTAGTCCTTTCCCTTTGTCTTTATCGAGTGAGCCTTCGATTATACCTGTGATAGCTGAGCAAAGGTATGAGACCCGTGGGCTAGGTATTAACCAGATGTTAGATTCAGGTCTACTAGTTGCTGAGACAAAAGTACGGATGAAGCAACCTACATCTTATTCTAGAGCTGAGCCAATTTCTATATCATAGTTTATGACTTTCCTAATGTACCCAGATTTCATCTCATTGCTGCTGAAGTTTCACGAGAAGCTCCACGAAGAACCATATGAGAATCTTTATGAGTTCAAGGAAATTTGCAATATAAGATTTTACTCAAACATTACATAATGACGCTATGAAGAAGACCTTTCCCTTGAAACTCAAGGACGGAGCTGCGAGATGGTTCTGACAATTTGGAAAGGAGAAAGTTAGTTGGGGCACTCTTCGAGCAATTTTTCTTGGGAAATTTTACCCTTTAACCGAGCAAACTTCATGCAGTTAATTATCAGAGAATTTTCGCATGACCCCCGCGAGCCTTTCCAGGATATGTGGCTCAGATTTCAGATTCTTTTAAGGATATTTTCGAATCATGAGATCTCTCGAGTTGAGTTAGTTCAAATCTTTTATTTGGGGATGACCGTAGAACATCAGGCATTGGTCGATGTCTCTTGTGGTGGTTCACATCGCAGTCTTGATGAGGATTCACTTTGGAATCTCTTCAGAGAGATTTTTTATGTCAAGATGACACACGAATGAGATCACAAACCACTTAGTTGTGATCCACTCTCACCGATTTAGATATCACACATCAAGCAATTGATGTGGATTCTGATGCAAAATTAAAGATGGTCATTGAGACAGATATAGAGAGTCCTCATATACCGATACATATTCTGTTGGGTTTTCAACTGGAGTATGAGTCGGTTCTATGTTTCCCACTTTAGGAGTCTGGGATACTGATGAAGCCACATTTCATCATCTTTATTCTATAATTTTGGCATCAAAAACCCTGACAAATGCGTGTAAATACCCTTAATTCCCGCATCTTAGCACTCATGCATGTGCATGTAAATATTGTATAAAATGTGATTTTAAAACCAAAATTATAGAATAAAGAAAAGAAAAGAAAAGTAAAAGAATAAAATATAGTAAATATTTTATGACCCAAAACCCCAAGACCTAGGCATCTCAATGAATAGGTCGACAAGGAATAAAGTAGGGGGAGATAAGTGCCAAAATACTATAAAAATACCTTTTATTCAATTCATTCTTTATTCATTTTGGGACCTATTTTTGGTTCCACTTTTTATACGTCAAATAAAGAAACTTTGTGCATGAAAGTTGTAAACAATTAAATAAAGAAAAATACAAAATTGATTCCATACAAAAATAATGTACAGATAAAAAGTTATGACATGAATAAGATTCCACAACTCAAACTTCCCAGACCCGTATCTTGCAAATAAAAACTCGAAATGTACCAAGTTTACTTTAATCGTATATAGTTTAAAATAAGCTATTTAATGGCAGTGGTTTCGTATTTTTCCGAGTTACGGTTTGAAAGTTGAGTTTTGGACCCCTATTGTATACTTGTACAGATTAGAATATTTAGTTTATTATTTATTCATTATTTTTATAATTTTATAATTTTATAATTTTTTAAATATTATTTATAATATACATGTACATTAAAACATGAATAAAAACCTAAATAAAATACAAAATAAAATACTTGTATATAAAAGACATAGGTATAATACATATGCACACACCTATATAATTAATACTTTTATTTTATTAAGTATACAAAACACTTCAGAAAAATAAAATAAAAATACTTTTAAGTGTATAAAAATATTCTATAAATTTATAAAATAACAAAAAAAAAAATAAATCAAATGTACAAAATAAAAATAAACTATTAAAGTATATAGATATATATACCTATATAACCTATAAAAGGAAACTTGTAAAAGATTACCTCATAAAAATAATTAAAAATCAGATTAAAATACAATACAAAATAAAAAATATTTTTTATTTTATAACCTAAAAATAATAAAATCATCTTCTATTTTTAATTGATTTTTTACTATTTTTGTAGGGTTTTTCTTGGTTGGTCCACGTGGACCAACCAGGAGGCAGTCAACGTTGACCCCCGGTCAACTGACTGTCTTCCCCGCTTGACCACCTTACAAACCTCGGTTTCCGTCATTTTTGTAGATTTTTACAGACTTCATCTTGCACATTTTGAGATCGACTCATTCACGACTTTTGTACCTCGATCCTTGGTCTATCACGCCCTTGACCTTCCTTGGGTCGAGGATCATTGATCTTCTGAATCCCCCTCGATCTTTGAAGCACCCAAGTCGTAGAGTCAAACCCCTTCATATTGGACCTTCTACTTCGATTCGAATTTTGAACCCCATTCAACCGGTTTTCCTCCTCCTTTTGTGCTCCACAGTGAGGCAGAGGTGACAGCTCCATCTCACGCTCGTTAGGAGAGTCGAAGACGCGTAAGGGACGTTCCACCACATCCGGCAACACCCAGCCATTGAGGTATTTTATACCTTGGGTCCACTCCTTTGAGGTGCTCATTTCTCATTTTTTTCTTGCCCTTTTTGTTCGTAGTAGTCCTAAGATTCCGTAGCCACCCTCCATTCCATTTTTCGCTCATCGATTCGCACAACCGATACCCTCGCCAGAGTTCCTCCGACCGACCATCCCCCCCCGTCGCTCGTCGCCTTCCACAACTGCTAGGTGAGGTGAGGCATTTTGCCCTCGCCTCCCTTAACCTTTTTGTGCAGGTCTTGCTACGTGCAAGCGTGCCTGGAGTCCTTCTTGGTGTTCGCCGGAGAGACCTGGAGGCTTGCAACTCCTCCGATCTAGCAGGCGCTCGCCGGACGTCTTCTGCCCACTCGACGACCTCCAACCGGTAGAGGCGATCATCAGCGAGCTCCTGGGCTTCCTTGCAGCAAAGGAAGGCGACCGAGGAAGCCGTGCACAATAATCCAAACTCGCTGGGCACGTGTTCTTCATATATTCTTCCAACGCTTCTTCGAGCCGTTCGATCATCCTCAGTTCGTCCAGCCAAGCAGCCACGTCGGATTTTGAGTGTCTCCAGCCACTTATCGTCTTTTGATGATCTAGTCATGTCCGACTGTGGCGAAACGACATCATTCGCCCTGAAGCCTACACGTGTTAAGTGGGAAGGATCCCACCGTTCGTCCGCACGCAGCGCGGGGTATTTTGCATCCGACACCCCCGCATTTTTTTATTTACTAGTAGATACCTAATATTTCCTATGTTGTGTTAAAGTTTTGTAATATTTGCAACTTAGCCCCCAGAACCTTTGATTATTGCAACTAGGTCCCTCGCCACGTCAGCTCACGTGCCTGTGCGCGTGAGGTGAAGGGCATTTTGCGAGGGAACCCCCCAGTGTTCGCTTATTTCGATAAAATCCAAGAACTTGGATATTAAGTGTAATATTTTTTGACTACTTGCACTATGGCCCCTGGAGTTTTGTAGTATTGCTTTTACACCCCTGCTAGGTCACGTGTTTATACGCGTGGGCTTGGCCATTTTGCAGGGAGGCCCTCGACCATTTTGGTATTTGTACTCAGTCCTGAAACTTTTATTTGCAGTATAGATTCTTTGGACATTTTGCACTTTAGCCCTTGATTTTCTTGCTAATCATATTTGTGCCCCTGCTAGGCGCGTGCGTACACACATGGGGCTTGGCATTTTTGTAAAAATACCCTTGCGGGTTTTGACATTGGCATTTAGTCCAGTAATTGTGATATTTAATTAAATATTTTGCATGAAATTTGCACTTTGGCCCTTGAACTTCTATCTATTTACATATATGCCCTTGCAAGTAGTGTAGTTTCTTGACGTTGTATATATTTATTTCATGCATCTATAAATTGCTAAAAATCACCAAAAAATTCATTTAAGCTCCTGTTTGCTTGCTCATTCACGCCATGTTTTTGTATTGCATTTTTATTGCATTTTCATAATTATTAAAAATAAAAACATGCATTTTCAACACTGTTTACATTAGAAAATCCATAAAAATTATAAAAACGTTTTGAAAAATTCCAAAAAAAAATATATTTTGTGTGTTTGAGTGTCTTTTAACTTCAGACCAAAAATCATTAAAAATTTCAAAACAAAAACCTTAAAAATTAGAAAACCCTTAAAAACTTCATAAAAATCTAAAAAATTCAAGAAAAATATTAAAAATGCAATTACAGTTTCTGTATTTCCTTTATTTATTCTCTTTTATTTAAAATTAATTTGAGGATTTTTAGACTCTGATTTCTATTTTTAATCCTCATTTTAATTTCGTCCAATAGCTTAATTCACTATTTTCTTGTATTTTGACTTTTAAAAATATCAAAAATATTCAGAAAATTTCTAAAATCACAAAAACAGTATAAAATCATAAAAATACAAAAAAACTTGATTTCTTGATTTTTGAGTATTTTTACCTATTTCTGTCACTACGTTGTCTTCCTTTTTCCTACTTTGCTTATATTCTAGTTATTGAAAAAGAAAATATAAAGATATAAAATATAAAAACAAAAGATAAAATCAGAAAATGAAAAACCAAAATACAAAATTAAAAAATAAAATAAAATAATTAAAATTAAAAACCCACGAAAACATAGCATACTTGTAGACTCTTGATCACATATCACACTTTGCACTTTGATTGATTTATCCTGTTTGCTACTTGAGTTCGACACTCTACATACTTGCACTATACACATTTCTTGTAGAGTTAAAATAAATTTGACTCCACACTTGTTTCTCATTGTTTGATTATATTGTGGGTTCATTGTTGACTTTGATCGGGATTCATTGAGGGTCGCCACAACGACTCTTGTCTCCGCTTTGTGAGAGACACATTTAGACCCCGTGATTCTCGGTTAAATCAAATGGCGCCGTTGCCAGGGAGCAACAGTGTTTAGATCTTTGTTTGATTGTAATTGTGATTATTTGTTTACATTATTGCTCATTTTATCTCTCCATTTTTGATATACATTGTTGAATTATCTGACTACCTTTATTTCTTGTCTTCTTGCGAGGGACCGCTAATCGAGGAGGATCGCCTAGGGGATCCTGTGCATCCTTGGGAGGTGGAGTCGGCTATTCTATACTAGCCGACAGGAGAGAGCAGGAGAATTTGAGAGAGAGATAGTTAGTAGTTTATTATTTTAGTGAGAGAGGGACATTCATCTAATTTGTAATAATACAGGTACTCGAACACTCGGACTTTCGGGCCCAATTTCCAAGTGTTTGCACACTTGGGGGCTCACCGTGATTTTCACGGCTTTTATCGCCTTTTTAATTTTGTTTTTCGATTTTGTTATCTTTATTTTGTGTGATTGAGCCCTTAGATTTAGGAGTTTCTTGTCGATAGCATTAGGTCCAAACACATTAATCACCAGTGCATGTACCTATAATGACGTTTGGACTTAGTCAAATTAAACTGTTTCTCACTTAGTCTCGGAACCACCACGTCGGGAGGGGTCGTATACAACGCGTGCAGGATCCACTGTGGTGGACATCGATCGGCCCCCAAGACCGGGCACTTCGATTCTATTCTAAGTCATTAGCATTGGTTCTTCACGTTAATAGCGGCTTCTAACCCCAGGGCGATTTAATCGGCTTGCATTTGCATAAAGTTTAGGTTTCAATTCTGCTGAGCATCTTTGCATGTAGAGTGCTGGAGGCAAGGTGAGCATTTACACTTTAGCATTCATTATCGTTTGCCGCTTGCATTGCTTTTCCGACTCTCCCTCTGATTTTGATCACCTAGGTGCTTAAAGGAATAGATTCCTTGATAGGCTCGTGCATTCTCATTAAAAATCCAAAAAAAGTGATAACCAATAAAATTGGGACTCCTAACATTACTTGATCCTAAAATCAACCAAAAAAAAAGAAAAATCTTGTATTGGGGCAAGTAATCCCCTCATTGTCCTCGCTTTTACTTGCTCGCGCACACACTAAGGATTAGTGCCAAAATCCCATTTCAACCCCTAAGTGTTTGTGCAACTTTTGACTTCTCACCTAACTCTAAAACAGACAAGATAAAAAGACCGCATTTCACGGTCTCTATCGAGTTGAGTAGGTGAATTGAGGGTTTGCTTTGTGAGTTTGCTTGTGATTGCTTGTGTGTATTTTAGATCATATCTGCGCATTTGCGTCTTCTTCGTCGCTCTCTTGAATTGACCTTCGTGTTCTCCCTAATATCATCTCCTTTTGTTTCGAGATGGACCCCTGGAGCATCTTTTATCCGGACTTTGTGGATCCTTCGTTCACTCCAGTTGGCCCACTTCCTTTTTTCCAAGAGGACTTTGCTCCTGAATTTTATACAAATCCACCTCAGCCGCAGTATCAGACCTCAGACTTCTACCCACCTCCACCTCCACCTCCACCTCCACTTGTATATTATCTACCTCCACCTTCACATCCACCCGAGTCTGACCTGTTGGAGTCACCTCCCTCGATCTCTATGAGTGATATCTTGAACCGAATGATAGAGCACATTGATTTGATGAATGAGGATATGGCTATCTTGAGGAAGAAACATATTGACACTCCATTCATTGAGGTTACGGATTTCATTGTGGGTGATAATGGGAGATTGCAATCGCCAAAAATACAAAAAAATGAGAAAAATTTAAAGATACAAAAAAAAGTTCGGGAGACACTTGGTTGATTCAGATTGTAAGGAGAGGATCCACTTGCCAGATCCTTTGACCGCACATCCATTCACATCCTGTTCCACCTTTGACCCCAAGGATGCCGCTGAATAGACTGCTCTTGGCATGCCTCGTGTATATGCTGATTCCGACTTCCTCCCTTGTATGGGGGTAGTCCAAAAATTCAAAAAAATGCTATCTGAACTGGAAGTGGTGGACACTATTCATGAGATCATCCAAGCCACACTTCAACAAGCCATGACCCAATTATATGCTCCTCCTCCCAAGAAGAGAAAGTGGAGGAGCAAATATGAGCGTCACATTCTGACCATGGCCACTGCCCATGCCATCACACACCGTCGCATCCCTAGAAAGAAGAACATAGCTACCCCTTTCATCACTTGCATCTCTGACCATACATGTGATCACACTCTCCTAGACGGCAGTACTTCTATTAGTATATTACCCTTCTCGCTGGTACAGTCTCTTCACTTAGGGCCTCTCAAGAAAACCAAGATGATCGTTCAGTTTGCTGATGGATCTATCAAGAGGACGAAGGGTATCCTTGAAAACGCCGTCATTTTTATTCAGGGCACGAGGTACAATGTATATTTTGTCGTATTGCCCATGGAAACCTCCACAGGGGAGCCCTCTCCAATCATCTTGGGACGACCATTCCTCGCCTCTGCGAGGGTCGTTATTGACTATGGATCAGGAGAGATTCGCTTTCGTCCCGTTGATGAGAGCGAAGTGTTGATCACCGCACCCACAGTAGACCAGAGACCTACATCTGATGCACACTCACCTATTCTAGCTGACTCCGAGGCCTATGCCCTATCTGATGATATTAGAGAAGTTTGCTTATTAACCGCTGATGAGACCCGAGAAATCCTCCGAACGGGGGAAGACTCAGAAAGCATGGACCTCGAAGTTCCTCCTTCTGGTGTGTGGCGATGTGTTGATGAGATCCGCGGGATTTAAGTGGTTGATACCATTGAGCGGAGGGCAGATACCAAGACTAGACAGGACGGACCTGGTTTGACTACTTCGATTGATAAGTCCATTCCTGGTCACTCAAAAGTAAAGATGACTGAGGTCGGTTATGATGCTAACCATTATTTTGTAGAGAATCAGCTATTTTGATGAAGACAATGATTCAGGTGAAACTTTTGAGGACGAACAGACTTCGGATACTTCCACAGATGATTTCGTTCCTTTTGGTTTTGACCTGGACGAGACCTCGCAGGACGACTCCGATTACATCTCTGCCAATGATGATGAGTTCGTCCCATTCCATTTTGATATCAGCGAGACCTCCAAGGCCAGACCTGTCCATACTTCTTCCACTCGCATGTCTGCGCCTTCACATCATAGGACCACCAAGGGTGAACCTAGCCATACTACTTCCATTGACCAGTTCGTGCCTTTCCGATTTGACTCCACTGAGGGCCTTCACTCTGTTGACCCTGATCGGCTTCCGTCCACTATGAACCCCGATGTCGACTTGCACCACACTAGATCTATCCCTCAGCGGTCTCGCAAGAAGGTTTGCTTTCTACCTTCTTGATCATGTGTACATCCATCTCTGTTGTACATTTACTTTTGTTCATCTCCGTATCTCTCCCGTCTTGCTCATCCACCCATCCTCGTGTTTGCCTTGCTTAGGATTTACTTTGTCCTATTTTACCATAAGTATAGGGGGAGTTATGTGTACATTCTCACGATCTCTTCTCTCACCTTTTGATCTCATTTCTTCTTTTCTTCTTTTCTTCTTTTCTTCTTTTCCTCTTCTATCTTCTGTATCTACCGAAAAGGTGCCGCCCCTTTTTGACAGACTTCTATACTTAGGACGTACCTTGTCCTAAGTATAGGGGTGTGTGTGAAGGATATGTTTAGATCCTCAAGAGCATCACGGAAGCATGATCATTGTATCGAATACGACGAAGAACGACTAGTCGCACTAGTTGTTTTATGAAGCAGAAATTAAAAAAAAATTATGCGACGAAACCACATGATCCAAGAACACTTCTCGGATCGTTTCATCTAAACCACAGACAAGTAATAGGATTACCTCTTAAAGCGTGGTTGCGATCGAGTCTCCAAACGAAGACACCTCCTGTCTCAGGTTCGATCCGATGGAGGAGACGCTTGCGAGCGCGGGGATGAACCAAGTGCTTCTCGCAATCCATGTTGATGATCCAAGCGGTGGATCTCCTGATCTCGACACACGAGATCCATCGTCTTCTTCACGAGCGAGGCGCACTGAAGGAGACGAAGATCCATGAGCAAACGATCGGGCAGCATAACGACGACAATGCGGCGAAAGAGACTCCCTCTAGGGCATCCATGGTGGACGACCATGAGAGAAGAAGAGAGAGGGCTGATGTGTAGAGAGAAATAGAGAGAGACTTATGTTCTCTTGTTTGTAAAGAAGAGCAATGGGGTGCCTCTCCTTTTATAATATTTTGGGATCCATGGATCTCAATCAATGGGCAACACAAATCCAATGGCTCTCATTGATTGTGTTTCTTTTAGTGGCTAAGATTTGTTGTAATTATTCTACAAAAATAATTGATAATTATTTTGTGAATATTGCAATCTTGCCATTGAAAAATTGTGAATCATATTCACAACCCAAAATAAAATGTGAATTACATTTTCAATTAATTGTCCAATGTGAATCTAATTCACATCAACATTTAATTAACAAATGTAAATTACAAATAGCTCTCTCTTATATATTATAAATCACATTTATAATATATATGACTAATATGGATATTACTATCCACATTATTCATATCCATGATAAATAAATCACATTTAATCATCTTGGATCTCTATTCTCATCTTCCCAAATAATATGAATCACAATCACATTACTCACATCTTTGATAATTTAATCACATTTAATTATCTTAGATAACTCTCCTTATAATATGAATCAAATTCATATTACTCATGATAATTAAATCACATTTAATTATCCATTTTCTCAATGCTTGGATACATATTATCAACAATGAAATTATCCTGAACCCTTTCAAGGATAATGCGCTTTCTCCGCGAATACTTTGAGATAAGGACAGGGCGATTGTATTGTTCCACGAATAGTGACTTGGATATTGAGATCATATCTCAAATCCAGATCGTGGGCCTCCCATAGATGCTTGATTAAATCAAGACCACAAATCTTATTTTCTCATTGCATCTGAATCATATTCAGATCAATGTCCAACATTTGGACTAAGATCAGATTACTTCTCTACTGAGAGGAGTCACTAAAATCAAGACCCGTTTCATCACTCCCTAGGAATGGAAGTGTCATGGTTATACAATCGTTTACGATCACATCACCCTCAGATATTCCCAATACCTGTACATCCTACATACTGGAAGACTCAGAATAAACCCGAAGTATTGGATCAACTTTATACTGTCTACTTCATGGTTTTATCAGTAAGTTTCTCATTCGATCATTGGGAGTCGGTATCGATCATATACTTTCCAAAAGCGTATATCATACATAGGTCTTGATCATATACTTTCCAAAAGTATATATCAAACCTGCAAATTCAGTCAAGCTTCCAAAGCGAGACGACCGTGCGCACGGAATTTGATTCTTCCCAATATCTCATGAGTGAGCTCATGCCTTTCTGTTCAATGAATGAACCTGTACGATCCCATTGAGAGATCGTATTACTCATATGCCCTTATATGCACACCAGCGCGCCGGTGTATAGACCTTGGTTAGGTCATCAACCTATTGGTTTGCCAAATGTACATACTTAGACATATAGTAACAAATCTGTCTCCGGTCAGAGGATGCGTGCATGTATCGTGACATCATACGATATAGGACTTTGGTTATCTCGATCTCTTCAGTCAACTCCTTGACCTAACTAATCTAACACCTCCGAATCTCTATTCCTATGCAGAAGACCTGTATCTAGAGGTCGGTTAGATATCAGCTTTTAGAGATAAGGATTGCCATCTCCTACTCAGGTTGGAGATCATCTCTTAACAATCATTTGATGGTGCTTGATGAGTCCTCAATCTAACTCTTTAGATATTCATCCAAGCAACAGCCTCTATGATTCAACAGTTGAATCAACAGCTGTATGATCATCAAGTTGGTCATCGTACATAACCCTAATTGTACTAAGGGACCTATTATGCAAATTATTCATTCTTCATTTCAGATCAGGGAATGATATTTGCAATAACATTTATTGCATAATGGCTCGCCATGGGCTCGCATATCCAACAATCTCCCACTAGCCCAAAGAACCATTAATAGGTTAATCATTTAAACCCACACTCATGTGGCAATCATAGGCTATTTAGAAAATAGCTAGTTAAGTTGACCAGTCTCTGTTTTTTGGGTTTTTAAGTGTTTTTGGTGAATTTTTGATAATTTTCTGAAGTGTATTTTATTTTCTAAAAATCAAAAAGTGCTAAAAAGACAAGGTACTGTCCAGCCAGGTAAAAAATCCAAAGATAAAATATCTAAGGATCTCAAGAGGGCCTGGAGGTGATTTTCCTGTATACTAGAGAAAACAAGGAAAATTTGAGCCCCAAAATTATTGTTTTTGGGTTTTTAGCTTATTTAATATGATTTTTATGAGTTTTTAGGTGTTTTTGAATTTTTAGGGATTTTAAGCAATGAAAAATAGCCAAAATTGGCTAGAAAATCAAGCAACACACAAGAAACAGTATCTAATTTTTATAGAATTTTTCAAGGAGTTTTTATATTTTTTTGGGGTTTTTAAAACTGAACAGTGCCAGAAATTGATGTTTTTGAATTTTCAAAAATGACAAATAAAATCAAAAATGTCCTCAAAAATTCTCAAAAATTCTACAACATGGCAGGAGCCATGTGTCAAATTTTCATCGAATTTGGAGGTGATTTGATATTTTATTCAAAATCCAAAAGGGGGCACTGTGCAAAGGGACTTAAGTGCATATACCCGAAGCTCTGGGGGTCCAGGTGCAATTTTCCCAGCAAGTCACGCACGTGGCGCGTGCCTAGGGCACTCAGGGACCTTCTGGTAATAAAAACAAGTCCTAGGACCTTCTGGTAACTCGTACCAAAAAGTCCAGGGGCTGTTATGCAAATAACCCACTAAAAGACGCACATGTGCAAATAAAACACTCATAGGGGCATAAATGCAATTATCAAAAAGTTTTCATTCATGAAAGAACATCCAGAACTACAGGGCTAATGTCGTAAATACACCAAATATACACGTGACGATGCACGTGGCTCACACAAACAGGGGCATAAGTGCAAATATTAACGAGCACGAGGTCCAATGTGCAATTAACCCTACGTAAATAAAACTCATAAAATATTTACAGGACTGACACGTAAAACAGAAACTAAGAGGGGGCCTAAGGTAATTTACCCCTTATTACGTCGACGGCTGGATGAGCGCCACGTAGCTGATCTAACGGTCTCGGATGGCTGGCGCTTCTCTTCGTCCGCACGTGAGCCTGATCGACGGCACAGAGGAGGACACGTGGGCGATCGAACGGCCTCGGATTTTGGTGGTTCCCTCTCTCTGCTCTAACGGTCCAGATCGACCCTTGAGATGATCAAGCGGTGGCTGCTCCTCGATAGATGGACGGTCACGATGAAAACTGGAGCGGAGGGCGATCGGACGGTGGTGGAGGACCCTCGAAGAACAGGTGGCCAGCGAGGTTCGCCGGCCTCGTGCGCGAGCGGTGGGCCTCCTCAGCTGCCTCTGAAGATTGGAGAAGGTCGGCGATGTCGTCCCGCAGCTGGTGGTGGCCTCCGATGGCCCAGCCGAGCCCTGGAGGGGCTCCGGCGAGGTCGACGGAGGGAAGCTCCTGGACGGATGTTGGGAGACCTCAGATGGCCCCCTCTTGACCTGCAAAGTAAACCAGAAGCTTCGCGGGTCGAGGGAAAAGTGCCTCGACCCGGTTAGGTGGGGTGAAGGTGAGCTGTGAGTCGGGGCGAGCGAGCTCCGGCGAGTGGAGGACGGTGGAGCTCGAACCCTAGCTCCTGTGCGAGCTGGGTTGAACGAAGGGGCGAAGAATGTGCGCGGAGGGATGGCGATGGTGAGCGTAGGTTCCGATGATCGAGAAGATACGCGATATGGTCGGAATCAAAGGAACTCGGCGGAACTAAGATTTGGGGGAAACAAGAAATTACGCTAAATAGGCGAGCTAGAATGCTACCTGGGTGGAGTGGAAGGCTGTGCTGAAGCTTAGGCAGCTCCTGGTCGTTGCCTCGAAGGTCGCCAAGGCCTGAGGCTCGAGCTCCTGCACTGGGCGGAGCACGGCGGCGCAAAGTCGCCGGATCAGTGGTCCGGCCACCCCCTCCTCACTGCTACAAGGGCAATCGCGAGCTGTCACCTCAGGGATTGCAATGGAGGTCACGGGAATGAGAGTGGAGAGCCAAAGATGGAAATGGAGTGCGGCGGAGCTCAGGTTATATATCACTAGGGGTCCGGCTAGAAGGGAGTCGGGCGTGAAGCTCGGAGCGCGGATCCCCATGCAAACCTCCGGGCGATGATCTCGGATGCACGCAGAAGGATTAGGACCCGGGGTTTGCGCGAATGGCAGGCGGATCAGGTTGGGAAAAATAAGATAACTCGGGTCGACAGCCCGATCCGCGGAAGAGGAAGGTCCGCGGGGGGAGTTGACCGGGGGTCAACATCCCCCGTGGACCAATCAGGAGAAGCCACGTATTTTTATTTTTGTTTCTTTATTTTAGGCTAGAAAATGATGGAATTAGCAAAAACGTAAAACATAAAATATTTTTTTTATTTTTCTCTATTTTTTGGTGATTTTTAATTAATTTTTGGAAATATAAATAAGGTATTTATACTATATAGCTATATATAGGTATATGTACAATATGTAGGTTTTGGGTTTTTGATTTTTAATTATTATTTTTGTACAATTTTATTCCCATTTTATATTTTATTTATTTATAGAATAAAATGAGGAATAAAAGGGTATTTTTATTTTGTTTTTATTATTTATGTATATAGGTAAAATAAATAGATATATACAACTATGTACATGGCATGTGTACAATATGTTTTTGTAATTTTTAATTTTTGTTATTTTTATTTGATTTTTGTTGTGTTTCTTTTTATTTATTTTATTTACAAAATATACCATAGAATATTCACAAAAAGTTTTGAAAATAAATACATTTATTTATAGGGTTAAATAAATATAGGATGATGGTCTATGCACATGGTGGAGGGATATTTTTGCATTTTTGATTTTTAAATTTTTATTTTGTTTTTATTAGTTTCTAAATATATACAAAATATGTACAAGCATATTTTTGGGTGAGGAAAATATAATTTTATTTATTTACAAAAATCTATACACATGAGCCCCTATCTCCCTCTACTTTGGCTTTTATGCGGTCAGGCCCATGCTGAGCCCTCCCTTGGGTTAGGTTGCTCAATATTTATTCTAAATATTTCCCTCTTTTTCTTTTTCATCTTTATTCTTTTATTTTTGCACAAAAACATGCTAATTATAAGTATTTACACAATGCATGCTTTTGGTAATTATTCCTATTTACACATATCTACATGCATTTGCATAGGTTTTTGTAGCTAAAATATAAGAATAAAGAGTGATGAATGGGTATTCATCACCCCCCTATACTATATTTTGCTAGTCCCTTAGCAAACACTTATTTGAAAAAGAAGTGAAAAAGAAAGAAAAAGAAAAAGAAAAAGAGGATGTACATGGATCAAGGTTGAATTATTAAACTTTCCTTCATCAAATTGAAATATGGAGCTCGATCGGATCTTTGGATTATTAATGTGTCGGAACCTTATTTGGACTTAAGCTTAAAACTCAACAGCCTCTAAGTTCCACCAATCTATGGGCAAGACTCCTCAATAAGCCAGATCAGAACAAGTCTACATACACAAACTCTAATGACCATGAGTCTTTCCATGCAGTGTGAGTGATATTTGGCTCCCCACCTCAGAAGTAACAAAGAAACAACCTCTGTCAACCTGGTAACTCTAATGCCTCGGTCTAGCAACTCTTTCCTCGAGAAGCGGGGTATTCCCTTCTAAGTTCAAGTGCAACCGGCTCAAGAAGAGGGGGTAGAAGTATAGAGTTTTGGAAGCTTAGCCAGTGTAGCTAAGTCTCCCGCTGCAAGCTTCATGAGATGTAACATGGATACCATAAGCTTTGCTTTATTTGACTATGTACACTCCGGTGGGGTTATTAAATTTTCAATCCGACCCACCACTTTTTTGGAGTTCTTTTTGCATTTTTGCATTTTTTTTTCAAGGACTTCTGTACAACATATCTACATGGTGCAGCATATATATACAAGAAATTTCCTCTTGAGCCAGTAGACTATCCCTCTTTTGAAGCTTTATTGCAACCCACAACTTATGTCTTTAGCCTTCATCACCACTAGACCAAGTTGAGGTGCACTTCCTTCACTAGAAGAAGAAGAGAGGTTCCGCCTAGAAGTACTACCCTCATATGCTACCCCAAGCCAAAGGAAACTGCCTCCTCACCACCTCATCCGTGGAGAGCCATGTGTAACGTGCAGGTGCAAGTCAAGCCATTGTCTCTAAGAGTCATGCGTGTGTTGTTAAGTGTTCTACTTAAGCTCATCAAGATGACATATGCTCATAGCCTAGTGGACTCAAAGAATTAAGTCCTTATAGACCTGAAAAGCCTTAACCCTAAGTCCTATAAGGTTCCTCTTAAAGTTAAGTGGATTAAGATCTTATTCAAGCTCCATTTCTCAATTTAATTCCAGGCTTAGTTTAAATGTCAACTCTCATCCAGGAAAAATTATATACATATATGTACACAAGATGCTGTTTACAAATATTTTACAATCATGCAAAATTTTTGAAAAATGTTTTGAAATCATGGATGATGATGATGCATGAAGTGCAAGTTTTGCAAAAAGATATTTACAAACATTTACACAAGATTTTTGCAAACTTTTGATTTCCAAAACATTTTGGAAAAATTTTGTACTATATACATAATTTTGATACAAAAATATTTACACAAACTTTACACAAAAGATTTTTGAAATCATTTTTATAAAAATACTTTGTACACTAGCTATGTATGTGCAAGGATAAAAGAGGTTTATGTACATGAAAATTTTTAAAATTTTGTGATTTTTAGCCATTTTATTTATTAACACACTCACACAAAGTACAAGTTATGGCTAAAGTATATATGAAATATATACACACCCCCCCTATACTTAGCTCGGACGATGTCCTCAGAGTGATCAAGAGCGATGAAGAAGACATAACTCGTGCTTAGTAAAAGGGAAGTGAAAAGGAATGGCTAAGTACAGGAACGAATAAATGAATAGAATGAGAGGGGCTCGGTGGTTTCCCCCTATACTTAGGATTAACTAATCCTAAGTATAGCAAGCTGTACATGAAGGGAAATCCGAGTGAAGAAGATACAGAGTCTGCCCCCCCTATACTTAGGGTAAAATATCCCTAAGTATAGGCAGCAAAACAAGAGCAAACCGAATGAAAAGAATACTCGCAGGTCCGACATCCCCCCTATACTTAGGGTAAAGTACACCCTAAGTATAGCATAATCATAAGATGAAAAAGGGATGTGGGACTAAAGAATAGAATGATATGGACAACTGGATCTATACAGGCGGAGGAACAGTGAAAATCAGGCGTGAGATGCAAAAGATGTGAGTCAAGAGACCACATCTCATGCAAAATGAATAGGGGCAACAATAACGTCCTGCGGCTCATGATCTAGAAATGGCTTGAGCCGCTGGCCATTCACTCGAAAGGTGCTCTCAGAAGACAACTCGGATATATCAATACTACCATTGTCGTGCACCTTTCTGACGAGAAAAGGTCCCTTCCATTTTCTCTGTAGCTTCCCTGGAAATAATCGTAGCCTCGCATCAAACAGCCATACTCTCTGTCCAATCTCAAAATGTTTGTGGCTGATATGAGAATCATGCCACTCCTTGACTTTCTCCTTATAATGTAGGCTGCTTGAGAAAGCTGCATCTCTAAGCTCCTCCAGGGCAGCTAACTCTGCCCTTCTCTGGTCTCCCATACCATCTGGATCCATCAAAATATCTGTAACTGCCCAAAGTGACTTGTGCCTCAGCTCAACAGGTAAATGGCACGGCTTGCCATATACGAGGCGAAAGGGAGATGTACCCAATGGAGTCTTGAAAGACGTCCTATATGCCCACAAGACCGAGTCCAAAAGCTGTGACCAATTCTTTCGGTCAGGGCGGACGACTTTCTGCAAAATAGTCTTGATCTCCCTATTCGACACCTCAGCTAGACCATTCGTCTGTGGATGGTAAGGTGTGGCAACACGATGGTCTATATTGAACTCGCTAGCAAGGGCCTTTACCTGGTCGTTGATGAAGTGAGTTCCCCCATCAGAAATCAGAACTCGTGGAACCCCGAACCGCGTGATGATATGCTTCCTCAAAAATCTGCAAACTGTCCTCGCATCAGCGGCTCGGGCGGGGATAGCCTCAACCCAACGACTCACATAATCAACGGCCAACAGAATGTACTCAAATCCCTGACTTTTAGGGAATGGACCCATGAAATCGATGCCCCATGCGTCAAAAACCTCACAGAAGTGAATGGGCTGCATCGGCATCATATCACGCTGTCCACAAGTGCCCATCCTCTGACAGTCAGTACACCTCTTCACGAACTCATCAGAGTCCTTGAAGAGGGTAGGCCACCACAAGCCGGATTGGAGCACTTTCTGTGCCGTTCTCCTCCCAGAATGATGTCCCCCTGCCTCAAACTTGTGGCAGTAAGTGAGGACGCTATGGTGTTCCTCCTGAGGAATACACCTACGCCAGACGCTATCCCCTCCTTCGTGGTAAAGGATGGGATCCTCCCAGTGGTAGGACTTGGCCTTCGCAAGGAAGGTCTCAAGCCTCTGCCTGGGCCAATCTTGTGGGACTTTCCCTGCAACGAGAAAGTTCACAATATCGGCATACCACGGGAGTGAGGCGATAGCAAGGATCGCCTCATCTGGGAAGGTATCTCGAATGGGATCAATCTGCTCAGAATCCTCAGGCTGCTCTAGTCGGGAAAGATGATCCGCCACCACATTCTTGACTCCAGGCTTATCCTTGATCTCAATGTCGAACTCCTGGAGTAGAAGGATCCATCTGGTCAGTCTGGCCTTGGCATCCTTCTTTGCCATGAGGTACCTGATGGCGGTGTGATCTGTAAACAAAGTCACTCTAGATCCAATGATATACGATCTGAACTTATCTAGGGCAAACACTACGGCTAGCATCTCCTTCTCTGTGACCGTATAATTCCGCTGGGCGGAATCCAATGTGCGGCTAGCGTAGTGTATGGCAAATGGAACTCCATCGCTCCTCTGTCCCAGCACTGCCCCCACGGCAAAATCGGAGGCATCCGTCATGATCTCGAATGGGAGAGACCAATCAGGCGGCTGGAGAACAGGAGCCTCAATAACATGCTGCTGGAGAGTCGCAAAGGACGAGAGACACTTGTCATCGACAAGGAACTCGGTGTCTTTCGTCAAGAGGTCAGTCAACGGTCGGGCAATCTTGCTGAAATCCTGAATAAATCTCCTGTAAAATCCAACGTGCCCCAGGAATGACCGTAGCTGCCTCAAGTTGGACGGTGGTGTGAGTTTCCTAATGACATCAACCTTGGCCGGATCAACCTCCATGCCCCTGCTGGAGATGATGTGGCCAAGCACCGTCCCTTGAGTCACCATGAAGTGACTCTTCTCCCATGACAAAACCAAATGAAACTCGATATATCGCTGGAGTACCCGGTCTAGGCAGTCAAGACAAGAATCGAATCCGTCGCCGTAGACCGAGAAATTGTCCATGAAGACCTCCAAACATTCCCCTACCATGTCCGAAAAGATCGACAGCATGCACCTCTGAAAAGTCGCAGGGGCGTTGCATAGCCCAAATGGCATGCGTCGAAAAGCATATGTGCCGAAGGGACAGGTAAAGGTGGTCTTCTCCTGATCCTCAGGAGCGATGGCCACTTGGTTGTAGCCCGAGTACCCATCCAGGAAACAATAATGGCTCTTCCCTGCCAGTCTCTCAATGATCTGGTCAATAAAAGGAAGGGGGAAATGGTCCTTCTTGGTGGCTTGGTTGAGTCTCCTGTAGTCAACACAAACCCTCCAAGAGGTAGGTACTCGTGTAGCGATCTCCTCTCCCGACTCACTGATCACAGTCGTGATGCCCGTCTTCTTAGGCACCACATGCAAGGGGCTGACCCACTTGGAGTCGGAAATGGGATAAATAAAATCTGCGCTCCACCATTTTGATATTTCCTTCATCACGACCTCTCTCAAGTTGGGGTTCAGTCGCCGCTGGAACTCACGCGACGGCTTCGCCCCCTCCTCAAGATAGATATGGTGGGAGCACACTGCTGGACTAATCCCATGGAGATCCGCTACGCTCCATCCGATCGCCTTGCGGTTCTTTTCAAGAACCCCCATCAAACGGTATTCTTGCTCTCCAGTCAACTCGGCGGAGATGATGACTGGGTACATCTCTGGATCGCCCGCAAGGAATCGATACTTCAGCGAAGTAGGGAGCGGCTTTCGCTCTGGAGTGCTGGGTGCTGGAAAATCTGGCTGCGGAAGGAACTGAGTGAAAGCTGCTAAGTCTGCCAAATCTGCCTGGGAAAGTGAAAGCGTACTCTCGCAAACTGGATCGGGAGAAGGCTGCTCAACTGCACTGTCTCTGCTCGGCTCTGCATCTACCTCCTCCTCATCAATAGGCTCAGATGGACTCAGGTCTGACATCTGATCATCGCAATCGGCCCAATCAGACTCTGAATCCGAGGGATCTGTATCAGAAGCGGTGGCATCAGTACCACCGGGAAATAAGGTGGCCTCAGCACCACCATTACTAATCATCGTGCTGCGATCGAGGACCGGCTCTGCTTCCTCAATAGTATCCTGAACCAGGTCTGTGCTCTCCAGACTCTCCTCTGCTATCGTCTCTGCATCAGCTGTATCTGAAAGTGAGAGGGTGGTCTGTGTCTCAAGGTCTGCCCATGCTGCCTCATCATCTGTGATCACAAAATCACAGTCCTGGTGGATGTCTGGCTCTGCGTCTGTCAGCTGCTCTGAATCGGTACTCGCATCGGAGCAGGCTCTGAGTATGGCTCTGTAGTCCTCGACCGTCTCTATTTGTATACTCTCGCCCTCGACGCGAAAGTACACCTTCCCACTATCATGATCAGTCACCGCCTTGGCTGTGGCCAAGAACGGACGACCAAGGATGATGGGGGTATCGGCCACTGACTCAGGGGTCTCCCTGTCCAACACTACGAAGTCCACGGGGAATTTCAGGCCCTGAATTGTGACGATAACGTCTCGTAATAACCCCTTCGGCCTCTTGACAGATCGATCAGCGAACTGAAGGACTGTCCTGCTTTGTCGAAGAGTGCCCAACTCGAAGCGGTTGAGAAGGGCTGCCGGAAGAAGGTTGATCGACGATCCGCTATCTAGAAGAGTACGGTCGAACCTCTGCTCACTGATCTGGCATCTGACATACGGGGCCCCTGAATCTGGCCTCTTGGCTGGCAGGCGGTTCTGGATCGCAAAACACGTGGCTTTCGTCAGCACATGGATCTCTGAAGTGTGGTTCCTCCTCCTCCTCCTGACTGTAGTCCTGTCTCTCAAAGATCGCTGGAGAAGGGGGATGTGCTGCAAAGCCTCCTGGAGGGTCAGCTGGATGTGAAATCGATCAATCATGCTCTGGCTGAACTCCTCAAGCTCTCTCTTTTTGGGATTTTCTTTTTTCTTCCCCTTCCCCATCTGAAGGGCTCTAGGGAAGGGGATCACTGGGTCCTTCTTAGATGAAGGACTAGGAAAAGGTCTAAGCGGTTCAAGGACCGGATCCACACATACATCATGCACCACAGTGGGACCAGAAGAAAGTAAACCTTTTCCTTTATTCATAGCAGAGTTCCGAGATACATGAGTGCGAGGAAAAACAACATCTCTCTCTGTACACACACCGGTGGCCTCAGTACCACCACGGGCTGGCTCTGCTGCTGGTGCTGCTGGTAGACGTCGTGCGGCCTCAGTACCGCTGGCTGGCTCGGCTGAACGGGTGGCCTCAGTACCACCTCCTCGAACTGGTGAAGCGGAGGCCTCAGTACCGCCGGTGGGATCAGCATCCTTGGTGGCTTCAGTGCCACCATCATCATCTGGAGCGGCCTAAGTACCGCTCTCCTCCTCCTCATGTGGCGCCTCGGGAGTGTCCTCGTGGTGAAGCTCAGATGAGGCGCCGCCGCCTGCTGGGGTCCTACCGCTCCTAAGTGTGACAAAATCAGCATCAAATAGATCCGAAGATGTATCATCAAATGGGTCACTAGGAGTGGCTAACTCAGTATGTACTACCTGCTCAGATTTCCTCTTAAGGTTGTTCGGATTCGGCTCGATCTGGGCTGGTATGGCGGCCTTCCCTCTCACCAGGTCCCGCATCTCCTGGCGGAACTCGTCCATCTCCCGTCTGAATGTGGCATGCTGGTCCGTGAGGAGGCGGGCGATGTCATCCAAAGCGGGGCTCTCGTGGGAGCCCGACGGGTAGCCTCTCTGTGGGTGAGGCTGCTGGATCTGCGGCTGATGGTGCTGGTAAGAGGGATATGAGGATGGGTGCTGCTGCTGAATCGGGTGAGCCTGCTGCTCACGCCTCCATGACTGTCCCTGCTGCTGATAGGGACAAGGACCGTAGGATGATGGCTGGTGCTGCTGGTGTGCTGGGTGCTGCGGCTGCGACTGGTGCTGGTCTCTCTGCTGGGAGTACTGCCCTCCCTATCCTGACGGCTGCGGCTGGGGCTGGGCACCACCACTCCCCCACCTGAATCCGAGATGGTCTCGTCGGATCCCAGGCTGGGGGCGGTCATACAAAATCCCGTTGACATCCATCAACGGCTCTGCATCGATGGGGTCTGGCGGCAGTACGGCCAGAGGCTGATCCGGCTGGTAGACCACCATCTGCATGTCTGGAGATGGTGGGGACTGGTAGGTAGGCTGCGGCTGCTGGTACGGCTCCGCCTGTACAAGGTGAACCTGTCTAGGCTGCTGTGAGGAGCTGGAGCGCTGGGACGAGCTGCTGCTGCCGCCGGTATCGCCTCGCGACAGAAGACGGGGCTGTGAAGCCATCTGTGTCTCCTGAAGACACATGAGCTGGGTCTTCATGTCGCTCAGAACCTGTGCCATCTGTTCCATCTGCGTGATTCTCTGGCACTGCTTCTTCTCTATCAGCTCCATGCGGTCCAACTTCTCGCTGATGATACCCATGTCCGCAGCGGATGACTCTGCCTGTGCTGCTGCGACTGCGGACGAACTAGATGGACCTGCATCTACCCGTGCTATCCGCTGGTACTGCACGGGTCCTGGCTGCTGAGGCTGGGGTCTCTGAGTATACAATCTGGTCTGAGACATCACCATGTAGTTTTCGGACATCTCCTCGTAGATGGCCCAGACCTGATCGTGGTCCTTGGCAAAGTAGGACCCGCCGCAAGAAGCATTCACCAGACCCTGAAGCTCTGGCGTCAACCCGCTGAAAAAGCTCTGAACTAGGTTCGGGTTGGATATGTCGTGGTGCGGGCATCTGTCTAGGAGCTCTCGAAACCTCTCCCAAGCCTCGTGGAACTTCTCGTTGGGGAACATGGAGAAGTTGCTGATCAGGGCCCTCGCTGCGTTCGTCCGCCCGAGTGGATAGTACTTTTTCAAGTACTCGGTGTGGAGCTGCTCCCAGGTGTAGACAAACTTCCCTAGATGCTTCAGCCAGGTGGCTGCTCTATCTACCAGTGAAAACGGGAAGGCTATCATCCGGATCGTATCCTGGTCCACGTGGCGATCGTGGACAGTGCTGCAGATCATCAGAAACTCCTGGAGGTGGAGATGGGGCTCCTCAGTAGCAAGTCCGTGGAAACGGGGAAGCAACTGCAAGGTGTTTGGGGGGAACTTGAAGTCCCCCACGATCGCTGGCACTACCACCCAGTGATGCATCAGAGTAGATCCGGGGTTGTGTAACTCCTGCATCGGTCGTGGTGCTCCTCCTGCCGTGGCGGCTGCCGCTGCGGCGGCGGCAGCTGCTGCTGCGGCTGCTGCGGCTGCGGCCTCTGCAACAGGCATCTCCTCAGGCTCGCTCAGGATCTCCTCAGGCTCGCTCTGCTGGCCTCGCTCTGCTCTGAGCCTCTCCAACTCTCGCCTCATCTCTATCATGAATGCCCCCTGATCGCGTAACTGCTGCTGTACCGTCTCGAGTGATGCGATCAGGGTGGAGTTGATCGCCCCCTGGTCTAGAACAAAATGCTGGTCTCCTCGTGGACCTCCGGGGTGATCCTCTGAACTGCCGGCCATAGCGACGTCTGCAAAATCAAATGAGCCCAACTCAGGTGCTGTCAAATCCGCTAATCTCTCCTCGGGCTCATGTCTCTCAATACCAGAAGAAAGGGGGTCGAGGGGGAACAGGGCGGAATCGTACTCGGGCTCGGAGAGCTGGTCTCGGCTCTCGCGGGCCAACCTAGATGATCGGGTAGACGTGCCCGAAAGCGGTGCAGCCAGAGGCTGCCTAAGAGACCGTCTACCCATCATCTTGATCTGGCGAGTAGTGCGGATGAGATCTGGAATCAACTATGATAAAAAACAAACCCCCGGTTCACCAACGCAACGCGAGCTGAAGACCGTGAAAGTTCGGTCAAATTATCTTGTCTATTTTATTTTGGTGAACACACAAAATATCAGAGCGCTTACGTGACCTGTTAGGATATCCGATGCTATCCCAACCGACTGGCCCGCACGGAAGAGTCGGTAATCGGTCGGGTCTAACACCGGGAGGCTCTACCTAGGGTGCGGGTCACTCTCTCGCGCATCCAAACAATACAATGAGGGGGTTGCTCTCCCCAAGACAAAGTTTTTAGGGTGAGCGGTTTTTAAGATCAAGTATGATTAGCAGTTCCGATTTTATTGTTTTTCTTTTTAATATTTTTCAAAGCAAACAAAAGGCCTAACGAATTTTTCGGTTCTCCTGATTATTTAGTCCAAAAACAGGGGGGAGAAGACGAAAAAGCCGATGCGCGAGAAATCAATGATGCATGCTGAGATAGAAATGCGTACCTTGTCTCCAGCACTCTACATGCAAGTGATCCGCGCAGAATTTAAAGACAGGAAATAAACTACCTAAATGATACAAGCGGGAAAAACCGAGTCCTAGATGAGCAATTCCTAGCGCAGAACCGTCTAACTCAGTCACTCGCCCTCGATCCAAAGAGTCCGGTCTAGACCCACCCCTCCTCTTCTCGACAGGTCGAGTTCAGGAGTAGCGCTTGACGGGGCAGGCTCGCGGCGCGTAGGCTCTCAGGAAAGCGACTAAGTTATTTTTATTATTTATTATTAGTAGGTCCAATTACGTTCTATGGGAACAGATAAGCAATTAGGTGTGTGGATCCTACTAATTACGTCACAAGCACCAAAAATTCCTAAATCTAGGGGCTCGAGCAAAAACTGCGTAAACACCGGAAAGGCAGTAAGAAAGAAAAAGAAAGCGGCGATAAAACCACGAAAAACCGCTAAGGTCCTAAAGGGTCCCCCGAGCACACTGGTGCTCGGCGAAACAGACCCGCTACGGTAGAAGTGTCCAAGAGTTCAAGTCCCTGTATTATTACAATAATAATAAATGAAATAAAGTCCTAAGCTATCCTCACCCACTCAACTCTCTCTCTCGCTCTCTCCTGCGGCTCGTTGAAGAAACGAGCCGCCTCCGCTTCGCTCGGGTGCACCGGCGCTCCTAGGAATGCCGCCCTCGCTCCCCGGGCCCTCGCAAGAAACAGAGAGAAAAGTGGTTAGTCCAAAAATTATTATCAGAAATATGAGAAAAATATATATACAAAAATTCTATACAAAAAGCCGCGAAAATCAAAAACCGCAGAAAAAGCTAAAAACAACTACTAAGCCGTGCTCCCCGGCAACGACGCCATTCTGATAACCCTGAAAATCTCGAAGACCCGGGTGAAGGTAATAAGACAAGGGTCGTTGCGACCCGGATCTCAGAGGATAGGTATATCAAGAAAAATCAGACCACTCGAAACATACAAAATCAATCAAACATACAGAAGCGGTCCTGCTATGAGATTTACCTGGTATAGCACCCAGGGTCGAACACAAGGAGCACGTATTGGCCGAAGGCCTACGAAGTAGTCAAAATGAGTAAAATAAAGATAAAATATTTTTGGTGATTTTTAATAATTTTTATATTTTTTTGGATTTTTAATATAATGAGAAAATAAAAGAAAACAAAAACAAACACACTTTATCAATTTATTTAAAGCATCAAAAATCAAGCAAAAATTCAACAAAAAATGTTTTTATGTTTTTTGGGTTTTTAAGTGTTTTTGGTGAATTTTTGATAATTTTTTGAAGTGTATTTTATTTTCTAAAAATCAAACAGTGCTAAAAAGACAAGGTACTGTCCAGCCAGGTCCAAAATCCAAAGATAAAATATCTAAGGATCTCAAGAGGCCTGGTGGTAATTTTCCTGTATACTAGAGAAAACAAGGAAAATTTGAGCACCAAAATTATTGTTTTTGGGTTTTTAGCTTATTTAATATGATTTTTATGAGTTTTGAGGTGTTTTTGAATTTTTAGGGTTTTTAAGCAATGAAAAATAGCCAAAATTGGCTAGAAAATCAAGCAACACACAAGAAACAGTATCTAATTTTTATAGAATTTTTCAAGGAGTTTTTATATTTTTTTGGGGTTTTTAAAACTGAACAGTGCTAGAAATTGATGTTTTTGAATTTTCAAAAATGACAAATAAAATAAAAAATGTCCTCAAAAATTCTCAAAAATTCTACAACATGGCAGGAGCCATGTGTCAAATTTTCATCGAATTTGGAGGTGATTTGATATTTTATTCAAAATCCAAAAGGGGGCACTGTGCACAGGGACTTTAGTCCAAATACCCGAAGCTCTGGGGGTCCAGGTGCAATTTTCCCAGCAACTCACGCGCCTGGCGCGTGCCTAGGGCACTCAGGGACCTTCTGGTAATAAAAACAAGTCCTAGGACCTTCTGGTAACTCGTACCAAAAAGTCCAGGGGCTGTTATGCAAATAACCCACTAAAAGACGCACATGTGCAAATAAAACACTCACAGGGGCATAAATGCAATTATCAAAAAGTTTTCATTCATGAAAGAACATCCAGAACTACAGGGCTAATGTCGCAAATACACCAAATATACACGTGACGATGCACGTGGCTCACACAAACAGGGGCATAAGTGCAAATATTAACGAGCACGAGGTCCAATGTGCAATTAACCCTACGTAAATAAAATTCCTAAAATATTTACAGGACTGACACGTAAAACAGAAACTAAGAGGGGGCCTAAGGTAATTTACCCCTTATTACGTCGACGGCTGGATGAGCGCCACGTAGCTGATCTAACGGTCTCGGATGGCTGGCGCTTCTCTTCGTCCGCACGTGAGCCTGATCGACGGCGCAGAGGAGGACACGTGGGCGATCGAACGGCCTCGGATTTTGGTGGTTCCCTCTCTCTGCTCTAACGGTCCAGATCGACCCTTGAGATGATCAAGCGGTGGCTGCTCCTCGATTGATGGACGGTCACGATGAAAACTGGAGTGGAGGGCGATCGGACGGTGGTGGAGGACCCTCGAAGAACAGGTGGCCGGTGAGGTTCGCCGGCCTCGTGCGCGAGCGGTGGGCCTCCTCAGCTGCCTCTGAAGATTGGAGAAGGTCGGCGATGTCGTCCCGCAGCTGGTGGTGGCCTCCGATGGCCCAGCCGAGCCCTAGAGGGGCTCCGGCGAGGTCGACGGAGGGAAGCTCCTGGACGGATGTTGGGAGACCTCAGATGGCCCCCTCTTGACCTGCAAATAAACCAGAAGCTTCGCGGGTCGAGGGCAAAGTGCCTCGACCCGGTTAGGTGGGGTGAAGGTGAGCTGTGAGTCGGGGCGAGCGAGCTCCGGCGAGTGGAGGACGGTGGAGCTCGAACCCCAGCTCCTGTGCGAGCTGGGTTGAACGAAGGGGCGAAGAATGTGCGCGGAGGGATGGCGATGGTGAGCGTAGGTTCCGATGATCGAGAAGATACGCGATATGGTCGGAATCAAAGGAACTCGGCGGAACTAAGATTTGGGGGAAACAAGAAATTACGCTAAATAGGCGAGCTAGAATGCTACCTGGGTGGAGTGGAAGGCTGTGCTGAAGCTTAGGCGGCTCCTGGTCGTTGCCTCGAAGGTCGCCAAGGCCTGAGGCTCGAGCTCCTGCACTGGGCGGAGCACGGCGGCGCAAAGTCGCCGGATCAGTGGTCCGGCCACCCCCTCCTCACTGCTACAAGGGCAATCGCGAGCTGTCACCTCAGGGATTGCAATGGAGGTCACGGGAATGAGAGTGGAGAGCCAAAGATGGAAATGGAGTGCGGCGGAGCTCAGGTTATATATCACTAGGGGTCCGGCTAGAAGGGAGTCGGGCGTGAAGCTCGGAGCGCGGATCCCCATGCAAACCTCCGGGCGATGATCTCGGATGCACGCAGAAGGATTAGGACCCGGGGTTTGCGCGAATGGCAGGCGGATCAGGTTGGGAAAAATAAGAGAACTCGGGTCGACAGCCCGATCCGCGAAAGAGGAAGGTCCGCGGGGGGAGTTGACCGGGGGTCAACATCCCCCGTGGACCAATCAGGAGAAGCCACGTATTTTTATTTTTGTTTCTTTATTTTAGGCTAGAAAATGATGGAATTAGCAAAAACGTAAAACATAAAATATTTTTATTTTATTTTTCTCTATTTTTTGGTGATTTTTAATTAATTTTTGGAAATATAAATAAGGTATTTATACTATATAGCTATATATAGGTATGTGTACAATATGTAGGTTTTGGGTTTTTGATTTTTAATTATTATTTTTGTACAATTTTATTCCCATTTTTTATTTTATTTATTTATAGAATAAAATGAGGAATAAAAGGGTATTTTTATTTTGTTTTTATTATTTATGTATATAGGTAAAATAAATAGATATATACAACTATGTACATGGCATATGTACAATATGTTTTTGTAATTTTTAATTTTTGTTATTTTTATTTAATTTTTGTTGTGTTTCTTTTTATTTATTTTATTTACAAAATATACCATAGAATATTCACAAAAAGTTTGAAAATAAATACATTTATTTATAGGGTTAAATAAATAAAGGATGATGGTCTATGCACATGGTGGAGGGATATTTTTGCATTTTTGATTTTTAAATTTTTATTTTGTTTTTATTAGTTTCTAAATATATACAAAATATGTACAAGCATATTTTTGGGTGAGGAAAATATAATTTTATTTATTTACAAAAATCTATACACATGAGCCCCTATCTCCCTCTACTTTGGCTTTTATGCGGTCAGGCCCATGCTGAGCCCTCCCTTGGGTTAGGTTGCTCAATATTTATTCTAAATATTTCCCTCTTTTTCTTTTTCATCTTTATTCTTTTTTTTGCACAAAAACATGCTAATTATAAGTATTTACACAATGCATGCTTTTGGTAATTATTCCTATTTACACATATCTACATGCATTTGCATAGGTTTTTGTAGCTAAAATATAAGAATAAAGAGTGATGAATGGGTATTCATCAGTCACTCTGTTCCCACGAGACTACGCCAAGTCCTTTTACGGCACTTGCATATCCCTAGTAATAGTGCTCGCATCTAATGCGAATGTTGCATCTTATGCAACCAATACTCAATCTTGTTAAAGCTATTATAGTGTCCTTGACACTATAGCTTAATAATTGTTATAACCAGTATTTCCATAATCCTTATCAGAATACCGTTATTAATGGAGATCTCTATCTCCAAAGGTATCCAAAGTTAAGACCTTTTATATCACTATCTATATAGTCTTAATTTATTGAAGATAAGACATTGAGAACACTATATCAAAAATCGTGTCATCTATGAAGATTTTGTTATTACTGCAACCAAGTGTTTTATTTCCATAGTAGGATTAGTAACAGTTTACTACTCCCACTGCATGGCCGCCATCTGGCTTTTGTACGCATCTAGCACACACCCGGCTTCTCAGAACTGATGTCCAAGGGCAAGCAGTTCTAGCATTCACTTCCTCAACTCTTTGAGGTGCTATCCCATTAGATAGGTCAGCACCATATCTTAAGGGATGGAAACCTTTCTTGGAATTTCTAAGAATAGAATATGTCCAAGGTGTACCACAAATGTGACAGTCCCAATATCCTCTTCTCTTTGCTTCTGAACAACTTCAGAACTAAGATCTAAGAGGTATACTTGAGATCATATCTCAAGTTACAGATTAGAAAATACATATATCATTTGAAATGATTATGATATCATCTACATTTAGCACGATGAACACAAAAGCACTCCCACTAAGCTTCACATGGCTCATCCAGATTCTATCTGAAATCATAACATTTATAATTTCATCAAATCTTATGGTCCAACTTCAAGAAGCTTATTTGAGTCCATAGATGGATTCATTAGCTTTCACATCTTGCTTTTCTCAAACATGAAGCCCTGGGGCTACTTCATGTGAATATCCTCAGAGAGGTATTCATAGAGGAATGCAATCTTGATTTCTTTCTCTTGAAGATTCATTTATACCTTTATGAGTTTTACCCATATAGGTTGATCCTCGAGGGTCCATATACGACACTTGTATATGAAGTCTACATTAGACTTTTATTGCTAACATCCATCTATCCATGCTATGATCTTCAGAAGCTTCATCACATGAAGTTCGATCATTGTCAGATTTCTCTGACACATGGAATCCATCCTCAAACTCATTTGAAGAGGTATTAGTGTTTCATCTTTAATTGTCCTTTTAGTTTCCAATTTTAGGAGCATCATTATCTTCTCAAGATTAAATGAGTTCCTATACTTCATTTTCATCTTGATTCTCAAGAGTCTCAACCTCTAGGAATCACATTCTCAGAGATGAGATATTTTAAGAATCTCAAGGTCATAAGTAGGTATCCAATACCATCCTTTATTTTCCCAATGAAGCTGCACTCTCTAGTGCTCAATTCCAGCTTACTTGCATGGAATCTCATTAAGGATATATAATGTAGTCTTTACCACATATATACCTAAAAACTAAGAGGAAATTATGCTAAAATTCATCATTGATCAAATCATGTCACACATGATCCAATTGTATCTCCCTATAACTCTATTGAGTCAAGGTGTATTAGGAGGATTGAGATAGAAATGATATTCATATCTCCATAAGGTATTCTTTGAATTTATCTAGCATGTACTTTCTACCTAGATTAGATCAAATTCATTTAACTTCTTTCAAACTTTGGTTCCAAACCAAAAATAATGAAATCATTGAACATTTCAAAGGTTTCTTAGGTGAAGAGAAGAAATCTCATATTATACATAATCATCAACAGATATCACATATCCATAACGTTTACTATGATATAGATGATCCACATACATCAATATGTATAAGATCATGAATACCTTAACATCTTACACCTTTCCCAAGGAAGGGTGTATTGGACATATTTTACTTTTGAATACAATATTCATAAGTATGTAAGTTTTGAAATTTTAGACATTCTAAAGTTTCATCTCTTACTAGTTTGTTGATCAAATCAACAGAAAAATGTCCAAGGCTTGATGCTAGATCATTATCAAATGACCTTTGTCCTCCTATTAGTCTTTTAAGGTTTAATTTCAGTATTAGAAATGTTAATGAACCATTCATTAATTTTCTAATTTTGTGGAGTCCATCAGATGTTAGATTACTATCTGAAATATATATCCATCATAACTCTTTATGATGGTTTTATCTCAGAATTCATGTTTATTTCCAACATTTAGAAACAAACAATGAGTGTATTCTTATATCTAGGTCATAGAGACATTCTCTAAGACTATGGGCTCTCCCACTGAAATTAACAAGTCTATCAATCCAGCAGAGATTGTTGCAACAATTGCATCAATATCCATGTGGACAACTATAAACCTTAAGATCAAATTTTCCAGTCTTCTAAAACATATGCAACCCATTGCAAGTATTGTTAGAAGATTGAGATACAATTATTATACTTTACCTTATCAAATAAGAGAGTCAATTTCAATGATTTATGTAGATTATTTTGATGCTCTATCTGAGTCCTTCTCTAAGGATTCTAGACAGACTTGATAGTCATACTATCAACACATCAACTTATTGCAGTATTGGCATTCATCCAACTCTTTAGATGTCATATGGAAGTCACAGAAGTACAGTCAACTCTTTGACTTTCCTTCTTACTTGGGTCCAACTCATGCATCCGCTGCGCTCCCTTTATCTATAAACAACCATTGCTTAAGACTAAGGATCTCTTACGTTAAATTCAAAAGAATTCAAAGTAAGAGTATTTGAACATTTATACATGCTTCATTAAATTCATACAATATGAATATTATGAAGCTTCATGAATGACTAGAGAATAGATAGTAGAATGATGACACTCATCATCTACATCCATCTAAACTCTTAAAACATAGGTTCAGGTAGGTACTTGATGAATCTCGTATTCATCATGCTAAAATTGGTCATTTAGGCTCTGTCCCCCATCATCCACATGTAATTAATCATTAATAGAGCATTATTAGCATTCATACATGTGTAAATAATATCTGCATTTCATCATGCATAAATTGCATTAAAAATCCCCACTGTAAATTAGCCCAAAAGCCGCTAACTTCTCACATTTTTAGTTAATTCATACTAACTCCGATTGACCAAAACTACCTCCATTGTGTAGATATTACTAATCTTATTAAATAAAAAATTTCACATCTGACTGACTAAAACGAGCATATCTCCCTCATACAATGTGCGATTTTGGTCTACTCACTTTTAAAGTACTCCATTTTCAAATACCTTCAAAACAAGACCAATTTCATAAAATTCGGAGCTCATATGTGAAAGTTGGGTTTTGGGCCTCTTTTGCGCATTTTAACTTTTTGCTAATTTTGACCTGAGATTTTATGTGCATAATTAACTCTTTTAATTTTAATTCTTTTTCATTTGTATCCTTTGATGAAAGTTTTAATAAGAAATGCAAACATTCAAATCCAAATTAAAACTGAGATCAAAGAAATTGACCAAGTCCGAGTGTCCGTTGTCGGTCTGCACAAAAGTCGTGTGATTCTGACTTCTATTTTATTTTCCTATTTTCTTATCTATTAAAAATCCAAAAAAATTAGAATAATGTGTAAATAATTTTCTTCTTATTTATCGTATTTTTTCTAGAATTTTTATCCCCTCTAAAACCACCAAAACAAATTACAAATCTCAAAAATGCGGTTTTTCGTACACAAGGAAAGCCACCAAAAATACCACTTTGCCCAGGTGACCTCTTTTGCTTCTGGGCCCTTCATGAAAGTTGTAGATCTCGTCGAGACGAACAACTTTCTGAAGAAAATTTTTCGATCCGAGGTCATCTTCTTTCACTTTTTCTCCTCTGAAAATCTGAAATTTTTTTAGTGCCACATGGCAGCCCCTGGGCGTGCCACGTGGCACCCCCACTCGCCCTCTCTCTCCAGCCACCCGGGTCACGTTCCTAGCACGTGACCCCTGTCATCTTCTTCCCCAAACCCAACACACACACCTCCCCCCCCCTCAGCCGTTTCTCCACCACACCTCCTCGTAACGGCCGCCGCACCCGCTTCCTCCGGCCGTTACGAGTCCAGCCGACACCCCCTCCACGTAACGCCCTCTGACCACCCTATAAAAGCCCCTCGTCGGGCACCCCAAAGATCATCCGCCATCTGCCTACAGTGCCGGTGACAGCGGCCGCATCGGCGTGATCCGCGGAGTCGACCTCCGTGTTGCCTCCCCGTCAGCACAGCTTCGAGGACGACCGCCTTTCCTCTGAGGCCACGACCAGGAAGAGAGCTCCGCTCCTCCGTCCGCAGGCGACTCCACCTCCATCGACATCCTTGGAGCTCGAAGCTCCACCTGCGACCTCGCCTCCTCCGCGCATAACGGAGCCCTGCTCCGCCGTCAACCACTCCGCAGCAGCTCGGCCGTGTGTCGGCCAAGCTCCGCTCGCCTCCGACCTCGCCTCCCGGACGCGCCTACGCCCCAGGCCCACCAGCTCGGCAGCACCACCGCCACGCAGCACCTCCGCTCCACCGCGCCATCGTCACGTCAACCCCGTCGCCCTCGCGCCGTGTGTCGGCCGAGGGGCGGTGTCGCCGCCTAGCGCCGCTCCGGGACGCGCCCACGCCCCAGGTCCACCAGCCCGGCGACACCACCGCCACGCCAGCGCCTCCGCCTCGCGCGGAGGTCTTGCCGCCTCGACCGCGGAGGCCAGCTCCGCCCCGCTCCAGCTGCCGTCGGATCTGGGCTGGTAGCCCTTGATCCGACGGTCTAAGGGCCGCCACGTGGCACGCCCCGGCCGAACCTCCGAGCCTCAGCCTCGGGATCTCCGAGCCTCCCCAGCCCCCGAACCACAGGCTCGATCCCCGAGCCTCAGCCTCGGGATCCCCGAGCCTCTGCTACGTCACCGAAGGTCCAGGCGCACGTGCGTTGCACGTGCGCAGCTGGAAAAATTGCGCGAAGGCCCCTGGGATTTTTATAAATTACAAGAAGGCCCCCGCCAGGGGTAAATTGCAGTGGAGACCCTCCGACTTTCCTAAATTGCAGATAAGAAGACCTTGCAGGGACATTTTTGAAGGAAAAACTTTATTTTAATTACATTTTAGTCCTTGAAATTTCATTTTAGCATATCTTCTCCATCTGAACTCCGATTTTAGCGTATAATATGTCGTTTTGAAGCTCTTTTCATGCTCTACCATTTAGCATAGTTTGTGAACAGATCTCAGGTGGTTTATTGTCAATTATTATTTGCGGATCATCACTGACTTTTGCAGGCTTATTTGGACATATCTGTGCCATATCTCCCTAGGAAAATTTGACGATTTATTTTACAGGGAATTGTTGGAGTTGAGATATCATTTGAGGACTTATTTTATGCAGGGGTTTAGGAAAAGAAGATCGAAAATTTATTTCCTTGTATTTTCCGAAGATAATGTCTATCAATTAAGGATTAATCTACAGGGAATTTAGAAGAAATTTTCATCAGAGACCCGAACATAGGAGATTATTTATTGACACTCTGATCATTTCTCTTGAATTATAGATTATGATCTGTGATAAATTTCGAGGTTATCAATTAACATCTTTTGGAGCATAAATCCAAATTCCAGATCCCGTGCTGAACTGTCATCTCTGTATATTTCCTTGCATTTGCATATTGTTGCATTGTATATTTCCTCAGCATAGAAATTAATCGATCATTAATTAATTATTTAATTTGATTAAAGACCACGCAACTAAAAATCGCCGTTCCCTGAGTTCGACCTTGGTAAACTTGCCAAGTAAAAATAGTCCACAACATTCAAGGCTTGTGGTATTTTTGACGACTGAAATCCGCTTCCTATACTACAATTCCTCATAAAAAAAAGAGGTGGATTTCGCGCTCATCAAATGGCGCCGTTGCCGGGGAACGACGAATTTTTAGGGTTTTAAATCATTTTTTGTGATTAATTTTTATAAGATTAATTTTTGTGTATTTTGCATTTTATTTTGCATTTCTCTCTTACTTCTGCTACTAACCGAAAACTGTCTCTTTGCAGACTACTGGAGCGGAATTTACAGATATTAAATCAAGGATCTGCGATGAAGATTGGTATTTTAATTTTGTGAGCGAGAGTTAGCATAAGTTTAAATTTCTGCATTATTCACAGGGTCCCTCTCTCTTTGTACCCTGTCAAATTGTAATATTCAGGACTTGACTCTCTGTGACTTGACGTAGAATTTAGGAGCACATACGCTAGATTAGAATTATTTGATTGTGCTCGTAATTTTTAGGCCACACTTTTCACTAATTAAATGCACTGTAGATCGTTCAACATTAGCCAAAAAATTTCAATCAATTCTTCCCGCTAATAGAACTATCTGTCTAGGGCGTTTTTCATCTGTGCATATCATTTAGTGTAATTTTTAATTCCTTGTACTGCATCCCGCATGAAGAACGCGAGGAGTCGCTGTATGTCTTTCTCTTAAGCATGCATCATTGATTTACGTTTGCATTGGCTTTTCCGATTCTCCTTCTCAAGTTTTACAACTTAAGGATTCAAAGGAATTGGGACTGCTTGTTAGGCGTGAATTTTTGTGCTCACATAAACTACAGTGATAACCTTAACTTAAAACTGGGACTGCTAATCAAGGTGATTGTAAATAAATTGACATAAAATTAATCTATGTTTGGTGGAGAGGAACCCACTCATTGTTTGTAAGGACCAGAACGCACACCTTAGGGTAGAGCCAAAAATCGAAATATTTCATTCAGACTACTGATTTTAAAAATAATTAGCTACTTTTCAGTGAGGGTCTCGGGTAGCCGTTTACGGTCCCACTTCCCTTAGCAGAGTAGGTGGTTTAGAGGACACCGCGGAAGGCACCGTCCTCAAGTAACACGGGTAGCCGTTTAAACGGTCCGTACTTACACCTATACTGGCTGAAAGTGGGTGCAACTAGTTGTATGAACTCGGGACAGTCTTTATAAAATATTTTGGCTCCTAACAGCTCCACTTAATTTGTAAGATTGTCTTGTCATTAAATTAAAATTGAAAAGATAAGCGGCCGAACCCTAACGTGCCTTCACCAGAGTTGAGTGGATAAATCAACGTTTTGTTTTGTGTTTTATTTGTGTATGTTAAAGACCTTGAAATTGCAAGCAAATCGTGGTTCGCTGATCATTCCATCCCTCTTGACAAGATGTCGGCACAGTGGTCTTCTTTCCCGATCTCCACGACCATGTCCCTATATTCTTCTCAACCATCATTCTCTTCCCGCCCATACATCCCACCCTATGACCACACTTCTTCTTGGAATAGTCCTCTCTCACATTCTGACAATTTTATGGACACGAGAGAGAGACCAGAATCGAGGATGAACAATAGATTGACCGCTATTGATAGTAGAACACAATTTCCGGTCACTAGGATCTCACAGCCTCTTGAACCATCCTCTACTCAAGATGACTATCCTCTACAACTCATGACCAGACCAAAATGTTTATGAACAATCAACACTCTACTCGAGGTTACATGCCATATTCACGACACATAGAGACTGATTATTCCATCACTAGTCATGAGATGTTTGAGGATGAGATTACTCGAATTAATCATAGAGCAGACACTTTAACTATGAGAATATATGATCTCATCCAGTCAACGCAAAATTCAGAAGAAGTGAGGCCACCACCATGCGAATCACTGGATCATCACAATCAGACACAACCACTAACCTCTGACCCCCCGACTGACCATATTACAGAAAATACCAAAAAAATTGAAAATTTTGAAAATTCAAAAAAAAATTGGACAATTCTGAAATGGAAGCGTTTTGCAAGAGTCTGATCTTAGAGCTTCCATTAATCAAAGCCATAGAATATGTGCCCGATCTTAAGAGATTTGTGAAGAGTCGACTGATACCCAAAAAGACGGGCAAGAAACGATCCAGGACTGAATATCATGTCATATCTATGGCTAGTTCTTTGGTGATGAATCATAAACTCAAAAGCCGCAAAGTCAAGCGGTTGACTCGGGTCACATGTGAAATTAAGGATTCTATATTCACTCATGTTCGGTTAGACGATGACTCCACATTAAACATCCTCCCCAAGTCTGTCTTTGACCAACTCAAACTCGGACAACTCAAAAAGACTAGGGTGATCGTTCAATTAGCCGATCAATCTACCAAAAGACCGCGGGGGATCGTTTCTGTCGTCGTAAATTTCCGAGGGGAAAAACACTAAGTGGACTTTATTGTCCTTGACATTAAGCACCCCGGAAGGATGTCTGAGTCTCCTATTATTTTAGGAAAGCCGTTCTTAGCCTCCGCTAAGGCGATCGTCGATTGCGAGACTCAGGAAATCAAGTTCCCAAACTCGGACCACAATGAACACGAACCCAATGACACATCCGGCTCTGAGGAAAACCAACTTGAAACCAACAGTTATGATCAGGATATTTCACACTATCAGACATCTCCGCATGACACACTGATAAAAACAATAGGAGAGTCACCCAACAAACTGACTGTTGAACAAACTTTGGATTCTCACCACCCTATCACTGCTCCTAGGAAAATTCAAGATTTTGGAGCTTCTGAAGAATTGGACCATATTTTTGAAGATCACCACGATTATTTGAGTGTCCAATCTTTGAGTCGGCAGTAATTCATGAGATACTTGAACCATATAAGGACCCAACTCTGGAAACATCCGATGTCACCAAAATTCATGATCATACGAAGGTGACATCAGCGCCCCCAGCCTTAAACCACAGAAACACAAGGAACAATCTCCCTCGACCGAAGCGGTGCATGACCCTTCAAGAATTGGTCGACATTTATGGGGATTCATATGATGAGGAACTCACAAATGTCACATCGGTTACTCAAGACAGGGAGATGAAGACTGTCCAACTTCCTCCCAATACTTCTCAAGGAAACAAACCGACCAAGAAAGTCACCTTTGACCTTACACATCAGGTGATTTCTGACGAGTCCTCGTCCGATCATGATGTGGTTCATCAGATAAGTGCAATAGGTACAACTCTGATCCAAGGGCACTTACCTCTGATCGACAAAAGTTGGAGATCCTCTGCAGACCACTACTATTCTCCTGAGGACGACTCCGACGATGGCTGGTCTTCTTCATCGGCCTCCTCTTCATCACACTCCACATCTCCATACTATCTCCCTCCACACTCCCGCAAGAAGGTCCGTCGCAAACCTCCTTGATCTTGTACATCCGCAAATCTACCCGGTTCCCCTTCTGTATTTATCCGATTATACTTAGGCTGACCTGAACCTAAATAGGGGGACCGCTACCATTGTTTATACATCACTTCTCTTCTTTTGTTTTTAATCCCTCTATATTTAGTACGAGCTATGTCAACATTTCACTTTGTGCCATGGGGACATAGCACAAGCTAAGTATAGGGGGGTGTATTTGTATATATTTTATCTACTTTATCCATAGCCCATACTTTAATCGATTTTATCTAACATCGGGGATTGGTACAAGTATTGTGTATAATACCTTTTTTTCAAAAAAAAAACAAAAAAAACAACAAAAAAAAAACAACAAAAAATAAAAACCCAAAAAAAATTCCTTCTTGCATTTCATCAAGCATTTCATGCATCCCTTGGTCGATATATTCCTGACACATTCACTATCACTCAAGGCTTGAGGATTTTTGAGGACACTTGATTTCTGAGATCTTGAGATTCTGCGTTAGCCTGCCTTAGTCATTAGGGTTTTGAACTTAATAATCCACACTTCCCTAGTTTGAAAGATTTGAGCGCTATATTGCACTCTTCATCTCTACCTTCAAAAAGAATATGATCAGCACAATCACTCCCACAACTGCATGATTGATGAGATGAGTTGAGATATCACATGAGGAACTAGGACTAGAGATTTGAGTCTAGATCCGGTCTGATGATATTCGAGGATGGGATAAAGTTAATGAAGGCTTCAGAAAACCTGAGTGTCAGCAAAACACTAGCGAGTATGTGAACAAGATTCATATGCTATCTTTTTGATATTGACCTAAGTGCCAGGGTGTGATGAAACTTAAGGAAAATTGTTGATCAGTGTGCGCCAACTTTTGGTAAAAGCAGTGGAGCTAGCCAACAAAAGAAAAGAAAAAAAAAGAGAAATGTCAAAGAAAAGCTCTATCATCCGAAGTCAAATTCCAAATGAGCTTCCACCAATGGCGAGCGCTCCCAAACATTTCAAAGTGTCCACTTGGACCAAGCGCTAATTAGGACCAAGGAGTCGGGCTGACACCATAAAAGGGCTCTGCATCGTAAGCGATACAAGTCTGGGTGTCGAAGGTATCTTAGATACTCAAAAGAGACACACCCCGGTGTACTCCCAGAAAAACAAGTGCAGACGACTCCAAATTCTCTTGACGGACACACTGATCAACAAAACAAAAATATACTTGTGTTGAGTAATAAGGCACTCGAGAGGTACCGTGTTCCAATGTAAGGGAGAGAAAATTAGACACAATCCTATGCCCTCCATCAACTGGTCGTCCATATACACTTTCAAGTCTGACAAACTAATGAGACGGTTGACTGAAGCAAGAATAAACTTATTCTCTAGTGTTGAGGATTAGGTCTAGAGGAGGATCTTTGGGACTGGAACTTTGAGTGATGCCCCGACTCGACTCTCATGAAATGCAGTACACTTAAAATCATATCCTTATATTATTTGTACAAACATAGAGTCAGAAAATTAGAGAAGTTGGATTCCTTTTGATTAAAACTTGGGTGAGCTCAGAATTTTAGGATCACTCGAATTAAGGGTCTTCTCTGAATTAAGCCTTGAAAAATCACTTACACAGTCAGGGATGTAATCAACTAAGTCATTCATTCATGCTCGGGGACGAGCATGGTCTAAGTATAGGGGTATGATGAATCTCGTATTCATCATGCCAAAATTGGTCATTTAGGCTCTGTCCCCCATCATCCACCAGTAATTAATCATTAATAGAGCATTATTAGCATTCATACATGTGTAAATAATATCTGCATTTCATCATGCATAAATTGCATTAAAAATCCCCACTGTAAATTAGCCCAAAAGCCGCTAACTTCTCACATTTTTAGTTAATTCATCCTAACTCCGATTGACCCAAAACTACCTCCATTGTGTAGATATTACTAATCTTATTAAATAAAAAATACAAAAAAAAATACTAACCCCAATAAGTGTCAAATAATCCCAAAGTCAAATTTCACATCTGACTGACTAAAACGAGCATATCTCCCTCATACAATGTGCGATTTTGGTCTACTCACTTTTAAAGTACTCCATTTTCAAATACCTTCAAAACAAGACCAATTTCATAAAATTCGGAGCTCATATGTGAAAGTTGGGTTTTGGGCCTTTTTTGCGCATTTTAACTTTTTGCTAATTTTGACCTGAGATTTTATGTGCATAAATAACTCTTTTAATTTTAATTCTTTTTCATTTGTATCCTTTGATGAAAGTTTTAATAAGAAATGCAAACATTTAAATCCAGATTAAAACTGAGATCAAAGAAATTGACCAAGTCCGAGTGTCCGTTGTCGGTCTGCACAAAAGTCGTGTGATTCTGACTTCTATTTTATTTTCCTATTTTCTTATCTATTAAAAATCCAAAAAAAATAGATTAATGTGTAAATAATTTTCTTCTTATTTATAGTATTTTTTCTAGAATTTTTATCCCCTCTAAAACCACCAAAAAAAATTACAAATCTCAAAAATGCGGTTTTTCGTACACAAGGAAAGCCACCAAAAATACCACTTTGCACAGTGACCTTTTTTTGCTTCTGGGCCCTTCATGAAAGTTGTAGATCTCGTCGAGACAAACAACTTTCATGAAGAAAATTTTTCAATCCGAGGTCATCTTCTATCACTTTTTCTCCTTTGAAAATCTGAAATTTTTTTGGTGCCACGTGGCAGCCCCTGGGCGTGCCACGTGGCACCCCCACTTGCCCTCTCTCTCCAGCCACCCGGGTCACGTGCCTAGCACATGACCCCTGTCATCTTATTTCCCAAACCCAACACACGCACCTTCCCCCCAGTCGTTTCTCCACCACACCTCCTCGTAACGGCCGCCGCACCCGCTTCCTCCGGCCGTTACGAGTCCAGCCGACACCCCCTCCGCGTAACGCCCTCCGACCACCCTATAAAAGCGCCTCGTCGGGCACCCCAAAGATCATCCGCCATCTGCCTACAGTGCCGGTGACAGCGGCTGCATCGGCGTGATCCGCGGAGTCGACCTCCGTGTCGCCTCCCCGTCAGCACAGCTTCGAGGACGACCGCCTTTCCTCTGAGGCCACGACCAGGAAGAGAGCTCCGCTCCTCCGTCCGCAGGCGACTCCACCTCCATCGACATCCTTGGAGCTCGAAGCTCCACCTGCGACCTCGCCTCCTCCACGCATAACGGAGCCCTGCTCCGCCGTCAACCACTCCGCAGCAGCTCGGCTGTGTGTCGGCCGAGCTCCGCTCGCCTCCGACCTCGCCTCCCGGACGCGCCTATGCCCCAGGCCCACCAGCTCAGCAGCACCACCGCCACGCAGCACCTCCGCTCCACCGCGTCGTCATCATGTCAACCCCGCCGCCCTCGCGCCGTGTGTCGGCCGAGGGGCGGTGTCGCCGCCTAGCGCTGCTCCCGGACGCGCCCACACCCCAGGTCCACCAGCCCGGCGGCACCACCGCCACGCCAGCGCCTCCGCCTCGCGCGGAGGTCTCGCCGCCTCGACCGCGGAGGCCAGCTCCGCCCCGCTCCAGCTACCGTCGGATCTGGGCTGGTAGCCCTTGATCCGACGGTCTAAGGGCCGCCACGTGGCACGCCCCGGCCGAACCTCCGAGCCTCAGCCTCGGAATCTCCGAGCCTCCCCAGCCCCCGAACCACAGGCTCGATCCCCGAGCCTCAGCCTCGGGATCCCCGAGCCTCAGCCTCGGGATCCCCGAGCCTCTGCTACGTCACCAAAGCTCCAGGCGCACGTGCGTTGCACGTGCGCAACTGGAAAAATTGCGCGAAGGCCCCTGGGGTTTCTATAAATTACAAGAAGGCCCCCGCCAGGGGTAAATTGCAGTGGAGACCCTCCGACATTCCTAAATTGCAGATAAGTCCTTGCAGGGACCTTTTTGAAGGAAAAACTTTATTTTAATTACATTTTAGTCCCTGAAATTTCATTTTAGCATATCTTCTCCATCTGAACTCCGATTTTAGCGTATAATATGTCGTTTTGAAGCTCTTTTCATGCTCTACCATTTAGCATAGTTTGTGAACAGATCTGAGGTGGTTTATTGTCAATTATTATTTGCGGATCATCACTGACTTTTGCAGGCTTATTTGGACATATCTGTGCCATATCTCCCTAGGAAAATTTGACGATTTATTTTACAGGGAATTGTTGGAGTTGAGATATCATTTGAGGACTTATTTTATGCAGGGGTTTAGGAAAAGAAGATCGAAAATTTATTTCCTTGTATTTTCCGAATATAATGTCTATCAATTAAGGATTAATCTACAGGGAATTTAGAAGAAATTTTCATCAGAGACCCGAACATAGGAGATTATTTATTGACACTCTGATCATTTCTCTTGAATTATAGATTATGATCTGTGATAAATTTCGAGGTTATCAATTAACATCTTTTGGAGCATAAATCCAAATTCCAGATCCCGTGCTGAACTGTCATCTTTGTATATTTCCTTGCATTTGCATATTGTTGCATTGTATATTTCCTCAGCATAGAAATTAATCGATCATTAATTAATTATTTAATTTGATTAAAGACCACGCAACTAAAAATTGCCGTTCCCTGTGTTCGACCTTGGTAAACTTGCCAAGTAAAAATAGTCCACAACATTCAAGGCTTGTGGTATTTTTGACGACCGAAATCCGCTTCCTATACTACAATTCCTCATTATTAAAGAGGTGGATTTCGCGCTCATCAGTACTCAAACAATTTGAATACATCATCTCAGATAGAGCTACCATTCTACATGATGCAGAGAACCATGTCACTCATGATTAAATGTCAAGAGCATATATGTATGCAGAATATCTTTATTGATTTTATAAGGGTTATTTGACAATTGCGATCATCATTGACATGTTACTTCCAAAGTACATCTGATTAGAGATTAAGACTACAGAGACATACAAACCCCAGGGTTGTAGTCCTATTATCTATTTAATTGTCATTCCTCACTATTGTGAGGAAACTTGCACATTGCAACCACATACATTATGTGTCCAATTGCAAGTACAATATCTGGATCATGAGTCCAATTCATGATATCTTACTGGTTATTATTGAGTATAACATTGAGTGGGTTTAATGAAGGATTATCTGAAATAAGAAATTTGCATAAGTGTATATATTTATATATATACATATTTTACTTAGATTTAGGAATTTTTATATCAAAGTTGTCTTGCCTTGTCAACATTGAAAGTTCATTCCCTTAATCACTTTCAATGTAAGAGATATACTTACCATTATATCTCAAGCAAAATCTGGGATCTCCTTCCTTATCTTTGTTGCATCCCAATAATATGAGAACCTACAACTCGGATAAAAAGAAGCAGGAACACATTCCGCCTTACAAGTCCAACTTGTTTTTCCCAATTCGGTCTTTAACACTCGGGTCCACCACCCCTAAGGCGATGTTGACCCATCATTAATTGAACCAACCATCAACAGGAATACAACTCACTATGCACAATCCAATATCGCCCCAATAATATGAGGACTCGATATAGGGGTCACTATGCATACGTCCTTACTCTTTCGAGAAGCAAAGAGCCCGATCCAGATGCGCTTGCATACAGGAGCTGTCACTTTGGACAGGCGTCTCCTACATACAATCCCTGGCGACGGAATCCTCCGCCTTGACGGGAGACCATGGATGTCACTTATGTGATCCTCCATATCATATTCAAATTCTAATTAATCATTATGAATCATATTCATTAGCATTAATTCTTCAAAGGGAAATGAGAACTCTATTTATAATAGAGTGTCTTAATTTTAATTGGATTCCAATTAATCTAAACATATTAAATTAATGATCCAATTAATATCCACAAACATTTTTTAATCGTTACTTGAATCATGGTATTATCCCAAATACGTATTATTTCGAATTTTAACAATTAGAAATATATCATGATTTCTTAATCATTATACTAACCCTACCTGCTATCATGGCCAGTACCGACGAGAGTGGTACGGACCACATACGTTGCAACCCGCTACCCCAATACTCTTCGACTAGACACCATATCCACCTCGGGAAAGGATAATGCAAAATAGATCACTTTGTACTTGAGATGATCATCGGTTATTCAACCGAAATTATACCATATAATAATAATCAAAACAATTTTGATTAACATTATAATGAGATTTGCTAAACAAATCCCAAATCCTATCCAAGTAACATGTTTGTTGGAATGTAGATCACGTAACCAATTAGTGATCTAGATCACATCTAATAAAATATTGGTTAAGGAAATGTCATTTAAGGAAATAATTATCATCAAATATTTCACAAATATTTATACACAATTATTCCAGGAAATTAAACAATTTAATTTCACTAATTGATTAAATGACAATCACTAGGTTCTTGATTAGGAAAGTATTTCCAACAGTGACCCTCACTTACTAAAAATATCATATCTAAATCAATTTAAATCCAAATTAAGCAAAGTAAGTTCCTGAAGTTTGCTAATTTGATTTACAACAGAACTTAAGTGGTTTGCACTCATTTCAAGGCGTTTCAAATCCGCAATTAACTCTTTAATTACGTTGAGATTTGCAGTCCCCGAAACTGTAGACACATGATCACTAAAATGTGCATAATTTGACCAAACAGAATCAAAATCACGTAAACTCAGATCCTACGGTTTCCTTATTTGATGAGGAACAAAATCCAATTATTATTTTCGTTTAAAAAATTTAAACAGTGCCTAAAATAATCTCAAAATAGAGATGCGAAAATGAAATGCAAGAAAACGTTCGCAAACCCTAATGAACCCAAGTCGTCCTCGGTTAATGGATCGTATCCAAAACCACCAATCTAAGGATCTGATACCACTTTAAGGATATGTTTAGATCCTCAAGCGCATCACGGAAGCGTGAGCATCGTATCGAATACGATGAAGAACGACTAGTCGCATTAGTTGTTTTATGCAGCAGAAATTAAAAAAAAATTTGTGCGACGAAACCACATGATCCAAGAACACTTCTCGGATCATTTCCTCTAAACCACAAACAAGTAATAGGATTACCTCTTTAAGTGTGGTTGTGATCGAGTCTCTCGAAGAGACCTCCTGTCTCAAGTCCGATCCGACGGAGGAGACGCTTGCGAGCGCGGGGATGAAGCGCGTGCTTCTCACAATCCATGTTGATGATCCAAGCGGTGGATCTCCTGATCTCAACAGATGAGATCCATCGTCTTCTTCATAAGCGAGGCACACCAAAGGTGACGGAGATCCACGAGCAAACGATCGGGCAACATAACGACGACGCTGCGGCGAAAGAGACTCCCTCTAGGGCATCCATGGTTGACGGCCATGAGAGAAGAAGAGAGAGGGCTGATGTGTAGAGAGAAAGAGAGAGAGACTTATGTTATCTTGTGTGTAAAGAAGAGCAATGTGGTGCCTCTCCTTTTATAATATTTTGGGATCCATGGATCTCAATCCATGGGCAATACAATCCAATGGCTCTCACTAATTGTGTTTCTTTTAATGGGTAGGATTTGTTGTAAATTATTCTACAAAAATAATTGATAATTATTATGTAAATATTGCTATCTTGCCACTGAAAAATTGTGAATCATATTCACAACCCAAAATAAAATGTGAATTACATTTTCAATTAATTGTCCAATGTGAATCCAATTCACGTCAACATTTAATTAACAAATGTAAATTACAAATAGCTCTCTCTTATACATTATAAATCACACTTATAATATATATGACTAATATGGATATTGCTATCCACATTATTCATATCCATGATAATTAAATCATATTTAATCATCTTGGATCTCTATTCTCATATGCCCAAATAATATGAATCACATTCACATTATTCACATCTTTGATAATTTAATCACATTTAATTATCTTAGATAACTCTCCTTATAATATGAATCAAATTCATATAACTTATGATAATTAAATCACATTTAATTATCCTTTTTCTCAATGCTCGGATGCATATTATCAACAATGAAATTATCCTGAATCCTTTCAAGGATAACGCGCTTTCCCCGCGAATACTTGGAGATAAGGACAAGGCGATTGTATTGTTCCACGTATAGTGACTTGGATATTGAGATCATATCTCAAATCCAGATCGCGGGCCTCCCATAGATGCTTCATTAAATCAAGACCACAAATCTTATCTTCTCATTGCATATGAATCATATTCAGATCAATGTCCAACATTTGGACTAAGATCATGTTACTTCTCTACTGAGAGGAGTCACTAAAATCTAGACTCGTTTCATCACTCCCTAGGAATGGAAGCGTCATGGTTATACAATCGTTTATGATCACATCACCCTCAGATATTCCCAATACATATACATCCTACATACTGGAAGACTCAGAATAAACTCGAAGTATTGGATCAACTTTATACTATCTACTTCATGGTTTATCAATAAGTTTCTCATTCGATCATTGGGAGTCGGTATCGATCATATACTTTCCAAAAGCGTATATCATACCTAGGTCTTGATCATATACTTTCCAAAAGTATATATCAAATTTGCAAATTCTGTCAAGCTTCCAAAGCGAGACGACCGTGCGCACGAAATTTGATTCTTCCCAATATCTCATGAGTGAGCTCATGCATTCCTGTTCAATGAATGAACCTCTATGATCCCTTTGAGAGATCGTATTACTCATATGCCCTTATATGCACACCAGCGCGCCGGTGTATAGACCTTGGTTACTACATCATCCTATTGGTTTGCCAAATGTACATACTTTGACATATAGTAACACATCTATCTCAGGTCAGAGGATGCATGCCTGTATCGTGACATCATACGATATAGGACTTTGGTTATCTCGATCTCGTTAAGTCAACTCCTTGACCTAACTAATCTAACACCTCCGAATCTCTATTCCTATGTAGAGGACCTGTATCAAGAGATCAGTCAGATATCAGCCTTTAGAGATGAGGATTGCCATCTCCTACTCAGGCTGGAGATCATCTCTTAACAATCATTTGATGGTGCTTGATGAGTCCTCAATCTAACTCTTTAGATATTCATCCAAGAACCAACCTCTATAATTCAACAGTTGAATCAACAGTTGTATGATCATCAAGATGGTCATGGTACATAACCCTAATTGTACTAAGGGACCTATTATGCAAATTATTCATTCTTCATTTCAGATCAGGGAATGATATTTGCAATAACATTTATTCCATAATGGCTCGCTGTGGGCTCGCATGTCCAACAGTGTGCACCCTGTGTGTTCTATTCTCTGATTCTCTCCATTGTCTCCTCTTCTTGTCTATACTTAGGGACATCTTGCCCTAAGTATAGGTGGAGACAATCTGAGTACGATCTGTTCATTACCACCACTGACCCTCCCTGCTTTATGCACAATCTGCTACACTTAGGATTATTTGATCCTAAGTGTAGGGGGGACGGTCAACTTTTCATTCGTCGAATTATTCTTCTCTTTTCTCTCTGATCTATGAGGACATAGCTCAAGCCAAGTATAGGGGGGTCGTATATACTACGTATATACTTTAGCCAAACTCGTACTTTCGTATTTTTTACTAATAACTATGGCTAATTATACTATTAAAATTCATTAAAATCTTAATAACAAAATGTTACCATTCCTTAGATTCTTTTTGTACGCACTGATTAATAAATAAGGTGAAAATATTTTTTGCAAAATGTTTGAGAAATAGTTTGAAAATCTTCGTGAAAAATCTCTTGAAAACTATTTTGAAAACATTTTGTTACATGTTTTCAACCTTTGTAAATATATTTTGATTGTAAAATTATTTTCTTTGTGTGAAATAAAATGTTTGAAAATGATTTGCAAATGGTTTGAAAAATGGTTGCAAAAATATTTGAAAAATCTATATATACTATTTGGAAAACCTTTGCAAAATGATTTTCAAATGAGTGTACATGATTGTAAAAAACTATTTGTAAAAATTATTTTGGACTATAGTTTTCAAAATTGTTTGAAAAACCTGTGTCAAATAAGTTTGAGAAATACATGCATCACACCAAAAATCCACTGAATATATACTTATAAAATTGACAGCTTACCCTTGTAAATTCTTAAAATCCACTTCTTGTATATATAAGATGCAGTTCCGTGTAAATATGTGTACCTAATTTTTGACCAAAACCTTTTTGTTTTCAAAAATCCCAAAAACATTTGCAAAATTAAAATCCAAAAACATTTGAAAAATCATTTTGAAAAATCTAAAAAATGCATCATCATCTTTTCAAAAATCCATAAAAAGTTCAAAATCTTTGAAAATTGCATCACAAAAATATTTTCTGCATAGCATTTTCATGGCATTTGCAACTTTCAGATTGAGATTGATAGTTGAACGAGTCTAAGTAAAATCCGAAGATTGGAGCTTGGTTGGACCTTAAAATCTACCTAATTAACAGGAACCTTATAGGAACTGGAATTGAGGTACTTCAGGTCTAGTTGACTTAATTCTTTAAGGATCGCGGGACTTGGTTCAATGGTTTCTTGACTGCCTACGTAGAGTATTTCGGAGCACATGCACGACTCTTGTTGATAATGACCTAACTTGGACACCTGCACCTTTCACTTGGCTCAACTCAGTTGGAGTGGTGAGGGAGCTGGATTTGCCGGTATGAGACGTACATAGGTGGAAACACTTGTCCTCTTTTAGGGAGGGAAGCACATCCCAACACATCAAGTGATGATGAGTTTCGAGGATAGGAGATTGTGGGTTGCAATAAAGCTTCAAAAGAGGGATAGTCTACTGGATCAAGAGGAAAAACTCCATATGTAAATGATGCTGTATATAGTATTAAAAAAATGCAAAAAACAAAAACTCCAAGAAAGTGGACAGGCCTGTACAAAAATAAAAATGCCTGTCGGAGTGTACATATGTGTATAGTCAAATAAGCAAGCTTGAGCTTCAAAGTCAAATCATGTGAGCCTGCAGCTGGATGACTTGACTACACTGGTCTTGCATCCTAGGATAGGTAGATACACTGGCTACTGTCCATTCTTCTCTTCACCCCCTCCTCTCGAGTTGGTTTCCACTTGAACTTAGAAGGGAATACCCTGCTCCTTGAGGAATGAGTTGTTGGATTGGGGAATCATTGGGTTGTCATATTGGAGAAGTCAGTCTCTTTGTCATTTCAGTTGGGGAGAGCCACCATCACTTACATTGTACGAGTCAGATTCATAGTCGTAAGGGTTTGCGTATGAGTTGAAATATTTCTGACCTGGCTATTGAGGAGACTTGAGCAGAGTTTTGGGATTCTCAGGGACTGTTGAATTTCAAACTCGGTTCTCATTAAGGTTCGGCCCGCACTAAAATTCCAAAGGTCCGACTTAAGCTCCAAACATTGATTTTGTGAAGACAAGTTTGATAGTCAAATTTAATCCAATTTTCTTCTTTTTCTTTTCTTCGTTTTTCTTTCTGCACTTATTGCACAAGTGTTTGCTAGGGACTAGCAAAGGTAAAGTATAGGGGGATGATGAAGCCACATTTCACCATTTTCATTCTATCATTTTGGCATCAAAAACCTTGGCAAATGCGTGTAAATATCCTTAATTCCCGCATCTTAGCACTCATGCATATGCATGTAAATATTGTATAAAATGCAATTTTTAAAACCAAAATTATAGAATAAAGAAAAGTAAAGAAAAAGAATAAAATATTGTAAATATTTTATGACCCAAAACCCTGAGACCTAGGCATCTCGATGAATAGGTCAACGAGGAATAAGTAGGGAGAGATAAGGGCCAAAATACAATAAAAATACCTTTTATTCAATTCATTCTTTATTCATTTTGGGACCTATTTTTGGTTCCACTTTTTATACCTCAAATAAAGAAACTTTTTACATGAAAGTTGTGGACAATAAAATAAAGAAAAATACAAAATTGATTTCATACAAAACAAATGTACAGATAAAAAGTTATAATCTAAATAAGATTTCAGAACTCCAACTTCCCAGACCCGCATCTTACAAATAAAAATACGAATGTACCAAACTCACCTTTAATTGTATATAGTTTAAAATAAGATATTTAATGGTAGTGGTTTCGTATTTTTCTGAGTTACGGTTTGAAAGTTGAGTTTTGGACCCCTATTGTATACTTGTACAGATTAGAATATTCATTTTATTATTTATTCATTATTTTAATAATTTTATATTTTTATAATTTTGCAAATATTATTTATAATATACATGTACATTAAAATATGAATAAAACCTAAAGAAAATACAAAATAAAATACTTGTATATAAAAGACATAGGTATAAAACCTATGCACATACATATATAATTAATACTTTTATTTTGAAGTAAACAAAACACTTCAGAAAAATAAAATAAAAATACTTTTAAGTGTATAAAAATATTCTATGAATTTATAAAATAATAATCAAAAATAAATAAATCAAATGTACAAAATAAAAATAAACTATTAAAGTATATAGATATATATACCTATATAACCTATAAAAGGCAACTTGTAAAAGACTACGTCATAAAAATAATTAAAAATCAGATTAAAATACCTTACAATATAACAAATATTTTTTTATTTTATAACATAAAAATAATAAAATTATCTTCTAGTTTTAATTGATTTTTTTACTATTTTTCGTAGGTTTTTCCTGGTTGGTCCACGTGGACCAACCAGGAGGCAGTCAGGGTTGACCCCCGGTCAACTGACCGTCTTCCCCGCCAGACCACCTGACAAACCTCGGTTTCCATCATTTTCGTCGATTTTTACAGACTTCATCTTGTACATTTTGAGATTGACTCCTTCATGACTTTTATACCCCAATCCTTGGTCTATCACGCCCTTTACCTTCCTTGGGCCGAGGATCATTGATCTTTGAATCCCCCTCGATCTTTGAAGCACCCAAGTCGTAGAGTAAAACCCCTTCATATTGGACCTCCGACTTCGATTCGAATTTTGAACCCCATTCAACCGGTTTTCCTCCTCCTTTTCATGCTCCACAGTGAGGCAGAGGTGACAGCTCCATCTCACGCTCGTTAGGAAAGTCGAAGACGCGTTAGGAACATTCCACCACCTCCAGGGACACCCAGTCGTTCGGGTATTTTATACCTCGGGTCCACTCCTTTGAGGTGCCCATTTCTCATTTTTTTCTTGCCCTTTTTGTTCGTAGTAGTCCTAAGATTCCGTAGCCACCCGCCATTCCATTTTTTGCTCATCGATTCGCACAATCGATGCCCTCATCGGAGTTCCTCTGACCGACCGTCCCCCCACAACTGCTAGGTGAGGCGAGGCATTTTGCCCTTGCCTCCTTTAACCTTTTTGTGCAGGTCTTACTACGTGCAAGCGTACCTGGAGTCCTTCTTGGTGTTCGCCGGAGAGACCTGGAGGCTTGCATCTCCTCCGATCTAGCGGGCGCTCGCCGGACGTCTTCTGGCCATTCGACGACCTCCAGCCGGTAGAGGCGATCATCGACAAGCTCCTGGGCTTCCTTGCAGCAAAGGAAGGTGACCGAGGAAGCCGTGCACAACGATCCAAACTTGTTGGGCACGTGTTCTTCATCTGTTCTTCCAACGCTTCTTCGAGCCGTTCGATCATCCTCAGTTCGTCCAGCCAAGCAGCCACCGTCGGATTTTGAGCGTCTTCAGCCATTGATTGTCTTTTGGCAATCTAGTCCTGATAGACTGTGGCGAAGCGACATCATGCGCCCTGAAGCCTACACGTGTTAAGTGGGAAGGATCCCACCGTCCGTCCTCGCGCATCGAGGGGTATTCTGCATCCGACACCCCCACAATTTTGTATTTACTTGTAGATATGTAATCTTTCCTCGGTTGTGTTTATGTTTTGTAATATTTGCAACTTAGCCCCCAGAACCTTTGATTATTGCAACTAGGTTCCTCACCACATCACCTCGCGTGCCTGTGCGCGTGAGGTGAAGGGCATTTTGCGAGGGAACCGCAGGGTTTGCTTATTTCGATAAAATCCAAGAACTTTGATATTAAGTGTAATATTTTTGACTACTTGCACTATGGCCCCTAGAGTTATGTAGTATTGCTTTTACACCCATGCCAAGCCACGTGTTTATACACGTGGGCTTGGCCATTTTGCAGGGAGGCCCTCAGCCATTTTGGTATTTGTACTCAGTCCAGAAACTTTTATTTGCAATATAGATTCTTTGGACATTTTGCACTTTAGCCCCTGATTTTCTTGCTAATCATATTTGTGCCCCTGCTAGGCGCGTACGTACGCACGTGGGTCTTGGTGTTTTTGTAACAATACCCTTGAGGGTTTTGACATTGGCATTTAGTCTAGTAATTGTGATATTTAGTTATATATCTTGCATGAAATTTGCACATTGGCCCTTGAACTTCTGTCTATTTACATATATGCCCTTGCTTGTAATGTAGTTTCTTGATGTTGTATCTATTAATTTCATGCATCTATAAATTGATAAAAATCACCAAAAAAATTTGTTTAAGCTCCTGTTTGCTTGCTCATTCACGCCATATTTTTGTATTGCATTTTTATTGTATTTTCATAATTATTAAAAATCAAAAACATGCATTTTCAGTACGGTTGCATTAGAAAATCCATAAAAATTATAAAAACGTTTGAAAAAATTCCAAAAAAAATTATATTTTGTGTGTTTAAGTGTCTTTTAGCTTCAGACCAAAAATCATTAAAAATTTCAAAACAAAAACCTTAAAAATTAGAAAACCCTTAAAAACTTCATAAAAATCAAAAAAATTCAAGAAAAATCCTAAAAATGCAATTTCAGTTTTGTATTTCCTTTGACTTATTCTCTTTTATTCAAAATTAATTTGAGGATTTTTAGGCTCTGATTTCTATTTTTAATCCTCATTTTAATTTCGACAAGTAGCTTAATTCACTATTTTCTTGAATTTTGACTTTTAAAAATATCAAAAATATTCAAAAAAATTCCCAAAAATCACAAAAATAGTATAAAATCATAAAAAGACCAAAAACACTTGATTTCCTATTTTTTAATATTTTTACCTATTTTCTATAAATACCTTGTCTTCCTTTTTCCTACATTGTTTATATTCTAGTTATTGAAAAATAAAATATAAAAATATAAAATAAAAAAAGAAAAGATAAAATCATAAATTTAAAAACCAAAATACAAAATTTAAAAAATAAAATTAAAAAAATATAAAATTAAAAACCCACAAAAACGTAGCATACTTGTAGACTCTTGATCACATATCACACTTTGCACTTTGCTTGATTTCTCCTCTTTGCTCCCTGAGTTCGACACTATACATACTTGCACTATACACACTTCTTGTAGAGTTAAAATAAATTTGACTCCACACTTGTTTCTCATTGTTTGATTTATATTGTGGGTTCATTGTTGACTTTGATCGGGATTCATTGAGGGTCGCCACAGTGACTCTTGTCTCCACCTTGTGAGAGACACATTTAGACCTTGTGATTCTCGGTTAAATCAGATACCTATCCCTCAGGTATTCTAAGATACTGAGCGAGAGCCGATACTATTTCAACCAACTTATCAACCAATTCAGTTTCCATTTCCAGGTTAGTACTATGAGCACTCACCTCGGATTCATGTGATGATTTTGAGCATCTTCAGCAACCAGAGATGGATGTGGGACATTAGTTCGTAAGCTATGATATACATGGTCCTACATTCGATCACTTTGTCCATTTGATTTGTGAACAGAGCACATATCAAAAGGAACATATGGACACTATCAGAAATTTAGTTTCCATCATTGTCACAAAACAGAGATCAATTTCAGATTTTCTTGCTTCACATGAGTAGTTGAAGGAGCATACAATCGACAACGGTGCAAGTGCATTGTTAGATTCTGATCTCTTCATAGTGAAGGCGAAAAATCGTAAAAAATGGAAAAAAGATAAAATCTAGAAAAAAGGAATAAAGACAAGATTCCTATTGTTCAGATGGATCTAGAGCTTTTACTGTTCATGGAGCTATTCCCCGTCTAAGAAAATATCTTCTTCTTATTCTTGTTCTTATCCTCTGAGTGTACAAACTAACTCGGAGGATGTACAGATACCCTTTCTAGATGCTCTGATTCTAGGAAAGGGAGAAAAATTATAATTTTTTTAAAAAACCAAGAGTCGAATATTACGAAAGAGATGCTGGACCGACTTCAGATCAAGCTCACTCTTTTGGAGGCATTGGAGCACATTCCGCTTCTTCAAAAATGCCTGAAGTAGCATACTACACTGAAAAGGAAGAAGAGGCGTAATCACTGTTCTGAGAAACACGTGTTGACAATTGCCACTTGTCATGCCATCCAGCACACATCTCCCAAGAAGAAAAAAAGGACATGGGAGCACCATTTTTCAGTTGTCATATTTCAGATCACGAGTTAGAACACAGATTATTAGACAACGGGTCATCAGTGAACATTTTACCCTTCCATGTTCTCGAGACTCTTCGTTTAGGGCCTCTCAAGCGAGCTAGAATGATTCTTCAGTTCCTAGAACAATCAATCAAGAGGCTGAAGGGTATACTTAAGGACGTTGTCTAATGGTACAAGGCACAAAATTCACTATGGATTTTGTTGTCTTAGATTTTGATTTCTCGGTACCATCACAAGATGCTTTCATCATTCTTGGTCAGCCTTTTCTACGTGTAGTGTCGACCTAAATCTTGTATATTCTATCATTCCTAGGTCGTGTAAGAAGGCCACTCTTCGTCTCTCTTGAGCTTGTATAGTTTGTTCAATTTGTATATACTTTTGATTTTCTTTCTTTCTCCCTTTAGTTTGTCTTACACCCTTATGTTTCATTTGTCTTACAACCTTATGTTTCATCTAGAATTTTTCTATACTTAGGATGTGCTTTATCCAAAGTATAGGGGGTGTTGACACCAGTTGTTCATTCATTCCGTTCTATTATCCCTGTTGTTTCTTATACTTCGGATGTGCTTTACCCCAAGTATAGGAGGATGATATTGCTCATTTACATTTTTTATCACCATCGATTTTTGTATCGTATGTTCTCTCGCTTTTCCCTCACATGTTGATATTTGTCTCTATACTTAGGGAAATTTTACACTAAGTATAGAGGGGACAAGCCAATCCGTTGAGTGCGTACATTCTCTTGACCTCGATCATCTTTGGTTTCGAGACTGCTATCCTTAGAATTACTTGATCATAAGTATAGAGGGGATGATCGACTCATATTATTTATTCATTATTCCCTTTGAGTCATTGTGGTATAGATTCTTTTCACTGATCTATACTTAGCTCGAGTTATGTCTTCCTTTGCCATTTCTTTGGTCATTATAACGATGTAGTTCATGCTAAGTATAGGGGGGTGTCGTATATATATATGATATATACACTTCAAAAGCCATAACTTGTACTTTATTGTGTTTTTTAATAATAAGGCTCTTTAAAGTATGGGTGTATATTTTAGGTTTTTTAAAGCTGCAAGAAAACCGTCAATATGACATAAAAAACCGGCTTAAAAGTAGTATATAAAAAATGTTATAAAATACTTTGATAAAATCCTTAAAAAGTTGTAACATTCTTGTAAAATCCTGTATAAAAGCTGTATAATTGTATATAAAATGTGAATAAAATCCTTTTAAAAATATACTTAAGTCATGTAAAATTTGTGTAAATCAAATTAATTCACTAACTTTTTCAAAAAGACCTTAAAAAATTAAAAGTTTTAAAATTCAATAAAAATTTGCAAAATTCTTAAAAAATATATTAAAATATTTAATTAAAAAATCACTTCATAAAAAAATATTGTTGAATTCATTCGCTTTTTTAGAACAAGTCAGATTCTTGAACCCAATGGATCTAAGTCCGAGAGATGGATCTTGGTCTAGGTTTTAATCCACATAATTCTAAAGGAACTTTATTAGGAACTAGAATTGAGACTCTTCAGGTCTTTTAGACTTAATTCTTTGGGTTCCATGAGACCGTGTTCGGAATTCAACTTGAAAGTGCCTAAGTAGGACACTTGGTGTCATCTGTTTAACTCTTCTCCATTTGAATCAATTTTGAACTCATGCACTCTACACTTATCTCAACTTGCATGGGGCTGCGAAGGGAAATCCATTTCAGTGGCGCAATTCCATCCTTGTCTGGCGACGGTGATCTCTAAAGACGGGAGAGATTGGGGTTGAAATAAAGCTTTAGATGAGGGAAGGATCTGCTGGCACAATTTTTCTGAGACCCCAAAAAATGGACGGAATGAAAAGATGATATATCCCTCGATGGCATAAAAGACCTATGCACTGCAACAATCATTACTACAAAAAAGAAGTCAAATACACCAAATACCAAAATAACCACAATGTTCGAGCATCAGAAAAGCTTGCATGTCTTAGTCGAGACTTGGCTAAACTGACCAGGCTTCACTAGAGATGTGATTACAATGATCACACTCCAGATCTCTTCTCATTCTTCTATCTTCTTCCTCTATTCAATTGTAGACACAACATGACATGACCTTCGAAGGAAATACCCCCCTCCTATAGGATTGAGTAGCTGGATGAGGGTGTAATTGGAGTGTATTACTGGGGTGGGCGTTTTCTTTGCTTCTCTAAGCAGAGAGAGCTAAAACTTTTCATAAATAATATAATTTGCTTTCAAAGCTGAAAAGTTTGTGTGGTGGATAGGTGGATTTGAGCTAGCATTAAGGTGAACCTGGGTTAGGATTTGTGAAACTTGAGGGTTGTCGAGACTTAAATCATAATTCTAATAGAGTCCTGACACACTAATAATCCAAAGGTTTAAATCCAAGTTCTAGATTTTGGTTGAAGTGAGATTCGATTTAAAGAAACAATCAAATCTCCCACTAGCCCTCAGAATTATTCACGTATAATCCTTAAACCCATACTCATTACATGATGGTCAAAAACCTTCTGTGTCAAAGGTTTTGTAAGATGATTAGCAATGCTGCCAACAAAGGCCACCATGGTGATGATGATGTCACCATGCTTTTGAATCTCCTGAATGATATGGTATTTCCTTTCCACATGCTTGCTTTTTTGATGCCATCTGGGTTCCTTCGCCTTGGCAATGATTCATGTGTTAGCAGAGTAGCAGGATGTAATAACTAGTGGAAACTACTCCATGTTCTAGGATGAACTTGCGCAACCACACCACCTCCTTTGCTGCATCCAACACGGTAATGTATTCATCTTCTGTTGTTGACTCTGTTGTAGTGTCTGCTTCTTGTTTCTCCAGCTCATAACACCACACTGCTATCGGAATACAAACCATGATGTCAACTTTCGATCATCAGTATCTCATCGGATGTCTGAATCTATCGAAGGATATGGTGAAATCCTCAAGCACCTCACAGAAGCGTGATGATCGTATCATATATGATTAAAAGCGACTAGTCACACTAGTTTCTCAGTGCAGCGGAATTTAAAAAAATTTAAATGATGAAAACACGTGATCCAAGAACATTTCTTGGATCATTTCATCTAACCCGAACAAATATATAGGAATACCTCTTGGAGCGTGGTTTCGATCTAGCCTCTAAAGGAAGAGACCTTCTGTCTCAAGTTCGATCCGTCGGAGGGGATGCTTGTGAGCACGGGGATGAGTCGTATGCTTCTCTCAACCCAAGTTGATGACTCAAGCAATGGAACGAGATCGAACACCTTCTTCACGAGCACCACGCACTAAAGAAAACAAATATCCAATAGTTGTCGAAGCAGGGCACAATAGCAAGGCGACGACTAAGATGACCTTCTCTTTATGGGAGTGGACGACCACTCAAGAAGAGAAGGGAGAGAGTATGCATGAGAATGAGAGAGAGAGAGAGAGAGACTTCGCCGAGATTGCGTAACTCAAAGAGCAAGGGTTTCCTCTTTTTATTTACGGTTTTGAGAGTCCATGCATCCCAATCCATGGACAACACATAATCAACGGACGAGATTGATTTGTGTTTCTTTCAATGGCTAAGATGTTGTTGTAAAAAAACAACAAATGATTTAATTTAAATTATTTTACATTGATAAATCAACAAAACTAATTTCAAATTAAATCACCTTTGACTAGAGATAGGATAATAAGAAGACTAACCTCCTTCCCTAAAAGAGGGGGGACAGTTACTCCTCTCACATGGAGAGTAGTATCCATCCACTCCTCTTAGGAGGAATGAGTCTATCTCCTCTAATTATCATGAGATCTCATTATCTCATGATATCTCCTAATATCTTATCAAATATATTTTTCACAAAAAATAATTCAAAATTATCTTGTGAAAATTTTCAATCAAGCCATTGAAATTATGCGAATCTCATTCACAACCTAAAACAAAATGTAATTATATTTTTAATTAATCATTTGAAGTGAAACCAATCCTTATTAACAATTAATCAACAAAAATAAATAACTAAAGTCTCTCTCTGATATATTATAAATCACATTTATAATATACAAGTATAATTGGATAGTACTATCCACATTATCCATATCCACATTATCCATATCCACAATGATTAAATCTCATTTAATTATATTGGATAATCATTCTTATGCATTCAGATAATGTGAATCAAATTCACATTATTCATTATAATAAAATCACATCTAATTATCCATATCTCAATGCTTAGTCATAATTCAACTTTGGAATTATTCTTTCTCTTTCAATAATAATGTGTTTTTCTCCACAGATACTTCGAGATAAGGACATGGCGATTGTATTATACCACGTATAGTGACTTGGATATTGAGATCATATCTCAAATCCAGATCTCATGGACCACTCATAGATGCTTGATTCAATCAAGACCGTAGGTCCAATCTTCTCATTGCATATGAATCCTGTTCAGATCAATGTCCAACACTTGGACCAAGATCAGATTACTTTTCTACTGAGAGGAGTCACTAAAATCTAGACATATTTCATCACTCCCTCAGAATGGAAGCGTCATGGTTATACAATCGTTTAAGATCACATCACCCTCATGTATTCCTAATACATGTACATCATGCATACTGGAAGACTAATGATCATCCTAAAGATATATATAAATTTTACACTATAATCTTAAAGTTTTGATCATCAAATTTCTCATTCTTGGTCGTTGAGATTTGGTATCGATTATATGCTTTCCAAAAGCATATATCATACCTTCAAATTATTGTCATGCTTCCGAAGCATGATGACCATGCATGGAATTTTGTCCCAATACCTCATGAGTGAGCTAATGTCTTCCAGTTCACAATTGAACCTGTATGATCCCTTTGAGAGATTGTATTACTCATATGCCCTTGCACGCACACCAACGCGTCGGTGTATATACCTTGGTTAGGTCATCAACATATTGGTCTGCCTAATGTACACACTCAGACATATAGTAACCCAACTGTCTTCGATCATAGGATGTGTGCCTGTATCGCAACAGTATATGATATAGGACTTTGGTTATCTCGACCTTGTTAAGTCAACTCCTTGACCTAATTCATCCGACACCTTTGAATCTCTATTCCTATGCAGAGGACCTGCATCAATAGGTCGGTCAGATATCGGCCTAAATGAGAAAGGATTGCCATCTCCTACTCAGGCTAGAGATCATCTCTTAACAATCATCTGACGGTGCTTGATGAGTCCTCAATCTAACTCATTATATATTCATCCAAACACCAGTCTCTAAGATTCTATTATTGAATCAACAGTTGTATGATTATTAAGATGGCCATGGTACGTAACCCTGATTGTATAAAGGGACCTTATAGTGCATTTGTTAATTTAATCTCAAAAATGGAGTGAAAATAATCAATAACTTTGATTGATAAAACAAATTATTACAATAACATTTATTGTAGGAATGGTTCGCCTCGGGCTCACATGGCTAACATCTATGTATCCCAAGACTTGAAGAATAAATACTTGAAATTGTTCACTGCATTCCATTGTTGTTTTCCTTAGAAGGATTGGTAATGACTTACCACTCCCATTGCATGGCAGATATCTGCTTTTGTACACATCATGATGTACACTAAGCTTCCCACAGATGATGCGTAGAAGCATCCAACCATGGCTTTCTTTTCCTCAACAGATTGATGAGCCATCCCTTTAGGTAGGAGGATACCATGTCTGTAGGGAAGGAAACCTTTCTTGAAACTCTTCATATAGAAAAGTTCCAAAAATTTCTTAATGTACCAATGTTGTGATAATCGCAGTATCCTCTTTTCTTGGTTTCTGAACAGCTTCAAACCCAAGATGTAGGAGGCTTCTCCAAGATATTTTATCTCAAAGGTATGGGATAGTCAAATCATATCATTGGTCATCATCCGTCTATCATTCCCAATGATAAGGATTCCATCTAGATAAAGCACAATGAACACAATGGCACTCCCACTAAGCTTCTTGTACAAACAAGTTTCATCAAGATTCTTCACAAAATCATTACTCTTTATGGTTTTGTCAAATCTAATGTTCAATCTATGAGAAGCTTGTTTGTGCCAATAGATGAATTTATTTAACTTGCATACTTTACCTTCCTCAGTTGTGAAGCCCTGAGGCTTCTCAATATAGATATCCTCCTCGACGTATCCATTAAGGAAAGTTGTCTTGACGTCCATCTGCTAGATGTCATAGTCAAGAGATGCATCTATAGCTAGCAGTGTCCTGGTGGACTTAAGCATAGCCATATGAGAGAATGTCTCATCGTAGTTGATGCCTTCTCTTTATATGTAGCCCTTGGCTATGAGCCATGCCTTGAAAGTCTCTACTTTCCCTTCAGGTACCCTCTTTCTCTTGAAGATCCATTTATACCCAATGGGCGTTACCCCTTTAGTGCATCCTCTATGGTCCGTACACCATTCCAATGCATGGAGTCAATCTCCGACTTCATTTCTTGCATCTATCTATCCATGTCATGATCTGCGAGTGCTTCATCAAATGAAGCTGGATCATTGTTGGTTTTACCTGTTACATGGAAACCATACCTTTCAGGTAGTGCAACCTCCCTCGAACTCCTTCGAAGAGGTATGGGTGTTTTATCATTATTCATCTCTTCAGTTTTTGGTTCAGGAAACTCATGATCCTCAGGGGATTCAATGAGTTCCTCTACTTTATTTTTGTCTTGACTTTTAAGGAAACCATCCTCTTGAAATTTGACATCTCTAAAGAAGAAAACCTTCTAGGTCTCAGGGTCATAAATCTATTATCCAATGCCATCCTTTACATACCTAATGAAGTAGCACTCACAAGTGCGAGATTGTAGATTACGTACATCCATGTTCTTCACATGGAACAATCAACCACAAACTCTCAAGTCATTAACACTAGGTTTGGTTCCATCCTAGAGCTCGTGAGGATTCTTAGGTATAAACTTGCTAGGTGATGAATCCCTGATCATCACTCTTTATTCTTTTATTTTAGGTAATTATCTTGGCAAAGACTCACGTAAATAGATGTAAATACAATAAGTTAGCATTATGCATGCATGTGTTAAATATAAATAATTAGAATGTATTTGTGAAAAAATAAAAGAATAAATAAAAAATAAAAATGAAGGAGGTATTTAGAATAAATACAGGGTGACCAGAACCCCCAAGAGAAGGCCAATCATTGGCATGATCACCAAATAAGATAAGTAGAGAGAGATATGGCCCACTCTACATTGTACATAACATTTATTATAAAATAATTATTTCTGATAAATTAAAAGTAAAATAATATTTTTACCTCCTTGTATATAATCCTAAAGATAAAACAAAAATCAGAAAAATAAAATATAAATACAAATAAAATTCTCTCTCCCTTTTACATAATACATGTATATATACCTTCTTGTCTATTTATTATATACTTGTAAATAAATAACAAAAATACAATAAAAAAATTATTTTGTACTCCAAAAATTATGTTGTAAATAAATAAAATAGAAAATTGGGGATATTTATGTAAAAATAACAAAATAAAAATAATTGTACAAAATACATAAACATATTCTTCCTACACATAATACACTCTACTGTATATAGAGTAAATTATTTTTCCAAAAAATAATTAAAAATCAAAGAAAAATAGTTTGAAAAATAACAAACATTTTTCATTTTGCACACTTTTTGATTTTAAATCATTTGTATTTTATTTAATTTGTAAGTATTTTGTATATTCTATTTTTCTGATTGGTGTTGTTGACCCGGCTCAATGCCCTCTTCCAGGTCTTGACCCGACCCGATCTCTTCGCCGAACCTTTTTCTCCAAATTTTCTCAGTTGGGTCATGCATCCCCTCACCCCGATTCTTCGCCCGTGATCTCCCCTTGGATCCAGCACCCTCACGGATCCCTAGGAAGGTGCGGATCTTCCTAAGGTTGCATGCCCCTACTCGATTCCTCCAGCCTCCTAGGAATCGTATAAAGTCTCTCATGCACCTTCAGAAGCAGTAGCTCGTACCTCACTCCCTTCTTGACCCGTAGCCACCTCCAGCTGAGTGGCAGCTGCTCGCAGCACCCTTCGGAGCTCGATTTGGTGCAGTAGAGGTGACACTCACCCTCGTGGTCAGAACTCCATCGCGAGCAACCTCCCTCAACTTCCTCATCGAGGTTGAGGCCATCACCCTAACCGTCATCTTTTCCTGGAGCCCAGCTGCACACCCGAAACTCCAAGTACACCCTATTCCCCTTGAATTGTTCGTTTCGATCCAATCTTTCAATTTAGCTCCATCGTACCCCATCTGCTCCGACCAGCTTGTCGGAGCCCCATTTCCCACATCTAGCCACTTCGATCGATTCGCACCCTCGCCCTCCATCTTGCTCTGCCACCTGATCATCCTTAGACTCGATCTTTGGATCGAGATTCGGGCTTAGATCTCCCCTACCACCTTCACTGGAGATCGCACATCGCCCCCTCCGCTTCTTTAGTTTTCAGCTCCAATAACCCAGACCGGAGTGTAGCCCCGTCTCCTGGCTTAGCATTGCAGGTACCCTTGCGCCCTGAGGAGCACTTTTGATCTTCCTGCTGCGCGACAGAGCTGCTCCAGCCGAAGCTCCACCATCCAGTCCATCTGACCGTCCTCGAGATGATGAGACTCCCCTGCTTGACGCGGAGTTCCTTCTTGGTGGTGCTCGACCTGCCGGAGGCTTAATCGACCCTAAGGATTTGTGCCATTCTTGTCCGAATTTCACTAGCCCCCAGTTCATCCACCATCCTCCTTCACCGTCGGCAGAGGAGCCGAGCACCGGTTCACATTTGAATCGTCCGATGATGTAGCCTTCTATCCGTTGATCTAACACCGCCTGACACATCTGCGTCGCACGTAGGCGGCATTTCCTCGGGCGTCACATCTGCTAGCATAGAGGATTTGCGCCGCACGTCCACACCCCCACTAGCGGCCACCACATGTCCTCCACGTGCTCCTCACGTGCCTCGAGGGTATATTGTACTTTCCCCCCTTCACTTTTCGTGTGTTATGTTTTAGTTTGTTAAATAAAGTTGTAGTTTGAACTATTTGCACATTAATCCCTAAGGTTTCAGTTATCTGCATTTTAGTCCTGCCTGAATGAAAACACGTGCCTGATAGCGTGCACTGTGGTGTTTTTGCATATTTTATCTTGTAGTCTTTGATGGTTAATTTTGGAATGAAATGTTTTATGAATTTGCACTTATGCCCCAGTGGACATTGTATTGCACATGTGCTGGAATTTCATGGGAATTTTACAGTGATACCTCTGGTCTTTTTGGTGTGTTTTATGATTTAGTCCTGAAATTAGACTACAAGCATTTAGTTCCCTACAACCTATGTAGTTTGTTTTTAATCAATTAAAATATCTAATCTATTGCAAAAATTCTCCAAAAATTATCAGTAGCTTCTGCTACTGTGTACTACTTTTGGTAATTTGTGTGACGTTATTTGATTTTATTTGATATTTTCTAAAAATCAAAAACCTATAAAAAAGTGTATGTCTTTTTTATAAAATCCATAAAAAATTTAAGAATTCTCCAAAAAATTCTACAAAATTTTTGTTTGCGTGTTTTGATTGTTTTAATCTCTATAGCATTTTGGTTCCATTATCTTTTATAAAACCCCTAAAAATCACAAAATACAAAAAATATTATAAAAATCATTAAAAATTCAATAAAAATGTTTTTTCAATTTCTGTAGTTAAATATTTTCATCTATTTTAAATAAAATTGCAACCAATACATTTGGGCGTACTTTATGTGTTTTAAAGTGGCCTTCTAGTCCAGGTTGTACACTGTTTTGTTATTTTGGCTTTATTTCATTTTTAGAAAATCTTATAAAAAAGAAAACCTTAGAAAATTACCAAAAGCATCTGCATATTTGAAAAATACAAAATATTTTTCTTTCACATTTTTGGACATTTTTAACCTTAATAAAAATTGTTGTAGTGTGATTTACTTCATCTCTGTACTCATTTTCTTACCGAAAATTATAAAAAAATTTCAAATTAAAAAGATCACAAAGATATGTCTTGTATTTCCTGATTTTCGACTACTTCGTAGGCTTACCCCGTGTTCCTTGTGTTTGACCCTGATCACTATACCAGGTTAAATAAATAATGGAGGATGCTTCTTTAGATTTTCATGCTTGATTGGTTTTATTTGTGGTCTTTCTTTTCTTGTTGATTCCGTCTCAGGTAATCGAGGTCGCAATGACCTTTGATATTACTTAGCCTCGATCGCATGAGCCCTCATCATTAGGAATCTTATTCAGGATATATATTGCAGTCTCTACTGCATATCCCCAAAAATTAAGTGGTAAATGTGCTTTACTCATCATTGAACAGAATATATCCATGATGTTCTTATTGCGTCTTTCAGCAACACCATTATGTTGGGTGGTCCAGAAGGACTGAGATTGGAGATGATTCTATTTTATTTAAGGTATTCTTTGAATTCATCTGAGAGGTACTCGCCACCTCGATCATATTGAATCCCTTTAATCTTCCTATCGATTTGGTTCTCAACCAAAGCCTTGAACTCTTTGAACTTTTCAAAGGTTTCATATTTGTGACGTAGTAGAAATATAAACCTGTATCGTGAATGGTCATCAATAAATATCAAGTAATATCAACATCCATTTCAGATCGTGGTACTGAAGGGACCACATACATCGGTATGTATTAGGATAAGAATACCCTCACATCATGTAACCTTGTTACGAAAAGTCGTCCTAGTCATTTTTCCTCTAATACAATATTCACAGGTAGGCAAAGATTGAACTTGTAGAAAATCTAAGAGTTTGTTCTTTATCAATCTGTTGATCCTATCAACAGATAAATGACCAAGACTTTGATGTCAAATCATGTTTGAAAGATTTCCATCATCCCTAGATCTTTAAGGATTTTTTTATTATTGGTAGTAACATTCATGACATTTTCATCAATGCACAATTCACAGAGCCCAACAGAAGTCAAAACACCATCCGCAATATGCTTATCATAACAAATTACGACTAGTTTATTATAGAAAGGGAATGAATATCTGCTTCTGACAAGCATAGATACATATATAATATTCCTTTTGACTTCCGGTACATAAAGAAACTCTTTAAGTACTAGGACTCTTCCACTAGATAATGATAGCCGACAGGTCCCGACGGCCACTACTGCAACACTTGCATCAGATCTCATTTGGATGACTATCTCCCCTTGATCAAGACTCTTACTTTCCTAAAATAGATGCAACAAATTGCATATATGAACATAAGCACTGGAATCTATAACCTAATTTCCTTCTAGCCCAACGAGAAAATTAGTTTCAATGATGAAAGTAAATTTCATACCTGCTGGGGCTTTACCTTTGACACCATACTTTAGGTAATCCAGGAAATCACGCCCTAGTGCCCTAGCTTCTTGTAGTGATGATAGGCACCCATTTTTTATGATGCTATTAAATGGACGTATTGGAAGATGAGCCAACGCCTTGACTTTTCTTCTTTCTCTTTTGGGCTGAGTCCTTCTGAGAACCATGCTTCTGACCATACTTTCCTTTGATATGTGCAACCATTGCACTACCAGAGGGGTCGTCCTTCTACATTGCGTCTTTTGGAGACTTTAATGCAACCAATAACCCAAGATTAGTATAATCAACTTTGCTCATGTGGAACGTGACCAAAACGCTTTGAAATAATTAAGGAGTGACAATAGAATGAAGTCAACTTGCATATATGCGTCCATGTTCTAGGATTTCTAGCCCAGAAAGGTACCCAAATAATTTATGTACATATTCTCTAACAAAGGTCCCCTCCTGCATCTTGCATTGAATAATTTCTTTCGTGATATTATAAACCTATGTGGAAATACATCACCGAATATTTCTCTTAGATTCACCATAATATCATGGCAAGTGTTCATTTCCACATATTGTTTCTGAAGTACATTGGACAAAGAACCCAGAATATAAGATTTAGCCAAATTATGATCTTCATCATATTTTTCTTTGAATTTAATTTCTTCTAGAGTCTTCGGGTCTACGTACTTGTCCTTGGACAACATATAAGAGATGTGTTCTGCAGATAGGAAAAGATCCAAATTTCTGATCCAATCTGAATTATTTGGTCCCGTCAATTGGTTGACCTCCAGGAGCCTACTAAGTGGGTTCATGGGCTTCATTTTCTAAAATTAGGAATACACTATATGAGAACATATAAATAATTATATATTCAATTGAAATTATTTGGTTAAGAAATTTTTAATCAAATTAGTCTTTTCTTTTCAACTTTGAAAGTTCATTCCCTTAATCTCTTCCAAAGCAAGAGATACACTTATCGCTGTATCTCTAGCAAGGACTGGGATCTCCTCCTTACCTTTGTTACATCCCAATAATATGAGAACATGTAACTCATATAAAAGAAACGGGAACACATTCCTCCTTGCAAATCCAACTTGCATTTCACAATTCGATCTTTAACACCCGGGCCTGCAACCCCTAAGGTGATGTTGACCCATCATTAATTGAACCAACTATCAATAGGATTAGAACTCTTTATGCACTATCCAATATCACCCCAATAATATGAGTACCTGATATTGGGGTCACTACACATACGACCTTACGCTTTCAATAGAGAAGATCCCGATCCAAATTTGTTAGTACGCACGAGCTGTCACTTCAGATAGGCATCTCCTACATACAATCCTTGGTGTCGGAACCCTTCGCCTTGATTTCAGACTATTGATGTCACTTATGTGATCCTCCACATGATATTCAAATTCTAATTAATTATCATGAATAACATTCACATAATTAATTCTTCCAAGGGAAATCCACAACTATTCATAATATTGTATTATAATAGGTTATAATTCTTTTAATCATATTAAATCAATTAACAATCCAATTCAATCAACCAATAAATTTGATTGTTAATTAAAAGATGGTATTATCTCAAAAATATGTATTATTCAAATTTTAGTAATTAGAAAAATACATCATGATCCTTTCCAACATTATCTCTTATACATTGTCATGGTCTGTACCAACGGGAGTGGGATAGTCTGTTCACGGAGCAACCCGCAACCCCAACGCTCCCCGACTAGATACCATATCTGCCTCTGGTCGAGATAATGACATTTGATCATTTTTTACTTGAGATGATAATAGGTATTTCAAACAAAGTTATACCATAAAATAATAACCATTTTATTAATATTATAAGGAGATTTTCTAAACAAATCCCCAATCGTATTTAAATAGCTAATTTTTGCAAGTAGAGATTATCCTACAACTATTGTAGGATATCCCAAGGTTTTCATGAAACACTAGTTAAATATGATTGGTATTTAATTAATTGTTTTCAAAAATAAATATTAATCATCAATTAATCATGACAAATTCTAAATTTACTTGATTGACATTGAGTAATAAACAAATTAAGAAAGAGGTCATGTTGATCTAATCATAATCTGACCCATCTCCATTAAATATGGAATATCAAGGGCAAATGGAGTCAGAATCGCGTGAAATAAAATCGTGAGGTTTGATGGTTTGATTCTATAATTAATGAAAATGTTATTTCATGTTTCATGACAGGAAAACAATAAGAAAAAATCGTTTTTTACAGATCCTTGAATACATGCAAAATAATTTTCATAGCGAGAATTATTTGAATTAATTTCATGTACTTTTGATACCAACTAATGGTTACTGTTTTTGGGATATATTTAAATATTATAAATATATTTTCTCAACAAATGACATGTCCAAATAGTGCAGTAGGTTTTTATTTCACCAAAAACCGATTCGATTCTTGCATCCAATGCAAAAACATTGATTCTTGCGCAACCAAAACATGAACCATGATTGCCTAGGGTTTTGGATCTCATCCAAGACCTGAACAAGGCTATGGCACCACTTTAAGGAAAATAGAGAGTCTTTAAGCGCATCACAGAAGTGTGAAGATCGCATCATATATGATCGAGAGCGACTAGTCATACTAGTTCATCATTGCAACATAATTTTAGAAAATAATCGATGAAACTATATGATCGAAGAATTCTTCTTGGATAGTTTCATCTAAATCACATACTAGATAAAGGAATACCTCTTGTATTGTGGTTGTGATCGAGTCTCTAAGACAAGAAACCTCCTATCTCAAGTCCGATCAATCGGAGGAGACGCTTGTGAGCGCGGAGATGAGTTGCATGCTTCTCGCAATACAAGAAGTTGATCCCATAGATGGATCTTATAATTTCATGTCATGAGATTAAATGTATTCTTCACGAGCGAGGTGCACCAAAGAAATTGGAGATCCAATAGTTGTTGAAGCGGCAACACAATGGCGATGCAAGGACATCAATGACCTTTCTCTCTAGGGTTAGAATGGACCACCATTAAAGGGAGAGAGAGGTGGTGTGAGAAAGAGAGAGAGAGAGAGAGAGAGAGAGAGAGATTGAAGTTGTAACTTGAAGAGTAAGGGGTGCCTCAATCAACTAATCTTGGAGATAAAGGTGGAGGAGATTGCCCTTCCGCATCCCTAAAAAAGGGGGACAACCACCCACTCTTAATAGAAGTTGGTGGTCGTCCACCATCTTATGATGGAAGGTGCCAATCTCTATATTATCTCATGAGATTACATTTTATCTTGAAATCTCTAACATTTACAACAACACTTGTTGTAAATTATCACACAAAAATAATTCATAATTATCTTGTGAATATTGCAATCATGCCATTAGAATAATGTTAATCGCATTTACAACCAAAAAAATGTAAATTATATTTTCAATTAATTATCCAGTATGAATCCAATTCAAAACAATAATTAATAAACAAATATAAATCACAATAGACGCTCTCTAGTACATTCTTAATCACATTTATAATATATATATATATGAATAATTGGATAGTGTTATCCACATTATTCATATCCATAATAACTAAATCACATTTAATTATATTGGATCATCATCTCATGCATTAAAATAATATAAATAAAATTAAAATTATTCATTAAATCGCATTTAATTATGCATTTCTCATTGCTTAGATATAATTCAACAATGAAGTTATTCTTTAACTATTTCAAGAATAATGCACTTTCTCCGCAGATACTTGGAGATAAGGACATTGAAAATGTATGTTCATGTATAATGACTTCGATATTGAGATCACATCTCAAATCCAGATCTCATAGACCTCTCATAGATGCTTGATTAAATGAAGGATATAAATCTAATCTTCTCATTACATCCCAATCTCATTCAGATCAATGTACAACACTTCGATCAAGAAAAAAATACTCCTTTTCTAAGAAGAGTCACCAAAATCCATATCTGTTTCATCACACCCTCAAAATGGAAGCATCATGGTTATACAGTCGTTTATGATCACGTCACCCTTGGGTATTCCTAATACCTATACATCCTGCATACCGGACGACTGCGATAAACCCGAAGATATTGGTCAATTTTACACTTTCATCATTAGGATTTCATCATCAAGTTTCTCATCTTGGTCATTGGGAGTTGGTATTAATCATATGATTTCCAAAAGAATATATCATACCTACACATTCTTGTCATGCTTCCAAAGCATGATGACCCTGCATGGAATTTGATCGATTCCAATACCTCATGAGTGAGCTCATGTCTTCCAGTTTACAAGTAAAACTGTATGGCCCCTTTGTAGATCGTATTACACATATGCCATCAGTGCACATCAACTCGTCAGTGTATAGACCTTGGTTCGGTCATCATCCTATGGTCTTCCAAATGTACATACTCAGACATATAACAACATTTTTATCTCTGATCAGAGGATGTGTGCCTATATCGTGAAAGTATACGACATAGGACTTTAGTTATCTTGATCTTGTTAAGTCGACTCTGTGACCTAACTAATCTGACACCTCCAAATCTATATTCCGATGCAGAGGACCTACATCAAGAGGTCGGTCAGATATCAACCTAATGAGAAAATATTGCCATCTCCTACCCAGACTGGAGATGATCTCTTAACAATCATTTGACGATGCTTGATGAGTTCTCAAATTAACTCCTTAGATATACATCCAAGCAACAACCTCTATGATTCAACTATTGAATCAACATCTGTATGATCATAAAGATGTCCATGGCACATAACCCCAATTTAATAGAGGGACCTCAGAGTGCATTCATTCATTTAATCTCAGGCAGGGAGTGAAAAAATCAATAACTTTTTTTAATTAATAAAATATTACAATAACATTTATTGTAGGAACGGTTCGCCTCGGGTTCAAATGGCTAACATTTTCTTCATTGAAGGGGGAACAAAGGAAGCTAAGGGCATGAAGGTAGTGCTTGACATTTTTGGTGAGCTCTCTAGGCTAAGAATCAACATGGATAAGTCTGATGTGATTCGTTTTGGCCTATCTAGTGATGTGGTAGATGTGTGCAGTAGGGAATTGAGTAATATATGGTTCTCTACAATCCATTATCTTGTTCTTCCTCTTTTCAGCGGTCATGTCCATTTGGGGGATTGGCTCACTGTGCTAAAAATTTTGGAGCGGAAGCTTGCGGGCTAGAAAGGTCCCATGCTGTCGCATGGTGGTCATTTAGTTATGGTGAATGTAGTCCTTATTGTAATTCCAGTTTTCTTTATGTCATCTAGGATACCACCCATGGGTATTCAATAACGATTGGAGTAGATTATGAAGCAATTTTGGGGCCAAGTCAAAAGGCGGAGGGGTTGTTCTTGGATTATATCTTGTGGACTACAACAAAGTGATACTTGGAAGAGACAATGGTGGATTTGTTGTCCCTGATTTGGAGTAATAAATTATGGATTGCTGCTAAAGTGATTTGTAAGAATTTAGGGGACATCAAGGATAATTGTTGCAGATTAATCTAGGGAATCTACAGAGTTTTTGCGCAGAGCTCTATTATGGCCTATGCTCTTCACTTTTTTTGTCTTTCCAGGGAATCTGCATGGTCATTCCAGAGTCGCCCCTACTAATCCGCCAAACCCTTGGTAATGGTCATAGATTTTCTTTCTGGATAGACAATTGGACTGATACTAGGCCTTTGGCTGCATGTTTCTCTTGTATTTTTGATTTAGCTATAGACATGGGTGCTTGTGTGGCTCATTTGTCGGAGGATGGCACTTGGATCCCAACTTTCATCTCTAACATTGCAACCAAACTCTACCATTATTTTTCTAGATTGATGGAGGAGATTATCACACTTGATGGTCCAATTGAGGTGGGAGATCACTGGTCTTGGAGGAATAATTGCTTGTTAGTATGGAGAGCCGACATGGTGCTTAATGCATGGTTGGTCACTTCATCCTCGAATTTAGTTTAATATTGTAATCTTTTTTTGGGCATGAAAATTCCATAAAGGATTGAAGTGTTCCCTTGGATCATGAGGTGGGGTTAGATTATTCACTAGATATCATCGATTAAGAATCTTCAATGGCACCAACAACATGTGCTTGTTATGCAATGAGTATGTGGAGTAACCAAGGCATCTTTTTTTGAGTGTACTAAAGCAAAGGAGGCATGGTCAAATTAGGTTTGGAGTCGATAATGCAACAAATCAAAAAAGCTTTTGGGAATCACTATTCAACTATCTATTTTGCTCGAATAAGGAATGGTTCTTACTTAATACGTCATCTCAATGCTTTGGTTGGCTCATAGTGTTATTATCTTTAGGGAAAAGCATTTCTATTTAGAGAACATTATTTTTCATGCCAAGACTCCCCTCGAGTATTTACTTCTATATTCCTCTTTTGAACTACTTTATAAATCTTTTGGGGTAGGCATGTGACACCTTGGGGACCCAAATACTCGACAATCCAATCTACTTATGCAATCCCACATTCCAAGCATGGGAAGAAAGTTAGAAAAAATATCATAAAAAATGACAGAAATTGAATAAACTTTTTTCATTAACATTTATCATGTAACCATGCCCGCCAAAATTACATCATGTACACCTAAAATTTCCATACATATATAATACATATCTCTCACAAAATGGTACAAGTAAAGATGATAGAACAAACCACAAAATGTTTACATTCCAAAATTTAAACTAAAACAACATTAGTGGGTTGAACCAAGCCACTCACTGCTATGACTGCTCCTCAGAACCTAATAGACTCATGATTATAGCTATGTAATGAACAAAATTTTCAAATATAGTGCTAAAACACCTAACTAAGAAAAGAACTAGTGGATAAAAAGTGTATAAAAGAAAGGTACTATGTAAACCCACCAACTCTATAACTAAACAGAAAGCATAGAACCTTGATTCAATTCAGTATCCCCATACATTACCTTGTGCAAACTTAATCCCGCACTTTACCATGTGTCAAGCAAACCTCAAACTTAACTGAATGCTACTGAACCACACCTAATTGTGTGCCAACTCAACCCCACACTACTATTATGAAACCGACCATTGGAAATATCCAAAGTCTTGAAAATCATGTAGAACCTTCTTATCATAAAACCCACAACCCCCAAAACCCCACTTAGGGCAAATGTTGAACCACCCGGTCGACTAAGTTAAATTGTGAAATTAAGGTGTTGTTGTTCCCTAGTTCAACCGAGAAATTCAATCTAGAAAAATTTGTACAATCAACCGAAAACGATATACAATAAAATCAAAGGTGGTCTACCTATGGTTTTAACTTGGTATATATCCCAAGGTCAAACACAAGGAGCATGTGAAAAACTTGCTAGTGAATAATTCAAAAATGATTTTTTTTAATTTTTCCTATTATATTTTTATGTTTTGTTTTTGTGGTTTGATTAATTTTTTAGTTTTTTTAGAAATTTATATTTTTTAATGTTTTCAAATATTTCATTTTTTAAATTTTGCAAATATATTTTTTATTTTCAAAAGGATGAAATTCAAAAATCAAATTTATACACAAAAATGCAACAAGTGCAACTTTTTTAGATTTAATATATAAAAGATGCACAAAAATTTCAATTAAAATATTTTTGGATTTCAAATCTTTTTTACTATTTATTGTGATTTTTCATAGTTTTTTTCAAATTTTTAATGATTTTATAAAAATCCGAAATGCAAATTACACTAAATGGGATTATGTAGCAATTTAAAAATAGAATATAAATGCAAAAAATATGAAGTTTATTTTTCTCGAGACAAGAAGAACAAATTTACAAACAAAGACCAAAAACACATTTTTTTATTTTTCATTAATTTTAACAATTTTTAAAGGTTTTGATTATTTTGTAATTTTCAGGAGTTTTATAAATAATCAATGCGTAAAATTGGCTAGAAATTAATAGACAGAAAATTAAATATAATTTTAATTTTTTTTTGGAATTTTTCAAATAATATTTGATTTTTAATGGTTTTTTAAAAATTAGACAAAGAAAATGAAGCTATTTTTGATTTTTTATAAGTAGAAAATAAAGTCAAAATACCACAGAAATTATGTACATGGAGGAACTCATAAGCAGTCAGTTAACATGAATTTTTCTGAATTTATTGATCCCTAAAAACATTTATTTTAATAAGAAAAAGGATGAAAAATAATGTCTGGAGAACTAGGACTAAAATGTAATTGTTTCAAGTTTTTACGTTAAAAATAAAAAAATGCAGAGTAGAAGTGAAAAAAATACCCAAGACGTACGTGTACAACACGCGATAGATCTGAAGCGAGGAGATCTCTTTGCAAATCTGAGAAATGTCGAGATCTAGTCTATAATTTTTCCAAATATTTTTTAATGGACTAGGGTTGGGGCTGACTTCACCCCTCCCCTTTCTTTTCTCTTCGAATTAACATGGAGAGGGGTGCCTCCCCCTTTTGTTTCTCCACCATGACAACAGTGGAGCGGGCTACGTTCGACGGTACATGGTGATGGGGCTTCGAGAGAGGAGCAGCCAAAGGATCTTCGAGCTTCTTCAAGTGGCTATGAGAGCTGAGTGCTGCGCTTCTCCGTAGAGGTTTTGCTCGGAGGTCGGTGTGGATGGCAGAACTTGCTCCGCACAACCTTGACTGATAGGAGGCAGAGGATCGAAGGACAGAGGATCTTCATCTTTGACTGTTGAAATCTCTTTTTTTGGAACTTATCCCTACAGGTATGTTGGATTTCAAGGCGGTGGTGTGCTCCATTGAGCGAGGCATGGAGGTACTACTATGGAGCAGCGATGGTAGAGTTGGTGATGGCGAGCAGCGGTGACGTCCTGAGTCGGTGATGATCAGTGGTGCGACGATGGCGCAAGTGGAGGACGACGATCAAAAATTTTTTTTATAAATAATATTTTTTGTATATAATTTTTTTCGAAAACTATGCGTCAATAATTATTTTTTGTAAACAGTAGAAGGGAAAATTTTCTATTATTTATTTATAAATTGTAGCGAGAAAGATGAGAAAAAGATAGTTTTTGCATTTTTTTACCTGCAAAATAAACGTTAGAAATAAAAAGAAATATAACTTTTTATAATTTTTTGTTGTAAACCTACAAAACAAATAAATAAAACTATTTATTATTTTTATTATTTTTTATTTATTTCTACAACAAAAATGTTAGAGATAAAATAATGAAATATTAATTATTTATTATTTTATGAGATTGTAGCATGAAGAAATGGAATATTATTTTTTTTAAAATCTGTAATAAAATAATTTGAAAAATCGACTCGAGCACACGTCTCGGTTTGCAAAAATCAAACAAGAACTGGTGGGTGAGGTTCCAGCATAGGTGAGGGATCGAAAATGGGTCTCCGGTCACCATGCATGGTCGAAGCTGAGAGATCATGTGCGATACAACATGAAATGGAGAGGTTCGAGAGATAAGGGAAAAATAGAAAATCGGATTAGGATCAGTGATGACGAAAGATTAAAACTACGGATGTATATCTACAATGAGATTAAATATAAAACTACGTTATGATTACTCTAGATGAAATATGCGGAAAAATTAGATCAAACCTAACGGAGGCAGGTGTCGTGATGGCCTCGACGACAAACACTGTCATCGGATAGCTTGGTGGTTGGCTCCTCTATCGAACGATAGAATTTTCATGAATGGGGCTCCTTCTCCACCAACGATTTATCTCTTGAAAAATGAAGGAGAGAAGCTCAATAAAAAGGAGAAGAAATAAAAAAAAGGAAAATATGAACAAAAAAAGGAAGTTGGTTAGTGGTTGTTTAAATAAACAAAATTAATTAATTAATTAAAAATGAAATTCGTAATTAAATAAGTAAATAAAACAATTCATTTACAAAATTTAATTAGCCACCTAAATGGTGGTTACTTAAGGTATACAATCAAAACTTATATACATGGTAGGTTTTCAAATCAAATAATTAAAAAATAAATTTAATTTTCATAATTATATTAATTTAATTATTTAATGTTAGATATTATTTTTTGTTCATTTTTATATAAGGTGGTTAATTATATACATATCATATATACATAACTTACGTCATACACGTACAAATAAGGGGAAAATTAATTTAAATTATTTTATTTACATTAAATTAGTGTGAAAAATATTTACAATTATTAAAATTATAATATACATAAAAATAAATAATAAGAAATAAATAAAATAAAATAATGGTCAAAATGCAAAAGCCAACCTAGAAAACAAGCCTTTCAACCGTAAATCCAAATATTATGACACCATAACCATTTTAAAGATAATTTAATTTAAAGTACAATGGTAGTGACTTTGATTCAATTTGAATTCGAATGGAGCTGGAATTGATTTTTCATCTATCATTTACAGTTTTTTCTAGTGTGGACACTTTTACTCTATACATGATTTTACTTTGCATTTATTTTTATTATTTCGAAAACAATTTTATTTACAACTTTCATTAAGGAAATTATTTAATTTAGGTCAATTTATTTACAAATAAAATATTTTAAGTTTTATGTAACTATACAAAGAATAATTTCAAAAATAAAAATGAAAAATATTTACAAATTATTTTTGGATAAAAGTCCTTATCTCCGTCTACTTTATTTCTAGTCAATCAAGTCAAGTCTTGACCTTCTCTCGGAGTTTGGGCAGTCTGCATTGATTCCATATATACATCTTTTATTTTTTATTTTCTTTTCTTCTTTATTCTTTTATTTCAATAGAAAAAGTGTGAAAAATGAGTAATTAACAAATGCATGCAAAATGAGAACTTCATCAAATTAGTGGGTATTTACATGTATTTGACTCAAGAAATAATGCTAAAATAAAAGAATAAAGGTCGTGAATCGTGGATTCATCATTCTTCTATAATTTACCTTTTCTAGTCCCTTAGTAAACACTTATGTGGAAAATAAGTGAAAACAAAAATAAAGAAAAGAAAAAGGAAAGAACTTAGACCAATGTTGACTTTTAAACTTATCTTCATAAAATTGGAGTATAGAGTTCTGTTAGACCTTTGGATTATTAGTGTGGGGGAACCTTGATGGGAAATGGATTTAAAACCTCACAACCTCTAAGTTCCATAAGACTCCTATTCAGGTCTCCTCAACAATCAGGTCAGAACAAGTCTACGTACACAAATTCTTATGACTATGAATCTTTACTTGTACAATGTAAATGAAATATAGCTCCTCATCTCAAAAGTAGCAAAGAAACTACTTCTCTCAACAAGGTAATTATAGTGCCCCTGTCTAGCAACTCTTTCCTCGAGTAGCGGGGATATTCCCTTCTAAGTTCATGTACAACCAGCTCAAGAAGAAGAGATGGAGAAAAGAATGGAAGGTAACTAGTATAGCTATCTATCCTTGAATGCATGACTAGTGTAGCCAAATCATCCACTGCAAGCTTAAAAAAATTATATTAAAACCCTTATTTTTCGTTTTTCTTTTTTTATACTTGTATATATACTCCGACAAGCATTTACTTTTCAATCAGGCATGAACACATTTGGAGATTCTGCTTATTCTTCCTTTCTTCTTCTTTTCTTCTCTTTTTTTTCAAATATATACAAGATGGAACATGTACATAAGGAGTTTTTCCTCTTGAGCTATTAGACTATCCCTCTTTTGAAGCAATATTGCAACCCCACAACATCCTGTCTTTAGACCTCAATGCTACTAGATCAGGTTGAGATGCACTACCCTCCCTAGAGGAAGACGGATATTCCCACTAGTTGTTACATACCCGTGTGCTACCCCAAGACATAAGAATCTGCCTCCTCACTACCTCCTCCATGACGAGCTACACGTAGAGTGCTTGTCCAAGATAAGCCATGGTCTAGAAGGATCATGCTTTTATTCTTAAATATTCTACTTACACTAATTAAGATGACATGTGAACATAGTCTTGTGGACTAAAAGAATTAAATATCTAGGTGTTAAAAATACTTAATTCCATTTCTTATAAAATTCCTCAGAAATTAAGTGGATTAAGGTCCAACCAAGCTCCATTCTTCAATTATGTTCCATACTTAGTTTAAATGTCAATTTTATCATAAAAAAGTACATGCAAAAGTAAGAAATATATGTATAATGCAATGTAAAATATGTTTTTTGACTTTTAACTATACAAATTTTTAAATACTTTTGATTTTGTATTTTTTAAGTTTTTTTTAACAAGGGTAGGGTTAGTAGATAAGATACACATATTTACTCGGGAGTGAGTCAATTATTTACAAGAATTAGGATTAAGGATTTAAAATTTGAGTAGTAGTAATTTATTCAATTATATATATACAATTGGTAAAGAATTTTATGGGTGATGCATATATTCCTCAAACTTATTTGAAAATAATTTTACAAATACTTTTGAAAAATATAGTCCAAAATAATTTTTTCAAACAATTTTACAAACATTTACAAACATTTGAAAACTAGTTTGCAAACATTTTTTAAACAACATGTATAGATTTTTTTCTGTATAGATTTTTTTCAAAATAATCTTTAAACAATAATCAAAATATTTGTAAACAATTTTACAAAATAATTTTATTTCATAAAAGGAAAAGAAATTTTTTACAAGCCAAAATATTTTTACAAAGGTTAAAAAATTTTTCAAAACATTTTTGAAATAGGTTTCAAAAGATTCTTCAAATAGATTTTCAAACTACTTTCAAAATCATTTTCAAAATATTTTAATCAGACTTATTAATCAATATACACAAAAAGAAATTTGAGGAAATATCTGCATCTTTTTATTAGTTGATTCTGATAATTTTATATGTAAAGTATTTTAGCCATATTATTTAAAAATAAAAATGTATGTGCTATCCCTAAAGTATATATATAATATATACGACACACCCTATACTTAGATCGAACTATGTCATCATAGTGATCAAAGAGCTGCAAAGGAAGACATAAATCGTGCTAAGTATGGAAAAGTGAAAAGAACACTACGCAACAATGAATCAAGGAAAAGCTTAAAAGAATGGAAGTTAGTGATCCCCCTATACTTTGGACGAAATAATCTAAGTATAGAAGACTATACAAATGGGAAGAATCAAGGATGAGAATTTACACAAAAATAAACGAATTGACCTGCCCCCACCCCCATACTTAGTTTAAAGGATCCCTAATATAGAAAAGAATATCCACATGTGGGGGACAAGATGGAGAATATATAGAGATTACCTCCCCTATAATTTGGGTCAGAGATCCCAAATATAGGCAACAAACAAGAGGTAATCGACGCAAAGAATATGAACAACCTAAGTCTAGCACCCCTCTACACTTAAGATGGAGTACATCCTAAGTACAACAACAATCCTAAGCGAGACCTGTGGTGCTAGAGGTATCAGAAGAAAAGAATGAAATAACCAAAACATGAATATACACAGAAGTGAAAGTGAAGAGTAACTCAGTTATGAGACACATTATGTAAAAGTAAAAGGATTGTCTCATACAAAATGAATGGGGGCAACATTAATGGTCGGGGGGTCATGATCACGATAGGGCTTCAGGCATTAACCGTTAACATGGAAGCTGGCTTCAGAAGACAACTCAGATATGTCTATGCTATCATTGTCATACACCTTTCTAACTAAATATGAGCCTTTCCATTTACCCTGTAGATTCCCTATAAATATTCTCAACCTGACATCAAACAACCATACTCTATGATTCGACTCAAATTGTTTATGATTGATATCAAAATCATGCCATATCTTCATTATGTCCTTGTAATGTAGGCTACTAGAAAAGGCTGCATCTCTAAGCTCTTCAAGGGATGCTAACTTTGCTTGTCTTTGATCTCCATCACTCTCAAGTTCGAAAAATATCTCTGATACTGCCCATAGTGACTTGTGCTTGATCTCAACAGGCAAGTGGCACAACTTTCCATAGATTAGTCGAAAAAGAGATGTACCCAAAGGTGTCTTGAAGGAAGTCCTATAGGACCACAAGACCAGGTCCAAAAGCTGTGACCAGTCCTTTTAGTCTAAACAGATAGCCTTCTGCAAAATCATGTTAATGTCCCTATTTAAAACCTCAACATGACCATTTGTCTATGGATGGTATGGTGTAGCAACTCAATGGTCTATATTGTACTCGTCAGCAAGGACCCTTACCTTGCGTTGATGAAATGAATACCCGTATCAGATATCAAAACTCTAGGTATCATGATCTACGTGATGATGTTCTTCATAAAAAATATGCAAACTGTCTTAGCATAAGTATTTCAGGAGGGGATTTCCTCAACCCAACGACTAACATTTTCCACGGCCAATAAAATGTACTCGAATCCCAGACTCTTAGGGAATGGGCCCATAAAATCAATGCCCCATGCATAAAAACCCTCACAGAAGTGAATAGGTTGCATCGACATCATATCTCTATGTCGATAACTACCCATTCTCTGACAACCAGTACACCTCTTCACGAATTCATCGGAATCCTTGAAGAGGGTTTACCACCAAAGATCGGATTCGAGCACCTTTTGTGCCATCCTCTTCCCAGAGTGATGTCATCCTACCTTAAGCTTGTGGTAGTAAGTGAGGATGCTATGGTGTTCCTCCTAAGTAATACACTAATGCTAAACATTGCCTCCTCCTTCAAGGTAAAGGACAAGATCCTTACAGTGGTATGACTTGGCCTTCACTAGGAAAGACTCATGTCGCTTCCTGGTCCAACCTTGTGGCGCTTTCCTCGTAACAAGATAGTTCACAATGTAGGCGTACCATGGGAGTGAGGTGATAGCAAAAAGCGCCTCGTATGGGAATGTCTCAGTGATAGGTGTGGTAGTCTCAGAATCTTCAAGGTGCTCTAATCGTGAGAGGTGATCTGTGACAACATTCTTGACTCCAGGATTCTCCTAAATCTTTTTATCAAACTCCTAGAGTAGAAGGATCCATATGGTCAAATGTTCTTTGGCTTCCTTCTTATCCATGAGGTACCTGATGGCGGTGTGATCAGTGTAGAAAATAACTCTAGATCCAAGAATGTATTATCGAAACTTATCCAAAGCAAATTCTATGGCTAGCATCTCTTTCTGAATCACAGTGTAGTTCTGTTGGGCGACATCCAAGGTACGACTTGCATAGTGTATGGCAAAGGGAAGGCCATCCCTCCTTTGTCCTAGCATTGCCCCTATGGAAATTCAGAGGTGTTTGTCATGATCTCGAATGGGCGAGACCAATTTGGTGGCTAAAGGACAAGACAAGAATAATCATGTTTTTGAGAGTCTTTAAAGCCGAAAGACACTTATCATTTGCAAAGAACTCAGTGTCTTTCATGAGGAGATCAGTGAGCGGTCGGGAAATACTATAGAAGATCTGTATAAACCATTGGTAGAAACTGACATGCCCCAGAATTGACCACAATTATCTCAAATTGGATGGTGGATTGAGTTTCTTGATGATGTCTACCTTTGGCCAGATATATATCCATGACCCTGTTGGAAATAATATGGCCAAGCGCCGTCCCTTGATTCATCATGAAATGACTCTTCTCCCACGACAATACGAGGTTGACTTTTCTGCACCTTTGTAACATACGATCTAGGTAAGAAATACATGCATCAAAACTGTCACCGTAGACCGAGAAGTCATCCATGAAGACCACTAAAAATTCACCACCATGTCTGAGAAAATAGAGAGCATGTACCTTTGGAATGTAGCTGGGGCATTACATTATCCAAAGGGCATCTGTATAAAAGCATACATCCTAGACAGACAAGTGAAAGTCATTTTCTCCTGGTCTTCAGGCGCTATGTCCACCTGGTTGTAGTCCAATACCCATCCAGAAAGTAGTACTAACTCTTCCCATCTATTCTCTTGATGATCTGATCTATGAATGGTAGCACGAAGTGGTCCTTCTTGGTGTCATGATTCAATCGTCTATAGTACACACAGACTTGCCAAGAAGTGGGTATTCAGGTAGCTATCTCCTCTCTGTCCTTATTCACAACTATAGTGACACCCATTTTCTTGGGAACCACATGTAATGGACTATCTCACTTGGAGTCAAAAATGGCGTAGATAAAATCGACGCTCCACCACTTAGATATTTACTTTATTACTACTTCTCAAGATTAGGGTTGATCCTGTGCTGGAACTCACGTGAAGGCATAGCATCATCTACAAGATAGATGTGGTGAGAGCACATGGCCAAACTTATCCCGTGAAGATTAGCTATAGACCAACCAATTGCCTTTTGGTAACTCTCAAGAACCATGATCAAGAAAGATTCTTGGTCATCAGTCAAATCTGTTGACATAATGATTGGATACATCTCTTGCTCACCTGTAAGGAATCTCTGCTTCATGTTGTGCTACAAGGTATTCAATTCTATCTTGGTGGGAGTGGATGGGTCTGGTCTCTGGATTTTCTACGTGAAGGCTACCAGAATGTATGAGAGAACTCTCAGTGCTTTATTGAAACGAATGGAGACTGCATATCTAGTGAATTTGTATGTTGATCTGGCTTTGTCTCCGCTATAACTATGGGCTCTATGAGAATCAGACACGATAATTATTGATCAAAATCCTTCCAATCCAACTCGATGTCTGACTCAGAGGGATCTGAACTGCAAGTAACAAAATCTGCCTCAACATATGAATCTGTCTCTCTAGCAATTGTGGTATACTGCTCCACGAGTACACTCTCCAAACCCTCCTCAGTTGTATCATGGAACTCTGATGTCTCTAAAGGTGTGTTGAAAGCTTATGTGTTCGCGTCTGTCCAAACTGCTTCATCATCTGTGATCACAAAATCACACTTATGGTCGATGTCTGGATTGGAATCTGTCATCTGCTCTAAGTTGTTGTCTTCTCTGGCTCTGAGGTCCTCGATTGTCTCTTTTTGTACACTTTTGGACTCAATGCAAAAGTATACCTTCCTGCTACAATGGTCGGATATGTCCTTCTTTGTTGCTAGGAACGGCCTACCTAATATGATCGGGGTATCATTCACACTTTCAAGGATCTCCATGTCCAACATGATGAAGTCCACAGAAATTACAAAACTTAAATACTGACAATAACATCATTCAACAAACCCTTCGGCCTCTTTAAAGACCTATCTGCGAATTGAAGAACTGTCTTGCTCTGTCTACGAGTACTGAACTCGAAATGGTCAAGTAAGGTTGCCGGAAGGAGGTTGATAAAAGAATCACTAGCTAATAGAATACGATCGAATCGTTGCTCGTGTATCTCGCATCTGACGTAAGGAGCTCTTGCATCTGACTTATTGGATTGCGGGTAGTTTTTGATGGCAAAGCATGTAGCCTTAGTAAGCACATGAATTTTAGATGTGTGGTTATGCCTCTTCTTCCTCTGGACTGTCTTCTTGTCTCTAAGGTTCTTTTGGAAGAGAGGGATGTGCTCCAATGCATCTTAAAGAGTCAGCTGAATATGAAAGTTGTCTACCATCTCTTCATTGAACTCTAATTACTGTTTCTTTTTGTGATTTTCTGGTTTTTGACCCTTTCCCAAGCAAAGTGCATGAGAAAAGGGTATAGAGGGACCCTCCTCAGGAAATCAGGGGTCTAGAGTAGGAATAGGTTTCTGATCATGCAAATTGCTGAAATCCATACGAGCATCATCTATCTCATCAGATGGGCCAGGAGAAATAATAGAAACCTTTCCTTTATTCGTATTTTTTATTATCAAAATTTTATCATCTTTTGTGTTTTTTTGGATACATCATAATCAAGTAAAAAAGCAAAATAAATAATAAAGGGATTGTTTGTACAAGGAATGTTTACGGCATCAGTACCACCATTGACAAATGGGGTCACGGTAACAATACTGCACTGGAGCTTGCCATAGGAAATATTAGTGTCATCAGCACCTCTATCTGCAACATCTGGAGGAATGATGACATCAACACCATCTTCTGGATCATCATCAAGGTGGGTGGTATCATTACAATTACCATCATTATCTTCAGCATCAGTAGCGCTCCCTTCTCCATCTAGTGCTCTAGAATCATCATTGGGATGTCATCTAGAGTAGTCACTACCTGATGGTTACCTACCACACCTAAGTGACACAAAATCAAAATCAAACAAACAATGCATGTCATCGATTATCTCACTAGGAGCATCGGACACTGTGATTTCCACCTGCTCAAACTTCCTCTTCAGGTTATTCAGATTCGGTTCAATCTATGCGGGTGTGGTGGATTTCTCTTTGATGATCTCCCTTATCTCTTACCTAAACTCATCCATCTCTTTCCTGAAAGAGTTCTGTTGTTCGGTAAGCATGCGGGCGAGATAAGCTAAGGTTGGATTCTCAAACGAGGGTGCATGGGATTCAGATGGGTTGCCTCTCCGATAAGGCTAAGGTTGGCCATGCTTCTATTGTGAATATGGAGGAGACGAAGAAACTGGAACTAGGATTAAGGTTGTTGTTGCCTCCACTACTGACCCTAGTACTGGGGTCGAGGAGCAGTATGTTGGGAGTATTGGGCTTGTTGTGTACCATTTACCCATTATGCCGAAGGCTACTTCGAGGACTGAGCACCTCTAGTAAACCCTTTGAAACCTAGATGATCACAATGGATACCTAGTTGTTGTGGATACTGGGGATACCAAATCCCACTAACTTCCATCATCGGCTCTAACTGCTCATGTACTAGCAGGGAAAGGGACGCCAATGGCTGATCTGACTGATACACCACCATTTGAGTGTCTAGGAATGGGGGTGGCAACTGGTACTATGGGGATGGTTGCTGCTGCTCTACGTGAATATGGTGAACCAGTATGTATATGGTAGATGGTGACGAAGGCTGAGAAGCCGTCAGTCCTTCTTGAAGGCACATGAACTGTGTCTTCAGGACACTCAAGTCTGGGCTAGCTCATCGATCTTGTTAAGCTTTTCTAGGACCTAGCACACCTTTTTCTCAATGATTTCATTCAGTCCAATTTATGGGTGATGATGGCCATATCTGCAGCCGTACACTCTGCTACTACTCCTGTTGTAGAAGATGAAGATGAACGAACCTCCACGAATGCCACTTTATGATAGGACAACGTTTGTGGTGGAGACATCCCATGTGTGAAGATCTTGGTCTGGGACATGACTGTGTAGTTTTTTTCCATCTCCTCAAAGATTGCCCAAACCTAATCTTCATCCTTCAAAAAATATGATCCTCCAAATGCAGCGTTAACAAGCCCCTACAACTCAGGTGTCAACCCCAAGAAGAAACTCTATACCAGGTTGGGCTTACACATGTCATGATGTGGACACCTATCAATGAGCTCTCTAAAGCGATCCCATGCCTTGTGTAACTGCTTAATAAAGACCGTTATAAAATTACTAATCATAGCTCGAGCTGCGTTCATCCGACCGAGTGGATATTACTTGTTCAAAAACTCAGTCCTCAATTGCTCCCAAGTATTGACTACCTTCCCTAGATGTTTCAGCCAATACGTTGGTCTATATGCTAATGAGAAAGGGAAGGCAATCAACGTTATCGTATCCTCGTCCACCTTCCTATCGTCTACAATGTTGTAGATCATTTTGAACTCTGAGAGATGGAGGTGAGTCTCTTCTCTAGAACTCCCATGGAACTTGGGTAAAAGATAAATCGTCTGGGGTCGAAGCTCAAAGTTTCCCAGATTAGCATGTAATTGAATCCACCTATGTGTGAGAGTGGCACCAGGGTTGTGCATGTCTCTAATTATCACCAAAGGTCATTGTGGATTGCCTCCTCCAACAGAAGTCTCTTGCTCTACTCTCTCCTCTCGCAGCTGTAGAAGCTCCCTTTGAACCTCTATCATGAGTTCTCCCTGATCTCGGATTTGTCTTTGCATGTTTTCTAAGGTAGCCAAGAGGTTGTGGTTGATCGCTGCCTGATCCACCATAAAAGGAATATGCAACTCCTCGTTCTCTCTCTTAACATGGTTTATATCAGCAGTCTCTAAAAAGGAGAAAGAACGAACCTCATATGTTGTCAATTAAAAAATATTCTCTGTCCTTCGCATTATCTCAGGTGATGTATCGTGGAGGCCAAAGTGAAAGGAAGTAGAGTACTCAGATTTAGAGAGCGGGTCTGAGCTCTCTTGAACTGACCTAGATGAGTGGAAAGGCATGCTGTGAAGCAGTGCCACAAGATGTTGCCTAGGAGAGCGCCTACTCGTCATCATGATATAGGGAGAAAGTGTAGATTGGATATCGACTGAAAAATACTTCACCAACAGAATTCGATGATGATAGTAAAATCTAGGTCTTTAATCTTTTTTTTTGTTTTGGTGATAATCCAATCTTTCAGAGCGAGTTAGCGAGCTGTTAGGTGCCCGATTCGCCCTGTAGGTTGGCCCAAGTCCGTACGACAAGTTGCACCTATTTCTAGCCAGTATGGGTGTAAGTACGGATCATTTCTAGCTACCCATTTTGCTTGAGGATCGTGCTTTCAAGGTGTCCTCTAAATTACCCACTCTTTTGAGGAAGTTCGGACCATTTACCGGCTACCCAAAAGTACTCACTAGAGAATAGCTAATCTTTTCTAGAACTGGTAGTCTGAAGAAAGTACATGCATCGCTCTATCCTTGTGTGTGGTGGATGAATCCTCATTCATCACTCTTTATTCTTTTATTTTAGCTAAATATCTTGGCAAAACTTCATGTATATAGTTGTAAATACAATAAGTTACCAATAAGCATGCATTTGTTAAATATTAATAAATAGCATGTATTTGTGCAAAAATAAAAGAATAAAGAATAAAAGAAAAAGAGGGAAATATTTAGAATAAATATTGAGTGACCTAATCCCAAGAGAGGGCCCAATATGGGCCTGACCGCCAAATAAAATAAGTAGAGAGAGAGATAGGGTGATTCTACCTTGTACATATTCCCTCTATGTATACGAATATTTTATTTTCACAAAAATCAAAATAAAAATGTGTTTATATTACCTTGTATATCTTCCTAAAAAAATAAAAATTAGAAAAATAATAAGAAAATAAAAATAAAATAAATTCTCTCTACAACCTCGTGCATATTACATGTATATATGTATCATATCCATATTTAATTGACATTTATAAACGACTCATAAAAATAAAATTAAAATTCTTTTATGCTCCAAAGTTTATGTTGTTAATAAATAAAATATAAAGGATATTTCTATAAAAATAATAAATAAAAATTAAAATAAAAATAACTAAGTATTTTATACATGTATATAATCTAAGATAATGTATATAGATTAATTTATTTTTCATAAAAATAAATAAAAATCACTAAAAATAAATTGAAAAAATAAACATTTTTCATTCATTTATTTTTTAATTTAAATTCATTTATTATTTTTAATCTATTTTTTTGAATTATCCTGCTATTTTGTTCTATAGTGGCTTTTGTCCTTTTCCTCCGCTGCTCGGGATTGGTCCACGCCAGATTTGTTGACTCAGGTCAACTGACCCCTCCGCCACGTTCTTGGCTCGAATCCGATTTTGCCCGCTTTTCTCCGATTTATCTCAATCCGATCGACTCCTCCCCTTTACAGCTCCGATTACAGAGGGTAGATCCACAATACACGCCCGACGACTTTCTTAGGGGTTCGACCCTCTGTTCGCGTGCCCATGCTCCATACTTCTCAGATCATGCAAGGTATATAGTATCATGGAGCCGCGCCTTCTTCCGCATCTTTGGCCCTTTCCCTCATCCCCAGTGAACTCCGTCTTCTTCCTTGAGTGACAGCAGGTGAGGGAGTGCGGTGTAGTGAGGTTTTGAGGTGTTTAGCCCTAGGTCCGGCAAACTTCTCGCTGTGCTACAACGCGAGGTGGGCTCCAGCCCCTGGACGCATCAATCCATTGAGTCAAAGACCCCCGAAGGTCCCAGACCTTCACCCCAGAGGGACTGCATACATTAGGTAACTCTGATTCCTCCTCGTTTGCGTTTATTTCAAGATTTTGGAGGTCGGTCAGATTGTGTTCATCAGCTCGATTTCACTGTGATTGAATCATCTTTTAGCCATTCCGACAATCCTAGCACGTCCACCAGACTCCTCCCAATCTTCTACACCCATTCGCTCCCCCCGTTCGCCCAGGAACGAGGATTGAGCCCTCCTTTGTCATCGCTTCGCCGGAGGGCACACTCCACCTCTACCCCTCCATTTCGCGCACTAACAGGTCGAGGAACGAGGATTGTGTGCGGTTCACTCAACTCTCAATAGTAAAATCAGACAAGGAGGTGGTTACTCTCCCCAAAACAATATTTCTGATCATTCAGCTTAGTTTTTGGTCAACTTTGCTTAGCAATCTCGATTTTATTGGTTTTCACTTTTTTGTGTTTTTTCTTAATAATACAACATCTAATGAATTTTCTTATTTCCTTTATTCTATATCCACAAAATAGAGGGAGGAAAGCGACAAAGCTAATGCATGATAAAATAAGAAATGCAAATGCTAGAGGTAAAGGTGCGTACTTGACCCCAACACTCTACATGCCAAATGATCCACGCATAAAATAAACTAATCTATATGCAAAAGGTCAAAAATCATCCTAAACAGTAACTTCTATTACCGAGAATAATCAATATTATTTGTCTAAGTCCAAACTACGATCTACTTTGTAGCAGCATGAAAATTATTACAGGTTCGGACCTATTATTTACCTGGCTCAACCAAGATAAGGAAAGCAATGGTAGCTCACAAAATCTATAGAAAATAAGGGAAAATAAAGAAATGAAAATCAAGAAAGAGAAAACGAGAAAACAAAAATCTATGAGTTCCCCCATGTGCTCGAGCACTCAGCGAAACAAACCCCCAAACAAGATTGTCTTAGTGTTTAAGAAAAAAAAAGGCAAGTGCCAAAATTATTTACAACTTAATTGCAATTTTTTTAAAAAAAAATAAATTCCTATTCTTCAACAAGATCCTGCTCTCCTTGGTGCTCTCTCCTTCTGGTCGAAGAATGTCTGGCCCTTTGCTTCGCTTGGGTGCTTCAACTCCCCTAGGATCACCTCCCTCACTCCACGGGTCCTCGCAACAAAGAGAAATAAGAGATATATTAGAGACATATAAATAATTATTGGGAAAATGTAGTGAAAAGAAATAATCAAAGAAGTAAACAAGATAAACTAAAACTTTGTTCATTAACAAAAATGGATGTCAAATGGGTCACGAGAGTTCGGTCTTGGAGACCCTTTGGATGCCTGCCACCACAGGTCCGACCCACCAGCACTATGTAGGGTCTATCTCGGTGCGTGCAACCCAATATGAGTGGCCTTACAACAAGCAGTTTAATTTAACAATTAATTTAAAGAAATAACTTCACAAAAAAATACCACCATGTCGTGCTCCCCGGCAATGACACGATCTGTCGAACCACCTGGTCGACTAGGTTAAGTTATCAAATTAGCATGTCATTGTTCCCTGAGTCAACCGAGATATTCAACCACAAAATGATATATAATAAAATCGAAGTGGTCTAGCTATTTTTTTAACCTAGTATAGCTCCCATGGGTCAAATACAAGGAGCACGTGAAAAACGTAACAATGAAAAATTCAAAAATGTTTTTTTTAAATTTTCGTTTTATATTTTTGTGTTTTGTTTTTGTGGTTTCTATATTTTTATTAATTTTTTAGAAATTTGTAATTTTTTATTTTATCAATTTTTCATTTTTGTTAATTTTGCAAATATATTTTTTATTTTCAAAAAGAAAAAAAGTTATACACAAAAATGCAAAAAGTGTGACTTTTTTGGATTTTTCTAAAGTACTAAAAAATGCTCGAAATTTTTCAAAGAAAATATTTTGGGGTTTTAATTTTTTTTTACTTTTTGGTTATTTTTTAGAGATTTTCTAAATTTTATGGATTTTATAAAAATCATAAAGTACAAATTACGCTAGATAGGATTATTTAGAAATTTAAAAATAAATATAAATGTGAAATTTATTTTTCCTGTAAACAAGAAGAAAATATCAACAAAAAAGGACCAAAACACATTTTTTTTCAATAATTTTCTACAATTTTTTATTGGTTTTGATTATTTTGCAAATTTTAGGAGTTCTACAATTAATCAATGTGTAAAAATTGGTTGGCAATTAATAGATAGAAAAAGAACTATATACTCTTTTTTTGAAATTTTTCAGACATTATTTGATTTTTAATGATTTTCTAAATGTTAGGCAAATAAAATGATGCTATTTTTTATAAATAGCATATACAGTCAAAATGCCACATAAATTATGTACAATGAGGAAATCATAAGGAGGAGGTTAACATGAATTTTTCAGAATTTATTGATTACTAAAAGCATTTATTTCAATAAGAAAAGGATGCAAAATAATGTGTGGAGAACCAGGTCTATGATATAATTGTTTCAAGTTTTTGTATTAAAAATATAAAATGCAAAGCAGAAAGTAGAAATTACCCAAGAATGCGTGTACAACACATGATAGATCTGAAGCAGGGGGATCTTTTTGCAAATTTAAGAAATGTCAAGGGTTGTTCTGTAATTTTTCCAAATATTTTTTCAAATGGGATAGGGTTGGGGGTGACCTCAGATCCCCTTTTCTTTTCTCTTCGAACCATCAAGGAGAGGGGTACTGCCCCTTTTTGCTTCTTCTCCAAGGTCGTAGTGGAGAGGGATGTGTTTGACAGCGTGCGATGACGAGGCTTCGGGAGAGGAGTAATGAATCTCAGATTCATCACTCTAAATCTCACTAATTAAGATCAAATCCCTCAAAATCATCAGCATTTCTTCATTTATTCTGCATAATTAGCATTCATGCATGTTTTAATAAGAATTGCATTTTAATACGCATTTCTGCATAAAATAAGAAGTCAAAAATCCCAGCCAAAATTGACTCGTAAATAGCCTAACTTCCCCAATTTTTAACTCATTCATGATAACTTTGAATGACCCAAAATCACCTCCATTGTGTACATATCACTAACAAGAATAAATGAAAAATACAATAAAAATCACTAACCCAAATAAGTAGACCCAAAACCCAAACCCTAGTTCTAGGATTCCCGGACTAAAAACCTCATATATTCCCTATCCAGTGTTCATTTTAATCATACTCACTTTTGAACTAATGTACACTCAATTACCTTCAAAACAAGACCAAGTTAAAGTGAATCGGAGCCCATATGTGAAAGTTGGATTTTGGGCCTCTTTTGTACATTTTATATTTTAGCTGGTTTTGACCTATTATTTCATGTACATATTTGACCTATTTTAGTTCATTTCTGTATCATTTGTCTTCTTTGATAAAAGTTTTATTAAAATGTGCAAAAATCCAAATCAAAACTGAGCTTGAAATTAAAGAAATAAAAATATTTATTTTATTTTATTATTTTTCTTAATAAATAATAAATAAAAATTAATGTGTAAATTAATGTGTTTTATTTTATTTATTATTTTTCTTAATAAATAAAAATAAAAAAAATAAATTAATGTGTAAATATTTATCTTTGATTTTACCATATTATTTTCGGATTTTTATTTGATTTAAAAATGATAAAAAAATATATAACCCAAAAATCATTGTATTCTATGTACATGGGATACCCCAAAAAAACACTTTGTGCAATAGATCGATTTTGATTTTGATATCTTCATAAAAGTTGTAGATCTCGTTGAGACGAGCAATTTTTGTGAAGTAATCTTTTCGATCTGAGGTCGTTTGCTATTTATTTAGATTTTTCAAAGTATTTATTTTTAGAACTTTGTGGTGCTGACACGTGGCCGCTCCTGGAGCCGCAATGTGTCAACCATTTTTCGAGTTCTTATTATTCATTTTTTATAAAAAAATAAAAGAATTTAAAAAGTCCCGCACGTGCGTCGCACGTGCCTCCCTGACACGCGCCACGCACGTGCCGCCCCGTTCACCCTTTGGCCGCCACATGTCTTGACCAGGACCGTCCGATCTCGGCCGATCGGATAGCCCCGACCTCATCTCCTTCATCTAGCCACTTTCCCAATTGATTGACGCCCTCCGCCCATGAATGCCGCTGCCGCCTGTTGATTTCTCTGCCGCCTCTCGCCAGGAGATCTCCTCACATCACCGACCTCCCCGATCCTCCCCCACCAATCCCGGCCTTCCAAAACCTCCACGTATCTTTGACCAATCTCGTCCAATCTCAAGACCCACCATCATCGAATCCCATCATATCGCGTGATTCACCAGTCGCATCGTCAAGGCCCATCTGCCGATAGCTATAAACGAAGTAGGGATGGCGGTGACAATGCCACCCCTTCATCTTCAACCAGGCGAGCTCCAGCATCCTCGCTCGTCACCGTTGCTGTCGCGCTCCTCCGGTGTGCATCTACCCACACTCTAGCTCGTTCCCGTCGAGCCTCCACAAAGCCATCTTCAACCTTATACAACTTCTCCTACAACACCACCACTGCCTCCATCTCCGGGCTTCATTGCCACCCTCGCCTTCACCACTGCTTGTCATCTTCCCCGTGGACCAATCACTACGGGTCGCCTCTTCCTCTGACTTCATTCGATAGCTCCGCCCGCTACGGTCGGGCTCATCGAGAAGGGGAATCCACCACGCCACGTTGTCGTCTTCCTCGACTACCAACTACCGCCTGACATAACCAGGAGGGCTCTCACCACCGCAGGGCACATCCAGAAGCCCCCCTCCACCGCTTGAGTGGACCGCCAACCGCTGGGCTTCGAACCCAAGCCCCCCCCCCCCCATGTGCCAAGCACTTGGGGCGGGGGAACTACGTCAGCCGCGTCAGCACACCGGGTCACGTGCGTTGCACGTGCCCACAGGAAATTTGCATAAGCCCCCCGACCTCCTCCGACTTGCGGATTAGTCCAGCTCCAGCGGTCACGTGCTCCGTACGTGACCCTCTGGCTTATTTGTAGAAATCCCCCCTCATCGTTCCAGCAATTAAAATGTTATCCTTGCTTTATATTATTTTATTCCATATATTGCATAAATACCCCTGTACTCCCCCTTAGTTTTGGACCTCTCTATTAAATATTTTATTATTAAAAAATTAGCATTTTGTTCCTCACTTAATTCTCTACATTATGGCATATGTAGGACATTTTTGTAATCAATGGTTAATTAAGAATCAATTATTTTACGGAAAGTTGCATATTTTGCCCTTCTCGTGCACTAAAATTTGTCATTAATTAATTGTTGCTCTAAAAATCTATGAAAAATCACGAATTGTAGAATTAATTGTGCCCAAAAACATTTTGCATTTGCATGCATAGTTTGCCTTGTAAAAATCATTTTGCATATTTCAATGTTCGATTTGTAGTAGGGATTGAATCTTATATTTTCAAGATTTAAGATTTTTCTAAGATCCATCACTTAGTGATAGAACTTAGATAATTTTGTCCCATGAAAATAATTAGGTTTAATATTTATTATAATTAAATATTGAAATTCACTTTGTTAGCATTTAAAAATTTATAAAAAAATTCATCTTGCGTCCAAAAATTCCAAAAAAAATTACAGTGCATTCATTTCATCATAATTATCATAGTGGCCAAGTTTTGAATTTTTCAGACATTGTTTGATCGATAATTGCATTTATTCCCTAAAGTAGGCTGGAATTGCATTTTGCATCCCTTATTTTGCATTAAAAATTACAAAAAAAAGTCTTCCTTGAAAAACACGTACGAATTTTGATAGACATAATTCTAGGTTGTTCCTTTGCCTCCTTATGTTTGACCTTGAGACATGCTCAAGTAAAATAAACATAAAATCACACGATTAAAAATTCACTAAACAACTGTGGTTATTTACTTGTCTGATTCCGATTTCCACCTACAACAAAACGACATTAATTTTTAAGAAAATGACAATTTACACAATATTTAAATAGTGCAATCTCAGACTCGTCAGATGGCGTCGTTACCGGGGAGGCAAACGACTTAGTTTTTTTTGTCTAAAAATTATTATTCGGTTTTCCGCATCCGGGTAGTCTGACCCCCAAATTTTCACTGTAAATTTCATTTTTTTCAGCATTTATTTTCTTGTTTTATTTATTTTTTCACTCTCTTACAAACTCTGTCTTGTTTTTCTTGCGAGGTATCTGGTGTACGTGGAGCGTTTTTTTCAAGAAACCAACACATCTTCACTGAGTTCTGAAAAGTCGCAATTAATTTAAGATCGAGTCGAGTTGTGAGAGAGCGTAGAGTCTAGGATTTAATTTTTTGCATTTTTAATTTCTGTAATTAATTGCTTGTTTATAGCGGTGTCCATTTGGACTCTCGCATGTGTAACAAGACCTCAAACTTTTTCTTTGGTGTGTCGTGGCCTGTTTCACTCTCCAGTGAGGGTGGGGCCCGACTTGAGTGGCGCTTAGGATAGACCTGCACTTACGACTTTTAAAGCATTCAAATTCTTTGATTGTGCTCGTAGGATCTAAGACCACACTTCACTGTTAATTGAGACACATATTAGATCATTCAATTTAGCCAAATTCAACTCAATTCTTCTCCTCTAATAGAACTTTCTATTAGGTGCAATTTTTCATCGTCTTGCATTCATATAGACTAAATTTCAATTCTTGTATTGCATCCCACATGGCGATTGTGAGGATTTACTGTAAATCTTCTAATTGAGCATACATCATTGTTTTCACATGCATCAACTTTTCTGAACTTCTCCCTCTTGTTTTGTCACATAATTTTAAAGGAAATTGGGACTGGATGGTAGACGTGCATTCATGCTAATTTAATTCTTCAATGATCACCTAATTAAAATTGGGACTGCTAGATATAACCGACTTTAAATAACCAATAAAATCAAGAATTTTTCCTGGAGAGCAACCCTGACCTTAGATTCTTTTATTTTTATAAGTGAGCAAAAGACGACTCTTAAGGTTAGAGCACATCTCCGACATTTTAATTCAGACTACTGATTTTAAAAACAATCAGCTACTTCTCAATGAGGAATACTGGGTAGCCGGTAAATGGTCTGGATTTCCTCAGCAGAGTGGGTCGTTTAAAGAACACTATGGAAGGCTCCGTCCTTAAGTAGCATGGGTATCTGTTTTACGGTCCGTACTTAAACCGATACTGGTTGAAAGTAGATGCAACTAATCGTAGGAATTCGAGATAGTCTTGAAGAAAATTTCCGGCACCTAACAGCTCCCTAAATATTTTCCAAGATTGTCTTATCACCAATTAAAATTGAAAAGATAATAGGCGAACTCTTACGGCTTCATTGTGTGAGTTGCGAACCCAGAGCTTGATTTGTGTTTGCATTGGTTTGCGTGAACCGATTTTGAAAATAAAAAGCTGCACATTTGATAAAATTTCTTTTGACGATCCCGTGCAATCGCACCGAGATCAACCATGACGATTCACCATTATCATCAACCTCCTTTGACAAACATCGGACAATGGTCCGAGCACCAATATGATCTATATTATGAAAATGAATTTGTCTCGGTTTGGCCCAAATCAACTAAACCCCCTTCTTTCAAAAATCCTCCAACATTTGCGGGAGACTTTCTCCCGCGGATGAATTTGGCCCTCTCGTTAAATTTCTCCTCGAATCATTCAACCATACATAACCAATTTCCATCATGGACTGAACCGTCTTATTCTCGGTTTATCGCTGAAACTAATGAACCATTTCAAGATCAAATCACTTTTGAATCTCATGACTGGCCGAGAAACCAAATCCAGATGGAGAGACCCACACTTAATGATTATCAGTGTTGGATTGATCGTGACGATCAAATCCTTATTGACCAATCTGAATACCACTCCTTCGACCAACCTACACATACAGAGGACCAAATGGATGATATCGACATATATGTACCCTGTATGACTCCATTATTCGAGGATACGATCAATCATGACCATGGAAGTAGACTCTACTCCAACCAGCATTGCATGCCTGAGTCACGACATGCTGAGTATGAGATCTACAGATTCCCGCAAAATCCTTCCTCTGAGCAGTGTCCTTCCATGATATTTGAGGAGCAATTTTCAGAAAATAATGATCATATAACGGATATTCCAAGAAACTCTCCTCTCAGCACATACAGAAAAATAGAAGATGAAATTATTAAATCTCAAAAACACACACCGACTGCTCCCATGATTGATCATGAATTTTGAGGATGATATTTCGAGGATAAATATGAGATTCAAATTAATGGAGGATAGATTTCAAAAATTTGCCGACCGATTAATTTCACTCTCTGGGAGATCGGACATACAAATGAATGAGGAAAAGGTTGGATCTCATGTTGAAAATTTTTAGGAGATTCAAAAACCTAGGGACGATTCTGACAGCACTTCTACAAATTATTCCCCTAGAAATGACTTTGCACCTGACTCCTACTTGGAACATCAAAACCCCTTCTCATCTACAGAAGACATTGCATCACCACACCACACAAAAAAAACAAAAAAAAATGAAATATTCAAAAACATCAAAAAATAGAAAATCCAGAAAATTACATAAAAATTGAAAATGAAAAAGATCTGAAACATTTGGATCATGCTTTACGGGAAGCACTGGAGAAAAGATTAATCTTTAAACTTCCCTTTATATAGGCCATTGAACACTTCCCCGACCTTAAAGGGTTTGTAATGGACAAATTAATGATGAAAAAGTCGCAGGATTAGAACAAAGACTGGAAGACATATCTTGTCAATAGCCTCCTCCTTAGTGTTGAGAAAAACCAAGAGTCGCATAGTGTAGCGGTTGCCCAGATTTGACTGTGTAATCAAGGACACAAAGTTTACCCATGCTCGAATTGATGACGATTCACCGATCAATATCCTCCCGACCTCTGTATTTCACAAACTCACACTCGAATCGATCAAGAAGATACGAGAGATTGTTCAATTGGCTGACCGATCGATAAAGCGACCGAGAGGAACCATTTCTATCATCATGACTTTCCATGGTACTCCGCTCAAAGTGGAATTCACGATCATTGATATTGAGCATCAAGGAGAATTCACCCAGTCTCCAATTATTCTCGGAAATCCATTCCTAGCAATGGTTAAGGCAATTATTGAGTGTGAGACTCGGGAAATCAATTTTACAACATTGGAAGCACTTCGAACTCACCCAGTCTTCGAGGAACCACGATTTTATGAGGCAACCCAAGAAGTCCTCGATAACCGTAACAATGAAGCGGTACAAGAGCCCTTCCCTGTTGCTACACCTGAGATAGAGGTTGTTGATGAGACTATTGGTTTGGAGAATCTCCCCCCTGCTCCACTACCAGCTGCTCTCACCATGGAGAATCAAGTATATGAATCATATGATCCGGAGACTTATGCATGGTTGCACCCTAGGACAACCTATTCTGACTACATGGATCAAATCAACTTGACATAGGAATGCTCCAATATCAAATTAATTGAGAGCGAACATGTAGAGACTCTTCCCAGTATTTCAATTCCCACGGATCTCAAAATAGACAAATGTTTCCTATATGATCCTAAGACATATGCATGGTCGTACCCTGGAGCAACCTACTCTGAATACCTTGACCAAATCATCCCAAATCAAGAGTGCACCAACATTAAGAAGACTAAGAACAAACATGCAGGACGAATACCGACCAAGGAGAAGAATTCCAGCAGTTATTCATCTGGAGACTCAAGTGGACCGACACCTTCACGAAACAAGAAAAAGAAAGTCACCTTTGACCTTTCGGAAGAGGAATCAGATGATGATCCCTCATTAGGTCCAGAGAAGGTAATCTACATGAGTGAAGTTTGTTCGGCTGCTCTAAAACCATATCTTCGCAAGGATAAAAAATTCGATTCCTGTTGGACGCCTCCCATTCCTCACTATTATTCATCCAAAGCTGATGCTCCTGCCCTCATAAAGTACACTGAATTATTTCTTATGAGCTGACTGAGAATGGTGCTTCAGAATATTCATCCGAGGAAAAATGCTTGATCTCAAGAAGGAACGAATTCTGAGAAAACAACTGAAGAAACAAAAAGATAAGAATATCTGGAGTGTGTCCACTTTCAAATACTATTCCTCTAAGGATAATTCCGATGATGGTTTCCTTTCATCTGACTCAAACGCTTAATCTATTATCTTGCATGATTTCTCCGAGGATAACACTGATAATAGTTGGGAATCATATGCTTCATCTCCTTCTCATAATTACGATCTCCCACCACAGGCTCACAAAAAGATCAGCCGAAAACCACCTCAATCATCGGCTACCCACCCTCCCTCCCGACCACGTCGATCTCCTTGTACATCTTTTCCCTTTACTTAGGCAAAGGCCTAAGTATAGGGGGTGACCGATACCATCTGTACATACCATTCTCCCCATCTCACGATCACCACATTTCCACCCTTCTTCCTTCCTTAGGTTGACCAGAGCCTAAGTATAGGGAGAAACTGATGCTCATCTGTATATACTCTCCTCTTTCACATACCCCGACTGCCTCATTCTTTCGCTCTTCTTCTATACTTAGACTGTTCACAGTCTAAGTATAGGGGGGCGGACCAGTGAATCTCGTTCTTTTACTTTTTCATTTTCACTCTCTTACGCTTAGCCCGAGCTATGTCTTCTTTATGCTTCTTGTGCTTTGAGGACACAACACTCGCTAAGTATAGGGGGGTCTATATATATACTTTGTTTTTATTTTACCCATATCTCGTACTTTCGCATAAGTCTATATGTATTTACGGGGTGGGTAACACAAACAAAAACAAACAAATTAAACAAAACAAAAAAAAAGAAAAAAAGTTTTGCTACTGACTGTGTCCAACCCAATTTTTTTGAAAAAAAATGGCTTCTTATTCATTTTTGCATAAAAAAATAAAAAAAGAACAAAAAATCCCTTGCATAAAAAAATCAAGAAAAAAAATAAAATCACAGAAAAATGTGTCTACATTTCACACTCCTGCACTTCATCCAGCATTTCATTCATTTGCATCTGTGAAAAGTCTTTGTGTTCTGAACCGAGCTATGAGTAGAGACCGAGAGTGGTCTGGACTTGACCTTAATCCACCTAATTTTCAAAGGAACTTCACCGAGAAATAGTATCTTAGAAGCTTCAGGTCTTTGACTTAGTTCTTTGAGTTCCACTTGACAATGTGCAACATTTGACTCGTAGTGTCTGATCTCTTCGTTCTGGGTACAACTCTGGAATAGGGAATTAATTTGTACTCTTGCACTATGCACTTAGCTCAACTCAGACAGGATGTTGGAAGACTGTTTGAGTTTCTTTTCTGGTAGCATGGAAATCTAAAGATCGGAGAACGGGTTGAAATAAAGCTTCGGAAAAGGGATGGACTACTGTGAACAATTTTTTCTAAGACCTCAAAAAATGTACGTAAACAAAAAGATTCTATATCCGTAGGGGTACAACAAGATCCAAGCAGAACCGCCTAATTCCAAATACAAAGAAACATTCTACCAAATAAATATCCGACCAAAAATGTCCAAGCTTCAAGAAAACCTGCAGATCTTGGTGGAGACTTGGCTACATTGGCCATCTTCACAAGGAGAGGTGACTACATTGGCCACCCTCCAGTTCGTTTTCCCTTCTAACTCCTCCCCCAATTCGATTGTGAACACAGCTCGACAGACCTTAGAAGGAAATACCTGACTCCCCGAGGATGAGTTACAGAAGAGGAGATTTGCATGGTAGTCTGGCATTCTGGATGGGAAGAACTAAAACCTTTCACACAAATGAGTCGATTGTTCAATGTTCGTAGGGTATGCTTTGGGAAGAGGATTGATATAAGATAACTTCTAAGCCGAAACTGTGACAATGATGTGTAGAACTTGACAGCTGTTGGTTTTAAAATTCTAAGTCTCACGGAAGTTCCGCAAAACTAATAATGCAAAGGTTGAGTCTAGTTCCATTTTCACCTTCAGCTCATGGTCTTGGTATGGAACCCAATCTCATTTTACCTCATGGCATTTCTTTTTGATGCTCAAGGAAGAGCATGGTTTAAATATAGGGGGATAATGAATCTCAGATTCATCACCCTAAATCTCATTAATTAAGCTCAAATCCCGCAAAATTATTGGCATTTCTTCATTTATTCAGCACAATTAGCATTCATGCATGTTTTAATAAGAATTGCATTTTAACACGCATTTCTGCATAAAATAAGAAGCCAAAAATCCGAGCCAAAATTTACCGGTAAATAGCCTAACTCCGAATGACCCAAAATCACCTCCACTATGTACATATCACTAACAAGAATAAAAGAAAATAAAAAAAATCACTAACCCAAATAAGGGGACCAAAAACCCAAACCCTAGTTCTATGATTCCCGGACTAGAACCCTCATATCTTCCCTATCCAAAGTCCGTTTTAATCATACTCACTTTTGAACTAATGTACACTCAATTACCATCAAAACAAGACCAAGTTCAAGTGAATCGGAGCTCATATATGAAAGTAGGGTTTTTGGGCCTCTTTTGTACATCTTGTATTTTAGCTGGTTTTGACCTATTATTTTATGTATATATTTGACCTATTTTAGTTCATCTTGTTCATTTGTCTTCTTTTATAAAAGTTTTATTAAAATGCGCAAAAATACAAATCCAAACTGAGCTTGAAGTCAAAGAAACAAATTGTGTCCGAGTCTTCATTAACTGTCTGTACAAAATCGGTCTTTTCGTGTTTTACTTTATTTCTTCTTTTTCTTAATTAATAAAAACAAAAAAAAAGATTAATGTTTAAATATTTATATTTGATTTTACAATATTTTTTCTGGATTTTTATCTGGTTTAAGAATGACAAAAAAATTATAAAACCCAAAAATCATGGTATTCTATATTCACGGATACCCTAAAAATATCACATTGTGCAATTGATCGATTTTGGTTTTTATGTCTTCATGAAAGTTGTATACCTCATCGAGATGAGCAATTTCGTGAAGAAATGTTTTTGATCCAAGGCCATTTGCTATTTATTTTTTATTTTCCAATGTATTTATTTTTTTCGAATTTTGTGGCGCTGACACGTGGCCGCTCCTGAAGCCGCCATGTGTCAGCCATTTTTCGAGTTTTTATTATTCATTTTTATAAAAAAAAATTAAAAAAAAATAAAAAAAGCCCCGCACGTGCATCGCACGTGCCTCCCAGGCACGCGCCACGCACGTACGAACCCCTTCACACTTTGGCCACCACGTGTCCTGACCAGGACCGTCCGATCTCAGCCGATTGGACGGCCCCGGCCTCATCTCCTTCATCCAGCAACTTTCCCAATTGATTGCCACCCTCTTCCCGTGAATATCGTCGTCGCTCGTTGATTTCTCTGCCAGCTCTTGCTAGGAGATTTCCTCTCATTATCGACCTCCGCAATCTTCCCCGCGAATCCCGACCGTCAAAAACCTCTGCGTATCTCCGACCGATCTCATCATATCTCAAGATCTTCCATCATCGAATCCCATCATATCGCATGATTCCCCTGACGACCCCCCTTTCCATCTCCGGCGAGAACCTTGTACCCCATAAAAGCTTCACCGACCGCATCGTCATGGCCCATCCACCGATAGCTATTAACAAATTAGGGACGACGGTGACAGCATCGCCCCTTCATCTTCAACCCGGTGAGGTTCAGCGTCCTCCCTCGACACCGTTGCAGCCACGCTCCTCCGTCGCGCATTTTCCCACGCTCCAACTCCTTACTGTCAAGCCTCCTCAAAGCCATCTTCAACCTTCGACAACTTCGACTACGACACCACCACCGCCTCCATATCCGGGCTTCATCGCCACCCTCACCTTCACCGCTGCTTGTCGTCTTCCCTGATGACTAATCATCGTTGGTCACCTCTTCTTCTGACTTCATTCCATAGATCCACCCGCTACTGTTGGGCTCAGCCAGAAGGAGCATCCACCACATTGTGTTGTCATCTTCCCCAACTACCAAACACCGTCGGGCAAAGCCAGGAGGGCTCTCACAACTGCAGGGCATAACCAGGAGCCCCCCCCCCCCTCCGTCACTCGAGTGGATAGCCAACCATCGGGCTCCGGACCCGAGGCCCCTGCCACGTGCCATGCACGTGGGGTGGGGGAGCTACGTCAGCATCCCGGGTCACGTGCGTTGCACGTGCCCACGGGAAATTTGCATAAGCCCCCCCCCCGGCCTCTTCCGAATTACGGATTAGTCCAGCTCCAGCAGTCACGTGCTCCGCACGTGACCCTCTGGCGTATTTGCAGAAACCCCCCCTCGTTTTGGTAATTAAAACGTTATCCTTACTTTACATTATTTTATTCTATATATTGCATAAACACCCATGTACTCCCCCTCGGTTTTGGACCTCTCTGTTACATTATTTTATTATTCAAAAAATAGCATTTTATTCCTCACTTAATTCTCTATGTTATGGCATATGTGTAACACCCTAACCCCAAACATAGTGCCATACCTAAAACTCACAAAATGTGGGTGTGGTATATAAGTGGTGGGGATTACTACTTGTCAACTTGGGCTTAAGCATTTTGGGTGGTTGTCAACGGGTTCATTTGGGCCTGAATCCAACAAGTTGTTAGGGCCAGTTTTCCTCAATAATGAACCGGGGACCTAAGCCCGGGACGTTACAAATGGTATCAGAGCCAGGTTTCCTCTAATAGTGGAAAGGGCTACCTGAGAGGTGGAGCCGCCCCTACAAAGAGGTTGGAGGAAAAAGGCTACCCAGAGCGTGCATCCGCCATTGTCACTGGGAATAAGTGATGGGCCATGTCGTAACGAGGATGTTGCAAATATAAGTGGGGGAGGTTGTAACACCCTAACCCCAAACATAGTGCCATACCTTAAACTCACAAAGTGTGGGTGTGGTATATACGTGGTGGGGATTACTACTTGTCAACTTGGGCTTAAGCATTTTGGATGGTTGTCAATGGGTCCATTTGGGCCTGAACCCAACAAGTTGTCGGGGCCAGTTTTCCTCAATAACGGACCGGTGACCTGAGCCCGGGACGTTACAATATGTCAGACATTTTTGTGATCTATGGATAATTAAGAATTAATTATTTTGTGGAAAATTGCATATTTTGCCCCTTTTGTGCTCTAAAATTTGTCATTAGTTAACCATTGCTCTAAAAATCCCTGAAAAATCATGGATTGCAGAATTAATTATGGTTAACATTGTGCCCAAATAAAAATTTTGCATTTGCATGCATAGTTAGCCTTGTAAAAATCATTTTCCATATTTCAGTGTTTGATTTGTAGTAGGGATCGAATCTTGTATTTTCAAGGTTTAGGATTTTTCTGAGATCCATCACTTAGTGATAGAACTTAGATAATTTTATCTGTTTAAAATAATTAGTTTTAATATTTAGTATAATTAAATATTGAAATTCACTTTGTTAGCATTTAAAAATTCATCTTGCATCCAAAATTCTCAAAAAAAATTACATTGCATTCATTTCATCATATTATTATAGTGGCCAAGTTTTAATTTTTTCGGACGTTATTTGATCGATAATTGCAATTTAGTCCCTAAAATAGGTCGAAATTGCATTTTGCATCCCTCATTGCATTAAAATTTACAAAAAAAGCCTGCCTCGAAAACTGCGCATGATTTTTAATAGACATAATTCTAGGTTGTTCATTTTTCTCCTTGTGTTCGACCTTGAGACTTGCCCAAGTAAAATAAACATAAAACCACACGATTAGAAATTGAATAAATAATTGTGGTTATTTTCTTGACCGATTACAATGGCCACCTACAACGAAACGACATTAATTTTTAAGCAAACAACAATTCACACGATATTTAAAGAGTGCAATCTCAGACTCGTCAAGGAGTAGCGCGAGGAGCTTTAGGCTTCTTCGAGCAGCTTCAAGCGCTAAGTGCTATGCTTCTCTGCGGAGGTTTCACTTGTTGGTTGGTGTGGATGAAAGAATTCTCTATGCACCACCTTGAGTGATAGGTGGCAAAGGATCGAAAGACGGAGGATCTTCATATTCGATGACAGAAGGATTATACGATGGAACTCTCTTTTTTGGATCTTTTATTTGATGTGGCGTATACTAGAGTTCAAGGATGTGGTGTGCTTCGTCAAGTAAGGCACGACAGTACAACTCTAGAGCAGTGACGATGGAGTTAGTGATGACGAACGACCGTGGCGTCTTGGGTCAACGATGATCGGCGGAGCGGCGATGGCGCAAGCGGAGGGTGATGCTCAAAGATTTTTTTGGTAAATAATATATTATTATATTATTTTTTTGAAAATTGTGCGAAAATAATTCTTTTATTGTAAAAAGTAGAAAGAATTTTTATTTGTTTTTTTGTAAATAGTGGCGAGAAAGAAGAGAAAAAATATTTTTTGCAATTTTTTAACTACAAAATAACTATTAGAAATAAAAAAATACATTTTTTGTAGTTTTATTGAAAACCTGCAAAACAAATATATATATATATATATATCTTTATTATTTTTATTTATTCCTGTAACAAAAATGTTAGAGATAAAAATAATGAAATATTATTTATTTATTGTTTGTGAGATTGCAAGATCAATAAAAAATGGAATATTATTTTTTTTTATTTTTTGAAATTTGACAATAAAATAATTTGAAAAACCAACTCGAGCATGAAACTTGGTCTGCAAAAATCAAAGAGGAATTAGTAGGTGACATTCCAGTGGAGGTGGGGGATAGAAACCGGGTCTCCGTTCACCATACATAGTTGAAGGTGAGAGATCATGTACTGTAGAACGTAAAACGAAGAGGTCTGAGAGACAAGTGAAAAATCAAAATTCGGATTGGGATATATGATGATGAATGATTAAAACTATGGATATATATCTACAATTAGATTGAAAATACAAAATACGACTGAAAAATTGGATCTAACATGTGGGATGCGTGATCTAGAATGGCCTCGATGACAATCGGTCCACTATCAACGTGTGGCTCGGGGGATGGGCTCCTCTATCAACTTTTAGGAATGAGGCTCCTTCTCCACCAAAGATTGAACTCTCGAAAAATGAAGGAGAGGAGCTCAATAAAAAGGAGAAGAAATAAAAAAGAAAAATATGTACAAAAAATATAGTGTTTAGTGGTTGTTAATAAATAAAATAATTTAATTAATTAAGTACAAATGAACTTCGAAATTAAATAAAATAAATAAAATAATTCATTTGCAAAAATTAATTATCCATCTTACTAGTGGTTATTTGAGGTATACAATCAAATCTTATATACATTGTAGGTTTTCAAATAAGATAATTAAATAAATAAATCGAAATTTTGTAATTATATTAAATTAATTAATATTAGATATTAATTTTTGGTGGTTTTTATATAAGGTAGTTAATTATATAATATCATATATACATAATGTAAATTATACACATGTACAAATAAGGAATTTTTTTAATTAAAAAAATTATTTACTTTTAATTATTGTTTACAATATTTACAATTATTAAAAGTATAATATGTACAAAAATAAATAATAAATAAATAAATACAATAAATAAATGGTTAAATTGTAAAAACATCCCAGAAAAGTGACTTTTCAACTGTAACTCCAAAATTTTGAAACCACAATCATTCTAAACATAATTTAATTTAGAGTACAATGGAAGTGAGTTTAAGTTCATATGGAGCCGGAATTAGTCTTTCCATTGTCACTTTACGACTTTTTCTAAGTGTGGATACTTTTACTCTATACTAGGATTTACTTTGCAATTATTTTATTATTTAGAAAATATTTTTATTTACAACTTTCATTAAGAAAAATGTTTAATTTATGTTAATTTATATACAAATAAATATTGTAAGTTTTTTAAAAATATACATAGAATAAATTCAAAAATAAAAAGGAAAATATTTACAAATTATTTTGGATTAAAGACCCTATCCCGCCTACTTTATTCCTGGTCAATCAGGTCAAGTATTGATCTTCTCTCGGGGTTTGAGTCAGTCTGCATTTATTTCATATATACATCCTCTATATATATTTTTTCTTTTCTTCTTTATCTTTTTATTTGAATAGGAAAAAGTTTTGAAAATGAATAATTAACAAATGCATGCAAAATGGTAGTATTTACATGTGTTTAACTATGGAAATAATGCTAAACTAAAATAATAAAGGTGACAAATCGTGGTTTCATCAGCTAACACTCAAGATACTAATCAATGTTGTTTATACCAAATAGTACCTAACACTGAAGATACTAATCAATGTGGTTTATACCAACAAGTACCTAAGTGTCAACCGTAAGTGAGAGAAGTGAAGCACAGATAATTGACCATAACTACTTGGCATTGCACATTTGAAACATATGATGTGAATCGGGTAAAAAGGACACCTTAGTGCACCAACTAAAATGCCCCCCGACGAACAACATATCGGGATCACGATCATCTAAGCTTTTACGTCAGGCGCCAAGGATGCATGCCCCTCTCTTGGCAACGCTACTGCAAGCTACCCCATCCCACTAAAAGTTGGACATAGTGGCTTGAAGCTTATAAATATAGAGAGAAACTCAAATGGTAGTCCTAAGAGTCGAAATTCAGATCTAAAGTGTATGTATGATGCTCAATGCTCATCCTCACCGAACCTCACGGAATCTATTAGCACAATTGATTTCAATTTAAGTTACAATGGACCCATATCACTTGAGTATCAATTTATTTATATAGTCCAAACACTTACCCTATATATTAATATCATATATAGTCTACATCATTCACATGATCCAGTACCATCAATTTTAAGGTCCAAAGGTGCGCTGCCCCAGAATGATTGATTATTCAACTTTACTAATCGATTAGTATTGATCGATCAAAAAGCCAAATATGTTAAATCATTTTGGACAAAAGTGATCAATTAGACTTAAGGACATGATTGATCTACAAAAAAAGCATGATCAATCAAACATAAGATAGTAGCTAGAACTATTCCAACGACGTCCCTCAAACTCGCTCCGATCAACGATCTGACTACACGATTATTTTATACTAAAATTTACATCATCAAAACATACTTAAATCTCACATGCGGGCAATGGATTGACTAGAAAATTTGAAAATGTGATGCAATAAGTTTCCTACCATATCAAAATATGTGATAAATTGCAACGAAATGATCAACAATATCTATCCCATAACTCCCATAACCAATGGTGTAAAAACATCGCTAATGCGATAGCAAAATTAGGGTAAAAAATTTTACATTGGGGTGATCCTCTGTGACACTCCCTCACCCTGAGATGTCGCTACATGAAGTTTAATGTATTTGTTTGCCCACTACAAGACTCCACAGGTCGAGGCCTCCCAGATGGTGCCCTTGGATCTCTGATCTGCCATCGAAAATCTCCCTGGTTGCAGAGATTCGATGAAGGGGGCGACACCCTAGTGAGGCTAAGTGGTTTAGTTATATAGACCCCTAAGGGGCGTACATCATTATATAGTATTGAGACTAAAGGGATCCGGGTTCGGATCGTGGTCAAAAAGGCATAAGCTAATTGTATTTCACCCATTACTACCAAATACAAAATTCAATTTTGATGTTCATTGGATAGTTGGAATGGTCTTGATGAGTACTACATGATAGAGTGATTATTTATCGTATTTGGATATGGATCAGTTCTGAAACTTAGAATTGGTGATGTGCTATACTTAATAGTTTTACATGGATCTATGCATGTTCCCCTCTTTTTAGAATCAAAAAGAAATTGTTTACGTTGGGTAAATCTATAAATAAATTTCAATGGAGTCAACCATGCACATTAGTTTGAACATGTTCACTCCCACTTGAGAATGAAAATTTCATACCATGCACTAATTACTTACCAAAGACCTCAAAGAGAACACCATTGATCATGGAAAGTTGTATTATGATGCTTTATATAGATTGATCGTATATACTTTGCTAGAGATTGATCAGCATACCCCAACAGAAAAATGTTAAACCATCAATGTCCAAGACAAACAATTCTAAGGAAATTTTGTATAAACTAATGGAATACTCACAATTTGATAGTAGCTAATAAGTTATTGTTGGCATATCAATGAGCGAGTTAACCATGAAGAAGTTCAATTTGTATAACTCAATGATGGATCATGCAACATAATGTCTAATCTTGCAACTGCACTGAAGATCATGGATAGATGTTAGCATGAATTTCTCAATTCAATTTATCATAAACTTTCATCCTCTTGAATCTAGACAATTCATGTAAACTATAAAACATGAAATAAGTGGAGTTTCATCATATTGAAGGAAATACCCATTAAAGAAGACGAGCAATACAAAAATATAAAAGAACAACTAGTGAACCACAAGGATATTAAATAGTTTATATCAAGAGGTTGCAGCAATAAAAGTAATCAGAAGCAATAGGACCAAAGGAGAAGCCTCCGTGTAGACTATAAAAAGTTCTAAAAAAATTACATACTTCCTTTGTAAGAAGTCTAGGTGGCATAAAAAATTAAAAGTAAGTCACTATGGTTTTGTTTGGTTCGAATCATATATTAAAGGCACCCTAATGATAATTGGTGGTTAAATTCTAGTGCAACTACTCACATAATTCTCATATAACTTGGATTCCTGATGTGCATAGGACTCGACAAGCTTTAAATTATTTGATATACAAGTGTCGATGGGTCATTGTGACCCAACAATCTCTTAAGCAATCAAAAATATTTTATTCTAAGAAAAGAATTTGCTAATTAATAACCTGGTATGGCTCCCAAAGTCGAACACAAGGAGTCAACTATTTTAAAACTAGGTTTTTTAATTGTAGAAATTAATAAAGATTTTTAATTCCTCTTCTGATTTTAGTTTGTTTTAATGTATTTTATGAATTTTTATGGGTTTGAAAGAATTATTGATGAATCTACATTTCATCATCTTTATTCACTTATTTTAGCTTAAAATCCCTTATAAAACACATGTATATATTAATAAATCCATCTTCTTACTACCAACATCTATGTGTAAATGTTGTATATTTATTACTATTTGAACCTAAAATAAACAAATAAAAGAATAAAGGAAATTAAAGAAAATAAGAGATTGTATATATGTAATAGATACATGCTTAATCAGACCCCGAGATATGATCAAGAATTGACCTGATTGACAAGGAATAAAGTAGGGGAGATAAGGCCTAAAAATCTAGAAAATACTTGACACTTGTATACACTCTTCACTTGTATATTTTTATCTATATTACATGCTCTTACATTCATTTATTCATTCACAAATCCCTTGTAAATTAATATATTTCTTTCTTGAAAATTGTGCGTAGAACCCTCTTATAAATAATAAAAATAATTTCAACAAAAACTTGTATATATTGTATAGATTACATTACTCTCCAAAAAGCCACAAAGTACAAACATTAAAAATAAATATCTTTTTCACCTGAACTCCAAATTCATCAAACTCACTTCTATTGTACTACAAAGTAAATATTATTTAAAATGAAAGTCTTTTCATAAAATTCATAGTTAAGGTGTAAAATGTGGTAAATTGGGGTATTATTGTATAATAAGCCTATACTATGTATATTCTTTAACATATTATTTTTTCTTATGCATATTGTGAATATTGTGTTGTTTTTAAAGATTGTATTTCTCATATAAAATAAAATAAAACTTACGAATAAAAAATCAACAGAAATAAAATCATGTATTTATTGTATATTTGTCACCATGTACATATTGTACATATACTTATTTATTTAGCCTAATGAATTAACTCTTAAAAATCAAATAAAATGTTAACAAAAATACTTTTAAAATGTTGCAAAAAAAATAAAATATTAAATTATTTATATATGTAAATAATTATTTAAAATCAAAATACTATGTATGTAGGTATAGATACCTTTAAATAACACCTTATATTAACCCTTGTAAATATCATATTTAATTATATAAAAATCATAAAAATTAACTTTAATTTATTCTAAACTTTTTTTATTAACATTATTTAGTTAAATAAAATCATTTTTTTATTTTTAATTAATTTATTTAACAAATTAATGAATTTTTGTCATCTAGTGTATTTGTCCTCATCCCACGTACCTTCTGATTGGCCAAACCCGGGTCTGTTGACCCGAGCCAACTCCTCATCTATGCTATGCCCCTTTCCCTGCTGATATTGCCTCCTCCTTTTCTTCTCGAATTTCCCCACATATACTAATCGATAACACCTGCCACTCCCTTCTCTAATTCTTGTGCCTATTCAATTCTTGTCCACAACACAACCTCTGATCCACTCGTCACTCCGCGGATCGCTTCCATTTTGAATTTCAAAACGCTTTGGAGTCATGCCTATAAATAGAATCCCTTTACCTCCGACAAGTCTTTATTCCATCTTTGGCCCAGTTTTACCCGATATTAAGTGGCAGAGGAGACTCTTAGTTGATAGAGAAGCGATCCTCCAATTAGGAGCATGAGAAGGATCATCAAAAGTCGTGATTCAATCACTTGCTGGAGTCCTCCATCGTAAGTTTCCGCCTCTCCGTCTTTAGCTGAAGATTGAGGCGTCTTGTCTTTTTTCGTCCATTCCATAGGTAAAGTAGTTTCTCTATCTTCATTTCAGCTTTGATTTTTCTGAGAATCAATGTTATTCCCCTAGATCTATAAATCAGTATCCACCTCCGATGTGCATGATTGGAGGTCCTCTAATCGCTATTGAACCTCCCTAACTATTGCTACACCTCCGCACAACCTTTCTCCATCCTGTCCACTCTCTGTCCATCTCCAAATCGCTCTAGTATGTGAGCCCATCTCCATTCCGACCATCTATGCCGGAGACCTTCATCCATCTATTATTTCATATGCCTTTGACATAATCTTTTGGATAAAAGAACCCTATGAGCATGAGCTTCCTTTTGTAGGTCTACGGAGTTCCATAAATAAAAGAAGGAACGAAGATCAAGACTTGAAGTTGGTTCCTAAAGCATTATTCTTCAGCACCTCCCAGACCCTCGATCTTGTGACTTCATGTAGATTTGTGGTGATCATCCGAAGCAGAACACTTATAGCATTCATCTGGGCATGAGTGAATGAGGAATAGACTACAATCGAGGGAGATCTATGTGATTCAAGTTTGAAGAAGAGTCGTTGCATCCTAGTTCGTCCATATCATTTCATTACCCTCCGATCAAGAGCGCCTCCCAAAATTCAAATCTTGGTCATTCGTTCTGCCCCAAATGTCCTCCATTGGTTAAGGATCCAGATCTGATCGTGACCCTTCACACAAGATCTATCACCAGTCGTCTGATCATTGCCTTGCTGTCATCCAACCGATTTTTCTTCCAGGTCAATAAAGGGTAAAATTGCACCCCTGCTCATATTGTTTATTTTATTTGCAAATAATTCTCAGAGGGACACATGTTTTTATTTCCCTTATTTTAATAATTGCACTTTTATTCCTCAAATTTTTAATTTGAAATTAAGTCCTGTTGGAACTCCATGCGTGCATAGCATGCGCTTTGTTGTGTAGTTTGCATTAAAAGTTCTGATGTTTTGAGTTATTGATTGGCCCTTGAATTTATTTAATTTTGGTCCGATCTAGTGGGGCTTGTCTAAAAATTATATAAAAATTCACATAGCTTCCTGGAGCATTCATCTTGCATACATAAAATACAAATTAAAATTTTCATCTTTTTTATTGTCTATTAAAATTCAAAAATAACATGAAACACCTTGTTTGCATTTATAATTCATTGAAAAATATACAAACTCTTCAAAAAACACTAAAAAATTTCTACGTGTTGTTTTGTCATTTATTTTAATTTTGCATATTTATCATCTATAAAAACTATAAAAAGTACAAGACAAAAAACACTAGAAATTTATATAAAATCAAGTAAAAATCCAAGAAAAATATGAAATTACTTTCAGAAAAGTATAAAAATTCATCTTTCATTTTGAATATTTTTCAACGATTTTTTAAATGATTTTGTATTTTTATAATCCAAAAATATTTGGATTATTTTCTATTTACTTTATTTATTGTTTTTGATTTATTTAAATGCCTTACAAATTTCTAAAAACTATAGAAAATTCATAAAAAATAAAAAAGTGAAAAAAAAACTCAAAAATAAATTTTTTGCCTCATTTTATATATATATTTACTATAATTGAACATTGAAAAAGTGCATTATTTTAATTGTTCATTTCATTCTCTTTAATCATTTTATTAATTCTAAAATAAAAAAATAATATCTTTGCGTAATTAAAATTTTTGAAAAAGTACAAATTTTATGACACAAAAACCAACCATAGTTTGACATAGAAATTCCTTTATTCTTTGTATTGATTTTTTCAATTATTTGAATAACCCTCAGGATTTTGTAGCCTCCCTAAATTCGATCAAGTTAGCTATACTTGTATATTAAATAGCAAATTCTCTTGCTAAATATTTTGTATTTATTTTGCTTGAGGATAATTAGTTTTTGTTTGATGCTTCTTTGGGTTGCGACGACACAAGAGATTAATTCATTAAAAATAAAAACCAGATTTGAGCGACCAACAATATATATATATATATATATTTTTAATTAATTTTAAATGTTTTATAATATTCATATTTTTTTGATTTTTTAGTTTTTAGTTTATTTTAGTTTTGTAATTTCTTTTATATTTTTTAACTTTGAATGTTAATTTATAAACATAATATATGAAAAAGTGAAATAAATTCCTCCTGTAATTTTGAAGTATAAGAAAATACTTGAAAATGATAAATGAAATGCTTTTGTGTTTTAATGATTTTATACTATTTATGTTGATTTTAAGGTATTTTTATACTTTTTTTGGAATTTTTTACATATTTATGATTGAAAATATTTTTAAAGTAAAACAAGCTATTGTTTCTGTTAATTTAAAAAAAATTGTTGAAAAAAAATCTTGAATCGTTTTTATTAAGCTATCAGTAAGTAACAAATTTGTATTTTGTGTTTTTTCTAGAATTTTATGTAATTTTATGAGTTTTTATGTATATTCATGTTATAAGGTTTTATTTTTGTTTAATTCTTATATATACGATAAAATATAGTAAAATATACCTACGGTAATCTTTTTAAAAAATTTCAAAGTTTTAAATTTTTTATTAATTTTAATTATCAAACAATGATAATAATGATATTCGATATTTTCGAAATATCAAATCAAAATGATTTTCAAACCAAAATTACTAGACTTATAACAATTAATCATTAACCTAATGGAATTTTTGTGGAACCATGTGCTCACTCGTGCCACTTGCTTCGCCATCCAGAACAGATTGCCAGCCAAGAGATCAGATTTAGGGGCTCTATATGTCAGATGCCATTTCCATGAGAAGTAGTTCAATCACACTCTATTAAATAATGTTTCTTCTATTAACCTTCTTCTGGCGGCCTTACTTGATTGTTTCGAGTTTGGCCCTCTTAGATAGCGTAGGACCGTTCTCCACATTGCAGATTGATTTGTCAAGAGGCTGAAGGGGTTATTAAAGGAAGTCGTCGTCACAATTCTAGGTTCAAAATTCCTTGTGAACTTCGTTGTATTGGACATGGAGATCTCTGAATGTGTGACCAATACCCCCATCATTTTAGGACGACCATTCTTTGTGATAGCCAAGAAAGTGTCCGATCATGATAGCGGGTGACGAAACCAAGTTTCATGCTATTAATTCGTAGATATTAACCCCCTATCTTAGACTAAGTTTCAATAAAAACCAAATTACCCTTGTATTTGTCTAAGCCTTAGAATAAATTAAAAATACAAAAAAAAACAGAACTAAAATCAGAGTGCTTTTAGATCCTTAAGATGCTCACAAAAATATTTCTCCTTTGATTTGACCTCATCACTACTCCTTGGCCAATATGAAACTTGTAGATCTCATCAAGATCTACAACTTTCACGTTTTGATTTTTTTTCCAAATTTGGCTCTCTTCTCCTTCATATTTCACATTCTTCTTATCAATAATCTGATTGGGCCACGTGGTGCATTCTGGTTGCACCACATGGCCTATCTCTTTGGACACCACATGCCTACCATTTTCTGTCGTTCAATCATCCTCTTCCTCTCTAGATCCGAGCAGTTTCTTCCTGCAGCTAATCACCCATGTTCTATCATTCTCAGATCAAATCAAGGTCGTCTACTAGCGCCTAATCCTCAGCTTGCCACATGTCATCCCAATAGCCGCCCGATCTCTTCCAAAAGGGCTTAATCTCAGCCATCGTCTTATGCTACATTTCTAGCCCTTCTATCCCATGGCCTAATTTTATCTTAGTCGTTCGCTTCCATCCACACCTCCTCCTGACACATGTCACAACCAGAGCCTTATATCTTGTCGCCTTAGATCTGATCTGAACTGCACGTTCATGCCCATCTCATGGCCGTTGGATCATCATATCCAACGACCAAGACCTCATCATCCTCATTTGTTTCGCCCACTATCCCACGAACTCCATCTTGCACAGCCGCTTCCCCCTTTCTATTTCACCCACCATCTCCACCATCTTCTCCACTCGCCACCCACCCCACGACGGAGTCGGGTCATCCGTTATCCTGGGTCACGCACACATTGCCTTTGCTTTTTCCCTTAACCTTTCCATCATATCCAACCACCATCGCACTTGATGCCTTGCCACCTTTATTCACGTGATCCACCTCGGTGCACGAACCTCCACGCTTGGCCCTAATCCACCATCGACGAGCGTCGCTTCCAACTCGTTCCTCCCTAGTGCACCCTCTACTCCTCTGCTTTAACCACCATGAGGCACTACACCTCCATCTTATTCATGCAGCTGTCCTCGGTCACCGCCTCACACAACCCACTTAATGCACCGAGAGCTGCATCACACCACCACCCTTTACTCCAGCCTCATTTGCACCTGCCACTGCCTCAGATGCGCCTCAACCCAAAATCCAACAACCATTGGGCATCGCTCCACTGAGCTCAAGTAAGCCAGTCACACCAGATGCACGCGACCACAACTAGCCACCCTCATATCTCTCCATCAGATGCCTCACCAACTTCATCGCTAGGTATGTGATGCATACAGCCTTCCCTCCATCTCCAGCAAGCTTAACTTCGGCTAGCATGCCCGCTTTCATCGACTCACCCATCGTATGGCACCCCAACGACCCATGGTCATGTGTCGGCAAAGAGGAAGGAGCACCTCATCTACTGCCTTGTGTAGCCCCTACTTACAAACAGCCGCGCTCCATCGTCGACCGGGGATGTCACCCCTTGCCAACCGCCACTAGGAGCCAGAACCACTACCATTGGAGCAGAACGCTCGATCTCGTGGAGTGAAATGATATGAAACCGGGGCGAGTGATTCGAATCACTGGGAAGGGAGGGAGAGAAAGTATATACAAGATTGAGTGAGAATATACACGGATTAAGAAGGTTTGTGACGAACCTTCTAGCGGACGTGAGGAGGTGGATAATATACATATGTGTCGCTGTCGGAATAGTCCTCAGATGAATAATAGTGAGGTGTAGGGATATTCCAACGAGGGTCACACACGGCTGCTTGCTTAGATAAGGCTTGAGAACAGCCGAACTGAGCTTACTCATATAAATCACTTTATCCGGACCAGATGAGGACTCCTCAGAAAATTCCTTCTCCGGTGTGCTGAAGGAGACTTTCTTAGTTGGTTTTCTAGAACCTGAATCATTGAGAGGGAGATGAGAGCGACGCGCCTTGAGAGGTTCGGGGGAACACCTCGAGGAATCAATTCTCGACTTCCTCTCACTAGATAGCCGACTAGAAGAGGGAGCAACCATGTTTTTAAGTGGAGTCAATTTAGTCATGGTTGTTTCCTTTGAAGGTTCGGGACGTGGTGTGGTGCTGACCATGGGTTCCTCATCAGACGAGTCACTATATAGATTGTAATATTCCTGAAGGGTCAGCACATGTCTCTGGAGGGTGCTAGTGGTCTTAGTTGGCTTGGCATTATTGGGCTCTTGTGTCGGATAATCAAAATGGTAAAGGTAATCAACAAAGGTCGTATCCGACTTAATGATAACTTCTGGTCATGAGTCCTCCTTAGAAGCTGTCACGGTGGTGGTGCAAGCAGTTGATGAAGTGGAGGTGTGGGGAGTCTCAGAACTAACGGTCCTCCGGGCAGTCGATCTCTCAGGTGTAGCAGAGAGGTGGGACTCATCTACCTCTCGATGGTCACGACTGTCAGTGGATGTGTGGGTCACCATAGAGTAGAGTGTATCAAAGAATGGGTGAGGTCGGAGTGCTCCCAATGCTGAAAAATCGAGCTCCCGAGTCTCGCAATCTATAGTTGCCTTAGATGAGGCTAAGAATGGCTTCCCGAGAATAATCGGAGACTGGGTAAACTCTCCTCGGTGCTCGATGTCAATGATCGTGAAGTCCACATGGAGTAGATCACCTTGGAAAGTAATGATGACTGAAATATTTCCTCTAGACCGTTTGATGGATCGATCAGCTAGCTGAACGATCTCTCTCGACTTTTTGATTGACCTGAGTTTGAGCTTGTCAAATACAGAGGTCGGGGGGATATTTATCGGAGAGTCGTCATCGATTCTTGCATGGGTAAAGATAGTGTCTTTGATTTCACATTCAACTCGGGGCAACCGCTTTACTCTGTGGCTCTTGGTCTTTCTCCCCATCACTAAGGAGGTGGTCATAGACACTATGTGTCTCTCAGTCCTTGTTCTCTTCGTGCCCGACATCTTGGGCATCAATTTACTCTTTACAGATCTCTTGAGCTCGGGGAAGTGATCTACGGCCTTTATTAAGGGAAGACTAAAAATCAATTCGTCATTGAGTGCTTCCCTTATGACAGGATCCAATTATTTTTGGTCTTTTTCATTTTCAATTTTTTTGTGGGTTTTTTGTTTTTTCAAATTTTTTGGTGTTTTTGGTGGATGAATGATCAGACTTTGGATTGGAGGGCAAGTGGTTAGTAGAAGAGGGGGATAGAATGGACTCCAGTTGTACAAACGGTGTGGGTTCCCTGATGCTCGCTCGGTTTTCAACATCAAATCTACTTACTTCCTTTTCCACTTTCATACCCAGGCTGGCAGAAATTGAGTGCAATATTTCCATGACATCTCTTAACTCGTTACCAAATGATTCATTTTCTTAAAAAGTATAGAGATGTCATCCTCCACAAAATTCTCATGACAAATCATGGGAGAGTTCTGATCAATTGGAGGATACTGTTGGGATATTGGGATCTCATACTCAACATACCTAGACTCTGGCATGTAATCCTAGGTCAAGTATGGACCATCTGAATGGCAAATATTGGTCGGAGCCTCATATGATGAAACGGAGACTGATAAGTCTAGCTCATGAGTCCAATCTTGTGAATGTATAGGCTCTCCGAATGAAGGCTGGTTAATGGAAGCTTGATTACTAAAGTCAATCAAGTCTGGGAAATCATGATGTTCAGGCCTCTATATTCTGGTTGTTCCATCGACCATGTTATGCCCTAAGTTCAAGTCGGTATGTATATATGCTAATTGTTGTATGGTCCCTACTTGAGGTGAGAATGAAGTATGCGGGGGCATATAATTTTGCCAATCATCTGTCTCAGATTGGCTTGCTCTTCATTCGATTCTTTGATTCCTGCTGGCTCTTCAGAGTGAGGACAATTAGCCCAAGGTCGAAGTGGATTCGAAGTGTTAGGATATGGAGTAGGTGAGACATGCGAAGAGGTGGAGAAGTCAGTTGAAGTTCTGACTTCATAATCAGGTTGAGGTGGAACCGACCACGGGTAAGGGTCTCCCGTGGATGGCAGAGGATATATGGAAGAAGGATAAGGTGAAGATGAACGGTATACGGTCGAGGAGGAATGAACAGGGGTCACAGGGTATGGGGACCAATATCCCGACATCTTGAAGAGGAAATGATGAATGTAAGTAGAACGAGGTAGAAAATGTGCAATTACACAGGATAACAAACACGGACAGACACAAATACAAACGCAAGAGCAAAACCTCAGTTCACACTCAACACCGTGAAGGACCCGAAACCGAGATCGATTAGTCTGGTTGATTTTAAGAGTGAATTTTTAGACAAGTAGCAAAGGTTACGCAGCCTATAGGTAAGTGGCTAAAAACCCGGATGCGTCTCCCTTGTTTAACCTTCGTCTTAGATACCAACGTCCTTCCTTTCTTCGCTCCTATCCCAAGTTGAAGGATTCAAAGACCATGCCCCTATCTACCTGCAAGTAGGTGGAGGCTGACAAGGCTGGAACTTCGCCCCGAAGGGTTACTAGCAGCTTGTCGCGGAGTACCGCTGGGTCACCCCTGACTACCTGTAAACAGGTGGAGGCTACTTGGTACTAGTCGATGAACTTGATAATATTCAACTCGTGATATTTTCTAGGATCAGTTGGAACGTGATATGGAAGGCGGGGATTTGGGCTCTGCCTTAAGGTGTTCACACACACTGAAGTACCCTCACTTAGCCTGAAAACAAGGTCGGGGTTACTCTCCCGCAAACAAGGGTTAATTTTAGTCAATTTTTTAGTCCAATTCAATTAGCATTCCCGATTTTAGAGATTAGTTATCACTGATATTAATCCACACAAGCAATCACGTCTACCGTTCAGTCTTAATTCCTTTATCCTAGGTTAGAAAATCGAGAGAGAGAGAATCGGAAAAAGTCGATGCAGTCGAGAAAACGATGATGAATTCTCGAGTAAGAATACTTACGGCGCCTCCAGCTCTCTACAATGCGGGATGTAGTACTGAATTGAAATTTTACACTAGATGAATGCAATCGATGAAAAGCTACTCCTAGACAGACAGTTCTATTAGCGAGTAAAGAACGGGTTGATTTGACTAGATCTGCAGTCTAAGTGTGTCTTTTAAGTGATGTGTGGTCCTAAAAAATTACGAGCACAAGCAAATCCTAGAGTGGCTTGAGGAGCCACTAGTACAAGCCTAGTCTAGAAATTCAATCCACACAGCAGACGGGGACACAGTTCCACCATGTTTACACGTGCGAGAACCCAAACGGGAACCGTTGTAAATGCAGACACTCTTTTTTTTAAGTTACAAAAATATTTTTGACATCCAACAGCCGACTTGATCCAAGAATCGTCGGCCTCCGATGCACTTCGAGATGCGTCGACTTCAAGAAAGCCGCTCCAAGTCCACCGGGGCCTCGCACAAAAAGATAAAAAATGTCATAGAGAGATATATATAGAAATGGACAGAAAATTAATTAAAGAAAAACGAATAATTACAATGCAGATCGGGGGTCAGACTACCCGAGCGAATGGAAAACGTAAATAACTTTCTAAAGTGATCCTAAGTCGTTTGCCTCCCGGCAACGACGCCATTTGACGAGCCACGGACCTACGCTTTCAATGTTGTCTAGCTGACTATTTCGTTGCAGTCGGATAAATCCGCGTCAATCAAAAATAACCGCACAAATCGATGAATCGTCGAATGAATTAACGTGCAGTTTTATGTTTGTTTAGCCAGGGCAAGCCCCAGGGTCGACTCAAGGAGGCAAAGGAACAACTCGGGGTCAAGTTAGATGGATTAGATTACGGTTTTCCAAGTGAGATTTTTTTAATTTTTTTATGCGATAAAAATGCCAAATGCAATATATGAATGAACTAGGTTATTAAGAAAATCAACAACTTAGTCAAATTTAATTTGAATGTAAAATTAATTCAAATCGACTAAGTTATACTTTTCCGCTAAACAAAATCCAATGATTAATGCCAAATGGATTATTTTGTAATTTTTGTATTTACAAAGCACAAATGAAAAATGCAAACCTTTTTTGGGCTTTTATGCAATTTTTCATACAAATCACAGCAAAAATTATGAAAAATATACTGGAAGTTAAATATGATGAAATGAAGCTACAATAATTTTTTTAGAATTTTCAGACACTTTATGATTTTTTTATGATTTTTTTACTAAAAACAGAGCGTCTGGGGGTATTTAATTCCTAATAAATCCAGAAAATCAAATCACCCAGAGAATGAATTATCTCAAATAGGTATTTTAATAAATAATCCAAGAGAATTTAATTTTTCTTAAAAATCTTATTTGTGGAAGTAATTAAAAATCAACTACAGAAATCACTCTACAATTTATTTTATGCACAAGACAACTCCGAAATGGACGAAATTTGTACCGTAATTAAAGCACACTTAAACATCATTCATAATTGTTTCTCAATTTTTGGAGCAATAAATGAACATATGCGAATTTCAGAGCATAAATGGGCAAAATATCACTTAATTTCAATCTCTAATTTTTAATAAATAATCCGATACTCATAAAAATGTAAATAAAAAATAACCACAAGATAAAGAATTAGATGCTCTACAACATGCTATTTTGCATTAAATAAAATGATGCAAAAATACTCTCCAAATTAAGATGACAATATAGGGGTATCAATGCACTACTGAAATTGAAATAACCAAACTAAAATCGTGCAAATGGGCTCTTTTGAAAATAAAAAAACACTTAGATGATAGACTACGCAATTTTCACAATATAAAAATAAAAGAAAAGACCTTCTTTAGCCCTAGGGCTCATGGACGTTGGGGCGGCTAGGGCATTTGGGGAGGAGGTGCATGAAGGCGGCAAGGTGCGGCGGCGCGGCAACAGCGACCTTGGAGGCGGTGGTTGCATGGTCGGCTAGAGGGTCGGAGGCTTGGACGGCGGTGCGCGGCATGCCGCTGGGAGGTGCGGTGCGGGGATCGCACGCGTGGGCGGCGTCGTACGCGAGCACGATCGCGCGGGGCAGGAAGTCCAACTGCGGGGGCGGCGGCATACGCGAGCACGGTCGAGGGTCTGGCAGGCGATAACGGGACCGTTGGGATGCTGCTGCGCGGACGCATGGCGGGACCGCCGCACGCGAGCGGTGCACCTGGGGTGGAGCGAGCTCGCTGGCGGCGCGAGGGTGGTCGGTGCAGGGGGTTGTGGCGCGGCGGAGGCTTGGAGTTGAGGTGTTGTTCGCAGCGCACGGCGGTGCACGGTCGCAGCGCCTGGAGGAGGGCGCAGGTGCTAAAGAAGGAGGACGGGGGGGCTCGCGGCTGCAGCAGCGAGGTGCAGGTGGTGCTGGAGCTGGGTGGCTTCTAGCCGAGGCGGAGGCATGCGGCCGCTTTAATTGGACAGAGGGGTGGCAGCCGCGGACAAGAGGCCTGGCTGACGGCCGCCAGTCGAGGGCGACGGGACGCACGACGGTGGCCTGCCTGGAGGTGGCGGCTTGGCCATGCAAAAACTGCAACTTCTTTTTTTCTGTTTTTATTTTATTTTTTTAATATTTTTTTAATGTCAGAAAATAAAAGATGCATAAATGAAGAGAGGATGATGATGTTGGTGGTTTTTTTAATGGATATGAAAGTGGATGAGATAGAAATGAAAATAAAAATGTATGATTATGAGGTGGTTTGGTGATTGATGATGGTGACCGTAATGAATTGTTTTGGTGATGAACAAATTGAACAAATAATGTACGATAAAAAAAATTGACAAAGCAAAGATAAAGAATACTTACCTGCGGTTTTGCCAGGTGGAGCCGCGTCGTGCGGCTTTCATCATCATTGCCTCGATCCGACTCGGCAAAAATTCGGAGAAGCTATGCAGCTTGGATGCGGCTGCGACAAGGTCTATCTCTCCACTTAGTATCTCTTCAAATACGATGGAACCATCATCGCGTCGAAGACTTACTCGGTGGCTGATTTACCCAGAATTCGGTGGTCTTAGGTTCCACACAAGCGGGAACTCAGTCGAAGTGTCGACCACGCAAAATCCCAACTAAAATCAACAATTAACCCACAATCAAATACTTCAAACAATGAAAAAAGATGTGAAGTTAAAATTTATTTTTAACTCTGCACAAAAGATGTATAGAAAGCAAGTATGCAGAGAGTTCAAACACAGGGAGCAAGGCAGGATAGATCAAGCTAAGTGCAAAATGTGATGTGATTGTGATGTATGTCTACACTATGCAATGCAAATGTTTTTGTGGATTTTAATTTTATATTTTTTATTTTATTTTTATTATTTTTATTTTTTTTGTATTTTGGTTTTCTTTTTACTGATTATGTATTTTCTTTTTATAATTTTATATTTTTATATTTTCTTTTTCAATAAGATGATATATACACAATATAAGGAAAGAGAAGATAAGGTATTTATAAGAATAGGTAAAAATGCTCAAAAATTGGGAAATAAAATATTTTTGTCTTTTTACGATTTTTTACTATTTTTGTGATTTTTGGGTATTTTTCCAAGTGTTTTTAGTATTTTTAAAAGGCAAAAGATAAGAAACCAATGAATCAAGGTTCTGGCTGAATTTAAAATGGGAATGAAAAATGCAAACAGTGTCAAAATTTTCCCAAATTAATTTTAAAATAAAGAGAATAAAATAAAGAAAATTCAGAAACTGCAAACACAATTTTTAGAGTTTTTATGAATTTTTAACATTTTTAGGAAGGTTTTGGACTTTTCTAATTTTTTGGAGTTTTGTTTTGTATTTTTTAGTGATTTTTGGACTGGAGTTAGAACACAATACGATAAGCAAAATATATTTTTTGGGGAATTTTCTCATGTGTTTTTATTATTTTTTGTTATTTTCTAATGCAAACAGTAGTAGAAATGTAAGTTTTTGATTTTTTATAAATAATAAAATGCAATAAAAATGAAAAATAAAAATATGACGTGACAACAGGAGCTTATGACGATTTTTTGGTAATTTTTGGAAATTTATAGATGCATGCAATAAATGCTAGAAACAACAAGAAACTACATTACTTGCAGGGGCATTTATGTAAATATGGCAAAGTTGAAGGGACAAAGTACAAATTATACAAAAGTACACAACTGCAGATGAATGTTTCAGTCCCTAATATTAAATACAAAATCTCTTTGGGTGAGAAGGCAAAATACCCAAAGTAATGGCGGATCCAACGCTGCAGATTTGTGACTTATACACGTGGCGCGATCCGGCGTGACGATACCTCTTCGAAACAAAGGGCCGCGATTAGATACCAATCTCTGATCGGACGGTGGCTGTGATCAAGGATCGAACGGCAGCAATAACGCAGCAAGAACGCAGCAGAACGGACGGTGCGGAGGCATGGAGGAAGAACGGCCGACGAACTCGGTCGGGATGAACTCGGAGCTCCAAAATCTCCACGCACGGCGCTTCGAAAGCCCCTTTGATGGTTCCACGAATATCCAGGAACAGCCCAAAACTGCTAGGCGGCTGCAAAATGGCCTAGAAGAGGTCGGAGGTCTGCCGCGACTTGAAAGAGGGAGGGGTGCTCCAGGTGGTTCGTCCTGCAACAAAAATCGACCCCAGGAGGGGGTCTTTTGCCCCTGAGACCTGCAAAATAAAACTCGTGACCACAACAAGAGGTCCAAGGGCAAACGTGGGTGCACGAATGGAGTGGGTGGAGGAGACGAACGCCGGAGCTCATGAGCTCCGGCGAGGTGTTGATCGAGAAATCTAGGCTAGTGAATGATTGAATCAACAAACTAAATGTTCAAACTAAAAACTGGAACTAAGAGCAAACTATTCTGCGATAAAATGGAAAGAAAATGACCTCGAGTGGCCGGTGAAAACCAAGAGATGTGAACCTCGACGACCACGGTCGGAGATGGGGGTAAAGACACCGATTTACTCCGCCAAACGCCTCCGCAAGGAGGCCGGAGAGGACCTGTCACCTCCTCTATCCATGATCTACAAGAAGGAGAGCTTGGCAAGGAGCAAAAAGGGTTCAAATTCGAAAAATGGAGGAAGGGGGTCTTTTGAACAAGTGGTTGAGTGGGCGTGAAGATCGAGGTGGACCAAGCGAATCGTGGCTCCAAAGACCTATCCAAGCTATGGGCGTGTATGCTCATGCCACGAGGAAGAAAAGTTGTGAAGAACGTGACATGAAATAGTGAAAGGCGTGACCTCCAAAATTTGGAGAAAATGCCAAAAAAAATCAGATCTGACACTGTGCAGACCTTGGTCAGAGAGATGGTCAACACGGCCTAAAGGACGAAGAAAATAGGGCACATCAGTAACCCAATGTTCAATATGAAGCGTGGGCGTGTATTGTGGATATATAGGGAGAAAAAGTCAAGAAGGACACAAGGCCAAATAATGAAAGATGCGGCCTCGAAAAATGGGAGAAAATGGCTAAAAATGCAGCTTTGACGGGCTGCAGGAGCAGACCAGGGAGTTGACCAGCGGGTCAACTTCCACCTAGTTGGTCCACGTTGACCAACTTGGAAAATCCCTGGGAAAAACATTGCTAAAATCAATTAAAAATAGCAAATCAATTTATTATTTTTTGATTATTGAATAAAAAATGTTTATTATTTTATGAGTTATTTTATAGTGATTTTTATGTATTTTTATGGGGTGTGTAATTACAAGTTACCATTTATACCCCTTATAGGTATCTATATCTATATATTTAAGTATTTTATTTTTATTTTATGTACTTAATTTATTTATTTTTGTTTATTATTTTATAAAATTATAAAATACTTTTATACAATTATTTTTATTTATATTTTATTTTTTTGATATATTTTACGCACCAAATAAAATATAAGTATTATTTATACAGGTATGTATACAGGTATTTTACCTATGTCTTTTATATACAAGTATTTTATTTTGAGTTTTCTTTCAGTTTTTATTCGGATTTTAATACAAATATTTATTATAAATAATATTTAAATAATTATGAAAATATAAAATTATAAAAATAATGAATAAATAATAAATTGAATATTTTAATCTGTACAAGTATACTACAAGGGTCCAAAACTCAACTTTCAAACCGTAACTACGAAAAATACGAAATCACCTCCATTAAATAGATTATTTTACGTTATATACAATTAAAGGTGAGTTTGGTACATTTCGAGTTTTTATTTGCAAGATACAGGTCTGGGAATTGGAGTTCTGAAGTCTTATTCAGACCATAACTTTTTATCTGTACATTATTTTTTAGTGAAATCAATTTTGTATTTTTATTTATTTAATTATATACAACTTTTATGTACAAAGTTTCTTTATTTGAGCTATAAAAAGTGGAACCAAAAATAGGTCCTAAAATGAATAAAGAATGAAGGAATTTCATTGTATTTTTACCCTTATCTCCCCTACTTTATTCCTTGTCGACCTATTCATCAAGATGCCTAGGTCTCGGGGTTTCGGGTCATAAAATATTTAAAATATTTTATTCTTTTTCTTTTCTTTTCTTTATTCTATAATTTTGGCTTTAAAAACCGCAATTTATACAATATTTACACAATAATGCATGGATGCTAAAATGCCTAAATTAACAGTATTTACACGCATTTACTAGGGTTTTAAGGCCAAAATGATAGAATAAAGATGATGAAACGTAGATTCATCAGTGGTTGTCACCGTCGAGCAGGCTGAGCTGGTGGTTCCCTTTCTCTCTCGATTATGGCGGATGATGAAAAATGGAGGAGGGGATGGGAATATAAAGAGGAGGAGGGAGTTGGAAAAGAAATGGAGAAAGTGGAGAAAATGGGGAGTTATTTGCTTGGAGTGGAAGACAAGTAAGGAGAAGAGGTAAAAGGGAATAAAAATAATTTATTAAAAAATAATAAAGTAGGCTACTAAAAATAATTAAAATAACAAGAGTAAAAAAATAATAAATCCGAAAATAATAAAATAAAAACGAGAATAATAAAAATTAGGGTGACATGGGGCAGCTCCAGGAGCTGCCGCATGTCGCTCCTAGAAAATTCAAAAATTAAATGTAAAGAAAATCAAAAAGAAATAACAAAAGGGATTAAATCAAAAGGTGGTCAACACGAAAGTTGCTCATCTCAACGAGATCTACAACTTTTGTGAAGGAATGAAAATCAAATGAAATCATCTGTACAAAGGGTATTTTTGGGTGGTACCTTATAGGTACAAAATACCACATTTTTGCCTTTTGCAGTTTTTTTTGTAATTTTTAAAAGAGAGAAAAATAAAAATAAAATTAGAGAAAATATGAAAAGAATATTTACAACTTAATATAATTTTTTTGGATTTTTAATAAAGAAGAAAATAAAATGATAAAATACAGGGGCAAAATGGTCAATATGTATAATATACAAAAGGGGCCCAAAACTCAAGTTTCACATACGAGCTCCGATTTTAATGAAATTGGTCTTATTTCGAAGGTCTTTGAATGTATGTTACTTTAAAAGTGAGTAGACCTAAATTGGACACTATATGAGAGAGATATGTACATTTTAAGGCTCCTAGTTTCAAACTTGGATTGAGGGTTTATTGATCAATTTTACAAGTTAGTATTTTTTTGACATTTTTCTTTAATTAGTGTTAGTAATATATACACTATGGAGTTGATTTTATTGGATTTGGAGTTAGTATAAAATATATACAAATAGGTGAAATATGGTGAATATACAGGTGAATATTTACAAGTGAAATGGGCTTCTTATTTTATGCAATATGAATGCTAAAATGCAGATGTTATCAATGCATGCATGAATGCTAATTATGCAATATAAGTGAAAATATGCATCTAATTACTCGGGAACAAAGCTTTATTTTCAACTTCTAGAGTGATGAATCGCAGATTCATCATGGAGCTCTATTCCCCCTCACATGCAAGGCACGTGAGTGCTGGGATAATTGCAGTCTGCTCCTCCCCATTTCCACAAACACCTAGCACATCCATTATTCCAAGAGGCACGTGCAAAGCAAGTGCCCCTCTGGAGAAATTGCATATACGCTACCCCAAGTTTAGATAATTTTATTTTAGCATAGTCAGCATATTTATTTCTTATCAATTTTAATTTTGTAATTGCATTTACATCCATGTGTTCGCATGTTTATTTAAACATCCATATAGCATTATTTTATAATTCCAAAAATTGCATATTGTAGAACATCTTAGGCTTTATCATTGTGAATGCTTGTTATACTTTTGTGAGCTTCAAGTTATTTAATATAATTATTTTAGTGGAAAATAACATATTTTGCCAACTATTTGCCTTTAATTGATTATTAAATCGATTGTTGCTCCAAAAATTACGAAAAAATCAAAGTAGGTAGGGCTTGAGTAGTTTTATTTTGTGCCTAAAAATCGTAGCATTTGCATGTAAATCGAGGTCTGAATAAATTAGTTGGTGTTTCGCATAAATGATTTTTAATAAGTCAAAAATTAGTTGTTATTCGGATCTAGTAATTTCCCTAGATTCATTTCACAAAGAGTAATCTAGGGTAATTTTTGTTTCTGAAAATAATTTAATTTAATATTTATTAATTTAATTTTGCGAAAATCACCCTACAGTCATATTTATTTCGTAATTAATTCATTTAGAGTCGAAAAATTCCAACAAAATTAGGGAGCTTCATTACATCATAATTGACATTCTGGCAAAGTTTGAGAATTTTTGGACTTAACTTGATCATATTCATGTTTTAACCCTCAAAGTTGTACAGGATTGCATTGCATTTATTTAAGTTACATAAAACAAAAAAAATATTCTCCTAAATACCTAGTATCTAGATCGACTTTAAATTAATCTAAGGAGAAAGCTGCCACCCTGAGTTCGACCTTGGGCTTGCCCAAGTAAAAATATAAATTCGACTGCTTTGCCTTTAATTTATACATTATTTTAATGAAGCACTCTTTGACGAATCTGATTTTATCCGACAGCAACAAAGTTTTAAATTCTACATAGTTATAAGGGCAAAATCACGGTTCGTCAAATGGCATCGTTGCTGGGGACACGACTCATCTCTCATGTTTAGTTTTTTTGTTATTTAATTAAGTGACTAATTCTAATTCATAGGCCATGTTGTTGTATTGCATTATTGATTTTTTTCAATTAATATCTAACTTTTACTTTTGTGGTAGGGCCCTTGGCGTTCAAGGTGGCGAGGAGCTAGTGTTCCCCACTGCGAGGAGCCGCAAAAGCAACCTTAAAAGAAATCGAAGAGAAAAAATGTGTGTCTTGCCTTTTTATTTTATTTTATTTGTAATAATAATCTTTACAGTGGTTATCGATCGAAGACTCACGCATGTAAATGAACGAAGTTCTCCGTGGTTGTGTAGGGATCGCCCCACATGAGTGTCGACCTAGGATCAGGCGCGTGGCTCTTTGAGCTTCTTTCACTTTTAATCCTTTGTGTTTGATCGTAGGTTGGACACATTTAATCAAGACGCACATAGACATCGCTTCACTTAGCCAAATTAAAAGACGTTCTTCCCCGCTAATAGAAGCATGTTAGGTGCGGTTTCTTATCGACTTGCATACATTTAATTTTTTATTTTTAATTCAGTTAAAGTTTTCACGAATTTTGCTAAGGCATTGCATGTTTTCTCTCTTAGCATAGGTTATGAATTTATCAATTTCATGGTTTTTCTCAACCTCCCTTCCTGGCTAGATCACATAGGTTAATGGAACATGGAAATGAATAGTAGACCATGTTTGCTTGATTTATGTTTACATATTAATAAGTGATAACCTTAAGAAAATAATTGGGACTGTTAATTGCTAGTTGATATAAAATGGAGTAAAAATCTTGTTTTGGGAGAGCAACACCCATGTTTACATAGGATGATTTTATTCGACATGTTTTTAATCATAACGTAAACTAGAATTTTTTAATCACCAATAAAAATAATAAGATAATTAACCAACACCTGTTGGTTTCACATGTGATTGGTGAAATCAAAGGGTTTTGCATGCTTGTTTGAGCTTGATTGCTCCGACACCCTTACCTAGACCTTAGGTACTCCATTCATCTCCGAAGATTCATTATCTCATGTGTGCATCCATCCTACTTCTTAGTTCACCTCAAGTCTCCCCCAACATCAATTATCAAACTTTATACTTAGGCTACTCTCAGGCTAAGTATAGGGGGGACCTGAGTCCCTGTGATTTTCTTACTTATCTTTCCTTGCCTTAGTACTTAGGTTATTTCCGACCTAAGTACAGGGGGTGTCCGCCTCAGTTCTCGTATATTTTTCTGTACTTAAATGGAGCTTTGGCTTTGTATCATCTAGTGCTATGAGGACATAGCAAAGTTTAAGTATAGGGGGTATACCGTATATGCAATATATGTACTTTAGCTATATCTTGAAAAATTTTGGAAAAAAGTTGAAAAATTTAAAAGTTTTGGGGCTAAAGTATAATCTATTGAACTAAGTGGACAACAATGTTTCTATACTATGTTACACTTTTTCAAGAAAAATATTTTTAAATGATTTGAAAAACGAGTTTTCTCTTATTTTGAAAAATTGTTTGGAAAATATTTGGAAAATCTTTATTTATGTGGCATGGTGGTGAAAATTAATTTTCTTGATTTCAAGGAAAGTGAGTCTAAGTTTTGTTCTAACTTTAATCAAAAAATCCATAAAAATAAGAAAAACCAAAAAAAAACTTTAAGAGTCAAATTGACTACTAAACCCAAATAAGTAGTCGCGTTCAGTGAGGGTTCTCCCTTAGGAGAGTAGGTGGTTTAGAGTACATCATGTAAGGCTCCGTCATCAAGTAACGGGTTCTGGACTATACTTACACCTATACTGGTTGAATGTAGATGCACCTGCTCCTTTGGGTTTAGGCCGTCATTATGTCTTTTAAAGTATTCATAAAATTTGAAAAAAAAAATACTTGGATGAAGGAGTTGGATTAAATACCCTACATTTTCACTTCCACTCCGGATCAGAAATGTTCGAGAATACTCAGTTTAAGAGGTCTTAAGATTTTAGGTTAACCATCCTTAGCCATCAGGGTCTTAGACTTAATCATCCAAATTTCTCTAGGTTTCTAGATTTGCATGCTATATTGCATGCTTAGTCTCCTACCTTAATAATATGATCAACACTTCACATACACGATTGCGGTCTCAATGAGATGAGTTGAAATTTCACTTGAGGGACTGGGATGAGGGATTCAAGTCTGGATTTGATCTAATTATGCTCGAGGATGGTAAAAATCATTGAAGTCTTCATGAAACCTGAGAGTAAGCATTTTATCCAGTATGAGAACTCGATTCTTATGATAATCTCTTGATATTGACCTAAGTGCTATGGTGTGAAAAAAATGTGGATCAGTGTGCGCTAACTCTAGGTAAAAGCAGTGGAGCTAGCCAAAAATAATACAAAGCAACGAAATATCATTATTGAAAGAAAAGCTCTCACTCCACAAATTCAATCATCAAAGAGCTTCCACCAAAGGCAAGCGCTCCCAAACATTTTAAAGTGTCCACTTGGACAACTGCTATTAGGGCCAGGAGTTGGGCTTGCACCAAAAAAGGGCTCTGCATCATAAATGCTACAAGTCTAGGTGTAGAAGGTACGATAAGTACTCAAAAAAGGCACACTCTGGTGTATTCCTAGGGAAACAAGTGCAGACGACTCCAACTTCTTTTGACGAATGCACTGACCAACACCAAAAATATGTGTTGAGTTAATAAGGCACTCGAGAGAATCTGTGTTCCAAACAGAGGGAGAGAAGTAGTGAAACAATACTTAACCATCCATAAACTGGCATGCCACCTATACTTCAAAGTCTGGCAACTAAAGAGACGGTGGATTGGACGCAATATTTGATTTATTCCCTAGTGTTGAGGATTGGGTCCTTAGGATAATTTCTTGGACCGAGACCTTGGGTGACGTTGTGACTCTACTCTCGTGATCGCGATCAACACTTAATGTCATATTCTTATTTTATATGTATACAAGAGAGAGTCTGGAAAACTAGAGGGATTGGATACCTCTTGATTAAGGCTAGGTTAAGCTCTGAGATTTAGATCTCTCGAATTGGGATTTTTTGAACAAATCAGATGATGTACGCACAAGCACATGGAGATTAATCCAGCTCATTCATTTTTGTGATTCTCGGGGATGACCATATTTTAAGTATAAGGGGTTGATGAAATCCAGATTCATGCTATTAATTCACAGATATTAACTCCCTAGCTTAGACTAAGTGTCAATAAAAAAAGATTTCCTTGTATTTGTCTAAGCCATGAAATAAATAAAAATACAAAAAAATAACAAAACTAAAATAAGAGTGTTTTTAGACCCTTAAAAATGCTCACAAAAATATTTCTCATTTGATTTGACCTCGTCTCCATTTTTCGCCAAGGTGAAACTTGTAGATCTCATCGAGATCTGCAACTTTCATGTTTTGAGTTTTATAAATTCAGTCTCCTTATCCTTCATATTTCACATTCTTCAATAATATGATTGGGCCACGTGGTGCCTTCTGGTTGTGCCATGCGACCCGTCACTTCGCACGCTACGTGCCTACCATTTCCTGTCGTCCGATCATCCTCTTCCTCTCTAGATCCGAGATGTTTCTTCCGTAGCTAATCACCCCAGTTCGATTATTCCCATATGAAATCAAGGTTGTCCGCCAGCTCCTAATCCTCCGCTTGCCACATGTCATCCTAATAGGAGCCCGATCTCTTCCAAAAGGGCTTAATCTCAGCCATCGCCTTCCGCTGTGTTTCTAGCCCTTCTATCCCACACCCTGATTTCATCTTAGCCGTTCGCTTCCACCCACACCTCCTCCTGACACGTGTCACAACCAGATCCTTATATCTCGTTGCCTAAGATCTGATATGAACCGCACGTTCGTACCCATCTCATGGCCATTGGATCGCGAGATCTAATGGCCAAGACCTTGTCTTCCTCCTCCATTTCGCCCACTCTCCCACGAGCTACATCTCTCATAGTCGCTTCCCCTTTTTATTGCCCCACCATCTCCGCCATCTTCTCCACTCGCCAACCACCCCACGATGGAGTCGTGTCATCCCTCATCCCCGCGGTTAACCACTCGCCCCATGTCTGCCCTCCACTTTCTCCATATCCCCCATGCGTTTGTCGCCTTCCATCACTGGAACTACAACTCCCACCTTCAAATACCGCACCTCCTCTACCATGCCACGGTGTCCACCTTTACGAGGGGCGAGGCCCAGACCTCCTCCACTTCCCAATGATAGGGGGAGGTGCAATTGATCGAGCAAAGATGACCTATGCCCCCGGTGAGACCCACAACTTTCGAGGTTGCATAGTGGAGCTCTGCCTCCGCCTAGCTGCCACCAGTAGCTGCGACAGTCCAGCAATGACCAGAGCATCTCCTAGATGCTCAAGCCCAAGCACTCAATCCCCCACATCAAGCCCAGCCCCTTAGCTCCATTTCTTTTCCTTGGTGACAATAGGGGAAGTTGACATTGAGTGACAACCGTGTGCTAGGCTGGCAAGATCCAAGGCTCTCCCCAGCCTTGTCGTAACTCATTTGTGGGTTGCTGAGCTCACTACCTCCATAAGTGGTTGGAGCGATGACAAAAGAACCTTTTAGGTTCTTCCCCAGGCAAACCTCCGTGCAACCGCTACAACACCCAGGTAATCACTTCTCCATTCTCCCTTTACTTTGCTTCTTCCATACTTCTCCTCTTTTCATCTCATCTTCTCCGCTCCGTATTCTCTTACGCCTTATTCTCTCTTCACCGGATACCCAACACCACCTTCTACCTTCGTGCACACTACCTTCGCTTTTCCCTTAACCTTGCCATCGTCTCTAACCACCCTTGCACTTGACACCTCGCCACCTTGGGTCATGCACTCCACATCTGTGCATGAACATCCACGCTTGGCCCTACTCCACCATCGACGAGCATCGCATCCAGCTCGTTCTTCCCAAGCCCACCCTCTACACCTCTTCTTTAATCACCACGAAGCACTGCGCCTCCATCTACTTCATGCAGTATTCCTCGCACACTGCCTCCCTCAACCCACCTCATGTGTCGTGAGCTGCATCGCACCGCAGCCCTTTGCTCTAGCCTCAATTCACACCTCCGTTTTTCCCTTGGTGTACAATCTTCCATACTCACGATTACTTGATCCTAAGTATATGAGGACCACCGACTTCTATTATTTTGAAGCCATTATAGTCGAGAATTTTGTTCACTTCTCTATACTCAACACAAGTTATGTCTTCCTTCATCACTCTCTGATCACTATGGGAACACGGTTCGATCTAAGTATAGAGGGTGTCTTATATAGTGTATATATAATTTAGACATGACTCATACTTTATGTGTGTTAATAATAAGGTTATTATTTATAAAATTGCAATAAATTATTTTTAAAAAAATTCAAATGATTGTAAAAACTGTCTGTAAAAACCTTTTTGAAAATTATTTTGTATATTTTTTGTTTGTATAAATGTTATGTTTTCACATTCTATATCACAGTTATGTATATAGTACAAAAGCTTTCAAAAATGTGTGAAAATAAAATTTTATAAAATTATTTGTAAATATTTGTAAAAATAGTTTGAAAACCTTTTGAAAAATGATTTGAAAAATGTTTAAAATTTTTTGAAAAATGTTCTGTCACATGGGAAATTACTTATGGCATGGGGTCGAAAAAATTACTTGTATATACGTATAAATTAAAAACCATAGTCCACCCCAAAAGTTCTTTGTATATAAAATCTTTAATAAAGTAAGCTCAAGATCTTGTAAATAAAACTGATATATAAACTCAAAACCCTTGTAAACATGAACCCTTTCTGTAAAAATACTTTCTTTCTCTTATTTTCCAAAACAATTCCTAAAAATTTGAAAATTTGAAAATTCCAAAAATATCCATAGCCTTAAAAATTCCCAAAAAAAGAGTTTTTGTAAATATTTGCATGTGCGCTCTTCAGAATCATGGTTGATATTTAAACTACTCTGGAATAAAATTTAAGAATGGAGCTTGATTAAGGCCTTAATCCACTTAACTTCATAGTAACCTTATGGGATTGGGGATAAGACTTAGGTCCATAGAGGCTTAATTCTTTGAGTCCACTAGGATATGTTCACATGTCATCTTGATGGGCCTAAGTAGAACACTTAACAATACATGCATGACTCTCACAGACAATGGCTTGACTTGGACACACACCTTGCACATAGCTCAATACAGATGAGGTGGTGAAGAGGCAAAAATCCTTTGGCTTGGAGTAGCATGCAGGTGTACTACAACTAATAGGAACCACTCATCCTTGTCTAGGGAGGGAAGTGCACCTCAACATGGTCTAGTAGCATTGATGTCTAAAGATAGGAAGTTGTGGGTTGAAATAAAGCTTCAAAACAGAGATAGTCTACTGGCTCAAAAAAACTCCTTATGTATGTATTGCATCTTGTATATATGTTGTATTAATGTCATATAAAATGTAGAAACTCAAAAAAAAATGGGACAGACCTGACTGAAAATAAAATGCTTGTAGGAGTGTATATAGTTGAATAATCAAAGCTTATTCTACCGTCGCATCACATGGAAGCTCGCAGCTGGAGACTTAGCTACAATGGTTAAGTTCCACGGGATACGTGGCTACACTGATCATAGTCCATTCTCTTCTTTCCCCCTCTTCTTGAGCTGGTTGTACTTAAACTTAGAAGGGGATACCTCGTTCCTCAACGAAGGAGATGCTAGATTGGGGGTTTACAGTTACCTTATTGAGGGAGGTTGTTTCATTGCCACTTTTGAGGTGGAGAGCTATACATCACTTACACAATACAAGTAATGATTCATAGTCATTAGAGTTATGTTGACTTGTTCTGACATGGTTATTGAGGAGACCTGACCATAGAATTGTGTAACTTGAAGGTTGTTGTGTTTTGAACTTGTTTCCTAATAAGGTTCCACCAAACTAATAAGGATCAACCAAACTAATAATCCAAAGTTCTGAACGAGCTCCATACTCCAATTTTATGAAGATAAGTTTAATAATCAACTCTAATTCTTCTTTTTTCTTTTCTTTCTTTTTTATTTGAGCTTCTTTTTTCAAATAAGTGTTTGTTAAGGGACTGGCAAATGTAAAGTACAGGGGGGTGATGAATCTACGATTCTCATACTTTATTACTTTATTTTAGCAAAATCTTTTGGCAAAAAGATCTATAAATATGTGTAAATCCAATAAATTATCGTTGTACATACATTTGTTAATATAGTGTAATTAACACTATTTGTTTAAAATAAAAGAATAAAAAGAAATGAAAAAGAGAACAGGATTGTAATTATGAAATAAGTACAGACTGACCGACACCCCAAGAGAAGGTCAGTTATTGACCCGATCGACAAGGAATAAAGTAGGGGGAGAAGTGGTCCTCATATATCTTGTATATTTATCACTATTTATTTTCTATGCATATCATACCCTTATTTTATTTATCAATAAACAGACCCCAAAATAAATTATTTTCTTAACAAAACTTGTAAATAAAAATGTTTTCTAATAATAAAAATATTTGCATAACCAATTGATGTACACAATGCAAATAATACCACAAATAAAAAGCCCTAAAAACAAAACTTAAAAGATAAACTCCATCTCCATATGAACTCGAATTCTCCCACACTAATATTTATCGTCCGCTAAATTAAATTATCTTTAAAATGAGTGTGGTTTCATGATTTTTAGAGTTTCTATGTAAAAGTTGGCTTTTTTAGTATATATAGCTATACGGTACCTATACCTCTACATATTTATTTAACTTTGTACATAATTTGTGTATATTGTATTTTTAATACTTGTATATATTCCTCGTACTTTTATAAAATTAAAATAAAAAGCATAAAATACATAAGTACAAACTCTAATTGTATAAATAACCACACATGTATATAATGCACCAATACCCATTCATTTAACATTTATATTTAATGTCTAAAAATAAAATAAAAATTATTTTATATTCCATGAATTATATTTTAAATAATTATAATGTAAAATAAAATGTACTTGTGTAAAAACAATAGAAAAATACATACATATATATATATATGTATATTATACCTATATATATTACACTATATTGTAAATAATGTATATATGAATTAATACAAATAATTAAAAATAACAGAAAAATATCTTAAAAATAACTAGCATTTAATTTTATTCATTTTTAATTTTAAAATCAATTACTATTTTTATTTAATATTATCTGATTTGTGGAATTGGAATGTTCAGATTGGCTAACCCAGGTTTGTTGACCAACGTCAACCCCTCCTCTTAGCCGGGTCAGACCCGACTCCTTGTCATTGGAGACATTTCTCAACTTTCTCCAGCCTGAATCCAACCATCATTCTCCTTGAAATTCAGACCCCTAGATTCCTCATAGATCTGTGATCCTAGCGGATCGCTAGATGGGTTCGAATCACCCTAGGGTTTCACGCTACCTCTCGATCTCTCTAGACCATATGGTTGCTTATAAATATGCTCCTTCGCCTCCACAACTCCTCAGCTCATACCTCGCGCCACATTGCCACTTATCCACCTTCAGGATAGTAACAAGATCCCAGAGAGTTCCTTTAGAGCTTTATTTGGAGCCGTGGTAGCACGTTGCTCATATGTGGTTGGAGACCACCGCGTGCAACCTCTCTTTCCCGATGTCGTAAGCTCGAGGCCAAGATCTTGCCTACACCTCTACCTCACTTAGATGATCTTTGTATATGACTCAAATATCACTCCTTTACTCTATTTCACCCCTTTTGATTTGATTCCAGTTCATCATAGAAGCCTACCATTTTTGCTCCGACCGTCACAACCGAAGCTCCATCTCCGACAACACTCACACAAATCGATCCACCATCTCACCATCACCCTCTATATGTAACATGATCCCCCTATATCTTGTTTACTGGGGCAAAATAAGGGCAGGTCTCCTCCCCCAATTTCGTTGGAGATCCATTAAGCACCCCATACCGCTTCACTTCCTTTTAGCAGCTAATAACTGTGGTCGAGGAGTCATCTTCAAGCTGAGACCCTCTTTGCAGGTTATGCAAGCACGAGCGATTCGATTTGAGCCTCAACATGAGAGGTGGAGCACCTCTTGGTGGTAGAGCTTCATCACGACCATCCTATCGTTCACCATTCCATCCAGGGGCCCCAGTCGACGTTGAGCACCTCAACGAAGAGGGTGGTCCTTGTCACAATCCGATCAGCCATCTGGATCATTATACATTCATGATTGAAATTTGTCAGGGCCATGTTCTTCCAACATGCTCTTCTGTCGTTTGTTCTAGAGCCGAAGCCCCATATTTGATCTGAGCCTTTTTTTCACGCCCGAATCCTAGCGCTCAGATTATATTTGGGCCCCATCCATGTCGCATGCTCCCGCCAACTTCTTAAACCATTAGATCATAATTAGCATGGCAGATTTGATTGCACGTCGTTGACATAACTTTTGGTGCGGGATTTTCGGGTTTTTATTTAGATGAAAATAATGTGCATTGTCGTTTCAAACCAAAAATCCTCAACAAAAAATTTATTCTCAAGTAGGAATTAATTGAAAAAATGTAGCAAGTGAAAATTGTGATTTAATTAACCTGTATAGCAATAGGATCAAACTCGGGGAGGATACAAATACCGGTGGTTATTCTAATAATCAAAAAAATAAATGATAAGAATAAGAATTTCAAATGTAAATTATCTTGGTTTTTGTGAGATTTTATCTTTTTAATTTTTATCAAATTTTTTTTAGATTTTATTTTTATAATTTTCATTGGTTTTTAGTTTTTCAAATTTTTATTTTTCAAAGAATTATTATTTAAAGAAAATTTATAAATGAAAAAAATGTAACCTTTTGGATTTTTCAAAAAAAATGATTAAAAAGGTCATGATAAAATATTTTTTGTGTTTTATACCTTTATAATGTTTTTTGGTAATTTTCAAATATTTCTCATGTTTTTATAGATTTTATAAAATCAGAAATTGAAATAAAGTTAAACAGTGAATGAGCAGGGATATTTTGCAATTTAAAATTATCAAATCAACTCAAAAATAATGAATTTATTATTCCTAAAAACTATGAGAAATTATCTACGAAAGGAACTGAAATCAAAATTTTTTGAATTTTCGACAATTTTATATAATTTTTATAAAATTGTTAATACTTTGTAATTTTTGAGTTTTAAAATAATTAATGCGTTAAATTTATGCAGGAAATTAAATACACAAAAAGAAATTTAATCTATTTTTTGGAATTTTCGACGCATTATTTAAATTTTTTTGAATTGTTTTAATGTCAAACACTGAAAAATACTTTGTTTCTTTATTTTTTAGTAATAGCAAATAGAAATAAAATACAATGTAAAAATTACTCTATGAAGAGACATAAATCAAGAGTCTAACTTAATTTTTTGAGAATTTAAATAACGTTTATTCTAATGATAAAATCCAAACAAAATAGAGTCTAGAAATACAGAGACTTAAAATGTAAATTTTCATTATTGCATGAAAAATAACAATTAATAAAAGATATGGAAAAGTTGCAATTTACCTAAGTAACTGCCTGTGCTGCACGTGCTTGAACTGGAGGCGGGGGTCTCTTCACAATTTTAAAAACTTGGGGGTGCATCTTTGCTATTTACCTAAAAGATAATAGGATTTTCGGAGGTTGTTCTTCATTATGTTCCACTCTCGGAAATGAAAGAATCTGGAGTTATTAATGAATAAAATATTGTGGAATCCAAAGTGGCTCTAGTTTACGGTCAGATTAAATGAGCCGCTAGGAGCTCATGTGAGAGTTGGTTTGACTGCCCTAACCATGGCGGAATATTTCTGGGATGTTGATGAGCAAGACGTACTTCTATTAATTGACCTAGAAAGAAGACTGCGTCTATATTATATATAAATATATATATATATGTATATATGTATAGCCGAGGACTCGGTGATTCACACATGCTAGAATCTTCCTCAACTGACATCATTCTCCTCTCCTGATCTCATCCCCACCTTTGCTTCTCAAGTAGAACTAGCAGATTAGACCTCTGCCCTGCATATTCTAGTTTGCCAATATCACTATTTTCCTACTACCAAACCCCCTAAAATGCCCAAAGGTAGAAAGTCAAGCCCTTGCCTGGCCCCCAGATATTGCAGTAAAAGTAATACATGCAGGCGCATCAATTGATCAAGTTCCTATTGAAATAGGATCTATACAAGGAAAAGCACTTGCCATTCGTTGGTTATTAGGAGCATCCTGAAATCTTTCGGGTCAAAATATGTCTTTCAATTTAAGTTCCGAATTAGTAGATGCTACAAAGGGAGTGGCAATGTTATACGTAAAAAGGTAGAGAGTCATAAAATGGCAGAGGAAAATATTGCTTTTGCACATTTTTGTTCATCCATGAGTACTCGAAATCTCACTTATAAGATTCCATTGTGGAGGAATCGCCCACAATTTTTTCTGAGGAATTGGTCATGATATAACTGATCCATGCATAATATCATGAAAAACAGATACAAATGTTGGGAATAAAAGGGGAAGGGGTGCCACCCCTTCCTCCCTCTCCAAGTAGTGGAGGGAACCGCCCCTTCTTCTCCAAGCCAAAGGAGCGGCGACGATGATCAAGGACGGTAGTACATCCAAGCGAATCAAAGGTAGCTTGATTCTTCACCGAGCTGCATGAGAGCATAAGATGAGGAGAAGAAAATTTGAAGGAGACCAAGCTTTGAAAAAAATCTGCATAGACTTTTTGTTATTTATTTATAGCATTTGAGCTCTTGTAAAAGGATACTATATATCTTGATTGTGGGGTCCGTTTCTCCAAGTATTGGTGCACTTGGGGGACCTCACCGGTTTTGTTTTTTTATCGCCTTATTTTTCCTTTGTTTCACGCAGATCACGTGAGCTATCTATTGATTGCTTTAATTATTTTAGTTGAGCTCGGTAGAACTAAGGTTCAAACACCCTTATATTGTTCCTATAGATTACATTTAGACTTAGTCAAATAAAAAGTTAACTTAATTGGATTAGAAACCACGCACGTGAGAAGTTGCATACAGCACTCGTAGGACCCATTGTTGCTGGCACCGAGCGACATCCAAGACTGGACTCTGGTCTCTCTTTTGATTAGTCAACTCCAGTTCTTCTTGTAATAGAACTATCATCTTAGGACATTTTACTTGCATCATATAGGTTAGTTTATTTTTCTGTATTTAAATTCTATGCGGGTTCCTTGCATGTGAGTGTTGGCGACAAGTTACACATCTCTAACCCATGTATGCATCATTGTTTTTAATTGTGCATTGGATTTTCTGTTTTCCTCCGTCTATTTTGGAATAAAGGAAATCAGAAAGTACGCTAGATGTGTCTTTATTCAAAAATATCAAAAAATTGAAAATTAAAAAAATGGGACTGCTAATATCACTTGGACCCTCAAAATTAAACGTAATTGACTCACATCATTGTATTGGGAAAGCAATCCCCTCATTGTATTCATATTTCATTTGCCACATACACACTAAGCATTAGTTCTCCAATTCCATGCCTTCTTACTTGTTTGTACAACTTTGTATTTGATCACCTAACACAGAATTTGACAAGATAATTGACCAAACCTTCACGGTCTTCACATTGTGTTGAGTTGGTGAATTTGGGATTTGTATTTTATTTGTTTGTGTTTGGTGTTGAGTTTCTTACATTTATTTTCTCACGATGATTATAAATCACTTAAAAAAATCACCATCGCACATATTTTTCCTCCTTCCCACCCTTAACTTTGAGGGTTAAATCCTGTCCAATATTTCCCAATCTCAGATTCCTTAGCAGGTTAATGAAGTCTTCGATCTTGACCAAGATTTCTTTGAACCTCATATTCATTATCCATTGGACGGTTTTTCTTTTACTTCGAGAGAGAACCCGTTATTTGAATATAATCATTAGTTCTCTCCCTCGAATCATCTTGATTTCTAACATCTCCATGAGGGTATTTGTGGGCAGTGTTTCTGTACTCGGTTTCACTCCCCGATTGTGTATTTGATCTGTCAGATCACGAGATTGAGTCTTATGATTATTCCGAGTTTTCTGATTCTTCCTATACTTCTGATCTTTCTATGTTTGATATTTCTTCTCTCCTTGATGACCCTAGAAAGGAAGAGCTGACCCTTGAGTTATTCAATTCTATACTTGATCTCTCTTCATTACATGAATCAGATATCATCCTTCTTATTGAGTCTCCTAATGCTGACCTTCCATACATTTTTGATACAGTGATTAACGTGGAGGATTCCATGACAAATCATTTTTTCTCCACGTTTCATTTTTCAGCTCCACACATTCACTCCATTCTGACCTTGAGCAAAAGCTCTCATTTGTGCTACTAATGCATGACTTGACTTCCTCTTATATTTACTTGATAGAAGACACCCATCCGATTGCTCATCTAGGTGTTACTGTTCACACTATTGACCACGTTGTTGGTCTCACACCGAGACAACGTCGACAGTATGGTATTCACATTATAGATGTCGTCCTAAACCTTGATACTTCGTTGTCCTAGTCTTTGCGCCCAACTAGGGCCATAAACTCTAGCGCTTATTGAGAGGTACCTCAACTATGTCTACCTTGTATATATGTGTATTGTCTTGATTTGCTCCTTCTTCCGTTTATCATTCACATTTTTTATGTATATATCTGTGTGCTATACTTAGGATGCAATTTATCCTAAGTATATGGGAGGTGAATGATTCTGTTGTTCATATTCATCATGTTAATCGCTCCTATTGTGCCTATACTTAGGGATACTCTACCCTAAGTGTAGGGGAAGTGATGTTGTTCATATAATCTCTTTTGCATTTTTAATCTTTTTATCTCTCGTTTGGTCCCCAACTTGTTGATATTCTATACTTAGGACTATTCTACCCAAAGTATAGGGGGCAAAATGAGTCGTTGAGTCTGTCAATTCTTTTCATCGATTTTTCCGTTTACAGTCTTATATACTTAGGATTAATTAGTCCTAAGTATAGGCGGATCAACGACTTCTATTCATTCTTTGAGTCGTTGTTGTATGGTGTTCTTTTCAAGTTTTTTTGCAGCTCTTTGACCACTATGAGGATATAGTTTGAGCTAAGTATACGGGGTGTCGTATATACTGTATATATTATAGACATAACTCGTACTTGTACAATATGATTATTTTTTGGATATGTATATAAATACGTAAAATCCACGTGTGTATATAGACTTGGGTCAGCTTTCATCTTAATAAAAAATACAACAAAAAAATTAAAAAACAAACAAATCAAAAACAAATAAACAAAAAACAAACAAAAAACAAACAAAAAATAAAAATAAAAACAAAAACAAAAAAAATCCTCTAAAAAAATTGTGTAATGTGTATATACGTGCATATATTTTAGTAACCCTTTTTCTTTTAAAAACTAAAAATGATCTCTAAAAATTTGCTTTCTTTATATTTCTTGCATTGCATGTGCATTTTTCAGGATAATTGATATTTAAACTAAGTCTGGAATAAAATTGAAGAATGGAGCATAGTTGGACCTTAATCCATTTAATTTCAGAGGAACCTTAAAAGAACAGGAGTTGAGACTTTTCAGGTCCTAGCGACTTAATTCTTTGAGTCCATAAAACCATGTTCACATGTCGTCTTGATTAGTCTACGTATAATATTTATAACACACATTATTCTTCGAGACTATGTATCTTGGACAAGAACTCTACATGTAGCTCTTCATGGAAGAGGGAGTGAGGAGGCAAAATCTTTTGGCTTGAGGTAGCACACAGGTATGTAATAACTACTGGGAATATATGTCTTCCTTTGGGGAGGTTAGTGCATCTCAACCTGATCTGGTAGCATTGAGGTCTAAAGACATGATGATGTATGGTTGCAATAATACTGCAAAAGAGGGATAGTCTACTAGCTCAAGAGGAAAAACTCCTTATGTACATGTTGTACCCTCTATATATTTGAAAAAAAGAAAAAATGCATAATCTCCAAAACTGTACAGGCCTGATTGAAAAGTAAAATGCTTGCTTGAGTGTATATACTTGTATAAAAAAAGAGAGCTTCAAAGTAAATTTCTGTAAGCTTGTAGGTGGATGACTTGCCTACACTGGTCATGCATCTAAGGATAGGTAGCTACACTGGTTATCATCTATTATTTTCTCGATCTCCTCTTCTTGAGATAGTTGTAGATGAACTTAGAAGGGAATATCCTCGCTCTCAATGAAAGAGTTGCTAGACTGGGGGACAAGAATTACCTCGTTGAGAGAGGTTGTTCCGTTGCTACTTTTGAGATGGGGAGATATATTTCTCTTACACCGTACAAGTAAATATTCATAGTCATAAGAATTTGTGTATATATACTTGTTCTGACCTGACTGTTGAGGTGACATGAATAGCAGTCTTATGGAACTTCAAGGTTGTTAGGTTTTAAATACATTTCCCAATAAGGCTCCATGTGAAACCTCGTATTTTTTATCCAAAAATCTGGAGTATTTTTGCATCTAAAAAAATCAAATAGTCATTTTATTTCGTAGATCTCATCGAGATCTTTCCAACGAGCCCAAGAATATCTAATTCTGACATCCCTAGCCCAAGATATCGATGTTTTACGTTGGACGATCGAGATCCATATATGGATCCGAACCAGATCCAAAGATGAATCCATTTACACATCTCCTTCTATAAATAATCTATGATAGATTGCCCTCTCCAAAACCTAGCCACCATATCCTCCCCGCTCATTGGATCATCACCACTTTGGGCTGAATTGGTTGACGGAGGGTCGTCGTCGATATCGGAGAAGAAGCTCCGATCGAAGATCCACGACCACCATCACGTTGGAAAGCTCGAGTGCACCTTTATACACGTATTCACGGTAGGATAGTTTAATGGAAATATCATTTTAGTGTGAGAGTAGATCACGAGGGAACATCCTCAGAAGTAACGATGAATACCTCCTGATGAATCTACATTTCATCATCTTTATTCTATCATTTTTGCCTTAAAAGCCTTAGTAAATGCGTGTAAATAGCGTTAATTTAGTCATTTTAGCATTCATGCATCATTGTGTAAATAGTGTATAAAATGCGGTTTTTAAAGTCAAAATTATAGAATAAAGAAAAGAAAAGAAAAAGAATAAAATATTGTAAATATTTTATGACCCAAAACCTCGAGACCTAGGCATCTCGATGACTAGGTCGACAAGGAATAAAGTGGGGGAGATAAGGGCCAAAATATAATAAAAATACCTTAATTCTTTATTCATGTTGGGACCTATTTTTGGTTTCTCTTTTTATATTTCAAATAAAGAAACGTTGAACATAAAAGTTGTAGATAATTAAATAAAAAATATAAAATTAATTTCATCCAAAAATAATGTACAGATAAAAAGTTATGATCTGAATAAAATTCCATAATATCAACTTCCCAGACCTGTATCTCTCAAATAAAACTACAAATGTATCAAACTCACCTTTAATTGTATATAATTTTTGATAAGATATTTAATGAAGGTGGTTTCGTATTTTGCGGAGCTACAATTTGAAAGTTGAGTTTTGGACCCCTCTTGTATACTTGTATAGATTAAAATATTCATTTTATTATTTATTCATCATTTTACAAGTTTATATTTTTATAATTTTGTAAATATTATTTATGATATATGGGTATAATAAAATAGGAATGAAAACATGAAGAAAATGCCAAAATAAAATACATGTATATCATACCTAGGTATAATACCTGTAAATATATCTACATAGAATATACTTCAATTGTATTAAGTATGCAAAACACATCAAAAAATAAAATAAAAATATATTTAAGTATATAATATTTTATAAATTTATAAAATAATAAACAAAATAAATAAAATTAAATATACAAAATAAAAATGAAATGTTTAAATATAAAAAGGTAACTTGTATTTTTATACCTTGAAAAAAATATAAATCATAATAAAATAATTCATAAAATAATATACATTTTTTATTTTTAACTAAAAATTAATAAATTCGTTTTCTATTTTTATTTGAATTTACAATTTTTTTCCAGAGGTTTTTCCTTGTTGGTCCACGTGGACTAACCAGGTGGTCTGGACCGTTGACCGAAGGTCAACTGTCTGTCCCCCTCTGGACCCTGTCAGACTGCATTTTTTGCCATTTTTGTGGATTTTTTGAGGCTAATCCTTTCACCTTTTTTCGATGTGATCTTCATAACTTTTTATCGTCGTGGATCCATGATACACGCCCTTGTGTTATCTCGATCCATGTATCACTGACGTGCCCTATATTCATCGTTCTTTACGCCTCTTCGGTCCGCTTCTTCAAAAGATCCCTTCTCCTCCATTTCAAAAATCGAACCCTCTTTTGACCTGATTTCCCTTCGTTCTCTCAGTCCCTGGATCGAGTGACATGACAGGAAGCTCTCCGGTTGTCGAGAGGCGAGGTTAGGCGGGCCGAGGAGCGGCCCCACCCATCTCCGCCCACCTTGGTCGTGAGGTACCGATCCCAGGCATCTCCTCCCAAGAGGTTCGTTTTCACTGTTTTTCCTTGCATTCCTAGTGTAGAATTGGTCTTGAGTTTATTCCTTGTGTTTTTTTATGCTTAAATCGCCCTAAGAAGTTGTAATCACCAAATTCGACGTTAATCAGAGCTCGCCTCCGGCGAACATCTACCGTGTTCCTTCTTGTCATTATGCCGCGCCACCACCTCTTTTCGCAACACTTCACGTTCTGCACCTTCGTCCGCAAACCCTCCAACCTCTGGTCAAGTTCGTGGCCGGAGAAGCCCCTCCATCTACCCCATGCAGGAGGAACAACCATTCAGCCCATCATTTTCTTTTACGTAACTGCTGGTCGAGATCCGTTCTCGAGCGATATTTCTGAACCTGCAGGTATATCGGTGCATTCCTGCAGCCATTCCCTCACCGTCTTCGACCAGCATCATCGGAGGTGCTCACGACACCACTCATATCACACACAGCAGCAGAACTTGGAGGAAGAAGGTGGGAGGGGCAGTAGATAGCAGCCACCATTGGATGCCATCCCTGTCCTCCCATCTCAACCATCCACTATATTATTGTGATTTTTGCAAAGTAAGACCCTCGAGTTTCCATTTTTGCACGCGCTCCTGAGATGCCACGTGGATAAGTTGCGGTTTTGCAGGAAACCCTTACGTTGTTGGCATATTTCATGAATTTTCTGCTCCATTTTGAATTGCAGTTTCGTAATTAGTAGTGCATATGTGCCCCTATGTTGTAACGGCTATAACTCATTCATCTGAATTATGTTTTTTGTGAGATTTGTTTGTTAGAAAGTTGTTGCAAAGATCTACATCATATACAAATGTCGAAATTTTCTGATGTACTAACTATTTATGGCGCATTTGTGAATTCAGAGTACTGATTTGGCTTTTTTTGTTAATAACTCTTTAAATACTTAATATCATGCTCATTTTTTAATATGTTATAGGAATTCGTGGGTCTGAATTGGTGTTCATATTTCATCAAAATATATTGTGATTTGTGTCCTATAGAATTTCTAAAATATTTTGAGTTATTGATTTATTTCTAGAACATCTTCCATCTATTTGAAAATCTAAAAATATGCCAGTCTATCCCTGAGCTTGATCTACATTTAAGGATTTTTGTTGTATTTTTATCCTGTTTTTTGAATAGTCAAAAAAATAAAAAAACATCATTTCTACCTTCCTACTGTCTTTTATTTCTAATATATTCATTCTCTTTTTGAAAAATTCCCAAAAATATATATTTTGTTTATTCTTGTGTGTTTTATCTTCAGACCAAAAATCACTAAAAAATACAAAATAAAAGTCCTAAAAATTACAAAACCCCTAAAATCTCTATAAAAATATTACAAATTCATAAAAAATCAAAAAATTGTGTTTTTTGCTCGTGAATTTTCTTTATTGTATTATATTTAATTTAAGAATTTTTGACATTGTTTGATATTTTCATCTCTATTTTAATTTTGACTACATTTTTTATTCACTATTTTCAGTATTTTTGCCTTTAAAAATACCAAAAAAATGGAAAATATAAAAACAATCACAAAAAATATTAGAAAAATATAGAAAGCACAAAAATATTTTATTTCCTGTATTTTGAGTATTTATACTTTTTTTGTCTATCTCTTATCTCTCCTATATATATACATCCTATATAGTCCTATATCCTTATTAAAAGAAAAAGAAAATATAAAAATACCAAATATAAAAAGAAAATACAAACTCAGTAAATTAAAAATCAAAATATAAAAATATAATTTTAAAAATTAAATAAAAAAATATAAAATTAAAAACCCACAAAAAATAGCATATTTGCAGGCACTTGATCACGTTCATTTTTGGAGCATTATTGCCTTGATCTATCCTGCTTGTTCCCTGTGTTCGACACTCTACACTACTTGCACTATACACACATTTTGTAGAGTTGTAATAAATTTTAACTCCGCAACGCTTTTCATTGTTTCTTCTCTGTTGTGGGTTAATTGTTGTTCGAAGATCTGATTTCTTGCGGGTCGCCTCAGCGACATTGTGATCCCACCTTGTGTGGATTACTTTAGACCCATGAAAAATCGTCTTCAAGAAATGGCGCAGTTGTCGTGGAGCAACAGCGCATTGATCGATTTTTTACTTAATTGTGATTATTTGCATATACTAGCCATTCATTTATTTTCTCTATTTTTGATATATCATGTTCAGCTGTCTAACCCATCTCTTTGTTGACTTTGTGTGAGGTACCGCGGATCGAGGGAGGAGCTCTACCCTAGGCTCCTACACACCCATGTGAAGTCGACGTCAGCTTGCCTACCTAGCACCAAGGAGGCTTAGAGAATTTTTGAAGACTGAGCTCCATTCACTTTGTTGTATTTATTTTTGTAATTTAAGTGAGAGAGAGACCACTATTATAATAATACATGTACTCGAACTTTGGACATTCGGGCCCAATTTCCATGTGGTTGTTAACTTGGGGGCTCACCGTGGTTTTCACGTTTTTTTCGCATTTTTTATTTTGTTTTACTCACTTTATGTGATTGATCCCTTAGTTTTAGCATTACTTGTGATAGATTAAGGCCAAACACCTAATATATTTTCTTGTGCCTATAGTGACGTTTGGACATAGTCAAATCTAAACTGCTTCTCACTTAGTCTCGGAACCACCGCGCCGCAAGAGTTCTCCATACAACGCGTGCAAGACCCACCTTGGTGGGCACCGAGGAAACTCTAAGACCGGACACTTCGGTTCCATTCTACATCATTAGCATCAGTTCTTCATGCTAATAGCAATTTCTGAAACTCAGGGCGATTTCATCGGCTTGCATTGCAGATAGATAGGTTTCAATTCTGCTGAGCATCTTTGAATGTAGAGTGTTGGAGGCAAGGTGAGCATTTACGCTTTAGCATCCATCATTGATTTGCCGCTTGCATTGCTTTTCCGACTCTCCCTCTGATTTTGATCACCTAGGTGCTTAAAGGAATTGATTCCCCGATAGGCTCGTGCATTCTCATTAAAAATCTAAAAAAAGTGATAACCAATAAAATTGGGACTGTTAACATTACTTGACCCTCAAAATCAACTGAAAAGAAAAATCTTGTGTTCGGGCGATTAATCCCCTCATTGTCTTCGCTTTTACTTGCTCGCGCATACACTAAGGATAGTGCCAAAAACCCATTTCATCCTACTAAGTGTTTGTGCAACTTTTGGACTTCTCACCTAACTCTAAAATAGACTAGATAAAAAGACTGTATTTTACAGTCTCTACCGAGTTAAGTAGGCGAATTGTGGGTTTCTATTGTGTGTGTGTGTTTGTTTGTGATTGTTTATGTGTATCCTAGATCGCTTCTGCGCAATTGCGCCTTCTTCTCGCTTCTCTTGATTTGACCATCGTGTTCTCCCAATTATCATTTCTCCTCTTGTTTCGAGATGGCTGACTAGAGCGTATTTTATCCGGACTTTGTGGATCCCTCGTTCACTCATGCCAGTCCATCTCCCTTTTTCTAGGAGGACTTTGCTTTTGACTTTTGTACATATCCGCCTCAGCCGCAGTATCAGGACTCGGACTTCTACCCATATCCACCACCACCCCCACATTTTCCACCTTCACATCCACTTGAGATAGATCTGTTGGAGTCACCTTTCATGGAGTCCACCCTTGAGCACTTGACCCAGATGTTGGATCATATGAGACAGAGGATTGACCACCTCACTAGTACAAATAAGAGAGACCATGATATTCCACTATTTGATGATATGGGTTCACTCAAGGATTTCCATGAGAGCTTGCAATGGCCCAAAACACAAAAAATAGAGAAAAAATTAAAAATTCAAAAAGAGTTCGGGAGACACATGATTGAGTCAGACTATGAGGAGAGTGCCCACTTGCCAGACCCTTTGACCGCACATCCATTCACACCCAGTCACACCTTTGACCACGAGGATGCTGATGTAAAGACTGCTCTTGGCATGTCTCGTGTATATGTTGATTCCGGCTTTGTCCCTTTTATGGAGGAGGTCCAAAAATTCAAAAAAAGTTGACCGAACCCGAAGTGGTGGCCACCATTCATGAGATCATCCATGCCCCACTTCAGCAGGCCATGACTGATTTATTTGTTCCTCTTCCCAAGAAGAGAAAGTGGAGGAGCAGATCTGAGCGTCACATTTTAACCATGGCCACTGTCCATGCCATCACACACTGTCCTATTCCTGAGAAAAGGAAAACTGTCACGCCTTTCATTAGCTGCACCATCTCTGATCACACATGTGACCACAGTCTCCTCGACGATGGTGCTTCGATTAGCATATTACCCTTCTCGCTGGTACAGTCTCTTCACTTAGGACCTCTGAAGAAGACCAGGATGATAGTTCAATTTGCTGATGGATCTATCAAGAGGTTGAAGGGTATCTGGAAAACATCGTCGATTAAGGGCACGAGCTACAACGTTGATTTTGTCGTATTGCCATGGAGACCTCCACAGGGGAGCACTCTAATCATCCTCGGACGACCATTCCTCGCCTCTGCGATGGTCGTTATTGATTATGGATCAGGAGAGATTCGCTTTTGTCATGTTGACAAGAGCAAAGTATTGATCACCGCACCCATAGTTGACCAGAGATCTGCACCTGATACACCTTCACCTATCTTGGCTGATCCTAAGGACCATGACCTTGATAAGACTATCAAAGAATTTTGTTGCTTATTGGATTCCACCTTGTAAAAACATTTTGATTGAAAAAAATTATTTAATTTGTGTGAAATAAAAATTTTTGAAAAAGAATTTGCAAATGGTTTGAAAAATGGTTGCAAAAATATTTGAAATATATATATATATAATGTTTGGAAAACCTTTGCAAACTGAGTTTTTAATGTGTGTACATGTTTGTAAAATTGTTTGTAAAAATTATTTAGGACTGTAATTTTCAAAATTGTTTGAAAAACCTTTGTCAAATAAGTTGAGGAATACTTACATATCACCTGAAATTCTCTATGTATGTACTTATAAAATTGATCATTTACCCTTGTAAATTCTTAAATATCTACTTCTTGTAAATATAAAATGCATCCCCGTGTAAATATTTGTACCTAGTTTTTAGCCAAAATCTTTTGATTTTCAAAAATCCCAAAAAAATTTGCAAAATTAAAATACCAAAAACATTTGAAAAACATTTTTGAAAAATCTAAAAAGTGGATATGCATCATCTTTTCAAAAACCCATAAAAAGTTCAAAATCATTGAAAATTGCATCACAATAATATTTTCTGCATAGCATATTCATAGCATTTGCATTTTTCGGATTGAGTTTGATAGTTGAACGAGTATAAGTAAAATCCGAAGATTAGAGCTTGGATGGACCTCAAATCTACCTAATTAATAGGAACCTTATAGGAACTGGAATTGAGGTACTTCAGGTCTAGTTGACTTAATTCTTTGAGGATCACGAGACTTGGTTCAATGGATTCTTGACTGCCTAAGTAGAGTATTTCAGAGTACATGCACGACTCTTGTTGATAATGAACTAACTTGGACACGTGCACCTTTCACTTGGCTCAACTCAATTGGAGTGGTGAGGGGGTTGGATTTGCCGATATGAGACGCGCACAGGTGGAAACACTTGTCCTCCCCTAGGGAGGGAAGTGCATCCCAACCCGTCCAGTGATGATGAGTTTCGAGGATAGGAGATTGTGGGTTGCAATAAAGCTTAAAAAGAGGGATAGTCACTGGCTCAATAGGAAAAACTCCCTATGTAAATGTTGTTGTATATAGTATTCAAAAAAATGCAAAAAGCAAAAACTCCAAAAAAATGGATAGGCCTGTACAAAAATAAAAATACCTACCGGAGTGTACATATGTGTATAGTCAATAAGAAAGCTTGTTCTTCAAAGTCAAAATTATGTGAGCCTGCAACTGGATGACTTGACTACACTAGTCTTGCATCCTAGGATAGGTAGCTACAGTGGCTACCGTCCATTCTTCTCTTCACCCCCTCCTCTTGAGCTGCATGCCACTTGAACTTAGAAGGGAATACCCTGCTCCTAGAGGAATGAGTTGTTGGATTAGGGAATCATTTATTGTCATATTGGAGAAGTCGGTCTCTTTGTCATTTCATTTGGGGAGAGCCACCATCACTTACACTATACGAGTCAGATTCATGGTCATAAGGGTTTGCGTATGAGTTCAAATATTTCTGACCTGGCTATTGAGGAGACTTGAGCAGAGTATGGGATTCTCGGAGGCTGTTGGAATTCAAGTTAGGTTCCCATTAAGGTTCCGCCCGCACTAAAATTCCAAAGGCACGACTTAAGCTTCAAACTTTGATTTTGTGAAGACAAGTTTGATAATCAACTTTAATCCAATGTTCTTCTTTTTCTTTTCTTTGTTTTTCTTTTCTACACTTATTGCATAAGTGTTTGCTAGGAACTAGCAAAAGCAACATCTTTATTCTATCATTTTGGCCTTAAAACCCTAGTAAATGCTTGTAAATAGCATTAATTTAGTCATTTTAGCATTCATGCATCATTGTGTAAATAGTGTATAAAATGCAGTTTTTAAAGCCAAAATTATAGAATAAAGAAAAGAAAAAGAAAAAGAAAAAAATATTGTAAATATTTTATGAGCCGAAATCCCAAGACCTAGGCATCTCGATGACTAGGTCGACAAGGAATAAAGTAGGGGGAGATAAGGGCCAAAATACAATAAAAATACATTCATTCTTTATTCATGTTGCGACCTTTCATTTTTTATACTTCAAATAAAGAAACTTTGAACATGAAAGTTGTAGATAATTAAATAAATAAAAATACAAATTTAATTTCATCCAAAAATAATATACAGATAAAAAGTTATGATCTGAATAAGATTCCAGAATACCAACTTCCCAGACCTTTATCTCTCAAATAAGAATCCAAATGCATCAAACTCACGTTTAATTTTACAAAATTTTTCATAAGCTATTTAATGAAGGTAGTTTCGTATTTTGCGGAGCTACGGTTTGAAAGTTGAGTTTTGGACCGCTCTTGTATACTTGTACATATTAAAATATTCATTTTATTAGTTATCCATTATTTTACAAGTTTATATTTTTATAATTTTGTAAATATTATTTATGATATATGTGTATAATAAAACAGGAATAAAAATGTGAAGAAAATGCCAAAATAAAATACATGTATATCATACCTAGGTATAATACTTGTAAATATATCTGCATAGAATATACTTTTATTTATTAAGTGTACAAACACATCTGAAAAATAAAATAAAAATATATTTAAGTATATAAAAATATTTTATAAATTTATAAAATAATAAACAAAATCAATAAATTTAAATATACAAAATAAAAATAAAATGTTTAAATATATAGATGTATATACCTATATAGGCCTAAAAAGGTAACTTGTATTTTTATACCTCGAAAAAATAAATAAAAATCATAATAAAATAATAAAAACTTTTTTATTTTTAACTAAAAATTAATAAATTCATTTTCTATTTTTATTTGAATTTACAATTATTTTTCCAGAGGTTTTTCCTAGTTGGTCCATGTGGACCAACCAAGTCGTCTGGACCGTTGACCGAAGGTCTACTGTCTGACCCCCCTCTGGACCCTGTCAGACTGCATTTTTTGGCCGTTTTTGCGGATTTTTGAGGCTAATCCTTTCACCTCTTTGCGATGTGATCTTCACGACTTTTGATCCTTGTGGATCCATGATACACGCCCTTACGTTATCTCGATCCCTGGATGACTGACGTGCCCTAGATTCATCGTTCTTTGTGCCTCTTCGATTCGCTTCCTTAAAAGACCCCTTCTCCTCCATTTCAAAAATTGAACCCTCTTTTGACCCAATTTCCGTCCATTCTCTCAGGCCCTGGATAAGCGACGTGACAGGAAGCTCTCCGGCTGTCGAGAGGCGAGGTTAGGCGGGCCGAGGAGCGGCTCCACCCATCTCCGGCCACCTTGGCTGTGAGGTACCGATCTTGTGCATCTCTGCCTTAGAGGTTCGTTTTCACTGTTTTTCCTTTCATTCCTAGCGTAGAATTAGTTTTGAGTTTATTCCTTGTGTTTGTTTTATGCTTAAATCACCCTAAGAAGTCGTAATCACCATATTCAACGTTAACCGGAGCTCGCCTCCGGCGAACATCCACCGTGTTCCTTCTTGTCGCGACGCCACACCACCACCTCATTTCGCAACATTTCACGTTCTGCACCTTCGTCCACAACCCCTCCAACTATATTATTGGGATTTTTGCAAAGTAAGACTCTCAAGTTTCCATTTTTGCACACCCTCCTGAGATTCCACGTGGATAAGTTGTGGTTTGGCTAGAAAATCCTTACATTGTTGCCATATTTCATGAGTTTTCTACTCCATTTTGAATTGCAGTTTCGTAATTAGTATTGCATTTGTGCCCCTGTGTTGTAATGGCTATAACTCGCTCATCTGAAATCTGTTTTTTGTGAGATATTTTTTGTTAGAAAGCTGTTGCAAAGATCTACATCATATACAAAATTCAAAATTTTCTGATATACGAACTATTTATGACGAATTTATGAATTCGGAGTACTGATTTGGCTTTTTTTGTTAATAACTCTTTAAATACTTAATATCACTTGCTCTTTTTTGGGTATGTTGTAGGAATTCGTGGGTCCGAATTGGTATTCAAATTTCATCAAAATATATTGCGATTTGTATCCTATAGAATTTCTACAATATTTTGAGTGATTGATTTATTTCTAGAGCATCTTTCATCTATTTGAAAATCTAAAAATATGTCCGTTTGTCCCAAAGCAAGGATTTTTGTTGTATTTTTATCCTATTGTTTGAATAGTCAAAAAAATCAAAAACATCATTTCTACCTTCCTATTGTCTTTTATTTTTAATATATTCATTTCCTTTTTGAAAAATTCCCAAAAAAATACATTTTGTTTATTCTTGTGTGTTTTATCTTCAGACCAAAAATCACTAAATTATAAAAAGAAAACTCCTAAAAATTACAAAACCCCTAAAATCTCTATAAAAATATAACACATTCATAAAAAATCAAAAAAAAATGTGTTTTCTGCTCCTGAATTTTATTTATTGTATGATATTTATTTTAAAATTAATTTAAAGAATTTTTCACACTGTTTGATATTTTCATCTCTATTTTAATTTTGACTACGTATTTTATTGACTATTTTCAGTATTTTTGCCTTTAAAAATACCAAATAAAATTAGAAACAATATAGAAAAATCATAAAAACATTAGAAAAATATAGAAAGAACAAAAATATTTTATTTCCTGTATTTTGAATATTTATACTTTTTTGTCTATCTCTCATCTCTCTTGTATATATACATCCTATATAGTCCTATATCCTTATTAAAAGAGAAATAAAATATAAAAATACAAAATATAAAAGAAAATACAAAATCATTAAATTAAAAATGAAAATATAAAAATATAAAATTAAAAATTAATAAAAAAAATATAAAATTAAAAACCCACAAAAAAAACATATTTGTTGGCACTTGATCACGTTCATTTTTGGAGCATTACTGCCTTGATCTATCCTACTTGTTCCCTGTGTTCGACACTCTACACTACTTGCACTATACACACATTTTATAGAGTTATAAGAAATTTTAACTACGCACCGCTTTTCATTGTTTGATCTCTATTGTGGGTTAATTGTTGTTCGAAGATCTGATTTCTTGTGAGTCGCCTCAGCGACATTGTGATCCCGCCTTGTGTGGATTACTTTAGACCCGTGAAAAATCGTCTTCAACACCTCCATCTTGTTGTTGGTTTCCACATCTTTTGTTCCCATTTGCTTGAACATACTTGGAGCTTTGGTTATTCTTATTATGTTATTCATATACTAATAATGATGCCCCTTTACCTCATCGTTTGTTTAATATGATTACAATGGTCCTTTGATAACATCTTTTCATGGATACTTATTTTCATTCAAAACATTTCTCTTGAATCGGTTGAGGATAGTTTTGATGATCTTGGAATATGTCTGCTCCATATGAATGAAAATTTTGTCCTCGCTCTCATGTCGTTACACGCATTTGGTTATATGTGTTATTCGTTTTCTTTTGTAGATGTTATTACGAGATTATTAACATTGCATTGTAGATAATGATGTCCAAGGTTTTGTTGAGAAGATCATACATACATGACATAACATTACGTTGGGATTATGGCCCTCATCTAAAGTTATGTTCTCATAACGCCTCCTGCTAATATATAATTATTGTGAAATATGCCCTTTAATTTCATTGCTTATGACCTTAAATCTATAAAACTTAGGCCGTTACACCTTCATATGAATTTTCTCGTAAAAGTAAATAGGGAAGTCAAATAGGTTCTTTCCATCATCAAGTGACGTTGTGACGTTTCATCAATCTCTCAAATCCATTTGCATGCATTATGTTATTACAATCTTAATGAATCTATGCTATTAGGAATGATAATTACTTCATGCAATGATGACCTCATCTTTAACGTAGGATGCATTTATATTATATACATTGTGTTATGTTTCTACTAAAGGACGAGGATTAATTAATGCTATAGGTTAAGTGGCCATTATTAGTAATTCCCTCTCTCTTCATGGGTGCTTAATCGCACACAATTCATCAAAGGGTGAAGATGACAATTATATTCTCGTGTGAAGTTTTCATTTGCATGTTATTGGATTTTAGATGTCCAATCCCAAAGGAAGTTACCTTCCAGGTTAAGGACCATGTAAGGATCAGCAAAGTTCTCAGTCCTCGCAACAACTCTAAACAATTGGAAAGTTACTATTAGATATAAATAATTGCATACATAAATCATGATTAATTTAAGTTGCAAGTTCCAATGATCCTATATGTATGGAAATTTCTTCTGTTATTTGTATTTGAAGAGAATTGTGATATATAACAATATGTGTCGGATTATTTTATATTGTTGATCAATTAAAAGTTAAGGTTTTCAAACACAGTTCACATGTAATGGTCATTAAACAAATATACAAGTTATTATGTTATGACCAATACTAATATTAGTAATTATAACTATGTGGTATGCGCGGATGAACATGCATGTAATGATTAATCTATTAATAGGATGTTGGTATTAATCTAATAATAGGATGTTGGCATATCACAAAGGTTTTTGGCTTTAATTATCTTTTCATAGGTGAGATCTCACAATGTTTTGGTAGATGGAGTTAGGTACCACAAGGTACTGGGCATGCACCCTTGAGCTCCGGGTAGATGCCATGAAGGTTGCGACCCAAACGGATGAGTTAGGTGATGCGTTGCACCTAGCAACCTGGTATCATCCGGAGTCGCTCGACGGAGTTGTCAAGTGACACGGTTGGCATTCTTGGTTTCTTACTTATACATGATTTTAATACTCGACTTAAAGTTATATGTGGTTGCATCTAATTTTACTTCGAGTATTATTATTATGAGAGGTGTTCCGGGATATGGTTTGAAGTTGGATAATTTGAGGTTTAGACCTTTTCATGTTCTAGTTGGATAGAGGTACTTGGAGGCTTAACCAAGATGAATTTCAAGTTCCCGCGTAGCGGAGGCCTACAAGTTGCATACTTGCATGGGCTAAAATAATATGAGAAATTATTAACGATCGGATGTTGAAAATTTTATATCGCTGTGGACTCTAACCAACTTGTATAAATATCAAGATCATTGTGGTAGTACTTAAATGATTATTATATAAATAAATAAAATTAATTAATACGTTATCGATCCAATTCATATTGTTTTTCTCAATTTCTACGATATCTGCATATGTTAGTTGATAGAGTTGAGTGCATATTCGTTACCTACCCCTACTTTAGTTATTAGAGTGTTTCTTTCGTTACTGGGCAATTGCTCATAACATTACCCTCGTGTTAACCAAACAGGTGTATCTGAGCACGAACCTCAATAGTAATGACCTTTGTGGAGATCAGACTTCCTACATTGTACTTGCTTCAGACATGGTGCATCCTACTTAGAGTATTTTATTTATTACTGCATTATTTTCATATGTTATTTGAGAGACAATGTAATGAGATAATTGGAGAACTTCTTCTGTAAATTTACAAATTTTATATTGTATCTCATTTCGTGTGGACATGGACTTGACCATTATTATCAATGAGAATAGATGTTGCTTTTTACTTTCTATTTTATATGTTATACATTTTTCAAATGTTGATCCAATGTCCATAAGATAGTTTGATGAGTATCATAGATCGTGGGCGTATTTGGACCGTAGGTCCGACTCTCTTGTCCTGTCGGTTTCGGTAGCCGGAGGGGCGAGGCATCACAGATGGTATAAGAGCCTGATACTCCATTCTCTCTTTTGCATATTAGGATATTAACAGTATTTGAAATATAAATATAGTTACAAGTCTTCTGACTTTGCATTAGTTAAGGAGAATACATCAAGTCTTGTTTAATGTGTCCATTATCTCTCTAACCAGAGAAATAATTTCCAATATAATTCGCCTCGTGTTGACCCAGATGTTGCACTACAGTTGGCCTTAATAGTTTAGGCAGTGCAGGGTATACATCAATGTCATGAGGTATTGGAGCAAAGGCTCCTTCAGTGAGATGACGCATCGTATCAGCCCTCTCGTGAGGAGGAGGATAATGTTCATCCTTCGGTGTCTCTGGACCCAAAATGATCAACGGACCTAGAGGTTTTGTAATAACATCAGACGACCTATGCAGCATATCAGAAGGTGCCACAATTCTTTTTTACCGGCACACCAGATGAGGTTGAACTATGGATGGATCACGTATCCTATGTGTTACGGATGATCCATGCTCCTGAAGAGTCTTTGATTACATTCATGGAATTTTCACTAGCAGGCTATGTCGAATATTGGTGGTACGTCACCAAAGAACATTTGAAGGATCCCATAACATGGAAAATATTTCTTGACGAGTTTTATAGTCAGTTCTATCCTGATCACTGGGTTAAGGATCAGAGGAGGTTATTTGCTGAGCTGAAGCAGGGGTCAATTATGGCCCAAGAATACCTCATTCGCTACACTAAACTCTCCTGCCACTCATCAACGACTACTGCTTTCCCTTAGGTTAATTTACATAAGTTTATCCAGGGATTGCGTGACGAGGTGCAACACCAGTTGTCTGCATTAGATTTCACTTCCATCAAGGAGGTAGCTACTAAGGCTACCAAAATGGAGGCAATTGAGAGTCTTCTTCAGGGGAGACCATCACAATTCCAGGCACATCAGTCAAGTAGATCTACTCGCCGAGATTTCTACAAAGCTTGTAGAGAGTATTGTTTCCACCCAGTGGCGACCACTCCTACCGTTAGCATGTTTGTACCTACACCTACCTTGGGGCAGGGCTTGGTGAGTCGTGGTATTACTTCCTTCCTCTCTTCTACACACCCCCAGAGTCGCAAGACAGGAGGTGTTAGCTATGTCTCCGGAGGCTCCTTTTCTCAGCCAAGAGATCCAAGGTGTTTTCACTGCCAGCAGCCGGGCCATTTCAATGTCAAGTATCCCTTAATTTCCAAATGCTTAGGTGTCCATCAATCAAGTTTATGACCGACTTTCTCATCTGTACAGTCACATGGATCAGTTTCCATTATGGAGGTCACGGCTTTCAGTGTCCTCCACCACGACCAACCTTCAGTGCTGCAGGTTCTAACACCCCACCACAGCCTCAGGGACAATTGAATGCAATCACATAGGAGCAGGCCCATGCCTCAGGAGCTGTAGTGCAAGGTATGATTTCAGTGCATGGTATATCCTTACACGCCTTATTTGATTCAGGAGCTACATACTCATTTCTAGCATATCGAATAGTATCCAAGTTAGATAAAGAACCAGTATGTGCTTCATCCCCTTACTACATCAAGGGCCAATTGGGAAATTATTCATAGTGCGACAAGCAGTGGAGAATGCAGCAGTGCATATTGGCGGGCACCTGATGCCAGCATATCTTTTACTCATTCAGTTAGAAGATTTTGATATCATCTTAAGTATGGATTGGCTCGAGCAACATCGCATGTACCTTGATTGCTTCGAGAAGATGGTAGTGTTCCATCTCCTAGGCATACATGCCTTTTAGTTTGATGGATGTATCCCAGATAGCGATATATTATATGTATCGGCATTGAAGGTCCAACATTATCTCAAATAGGGTTGCATAGGTTTTCTCGCCTATATTGTGGAATTACCTGCCCAGGATCGCATTATTGAAGATGTCAGAGTTGTGTGGGATTTTCCTGACATATTTCCAGAGGAGTTACCTAGACTACCACCAAGGAGGGAGATCGAGTTAGAGATCACCTTGATACCCGATACACAACCCATCTCCATCCGTCCATATCGAATGGCATCAGCCGAACTCAGGGAACTCAAAGTACAACTACAAGAGTTGTTGGAAAAGGGATTTATCCATCCCAGTACATCACCTTGTGGATCATTGGTCCTCTTCGTAAATAAAAAGGATGGGTATATGCGATTGTGCATCAATTACATACAATTGAATAAAAGGACGGTAAAGAACCATTATCCACTTCCATAAATAGATGATCTTTTTGATCAGTTGCAAGGTGCAGTGGTATTCTCAAAGATTGACCTACGATCGGGTTATCATCAATTGACAATTAAGGACACATATGTGCTTAAATATGCTTTCGTACCAGATACAACCACTATAAGTTTGTGGTCTTACCTTTTGGAGTCACGAACGCTCCTGCCGCATTCATGGACATGATGAATAGAATTTTCCATCCATACTTGAATCATTTTGTGGTGGTATTCATTGATGATGTCATGATCTACTCACATGATGAGCATGAGCATGAGCAACATATTCATACTATTCTTGAGACACTCAGAGAACACAAGTTGTATGCAAAATATAGTAAGTGTAGTTTTGGCTTATTATTTAAAAAACATTTTTATTTACAACTTCTATTTAGAAAATTATTTAATTTGAGGTCAATTTATAGACAAATAAAATAATGTAAGTTTTATACAAATATACACAAAATAAATGAAAAGTATTTACAAAATATATTTTTGATTTTTTGATTAAAGACCATGTCTCTCCCTACTTTATTCCTGGTCAATCAGATCAAGTCTTGACCTTCTCTCGAGATTCGGGTTAGCCTGTATCTATTACATATATAGTCTTTCTTTAGTTTTCCTTTATTTCTACTTTTAGATTAAAATAATAATATATGTATATAATTAGACATAGATGCAAGTTTGTAAGAATATGGATTTATTAATATATACATGTGTTTTATACAGGATTTTAAGCTAAATAAATTGAATAAATATGATAAAATGTAGATTCATCTACACCTTGACCGTCAGATCAGCCTTTGTAGAGGATCATCAGAGCCGTCAGAGATTCACGTGCCCAGCACACCTATCGAAGTGTATATTTTACTCCAACCCTTGATCTTTGTTTTATTTCTCTTTATTTTATAATTGTCATAATTAGTCAAAACATTTTGCAGTAAGGACCCCATACTTTGTTTATTTGCATTTTAGTCTAATCAAGTCTGACTCATGTGTGTCCATACGTTTTTTTGTGGGGTTTTTTGCGACTTTACCCTGATTTTTTATTTTTTAATGAACTAAGTTAAAGTTTTTGATATTTGTATTTATGTCCCTGAATGTGTTGAATCACATGTAGCACTTGTGTCGCCTGGATAATTTGCATTGCAGCCTTAGTAGCTTTATTGTGTGTTATTCTTTGGCCCCCACAGCTGAAAATATTTGCAAAAAGGTAGTTGTTATATTGTTTATAATTTTTGTATTTTATTAATCATAATAAATTGCATTTTAGCCCTAAAAATGCCTCAAAAATTAACATTGCCACATCTTAATGTGCATTTTAGGTGGTAGTTATTGCTTGCTAATTTTCATTGTTTATATATTGTTATAAAGTCAAATCAACTAAAACTTCCTCATTTGCATTAGAAAATATATAAAAAATTCAAAAAATATTTTGAAAAAATCCAAAAAAATTGTAGGTGTCTTTTGCACTATTTTACAAACTTTAGAAACTTTTCTTAAAAATATTTTTATAAACACCTAAAAACTGTAAAAGACTCAAAAACTTACAAAATCATATAAAATTAAAAAAAACTAAAAATCACACTTTAAATTTCTGTTTGTAGATATTTCTTCTTAGTATTTGACAAAAATCATTTCTAAGAGTTTTGAACATTTATTCTATTTGTAAATCGAAACAAAGCTCTTGGCTATGCATTGTTTACTTGCTTTTTTATTTTTAGAAAATCATAAAACATTTGAAAAATCATCCAAAAATCTTTATAAAAAGTATAAAAATATAAAATCCAAAAAAAATATTTTTACTTAATTTTCTAACTATTTTTGTCTTATATAAAAAATTCAAAAAGAGTGCTTGTGTATATTTTTTCACTTTGTCCTTATTCCCCTTATTTTGAAAATTACAAATTTGCAAAATTAAAAACCTTAAAAAGAGAATAAAAATCCTTTAATTTTCTAAATTACCTACTTATGTTTTAATTATGCTCGTTGAGTTTGACCCTAGTCGCTATACCAGGTTAATAAATGTAGCAACACAACTTATGCTTAATTTGCTTGATTTTTGTAGTGGTTAAATACAATTTTCCTGTTGATCACATATCAGATTTGGGTCACAACGATGATAATTAATCAACTTAACCCGAGTCAGTTTTTTGGGTCATCAGTAAATTTTTCATTTGAAATTGCTATCTATTTTATTTTTCCTCTTTTTCTTTTTATATATTCAATGTCTTTAGGAAATGGGCCATGTGTTTTCATGCCACTAGCTTTCTTCCACTTATACTCAATGCTTAAGTCCTCTCTCTAGCTTATGGTCAACTCCATGGATCAGGTCAGCTCGCACCACCCCTAGCCTATGTGCTACTCACACATGGGGTAGGAACTTGACCACCAAATCAAATTCCACTTTCCACGGTCTCATCTTCTGCAGCTACCAATAGGCACCCATTCTCTCTTTGCCCACGACTCCACCTATGCCAAACCACAATCCTAACTAATGTTCACATGAACACCCCCCAGACCCTCCAATACTAGGTCAGATTCCCATTCTCACAAACTGTCAAGAGCTCCTATCATAGCCCCAACAATCTCCATCTCCTGAGCGCCAACCAGCTATAAAACAAAACTGAGCCCCAATCATCATGTGTACTATGTCCATCACATTAGAAAAGAGGGATTTTGCTTGTACTATTAACACTATGACAGAATGTTGTAGATCATTGAATATGACGATCAACCACCCTTTGTGACAAGATCTGGTGACGCTCTTCTCACCATCACAATAGATTCAAGTTCATGTTGAGCTCGACTTTAACTGTATCACTCCAACCAAAACATAGTCTCACGTCGAAAGCTCACGAATTGTGAGTGAGTTCTAAGAGTGTAAGATTATCACTTAACAACTTGGGCTTAAATATTTTAGGTGATTGTCAACAGGTCCAATCGGGTCCGAGCCCGATAAGTTATCAGGATCATCTTTCCAATTTAATGTGAAGAAACTAAGCTTGGGATATTACAAATGGTATTAGAGAGGATTCCTTCTAATATTGGACAAGGATACCTGAGAGGACCTAAGATTAGATCACAAAACCTCCACCATCGCTAAGAATAAATGATGGGTCATGTTGCAATGAGAACACTGCAAATATAAGTGAGAGTTTGTAACACCCCAACTCCAACATAGTCCCACATTGAGAACACTCAAAATATCAGATCAGGTTATAAAAAGTCGTAGATTACTATTTGAAAACTTGAGCTTAAGCATTTTGGGTGGTTGTCAACAGGTCAAATCGGGCCCGGCCTGAACAAATTATCATGGTCAATTTTCCTCATTAAGGGTGTGGGTAAGCATGGGATGCTACCTCGACCAAAATATTGAGAGGAGTTTTATTGAGCATCTACTCTTTCCATTTTGTAGGCACCGCATTTACCTCCAATCGAGTAAAGCTCCCCTTTGTCCTTATTCTTTGTTTTTTTGTTAATTATCTTCTATAGATCTTCCTCTTATATCCTTTGCTTTCCCTTCTTCTCAACACCTTCTATGGCTTCGATTCTACCCAATCGATTAATGCCCATGTATGAATATTTTCCCTTTCATCGTATCCCATCACCACACTCCTCTTTTGATCCTTGCAAAGAATCAAAGACCTCAAGTCCATCGCCTTCTCTGCCTAACACCACACCTCCACTCCTATCACAACCAATCCCCATCTCTGGCCGAGATTTTCTCAAGAAGATAAGTTTTCTACAGTTTGCTTGAGGTAACCACCATTTGGAGCAGCAACACTTCCAAGGCAGCTTCAACATAGGTCGAGAGCTCTCTGCAACCTCACCTCATCTATCGAGCAACTCGAACCCATCTGAAGTAGAGCTTACTTTTTTTCCCAACGCCTTGTCTCAAGCAAGAGCTCTTCGAGAAATAGACACAATCCATATGTCCACATCAGAGCTCCATTACGAGGTTCTTCAAGCTCCACTAGAGTGGAGTGAAAAACATGTGTTGACTTTCAACTCTTACTAGAGATCTACCTTCGCCAATCATTCATTGAGATCTGGAACATCTAAGGAATAACCCCATATGCCCACCACCGAACCACCTCATCGTGACTTCAAGCATCAAACGAACCTCAGCCACGATGGCCCAAGAATACCTTCACATTTCTGTCCACAAAAGCAATTATCGTACAACTCCTTTATCGTCGGTCAGAGGTAGGAGGAGGAGGCGTACCTCAAGCTATAGCCGCCCTCCAATCTTTGGGCACCTTTCAACTAATTTACCCCTCACTACTTTATAATCATTCATCATACTCCCAGGAGCACATCTCTGATGTTGAGAAGCACCATAACCTTAGTCGTTTAATCAGATCACATCCATACAACATAGAAGCCCCCATGGTCACACAAGAGCAGAACGATCAGCACCCGCGAGACTTGTCGCTGCTGTTTGATCAAAGACTTGGTCACATGCGTTTTGCACATGGCTGGGATATTTACATAGAGGCTTGTTCCATTTCCTCTATTACCATACATTCAGAGTAACTCACCGGCGATGCCATTATTTGATAAGTCACTTTTTACCCCTTTTAAAAGTGTTGATTGTTGTTGTAATTTGGTACAAATCTTGTAATAAAAAATCAGAAATTATTCAATTAAGTGATGTGGTCAATTTTATTTATTTTAGTCGGGTAAGACCCAAGGTCAACTCAAGGAGGTGAGGTTTTTCTGTGTTGTTACCCAGGTCAATTTCAATATACTCAATTTAGTGTGAAATCCAATACAAGTGTAGAAGTGAAATACAAATGTTTTTTTGTGGATTTCTAGCCTAGTTTTCAATTTTGTGCGATTTTTAATGAGGCAAAAATGAAACAAAAACAAGAGGAAAAAACAATACATATAGGTAGAATTCTAGATAAATTAGACAAATTAATTAATCCCATTTTAATACAAATTATCAAGTGACTATTTTCCCGAAATATTTATTTCATTATAAATTTAAACTTTTTTGTGAATTTTTTTAATTAATAGAGAGTCAAATATGCAATACTTAAAATTTTTAGTGTAATTTAAATGCACACGTTCATTATTTTATTGAAGCAAAAAACAGATGAGATGTATGACAATTAAATAAGGCTGACTGTATTTTTTACAGATAGCATAAATAAATTAAAAATGAGACAAGTTTAGTTTTGATTTCAAGTTTTTCAATTCTGAAACACATCAAACCGGATCATAAAATTCCAAAAAAATCAGAGCACTTAGATAAAGTCTATCTCAGGTATTTTCCGTTTCTAAATATATTTCAAAATTACTTTGGAAATCCAAAAAGGAATACACCAAACTAATTCCATATAGCACAAATCTCAATGAAATTCTAGCAAAATCAATGCAGACAATTTTCTTGTGAAATTGTCTACATAATGTCTATTTTGCCGAAATTATTAGAGATGCGTGTGATTTGATATTGAATTAACAAGAACACAATGTAGGAATGATTAAGTAAATTGCGATAATTTTAGTTTAAATCTAATTTAGCTCCACTACATATAAGAAGCAAGAGCATGAATTGAACTAAAAAAAATGTAAAGTTCAGAATTGTTGGAGATAAAGTTCACAAAGCATGAACAAAGAAAATACAGATTATTATGTAAATGTTCAAATTTTTTTGAAAAAAAAAACATAAACTCAAAATGGGCTCATCTACGTGTGTGTGTGGGGGGGGGGGGGGGGGTGTCGTCATATAGAGCATATGCTCCTGCGAAATTAGGTGAAAGATCTCAAACAAACAACTTAACACTCCCCTTTCTCATGGGTGTATAGCCGTAAAATTACATATAGGACTTTGGAGAAGAAATTTCTACCTTAGGGTTTCTTTACTCTTGTGGATTGTTTACCCATACGAAATGAATTACCCAAGATAAACTAAGTTCAATATTTGCTTGGTAATTCATTAGCACTTATGAATGAAGGATGCTGAAAGCTATCATCATTTGTTTTCAAAATGTTGATTCACCTGAAAGCTACCATCTACGAGAAACCTTGCTGGAAATGTTTTGACATTTTGGTAATTCTTTTTTCAATTAAAATCATACTTGTATCATTCTGTTCCCTAAACTGATGTTGTGTCTATGGTGCCACTTTGCCTTGTAGTAGCAGTGGGCTCCAAAGAATACTTGGACATCCTCTTACCTGTCATCAATTCTCTCGTCTCAAATTAAAAGAGTTGAGCTAGGTATGGCTCTTTAATTATATACAAAAGAAAAATTGAATTGGAAACTTACTAGTTAAAGTGAAAGGGAAAAAAAATTTTTCTCATTTTTGGAGTAATATTTTGGAGTAATTTAGACCGAGATCTTCCAACTTTCTATCTAATATCAACGTGATAACTTACAACTATAATGATTCGAGTCCAAAGCTACAACAAAGTGGTCCCTCGTTGATCCTTCATAATTAAATTCGCACAACGTTTTCTTGTATTGTACCCTCTTAAATGATCGGGCGGTAGTACAGTGTGTCTACCACCCAAAAGACCGGAGTTCAAATCCCCTTGTGGGGGTTGCATTAGGCAGACGACAACCAGCATAAAAATATTCGAATATTTCAATATAAATTTAAGCAAGAATCAATGTAGCTGATCCTACTTATACTGGGAGAAGGCTTCACCATGAAACAAACGTTATATATACCAGGAGAAGGGAGGAGTATTGTTTCCATTAAAATAATTTGAGACTTAACTCGTTGCAATTGTAAGTTTGAGACTAAATCATTGCAATTCCTTCTTGCACGTGGCAAACATGCTCTCATAAATTCTGATGCTTAATCTGAGGTGTCGTGTTAATTATTTTTGAAAAATATAAAAGCTTTATCAATGTCAATTTGTAAAATACAAGGAACTCACATATATTTCTCAAAGAGGACGAAGGACATTATCCCCTATATTTTGCTACTTACACTGCTATGAAGTGGATTTATAATGATGTTTTTTTGAAATATGTCACTATATTATCCATTGTTTAACATATAATAACGATATTATTCATTAGGCGAGATCCACAAAACAACTCTTATCTATCTTTTTTCAAAATTTTAACTAATCTCGCTATTTTTTTAGTTCAAAAAAATGAAAATAGTTAATATTCCGTAAAATAGCAACAAATTAGCATTTCTATATGAACTATCGTTTATAGCAACATATATGACACTAATTTTTTTCAAGTATAAAATTCATTTCGTAACAAATAATATAGCTCTATTAACACTGAACGATATAGTGACGGTTATAAAAAAATCACTATAGACATGTTTTGTTGTAACTTAACCTTTGTCATAATATCTATCCATCCCACATTTTAGTCATATCGATGCCCAAAGTCCATTCTCCATTACATATGAAACTCCAACTACATTGTTACTTTTAAAATAATATGGGATTTGAATAATTACATTAGTAAGATTGGAGACCACATTAACACCAAATGGGAAGTTCTACCCTATAATTTTTTTCTGGAAAATATCTCCAATTGAGTGTAGCAAATCGCTACTTACACCACAACGAATGGGTATATAATGATGATTTTTAAACTCAGTTATATTTTATTTTGTTTATTACACAATGACGATATTATTTGTTGCAAAATAATTTTTTAATACTTGAAATTAGTGACGAATCTCATATGTTTCTATATCATTAGCGAGATAAATATATCAACTCTTATCCATTTGTTATTTTTAAAATTTTAACTAAACTCACTGATTTTTTAGTTCAAAAGTTAATGACAGTTAGTTGATATCCAATAAAATAACAATAAATAAACACTCTTAGATGGAACGTCGGTCTTGATATAGCAACAAATACAACACTTCAATTTCAAATATAAAAAATTATTTTGTAACAAATATATAGTATCGTTATTTTCGAGTATAAAAAATCATTTTGCATCTAACATGTAATATATTTAACAATAAATAATACATTTAAATAACAGTAAAAAACGATCATTATGAACATTTGTTGATTAACCTTTGTCGTAATATCTATCAATTCGACATTTTAGTCACATCACCATAACTTGATTCCCAAAGTCCATCGTCCTTCATTACACGGCCTCGACTATTAATGAGATCATTATTACCCATTATTATCAACTAATAGTAATTAATAAAATGTCAATATCATGCGACTGTTTACCTTCATACTGATGGGTTCCGGCGAGCTGATCCTCTGCTGTCGGTTCCGGCGAGCAGATCCTCTGCTATACAGCAGAGGATTGAAGTAATTTGGGAAGGTGTTCGAGCTGACCGATTTTTATCAAGCGATTTGCTTGAATTCCAGATATTGTGAGCTTTTATCCTGTGAACTGCTCGATGAAGATCGAATAACTCGACCGTTGTCATGGATTACAGCAGTCCTCTATTGTACAACAGAGGATGTGCTAGGTGGGTTTTGAGCCTCCAGATATGGATCAACTGCCTTGGACAATTCACATCATACTAACTTCTTGCTAGAGGTGTAATAGTACGTATTACCATCAACCATGCATTCATTGGCACTATATGATGCTCATAAATAGGAATACCCACACATGTCTCCATTTATTTACAATCTCCTCGAGATAGATCTATATCAATGCACCTAACAAGAAATGTTACAGTGCATCTATCTATCTGGACCCTTCTTTTCGTAGGAATCGGAATTAATTGAGTTGGCATAACTAGGTCTTTGGCAGGGGATCTGAAGACGAACGGCGAAATAAAGATTCTATCGAAATAAGTGTTCTTTTATTTAAAGTCCGGAGAATATTACTCATCCCTCTCGTCCATGAACGTAAAGAGGAGTAAGGTAGGATATATTAATCAAAGCCTACCATACAGGGAACTAAAGAAATTGCTCTATGGAAACAAATGTCTCCTCGAAACAATAAATTTAGTTTGGTTTATTGGCCAGTTTGAGTTGATTCTATTGATGCTTCGACGTAGAAAATGTATATATGTGTGGTGTGTCTTTGTATATTAATCTGTATTTCATATGGAGCAAACACTTTTTATTCTTATGCATATTTCATCTACTTCTATGTATGCATGCTCATGATTTGAAAGTTGTCAGTTTTTAAAATATACTTCATGGTAACAGAATCCAGAATTAGGTAATTAAAATTGAAAATTTTATCGCTTACATTATTTCTTAACTTCAGCAATATCAGTTATGCCTTCACTTTTTTATAATACTAGTTATGCTTCTGAGTTCTTACAAAATTTACAGTTATATCCTTCATTAAAGTAAAGTAGGAGCATAATTGATGTTACAAAATGACGAAATTGTGAATATTATATGCAATCAGGGGAATAAATGATATTAGAAAAATAAAAAGGGCTTAACTGCATAAGTTAAGAATGACACAAAAATTGTGAATCACTCACAAAATTGATTCTGTATTAAAAAAATCAGTTTTGGATGAGTTTCAATTATTGAAGAAAAATCAAAACAAATGCATTAACATAATAGTACATATGATGTACAATTGATACTTGAACTAAATTTTTAGGTTGAATAATATGATTGTCAAAAAAGTATGATATTCCTTATTCTAGTATAAATTTTAGATAGAACATTAAGTCATAAACCCTCCTGAATTAAAGCTACAAATAATTAACAATCATTATCATGTGTCTATTCTGTTAAACGATATACAATAATTGTAAATTCAATTACGTTTTTATATTAAGAAAATAATCAATGCATTCATATACAAAAAAAACTTTAACATTCAAAATTATTATCCTTGAATTATTCCTTTAATCTATGCCTTATTTGAGAATTGAAATTTAAAATTCTTATCTTGCATACATAACCTAGGAGAAAACACTTTCAGTTAGAGGTGCTAATCAAAGTGAGCACCTTCAAATCTATTAAGATACATATTGAACTCAATTTAAAAGTTTTCGATCAAGACTCAAATCCATTTTGAAACGAAATTGCTAACTTGAATTCAAAATTTGAATTATTTTGAGTTTTAATAATTTAATTTGATTCATGTTATTTTGAATATGAATTGTTGTTTAAAGTTTATAAAATATAAAACTTCAAATTTAAAAGATTTTATTTTATAATCCTATTCTAGAGGACAAATAACTAAGAATATTTTAAAGGCAAGCAATAGTTCCTCACACATCAAGGAAGCATGGAGATCGAATCATATCCGATCTAGGCTGACTAATCAAACGAGTTGATGGTGTTGAGAAATTTGAAAAAGTTTCCGATGAACCACAAGGCATGATAACAATTCCCATGTCATTTCATCATGATCACACAAGTATAAGGTTTACCACTTGAGGCGTGATTTCAATCTCAAAGCCTCTAAAGGAAGAGGTCTCTTGTCTCATGTACAATCCAATGAGAGAGCACTTGTGAGTGCGTAAATGAGACACGTGCTTCCCACAATCTAAGGAGAAGGTTCAAAAAAGGGTCTCCTGATTTCTCCTCACAAAATCTGGTGTCTTCTTCAAGAGAGTGAGGCCTAGAAGAATATGAAGATCCATGAGCAATCAATCTTATAATGTGGTTGTCGTGTGATGACTATCGCAGTCTCCACAAACCCTATGCCGACGACCACAAGGGTTGAAGAGGAAGAGAGGGTAGATGTGTGGTGTGAGAGAAGGAGAGATCTTGCAACAATTGTGTTCCTTAATTGAATAAAGAGAGCTAGGTTTAGCCTCTCTTTTATAGAATAAATGATGGCGGAGATGCACTCTTAATTAATAATCAATGATTGACATTAAATGATTTTATTAATTATACTCTAAGTAAAATACAATTTAAAATTAGTAAATCAGTTATTAGTTCATGCTTCAAAATTTATTCTCAAAATAAATATTTCTCATGAACAAAAAAATAAAGAGAGAGAAAACCTCCTTCTAAAAATGAGGAAAGAAGATAGCCTTCTTTCTCATTTGCACCATGAACATCCCAACAAAATTGGAGAGAGATTTTCTCTCTCCAATTATCACCAAATCAATTATTTCATCAATAAAATATCATCAAATAATCTGCACATTATTTGTGATATCTGCAAATAAACCATTAATATTTTTGAATTGTATTCGACCATCCAAAACTAAATATAAATCACATTTACATTTAATTACTCAATGGTTATCCAATAACATTAATATTTAAACTTTGAATCATATTCATAATTAACTCTCTCTCTCTATGGTATTGTAGATCACGTTCACATTATCCATGATTTTTGTGGATAGTGTTATCTACATTAATCTCATATATAATAATTAACTCAAATTTAATTATTCTAGATGTCTCTCTACACATGTCTGAATAATTTGAATCACATCCACATTATTTATGATACTTATATATTTTATTTTACAATATCAGATATTATCTAATGAAACTATTCTTGAACTCTTTCAAGGATAGTGTGTCTTCTCCACAGATACTTGAAGATATGGACATATTGATTGTATATTCCATGTATAGTGACTTCGATAGTGAGATCTAATCTCATATACAGATCTAGAAGACCTCTCATAGATGTCTAATTAAGTCAGACATAATATCTAATCTTCTAATTACATTCGAATCATATTTAGATCAATGTCTAACATTTGGACCATGATTGGATAACTAGTCTACTGAGTGGAGTCATTAAAATCCAAACTTTTTTCATGACTCCCTCATAATAGAAGTGTCATTGTTATACATGTTGAACATGTGAGCATATGACGAGCCATTTTACAATAAAAGTTGCATCAAATCACTCCTTAATCTTAAAATAAGGAATAATTAATTTGCATACAAGGTCCCTTTGTACAATTAGGATTATGTACCATGGTCATCTTCATAATCATACATATGTTGATTCGATAGTTGAATCATAAAAGTTGGTGCTTATATGATATCTAAATAGTTAGATTGAGGACTTATCTAATACCGTCAAATGACTGTCAAGAAAGGATCTATGGCCTAAGAATGATGGTAATCCTTACTCCAAAGGCTGGCTAATATCCAACAGACCTCTTGATATAGGTCATCTGCATAGGAATAGAGATTCAGAGGTGTCGGATAAGTTATGTCAAAGATTTAACCTAGTGGGATCGAGATAACTAAGACCTATGCCATATGATGTCATGATATAGGTACACATCCTCTGACCAGAGATAAATGTATTACTATATGTTTGCATATATACATTAGGCTAACCATTAGTTAAATGACCTAATCAAGGTCTATACATAGCGAATTGGTGTGTATACAAGAACATATGAGTAATACGATATGTCAAAGAGACCATACAAGTTCATTACTGAATTGAAAGACATGAGCTCACTCATGAGATATTGGGACCAACCAAATTCCACGCATGGTCATCTTCCTTTGGAAGTAAGAAAGAATTTGTAGGTATGATATACACTTTTGAAAACCATATGATCAATACCAACTCCTAATAATCAAATTAGAAACTTAACAATAAAACCCTAAAGAACAGTTCAAATGAGATCATAAATTTGGATTTATTACAAGTTTTCTAGTATACATGATATACATGTATTAGGAATACTCGAGGGTGATGTGATATTAAATGATATATAACCGTGATGCTTCCATTCTAAGGGAGTGACAAAACATGTTTGGATTTTAGTGACTCCTATCAATGGAATAGACATCTGATTTTGTTCCAATTATTGAACATTGATCCGAATATGATTCAGATGCAATGAGAAGATGTGATATTTTATCTGACATGATCAGACACTATTGAGCGGTCTTCTAGACATGGATATGAGATAAGATATCATTATCCAAGTAACTATACATGGCATATACAATGACCCGACCATATCTTTAAGTACGGAGGAGAAGGCATACAATTCTTGAAAGAGTCTGATAATTATTCCATGAGCAATATTACCTAAGCATTGGAAATTGGATAATTAAATGAGATTTAATCATCACAATTAATTTGTGGATACAATTATCTAGGATAATTAAATTAGATTTAATTATCATGGATATGATTAATGTGGATAAAACTATCCACAAAATAATGAATATCATGGATATGATCCACAATATCCTAGTGAGAATTAATTGTGAATGAGATTCACAATTTATATGTTGATGTGAATCAAATTCACATTGCATAATTTAATATAAATATGATTTACATTAAATATTTAATGGAAGAATTTAATTATCAATAGTCAATGACATAATTGCAATTATCACAAATAATTTGAAATTATTTGGTGATTATTTAATTATTCAACTAATTAATAAAGTAGATTGACTCATTCCATTTCTTAAAGTGGACATCCACCCTTAGTTTAGTAAATGGGTGGAACTCTTTTAACTAACTTCCACTTGTTGATTAATTATTTTAATTAATATAATTTGGAAATTATTTTCGAATTACCTCTTTTTATTTTATTTTTGTATTTTTTGTGAACTAAAAAGAAATACAAATCAATCTAAACTACTGATTATTTAGATCACATGGATTGGGATCCACGGACTTCTAAAATGCGATAAAAAAGAGGCTAACCCTAGCCTTATTTAACATAAGTGATATGCAATTGTTGTATAAATTAAATTCTCTCTCTTTCCACATATCCAACCTCTCTCTCTCTCTCTCCACAACCATAGATCGTATCCCTATCTAAGGTTGGTGGAGATCGCGATCGTCGTCATGTTGTCATTGTGTTGTTGAACCGGTTGCTCGAATAACTTCATCCGCTTCCGTGCATCATGCTCGTAAAGAAAATAAGTGATTTTATGAGATGAAATCAAGAGGTTGCTGGCTTAGATTGTTGCTCGAGAGTGCGGAAAGTACGTGACTCATCATTGTGCTTGTAATGCACTCTCGATGGATCAGACTTGAGTCAAGAGGGAAATCATGTTTAATTGATAAAACGACATGGAAAAGGTTCACATGCCATGTGATTTCATCATAAAAAATTTTTCTTTTCTGTTGTCATGCCAACTAGTATGACTAATTGACCTAGATAGTATATGATGTGACTTTCATGCTTCTATGACGTGCAAGGCCTAATACCTTAACTTCAAGTGGTATCAGATAATTGGTTAAAGGTCTTGGATGTGATCCAAACCCCTATAGAATAAGGTTTTTGTTAACGGATGTGCGAGGATTTGTTATTTTTGCATGGATGCACTTTTCAAATCATTTTCGAACATATAAGATATGCTCTTGTTATGCCATGTTATGAACGAATTTTTTATATATTTAAGAACGTTTAAATGGTCTGGACATGTTCCCAATAAGTTTTCTAAATGTTGGCAATGAACAGGCATTGATTTAGATTCGAAAAGTTCACATAATGTTGTTGTTTTTGAATGTAAACTTAGATATGTAATAATTTTATTTTTATTCCCATTTTTCTATCATTAAGAATGTAAAAATACATTTAAAAAATTAAATCAACAAACCTCTTTAATTTATTTTAAGCAATTTCGTCTCTATTTGTCCTAGGTATTCCATATTTAGTAGGGATGAGCCAAATGATGATTGGATCATCACATGAACTTTTTAATCTGTTTATCATTCAAGTTAGACAAGGAAATTATAAATTTTCCTTTCTTAAATGATGCTTCACTATTTAGATAAATATATGAAAACCATCAATCATCAATGAATGAATGTTACATGACGAAAAACTTTAATTTGTCCTACAATAGTTGTAAGATAACTTCTACATGCAAAACCAAATTTGTTTGCTACTTATGACTATAAATTTAGTGTTATTAAAAATATCTTAAGATAACTAAAATTTCCATGTGAATATTATTATTGAACAAGAAATTTTTAGGTATTCAGTTATTCAATTAAGAACATGAACTGTCGATACAAACCTAAAGTTCCTCAACAAAAATTATTTTTATTTATTCAATTCCAAAGAAAACAAAAAGAGAAATGTAAGAAAGAGGAATATATTTTCTATTCATTTACCTATATAGCGTACATGTTGAAACTCAGGAAGGCTACAAAAACCGAGGGTTATTTAAACGAAAGAAAAATCAATGAAATAAGAAGGGTTCTTTTTACGAACTTCTTGGTTTTTTGTGGATTTTTTTATCTTTTTCGGTTTTTATGTAATTTTTATATTTTTAAATATTTTACATCTTTCCGCGCCTCATTCTAGACCGTCGGATTTTAAAATCCAACGGTCCCTAGATGTCTTCAACCTCCAACCTCTTCCTCCAAATGGCGTGACCTTTCATTTCATGGCAACTTCTGCCATTTTAGCTAACCACCTCCAGTTATTATCTGATCAATCTCCTTTGGCAGCCTCACCCCCTAACTACCCTCTCCTTCGCGACAACCTCTAGAATCGCTAGAAACCACCATGGAGCACTGATAAATCCCTGACTCCCACTCTTTATTCTTTTATATTAGCTATTTATCTTAATAGAGAATCATGTGAATAGGTGTGAATACAATAAGTTAGCATTTGGCATGCATATGTTAACTATATATATTTAACATGTATTTGTGCAAAAATACAAGAATAAAGAAGAATAAAAAGGAAAGAGGTATTTACAATAAATACAGAGTGACTCGAACCCCAAGAGAAGGTCAATCTTTGACCTGATCGCCGAATAAAATAAGTAGAGAGAGATAGGACCTACTCTATATTGTATATATAGCACTTATATCTGTAAATGATTATTTTTGACAAAATAAGAACAATTTATTCTTTTTACCTCCTTGTATTCTTTCTTAAAAATAAAACTAAAATAAAGTAAAAATCAGAAAAATAAAATTAAAATTAAAATTAAATCATCTCTCACTTGTACAAATTGCATGTATATATATAGCATTCTTTATTTATTATATACCTTTAAATAACTAATAAAAAATAAACAAAAATTATTTTAGACACCTAAAAAATATTCTAAATAAATAAAATACAAAATAGGGGTATTTACGTAAAAATAACAAAATAGAAATAATTATACAAAATACATAGGTATATTATACATATTTATACTACTATATATATGTATATACCCTAAATTATTTTTCGTAAAAATAATAAAAAATCACAAAAAAACTCCTTGAAAAATAACAAAAATTTCTTATTTTCAAAACTTTTTGATTTAATTATTTTTTTAATTTGTAAGTATTATGTAAATTCTTATTTTCTGATTGGTCCAGGAGGGTTTGTTGACCCTGGTCAATGCCCCTCCTAGCTCGGGTCAGGTCGAAAACTCGTCGCCGGAGCTTTTTCTCTGATTTCTCCCACCTCAGTCTAAGCTCCTCTCTCCTTGAATCTTGGACCCTTGATTCCTCGGACCTCTATGATCCTCGCAGATTCCTTAGGTGATCTGAATCGCTCTCGGGTCTCGCACTTCTCGTCGATCCTTCCAGCCCCTTGAGTTGCCTATATAGTCTCTCTTCCACCTCCACAGTACCCTAGCTCATTCCTCGCCTCTTCTTCCACCCCCAATGACCTCAGGTTGAGTGACAGCTACCCGAGGCTTCGCTTGGATTGGAGGTTGGTGGCCAGGAGACGCAACTCAGCTACATGGCCAACGACCGCAGCCACGTTAAGCCTCCCCGTTTCTCGCAACATGGTTGAGGCCACTACCTCACCGACCATATCCACCTGGAGCTCAGGAACATGTTCTCCCCTACAGGTACCCTTCGTTTCCAGTTCATTCCATGTTCAATCCATTCTTCCCATCTATCGCCGCCTCGCATCCACCTGCTCCGACCAATTGGTCGGAGCCTTGATATCCACACCTATCCGTTCCGATCAATGCACAACATCCCCCTCCATCTACCCCCACAGTCTGATCATCCTTAGGCTCGACCATCGGGTCGATATTAAGGTCGGGATCTCCCCCCTCACCTTCATCGGAGATCGAACCCTGCCCCACTGCTGCCTCTTTCCGTTTTTTCTCAAATAACCTCAACCGGAGCTTCGCCCCGAGTCGAGCTTGCCTTTATAGGTGTTTGTGCATGTAGGGATTCCAGCTCTAGCCTCTAGAGGGCCCGCCAGAGTAGCTCAAGGTCCATCTTCACCTCCACGCATATCCGGCCAGTAGCTTCCCCATCGGACACGTCCATTCGACATGGGTGACTTCCACGATCGTATTGGAACCTTCCGATCGCTCATCAGAGTCGTGGAGCGCATCTGAGATTCAGGTGAAGTTCTCTGGGGTCATGTTCTTCAAGACCCCCTCTGCTCTGTTAGATCAGTCCGCCTCTGCCAAATCTGATCCTAGCCGCCAATTGGAGCAGCCTTTTGGTCGTTGGATCTGACGCATGATGCATATGCGCCCCACAACCTCGACATTCCCTAGGGCGTCAGATCTGACACAACAGAAGATCTGAACCGCACATCCTCGCGTTGTCGCAGCACGCCACGCGTCCCCCATGCGCACCGTGCATGCCTCGTCGAGGGTATTTTGCATTTCCTTCCTTGCAGTTTGCATGCTTTATTTTCTACTTTATTAAATAAAAGTTGTAGTTCAATATTTTTTCATATTAGACCCTTATGTTTCTAGCATTTACAATTTAGTCCTTGATGACCGAAAAATCACCAACACACGGGTGAATAAAAATAGATCAAGGGTCGTTGCGACCCAGATCTCGGAGACAGTTCAGTCAGTCAAGAAAATTAAGTGCAGACCACCAAACAGAGTAAAAATCAAAGAGAAATAATAGCGGTCCTGGCTATTGGATTAGCTTGGTATAGCGACCAGGGTCGGACTCAGGGAGCACGTGATGGCCTTGCGGCCTACGAAGTAGTCAAAAATAGGAATAAAATAAAAGAAAAACTATTTTGGTGGATTTTTAATGTTTTTAATTTTTTTGGATTTTTTAATTAATTAAGAAAATAGGAAAGCAATAAAACAACCCACTTCAAACAATTATTTATCTACTCAAAAATCATCCAAAAATTCAAACAAAAATGTTTTTATGTTTTTTATATTTTTTACTGTTTTTGGTTAATTTTTGGTAATTTTCTGATTTTTATTGAATTTTCTAAAAATCAAACAAGGTAGAAAAACAGAGGTACTGTCCAGTCAGACTTGGAGGGCCAAGTTAAAATGCAAAATGGCCTATCAAGGTCTGAAGGTAATTTTCCTGTAAAGAAGAAAACATAAGGAAAAGTTAGGCACCAGAATTATTAATTTTTGATTTTTCAGTTATTTATTAGAATTTTTATGAGTTTTATGGGGTTTTGTAATTTTTATGAGTTTTATAACGTTAAAAATGACCAAAATTGGTCCGAAAATCAAACAAGGCAACACAAACACTGTATAATGTTTTTGTAATTTTTAGAGATGTTTTAATATTTTTTGTGATTTTTAAAGCTAGACAGTAAAGAAAATGTGTTTTTGAATTTTTAAAAATATCAAAAATAATAAAAAATGTCTCCAAAATTTATAGAAAATTTTACACCATGGCAGGAGACACGTATCCAATTTTCATCAAATTTTGAGTCGATTTTCTTTTTTATTAAATTCAAACACAAGGGTACAGTGCACAGGGACCTGATCGCAAATAACACAAGTTCCAGGGGGTCCGGTGCAATTTCTCCACGAAATCACGCGCAAGGCGCGGGACATTGGCACACAGGGACCTAATTGCAAGAAAACTAAAGTTCCTGGACTATTTAGTAACACGTACTAAAAGTCCAGGGGCTTCAGTGAAAATAACCCACGATATAAAGCACATGCACAATTAAACCACGCACAGGGGTATTTCTGCAATTAATAAAAACTTAAATCCATTCATTAACACCCTGAAACATGAAGGTCATACATGCAATTAACCCACAAAAGCACGTGTCGATGCACGTGTCCCACTACAAACAGGGGTATAAAAGTAAATACCAGAAACGACATGGTCCTCTATGCAAATTACCAAACGCAAATAAAATGTCTAAAATATTTATAGGACTACAAATTAACACCTAAAAATCTAAGGGCCTAAGAGATGTTTACCCTTTATTAAGTCGAGGGTCCTCTAATGGATGTCTGGGATCTGATCTGGAGCTGGAGGAGGATCGAACGGCTACGGAGGATGCACGAAGAACAAGCGGCCGACGAACTTTGCCGGCCCTGTGCACGCATGGTGATCCTCCTCGCGGGATGCTAATGATTAGAGAAGCTTCGCCTGGGTATCCCGCGTCTGATGGGCTCCTCCGATGGCGCAACGGAGCTCCTGGGAGATCAGGCGACGTCGGCGGAGGTGAAGCTGCTGCTCGAATGGACGAAGCCCTCAGGTGGGCTTCTCTGGACCTGTAAAGCGATGCAACACACTCCTGGGTCGAGGGCAAAGTGCCTTGACCCGGTTAGGGGTGGTGAAGGTGACTGATGCAGCGGGGCGAAGGGGCTCCGGTGAAGCGACGGCGGAGGAGCCCTAATCCCAGCTCCTGTGCGAGCTGGGTTGAGCGAGTGGGTGGAGAATGTGCGTGGGGGAAAGGCGATCTTTATGGGCGATTCCGATGATCGAAACGAAGGCGAGGTGGTCGGAATCAAAGCTGAACGACGACGGGTCGATTTGGGCGAAATGCAAAATTAAAGAAATAGGGAAAGGGAGAGGGCTACCTACTGGATGGAGTCGACTGTGGAGGAGCTGGGGATGCTCCAGGTCCTTGCCTCAAGGGTCGTCGGTGCCCGAGGCTCGAGCGTCACCTCCAGGCGACGCACGGCGGCGCAAAGCTTCCGGATCGATGGTCTACACGCTCCCTCCTCGCTGCGACACCACTAGAAGCGAGCTATTACTCTCGCAGAGGCGATGGAGGTCTTGGGGTGGAGAATGATGAGCCAAAGATGAGTGAAATCGGAGGCGGAGCTGAGACTTTATACCTCTAGGGGTTCGGCTATCGGGGAGTCGGGCGAGCAGCTCGAAGCGCGGATCCCCAAAATCCACCCCGCACGTGGATAAGGGATGATCAAGCTCGGATTAGAGCCCGGGGTTAACGGATTTGATGATAGGATCGAGTGTGCAAAATTTCGAGAAATTGGGTCGCGGGCACGGATCCGGGACTAAGTGGTCCGGGGGGGTTGACCGGGGGGGTCAACATCCCCTGTGGACCAATCAGGGCTGGCCACGTGGAAATGTTTTGAAAATTCAAAAAGAAATAATAAATGGTCGAATTATTAAAAACTCAAAACATGAAAAATGTTTATTTTATTTTTTTCTATTTTTTTGTGATTTTTAATTAATTTTTCGAAATAAAAATAGGGTATGTATACTATAGTGCTATACATAGGTATATTTACAATATAGGTTTTTGATTTTTGTACATTTTTAATTAATTATTTTTGTACATTTTTATTATCATTTTATATTTTATTTATTTATAGCATAAAATTAGGAATCAAAGGATATTTTTATTTTATTTTTATTATTTATACAAGGGTTAAATAAATAGATATATACATCTATATACATGGTATATGTACAATGTTCTTTTTTATTTTTAATTTTGTTCTTTTTATTTGATTTTTGTTTTTATGCTTTTAATTTTATTTATTTACAACATAAAAGATAGAATATATACAAATTTTTAGGGATTTTAATTTATTTGTTTACAAGGCTAAATAAATATAAGTGTGGGTTTATATACATGGTGAATATATACAAGGAATGCTATTTTTATTTTCTTTTAATTTTTCTATTTTTATTTGGATTTTATATTTACAAATATATACAAATATATACAAGCCCATTTTATTCTATTTTTAGAGGAAAATACTTTTATTATATTTACAGGTATATTTACACATATGAGCTCCCTATCTCTCCCTACTTTGGCTTTTATGTGGTCAGGCCCATGCTGAGCCCTCCCTTGGGATTAGGTCGCTCAATATTTATTCTAAATATCTCCCTCTTTTTCTTTTGTCTCTTTATTCTTTTATTTTTGTACACAAACATGCTAATTATTAAACTTTATATAATGCATGCAATTTGATAATTATTTGTATTTACAAGAATATACACGTATTTGCAAAGGTTTTTGTAGCTAAAATATAAGAATAAAGAGTGATGAATGGGCATTCATCACCCCCCTATACTTAACTTTGCTAGTCCCTTAGCAAACACTTATTTGAAAAAGAAGTGAAAAAGGGAAAGAAAAAGAAAAGGAGGAGAATAAACATGGATTAAGGCTGATTATTAAACTCGCTTTCATTAAATTGAAATATGGAGCTCGATCAGATCTTTGGATTATTAATGTGTTGGAACCTTATTTGGACTTAAGCTTAAAACTCAACAGCCTCTAAGTTCCACCAATCTATGGGCAAGACTCCTCAATAAACCAGATCAGAACAAGTCTACATACACAAACTCTAATGACCATGAATCTTTCCATGCAGTGTAAGTGATATGTAGCTCCCCACCTCAGAAGTAACAAAGAAACAACCTCCCCCAACCTGGTAACTCTAATGCCTCGGTCTAGCAACTCTTTCCTCGAGAAGCGGGGTATTCCCTTCTAAGTTCAAGTGCAACCGGCTCAAGAAGAGGGGGAAGAAGATGAAGAATGGACCATGGCCAGTGTAGCCATGTATCCTTGGGAGCTCTAACCGGTGTAGCTGAGTCTCCCGCTGCAAGCTTCATGAGATGTGATCATGTATACCATAATCTTTTGCTTTATTTGACTATATACACTCCGGTGGGATTATTAAATTTTCAATCCGACCCACCATTTTTTTTGGAGTTCTTTTCTTTTTGCACATTTTTTTTCATGTGCAACTGTACAACATATCTACATGGTGCAGCATATATACAAGAAGTTTTTCCTCTTGAGCTAGTAGACTATCCCTCTTTTGAAGCTTTATTGCAACCCACGACTTCTGTCTTTAGCCTTCATCACCACTAGACCAAGTTGAGGTGCACTTCCTTCACTAAAAGAAGAAGAGAGGTTCCGCCTAGAAGTACTACCCTCATATGCTACCCCAAGCAAAAGGAAACTGCCTCCTCACCACCTCATCCGTGGAGAGCTATGTGTAAAGTGCTGGTGCAAGTCAAGCCATTGTCTCTAAGAGTCATGCGTGTGTTGTTAAGTGCTCTACTTAGGCTCATCAAGATGACATATGCTCATAGCCTAGTGAACTCAAAGAATTAAGTCCCAATGGACCTGAAAAGCCTTAACCCTAAGCCTTATAAGGTTCCTCTTAGAATTAGGTGGATTAAGATCTTAATCAAGCTCCATTTCCCAATTTAATTCCAGGCTAGTTTAAATGTCAACTATGATCCAGGAAAAACTATACAAGTATTTACAAAGATGCTATTTACAAATATTTATAATCATGCAAAATTTTTGAAAAATGTTTGAAAACATGAAGGTATGCATGAATGCAAGTTTTGCAAAATATTTACAAACATTTACACAAGGTTTTTGCAAACTTTTTTTTTGTTTTCAAAACATTTTGGAAAAATTTTATACTATATACATAATTTTGATATGAAAATATTTAGAAATCCTTTATACAAATCATTTTACAATTACTTGTACAAAAATAATTTGTATAAATAAATAGGTATGTGCAAAATGAATTTTATATACAAGGGAGAAAAATTTTAAATTTGATGGGTTTTTAGCCATTTTTATTTAGTCATTTTAAATTTTATGGGTTTTAGCCATTTTTATTTAGTCACAGACTCACACAAAGTACGAGTTATGGATAAAATATATATGAAATATATACACACCCCCCTATACTTAGCTCGAACGATGTCCTCAGAGTGATCAAGAGCGATGAAGAAGACATAACTCGTGCTTAGTATAGGGATGTGAAAAGGAATGGCTAGATACAGAGATGAATGAATGAATAGAATGAGGAGAACTCGGTGGTTTCCCTCTATACTTAGGATCAAGTAATCCTAAGTATAGAAAGCTGTACATAAAGGGAACTCCGAGTGAAGGATGTACAGAGTCTGCCCCCCCCCCATACTTAGGGTGAAATATCCCTAAGTATAGGCAGCAAAACAGGGGTAGAAAGAATGAAAAGAATACCTGAAGGTCCTACATCCCCCCCTATACTTAGGGTAAAGTACACCCTAAGTATAGCATAATCATAAGATGTGAAAAGGGATGTGGGACTAAAGAATAGAGTGATATGGACAACTGGATCTATACAGGTCGGAAGAACAGTGATAATCAGGCGTGAGATGCAATAGATGTGAGTCAAGAGACCACATCTCACGCAAAATGAATAGGGGCAACATCTACGACCCGCGGCTCATGATCTAGAAATGGCTTGAGCCGCTGGCCGTTCACTCGAAAGGTACTCTCAGAAGACAACTCAGATATGTCAATACTCCCATTGTCGTGTACCTTTCTCACAAGATAAGGTCCCTTCCATTTGCTCTGTAGCTTCCCTGGAAATAGGCGAAGCCTAGCATCAAACAACCATACTCTCTGTCCAAGCTCAAAATGCTTGTGGCTGATATGAGAATCATGCCACTCCTTCACTTTCTCCTTATACTGTAGGCTGTTTGAGAAGGCGGTATCACGAAGCTCCTCTAGGGTTGCTAACTCTGCCTTCCTCTGGTCTCCTACACTATCTAGATCCAAAATAATATATGTGACTGCCCAAAGTGACATGTGCCTCAACTCAACTGGTAAATGGCACGGCTTGCCATAAACGAGGCAAAAGGGAGATGTGCCCAAAGGTGTCTTGAAAGACATCCTATATGCCCACAAGATCGAGTCCAAAAGCTGTGACCAATCCTTTCGGTCAGGGCGGACGACTTTCTGCAAAATAGTCTTGATCTCCCTGTTCGACACCTCGGCTAGACCATTCGTCTATGGATGGTATGGAGTGGCAACTCGATGGTCTATGCCGAACTCGCTAGCAAGGGCCTTCACCTGGTCGTTGATGAAATGAGACCCCCCATCAGATATCAATACTCGAGGTACCCCGAACTACGTGATGATGTGCTTCCTCAAAAATCTGCAAACTGTCCTTGCATCTGCGGTTCGGGAGGGGATGGCCTCAACCCAACGACTCACATAATCAACGGCCAACAGAATGTACTCAAATCCCTGGCTCTTAGGGAATGGACCCATGAAATCGATGCCCCATGCGTCAAAAACCTCACAGAAGTGTATGGGCTGCATCGGCATCATATCACGTTGTCCACAAGTGCCCATCCTTTGACAGTCAGTACACCTCTTCACGAACTCATCAGAGTCCTTGAAGAGAGTAGGCCACCATAGGCCGGATTGGAGCACTTTCTGTGTCGTTCTCCTCCCTGAGTGATGTCCTCCTGCCTCAAGCTTGTGGCAGTAAGTAAGGACGCCGTGATTCTCCTCCTGAGGAATGCACCTACGCCAGATACTATCCCCTCCCCATGGTAAAGGATGGGATCCTCTCAATGGTAAAACTTGGCCTTCGCGAGGAAGGTCTCAAGTTTCTGCCTGGGCCAATCTTGTAGAACTTTCTTAGCAACAAGATAGTTCACAATATCTGCGTACCATGGGAGCGAGGCGATAGCAAGGATCGCCTCATCTGGAAAGGTCTCACAAATAGGGTCAATCTGCTCAGAGTCCTCAAGATACTCCAATCAGGAGAGATGATCCGCCACCACATGCTTGACTCTAGGCTTATCCTTAATCTCTATGTCAAACTCCTGGAGTAGAAGGATCCATCTAGTCAGTCTGGCCTTGGCATCCTTCTTTGCCATGAGGTACCTGATGGCGGTATGATCAGTATACAAGGTCACTCTAGATCCAATAATGTACGATCTGAACTTATCTAGGGCGAAGACTACGGCTAGCATCTCTTTCTCTGTGACTGTGTAGTTCCGCTGCGCGGAATCCAATGTGCGTCTAGCGTAGTGAATGGCAAATGGAACTCCGTCCCTCCACTGTCCTAGCACAGCCCCTACAGCAAAATCGGAGGCGTCCGTCATGATCTCAAATGGGAGAGACCAATCGGGTGGCTGAAGTACAGGAGCCTCTATCACACTTCTCTTGAGAGTCTCAAACGACGAAAGACACTTGTCATCGACAAGGAACTCGGTGTCTTTCGTCAATAGATCAGTCAACGGTCGGGCAAACCTACTGAAATCACGAATGAATCGTCGGTAGAAACCAACGTGCCCCAGAAAAGACAGTAACTGCCGCAAGTTGGACGGTGGTACGAGTTTCCTAATGACATCCACCTTAGCCGGATCAACCTCCATGCCCCTGTTGGAGATGATGTGGCCAAGCACCGTCCCTTGAGTCACCATGAAGTGACTCTTCTCCCCAAGATAATACCAGACGAACCTCTATACATCGCTGAAGTACTCGGTCTAGGCAGTCAAGACAGGAGTCGAATCCGTCGCCGTAAACCGAGAAATCATCCATGAAGACCTCCAAGCATTCCCCTACCATGTCCAAAAAGATCGACAGCATGCATCTCTGAAAAGTCGCAGGGGCATTGCATAGCCCGAATGGCATGCATCGGAAGGCGTATGTGCCGAAGGAATAGGTAAAGGTCGTCTTGTCCTGGTCCTCGGGAGCGATGGCCACTTGGTTGTAGCCCGAGTACCCATCCAGAAAACAATTATGGCTCTTCCCTGTCAGTCTCTCAATGATCTGATCAATAAAGGGCAGGCGGAAATGATCCTTCTTGGTGTCCTGATTGAGTCGTCTGTAATCCACGCAGACCCTCCAAGAAGTGGGTACTCGTGTAGCGATCTCCTCTCCAGACTCCGTAACCACTATAGTAATGCCCGTCTTCTTAGGCACCACATGTAACTGACTGACCCACTTGGAGTCGGAGATGAAATAGATAAAATCGGCGCTCCACCATTTCGAAATTTCCTTCATGACAACCTCTCTCAGATTCGGGTTCAGCCGCCACTGGAACTCACTCGACGGCTTTGCCTCATCTTCGATATAGATGTGGAGAGAGCACAGAGCCGGACTAATATCCTGGAGATCTGCTACGCTCCATCCAATCGCCTTGCGGTTCTTTTCAAGAACCCCCATCAAACGGGATTCCTGCTCTCCAGTCAAATCGGCTGAGATAATGACTGGGTACATCTCATGCTCACCTACAAGGAACCTATACTTCAGTGACGCAGGAAGTGGCTTCAGCTCTGGACAAACTGGTGCTGGCAAATCTGGCTTCGAAAGAAGCCGCATGTATGCTGCCAAATCTGCCCGGGAGAATGAGAACTTACTCTCACAAACTGGATCTGGAGAAGGCTGCTCAACTGGACTGTCTCTGCTCTGCTCGGCATCTACCTCCTCCCTCTCTACAGGCTCAGTGGAAGTCAGGTCTGGCATATAATCATCACAATCTGTCCAATCAGGCTCTGACTCCGAGGGATCTGTGCCATCCAAGGTGGCATCAACACCACCATCATCACAAGAATCTGCCTCACAGTCGAGAACCGGCTCTGCTGCCTCTGAAGTATCCTGGACCAGGAATGCACTCTCCAAGCTCTCCTCTGTTGTCGTCTCTGCATCAGCGAAATCTGAAAGTGAGAGGATGGCCTGTGCGTCGGGATCTGCCCAAACTGCCTCATCGTCTGTAATCACAAAGTCGCAGTCCTGGTGGATGTCTAGCCCGACATCTGTCATCTGATCTGTATCTAAAGTAGTCTCTGAGCTTGATCTGTCTCTGGCTCTGCTGTCCTCGACCGTCTCTATTTGTACACTTTCTCCCTCAACGCGAAAGTATACCTTCCCGCTATCATGGTCGGTCACTGCCTTGGTTGTGGTCAAGAACGAGCGACCTAGAATGATGGGGGTATCGGTCACTAACTCAGGGATCTCCATGTCCAACACTACGAAGTCCACGGGGAATTGCAGGCCCTGAATCGTGACGACAACGTCTCTAAGAAACCCCTTCGGCCTCTTGACAGATCTATCCACAAACTGAAGGATTGTCCTGCTCTGTCGTAGAGTGCCCAACTCAAAGCGATCGAGAAGGGCTACCGGAAGTAGGTTGATAGACGATCCGCTGTCTAATAGAGTACGGTCGAACCTCTGCTCACTGATATGGCATCTGACATAAGGGGCTCCTGAATCTGGCCTTTTGACCGGCAGACGGTTCTGGATCGCGAAACAAGTGGCTTTCGTCAGCACATGGATCTCGGAATGGTGGTTCCTTCTCTTCCTCCTGATTGTAGTCCTGTCTCTAAGGGAACACTGAAGAAGAGGGATGTGCAGCAAAGCCTCCTGAAGAGTCAGCTAAATGTGAAACCGATCTATCATCCGCTGGTTGAACTCTTCCTGCTGCCTCTTTTTTGGATTTTCATTTTTCTTCCCCTTCCCCATCTGAAGGGCTCTAGGGAAAAGGATCACAGGATCCTTCTCAAATGAAGGACTAGGAAAGGGTCTAGACGGTTCGATGACCGGATCCACAAATACATCATGCACCACAGTGGGACCAGAAGAAAATAAACCCTTTCCTTTATTCACAGAAATGTTCCGAGATACATCAGAAGTAGGAAAAACAACAGGAATCTCAGAAGACTTGGTGGCATCACCACCACCATCGGCTGGAAGATTCGCAGCCTCAGTACCGCGCTCTGGCTCGGCATCCTGGGTGGTCTCAGTACCACCGTCATCATCTCCAGTGGCCTCAGTACCGCTCTCCTCCTCGTCTGGTGCTCTGTACGTGTCCTCGTGGTGGAGCTCAGACGAGGCGTCGCCTGCTGGCATCCTACCGCTTCTAAGTGTGACAAAGTCAGTATCAAAAAGATATGCAGACATATCACCAAAAGTATCACTAGGAGTGACATACTCAGTACAAGCTACCTGCTCAGATTTCCTCTTCAGATTGTTGGGGTTCAGCTCAATCTGGGCAGGGATGGCGGCCTTCCCTCTCACGATGTCCCGCATCTCCTGGCGGAACTCATCCATCTCCCGTCGAAAGGTAGCCTGCTGATCTGTAAGAAGGCGGGCTATGTCATCCAAGGCGGGGTTCTCATAGGATGGCCCATGAGAACCTGACAGGTAACCTCTCTGGAAGTGAGGCTGCTGGTGCTTGAGCTGTTGTGGGTGAGAGGGGTTCTGCTGGGGATGATACTGCTGTTGAGGCTGATCACGCCTCCAAGGTTGTCCCTGCTGATGGGGACGAGGACCATACTGTGGTGACTGTTGCGGCTGGGTATATGCTGGGAGCTGCTGCTGCTGGTGATCCCTCTGATGGTTGTACTAGCCACCCTGTGCTGACGGCTGCTGTTGGGGCTGGGCACCTCCGGCCGCCCAACGGAATGCGGGATGGTCCCGTCAGATACCGGGCTGGGGGCGGTCGTACCAAATCTCGTTGACATCCATCAACGGCTCTGCATCGTAGGGGTTTGGTGGGAGTACTGCCAGAGGCTGATCCAGCTGGTATACCACCATCTGAGTGTCAGTGGATGGTGGTGAATGGTAGGTGAGTTGTGGCTGCTGGTACGGCTCCTCCTGTACAAGATGGACCTGTCTAGGCTGCTGGTGGGAGCTGGAGCGCTGGGATTGGCTGTCGGAGCTACTCAGATCGCCTCGTGCCTGAAGACGAGGCTGTGAAGCCGTCTGTGCCTCCTGGAGACACATGAGCTGTGTCTTCAGGTCACTCAGAGTCTGTGCCATCTGCTCCATCTGTGTGATGCCCTGGCACTGCTTCTTCTCGATAATCTCCATCCGATCCAGCTTCTTGCTGATGATCCCCATGTCTGCGGCTGTGGACTCTGCCTGTGCTGCTGCAACCGCGGACGAATTGGATGGACCGACGTCGACCCGTGCTATCCTCTCGTACTGCACGGTCTGTGGCTGCTGGGCTCTGCCCTGAGTGTACAATTTGGTCTGGGACATCACCATATAGTTATCAGCCATCTCCTCGTAGATGGCCCAGACCTGATCGTGATCCTTGGAGAAGTAAGACCCGCCACAAGAAGCGTTCACCAAGCCCTGAAGCTCTGGTGTCAGCCCGCTGAAAAAGCTCTGCACAAGGTTCGACTTGGAAATATCGTGGTGCAGGCATCTATCAGTCAGCTCTCGAAACCTCTCCCATGCCTCGTGAAATTGCTCATTGTGGAGCATGGAGAAGTTGCTGATCAGGTCTCTAGCGGCGTTCGTCCGCCCGAGTGGATAGTACTTATGCAAGTACTCGGTGCGGAGCTGCTCCCAGGTGTAGACGAACATCCCCAAGTGCTTCAGCCAGGTGGTTGCTTTGTCTGCTAAGGAGAAGGGGAAGGCAATCATCCGTATGGTATCCTGGTCCACCTGACTATCGTGGACAGTACTCCAGATCATCTCAAACTCCTGCAGGTGGAGATGAGGCTCCTCAGTAACCAGCCCATGGAACCGGGGTAGGAGCTGAAGTGTGTTCCGGGGGAACTTGAAGTCCCCCATGATGGCTGGTAGCACCACCCAACGGTGTGTCAGAGTCGATCTGGGGTTGTGATTCTCCCGTATCGGTCTCGGAGGTCCTGCTGCTCCCGCTGCGGCTGCTGCGGCCGCGGCTGCGGCTGCTGCGGCTGCGGCCGCATCGTCGGGTCCTCCCCCGCGGTTCTCGCGGTCGGCTCTTATCTACTCAAGCTCTCACCTCATCTCTATCATAAACGCTCCCTAATCCCTCAAGTGTTGCTGAACTGAGTCTAGGGAGGCGATCAGGGTGGAGTTGATCGCACCCTGGTCCAGAACGAAATGCTCCTGCTGCGGACCTCTGGGGTGATCATCACTGCTGCCAGCCATAGTCTCTAAAAAATCAAAACAACCAAACTCAGGTGCCGATAAATGATCGGTCTGTCTCTCCTCTGGCACTGGTATCTCGGTCTCAAAAGAAGAAGGGTGGTCGAGGGGGAAAAGGGTGGAGTCGTACTCGGGTTCGGAGAGCGGGTCTGAGCTCCCACGAACCGACCTAGATGAATGGGATGGAGTGCTAAAAAGCGGTGCAGCCAGAGGCTGCCTAAGAGACCTCCTGCCCATCATCGTGATCTGGCGAGTAAGGCGGATGGGATCTGGAAAAACTATGATCACAAGCAAATCCTCAGTTCACCAACGCAACACGAGCTGAAGACCGTAAAGGCTCGGTCAATTATCTTGTTAATTTTATTTTGGTGAACAATCACGATATCAGAGCGATTACGTGACCTGTTGGGATACCCGATACTTTCCCAACCGACTGTCCCATACAGAAGAGTCGGTAATCAGTCGAGAAGAGTATCGGAAGGCTCTACCTAGTGTTCGGGGTCACTCTCTCGCACAATCAAACCAATCAATGAGGGGGTTGCTCTCCCCAAGATAAATTTTTAAGTCAGGTGTCTTTTAGGGTCAATAGTCTTAGCAGTCCCAATTTTATGATTTTTCTTTTTAGATTTTTTTCAATGAAAACAAGAACGCCTAACAAATTTTTTGGTTCTCCCGGTTATTAAGTCCAAAACAGGGGGGAGAAGATGAAAAAGCCGATGCGCAAAAATCAATGATGCATGCCGAGTAAGAAATGCGTACCTGACTCCAGCAATCTACATGCAAGATGATTCGCGCAGAATTGAAAGACAGGAAATAAACTACCTAAATGGTGCAGGCGGAAAACCGAGTCCCTAATCAGCAGTGCTACTCGAAAGAACGGCTAGCCGACCACCAGCCTCCAATGCAAAGAGTCCGGTCTAGACCCATCCCTCCTCTTCTCGACAAATCGAGTTCAGGAGTAGCGCTTAACGGGGCAGGCTCGCGACGCATAGGCTCGGAGGTGGTGGAACGGCTATTTTATTAATATTTTATTGTAGGTCCAATTACCGATCTATAGGAACAGGCAATTATATTAGGGTGTTTGGATCCTATGAATTACGTCACAATCAAGCAGAAAATCCTACGGCTAGGGGCTCGAAAATCCGCGAGAAACCGTAAAAGGCAGTAAGGAAAACCATGTAAAAACCCACGAAAAACCACACTAGCTAAGGGGTCCCCCGAGCACAACGGTGCTCGGCGAAACAGACCCCGCAAGTCTAAGTCTAAGAAAGAGTCTTGTCCCTGTATTATTACAAAAAAAGTTCAAATAAGCAGGAAATAAAAACTAATCTACGGCTAATCTAATCCGTGGCTATTCCGCGGCTCCCACACTTCTGCTCGTTCCTCGCGCTCTCCTGCGGCTCTGTAGAGAAGAGAGCTGCCTCCGACTCTCGCGGTTGCGTCGGCTTCCGAAGAAGCCGCCTCGATCGGTGGGTCCTTGCAAGAAAACAAAAACAAGTGGTTAGACCAGATTATTTAAACAATTATGCAAATAATGATATATACAAAATATGCACAAAAAGCCGCGAAAATAAAACCACGGGAAAAGTCGAAAACCGACTACTAAGCCGTGCTCCCTGGCAATGGCACCATTCTGATGACCGAAAAATCACCAAGACACGGGTGAATAAAAATAGATCAAGGATCGTTGTGACCTGGATCTCGGAGACAGTTCAGTCAATCAAGAAAATTAAGTACAGACCACCAAAATAGAGTAAAAATCAAAGAGAAATAATAGCGGTCCAGGCCATTGGATTAGCATGGTATAGTGACTAGGGTCGGACTCAGGGAGCACGTGATGGCCTTGCGGCCTACGAAGTAGTCAAAAATAGGAATAAAAGAAAAGAAAAGGGATTTTGGTGGATTTTTAATGTTTTAAAATTTTTTGGATTTTTTTAATTAATTAAGAAAATAGGAAAGCAATAAAACAACCAACTTCAAACAATTATTTATCTCCTCAAAAAGCATCCAAAAATTCAAACAAAAATGTTTTTATGTTTTTATATTTTTTTTATTGTTTTGGTTAATTTTTTGTAATTTTCTGATTTTTATTGAATTTTCTAAAAATCAAACAAGGCAAAAAAACAGAGGTACTGTCTAGTCAGACTTGGAGGGCCAATTTAAAATGCAAAAAGGCCCTATCAAGGTATGAAGGTAATTTTCCTGTAAAGAAGAAAACACAAGGAAAATTTAGGCACCAGAATTATTAATATTTGATTTTTCAATTATTTATTAGAATGTTTATGAGTTTTATGAGGTTTTGTTATTTTTATAAGTTTTATAAAGCTAAGAATGACCAAAATTGGTCAGAAAATCAAACAAGGCAAAACAAACATTGTATAATATTTTTGTAATTTTTAGAGATGCTTTAATATTTTTTATGATTTTTAAAGCTAGACAGTAAAGAAAATATGTGTTTTTGACTTTTTTAAAAATATCAAAAATAATCAAAAATATCTCCAAAATTATAGAAAATTTTACACAATGGCAGGAGCTATGTATCCAATTTTCATCAAATTCGGAGTCGATTTGCTATTTTATTAAATTCAAACACAAGGGTATAGTGCATAGGGACCTGATCGCAAATAACACAAGTTCCAGGGGGTCTGGTGCAATTTCTCTATGAAATCACGCGCGAGGCACGTGACCTGGGCACACAGGGACCTAATTGCAAGAAAACTAAAGTTCCTGGACTATTTCGTAACACGTACTAAAAGTCCTGGGGCTTCAGTGAAAATAACCCACGAAACAAAGCACATGCACAATTAAACCACGCACAGGGGTATTTCTGCAATTAATAAAAACTTAAATCGATTCATTAACACCCTGAAACATGAAGGTCATACATGCAACTAACCCACAAAAGCACGTGTCGATGCACGTGTCCCACTACAAACAGGGGTATAAAAGTAAATACCAGAAACGACAGGGTCCTCTATGCAAATTACCAAACGCAAATAAAAAGTCTAAAATATTTATAGGACTACAAATTAACACCTAAAAATCTAAGGGCCTAAGATATGTTTACCCTTTATTAAGTCGAGGGCCAGATGCTCGCCACGTGGAGATCGGACGGTGGAGAAGAGGCGCGGCTAGTCACTGGGATCCTCGGTGCTCATGCAACGGCAGGGGCCTTTCCACGTGGAAGATCAGACGGATGAGAAGCGAAGTGGCTAACCCTCGACGATCGGATGGTTCTGATCTCTTTTCTGATGATCGAACGGCTGGCGTGGCTCCTCTAATGGACGTCTGGGATCTGATCTGGACCTGGAGGAGGATCGAACGGCTGCGGAGGATGCACGAAGAACAAGCGGCCGGAGAACTTCGCCGGCCCTGTGCATGTACGGTGAACCTCCTCGCGGGCTGCTAATGATCGGAAAAGCTTCACCTGGGCATCCCGCGTCTGATGGGCTCCTCCAACGGCGCAACGTAGCTCCTGGTAGATCAGGCGACGTATGCGGAGGCGGAGCTGCTACTCGAATGGACGAAGCCCTCAGGTGGGCTTCTCTGGACCTTCAAAGAGATGCAACACACTCCTGGGTCGAGGTCAAAGTGCCTCGACCCAGTTAGGGGTGGTGAAGGTGACTGATGCGGCGGGGCGAAGGGGCTCCGGCGAAGCGACGGTGGAGGAGCCCCAATCCCAGCTCCTGTGCGAGCTGGGTTGAGCGAGTGGGTGGAGAATGTGCGTGGGGGAAAGGCGATCGTGATGGGCGATTCCGATTATCCAAACAAAGGCGAGGGTGGTCGGAATCAAAGCTGAACGGCGACAGGTCGATTTAGGCGAAATGCAAAATTAAAGAAATAGGGAAAGGGAGAGGGCTACCTACTGGATGGAGTCGACTGTGGAGGAGCTGGGGATGCTCCAGGTCCTTGCCTCAAGGGTCGTCAGTGCCCGAGGCTCGAGCGTCACCTCCAGGCGGTGCACGGCATCGCAAAGCTGCCGAATCGATGGTCTACATGCTCCCTCCTCGCTGAGACACCACTGGAAGCGAGCTGTCACTCTCACGGAGGCGATGGAGGTCCTGGGGTGGAGAATGATGAGCCAAAGATGAGTAAAATCAGAGGTGGAGCTCAGACTTTATACCTCTAGGGGTCCGGCTATCGGGGAGTCGGGCGAGCAGCTCGAAGCGCGGATCCCCAAAATCCTCCCCGGGCGTGGATAAGGGATGATTAAGCTCGGATTAGAGCCTGGGGTTAACGGATTTGATGATCGGATCGAGTGTGCAAAATTTTGAGAAATCGGGTCGCGGGCACGGATCCGGGACTAAGTGGTCCGGGGGGAGTTGACCTAGGGGTCAACATCCCTTGTGGACCAATCAGGGATGGCCACGTGGAAATGTTTTGAAAATTCAAAAAGAAATAATAAATAGTCGAATTATTAAAAACTCAAAACATGAAAAATGTTTATTTTATTTTTTTCTATTTTTTGTGATTTTTAATTAATTTTTCGAAATAAAAATAGGGTATGTACACTATAGTGCTATACATAGGTATATTTAGAATATAGGTTTTTGATTTTTAATTAATTATTTTTGTACTTTTTTATGTCCCACTTTATAATTCATTTATAGCATAAAATTTGGAATAAAAGGATATTTTTATTTTATTTTTATTGTTTATATACAAGGGTTAAATAAATAGATATATACATCTATATACATGGTATATGTACAATGTTCATTTTTATTTTTAATTTTGTTCTTTTTATTTGAATTTTGTTTTTATGGTTTTAATTTTATTTATTTACAACATAAAAGGTAGAATATATACAAATTTTTAGGGATTTTAATTTATTTATTTACAAGGCTAAATAAATATAAGTGTGGGTTTATATACATGGTGAATATATACAAGGAATGCTATTTTTATTTTCTTTTTAATTTTTCTATTTTTATTTGGATTTTATATTTACAAATATATACAAATATATACAAGGCCATTTTATTCTATTTTTAGACTAAAATACTTTTATTATATTTACAGGTATATTTACACATATGAGCTCCCTATCTCTCCCTACTTTGGCTTTTATGCGGTCAGGCCCATGCTGAGCCCTCCCTTGGGATTAGGTCGCTCAATATTTATTCTAAATATCTCCCTCTTTTTCTTGTGTCTCTTTATTCTTTTATTTTTTCACAAAAACATGCTAATTATTAAACTTTATATAATGCATACAATTTGATAATTATTTGTATTTACAAGAATATACACGTATTTGCAAAGGTTTTTTAGCTAAAATATAAGAATAAAGAGTGATGAATGGGCATTCATCAGTCCTCTAAATCTGAACACATGTGCACGTACACGTGGTTTTGTGGGTGATTTGCATATCATGTCCTATATTTTCTGGCTATTATATTTTGAATGAAATGTTTTATGTTAATTGCATCAATTCCCCTGTGTGATTTATTTAGAATGTGCGTGTATTGTGTGGACTTTTTACACTAATACCCTCGATTTTTTGTATACGTTAATGTTTAGTCTGAAAACTTTAGGATAATTGTGATTAGGTCACTACAACCTGTGTGTCTTGTTTTTAATCAAGTTATTATTAAATCAACTCCAAAAATTCCACGAAAATTACCCTTGGCTCCTGCTAATGTGTAATATATATCATAATTTTTATGACTTGATTTAATTTTATTAATATTTTCTAAAAAATCAAAAATCCTTGAAAACGTGTATCTCTATTTCATATAATACCAAAAAATATATATAAATGGTCTAAAAAATTATGTGAAAATTCCTATGTGTTTGTTTTGGTGTGTTCTTACTTCAATATCATTTTTGTTGCATTATCTTTTATAAAAACCAAAAAAATTATAAAAGACTAAAAATCTTATAAAAAATCATTAAAAATTCTACAAAAAATCAAAAACATGGAATTTCAATTTCTGTAATTAGAACTTTTTATTCCCTTTATCACAAAAATCGCAACCAGGATGTGTAGGCACTTTTGATATTTTAAATTTGCCCTACAGTCTAGGTTGTACATTGCCTTTATGTTTTGTGCTTCTTTCATTTTTATAAAATTGTATAAAAATCAGAAAAATATCATAAAATCACCAAAAACATCTGCATATGTGAAAAACATAAAAATATTTTTATTTCTAGATCTTGTATGTTTTTAGTCTCAATAAAAATTGTGAAAGTTTCCTTGTGCCTTAGTTTCTTAATATTTTGGTTGATTGTTTATATTTAAAAAATAAAAATTAGCAAAAATGAAAATTAAAAAAAAATGTATGTAGTGTTCTGATCTCGACTACTTCGTACATTTCTATGCTCCTTGTGTTCGACCATGGTCGCTATACCAGGTTAAATAAATAGCGGAGACCTCTTACATTGGATTTTGTGCTTGTGATTATCTTAATTGTGGTCTTTATTCTTCTTACTTAGTTTGATCGGGTTGTTGAGGTCGCAACGACCGTTGATATCACTTAACCTCGAGCGCCCAACCTCCCAACACAATGGCACCGTTGCCGGAGAGCACGACTTAGTAGTCTTTTCAAATTTTTATATATTTTTTATCTCTATCTTCTGCAATTGTTTTCTAACATTTTTCTGCTTTGATTTTTGTGCGAGGGACCGCCCAAGGACATTTCGGCTTTTGATAGGCGAAATTGCATTAGAGAAGGAGCATGAGGCAGAAGAAAATTAGTTGCATAGGATAGAGTCGATTTATTATTCAAGCATTCATCTATTGTTGTAATAATACAGGACCTCAGAGACTTTCTGGACATGGTTTATATCGAGGTCTGTTTTGTTGAACACCGATGTGATCGAGGGACCTCACCGTAGTTTTTCGTCGATTTTGATTTTTCGCCTTTTCTTCTCTTTGATTCTCAAAGAATTTGGCCCTTAGATTTAAGAATTTCTTGCTTGTGACGTAATTGATTAAGGCTCAATCTCTAATTATTTGCTTGCACCTATAGTTCGTAATTGGATCTTATTAATAACTCATAATAAAAAGTCAGTTCAATTAGACTCGAGTCTACGCGCCGTGAGGAACCACGTACAGCGCTAGCAGGACTCGTTGTGGTGGGCACCGAGTGGTTCCCAAGATCGGACTCCAGACTTAGTCTAGTTAGCTAGCTACTTGTTCTTCGCGTGTAGAAATTGCTCATCTAGGTTGTTTTCTTCTTGCATCATTTACATTAGTTTAATTTCAGTCTTTAAATTTATGCACGGATCATCCTGCATGTAGAGTGCTGGCGACAGGTACGCATTTATGACTTTGCATGCATAATAGTGTTTGATCGCGCATCGGCTTTTTCGACTTCTCCCCCTATTTTTGGACTTAAAATAATCAGGAGATCGAAAAAATCGTTAGGTATTTGTTTGCTTATTGAAAAAAATCATAAAAATTAACAACTGTAAAATTATGACTACTTAATAAACTTGATCCTAAAAGACACCTCACCTAAAAATCTTGGGAGACTCATCCCCTCATTGTTTGGTTTGCTTGTGCGAGAGAGTGTCCCATACACTAGACTAGAGTGACACCTAAACTCGCGTTAGACTACTGGTCTTGGGGTTAGTTGTTGTCCTGTGAGGATCGCTCCGGTTTACGGTAAAGCGGGCCGCGATATCCTTAGCAGAGCAAGTTGATCGAGTAGCCGATAAACAAACTGCAACTTGTACTAGTTGGGAAAGATCTAGCTTTGAGATTGGGCCAGTCTTTTGGGAGCATAGGGTTCCTACCAGCTCGCTTAATCGCTCTACAATACTGAATTATCATTTAAATAAAATTGACAAGATAAAAGACCGAACCTTTACGGTCATCAGCTCAACATTGTGTTGGTGAACTGGGGATTTGATTGCCCATCTTATTTGTTTCTAGATCACATCTGCCTTTCTTCTAGATCACGATGATGGGCTAGAGGTCCCTTAGGAAGCCTTTGGTTGCACCTCTTTCGAGCACTCCGCCCCATTCATCCAGGTAGGTTCAAGAGAGCCTAGACCCACTCTCCGAACCCGAGTTCGATTCCACCATATTCCCTCTCAATCACCCTTCTTCTAGTCCCGAGGTGCTTGAGCAAAGACCAGCATAGATATTTGTTCATTTGAAGGCACATGAATTCGGGTCTTTTGCCTTTGCAGAGACCCAAGAGATAGCCAGCAATGAGCGCACCGATGGGCAGCCCCAGAGTACCACATATATTCTAGATTAGGATGCCATCAACAACACATTGTCATCCTCTCTGGAGATGATGCGGAGACAGATTGGAGACCAGGGAGCCTTCATGGCAGAGGTTGGCAGAGAGATGGTACATATGCGAGCTGACCAAGGAGAGCCGAACCGAGCAGGCGGTGGAGAGATTCCAGAGTTTGGAGGAGGAGACGGAGGACATCCAGAGGAGCCACAGGAACCAGTCCAACAAGCTAGGCCGATGAGAGAGTTGCACAACCCTGTTGCAACCCTAACACACCATTGGATTCAGCTTCCGGCGATTCTTGGAGATTTCAAGATCCCCCCTCAGACTATCCAGATATTGCCCAAGTTCCATGGGCTTGCCACCGAGGAGCCACACGAATTTGAGATGATCTGCAACACTGTCCACGACAGATATGTGGGCGAAGACACCATCAAGATGATGGCTTTTCCATTCTTTCTGGTCGACAAAGCATCCTATTAGCTGAAACATTTAGGGAGATATGTTACTTCACGGGAACAACTCCAGACTGAGTACTTGAATGAGTGTTATCCCCTCGGCTGGACGAACGCAGCTCGAGCTCTGATCAGCAACTTCTCCATGATCCTAGACGAGCAGTTCCATGAGGCATGGGATCGTTTCTGTGAACTCATTGACCATTGTCCACACCATTACATTTCCAATCCCAACTTAGTACAGATTTTCTTTTGTAGGCTGACACCGGAGTTGCAGGGGCTTGTGAATGCTTCTTGTGAGGGATCCTACTTCGCCAAGGATGAAGACCAGGTCTGGGCCATATGTGAGGAGATGGCCGAGAACTATACAGTTATGTCCCAGACTCGTCTCTACACTCAGGGGAAGTCCTCATCCCACGTCGTGTCCTATCAGAGGATAGCAAGAGTCGATGCAGGTCCATCCACCTCTTCAATGGTTGCAGCACAGGTAGAGTCGTTGGCCACATATATGGGCATCATCAGCAAGAAGCTGGAGTGCATCGAGATTATTGAGAAGAAGCAGTGCCATGGCATCAAATAAATCAGTTGGCACAGACCTTGAGTGACCTGAAGATCCAGATCATGTGTCTCCAGGAGGCACAGATGGCTTCCCAGCCCCGTCTTAGGTCACAAGCTGATCCTAGCAGCAGCAGCTCCTCCCGGCATTCCGCCCAGTACCGACAAGTTCACCACATCCAGGCGGAACCATTCCAGCAGTTGCAGCACCAGTACCCTTAGCCACCGCCATATCAGGACTCTCAGATGGTGGTATATCAGCAGGATCAGCCACTGGAAGTTCTTCCTCCACCCCCTTCGAGCAGGAGCCATTGATGGAAGTCAACGGGATTGAGTACGACCAACAACAACCCAGGATCTGTCGAGATCATCGACCGGAGGTGTCTCATCCTAACAGCAGCCTCCAGCTCAGGGTGGACAGTTCATCCAGCCACAACAGCAGCATTACCAGTTGGTTCCTCGTCCCTACCAGTGGGGACAACAGTGGAAGAAGTACTAGCAGTAGCATCAACAGTATTCTCAGCCGGCCCCTCATCAGTTCCAACAACGACCTCATTTTCAAAGAGGCAACCCATCTGGTTCTCATGAGTCAGCTTATGAGAACCCGACACTCGATGATCTGGCCCTCCTACTTTCCGACCATCAAGCATCCTTTAGGTGGGAGATGGATGGATTTCTCCATGAGAAGAGGGAGATCATTAAGGGAAAGGTTGCCATACCATCTACGATTGAGCCAAATCCAAACAACTTGAAAAGAAAATATGAGCAGGTACAGTTTAAAAAGACCACCACTCTTAGTGATTCGTTGGGTAACATTGCTTTGTATACATTTGATGCCGATTTTATGTCACTTAGGAGCGGTAGGATGTCAGCTGGCGGTGCCTCATCTGAGCAATGATACCACAAGGATTCAGGAGTGCCAGACAAGGAAGATAGCGGTGTTGATGCTGCTAAGGATGATGATGACAGTGGTACTGACGCCACCAAGGGCGTTGACCCAGCTGATGGTACTGAGGCCGTCGCTTCTCCAGATGTAGAGGGTGGTGCTGATGCCAGCAGAGTTCCAGATGTCGAGCTAGAGTGTTGTATTGATGCCGCAGTTCTCGATGTTGTGGGTGGTACTGAGGCCACCCCTTCTATACCAACATTGTTTTCTCCATCTTCTGTACGTCGGGACTATATGAAAAATACCAAAAAAATTGATAAAGGAAAGGTTTCTTCATCTTCGAGTCCATATGTGATGATTGATGATACTTGTATGGATTCCATGGCATCGCAACAGCAGGAACCTGTTCTTAACCCTCTGTCTAAGGAGGGTCCAGCCATCCCCTTCCCCCAAGCACTCTACTTGGCTAAGGGGAATAAAAAAGAAAATCCAAAAAAAGAGCAGCTACTAGAGTTCAGCCAACAGATGATTGATACATTCCATATCCAGCTGACTCTAGAGGAGGCACTTGAGCACATCCCTCTCTTCCAGAAGAACTTGAGAGAGAAGACCATAATTTGTAGGAAGAAGAGGAACCATCATGTAGAAATCCATATGCTAACTTGTGCCACTTGCTTCGCTATCCAGAATCATCTTCCAACCAAGAGGTCAGATACTGGAGCTCCCTATGTCAGATACCGCATTCAAGAGAAGAGATTTGATCGTACTCTATTAAATAGCGGTTATTCTATCAACCTCCTTTCGGTAGCCTTACTCGATCGATTCGAGTTTAACCCTCTTCGACAGAGCAGGACAGTCCTTCAATTTGCTGATATATTTGTCAAGAGGACGAAGGGGTTGTTGAAAGACATGGTCGTCACAATTTAGGGCCTGAAATTTCACACGGACTTCGTTGTGTTGGACATGGAGATCCATGAATCTGTGACCGATATCTCCGTCATTTTAGGATGACCATTCTTGACCACAGCCAAGGCAGTGACCGACCATGATACTGGGAAGGTATACTTTCATGTCAAGGGCGAGAGTATACAAATAGAGACGATTGACGAGACCAGAGCATGAGACTCAGCTTGCTCAGAGCATTTCAGCGATGCAAGGAAGTCGACAGAGGTAGAGCGAGACGTCCACCAAGAGTGCAACTTTGTGGTCATTGATGATGAAGCCATTTGGTCAGACCTCGTTTCACGAGCCCTTCTCTCACCTTCAGATACTACAGATCCATAGTTTTCAGTAGAGGAGAGTTTGGAGAGCACACTCTTGGCCGAGGGCACTGTTGAGGCTGACGATTGCGTTCAAGGTAGTGAAGCAGATTTTATATCTTGCGATTCTGATTTAGATCCCTCAGATTCAGACATTGACTGGGCAGAATTTGATGATTTATTACCTTATCTGATTTCCACAAAGCCAACAGCTAGGGTGGAGACCATGTCAGCACCTAGTACAGATACATCAATAGGGCTGCCTTCGCCAGTTTGCACAATCAGGGAGAGTTATCTCATTCAGATATGGTTGCATTCACTCAAACCTTTTAGAGGCCAGACTTACTAGCTCCCAGTTGTCTTGAATTGTAGGCTTTGCCACAATCGTTGAAGTATAGATTCCTTGCGGACGAGCATGAGATGTACCAAGTCATTATCTCATCCAATTTGACTGGAGAGAAAGAATCTCGTTTGATGGAGGCTCTTGAAAGGAACCGCAAGGCAATTGGATGGAGTTTAGCTGATCTCCAGGGGATAAGTCTGGCTCTATGCTCTCACCATATCTATCTCGAGGAGGACACCAAGCCATCGTGTGAGTTTCAACGATGGATGAACCCGAATCTCTAAGAAGTAGTCATGAAGGAAATATCGAAATGGTGGAGCACCGATTTTATCTACCTCATCTCCGACTCCAAATTGGTTAGTCCATTACATGTGGTTCCCAAGAAGATGGGCATCACTACATTTGTGAGTGATTCTAGAGCAGATATAGCTACTCGGGTACCCACTTCTTGGGGGTCTGTGTGGACTACAGATGATTGAATCATGCCACCACGAAGGATCATTTTCTGTTGCCTTTTATTGATCAGATTATAGAGAGGGTAGCTAGGAAGAGTCACTACTGCTTTCTAGATGGGTACTCCGAATACAATCAGGTGGCCATAGTGCCCGAAGATCAGGACAAGACAACATTCATCTATCTATTTGGGACTTATGCTTTCAGACGAATGCTCATTGATCTATGTAATGCCCCGACGACATTTCAAAGGTGCATGTTGTCCATATTCTCATACATGGTGTGTGACAGTTTAGAGGTCTTCATGGATGACTTTTCGGTCTACAGTGATGGGTTTGATGCTTGTCTTGACTGCCTAGACCGTGTTCTATAGCGCTGCATTGAGGTTCACCTTGTTTTATCTTGGGAGAAGAGTCACTTCATGGTGACTCAAGGGATGGTGCTTGGTCATATCATCTCCAACAGGGCATGGAGGTTGATTCGGCCAAGTGGATATCATAAGGAAACTCAATCCACCATCCAACTTGCAACAGTTATGGTCCTTTCTGGGGCATGTCGTTTCTACCGACATTTCATTCATGAATTCAAAAGGATTTCCTGACTGTTGACTGATCTGTTGACAAAATAAACGAGTTCATTGTAGATGATAAGTGTCTTGCGTCATTTGAGACAATCAAGAGCTTAGTTGTTGAGGCTCTTGTCCATCAGTCGCCTGATTGGTCTCTCCCATTCGACATCATGATGGATGCCTCCGATTTTGTCGTAGGGGTCGTGCTAGGACAGAGGAGGGATGAAGTAGTATTTGTCATTCACTACGCTAGTCGTACATTGGATGCCATGCAACGGAACTATACTGTCACGGAGAAAGAGATGCTAGTCGTAGTTTTCGCCTTGGATAAATTTTGGTCATATATTCTTGGATCTAAAGTGACTCTCTTTACCGATCATACCACCATCAGGTACCTCATGGCAAAGAAGGATGCCAAAGCCCGATTGAATAGGTGGATCCTTCTACTCCAGGAGTTTGATATTGGGATTAGGGATAAACCTGGAGTCAAGAATGTGGTGGAGGATCTTCTCTCCCATTTGGAAAATCTTGAGGAATCCGAGCAGGTTGATCATATTTCAGAGAACTTTCGAGATGAGGCGATCCTTGCTATCGCCTCTCTCCCATGCTACGTCGATATTGTGAACTATCTTGTTGCCAAGAAAGTTCCACAAGGTTGGCCCAGGCAGCGACTTGAGACCTTCCTTGCGAAGGCCAAATCCTACCACTGGGAGGATCCCATCCTTTATCATGAAGGAGGGGATAGCATCTGGCATTGGTGCATTCCTCAGGAGGAGCAGCACAGCATCCTCACATACTACTATAAGCTTGAGGCAAAGGACATCATTCTGGGAGAAGAACAATGTAGAAAGTGCTTCAATCCATCCTATGGTGGCATCTTCAAGGATTCTGATGAATTCGTGAAGAGGTGTACTGACTATCAGACGATGGGCATGTATGGACAGTGTGATATGATGTCGATGTAGCCCATTCACTTCTGTGAAGTTTTTAACGCATGGAGTATTAATTTCATGGGTCCATTCCCTAAGAGTCAGGGATTTGAGTACATTCTGTTGTCTGTGGATTATGTGAGTCGTTGGGTGGAGGACATACCTGCACGAACCGTAGATGCTAAGACTGTTTGCAAAATTTTGAGGAAGAATATTATTTCACGGTTCGGAGTGCCTAGAGTATTGATATATGATGGGGGCCTCACTATCAACGACAAGGTAAAGGCCCTTGCCAACGAGTTCAGCATAGATCATCGAGTTGTCATTCCATATCACCCTCACACTAATGGTTTTGCTGAAGTATCAAATAGCGAGATCAAGATGATATTGTAGAAGGTAGTCCGCCCAGACCAAAAGGATTGGTCACCGCTTTTGAACTCAGTCTTGGGCATATTGGACTTCCTTCAAGACTCCTTTGGGTACATCTCCCTTTCGTCTCGTTTATGGCAAGCCTGCCACTTACCTGTTGAGATCAAGCACAAGTCACTATGGGTTGTCACTGATATATTATTAGATCCAGATAGTATCGAAGATCAAACAAAGGTAGAATTGGCAGCCCTGGAGGAACTTAGAGATAGCCTTTTCAAGCAACCTTTAGTACCAGGAGCATGTAAAGATATAGCATGATTCTCACATCAGCCATAAGCAGTTTGAGCCAGATCTGAGAGTATGGTTGTTTGATGCCAAGCTGAGATTATTTCCAGGGAAATTGCAGAGTAAGTGGAAAGGACAATACCTGGTCTGAAAGGTGCATGATAATGTAGTATCGACATATCTGATATATCATCGGAGTCCACCCTTCGTGTTAAAAGTCAGCGCCTCAAACCATATCTAAATCATGAGTCACTGATTGTTGATGTCACACCCATTCATTTTGCATGAGATGTGGTCTTCGATTCACATCAGCTGCATCTCAGTCCTGATTATGATTGTCTTCTGCCTTGTATAGATCCATATGTCCATATCATATTATTCTTTAGTCTAACACCCCAAACTGTATCTTGTGATTATGCTATACTTAGGGTGTACTTTACCCTAAGTATGGGGGGGTTGTCAGATTTCCGATTATTCTTTTAATTCTTTTTACCTCTGTTTTGCTTCCTATGTTTAGGGAGATTTTACCCCAAGTATAGGGGAGGTAGACCATGTACATCCCTTCACTCAGATTTTCCCGTTTTGTACAGTCTGTTATACTTAGGATTACTTGATCCTAAGTATAGAGGGAAACAGTGAGCTCTCTTCATTATATTCTTTGAATTCATCGTTGTAGTATAGCATTCCTTTTCACTTCCCTATACTAAGCACGAGTTATGTCTTCTTCATCGCTCTTTGTTCACTCTGAGGACATTGTTTGAGTTAAGTATAGGGGGGTGTCGTAAATATTACATATACACTTTAGCCATAACTCGTACTTTATATGAGTGTGTTAATAAATAAAATGGCTAAAATCCTTTATTTAAAATCACAAAAATTTAAAAAAAAAATTGTACATAAAATTCTTTCTTGCACATACATAGCTATTTATATAAATTATTTTTGTACAAATGTTTGTAAAATTGTTTTGCTTGTGAAAAGTTTGTAAATATTTTTGGTATCAAAATTATGTATATAGTACAAAATTTTTGAAACATATTTGAAAAATAAAAGCTTGCAAAAATCTTTGTGTAAATATTTGTAAATAGTTTGCAAAACTTCTGCATTCATGCATACATTCAAACATTTTCAAAACTTTTGCACATTTTGAAACACTTTGCATAAAAATATTTTTGTAAATATTTGTATATCATTCTGAATCATAGTTGATAATTAAACTAGTCTAAAATTAAATTGGAAAATGGAGCTTGGTTAAGACCTTAATCCACCTAATTCTAAGAGGAACTTTATAGGATTTAGGGTTAAGACTCTTCAGGTCCATTGGTGACTTAATTTTTTGAGTCCACTAGGCTATGATCACATGTCATCTTGATAAGCCTAAATATAACACTTAACAATGTACAAATGACTCTCACAGACAATGGCTTTACTTGCACCAGCACCTTACACATAGCTTCCTATGGATGAGGTGGTGAGGAGGCAGTTTCCTTTGGCTTGGGGGTAGCATACAAGGGTTGTACTTCTAAGAGGAAGCTCTCATCTTCCTTTAGGGAAGGAAGTGTGCCTCAACTTGATCTGGTGGTGTTGAGGTCTAAAGGCAGGAGTTGTGGGTTGCAATAATGCTTCAAAAGAGGGATAGTCTACTAGCTCGAGGAAAAAGTCCTTATGCATATATGTTTCACCATGTAGGTATGTTGTACATATGCACATCAAAAAAATGTGCAAAAGAAAGAAAAACTCCAAAAAAGTGGCGGGTCTGATAGAAAATAAAATACTAGCCGGAGTGTGTATAGTCAAATAAAACAAAGATTATTTTCATCTTCTCATCTCATGAAGCTTGCAGGGAGAAACTTAGCTACATTGGTTAGGCTCCCAAGGATACATGGCTACACTGGTCATGATCAATTATCTTCATTCCCCTTTTCTTGAGCCGGCTGAACTTGAACTTAGAAGGGAATACCCCACTCATCGAGGAAATAGCTGCTGGACTAGGGCATTAGAGTTACCTTGTTGAGGGGAGTTGTTTCTTTATCATTTCTGAGGTGGGGAGCTACATATCACTTACATTGTACAAGAAACGATTCATGGTCATTAGATTTTGTGTATGTAGACTTGTTTTGATCTGGATTATCGAGGAGTCTTGATCGTAGATTGGTGGAACTTAGAGGATATTGGGTCTTAAACCTAGGTGCAAATAAGGTTCCGACAAACAAATAATACAAAGGACTGACTGAGATCCATACTCCAATTTAATGCAGATAAGTTTAATAATCAACCTTGATCCTTTTCATTTTTCTTCTCTTTTATTTTCTTTTCCTTTTTTACTTCTTTTTCAAATAAGTGTTTGCTAAGGGACTAGCGAAGTTAAAGAATCCTTGATTCTCACTCTTTATTGTTTTATTTAGCTATTTATCTTAGCATAGCATCATGTGAATAGGTGTAAATACAATAAGTTAGCATTTGGCATACATATGTTAACCGTCTATATTTAGCATCTATTTGTGCAAAAATAAAAAGAATAAGAAGAAGAAAAAGGAAGGAGGTATTTAGAATAAATATAGAGTGGCCTAAATGATGAATACCCATGCATCACTCTTTATTCATTAATTTTAGCTACAAACCCTATGCAAAACACATGTATATTCCTGTAAATAACAATAATTGTCAAAAAGCATGCATTGTGTAAATATGCATTATTAGCATGTTTTTGTGCATAAATAAAAGAATAAAGAAATAAAATAAAAAGAGGGAGATATTTAGAATAAATATTGAGCAACCTAATCCCAAGGGAGGGCTCGGCATGGGCTTGACCGCATAAAAACCCAAGTAGAGAGAGATAAGGAAGCTCACATGTGTACATATACCTATAAATAAATAAAAATATTTTCCTCTAAATAAAACAAATATATATTTTTGTAAATATGCATATATTTGTAAATATCTAATTAAAACAAAAATGAGAAAATTAAAAAGAAACTAAAAACCCCTTCATCATTGTATATACACCATGTACATAAAACCACATCTCTATTTATTTCTCCTTGTAAATAAATAAATAAATATCCAATAAAAATATCTTCTCATACCATATTCCATAATGTATATAAATAAAATAAAAAGCACAAAAATAAAATAAAAATAAAAAGAAATAAAATAAAAACCAAATAGCCACCTTGTATATATACCATATATGTATATAAATAAAACTATTTCACCCTTGTAAATAATTAATAAAAATAAAATAAAATACCATATTATTCCAAATTCTACCCTATAAATAAATAAAATATAAAATTGTAATAATTTGGATAAAAATAAATAATTAAAAATAAAAAAATTACTTATATATTTACATGTATATAATAATAATATTTTTAAATACCTAAATTATATTTCAAAAAAATAAATAAAAATCACTAAAAAATATTCTGAAAATAAAAAGACATTTTTCATGTTTGGAGTTTTTCAAAAATAAGTCAATTACTATTTTTAAATGAATTTCCAAATAATTTAAAATCGGAATAATCTGATTGGTCCACGGGGGATGTTAACCCCCAGTCAACTCCCCCTGCGGACCTTCTTCCCCAGCGGATCCAACGCCGGACCCGATTTCGCCCTATTTTCCTCGCTTGATCCGATCACTAAAACCCTAAACCCCAGGTCCTAATCCTTCCTTGCAGATCCGAGACCCACGCATGGGATGGATCTTAGGGGTCCGTGCCTCGACGTTCGTGCCCGACTCCCATTCTTCCCAGACCCCTAGCACTATTTAGTTGAGCTCCGTCGCGCCTTTTCACTCATCTTTGGCGTCGCCCCTTCCACCCAGGAACTCCACCTGATTCCTCTGAGTGACAGCTGAGCACCGGTGTGTTGCAGAGAGGCGGAGGAGCACCGCGTCACTGATACGGCAGCGTTTCGCCGCCGTGCGCCGCCCAGAGCTGCACCTGAGCCTCGGGCCATCGACGACCCTCGAGGCAACGACCCAAGCTCAAGGAGCTCATCCCTAGTCGAACCCGCACATCAGTTAGCTTCGATTCTTTCCATATTTCTTGAAATTTCAATTACGCCCAAATCCATCGTTCGTCGTCGCTCGTCGATTCCGACCATCTCAGTCACCCTCTCGATCATCGGACTCGACCTTCATCATCACGAGACCTCTCCGCACCTTCTGCACCCACTCACACCCCCCGTCTCACCTCGGAGCAGGAACCCCGACCTCCCTCGCCGTCGCTTCGCCGGAGGTCATCCGTCCCGACGCACCAACCACCCATTTCACCCCTCACAAGGTCGAGGCAGTTTGCCCTTGACCCAGGAGTCTTTATGTGTTGCTTTCCAGGTCAGAGGAGGTCCATCTGAGGACCTCGACATCCAGGCACAGGAGCCCAGCTCCGCCGTCTTCGCCCGGCCTCCTTGGAGCTCCTTGACATCATCGGAGGAGCCCACAAGCTGCGGAGCATCGAGGCGCACCTATTCCACATCTCAACAGCAGCAGCGGAGGTTCAGCGCGTCCATGGCGCTCCAGCAAAGTTCGCCGGAGCTGTGTTCTTCCAGGACCTCCAGTAGACGTCCGATCTTCCTCGATGCTCCAGATTAGATCAGATCCAACCATTTGAGGAGCAGCCATCACCGTCAGATCTTTGGAGGCTTGATCTTGACCGTTGATTCAGCAAGGCTTTGCCACAGCGCTCCTTAGTCGTCCGATCCTTCACGTGGCACGCCCTCCACCGTTCGATCAGAGCGAGGGTTCGCCGACGAGGCGCCAGCGATTTTACACCGTCAGATCAGCCACGTGTCGTGCCTCCAGTCCTTGGATCATAATAAGGGGTAATTTACATTTAAGCCCCCTCTTGTTTCGCATTTACTTTGTAGTCCTGTAAATATTTTCCGTAGTAGTTTTTAGTTTGGTAAAATTGCATAGAGGACCTCATGCTTATTTTATTTGCATTTGTACCCCTGTCTACGTGGAACACACGCATCGTCACGTGATTGTTATGGTGAATTTGCAATGTTTTGGCTAAAGTTTTACGGAGTTATGGAATGAAATTGAGTTTTCATTATTTACATCCATACCCCTGTGCGTGCTTTTATTGGACATGTGCTGAATTTCTTTGATATTTTGCAATTTCCTCCTTGGACTTTTAGCACCTGTTGCTAATAAGTCCTTGGAAGTATTTTTTATTGCATATAGGTCCCTCTGTGCCCAGTACATGTGCTTTGCACGTGCGATATTGGAAATTTTGCATGAGGGACCCCCAGGTTCTTGTATTTGTTACATTTCGGCCCCTGGAAATATGTTTCCTTGCATCTAGGTCCCTATGCACTGTGCCTTGTTGTTTGATTTTAATAAAATATCAAATCAAGTCCAAATTGCATGAAAATTAGATATGTAGCTCCTGACACTGTGTAGAATTTTCATCAATTTTTGGGCACATTTTTTGAGTAGTTTTATTATTTTTAAAAATTCAAAAACCCTTATTTTTCTGTCTGTTTAGATTATAAAATCCCAAAAAAATTAAAACTCTTTCAAAAATTCTAAAAAAATAGGAGTTGTTCATTTTTGTGTGTTTGAATTTCTGTGCAATTTTGGCTAATTTTGGATATAGAAAAACCTTAAAAATTGAAAACCCCCTTAAAACTCATAAAAATTCTAAAAAATCATAGAAAATTCAAAAATAATAAACTCTTTTCCTGAATTTTCTTTATTACTTCTATTTTTCATAAAAATACCTCCAGGCTTTTTAGGACCATTTTGTATTTTAAATTGGTCCTCCAAGCCTGACTGGACAATTTTCTTTAATTTTTCCTTCTTTGATTTTTAGAAAATTCTATAAAAATTATATAATTCTCAAAAATTCACCAAAAATAGTACAAAATCATAAAACATAAAAAAAATTTGTTTGAATTTTTGGATCATTTTTAAGTAGTTAAATAATTGGTCAAAGTTGCTTATTTTTATTATTTTATTTTTTTCTCTCATACTTAAAAATCCAAAAAAATTATAAAAATATTAAAAATCCACCAAAAAAATATTTGTTTATATTTTCTTCATTGTTGACTACTTCGTAGGCCGCAAGGCCAATTCGTGCTCCTCGAGACCGACCTTGGGTGTTATACCAGGTTAATATCATAGCGAGACCGCTATTTTGATTTTTATCCATTTTTATCTCTGATTGGTGGTCTGATTCTTTTTCTTGATTGAGCTCTGAGTCCCGAGTGACTGAGGTCGCAACGACCTTAGTGAGATACTTTACCTTAGTCCGTCAGATTCGCTCATCAGAATGGCGCCGCTGCTGGGGAGCATGGCTTAGTAGTCGGTTTTTTATTTTTCCCGCGGTTTTCTTTTTCGTGGCTTTTGTGCATATTTTGTATATATATCATTCATTTGCATAATTTTCCAAATAACCTTGTCTGATACACTCTGCATGTTTGCTTGCGATGGCCCGAGGACCAAGGCAGCGACTTTCGAGGAGCCGACACAACCGCGGCAATCGGAGGCGGTTCCCTTCTGCACAGAGCCGCAGGAGAGCACAAGGAGACAGCAGAGTACGGGAGGGATAGCTTAGAGTAGATTAGGTTTTCTTTTCCGTTTATTTGAACTATTATTGTAATAAAACAGGACACTCAGCCAGACTTTTGAGAATCTCGGGGTCTGTTTCGCCGAGCACCGGTGTGCTCGGGGGACCTCATCGGTTTTTTGCAGTTTTCGCATTTTCTTTACCGTTTATTTCCTGCCTTTCTGCATCTTATGGTTTTCAGTCCCTAATCTTAGGATTTTTGCTTGATTGTGACGTAAATAAGTAGGTCCACACACATTAATAACTTTGTCTGTACCTATAGATCGATTAATTGGACCAATAATAGAAATCTAAAAAAATAGTCGATCCACTACCTTCGAACCTACGTATCGTGAGCCCGCCCTGTCAAGCGCTGCTCCTGAACTTGATTTGTCAAGAAGAGGAGGGGTGAGCCTAGACCGGACTCTTTGGTTGAAGGTTGGTGGTCGACTAGTTGTTCTTTCGAGTAGAACTGCTTGCTTAGGGCTCGGATTTCCGCCTGCATCATTTAGGTAGTTTTATTTCAGTCTTTAAATTCTGCACGGATCATTTTTGCATGTAGACTGCTGGAGTCAGGTACGTATCTCTTACTCTGCATGCATCATTGATTTTTCGCTCATCGGCTTTTTCGTCTTCTCCCCCTGTTTTGGATTAAAATAACCAGGAGAACTGAAAATTCGTTAGGTGATTGTTTGATATTGAAAAAAATACACAAAAAGAAAAACTATAAAATTAGGACTACTAACTCAACTTGACCCTAAAAGTCACTCCACCTAAAATTTTGTCTTGGGGAGAGCAACCCCCTCATTGTCTGGTTTGCTTGAGCGAGAGAGTGACCCGCACACTAGGAGAGAGCCATATCCGAGCCTCGATCAGACTATTGGACTTTTATACAGGACAGCCTGGTCGATGGATTGGATTCCCAACAGGTCACGTAACCGCTCTGCTATCTTGACTTGATCACCTAATAAAAACTGACAAGATAATTGACCGAACTCTTACGGTCTTCAGCTCGTGTTGAGTAGGTGAATCCGGGGTTTGCTTGCTGATCATATTTGTTACCAGATCCCATCCGCCCGACTCGTCATATCACGATGATGGGCAGGAGGTCTCTTAGGCAGCCTCTGGCTGCACCGCTTTTCAGCACTCCAGCCCACTCATCTAGGTCGGTTCGTGAGAGCTCAGACCCGATCTCCGAACCCGAGTTCGACTCCGTCCTGTTCCCCCTTGACCACCCTTCTACCATTCCTGAGATGCCAGTGCCAGATGAGAGACCACAGTCAGATGATTTATCGGTACATGAGTTTGGGTCTTTTGCCTTTGCAGAGACCATGGCCGGCAACAGTGATGACCGCACCGGAGGTCCCCGAGGAGAGAAGACTTTTGTCCTGGACCAGGGTGCGATCAACTCCACCCCGATCACCTCCCTTGACTCAGTTCAGCGGCAGTTGAGGGATCAGGGAGCATTCATGATTGAGATGAGGAGAGAGATGGAGCAGATGAGAGCCGATCGTGAGCAGCGCGAGGACAGACCCAATGGTGCGGTAGTAGCCGCAGCAGTAGCAGAGTCTCCGAGACCGATGCGGGAGTTGCACAACCCCAGATCGACTTTGACGCACCGTTGGGTGGTACTTCCATCTATCGTGGGGGACTTCAAGTTCCCCTCGAACACCTTGCAGCTTCTACCCCGGTTCCATGGGCTGGCTATCGAGGAGCCCCATCTCCACCTTCAGGAGTTTCTAATGATCTGCAGCACAGTCCATGACAGACAGGTGGACGAGGACACCATTCGTATGATTGCCTTCCCCTTCTCACTAGCCGATAGAGCAGCCACCTGGCTGAAGCACTTGGGGAAGTTCGTATATACCTGGGAGCAGCTCCGCACCGAGTACTTGAACAAGTACTATCCACTCAGGCGGACGAACGCAGCGATGGCCCTGATCAGCAACTTCTCCATGCTCCCCAATGAGCAGTTTCACGAGGCATGGGAGAGGTTTAGAGAACTTACCGACAGATGCCTGCACCACGACATCTCGAAGCTGAACCTTGTTCAGAGCTTCTTTTGCGGGTTGACACCAGAGCTGCAGGGCCTGGTGAACGCTTCTTGTGGCGGGTCCTACTTTGTCAAGGATCATGACCAGGTCTGGGCCATCTACAAGTAGATGTCCGAGAAATACACAGTGATGTCCCAGACCCGACTCTACACACAGGGACGCCCCCAGCCACAGTCCATGCAGTACCAGAGGATAGCACGGGTAGACGCCGGTCCATCCACTTCGTCAGCGGCAGCAGCACAGGCCGAGTCCACAGCCGCTGACATGGGCATCATCAGCGAGAAGCTGAACCGGATGGAGATCATAGAGAAGAAGCAATGCCAGGGTATCACGCAGATGGAGCAGATAGCACAGACTCTGAGTGACCTGAAGACACAACTCATGTGTCTCCAGGAGGAACAGACGGCTTCCCAGCCCCGTCTTCAGGCTCGAGGCAATCCAAGTGGCACCGGCAGCTCGTCCCAACGCTCCAGCCACCAGCAGCCTAGACAGGTTCACCTTTTATAGGTAGAGCCGTACCAGCAGCCGCAACCCTCTTACTAGTCACCACCATCTCCTGACACACAGATGGTGGTCTACCAGCTGGATCAGCCTCTGGCAATACTCCCCCCCTCTCTTACGAGCCTGAGCCGTTGATGGACGTCAACGGGATTTGGCACGACCGACCCCAGCCCGGTATCCAACGAGACCATCCCAGATTCCGTTGGTCGGCCGGAGGTGCCAGCTCCCAGCAGCAGCCTTCAGGTCAGGGTGGCCAGAACGGCTATTAGAGAGATCACCAGCAGCAGCAGCCCCCAGTACACCAGCATCAGCAGCAGCAGTCCTCATAGTATGGTCCTCGCCCCTATAAGCAGAGACAGTCTTGGAGGCGAGAGCAGCCTCAGCAGCAGCAGTATCATCCCCAGCAGTACCCCTCTCACCCACAACAGCAGCCTCACTACCAGCGAGGCTACCCGTCAGGTTCTCATGGGCCATCTTATGAGAACCCCACCTTGGACGACATAGCCCGCCTACTCAGCGATCAACAGGCTACTTTCAGACGGGAGATGGACGAGTTCCGCCAGGAGATGCGGGAGATTGTGAGAGGGAAGGCCGCCATCCCTGCCCAGATTGAGCCAAACCCGAATAATTTGAAGAGGAAGTCTGAGCAGGTAGATTTCACAAAGTATGCCACTCCTAGTGATGCTTTTGGTGATATCTCTGCCTATCTTTTTGATATTGATTTTGTCACACTTAGGAGCGGTAGGATGCCAGCAGGCAGCGCCTCGTCTGAGCGACACCCCCAGGCCACTTCCAGAGCGCCAAGCGAGGAGGAGAGCGGTGCTGATGCTGCTAGAGATGATGACGGTGGTGCTGATGCCACCATGGATGCTGATCCCACTGGCGGTGCTGAGGCCATCATTTCACCAGATGGAGGAGGCGGTACTGATGCCACCATGGTTGCCAAGCTAGAGCGCGGTACTGATGCCGCAAGTCGACATGCCGAGGGTGGTGCTGATGCCACCATTTCTACTTCTGCGAGTCCTGTAGTCTTTCTGTTTGTTCTTGTATCTTAGGACTTATCTCGCAATAAAGGAAAGGGTTTATTTTATTCTGATCCACCTGTGGTGCATGACGATGTATGTGTGGATTCTGTCGTGCTTAAGCAGCCCAAACCCTCTCCTAGTCCTTCATCTGAGAAGGACCCTATGATCCCCTTCCCTAGAGCACTCCACATGGGGAAGGGGAAGAAAACCGAAAATCCCAAAAAGAGACAACAAGAAGAGTTAAGCCAATAGATGATCGACAGATTTCACATTCAGCTAACTCTTCAGGAGGCCTTGCAGCACATCCCTCTACTCTAGAGATCACTCAGAGACAGGACCACAGTTAGGAGGAAGAGGAGGAACCACCAGTCAGAGATCCATGTGCTGACCAGAGCCATGTGTTTCACGATTCAGAACCGTCTGCTGGCCAAGAGGCCAGATTCAGGAGCCCCATATGTCAGATGCCATATCAGAGAGCAGAGGTTCGACCGCACTCTATTAGACAGTGGTTCTTCGATCAACCTCCTTCCGGCAGCCCTTCTTGACCGCTTCGAGTTGGGCACTCTACGACAGAGCAGGACAGTCCTTCAGTTTGCTGATCGATCTGTCAAGAGGCCGAAGGGGTTGTTGAAGGACATTGTCGTCACGATTCAGGGCCTGCAATTCCCCGTGGACTTCGTTGTGTTGGACATGGAGATCCCTGAGTTGGTGACCGATACCCCCATCATTCTAGGTCGCCCGTTCTTAGCCACAGCCAAGGCAGTGACAGACCATGATAGCGGGAAGGTATACTTTCGCGTCGATGGCGAGAGTGTACAGATAGAGATGGTTGAGAACATCAGAGTCAGAGATTCAGCTTGCTCAGAGACTACTTCCGATTCAGAGCAGATGACAGAGATAGGGCGAGACATCCACCAGGACTGCGATTTTGTGATCACAGATGACGAGGCAGTTTGGGCAGATCCAGACGCACAGTCCATCCTCTCACCTTCAGATACCGCTGATGTAGAGACGCCAGCAGAGGAGAGCTTGGAGAGCGCATCTCTGGTCCAGGATACTTTTCAGTCGGCAGATCCGGTTCTCGACCGCGAGACAGAGTTATTTCGTGATGATGATGATAGAGATCCCTCGGAGTCAGATTTTGATTGGGCAGAGTTTGATGAGTTTATACCAGATCTGACTTCTATTGAGCCTACAGCTAGGGAGGAGGTTGATGCCATGTAGAGCAGAGACAGTCCAGTTCAGCAGCCTTCTCCAGATCTAGTTTGTGAGAGAGAGTTCTCATTTTCCCGAGCAGATTTGGCAGCATACACTCGGATTCTTCAGAAGCCAGATTTGCCAGCACCGACTTGTCCAGAGCTGAATCCACTACCAGCGTCGTTGAAGTATAGGTTCCTTGCGGGTGAGCATGAGATGTACCCAGTCATTATCTCCACTGATTTGACTGGAGAGCAAGAATCCCGTCTGATGGGGGTTCTTGAAAAGAACCGCAAGGCGATAGGATGGAGTGTAGCAGATCTCCAGGGGATCAGTCCGGCTCTGTGCTCTCACCACATCTATCTTGAGGATGAAGCAAAGCCGTCACGTGAGTTCCAGCAGCGGCTGAACCCGAATCTGAGAGAGGTTGTCATGAAGGAAATTTCGAAGTGGTGGAGCACCGATTTTATCTATACCCCATCTCCGACTTCAAGTGGGTCAGCCCGTTGCATGTGGTGCCCAAGAAGACGAGCATCACTACTGTGGTTACGGAGTCCGGAGAGGAGATCGCTACCCGGTACCCACTTCTTGGCGGGTCTGCCTGGATTACAGACGACTCAACCAGGCCACCAAGAAGGGTCATTTCCTCTGCCCTTTATAGATCAGATCATTGAGAGACTGGCAGGGAAGATCCACTACTGCTTTTTGGATGGGTACTCCGGCTATAATCAGGTGGCCATCGCGCCCGAGGACCAGGACAAGACTACATTCACCTGTCCCTTCGGCACATACGCCTTCAGACGCATGCCATTTGGGTTATGCAATGCCCTTGCGACTTTTCAGAGATGCATGTTGTCTATCTTTTCGGACATGGTGGGGGAGTGCTTGGAGATCTTCATGGATGATTTCTCGGTCTACGGCGACGGATTCGACTCCTGTCTTGACTGCCTAGACCGAGTCCTTCAGCGATGCATAGAGGTTCGCCTGGTATTATCTTGGGAGAAGATTCACTTCATGGTGACTCAAGATACGGTGCTTAGACACATCATCTCCAACAGGGGCATGGAGGTTGATCCGGCCAAGGTGGATGTCATTAGCAAACTCGAACCACCGTCCAACCTACGGCAGTTACGGTCTTTTCTAGGGAACGTCGGTTTCTACCGACGGTTCATTCACGATTTCAGCAGGATTGCCTGACCGTTGACTGATCTGTTGACGAAAGACACCGATTTCCTTATCGATGACAAGTGTCTTTCGTCGTTCGAGACTCTCAAGAGATGTGTGATAGAGGCTCCTGTCCTTCAGCCACCTGATTGGTCTCTCCCACTCGAGATCATGACGGACGCCTCCGATTTTGTCGTGGGGGCCGTGCTAGGACAGAGGAGGGAAGGAGTCCCATTTGCCATTCACTACGCTAGTTGTACATTGGATGCCGCACAGCGGAACTACACAGTCACTGAGAAGGAGATGCTAGCCGTAGTCTTCGCCCTAGATAAGTTTAGATCGTACATTATCGGATCTAGAGTGACCATCTTTACTGATCATACCGCCATCAGGTACCTCATGGCAAAGAATGATGCCAAATCTAGATTTACCAGATGGATCCTTCTACTCCAGGTGTTTGACATAGAGATTAAGGATAAGCCTGGAGTCAAGAATGTGGTGGCGGATCATCTCTCCCGATTGGAGTATCTTGAGGATTCTGAGCAGATTGACCCTATTTGTGAGACCTTCCCAGATGAGGCGATCCTTGCTATCGCCTCGCTCCCATGGTATGCCGATATTGTGAACTATCTTGTCGCCAAGAAAGTTCTACAAGATTGGCCCAGGCAGAAACTTGAGACCTTCCTCGCGAAGGCCAAGTTTTACCATTGAGAGGATCCCATCCTTTACCATGGGGAGGGGATAGTATCTGGCGTAGGTGCATTCCTCAGGAGGAACATCACTCAGGGAAAAGAACGACACAGAAAGTGCTCCAATTTGGCCTATGGTGGCCTACTCTCTTCAAGGACTCTGATGAGTTCGTGAAGAGATGTACTGACTGTCAGAGGATGGGCACTTGTGGACAACGTGCTATGATGCCGATGCAGCCCATACACTTCTTTGAGGTTTTTGACGCATGGGGCATCAATTTCATGGGTCCATTCCCTAAGAATCAGGGATTTGAGTACATTATGTTGGCCATAGATTATGTGAGTCGTTGGGTTGAGGACATCCTCACCCGAACCGTAGATGCTAGGACTATTTGCAGATTTTTGAGGAAGAATATCACTTCACGGTTCAGGGTACCTAGAGTGTTGATATCTGATAGGGGGTCTCATTTCGTCAACGACAAGGTAAAGGCCCTTGCTAGCGAGTTCGGCATAGACCATCGAGTTGACACTCCATACCACCCTCAGACGAATGGTCTTGCTGAAGTGTCGAATAGGGAGATCAAGACTATATTGCAGAAAGTCGTCCGCCCTGACCGAAAGGATTGGTCACAGCTTCTGGACTCGGTCTTGTGGGCATATCGAACGTCTTTCAAGACTCCTTTGGGTACATCTCCCTTCCGTCTCGTTTATGGCAAGCCGTGTCATTTACCTGTTGAACTGAGACATAGGTCACTTTGGGCAGTCACTGATATACTTTTGGATCCAGAGAGTGTAGGAGATCAGAGGAGGGCAGAGTTAGCATCCCTGAAGGAGCTTCGTGATACCGCCTTTTCAAACAGCCTACATTATAAGGAGAGAGTGAAGGAGTGGCATGATTCTCATATCAGCCACAAGCAGTTTGAGCCAGGATAGAGAGTATGGTTGTTTGATGCTAGGCTTAGATTATTCCCAAGGAAGCTGCAGAGCAAATGGAAGGGACCGTATTTGGTGAGAAAAGTACATGACAATGGGAGTATTGATATATCTGAGTTGTCTTCTGAGAGTACCTTTCGAGTGAACGGCCAGCGGCTCAAGCCATATCTAGATCACGAGCCGCGGGTCGTTGATGTTGCCCCTATTCACTTTGCATGAGATGTGGTCTCTTAACTCACATCTATTGCATCTCACGCCTGATTATCACTGTTCTTCCGACCTGTATAGATCCAGTTGTCCATATCACTCTATTCTTTAGTCCCACATCCCTTTTCTCATCTTATGATTTTGCTATACTTAGGGTGTACTTTACCCTAATTATAGGGGGGATGTAGGACTCTCGGGTATTCTTTTGATTCTTTCTATCCCTGTTTTGCTGCCTATACTTAGGGATCTTTCACCATAAGTATAGGGGGGTATAACATGTACATTTTTCACTCGGAGTCCCCTTCATGTACAGCTTTCTATACTTAGGATTACTTGATCCTAAGTATAGGGGGAACATCGAGTTCTCTTCATTCTATTCTTTGATTCGTCTTTGTATATAGTCATTCCTTTTCACTTCCCTATACTAAGCACGAGTTATGTCTTCTTCATCGCTCTTGATCACTCTGAGGACATCGTTCGAGCTAAGTATAGGGGGTGTGTATATATTTCATATATACTTTATCCATAACTCGTACTTTGTGTGAGTGTGTCAATAAATAAAAATGTATAAAAATCCATAAAATTTAAAAAATTTTCCCTTGTATATTAAATTCATCTTGCATATACCTATTTATTTATACAAATTATTTTTGTACAAATGATGGTAAAAACTTTTTGTGTAAATAGTGTGTAAATATGTGCATATCAAAATTATGTATATAGTACAAAATTTTTCCAAAATGTTTTGAAAATCAAAAGTTTGCAAAAACCTTGTGTAAATGTTTGTAAATATTTTGCAAAACTTGCATTCATGCATACATCCATGGTTTCAAAACATTTTTCAAAAATTTTGCACATGTGTAAATATTTGTAAATAGCATCTTTGTAAATATTTGTATAGTTTTTCGTGGATTATAGTTGACATTTAAGCTAGCCTGGAATTAAATTGGAAAATGGAGCTTGATTAAGATCTTAATCCACCTAAAAATGAGAGGAACCTTAGAGGGCTTAGGATTGAGACTTTTCAGGTCCATGGTGACTTAATTCTTTGAGTCCACTAGGCTATGAGCATATGTCATCTTGATGAGCCTAAGTAGAGCACTTAACAACACACGCATGACTCTCAGAGACAATGGCTTGACTTGCACCAGCACTTTGCACCTAGCTCTCCACGGATGAGGTGGTGAGGAGGCAGTTTCCTTTGGCTTGGGGTAGAATATGAGTGTAGTACTTCTAGGCGGAACCTTTCTTCTTCTTTTAGTGAAGGAAGTGCGTCTCAACTTGGTCTGGTGGTTATGAAGTCTAAAGACAGAAGACGTAGGTTGCAATAAAGATTCAAAAGAGGGATAGTCTACTAGCTCAAGAGAAAAAACTCCTTGTATATATGTTGCACCATGTAGATATGTTGTACAGATGCACATGAAAGAAAATGTGCAAAAAGAAAAGAACTCCAAAAAAGTGGTGGGTCGGATTGAAAATTTAATAATCCCACTGGAGTGTATATAGTCAAATAAAGCAAAAGCTTATGGTATACATGTTCCATCTCATGAATCTTGCAGCGGGAGACTCAGATACACTTGTTAGAGCTCCCAAGGACACATGGCTACACTGGACATGGTCCATTTTCTTCTTCCCCCTCTTCTTGAGCCGGTTGCACTTGAACTTAGAAGGGAATACTCTGCTTCTCGAGGAAAGAGTTGCTAGACCGAGGCATTAGAGTTACTAGGTTGGGGGAGGTTGTTTCTTTGTTACTTCTGAGGTGGGGAGCTACATATCACTTACACCGTACAAGGAAAGATTCATGGTCATTAGAGTTTGTGTATGTAGACTTGTTCTGATCTAGTTTATTGAGGAGTCTTGCCCATAGATTAGTGGAACTTGGAGGCTGTTAGGTTTTAAGCTTAAGTCCAAATAAGGTTTTGACACATTAATAATCCAAAGATCTGGTCGAGCTCCATATTTCAATTTAATAAAGGCAAGTTTAATAATCAGCATTGATCCATGCATTTTTCTCCTCTTTTTCTTTTTCTTTCTTCTTTTTCACTTCTTTTTCAAATAAGTGTTTGCTAAGGGACTAGCAAAGTTAAGTATAGGGGGTTATGAATACCCATTCATCACTCTTTATTCTTTTATTTTAGCTACAAAACCTATGCAAAACATATGTATATTCCTGTAAATAACAATAATTGTCAAAAAGCATGCATTGTGTAAATATGCATTATTAGCATGTTTTTGTGCATAAATAAAAGAATAAAGAAATAAAAGAAAAAGAGGGAGATATTTAGAATAAATATTGAGCAACCTAATCCCAAGGGAGGGCTCAGCATGGGCCTGACCGCATAAAAACCCAAGTAGAGAGAGATAAGGAAGCTCACATGTGTACATATACCTATAAATAAATAAAAATATTTTCCTCTAAATAAAACAAAAATATATTTGTGTAAATATGTATATATTTGTAAATATAAAATTAAAACAACAATGAGAAAATTAAAAAGAAATTAAAAACCCCTTCATCATTGTATATACATCATGTACATAAAACCACATCTCTATTTATTTCTCCTTGTAAATAAATAAATACAAATTCAATAAAAATATCTTCTCATACCATATTCCACAATGTATATAAATAAAATAAAAATCACAAAAATAAAATAAAAATAAAAATAAATAAAATAAAAACCAAATAGCCACCTTGTATATATACCATATATGTATATAAATAAAACTATTTCACCCTTGTAAATAATAAATAAAAATAAAATAAAAATACCATATTATTCAAAATTCTATCCTATAAATAAATAAAATATAAAATTGGAATAATTTGGATAAAAATAAATAATTAAAAATCAAAAATAAAAAATACATATGTATATACATTTATATAATAATAATATTTTGTAAATACCTAAATTATATATCAAAAAAATAAATAAAAATCACTAAAAAATAGTATGAAAATAAATAAACATTTTTCATGTTTGGAGTTTTTCAAGAATAAGTCAATTACTATTTTTAAATGAATTTCCAAATAATTTAAAATCGGAATAATCTGATTGGTCCACGGGGGATGTTGACCCCCAGTCAACTCCCCCGCAGACCTTCTTCCCCAGCGGATCCAGCGCTGGAACCGATTTCGCCCTATTTTCCTCGCTTGATCCTATCACTAAAACCCTAAACCCCGGGTCCTAATCCTTCCTTGCAGATCCGAGACCCACGCCCGGGGTGGATCTTAGGGGTCCGTGCCTCGACGTTCGCGCCCGACTCCCTTTCTTCTCGGACCCCTAGCACTATTTAGCTGAGCTCCGCCGTGCCTTTTCACTCATCTTTGGCATCGCCCCTTCCACCCAGGACCTCCACCCGATTCCTCTGAGTGACAGCTGAGAACTGATGTGTTGCAGAGAGGCGGAGGAGCACCGCGTCACTGATCCGACAGTGTTTCGCCGCCGTGCGCCGCCCAAAGCTGCGCCTGAGCCTCGGGCCATCGATGACCCTTGAGGCAACGACCGAGCTCCAAGAGCTCATCCCCAGTCGAACCCGCACATCATGTAGCTTTGATTCTTTCCATATTTCTTGAATTTCCAATTACGCCCAAATCCATCGTTCGTCATCGCTCGTCGATTCCGACCATCTCAGTCACCCTCTCGATCATCGGACTCGACCTTCATCATCACGAGACCTCTCCGCACCTTCTGCACCCACTCACACCCCCTGTCTCGCCTCGGAGCAGGAACCCCGACCTCCCTCATCGTCACTTCGCCGGAGGTCATCCTCCCCGACGCACCAGTCACCCATTTCACCCCTCACAGGGTCGAGGCAGTTTGCCCTCGACCTAGGAGTCTTTCTGTCTTGCTTTCCAGGTCAGAGGATGTCCATCTGAGGACCTCGACAACCAGGCACAGGAGCCCATCTTCGTCGTCGTCGCCCGGGCTTCTTGGAGCTCCTTGGTGTCATCGGAGGAGCCCACCAGCTGCGGAGCATCGAGGCGCACCTATTCCACATCTCAGCAGCAGCAGCGGTGGTCCAGCACGTCAGTGGCGCTCCGGCGAAGTTCGCCAGAGCTGTGTTCTTCCAGGACCTCCAGTAGACGTCCGATCTTCCTCGACGCTCTAAATTAGATCAGATCCATCCATTTGAGGAGCAGCCATCACCGTCAGATCTTTGGAGGCTTGATCGTGACCGTTGATTCAGCGAGGCTTAGCCACAGCGCTCCTTAGTCGTTTGATCCTCCACGTGGCACGCCCTCCACCGTTCGATTAGAGCGAGGGTTCGTCGACGAGGCGCCAGTGATTTTACACTGTCAGATCAGCCACGTGTCGCGCCTCCAGCCCTTGGATCATAATAAGGGGTAATTTACATTCAGGCCCCCTCTTGTTTCGCATTTACTTTGTAGTCCTGTAATTTTTTCCGTAGTTGTTTTTAGTTTGTAAAATTGCATAGAGGACCTCGTGCTTATTTCATTTGCATTTGTACCCCTGTCTACATGGAACACGTACATCATCACGTGATTTTTGTGGTGAATTTGCAATGTTTGGGCTAAAGTTTGAGTTATGGAATGAAATTTAGTTTTCATTATTGCATCCATACCCCTGTGCGTGCTTTTATTGGACATGTGCTGAATTTCTTGGACATTTTGCAATTTCCTCCTTAGACTTTTAGCACCTGTTGCTAATAAGTCCTTGGAAGTATTTTTTATTGCATATAGGTCCCTCCGTGCCCAGTACACGTGCTTTGCGCGTGCGATATTGTAAATTTTGCATGAGGGACCCCCACGTTCTTGTATTTGTTACATTTCGGCCCTTGGAAATATGTTTCCTTGCATCTAGGTCCTTGTGCACTATGCCTTGTTGTTTGATTTTAATAAAATATTCAATCAAGTCCAAATTGCGTGAAAATAGGATACATGGCTCCTGCCACTATGGAGAATTTTCAACAATTTTTGGGCACATTTTTTAATAGTTTTATTATTTTTAAAAATTCAAAAACCCTTATTTTTCTGTCTGTTCAGATTATAAAATCCCAAATAAATATTAAAACTCTTTCAAAAATTCTAAAAAAATTAGGAGATGTTAATTTTTGTGTGTTTGAATTTCTATGCAATTTTGGCTAATTTTGGATATATAAAAACCCTAAAAATTGAAAAACCCCTTAAAACTCATAAAAATTCTAAAAAATCATAGAAAATTCCAAAAATAATAAACTCTTTTCCTTAATTTTATTTATTACTTCTATTTTTCATAACAAAATACCTCCAGGCTCTTTTAGGACCATTTTATATTTTAATATGGTCCTCCAAGTCTGACTGGACAGTTTTCTTTTATTTTTGCCTTCGTTGATTTTTAGAAAATTCTATAAAAATTATAAAATTCTCAAAAATTCACCACAAACAGTAAAAAAATCCATAAAACATAAAAACATTTTTGTTTGAATTTTTGGATCATTTTTGGGTAGTTAAATAATTGGTCAAACTTGCTTGTTTTTATTGTTTTATTATTTTCTCTCATATTTAAAAATCCAAAAAAAATTATAAAAAATATTAGAAATCCACCAAAAAATATTTGTTTATATTTTCTTCATTGTTGACTACTTCGTAGGCCGCAAGGTCAATTCGTGCTCCTCGAGACCGACCCTGATGCCATACCAGGTTAATATCATAGCGAGACCGCTATTTTGATTTTTATCGATTTTTATCTCTGATTGGTGGTCTGATTCTTTTTCTTGATTGAGCTCTGAGTCCCGAGTGACTGAGGTTGCAACGACCTTAGTGAGATACTTTACCTTAGTCCGTCGAATTCGCTCATCACTAAACCTCAAGAGAAGGTTAATCTTTGACTTGATCGTCAAATAAAATAAGTAGAGAGAGATAGTGCCTACTCTATATTGTATATATAGCACCTATATCTGTAAATAATTATTTTTGACAAAATAAAAATAATTTATTCTTTTTTCCCTCGTTGTATTTTTTTCTAAAAAGAAAATAAAAATAAAATAAAAATCATAAAAAAATAATATAAATATTAAAATAAAATCATCTCTCACTTTTCAAAAATACATGTATACATACAACATTCTTTATTTATTATATACCTGTAAATAACTAATAAAAATAAAATAAAAAATGTTTTAGGCTCCTAAAAATATGTTGTAAATAAAAAAAATACAAAATGGAGGTATTTGTGTAAAAATAACAAAATAGAAATAATTGTATAAAATACATAGGTATGTTATACTTGTATACACTACTATATATTGTTTATACCCTAAATGTTTTCGTAAAAATAATTAAAAATAACAAAAAATACTTGAAAAATAACAAGTATTTATTATTTTGAAAAAATTTTGATTTAAAATCGTTTATTATTTTTTATTGAAGTTGTAAGTATTATGTAAATTCTTATTTTCGGATTGGTCCAGGAGGGTTTGTTGACCCTAATCAATGCCCCCTCCTAGCTCGGGTCGGGTGGAAAACTCATTGCCAGAGCTTTTTCTCTGATTTCTCCCACCTGAATCTAAGCTCCTCTCTCCTTGAATCTTGTACCCTTGATTCGTCGGACCTCTGTGATCGTCGCGGATTCCTTGGGTGATCTGAATCGCTCTCGGGTCTCGTACTTCTCGCCGATCCTCCAAGACCTTGAGCTTCCTATATAGTCTCTCTTCCGCCTCCACAGTACCCTAGCTCATTTCTCGCCTCTTCTTCCACCCCCAACGACCTCAGGTTGAGTGACAACTACTAGAGGCTTCGCTTGGATTGGAGTTTGGTGGCCAGGAGACGCAGCTCAGCTACGTGGCCGACGACCGCAGCCACATTAAACCTCCCTATTTTCCGCAGCGTGGTTGAGGCCACTACCTCATTGACCATCTCTGCTTGGATCTCGAGAACACGTTCCCTCCTCCAGGAACCCTTCGTTTCCAGTTCATTTCCTTGTTCGATCCATTCTTCCCATATATCGCCTCCTCGCATCCACCTGCTCCGACTAGTTGGTCGGAGCCCCGACATCCACACCTATCCGTTCCGATCAATGCACAGCATCGCCCTCCATCTTACCCCATAGTCTGATCATCCTTAGGCTCGACCATCGGGTTGATATTAAGGCCGGGATCTCCCCACTCACCTTCCCCGGAAATCGAACCCCGCCCTATTGTCGCTTCTTTCTATTTTTGCTCAATTAACCTCGACCGGAGCTTCGCCCCGAGTCGAGTTTGCCTCTGCAGGTGTTTCCGTGCGTAGGGACTTCACTTCCAGCCTCCAGAGGGCCTACCAGAGTAGCTCCAGGTCCATCTTCACCGCCACATATATCCGGCCAATAGCTTCCCCATCAGACATGTCCATTCAACGCGGGTGACTTCCATGATCATGCTAGACCCTTTCAATTGCTCATCAGAGTCGCAGAACGCATCTGAGACTCAGGTGAAGTTCACCAGGATCATGTTCTTCAAGACCCCCCTCTACTCCGTTGGATCAGCCCGCCTCTGCCAGATCTGATTCTATCCTCCAATCAGAGCAGCCTTTGGGTCCTTGGATCTGATGCCTGATGTATCTGCACTCCGCGACCCCAACATTCCTTGGGACATCACATTTGACATAGAAGAAGATCTGAATCGCACGTCTTCATGCCACCAGAGCATGCTACGCGTCCCCCTCCTACACCGCACATGCCTCATCATGGGTATTTTGCATTTCCTTCCCTGCAGTTTGCATGGTTTATTTTCTAGTTTTATTAAATAAAAGTTGTAGTTCAAACTTTTTGCATATTAGACGTTTATGTTTCCAGTATTTACACTTTAGTCCTTTGACTCTGAACACACGTGCACGTCCACATGCTTGTGTGGGTGATTTGCATATCATGTCTTGCATTTTCTAACTGTTGTATTTTGAATGAAAGGTTTATGTTAGTTGCATCAATACCCCTGTGCATGATTTAATTAACATGTGCGTGTATTATGTGGACTTTTTGCACTAATACCCTCAAATTTTTTGTATGCATTAATGTTTAGTCTGGAAACATTAGGATAATTGCGATTAGGTCCCTACAACCTGTGCGTGTCTTGTTTTTAATCAAATATTTATTAAATAAACTCCAAAAATTCCATAAAAGTACCCTTATCTCCTACTAATATGTAATATTTATGGTAATTTTTGTGACTTGAATTCATTTTATATGATATTTTCTAAAAATCAAAAACCCTTAAAAATGTGTCTGTCTATTTTATAAAATATCAAAAAATATCAAAATGGTCTAAAAAAATTCTCTAAAAAATCATGTGTGTTTATTTTAGTGTGTTCTTACTTTAGTATCATTTCTGTTGCATTATTTTTTATAAAAACCCTAAAAATAACAAAATACTAAAAAACTTATAAAAATCATTAGAAATTCTACAAAAATAAAAAAGTAAAATTCAATTTCTATTAGACCTTTTTATTTCCTTTATCACAAAAATTTCAATAGGACGTGTAGGCACTTTTGATATTTTAAATTTTCTCTACACTCTAGGCTGTATATTGTCTTGTTGTTTTGTGCTTGTTTCATTTTTATAAAATCGTATAAAAATCAAAAGAAAACATCTGCATCTGTGAAAAACATAAAAATATTTTTATTTACAGATTTTATGTGTTTTTAATCTCAATAAAAATTGTGATGGTTTCCTTGTGCCTTAATTTTCTTATTGTTTTTGTTTTGTTTTATTGTTGTGTATTTTAAAAAATATAAAAAGTTGCAAAATCCAATATTAAATAAAAAAATTATATGTAGTGTTCTGATCTCGACTACTTCGTACATTTCTGTGCTCCTTGTGTTCGACCCTGGTCACTGTACTAGGTTAAATAAATAGCAGAGACCGTTTCTATTGGATTTTGTGCTTGTGATTGTCTTAATTGTGGTCTTTATTCTTCTTGTTGAGTCTGATTAGATGATTAAGGTCGCAATGACCTTTGATATCACTTAACCTCGAGCGCCCAACCTCCCAACAAGCACATGCGTAATGATTAAAACCATCTCAAACCTCCTTACAACCTCTGACGTACCATCTTTAAATAGCCCACCACCGCTTCAAGTGGCGGTTGTTGACCCTTACGAGAGTTCTGTTGGACATGCGAACCCACGGCGAGCCATTATGCAATAAATGTTATTGCGAATACCATTCCCTGATCTTAAATGAAGAATGAATAAATTGCATAATAGATCCCTTAGTACAATTAGGGTTATGTACCATGGCCATCTTAATAATCATACAACTATTGATTCAACTATTGAATCATAGAGGCTGGTGCTTGGATGAATATCTAAAGGGTTAGATTGAGGACTCATCAAGCACCGTCAAATGATTGTTAAGAGATGATCTCCAGCCTGAGTAGGAGATGGCAATCCTTTCTCATTTAGGCTGATATCTGACCGACCTCTTGATGCAGGTCCTCTGCATAGGAATAGAGATTCGGAGGTGTCAGATTAGTTAGGTCAAAGAGTTGACTTAACGAGATCGAGATAACCAAAGTCCTATATCGTATGCTGTCACGATACAGGCATGCATCCTCTGACCGGAGATAGATGTGTTACTATATGTCTAAGTATGTACATTTAGCAGACCAATAGGTTGATGACCGAACCAAGGTCTATACACCGGCGCGCTGGTGTGCATATAAGGATATATGAGTAATACGATCTCTCAAAGGGATCATACAGGTTCATTTATTGAACCGGAAGGCATGAGCTCACTCATGAGATATTGGGAAGAATCAAATTCTGTGCGCACGGTCGTCTCGCATTGGAAGCTTGACTGAATTTGTAGGTTTGATATTATGATCAAGACCTAGGTATGATATACGCCTTTGAAAAGTGTATGATCGATACCAACTCCCAATGATTAAATGACAAACTTACTGATAAAACCCTGAAGTAGAAAGTATAAAGTTGATCTAATACTTCGGGTTTATTCTAAGTCTTCCACTACGCAGGATGTATAGGTATTGGGAATACCTGAGGGTGATGTGATCCTAAACGATTGTATAACCATGACGCTTCCATTCCTAGGGAGTGATGAAACGGGTCTGGATTTTAGTGGCTCCTCTCAGTAGAGAAGTAATCTGATCTTGGTAAATGTTGGACATTGATCTGAATGTGATTCAGATGCAATGGGAAGATTAGATTTGCGGTCTTGATTTAATTAAGCATCTATGGGAGGCCCGCGATCTGGATTTGAGATATGATCTCAATATCCAAGTCACTATACGTGGAACAATACAATCGCCATGTCCTTATCTCCAAGTATTCGAGGAGAAAGCGCATTATCCTTGAAGGAATTCATGGATAATTCTATTGTTTATATATGTATCCTAGCATTGAGAAAATGGATAATTAAATGTGATTTAATTATCATGAGTAATATTAATTTGATTCATATTATAAAGAGAGTTATCTGAGATAATTAAATGTGATTTAATTATCAAAGATATGAGTAATATGAATTTGATTCATATTATTTAAGAACAAGAGAAAAGAGATCCAAGATGATTAGATATGATTTAATTATCATGGATATGAATAATGTGGATAGCAATATCCATATTAGTCATATATATTATAAATGTGATTTATAATATATAAGAGAGATCTATTTGGAATTTACATTTGTTAATTAAATGTTTATGTGAATTGGATTCACATTGGATAATTAATTAAAAATTTAATTCACATTTTACTTTGGGTTGTGAATGTGATTCACAAATTTCCAATAGCAAGATTGCAATATTCACAAAATATCTATGAATTATTTTTGTAGAATAATTTACAACAATTGTTGTTGTAATAAATTGGAGATACATGGAATAATGTAATCAAGGGAGATTACATTGAGATGCTCCTTCCAATTGGAGGGACGGCCACCTCTTCCTATTAGGAAAGGGTGGTCGTCCACTCCATGTATATGGAAGGAGGCACTCTCTCTTTCCCATTATCTCCATATTTATTTGATTTAATTTGATATTAATTTGTATTGAATTATCAATATAGATTTAATTTAGATTAAATAAATTGTTGTTAGTTTTACCAACACAAATCTTAGCCATTTAAAAGAAACACAATCAATGAGAGCCATTGGATTTGTGTTATCTCATGGATTGAGATCCATGGATCCCAAAATATTATAAAAGGAGAGGCACCCCTTTGCTCTTCTTTGTACAATGCTTTAGAAGCACATCTCACTCTCTCTCTCTTTCTCTCTACACGTCAGCCCTCTCTCTCCCTCTCATGGTCCTCCACCATGGATGCCCTAGAGAGGTTATCCATCGCCGCAGCGTCATCGTTATGCTACCCGATCGTTTGCTCGTGGATCTTCGTCTCCTTCGGTGCGCCTCGCTTGTGAAGAAGATGTCGGATCTCGTGTGTCGAGATCAGGAGATCCGCCGCTTGGATCATCAACATGAATTGCGAGAAGCACGTGATTCATCCCCGCATTTGCAAGCGTCTCCTCTGTCGGATCGGACTTGAGACAGGAGGCCTCTTCGTTTAGAGACTCGATCGCAACCACGCTTCAAGAGGTAATCCTATTACTTGTTTGTGGTTGAGATGAAATGATCCGAGAAGTGTTCTTGAATCATGAGGTTTCGTCGCATGAAAAAAATTTTAATTTCCGCTGCATAGAACAACTAGTGTGACTAGTCGTTCTTCGTCGTATTCGATACGATGCTCACGCTTCTGTGATACGCTTGAGGATCTACCCATATCCTTCAAGTGGTATCAGATCCTTAGGTCGGTGGTTTTGGATACGATCCATTAACCAAGGATGACTTGGGTTCATTAGGGTTTGCGAAAGTTTTCTTGCATTTCATTTTCGCTTCTCTATTTTGAGATTATTTTCGGCACTGTTTAAATTGTTTAAACACAAAAATAATAACTGGATTTTGTTCTTCATTAAATAAGGAAATTGTAAGATCTGAGTTTACGTGATTTCGATTCCGTTTGCTCAAGTTATGCTCATTTTAGTGAACATGTATCCACAGTTTTGGGGACTACGAATCTTAACGTAATTAAGATGTTAATTGCGGATTTGAGATGCTTTTAAATGTGTGTAAATCACTTAGATTCTATTGTAAATCAAATTATCAAACTTTATAAACTTATTTTGCTTAATTTGGATTTAATTTGATTGAGATATGGTATTTTTAGTAAGTGAGGGTCACTGCTGGAAATACTTTCCTAATCAAGAACCTGGTGATTGTCATTTAATCAATTAGTGAAACTAAATTGTTTAATTTCCTACAATAATTGTGCATAAATATTTGTAAAATATTTGATGATGATTATTTCCTTAAATGACATTGCCTTAACAAATATTTTATTAGATGTGATCTAGATCACTAATTTGTTACATGATCTACGTGATCTACATTCCAACAAACATGTTGCTTGAATAGGATTTGGGATTTATTTAGCAAATCTCATTATAATATTAATCAAAATTTTTTGATGTTTATTATATCGTATAATTTCGGTTGAAGAACTGATGATCATCTCAAGTACAAAGTGATCTATTTTGCATTATCATTTCCCGAGGTGAATATGGTGTCTAGTCGGAGAGCATTGGGGCAGCGGGTTGCAACGTATGTGGTCCGTCCCACTCTCATCGGTACTGGCCATGACAGCGGGTAGGGTTAGTATAATGCTTAAGAAATCACGATGTATTTCTAATTATTAAAATTCGAAATAATACGTATTTGAGATAATACCATAATTCAAGTAACAATTAAAAATGTTTGTTGGATATTAATTGGATCATTAATTTAATATGATTAGATTAATTGGAATCCAATTAAAATTAGGACAATCAATTATAAATAGAGTTGTTATTTCCCTTGGAAGAATTGATCATAATGAATATGATTCATAATGATTAATTAGAATTTGACTATGATATGGAGGATCACATAAGTGACATCCATGGTCTCCCGTCAAGGTGGAGGGTTCCGTCGCCAGGAATTGTATGTAGGAGACGTCTGTCCGAAGTGACAGCTCCTGTATGCAAGCGCATCCGGATCGGGCTCTTCGCTTCTCGAAAGAGTAAGGACATATGCGTAGTGACCCCAATATCGGGTCCTCATATTATTTGGGCGATATTGGATTGCGCAGCGAGTTGTATTCTTCTTGACAGTTGGTTCAATTAATGACGGGTCAACATCGTCTTAGGGGTGGTGGGCCTGGGTGTTAAAGATCGAATTGGGAGATGCATGTTGGACTTGCAAGGCGGAATGTGTTCCCGCTTCTTTTTATCCGAGTTGTAGGTTATCATATTATTGGGATGCAACAAAGATAAGGAAGGAGATCCCAGATCTTGCTTGAGATATAATGGTAAGTATATCTCTTGCATTGAAAGTGATTAAGGGAATGAACTTTCAATGTTGACAAGGCAAGACAACTTTGATATAAAAATTCCTAAATCAAAGTAAAATATGTATATATAAATATATATACACTTATGCAGATTTCTTATTTCAGATAATCCTTCATTAAACCCACTCAATGTTATACTCAATGATAATCAGTAAAATATCATGGATTGGACTCATGATTCAGATATTGTGCCTGCAGTTGGACACATAATGTATGTGGTTGCAATATGGAAATCTCCTCACAATAATGAGGAATGACAATTAAATAGATAATAGGACTACAACACTAGGGTTTGTATGTATCTATAGTCTTGATATCATCAAATGTACTTTGGAAGTGACATATTGATGATGATCATAATTGTCATATAATCCTTATAAAATCTAAGAAGATATTCTGGCATACATATGTGTTCTTGACATTTATCATGAATGACATGGTTCACTGCATCATGCAGAATGGTGGCTCTATAAGAGATGATGTATTCAAAAATGATTGAATACCTACCTGAACCAATGTTTTAAGATTCTAGATGGATGTAGACATGATGAGTGTCATCATTCTATTGTTTATACTCTAGTCATTGATGAAGCTTTATACTATTCATATTGTATGAATTTAATGAAGCATGTATAAATGTTGAAATGCTCTTACATTGAATTCATTTTGAATTTAACATAAGAGTTACCTTAGTCTTAAGCAATGGTTGTTTATGGATAAAGGGAGCGCAGTGGAAACATGGGTCAGACCCAAGATGAGAAGGATAGTCAAAGAGTTGATCGTACTTCTGTTACTTCCATATGACATCCAAAGAGCTGGATGAATGCTAATAATGCAATAAATTGATGGTTTGACTATCAAGTCTATCTTGAATCCTTAGAGAAGAACTCGGATAGAGCATTAAAATAATCTACATAAATCATTGAAATTGACTTTCTTATTTGATAAGATAAAGTCTAATAATTGTATGTCATCTTCTAACAACACTTACAATGTGTTGCATATGTTTTAGAAGACTGGAAAATTTGATCTTAAGGTTTATAGTTATCCACATGGATCTTGATGAAATTGTTGCAACAATCTCTGTTGGATTGATAGACTTGTTAATTTCAGTGGGAGAGCCCTTAGTCTTCGAGAATGTCTCTATGACCTAGATATAAGAATACACTCATTGTTTGTTTCTAAATGTTGGAAATAAACATGAATTCTGAGATAGAACTATCATAAAGAGTTATGATGGATATATTTCATATAGTAATCTAACATCTAGTGGACTCCGCAAAATTAGAAAATTAATGAATGGTTCATTAAGATTTCTAATACTGAAAATTAAAACCTTTATAAGATCAATTGGAGGATAAAAATCATTTGACAATGATCTGGCATCAAGTTTTGGACATATGTCTGTTGATGAGATCAATGGACTAGTGAGAGATGAAACTTTAGATTGTCTAAAGATTCAAATCTCACATACTTGTGAATATTGTATTCAAAATTAAAAATGTCCAATACACCCTTCCTTAGGAAAGGTGTAAGATGTCAATGTATTCAAGATCTCATACATATTGATGTATGCGGATCATCTATGTCATATAAACATTATGGATATGTGATATATGTTGATGATTATGTATGATATCAGATTTCTTTTCTTCACCTGAGAACACTTTGAAATGTTCAAAGATTTCATTATTTTTGGTTTATAACCAAAGTTTGAAGGAAGATAAAATGAATTTGATCTAAACTAGGTAGCAAGTACCTGGTAGATAAAATCAAAGAATACCTTATGGAGATATGAATATCATTTCTATCTCAATCCTCCTAATACACCTTGACTCAATAGAGTTATAGGGAGATACAATTGGATCATGTGTGACATGATTTGATCAATGATGAATTTTAGCATAATTTCCTCTTAGTTTCCTGGTATATATGTAGTAGAGACTACATTATATATCCTTAATAAGATTCCATGCAAATAAGTTGGAATCGAGCACTAGAGAGTGCTACTTCATTAGGAAAATAAAGGATGGTATTGGATACCTACTTTATGACCTTGAGATTCTTAAAGTATCTCATCTCTGAGAATGTGATTCGTAGAGGTTGAGACTCTTGAGAATCAAGATGAAAATGAAATGTAGGAACTCATTTAATCTTGAGAAGATAATGAGGCTCCTGAAATTGGAAACTAAAAGGACAATTACAGATGAAACACTAATAACTTTACAAATGAGTTTGAGGAAGGATTCCATGTGTCAGAGAAATCTGACAATGATCAAACTTCATGTGATGAAACTTCTTAAGAACATAGCATGGATAGATGGATGTTAGCAATAAAAGTCTAAAGTAGACTTCATATACAAGTGTTGTGTATGGACCTTCGAGGATCCATCTATATGTGTAAGACTCACAAAGGTGTAAATGGATCTTCAAGAGATGTAAGTCAAGAGTGCATTCCTCTATGAATACCTCTATGAGGATATTCACATGAAGTACCCCAGGGCTTCATGTTGAGGAAAGCAAGGTGTGCAAGCTAAGGAATCCATCTATGGACTCAAAATAAGCTTCTTGAAGTTGGATCATAAGATTTGATGAAATTATAAATGTTATGATTTCAGATAAAATCTTGATGAGCCATGAGAAGCTTAGTGGGAGTGCCATTGTGTTCATCGTGCTAAATGTACATAATATCCTAATCATTTAAAATGATATAAGGATAATAATAAGTGTTTTATTTTCTGGTTGTTTCATAACTTGAGATATGATCTCAAGGATACCTCTTGGATCTTAGTTCTGAAGGTGTTCAGAAACAAAGAGAATAGGGTATCCGGACTGTCACAATAGTAGTACACCTTGAACATATTCCATTTTCTGGAAAATTTCAAGAAAGGTTTCCATCCCTTAAGATATGGTACTGACCTATCTAAAGAGATAGCACCTCAAAGAGTTGAGGAAGTGAATGCTAGAACTGCTTGCACTTGTGCATCAGTTATGAGAAGCTGAGTGTATGCTAGATGTGTACAAAAGCCAGATATCTGCCATGCAGTGGGAGTAGTAAAGAGTTGCTAATCCTACTATAGAGAGAAAACACTTGATTGCAGTAATAACAAAATCTTCAAAGGTGACAAGATTTTTGAGATAGTGATCTCAAAGTCTTATCTTCAAAAACTTAAGAATTTATAGATATAGATCTAAAAGGTCTTAACTGTGGATGCCTTACGTGATAGTAATCTCCAAGAATAAGGGTATTATGATAAGGATTATGGAAATACTAGTTATGACCATTATTAAACAATAGTGTCAAGGACATTATAATAGCCTTAATAAGATTGAGTATTGATTGCATGAGATGCAACATTCGCATTGGATACGAGCACTGTTACTGGGATATGCAAGTGTCGTAAAAGGACTTGGTGTAGTCTCGCAGGAACAGAGTGATTGATTAGCTTACCTAACTATTTTTTCTTAATAGCCTATGATTGTCACAAGATTGCGAGTTTAAATGATTAGCCCATTAATGGCTCTTTGGGCTAGTGGGAGATTGTTGGACATGCGAGCCCACGGTGAGCCATTATGCAATAAATGTTATTGCGAATATCATTCCCTGATCTTAAATGAAGAATGAATAAATTGCATAATAGGTCCCTTAGTACAATTAGGGTTATGTACCATGGCCATTTTAATAATCATACAGCTATTGATTCAACTATTGAATCATAGAGGCTGGTGCTTGGATGAATATCTAAAGGGTTAGATTGAGGACTCATCAAGCACCGTCAAATGATTGTTAAGAGATGATCTCCAGCCTGAGTAGGAGATGGCAATCCTTTCTCATTTAGGCTGATATCTGACCGACCTCTTGATGCAGGTCCTCTGCATAGGAATAGAGATTCGGAGGTGTCATATTAGTTAGGTCAAAGAGTTGACTTAATGAGATCGAGATAACCAAACTCCTATATCGTATATTGTCACGATACAGGCACGCATCCTCTGACCGGAGACAGATGTGTTACTATATGTCTAAGTATGTACATTTGGCAGACCAATAGGTTGATGACCTAACCAAGGTCTATACACCGGTGCGCTGGTGTGCATATAAGGGCATGTGAGTAATACGATCTCTCAAAGGGATCATATAGGTTCATTTATTGAACCAGAAGGCATGAGCTCACTCATGAGATATTTGGAAGATTCAAATTCTGTGCGCACCGTCGTCTCGCTTTAGAAGCTTGACTGAATTTGTAGGTTTGATATATACTTTTGGAAAGTATATGATCAAGACATAGGTATGATATATGCTTTTGAAAAGTGTATGATCGATACCAACTCCCAATGATCGAATGAGAAACTTACTGATAGAAAGACAGTATAAAGTTGATCTAATACTTCAGATTTATTCTAAGTCTTCCAGTATGTAGGTTGTACAGGTATTGGGAATACCTGGGGGTGATGTGATCATAAACGATTGTATAACCATGACACTTCCATTCCTAGGGAGTGATGAAGCAGGTCTAGATTTTAGTGACTCCTCTCAGTAGAGAAGTAATCTGATCTTGGTCTAAATGTTGGACATTGATCTGAATGTGATTCAGATGCAATGACAAGATTAGATTTGCGGTCTTGATTTAATCAAGCATCTACGGGAGGCCCGCGATCTGGATTTGAGATATGATCTCAATATCCAAGTCACTGTACGTGGAACAATACAATCGCCATGTCCTTATCTCCAAGTATTCGCGGAGAAAGCGCATTATCCTTGAAGGAATTCATGGATAATTCTATTGTTTATATATGTATCCAAGCATTGAGAAAATAGATAATTAAATGTGATATAATTATTATGAGTAATATGAATTTGATTCATATTATAAAGAGAGTTATCTGAGATAATTAAATGTGATTTAATTATCAAAGATGTGAGTAATATGAATGTGATTCATATTATTTAAGAACAAGAGAAAAAAGATCCAAGATGATTAAATATGATTTAATTATCATGGATATGAATCATGTGGATAGCAATATCCATATTAGTCATATATATTATAAATGTGATTTATAATATATAAGAGAGAGCTATTTGGAATTTACATTTGTTAATTAAATGTTGATGCGAATTGGATTTACATTGGACAATTAATTAAAAATGTAATTCACATTTTATTTTGGGTTGTGAATGTGATTCATAAATTTTCAATGGCAAGATTGCAATATTAACAAATAATTATGAATTATTTTGTAGAATAATTTACAACAATTGTTGTTGTAATAAATTGGAGATACATGGAATAATGTAATCAAGGGAGATTACATTGAGATGCTCCTTCCAATAGGAGGGAGGGCCACCTATTCCTATTAGGAAAGGGTGGTCGTCCACTCCATGTATGTTGAAGGAGGCACTCTCTCTTTCCCATTATCTCCATATTTGTTTGATTTAATTTGATATTAATTTGTATTGAATTATCAATATAGATTTAATCTAGATTAAATTAATTGTTGTTGGTTTTACCAACACAAATCTTAGCCATTGAAAGAAACACAATGAATAAGAGCCATTGGATTTGTGTATTCCATGGATTGAAATCTATGGATCCCAAAATATTATAAAAGGAGAGACACCCCTTTGCTCTTCTTTGTACAATGCTTTAGAAGCACATCTCTCTCTCTCTCTACACGTCAGCCCTCTCTCTCTCCCTCTCATGGTCGTCCACCATGGATGCCCTAGAGAGGTTCTCCATCACCGCAGCGTCATCGTTATGTTGCCCGATCGTTTGCTCGTGGATCTCCGTTTCCTTCGGTGCGCCTCGCTCGTGAAGAAGACGTCAGATCTCGTGTGTCGAGATCAAGAGATTCTTCGCTTGGATCATCAACATGGATTGTGAAAGCACGCGATTCATACCCACGCTCGCAAGCGTCTCCTCCGTCGGATCGGACTTGAGTCAGGAGGTCTCTTCATTTAGAGACTCGATCGCAACCACGCTTCAAGAGGTAATCCTATTACTTGTTTTTGGTTGAGACGAAACGATCCGAGAAGTGTTCTTGGATTTTGTGGTTTCGTCGCATGAAAAAAAAATTAATTTCCGCTGCATAGAACAACTAGTGCGACTAGTCGTTCTCCGTCGTATTCGATATGATGCTCACGCTTCCGTGATGCGCTTGAGGATCTACCCATATCTTTCAAGTTCCCCTTAGCTTTCTTACATTCTCAGTGGCAAGGAGAGACACTATGATCAAGCGAAGATAGGTTTATAGCTCCGGTGAGAACTTGACCTTGTCGCTAAGTTACAGTCTGATTTTGAGGTTGTTTGAGATGAGTTCCATAGCCAGGAACTTCCAACGAAGACTGTGAATATATCCGCATCAGGATCAGATATGTGGTTTACCCCCATCTGAACCACAGTAACCCACAGTATGGAAGGTGCATGCTCATGCACCTGAAATATCATGTTACCTCCCTTCCCCATGAAATTCCTCTCTCCCAACCATTATTGAATGAACCAAATTTCTCATCCTATGCCACCATATGAAAGAATTTAGTAATATCATCACCATCTTTTAACGACTTATGTCGTGACCTCTGCCTCCACTTATACTCGTGCTTTCTATCCTTCTCCTCCAAGATCTTCTACACCATTCCCTGGCTCATGAGATCCTCCTCATCCAGCTCTTTGTCATCCTCTAGAAAGTCCATCCTAACCAACTCATCATGTTCCTAATTCCTCCTTAGCTCATGCTCAATACGAGAGTCCCTCCTGAACACTGACAGCCTATGTTGCAACACAACCACCTTTAACACAAACCTTACGATAGTTGATCCCTCCACCTCCAACTTCGACCAAAAAGAAGTCACCATATCACGAAAGCCCCCCTCCAATATCCAACATCACTCAAATCTGAAATAAGATGATGACCTTCTGAGACTGCAAGAGTCAAGACATAGCGCTCCAATCTTGACCTAGGAAGGAAGGTAATGCTTCAAGATTCACAAATCGGCTTAAGATCCAATACAATTAAAGTCATCTCCAACTCCAATCTCATGTTAGTAACCCTTCTTCTTCCATCATAGTTTCTAGGATTTATTCCTCAGTTGTTACGCATTCCTTTACTAATCTGAATAGTCATATACGCACACCATTAATCACTCATTCATGTGTATACTCCTCATTTTCAATATATTTCTCCATCATTGTGATTGCTAGATTCCATCGCCGTCTTCTGCATGAAGAGGAAACCAATAGGGTTCAGTCTTTCACCTTTGAGTAACCCGCCATTCCATTCACTTTATCCTCTAAAATATCCACAAGTGTACGCTCCATCTTTACTAATCATGTAGGAGTTATGATTGCTTCAATGGCTGGAGATGGGATCATAGCTCCGATCTCTTGATTTCACTTCGATGACGCTTCATCAATAGAGATATTTAGGCATCGACATGCATTCTCTTAGCAACTATCATTATCGTTGATACTCAATTAAGATCCCAGGATCTTCAGAGAGAAACAGGAAGTACGGTGGAGCCATTCAGCATTCGTCGGAGCACAGTCAAGCTGCCGAAGCACATGGAGGAGTCCAAGAACAGTCATGAAGCATATAATGTTAATCTTCCCAATTTAGGTGAGATCTAACGGTCCCAAGTCTACCATGTTGCTAACCAACGCAACAATTCATACCTCAGGTCTGGAATTGAACCTCAGTGCATACCTAATTCATAATTGCCAGTGAAGCATTAGGAGTGGATGCATGGCCCGAGCCTCCTCAACCGAACCTAGCTGTCATGTGTTCTATGCATGTGATTGGGTAAATTACAATGCTTGTCCTGCCACTTTTCATATTTGCAGATAAGTCCTTCTGCTATGTGTAATTTGCATATTAGCCCTTGCGGTGATTTATTTACAATTTAGTCCCTATCTGACCTATTTTGCAATAAACTTGGTGTTTTTCTCACATTTGTACCCCTAGATTTTACGTTGAATATCTTTCTATCCTAAAATCCAATTGTTTTGATTTTGGTCTCATTCTAAGGCTTGTTTGACACTCTATATGGTAGTAAGATTTATGGATGGTTTGATTTAAAATCCATGCATCAATTGTTCTTTGATTAAAGTGAAAAAGTTTCCCTAAGTGAATTTTTGGACCTATAAAATCATCTTGAATCTTAATACTCTAATGTTATTTAAATAAATTATTATTGGATCATTTATAAATTTTAATTCAAGATTAAAACAATAGAGTAGAGATTTCTTACTAAAGTTATTCCTTAAGGAATTAATTTGGGGGATTCTCTTTATTCATCCAAGTTACTTGTTGTGAGATTTTATTAAGTGTTATATTCCTATTTGTATGTAGATGCACACTTGTTTGCATGTAATTTAGTTGCATAAAAATGTGTTGAAAATTCTTTCTTGATTGTGTATTGTGCATCATCTCGAAGTAATAAATCTCTAAATTATTGTTTAAAATATTTTCTCTCTAAATTTGATCACTAAAGTGCTCGCATCCTTGTGTTTGATCCTGGACTTCCCACGTTACAAATTAAAGCCAAAAACCTCATCACTGAGATTCATCTCGGTTCTACATGAGAATCTAAGTGCCAGTGCTACAACAAATTGATTTTAATACATGAATTTAGTGCTTCATTAGTGAGTCACACTGGCATAGACCTATATGTGAATATTTTATTCTAAGAGCCAATAATAACATAAATAGTCTAGATCTTTATTGCACTTAATCTAGAATGTCACATGTAAAGCACTTTTGTCAACTCAAACAAGACAAAATTGCAAATACGACAATCAACTGGGGTTCCAATGCAAATAAACTAGCAACTATGGCATGACATGTGTCCAAACAAGACTTATTTACAAAATATAAAAAAACAGGGCTAAAGGTGAAAATAATCACTGAGGCAGTTGTGGCTCATAAATGTGATGGACAACTTGGCTTCGATATGGAGGTTCTGATTCAATGTTTACCTTTTAGGGCAAATTAAACATCCGGGATTAGATTGGAAAGAGATGTCCCTAACCTAATGGTATAGAGAATGATTAGAAGAAATGATATGAAGGGTGATGTTGTCTAGGTTCAATCGAGTGGATCTCAAGTGATCCTTCTCCAAGGATCCTCCTGACAGTATGATCCACTTCCTACATCTCCTCCTCGCTGATATAATTAGTCTATGAAACTTGAAGGTGCTCTATCTGGGTTCTGGAGCTTCCAAGTGCCTGCAGTTGTACTTATCCTCCATATTGCGATATTATGCTTGAGATATGCTCCAAGCTCCTGCAAACAACTTATTGCTCGGAGGAGATAATATCCAGTAAGATTATTAGCAGAAAACAAAAGAAAATAGGGAATGAGTTGAGATTCCAGATCTTAATAGATCCAGGGGATCTGGTTATGTGAGAAAATGGAGAAATTAATGACGAATGTCGTCGAAGGATAAGTGGAATATGGGTAATCTGAGAGCTTTGATCGAGCATAAGGGAGCTCGGAATGAAGATATGATTATGCCTAAAATAAAGATTAAATGTGAAATCGAATGTTAAAATGAAAAGAGAATTACCTAGATATGCCTATAGTGAAGGAAATGGAATGATCACTGAAGAGCGGTCGAGCGACACGGGTTAAGGAATTAAGTAATCAAAGGATCGTTGTTAGCCCGGATCACAAGGCCAATGCTCAAAAGAAAAGAGAGAACCACACAAATCAAGATAAATCAATCAAATCACATAAATATGTCAGCGGTCTCCGCTATTTTATTTTAACCTGGTATAGCAACCATGGTCGAACATAAGGAGCACGAGAAATCTTACGAAGTAGTTGAAATTTAGAAACTCGAATGAATATTTCTATTAATTTTCAATTTGCAAATTTTTATGATTTTTAATTAAGGGACAAAATAGACAAATAAGAAAATAACGCTAACAATAAGCTTTTGGAATTTTACTTAAGACTAAAAATACTCAAAAATTAGGATAAAAATATTTTTGGGTTTTACAAATATAAAAGTATTTTGATAATTTTTTGAGATCTTTCTTATGTTTTTGTGGTTTTATAAAAATCAGATAAGGGCTAAAATACGAACAATGCACAACCAGGACAATATTGCAAGTTAAAAATAGATAAAATAACCTAATGTCCTGGGGGATCAATTTTATGAGAAAATATATCTAAAAAGCCATAAATAGGAACTGAAATTATATTTTTTTTTGAATTTTTAAAATTTATATGATTTTTATAAGCTTTTAAGTCTTTTGTTAATTTTCAGGGTTTTTATGAGAGTTTTTCAAGCAAAAACGCTATCGAAAGCAAAACATACAAAAAACACATGCTTACTATTTTTGAATTTTTAAAGTTGTTTTTCGAATTTTTATGTATTTTCTAAAACAGACAGTAAACTTTTTATGGGTTTTTAATTTTTAGAAATATAAATACAACACAGAATTAATCCTAAAAATCACAATAAATATTATGTGTTAACAGGAGCTAATAATAATTTTTATAGAATTTCTGTACTTAATTTGGTATTTAATTAATTAACTAAGAGACACAAAGATTGTAAGGACCTACTTGTAATTACAATGAAGTTTAAGGGACAAATAATAACGTAGGTGAAAAGATTAAGGATAAGAAATGCAAAATGTCTAGTAAATAAATGCACATGCATAATAAACCATGCACATGGGTAGATTTGCAAATATCAGAAACTACCCATTCAAAGCATAACATTCAAATGTTCAGGCCATAGCATGCAAATAACCCAGAAAATCACGTGGAACGGCACGTGCATTCACACACAGAGGACTAAAATGCTTATATCAAAAATAACAAGGGTCCAACTGTAAAATAAACAAACTATCTTAAACTACGATAAATATTTACATAACTATCTAATAAAAGTAAAACAAAGAGGGGCTAAGAGAAGGTTACCCTTATTAAATGCAATCAAACAGCCAATGGCGCTCCACTTATGGATGAACGGTCAGGATAGGGGATACCTCCTTGGCGATGGACAACGGAGACAAGATTTTCAGATGGATCTGATGGTCAAAATGCCTCCTGATGATGGATGGTTGCGATTAGAACTGGGAAGATGCCTGATCGAACGGTGGAGATGATGCCTGAACGAATGAAGATGAACTCACCTATGGCAAGTTTTGATCAGCGATTACGCGTTGGTCAGGTGCCTTCGTGAGCTGCTGGTATGTGAGAAATGACGTTGATGGTGGTCCGCAGCTACTGGATGACGTAGAAGGGCCCATGACCAAGAGAAGGGTCCTAGGGAAGCATTGCATCCTGGAGCTGGCCAATCGTGCATTCTAGGCCTCTAGACCTTTCAGTGCCTTAACCCTATAGGAAAGAATGGATGCTCGGAAGGGTGTCTCCGATGAGGGTTAGAGCACGACTAGAATCGGAGTCGAAGGTGGAAGGGTGAAAGAGGCAGGTCTCCGAAGAGATGGAGGACTCTACCTGCTAGGAGACTCCAACCCGATGCCTGGAGTCAAGTGGGAGGTTGTGGAGCACACGTAGAAGCGGGAGGAGGTCAGAGTGTGGCATGCGGAAGTCGGGGAACGGTGAATAGGGTATGATAGGTAGTCGTCGAAGGTTCTCTATTTTCTCGGATAAATGATGGGATTCATTAGGAAATAGAAGGTATAGAGAGTACCTAACAATGATCAGAGTGTTCCTGGGGGTGCGGACATCGTCCACGGAGGTAGTGGCCTCGATGGTTGGTACTACCAGAGTCTTAGCTGTTCACGACGGAGCCGAGGAAAACCTCACCGGACCTGGGGCTCTCACGCTCCAAAATGTTCCCTCTCCCTCGCTCTCTCCACTGTCACTCGAAGGATGGGTACGCAGGAGGTGGTGGCACAACTAAAGGTACTGGAAAAGGGATGAGGGGGTGTAACTATATAGGTTTCCAGGTTCGGGAAGGTGGAGGAGTAGCCCACGAACTGAGGCGCGGATCGAGGAGGAAAGTAGTGGGTAAAGATTAGGGGTCCACGCTCTTGAATCGGGGCGAAGGATCGGGTGGAATGGTGGGTCGGATCGGGTTGCTAAAAATGAGAGAAAATCGAGGCAAACCCGATTCGGGCGGAAAAGAGGAAGGGGGGACCAGTTGACCTTGGTCAACAAACCGAGATGGCCCATTTCAGAAGAGGCTAAGGATATGACAAAAGATGCTACATGACAAAATAAGGGTAAAAATAAAGTAAATAAATAAATAATAATAAATGAATTCAAATTAAAAACGAATAAAAATGAAAAATGTTTTTTATTTTTCAAAGAATTTTTTTTTGTGATTTTTTATTTATTTTTATGAAAAAAGAAATTAGTGTATATACATATATAGTATTATATACAGATATAATATATTTATGTATTATGTACAAGTATTTTTATTATGTTATTTTTACACAAATACCACTATTTTATATTTTATTTTATTTTCAACATATTTTTATGGATACAATATAATTTTTATTTTATTTTTACATATTATTTAATAATATTTAATAAATAGAGGGTGTGATACATGTACATGTGTATTATACAATAAGAAGGTGATTTTGTTTTAAATTTTATTTAATTTTTATGTTTTTTTGTTTTTGCACCCTATTACCCATTAACCATTTTGACATACTTATTTCCTCCCTTTTCCCTTCTATTTCGATCATCCTTAGCCTATGCATCCATTGTGAAATCCGTGTTCACCAATTCTTCGCCCAAGTCCAAGTGATAGGGGATGAATCGGTGATAGAGCATCACCCATATAGCTAGAACAACATCAGATACAGAGGAATTCGTGATCGAAGATACGTCTCCAGAGCTAGGCCAGTCACGTCCAGTTTCTCTATCTTATGCAACAGATTGTAGTGATTGATAAATCTCTGATTCTCACTCTTTATTCTTTTATTTTAGCTATTTATCTTAGCAAAGCAGCATGTAAATACATGTAAATACAATAACATAGCATTCAACGTGCATTTGTTATTATTGCATATTAACATGTTTTTGTGCAAAAATAAAAGAATAAAGGAAAATAAAAACGAATGATGTATTTAGAATAAATACAAGTGAACCGAACCCCAAGAGAAGGTCAAGCTTTGACCTGATAGCAAATAAAATAAGTAGAGAAAGATAGGTCTATTTTATGATAGTACCTATATGTACAAATAATTGTTTTTGATAAATTAAAACTAAATTATTATTTTTACTCCCTTGTATATATCTCTAATAATATGTATAGGAGGTTGACTCGGGTCAACGGACTCAATCCAACCAATCAAAATGCAGTTCATATAGGGTAAAGATCGAATAATACAAAATATAAATATAAAGGTAAATAAAATATTATAAAAATTGAAAATGATTTTAGATATAGAAATAAGTAAATCTAAAATGTTAATAATAAAATAATATTAATTTTAATGATTTTAATAAAATAAATTATTTAAATAAATTATTTAAATTATTTAAATTAAAATAAATAAATTAAATAAATAATTTAATGTAAATAAACACTTTTATTCATAGGAAGTTTTACCTTTATAAACAACACCTTGATTTTTCATAAATTATTTTTACAAATAATTATATAATTTATTTTTTATTTATTTACAACATTTTCAAGTATTTTATAAATATTTTATTTTTATCAAATAGTTTATTAGGTTAAATAAATAGGTATATTTGCAATGTAGACATAGTGGTACATGTACAATATATACACCAATTTATTTTTTTTATTTTGACTTTTTGTAATTTGTATTGATTAAAATACAATATTTACAATTAATTTAAAGTACAATATGCACAAATATGTTCATAAAAAATAAATAAATAAAGAAAATTAATACCAAGTATGATAAAGACATGATACAATGCTCTCCAAAAGCTACATTTTACATCTTAACTCCGATTTTAATGAAACCACTATCATTTTGAAGCTAATTTTTTTGGAGTACAGTGAGAGTGATTTTACTTTAATTTGAGTTTTTATGGAGAAAATATGAGTGTCATAACTTTGATTTTGCGGCTTTTTCAAAGTATCATTATTTACACAATGTGCATTGAATCTTCTTGCACTTTTTTTTTAATATTTACAAAGTTTTTTTATATACAAGATCCAAGAAGAAAATATTTATATTTGAGATGAATCGAGTGATAAATAAAATAGAGTAACAAATTATGTACAAAATAATGGTGTATGTGCAATAATGAATAATGATGATTATACAAGTTGAATTATTTTTTCTTTTATTTTTCTACAAGAGGCCTTATCTCTCCTTACTTTATCCTTCTCGATGAGGTCAAGTCTTGACCTTCTATCGGAGTCAGAATCAACATGTATTTATTGCATATATATAGTCTTTATTTTTTTCTTCATTTCTTTCTTTATTTTTTTCAGGTTAAAAATAATAATACTTTTACAATATATACAAAAAATACAGAATTTTAACAACATCATTTTTTAATATTTACATGTGTTTAATAATGGAATTTAATCTAAAATACATAAATAAAGATGATGAAAATGAAGATTTATCAACTATACAGTATCATGACAGTCATGATAGAATGATCGATAAAACCACAAGTCCATTGATCCAATTGTATTGTTCTGAGTCGGAATGGTGAAGGCATCTAGATCGGGGTATAGTTCTTTAATTAGTGCCTTGCATGCCAAAGAAATGATCCCTCCTAGCGTAACTCTAACATTTGGTCGGATCCATTTTTGAGGAAAGGGTAATATGACTAAGTCAAGTTATACTCTAATTACTAAAATCAGAATAATACATACTTGTGAGAGCTAATACTACATAGTAATATCAAGCAAATCTAAATGATTGGTTGCATTGAATTATTAATTAATTTAATGTTATTGAATTAATTTAATCTAATTAAAATTCACAATTATAATTACTATAGAATGGATTTCCCTTGGAAGGAATAATTATGCGAATATGATTCAAATGATCAATCGAATTCTGAATGTGATATGGAGTATCATAAAATGACATCCATGGACTCCTGTTAAGGAGGAGGGTTCCATCTCCATGGATTATGCATCAGAGACGCCTATGTGAAATCATATCTTTGGTGTGCAAGCACACACGGATCATGCTATCTACTTCTCAAAATAGTAAGATCGTATGTGTGGTGACCATAATGTTTTTCACCTTTCAATTTAAGCTGCGTTGGATTGTGCGTAGCAAGTGCTATTCCTATTAACGGTTGGTTCAATTGGCAACGGCTCAACATCACCTTACGAGAGGTGGGGCCTGAGTGTCAAAGACCGAATTGGAAGTGCAAGTTGGACTTGCAAAGTGGTAAGAGTATACATCACCTTAAGGGCATACACATTTTACTCTACTAAGAGAGAGCTAACTTGGCTTCCCTCCGCTCCCCTCCTTATTTTTTTTGGATTTTTCAGAATACATGAGGGGATTTTGATAATTCTATGATAATATTTTACCATTCAAGTTTCATGTAAAGTCTGACATTGTTAAGCTGTACATATGGAAGTGGTCGATTTCAGTGATTCTGAGACCATAATCTCCAATAGAGTCAAAACTTGAAGGATAGAATATTGCTATTTAGCGATAAAAGAACTCTCAAGTATTCTTGGAATTTTCAATAAAAAAATAAGAACAAATGATAGGGGGGCTAAGCTAGCTCCCATTATATTTTTACCCATATACATACATATCTATACACATACATACATACATATTTACACAAAGATACACATATGTGTTAAATGACTATGCTTTATGCTCCCACCTTTTTTTAATACTTTTTTATTTTTTTAAATGAAATTCGGTGAGATTTACTTAAAATAATATGTAGAACATGTGTTTCAAATTTCGTGTAAAACATATATTTCTTAACATGTCCATCTGGAGAAGATCGATTTCAACAATTCTGAGACGTTCTCTAATTAGGTTGAATTTGAATTTAACATGATAATATATTGTTATCTAAATTTCCTTAAATTTAATTAAATAAATATAAACAAAAACAAGTAAATGTTCCCCCAAAACATAGTACATTAACTCTGCGCAATTACAATCATAACCCCGCATAATCGCGAATTACGTCTAGAAACCTCAATAATGCTTATCTTTTACACCCATAACCCCCTCTGTTAACTTCCATCCAACATCCCATTAACTATAACGTTATCCATCAAACATTTTATATTTACTATCCTTTAAATTCTATTCTTTGCAAATGAGTCCATTCCCCCTCCAATATCAACCTTCGACCACTACCTTCTCTAGCACCCACCTCCCCTTCCCTCTCCCCCTGCCCCCACCTCCGGCAAGCAGACATCGTCCTCTACCACCGACTTCCTCCTCCTGCAGACCCTGAGCCCCCCTGCCACCTCCGATGCCGAAACTCATCCCCTTCATGGTCGCCCCTCCTGCGACCCTCCCCTCCTCCCAAGCACTGGTCCGAGCCCAACAGCCCAACGCCTTGAACCCCCTAGTCACCTTCTCCCTGTCGCCCCGATGCTGCCATTCGTACCAGCCTGACTCCAAGAAAGACCCCCTCCCCTTGCGTCATCCAACGCACCGACCCCCCCCCCCCCCCCCACCTCTTCTCGGGTGCCTCCCTGCCGCCCCCTCCGTTGAAACCCATCCCCGTACGTTGCCCCCCACCCCCTGATTGACCCCCACTGTCACCTAAAGCCGTGACCATCCCCCACTCCCCCGGGCCTCTATGGCCCGACGTTAGACCCCCCCCCCCCCTTCCCCCACCACCACCACCGAAACACATCCCCACCCTTGTCACCCCTCCTACAAAGTGCCCCCCCCCCACCCCCCGGCACAAAGAAACCCGCACCCCCACCAAGCCTCGTCGCCCCTCCAGTAAGCCTCTACCGGCCCGACTCCAGCAAACCCCCTGCCATCAAGAACCCCCCACCCCCCCGCCTGCAAGCTCGGATCTAGAGAGAGGGAGAGAGGGCGGTGATGGTAACGGGGGAGGAGCCGAGGGACGAATGTAATTCGCGATTATGCGGAGTTATAATTGTAATTGCAAAATTACTCAAGCACTTTATTATATATAGAGAGAGATGACTCCTCGAATGTGTACAAACTACACCTTTCCAATATGGACATTGACGTTCGACCTTCACCTTCGCACGTGCAATCCAAACGAATCCTCGCCGTCTATCTATGATGGGCTCCCTGCATATCCATCCCGACGCTCCGTATCCCGAGGGCATTTCCGTGATGTCGGCAAGATGTTGTCACCATTCCGACTTTGCGCCGCTTTGATTCCGCCCCGGGCAACGTTTCTAGCTTGTGTCCCGCCTGGATTTGAGGAAGGCTCGAAATACCAGGGACCATTGACGGGAACCCGGATCTCGTGTTCCGGACTGGTCCGGTTTGGACCGGCCAATGGTGTAGAGAGTAAGGAGATTCATACAATAAATTAAAAACAGCTTTAAATCTCTCCGTCGGGTTCTTCAACGCCTACTTTACTTATTACTGAAAATATCTAATTACACCCCTAACATATTTTCATTTGCTTCCTTTGAAATACGATGGAAACTATTGTCTAAATCTAGATAAATTCTCTCATAATTAAGCAGTATGTTTACTGTCTAAAAGACCATACTCAAACTTTGAAATTGTCATTTTAAATAAAACTATATTATAAAATCCAGAGTATAACGCAAATATAAAATGGATTATAAAAAACATATGATATTTTAGAGTTTGAATTTCAAGTTCAACAATCATTCTAAATACCATATAATTTATCCAAAATTAAATAAAAGTTAACCTAAAAGATTAAAATACGCAATCCAATATATTAATAAATAGAGTGCATGTTTAGTTGTACGTTGACGTTTTTGGTATTATTATTGTAATCAAAACAACCAATAATCATGTGCTACTTATAAAGATACTAATATGCATGGATCATATATGTAAGATTTGTGTTGAAACTGAAACGCTCTTTGTAAGCATATCCAAGTTCTATCATCAAGAATTTGCCAAATGGGGACAAGACAGAATAAGTAGTCCACAAAACGATATGATTTTAATTGTATGAGTATTCTATATCAGATAAATTAGCAACAAATTGTTTTGATTGAGATTTTGAACTTTTTTTGTATTAAGTAATAGAAATAGGTTCGTGTTATGCCTGGACTTCAGATCATTATTGCAGGGATTAGTCCCTTGTTTTAGTGGTTCAATCCAACAACTGCTCTAATAGAATCATTGTTGATATTGTTGTGTGCATTCCACCATTTGAGGGGTGGTAAAGGTGGCAAAAAAGTATCTTCTCTTTTAGAGTACGAATGAACGGGGATTAGAATAAGTATTAGGGTTTATGCTTCTTGTATAATGGGGAAAGAGTGAGAAGAACATGTTGATTGATTTTGAATTGTTATGGTCGATGAATAATCTGATTTATAATCTTAATGGAGTTGGTGGAGATAATGATGGTGATTAATGAAATTGTCAATTACGTATTGTGAGTTCTTGGATCACAAAACCACTAGAGGTGGGGGTGTGAATGATGGTTCATGGCACTTTGAAATCTTTTCACGGAATAAGTTGGACAAAAAATATTCAATCAGCCAAACCAATCAGCATATTGCATTGTACTTTTACATGGAAAACAATTTGGGTAAAAATCACGACTTGAGTCACCTGAATCAAAATTTCCTCGTTAGCCAAGACAACCATCTTCTACATTATAACGTCTGAGATATTACTTGGATATTCAATAATTTACAAAGTATATGACTTCAGAACCTTGGATCTAACACCAAGATTAACACTATTGATTAAACATTGTAGCACTGTAGAGTACTGATGAATCTTCGTTTTCCTTTGACTTCTATGGAAAATTCAGAGCCTGCAAATTATGGTACTTCCTTGCAAACTTGAAGATCAAATGCAAACAAGTTCCTGCAGTGAAGGAATTAAGAACAAAAATAGATATATCTGCAATAACTTTCTTCTAGCAATCTTTTTTCTCAAAGATAGACAAATAATTCTCAATTATAAGAACATAGACATCTTGAGTAAACATCAAATTATAATTGCACAGATTCCACAAATTATTAGCACGTCTATTATATCACAGATATCATAGGTGACTAAGCATAATAATTTACATAATAAATATCACTGCGTACAAAAGGACTACCAAAAGTATCCTTACTGCTATCAGAAAAATCTAAAGATGGGCAGTCGATCAAACATTGTCGACTTAATATCTTTCTAATAGAGATAATTTTCATAAAATACTCTCCTCAAACTATTGAAGAACTCGAAGAAGTGAATAGAGAGTAATTGAGAAATCACTTAGAGGGTAGCTTTTGTTTTTCTATATATAGCGAGAGAAATAGTTATTGTTATTTAAAAGTATATTTTCCAACATGAGTACAAGATCCCTTATATAGGGATCCGAGAAATATGATCGTTGGAAATAAATTAGGTAATAAATTAGTGAAGATTTGTGAGATATGATCGATCAAGCAAGTAGTTATATGATTGATCAGTACAATACCATCGATCATATCAAGAGGTCGATCGATCATTACATGGCTGTTGGAAACTAAATATGCAAAATATGATCGATCATGAATAAGGAATTGTCAAACATAATTGTCAATTGAAATAAGTGACCAATCATGTTGATCTATCAGTAAGAAAATATGATCGATTATTACTGAATTCTTTGATATTCTTGATTTGAAAGTTTCTAAAGATGCAGCTATGATTACAACTTTACCAGACTACAATATAAACAATGCAACAACTTTTTGAACAGATCAAAGGAACTTCTAAGTTTTTGCAACGTCACTGAGTTCACTTCATAAAAGCATCTGATGTTGAAATACTATGTAGTCATGCAATCACAATGAACAAGCGAGCGACTACGACATTTGGTTATGCCTTAATTTTAAAACAATCAGATAAACAAATAATTAACATGCATTAATCAAGTTCTCATGTCTCATGATATCTCGGTTCCACTAATTGGCAATAGATCATGATCACATATTAACTTAAATGTTGTCCTTTTGTGGTTTTAGGGCTTTATTTAATCCTTCAATCATCACATGATGAGGCTAATCTCATATCTTACTCGTTCTTAGGTCATAACTCAAGCCAACTAGTGGGAACCATGCGCCTCTTACACATGTTCAATTAATTATCCTGGGTTTTCTTGTAGCAAAGGGATTCACCCTCACCATTTGTCCTCACTCTTATAATCTTACCCATATTTGGTTGGGAGAGAAATTGAAGAAGTCTTGTCTCAGCTAAAGGTACTTATGTCTATTGTCCTCACTCTATTATTTAGGGATGCTAATTGAATTGAATATATTCGAATCTACCAGGATTTTGATTTAATTCCTTAGTTTCGAATCCAGACTCGAATCAAATTTTAAATGAATTTGCTGACTTAAATTTAGATTCAATTCGTTTTAAGTTTCGAATATTCAAATTCGATTCATTTTATTTTGAATTTCAAACTATTAATTGATGTATTAGATCTCATATAAGTAATATTAAGCGAAGAATATTAGAATCTAAATATTTTTTTGTATGATTATATTTTGAATATAGATTACTAAGATAAGTTGAATAATCTATATAATCAAATAAATTCAAATTAATTTATATTCATTTCGTTTGGGAAGTGAATTCACAAGTTAAATTCAAATTCTGATTATTTTATTTAAAATCAAAATTTTTTGAATTTTTAATGAATGAATACTAATCTAATCTGAATAATTAAGTTCATTAACTCCCCTACTACCATTTGTACCGTGTAAAGTAGAAGATTACTCTACCATATCTTTATTCTAACAAGGAAAGGGGCAAGGAGGTTATTCGATCTTGCATGATGAGAAATGTCAAAAAAAAAGATGCCCTAATTTACATTAGAGTCTAGCCACCTAAATATTAATGACTTAGATTTTTGGAACTACATGGTAGTTTGTGTATTTATTTTGTGGAATATCTAACATTTCAAGTTGGAGTTGAATTTCAAAACTAAGAACAAAGAACCCAAACACATGTTTTTGCATCACTGAGTGGATGAAGAACCACATGGAAAAAGTTAAAAGAAGGTTGAGACCATGGAAGTCTCAAAGTACAAAAACAAGGGAATAAGTGAAAGTTATGTAACACCACTAAAGAAATGGTATGCATGTTTTTTTGATCGTGACAAGTTCATTCAAGCTCAAAAAGAAGAAGAAAAGCTTTAATCATATCTTTTGTTTGCTTACACACATACACACACATATATTACAAGAAAGATTTGAAGTTTAATCACACATAAATTTAAAATAGAGGTAAACTCAAAGTTAATTAGCTTGGTTGTATATATTTTGCAAGTAGGACTTGAAGTTAAATCATCCATAAAGTAAAAATAGAGGTAAACTCATGGTTAATTAGTCAATTTCTCTGTTTTTAGTTGAATAATATGTAAATGGACTAGGATGGGGTTACAAATAGTACTTCGAAAAATATCATAACAATCAAAATAATAGTTAATAGTACACATATACTTAAACATTGTTACCCTACAAAGAGGGCTATGTTCAGCCCCCAAGGTTGGCCTAATTAATACTTAAAGAATCTCACTATAACGGCTAATTAACATCATATTACAAGCACATAACAATATTTATCATCTACAATAAAATAAAAGATTTCAACAAGAATACCTCAAGGTATACATTCTCACAAGGACTTATCTACCTCTTAAAAAGAAATGCATTCACATAGAACTATTCTTAGCTGTAAATAAGTATAAATAAATATTTTACAAAGCCATCAAAACATAGAGTTGGAATTAAAATACAAATCAAACAAATCACAGTGGAAGGTTGATTGCAAATCTCAAAACACATTGGGACGTAGAAGCCTCGAAATGGGGCTTCTTAAGATCTCTCTTCGGTTAAGTAGCTTTCTAATGAATACATTGAAGATGGATGACTTGATTGTAGGTTCAGGGTGGATCGTGGTCTTTTTAAACGTAGAGGGTTGCTCCAAGATAGTTAAAATACTAGAATTCCTAGCTACTCAAATTGGATTGATTTTTAATAAGAGTATTGATCCATCCACCATATGTAACGATATATTAATTTAAGTCCAAGTATAGGAATCAAAATGACTATTTTATTCAAAGTGAGGCAATAGGTGCATTGGCGCATGTTGAAGTAGTAATGGTTCATGTAATCAATAAATGCAGCGATTAATTGGGGTGAAGTTGAGCCGGGACGTATGATGTGTAATGGTGTAGCAGTGAGAAATTTCCATAAAGTTTTCCAATTTATCTCCATCAGATATGCTTTTACGTGGAGCTAATACACTGCCTAATTACCATGAATATATTGAAATGTTACGAATATATAATTAATGCATGGTGACAATAAGCTCCAAATCCCAATTGAAAACTTCAAATCTAGAAAAGAAGGGTGAAATCACCTAATGGAAGTATCTCATAAAGATACATAGAAAAATGTTTACATCGAAATATGAGACAAGCGGGCAACAAACTGCACCACTAGTCCTTTTTGAATTGCAAAGCCAATCCTTCTAAACATTACATCGATAAATCTAGGAGCCATCACATTCTGCTCATTACTTTTTGGATCCTCTTAATAGCTCAACAACTTCTGGTGCTTAGAAAGCGAAAGTATCAAAATAAAAAAAGGATGAATGCATGTTGATTGTCCATGCATGCTTTCTTGTGCTTCACCACTTTTGCTGAAACAACTTTAAGGGTAGCATGTCCTGCTGTGAAGGTCCCACTCTTCAACCCCCCTGCGGAGAAACTCCTGTCAGATTTACACAATCATGTTTCCTTCCAACCCATCTAAAAATAAAATATCAGCAGGTTCAAGTCTGGATTTCCATCATGCGGACCAGCTAAAAAATTTATAGGCAAGTCTTTCTGAAGGATATTGAGTATCCTTAAGCGCATCACGGTAGCGTGTTGATCGCATCGTATGCAATCGGAGCAACTAGTCGCACTAGATGCTAGATGCAGCGGAAATTAAAATTTTTAAATCTGAAGATGAAACCACATGATCACGAGAACACTTCTCAGATCGTTTCATCAAACCACAAGTATAAGGAATACCTCTTGAAGCGTGGTTGCAATCATGAGATCCCAAAGTAGAGATCGTCCTGTCTCAAGTCCGATCCATGAAGAACGCACGTGCGGGCATGATGATGAGTCGCGTCCTTCCCGCAATCCTCGATGAAGATCCAAGCAATGGTTGCCCTGATTTCGTCAAACAAAATCCGTCGTCTTCCTTTAGAGTAAGCAACTCCAAAGAAGAAGGAGATCCTCGAGTCGTCAAAGGCGAAGCCCAGAGTATCTCCTTTCTCAACACAAGATGGATGGCCATCTTTTGGAGGAGAGAAAGATAGAGGGCGAGAATATGAGAGAGAGAGAGAGAGTTGTAACCTTGTACAACTCTTAATAATGTACCTTGGAAGGGCTACCCTAGCCATCCTTTTATATTAGTTTAGGATCCAATGGATCTCAATCCATGGGACACATAGATCCAACGGCCAGGCTTGGTCTATGCAAAATCAATGGCTATGATTGATGTTGGTTAAAACAAACAACATTTATTTATAATTAAATTAATATATGTTGCAACATTATCAACACATTTTTAATTTAATATAAATAAATTAGTTAAGAGATTAATCAAGATAATAAAATAGAGATAATGTAGCCTCATAAAATGGGGCTTATTATCTTCTTTTTATTATATCATATTATCTCTTAATAATTTGTGATAACTATTATCACAAAATTATTCACCAAATTAATTCCAAATTAATTTGTGAATATTTCAATCATGCTATTGAAAATATATGAATCATATTTACATCCCAAACTAATTTGTAAATGATATTTCCAGTTAATTAACAAATGTGAATCCAATCCACATTTAATAATTAACAAATGTTATTTACTAAATTTCTCTCTCTTGAATATATGTATATTATAAATCATATTTACAATACACAAATATTATGGATAATAATATCCACATTCTCTAATCCTTGATAATTAAATCCTATTTAATTAGCTTGGATAATCATTCTCACAATATGAATCATATTCATATTATGATAATTAAATCACATTTAATCATCAAGTTCTTCTTGCTTGGATATGTATTTCATCAAATGAATTATTCTTGAACCCTTTCAAGAATAATGTGCTTTCTCCGCAGATACTTGGATATAAGGACAGGACGATTGTATTATTCCACGTATAGTGACTTGGATGTTGAGATCTCATCTCAAATCCAGATTTTACGGACCTTCCACAGATGCTTGATTAAATCAAGATCGCAAATCTAATCTTCTCATTGAATCTGAATCTCATTCAGACCAATGTCCAACACTTGGACTAAGATCATATTGCTTCTCTACTGGAAGGAGTCATTAAAATCCAGACATGTTTCATCAATCCCTCGGAATGGAAGCGTCATGGATATATAATCGTTTATGATCACATCACCCTCAGGTATTCCCAATACCTGTACATCCTGCATACTGGAAGACCCATGGTCAACCCGAAGATCAAGATCAATTTTACACTGTCTTCTTCAGGGTTTGATCACTAAGTTTCTCATTTGATCATTGGAATTCGGTATCAATCATATACTTTCCAAAAGCATATATCATACCTAGTTCTTGATCATATACTTTCCAAAAGTATATATCAAACCTAAAAATTCAGTCAAGCTTCCAAAGCGAGAGGACCGTGCACGGAATTTGATTCTTCCCAATATCTCATGAGTGAGCTCATGTCTTCCAGTTCAGTAGTGAACATGTATGATCCCTTTGAGAGATAGTATTACTCATATGCCCTTACATGCACACCAGCGAGCCGGTGTATAGACCTTGGTTAGGTCATCAACCTATTGGTCTGCCAAATGTACATACTCAGACATATAGTAACACATATGTCTCCGGTCAGAGGATGCGTGCCTATGCTGTGACAACATTCAACATTGGACTTAGGTTATCTCAATCTCGTTAAGTCAACCCATTAACCTACCTAATCTGACACCTCTGAATCTCTATTCCTATGCAGAGGACCTGCATCAAGAGGTCGGTCAGATATCAGCCTATGTGAGAAAGGATTGCCATCTCCTACTCAGGCTGGAGATCACATCTTAGCAATCATTTGATGGTGCTTGATGAATCCTCAATCTAACTCTTTAGATATTCATCCAAGCACCAGCCTCTATGATTCAATAATTGAATCAACAGCTGTATGATCATTAAGATAGCCATGGTACATAACCCTAATTGTACAGAGGGACCTATTATGCAAATTATTTATTCTTCATTTTAGATCAGGGAATGATATTCGCAATAACATTTATTGCATAATGGTTCGCCGTGGGCTCACATGTCCAACAATCTCCCACTAGCCCAAAGAGCCATTAATGGGCTAATCATTTAAACCCACACTCATGTGACAATCATAGACTATTTACAAATAGCTAGGTAAGCTGATCAGTCACTCTGTTCCTAAAAGACTATGCCAAGTCCTTTTACGACACTTACATATCCCTAGGTAACAGTGCTCGCATCCAATGCGAATGTTGCATCTCATGTAACCAATACTCAATCTAGTCAAAGCAGTTATAGTGTCCTTGAAACTATTGCTCAATTATTATAACCAGTATTTCATAATCCTTATCAGAATATCCTTATTCATGGGATCACTATCTCCCAAGGTATCCACAGTTAAGACCTTTTAGATCTCTATCTATAAAGTCTTAAGCTTTTGAAGATATGACTTTGAGATCACTATCTCAAAAATCTTGTCATCTATGAATATTTTGTTATTACTGCAACCAAGTGTTTTCTCTCCATAGTAGGATTAGCAACACTTTACTATTCCCACTGCATGGCAGATATCTGGCTTTACATCTAGCATACACTTAGCTTTCCGTAACTGATGCACAAGTGCAAGCAGTTCTAGCATTCACTTCCTCAACTCTTTTAGGTGCTATCCCTTTAGATAGGTCAGTACCAAATCTCAAGGAAGGAAGCCTTTCTTGGAATTTCCAAAAAATGGAACATATCCAAAGTGTACTACTAATGTGACAGTCCCAATACCTTCTTTTCTTTGCTTCTGAACAACTTCAGAACTAAGATTTAAGAGGTATTCTTGAGATCATATCTCAAGGTATGGAATAGCTAGTCTATAAAACACTTATTATCATCCTTATATCATTCCAAATGATTAGGATATTATCTACATTTAGCACGATGAACACAATGGCACTCCCACTAAGCTTCACATGGTACATCAAGATTCTATCTGAAATCATAACATTTATAATTTCATCAAATCTTATGTTCCAACAAGATGAAGCTTATTTGAGTCCACAGATGGGTTTATTTAGCTTTCACACCTCACTTTCTCCAATCATGAAGCCCTGGGGCTACTTCATGTGAATATCCTCAGAGAGGTATTCTTAGCGGAATGCAATCTTGACTTACATCTTGAAGATGCAATAGTCAAGTTGTGTAGCTAAGGTTAGCAATATTCTGATGGTTTTAAGCATGGTTACCAAAGAGCAAGTCTCATTGCAAGCAATGTCTTCTCTTCCGGTGTGTAGCTTATGGCTACGAACCGAGCTTTGAAGGTCTCTACCTTCTCATCAGGTTCCCTCTTCTCTTGAAGATCCATTTACACTTTTATGGGTCTTACCCATATAGGTGGATCCTCTAGGGTCCATATATAACATTTGTATATGAAGTCTACTTTAGACTTTATTGCTAATATCCATCTTTCCATGTCATGATCCTCAGGAGCTTCATCATATGAAGTCCGATCATTGTCAGACTTAACTGACACATGGAATACATCTTCAAACTTATTTGAAAAGGTATTAGTGCTTCATCTTTGATTGTCCTTTTAGTTTCTGATTTCAGAAGCCTCATTGTCATCTCAAGATTAAATGAGTTCCTTCACTTCATTTTCATCTTGATTCTCAAGAGTCTCAATCCTCCAGGAATCACATTCTCAGAGATGAGATCTTTTAAGAATCTCAAGGTCATAAAGTAGGTATCCAATACCATCCTTTATTTTCCTAATGAAGTAGCACTCTCTAGTGCTTATTTCCAGCTTACTTGCATGGAATCTTATTAAGGATATATAGTGTAGTCTCTACTACATATATACCTGGAAACTAAGAGGTAATTATGCTAAAATTCATCATTGATCAAATCATGTCATACATGATCCAATTGTATCTCCCTACAACTCTATTGAGTTCAGGTTTATCAGGAGGAGTAAGATAGAAATGATATTCATATCTCCATGAGGTATTCTTTGAATTTTTATCTAATAGGTACTTGCTACTTTGGTTAGATCAAATTCATTTAATCTTCTTTCAAACTTTGGTTCTAAACTAAAATTATGAAATCTTTGAACATTTCAAAGGTTTCTCAGGTGAAGAGAAGAAATCTCATATCATACATGATCATCAATAGATATCACATATCCATAATGTTCACTATGATATAGATGATCCACATACATTAATATGTGTGAGATACCGAATACCTTGACATCTTACACCTTTCCTAGAAGAAGGGTGTATAGGACATTTTTCTTTGAATATTATATTCACAGGTATGTAAGATTTTAAATTTTAGACATCTAAAGTTTCATATCTTACTGGTCTATTGATCAAATCAACAGACAAATGTCCAAGGCTTGATGCCAGATCATTGTCAAATGATCTTCATCCTCCTATTGATCTTATAAGGTTTGATTTTCAGTATTAGAAATCTTAATGAACCATTCATTAATTTTCTAATTTTGTGGAGTCCACTAGATGTTAGATTACTATCTGAAATATTTCCATCATAACTCTTTATGATAGTTCTATCTCAGAGTTCATGTTTATTTCCAACATTTAGAAACAAACAATGAGTGTACTCTACTATCTAGGTCATAGAGACATTCTCAAAGACTAAGGGCTCTCCCACTGAGAATATGAAGTCTATCTATCCAACAGAGATTGCTGCAATAATTACAACAATATCCATGTAGATGACTACTAAACCTTAAGATCAAATTTCTAATCTTCTAATATATATATATATGCAACCAATTGCAAATGTCATTAGAAGATTGGGATACAATTGTCAGACTTTATCTTATGAAATAAGAAAGTCAGAGTCAATGATTATATGTAGATTATTCTGATGCTCTATCCTGAGTCCTTCACTAAGGATTTTAGACAGATTTGATAGTCATACTATCAACACATCAACTTATTGCAGTATTGGCATTCATCCAACTCTTTGGATGTCATATGGAAGTCACAGAAGTACAATCAACTCTTTGACTTTCCTTCTCACATGGGTCCAACTCATGCTTCCACTGCGCTCTCTTCATCTATAAACAACCATTGTTCAAGACAAAGAATCTCTTATGTTGAATTCAAAGGATTTCAATGTAAGAGCATTTCAACATTTATACATGCTTCATTAAATTCATACAATATGAATATCATGAAGCTTCACAAATGACTTGAGTATAGATAGTAGAATGATGACACTCATCATATCTACATTCATCTTAACTCTTGGAGACTTAGGTTCAGGTAGGTGTTCAAACACTTTGAATACATCATCGCTTTCGATCTACCATTCTGCACAATGCAGAGAACCATGTCATTCATGATTAAATGTCTAGAGCACATATGTATGCCAGAATATCTTCTTTGATTTTATAAGGATTATTCGATAATTACGATCACCATCGACATGTCACTTCCAAAGTACACTCGATGAAAAATCAAGACTATAGAGACATACGAACCCTAAGGTGATGTCTTATTGTCTTATTTAATTGTCATTCCTCATTATGTTGAGGAAACTTGCACATTGCAACCACATACATTATGTGTCCAATTACAAGTACAATATCTGGATCATGAGTCCAATCCATTGTATTTTACTGGTTATTATTGAGTATAACATTGAGTGAGTTTAATGAAGGATTATCTGAAATAAGAAATTTGCATAAGGGTATATATATTATATATACATGTTTTACTTTGATTTAGGAATTTTTATATCAAAGTTGTCTTGCCTTGTCAACACTGAAAGTTCATTCCCTTAATCACTTTCAATGTAAGAGATATTCTTACCATTATATCTCTAGCAAGATCTGGGATCTCCTTTCCTATCTTTGTCGCATCTCAATAATATGAGAACTTACGACTCCGATAAAAAGAAGCAGGAACTCATTCCGCCTTGCAAGTCCAACTTGCATTCCCAATTCGGTCTTTAACACCTGGGCCCACCACCCCTAAGATGATGTTGACCCGTTGCTAATTGAACCAACCGTGAACAGGATTAGAACTCGCTATGTGTAATCCAATATCGCCCCATTAATATGAGGACTCGATATTGGGGTCACTACGCATACGACCTTACTCTTTCGAGAAGAAAAGAGCCCGATCCAATTAAATCATGTACAGGATCTGTCACTTCGGACAGACGTCTCCTATACACAACAACTGGCGATGGAACCCTTCGCCTTGACGGGAGACCATGGATGTCACTTATGTGATCCTCCATCTCATATTCAAATTGTAATTAATTATCGTGAATCATATTCACATAATTAATTCTTCCAAGGGAAATACACATCTATTCATAATAGAGTGTTTATTGGATATAATTAATTTAATCACATTAAATTAATCATCAATCCAATCATCAATCAACAAACATGTCTTTTACTTGAATAGTAGGTATATTCTCAAAGTACGTATTATTCGAATTTTAATAATTAGAAAAATACACATTGACTTTCTCCGGCATTATACAGTCCCTACCCGCTTTCAATGTCAGTACCGACGAGAGTGGGACGGACCACATACGTTGCAACCCGCGACCCCAATGCTCTCCGACTAGGCACCACATCCGCCTCGGGAAAGGATAATACCAGATAGATCATAATGTACTTTGAGATGCTCATCGGTTTTTCAACAGAAATTATACCATATAATATACATCAAAACAATTTTGATTATATTATAAGGAGATCTTTTAAACAAATCCCCAATCCTATTCAAGCAAGAGGGTTTTTCATGTAAATGTTGTCCTACAACTATTGTAGGATAAACTAAGGTTTTTCATGAAATCAATGTTTGTTGATGAACCAATGATCAAGATCAATTATCTCATCATTATGGTTCAGGCAAATATCATTCAATGAAATAATATCTCTTTAAATATTTCACAAATATTTATCACTAATTATTTCAGAAAATTAACAATTAATTTTCATCGTGATGATTGAATGACTTATCACAAGGTTCATGATCAAAAAAATGTTAATTTCCAGCAGTGACCCCCAATCACTAAAATTAAATTATCTTGATCAATTTAAATCCAAAAATTGCAATATAAGTTTCCAAAGATTGTCTATTTGATTTATTAAAGAACTCAAGTGATAATTCACGCATTTTGAGGCGGATCAAAATCGTAATTAACTCATTAATCACGTTTAAATCCGTAGTTCCCGCAGCTGTGAATACATGCATATTCAAAAGGTCATATCTTGAGCAAATGAAGTCCAAATTTCACAAACTCAAATCCTATAGTTTCCTTAATTAATGGGGAACAAAATCCAATTGAAAATTTCGTGTTTAAATATTTTAAACAGTACTGAAAAATTCAATTAGACAGAGGTGCAAAAATTGAAATGCAGTAAAAATTTCGCAACCCTTTCAAGAACCAAATCGTCTAAGGTCTATGGATCATATCCAAAACCTTGTTCAACCTGGCTCTGATACCACTTGAAGGATATTGAGTATCCTTAAGCGCATCGCAGAAGTGTGTTCATAGCATCGTATGCAATCGGAGCAACTAGTCGCACTAGATGCTAGATGCAGCGGAAATTAAAATTTTTAAATCTGAAGATGAAACCACATGATCACGAGAACACTTCTCGGATCGTTTTATCAAATCACAAGTATAAGGAATACCTCTTGAAGCATGGTTGCGATCGTGAGATCCCAAAGTAGAGATCCTCCTGTCTCAAGTCCGATCCATGAAGAACGCACTTGCGGGCACGATGATGAGTCACGTCCTTCCCGCAATCCTCGATGAAGATCCAAGCAATGGGTCCCCTGATTTTGTCAAACGAAATCTGTCGTCTTCATTTAGAGTAAGCAACTCCAAAGAAGAAGGAGATCCTCGAGTCGTCGAAGGCGAAGCCCAGAGTATCTCCTATCTCAACACAAGATGGACATCCATCTTTTGGAGGAGAGAAAGAGAGAGGGAGAGAATATGAGAGAGAGAGAGTTGTAACCTTGTACAACTCTTAATAATGTACCTTGGAAGGGCTACCCTAGCCCTCCTTTTATATTAGTTTAGGATCCAATGGATCTCAATCCATGGGACACATAGATCCAACAACCAGGTTTGGTCTATGCAAAATCAATGGCTATGATTGTTGTTGGTTAAAACCAACAACATTTATTTATAATTAAATTAATATATGTTGCAACATTATCAACACATTTTTAATTTAATATAAATAAATTAGTTAAGAGATTAATCAAGATAATAAAATGGAGATAATGTAGCCTCCTAAAATGGGGTTTATTATCTCCTTTTTATTATATCATATTATCTCTTAATAATTTGTGATAACTATTATCACAAAATTATTCACCAAATTAATTCCAAATTAATTTTTGAATATTTCAATCATGCCATTGAAAATATGTGAATCATATTTACATCCCAAACTAATTTGTAAATGACATTTCCAGTTAATTAACAAATGTGAATCCAATCCACATTTAATAATTAACAAATGCTATTTTTCTAAATTTCTCTCTCTTGAATATATTTATATTATAAATCATATACAATACACAAATATTATGGATAATAATATCCACATTATCTAATCCTTGATAATTAAATCCCATTTAATTATCTTGGATAATCATTCTCACAATATGAATCGTATTCATATTAAGCTTGATCATTAAATCTCATTTAATCATCAAGTTCTTCTTGATTGGATATGTATTTCATCAAATGAATTATTCTTGAACCCTTTCAAGAATAATGTGCTTTCTCCGCAGCTACTTGGAGATAAGGACAGGGCGATTGTATTATTCCACGTATAGTGACTTGGATGTTGAGATCTCATCTCAAATCCAGATCTTACGGACCTTCCACAAATGCTTGATTAAATCAAGACCGCAAATCTAATCTTGTCATTGAATCTGAATCTCATTCAGACCAATGTCCAACACTTGGACTAAGATCATATTGCTTCTCTACTGGAAGGAGTCATTAAAATCCAGACCTATTTCATCAATCCCTCGGAATGGAAGCGTCATGGATATACAATCGTTTATGATCACATCACCCTCAGGTATTCCCAATACCTGTACATCCTGCATAATGGAAGACCCATGGTCAACCCGAAGATCAAGATCAATTTTACACTGTCTTCTTCAGGGTTTGATCACTAAGTTTCTCATTTGATAATTAGGATTCGGTATCGATCATATACTTTCCAAAAGCATATATCATACCTAGGTCTTGAGCATATACTTTCCAAAAGTATATATAAAACCTACAAATTCAGTCAAGCTTCCAAAGCGAGACGACCGTGCACAAAATTTGATTCTTCCCAATATCTCATGAGTGAGCTCATGTCTTCCGGTTCAGTAGTGAACCTGTATGATCCCTTTGAGAGACCGTATTACTCATATGCCCTTACATGCACACCAGCGCGCCAGTGTATAATGGTTAGGTCATCAACCTATTGGTCTGCCAAATGTACATACTCAGACATATAGTAACACATCTATCTCCGGTCAAAGGATGCGTGCCTATGCTGTGACAGCATTCAACATAGGACTTAGGTTATCTTGATCTCGTTAAGTCAACCCATTGACCTAACTAATCTGACACCTCCGAATCTCTATTCCTATGCAGAGGACCTGCATCAAGAGGTCGGTCAGATATCAACCTTGTGAGAAAGGATTGCCATCTCCTACTCAGGATGGAGATCACATCTTAACAATCATTTGATGGTGCTTGATGAGTCCTCAATCTAACTCTTTAGATATTCATCCAAGCACCAGCCTCTATGATTCAATAATTGAACCAACAACTGTATGATCATTAAGATAGCCATGGTACATAACTCTAATTGTACAGAGGGACGTATTATGCAAATTATTTATTCTTCATTTCAGATTAGGGAATGATATTCGCAATAACATTTATTCTATAATGGCTCGCCGTGGACTCACATGTCCAACACTTTCTTAGCAGCAAATACATGCACATCTGAGTACATCAAAGAAAATGTCTCTAACAAGATCGTGTATGTACTTAAAGCCTGGAAGCTTCCTGCAATGGATTGCACGATCCCCAAAATTTTCTAAGCATATACCTTGCGGCAGATTGGACATATCTCGTTAGCTGGAAATAATGGAATCATGAGCTGATATATGAGTATACTGTTATACTCCACCGGTGACATGTGCAACCCGACAGATTCATGAATTGATATTTCCACTCCATTTCAAATTAAGGAGATCGAGATTTGAAAGACTTGATTCATTGCTCTGTCGATGTAGCAATGCAACCCATGCCCGAGGACTATTGGAGTTGACGATGCTCAACGTTGATCTTACCAAGTTCCACCTAGATCTATTGATATTATTGTGTAACTCCAAAGTGCCTAGTTTTCACTACAATCCTACGGACCTTAAAGAATAAGCACTAAAAGTATTTGAGGAGGTAAAGTTTTCTCTATGAAACTAAAATGTAGGATTTCTAAGTATCAAACCACATATTTCTCAATTTTCTAACCTAATATTTATCCAAATAATGAAAATGAGACTCTATTATGTAGTACGTGGCGAGACCTTTCCAACGATTCCATGAATATTGAAATTTAAGTTCGTATAGAGAAGATACACTTGTTTTAAAATCATATTCGGTTAATAGATCTAGATCTGAATATGGGTCCGTTAAGGTTCAAGCCACCTTATAAAAGGAGAGGTGCCTAAACCAACATGGATTGGTTCATCGAACACCTATCCTTTGCTGGAAAAGCTACCAGAGCTTTGTCACCGTCATCGAAATTTGTCTAATTGGCGATCTAAAACTGTCGTCATATAAAGATCAACGAGGAGAACGTCGTGGATGACACATTTTTTGCAAAGTACCTTGGAACCGTTATTTCAAGAAAAGGAAATTCCCAAAAGAATGACCCATATGTATGGTTTTTAAGCTTCTTTTACGGTTGGATTTACACACTTTTTATATCTTGGGTTTGGGGCATTGCACATGACCTTTGGGCAGTGTTTTTCTCGTGATTGGGCATGTTTTAGGTGAATTTTCTTTTCATATTGCATCATATATTGAGTGACTCTATGATATCCCGATGTCACAAATAACTGAAAAATATATCATTGAGGTGATGTGGGTTGAAAGAGCATCACATGCTTGTGCACAGATGGAGAATCTGAGCACTTTCATGCAACGATATCAAGATGGCTACAAGTGATCAATCAGTCATAACTAACTAGTCGATCAACACTGATCAATCATGGTGTTCAGCTAATAGATCAGTATGAGTTAAAATGATCGATCATATGGTTTTTACGAATCATCACTAATTGATCAACTAGGTTTGATGAACAATCAATATAGAACTATGGATTTCAAATTTTGATATTTTTGAATTATGAAAAATGTAGATCCAACTAGGACATTATTATAATTGATAAATGTCATACAAATACAATAAAAATTTTAAAGGAAGGAAACGAGTTCAGCTTTAAATTAATTAACACGAGTAATATTATGCAGTGAGCCTCTTGAGAGTGAGAGCATCATTTACATACGATCATCGGATTTCTAGATGATAAACGCGATCGACCGAGTCGTCTAAGAGTAGACAACTGTCGCTGTAATAATCAGTCAAATTTTAATAGAAAATTTTATTTTTATATTTATACTCTTCAATTTAGATGTATAATGAAACTACGCTAGTGTCGAACTCAAGGAGGCAAACAATTCGAAACAAGGGTGAGATTATATAAAAATGTTTCCTAATTTTTTTTATTATGAGGTAATTTTCTATATTTTTATTTGATTTTTTGTGAATTTATATTGTTTTTATAATTTTATGTCCCTATGAAAGAATATAGGTATAGATTTTGTAATATTATATTTCGGTTTTAATTTTTGAAGTTTTTATGAGTTTAATTTATTTTATGATTTTATTTATTTTTTGAAATTATTGTATTATTTTTATTTAGTTTTAATGTTGAAAACTGTATATTTTTATTAAAAAATATTTATTTTTTATTTTTTAAAATAAGAAATATTGAGAAAATATCTTTATTTTATTTTTATTAGAAATTATAGAAAAATAAATTCAAAACAATATACTATACGCATTTTTACGATTTTTAATGAATTACTTATGTATTTTTGAAAATTTGATGTATCCTGATTTTTTATGGATTTTAATATTAGATTTTTATTTCTTTTTTATTTTCTGTGTACAATATGGTAAAATATATTGTACAAAATTTCTATAAATTTTTAGAGTGTTTCTATATTTTTTTATAATTGTTACAGTTTGTTATATTTTTGGGTGGTTTATGATTTATTTAAAAATAAAATTATTTTCATTTCTGAAAACTTATTTAATATTGTATATAGTTTAGTATTGGGTATTTATACGTGTTTTTATTATATATTTATATTTTGTATTTTTATTTATTACATTTTATAGTATTTATATGATTTATATACAGTTTGAGGGGTATATATATTATAATGTGCAAGTATATGGATGCATGTGTAAAAATGCAAAAGCAAAGGGGTTCACATGCGATTAGTCCAGGCTATCACGTGCATGCACATGCCAGTAGATACAGATGACCTATATACAAATCACAAAACATTTAGGGTTGTTTCGCAAAAATACCCCAAAATATCGGGATGGCACACGACTCGCACGTGAGTACCCTTCAGCAATGGTGCGGTTTCCTCGCCATGGAGTCGAGGCGTGGCGGGCTTATGTTTCTTGGATCAGATCCGATCCAAGGGATCCTGTACGACCTACAAGTCGGATCTTGTTCTTCCCCCTTTACGACAAGTAGCGGAGGCTCTGTTCTCAAGAGAAGTACTAATCATTCTCGTACGGCTCCTGTTCAACTGTATTCAATTCCAGGTGGTGACAATGATCTGCAATAGTGTGAATCTCGTTTAATCAAGTACAATAGTGAGCGACAAGCAATTTTCAGATCTCCGATGAAGGTGCAAATCTTTGATGGCTTAATGGTGCTCCGTCTCGATCAGATGCAGTTCAAATATGAAGAGTTCCCAGATGGAGATGCGGAAGCTCGATGTGGTGCTGAATGAATCTTCGTCTTCCTATGCTCGGTGAATATATCGATCGGTCATACGTATTTATAGCTCGAGATCCCTTGGAGGCGTCTTCGTTCTAAAGCTCGGTCAGAATCAAAGCTGCGATGTTTCTCAAATCCACGATGGCTGCTCAACCGACAATGCTGCTTGATATGCTCATCGGATCTATCTCGAGATGATCTCGATTCACAGGTTGAACTCCAAAGGATGAACAACCTGCAAATAGCAAGTGCAATTCGAGTACAAATCCTCGGTCCAAATAAAATAAGGAAGGCGAGTGGATGGATTGGGACGATCCTTACTAGAATGAGTGATTAGGATCGGAAAGCTCTGATCAGGTGATCAGAGATAATCAGATATGAACGGAGGATTACGTGAAAGTGGAACAATTTATATGGCAAACAGAGGAAGAGAGATCGAGAGGAAGGGGGGAGAATAGAAGAGAAATTGCAGTGGAGAAGAATAAGGAGTCTAAGGGGCTAACCTGGAATTAACGGAAATGGATCGGGTTTGTGTGTAAAAACGGAGCTCGAAGGAGCTCTTGGATGATCGGGTGACGAGTTTTTCATATGGTTCCGTTGTCGGGGAGGCAAAGCTAGGGTAATGTAGACTTAAGTTTAGAGTTTCTCTTTTCACCATTTTATTTCCTAACCTCATGGCATTTTGATTTGGATTTTTATCCGGCAGACCCCATAAACTTTGTCAATTACCTCCACGACCTTTGAAACAACCTAATTCCCCTCTCGACCCCGTAAACTTGCCAACTCTTATCCCATGAACCCTCTGGTTAATCTGTTTGAAGTCCGTGGGGGTTCTTGGGGGTAATTTACAGGGTCGATGGGGTAATTACGTTGTGCAAAAGGTCGTAGAGGTAATTTAAAAAGTTTATAGGGTATGCCCGGTAAAAATCCCTTTTGATTTTGATTTGTGCAACACGAGTTGAGCCGCATAGCTAAGAACCGCAAAGCCGATTAGTGTAATTTTTTGTAATAAAAAAACATTGTTCGTAGGAAGGGGCCCCTTCAGAGTACCCCGACTTGTACCCTTCTTCTCGGGGTCTGTTTCACAAGGGTTGTACACCGGGGGAGCAGAGAACCTACCACGGTTTTATCGCTTCGTGCTTTTTCTCGATGGTTTTCTATGACTTTTTTAGGATAGGTGCTTGTTAGGGTTTCTCAATTTTTCCCTTCTCTACACAACCGTAGCTAGGTGCTTGATTAGGTCGAATCACCTAGTTGCTTGTACTTAAGACCAAACCCAAAAAGACAAAAACATGTTACACAATTTTTCCTAAAATACCCAAAAAAAGTGATAACAAAAAATAATCACAGACTGTTAAGAATATCCGACTCTAAAATAAAACGTAAGGACTCCACTTGTTTTGGGAGAGCAATCCCCCACAATTACATTGTAGGTATTCTCTCTAGATTTGTGAGTGAGAGACGACCCTTAAGGTAGAACCATAGTCTAGTTTCTTTTGAGATACTATTGAGTTCATGCGTTTAATCACTTGCTCTTCTATGGAGATTCTCGGGTAGCCAAAAACGGTTCGAGTCTCCCTAGAAGAGTGGGAGGTTTAGAGAACACTGCGTAAGGCTCCATCCTCAAGTAACATGAGTAGCCAGAAACGGTTCCTACTTACTCCCATACTGACGGAGAATAGGTGATTCCTCGTAAGAACTTGGAACAATCTTTTGGGGAAATTTCAGGCACCTATTAGCCCACGTTAAATATGTGAGAAGATTTTTCTACCAAACAACCTTAAAACAGACAAGATAAATGACCGAACTTTACGGATATCACCGCGGTTGCGTTGGTGAACTTGAGGTTTGCTTTACGTTTGCTTACGATGTGAGTCCAATATATTCGAGATCTTGATCAACAAGATGATGGGAATGTGATTGCTTCAGTCTACTCTGACCGATCCACTCTCTCATGTACCTATCCACTCATCTAAATCGGTTCGGGATGTCTCTTGTCCCAAATCAAAATTTACTCGAGTTGCTACTTCTAGGAGTGACTCTAACCATGGAAGCTCGTCGTCAATTTCCTCTCCTTCTTATGCTCCCTCATCATCACCTCCAATTCCAGAAGACCATCAGAAGTTACCTATCAATCTGTCCAAGCCTGATTTAGATTCTTTCTCTTTTCCAGAAGACATGATTGGAAGGGGACCATAGACCACTTCAATTGTCATAGATCAGGCTACGATCAACAATAGTCTACTTGCTTCCCTCAAGACTATACAGAATCAGATTAGGGAGAAAGAGAAACTCATGAATGATGTTAGAGCCGAGTTGACTCAGCTCAGAGCCCAAAGAGATCATCCAGATGCTGAGAATCAAGATGCTGAGGAACCTGAGACACCTGATGGAGTAGAAAGACTGCCACTGGGTCCAAATAGAACAATACAACAGCTCTACAACCCTGGAGCTATTCGACCCATAGGTGGATCCGTATCCCTGTCATTCATAGGAACTTTGAGTTCCGTCCTCAGACAATCCAACTGGTGCCCAAGTTTCACGGGCTTTCTATTGAGGAGTCACATCTGTACCTCCAGGACTTTGAGCTCATTTGCAGTACGGTGCATGATGCACATGTTAACGAGGACACGATCAAATTGATCTCTTTTCCTTTCTCCCTCGTAGACCGAGCAGCCTACTGCCTGATACACTTAGGGAGATATGTTTCGATGTAGGAGTAGCTACGAACCGCATATCTAAACAAGTACTGCCCACTTTGTCGAATGAATGTTGTTAGAGCTATGATCAGTAATTTTACCATGATCAGAAACGAGCAGTTCCACGAGGCATGGGACCGTTTTAGAGAGCTCATTGATCGATGTCCCCAACATGAACTCTCCAAGCCAACTCTTGTACATAGTTTCTTCAGTGGGCTGACACCAGAATTATAAGGATTGGTGAAGTAGCTTGTGGTGGATCCTATTTTTTGATGCACGAAGACCAGGTCTGGGCCATTTATGAGAAAATGGCAGAGAACTACTCCACAATGTCCCAGACTCGGGATTTATAATCAGACGAAGCCAGCTACATATCACCAACACTCCCAAGTGGCACAAATTGAAGGAAATCCGTCTTCTGCTATTTTGATACCTATCGAATCATCATCAGCCGATATGGGGATCATTTGTCAGAAGTTGGATCACATGGAAATAATAGAAAGGAAGTGTCGGAATTTATACAAGCTCGATAAGATCAACGAGACTGCGAGATGCCTTAGTGATCTGAAGACAGATTATGTACCTTCAAGAGATTCAAGCATATTCAAACAAGTATTCCAGATCACAAGCTGACTCAAAAAACCAAGACCGAGGCATACTTCCGAGTCCTCCAGTACAACACATCTACCATGTGCATTTTAAGCCGACACATCATCCCTCGGCGTACCCGCAACTCCAATAGACACCATCATCTAACACTCAGATGGTGGTGTTTTATAGCAATCAACCTTTGGCATCACTGTCCCCAACTTACTCTGAGATGCATGAGCCATTGACTGAGGTCAATGGGATATGGTACAACTAATCACAACAACTAGGGATCCGTTGCGATCACCCTTGTTTCTGTTGGTTAACAACGCAATCTGAAAAACTCGTCACCCGATCAACTTCTATAAAAGAGACAGAGAAAATTATGCGGTCGTTGTATCGATCAGGTCAGTTTTACTAGAAAATATTAATTTTTAGTTAATCTTTTTTATTTTATTTTATTTATACTCCTAAACTTTGATGTATAGCAATAAAGTACGGGAGTGTCGAACTCAGGGAGGCAAACTGCTTGAAACTAGGGTCAAATGGTAGACAATTAGGGATTTATGGGTTTTCTAATTTTATTTATTTTTAGGAAATTTAATGAATTATTTTATTTTTTTTATTTTATGGATTTGATGAGTTTTTTATTATTTAGAAAATACTTTGTAATTTTTATTTGATTTTTATATTTTTTTATGTTTAAATTTGTTTTTTTTGTTTTTATGGATTTAAGGGGTTTTTAGGATTCTTATGAACTTTGATTTATTTTTAATGTTGAAAAAATGATTTTTTATTGAAAACATATTTGTATTTTGAGTTTTTAGGGTAGAAAATAGTTACAAAATTATTTTATTTTAGTTTTTTGGAAAGAAGATGAAATCACGTTCAAAACAATATGTTGTACATCTTTACGTGATTTTTATTTATTTAGTTATGATTTTTTAAAGTTTCAATGAATTTTGTATTTATTTTAATATTTAATTTTGTTTTTTGGGTTTATTATGGAAAATATTAGTGAAATATACTAAAGGTAATTTTTATTAAATTTAAAAATGTTTTCCTTATTATTTATGATTTTTAAAGTTTTTATATATTTTTAATGTTTTTAATGATTTAATAAAAATAGAAAATGTTTTTATTTTTAAAAATATTATCTAAAACCGTATATAGTATAATGTTGGTTATTACTATGTATTTTATTGTATTTTTATGTTTTATAGTTTTATTTATTATGCAAGCATTTTGTATAAGGTATGTATAGTGAGGTATACGTAGTTTCAGGGGTATAGGATGTAATTATACTAAAACACAGGGTGGGTGCGCGTGCAAATTCAGCAGAGGTTGGTGCGCTTGAGCAAAAATCACCAGACACACGTGCAGACCACGTGCTCTCAACCACCTTGGACCTGTATGTAACTAGACAAAAGATTGAGGAGCGCGTTTGTGTAAATTTCCTGGACATCACGTTATATTCACGTGAAGTGGTTCTGCATGGATCTAGATAGAGATAGCAAAAGGTTCGGGGACGAGTTCGTAAAATTGCCAAAAATCTCGGGTCCTCGCATGCGTGGTCACGTGATGCGCCGCTCAAGGATAAGCGGTCGGGCGATGGATTGTTTTATAGGCCGTTGTGTGGCATGATATTCACCGTTGATGATTAAACAATAGCTAAAGTCGTGCGGTCAATCCTCAATCTGGGAAATGAACCGTTCTTCCCTACATGTCTGAGAATCCTCAAGGCTTATCGATCTTTGGATGTCGTCTCGCAGCAGATATGTATACGGTGGAAGGTTCGATGTAGCAGGTCTCCGATTAGGTATCTCGTTCTATCTAGATGGATATCGATGATGCTCTTAGTTCGCGATCATATGAAGCTCATGCTTGATCAAGGTTTCAGGAGGCCTAAATGGAAGATCTCATTGTGATCCTCCAGATGAAGCTTCTGGAAGTAGTTCTCTTTTTTTTAGTACTCGATCTGTTTCCCAGGTGATGAAGGGAATCGAAAGAGGAGCTTCGCACTTTGATGAAGTTCAGGTATGCGCCACGTGCTTTTTGTAAGAGTTGAACAAGAAAACCCACGCATCATGCTTTTATTTCATTCAATTTAAAGGCATGTGCCAAACTTGGCACGTTAAAAAAAACGAAACGTAACCCATGAATATAAACGTAACCCATGAATACAACCCATGCACATGCACGTTAAAGGAGAAAACGGAAATAGTGATTTATGCTAAAAATGAAGGTGCGAGAATTCACGGAGATATTACTGGATGGTCATGACGAGGTCACAGTGACATAAACCACCCAGGAGAAATAATCAATATTCTCCCCCCCCCTTATCCTGGAATCCAAGTGTTACGAAACACCAAGTAGATGGCGCATCGTACCCAACTTTGTAGCCGGCAAAGCTTTTGTCAAGGGGTCAGCTTGTTGTTCTTCCGTTCGAATGAAGTCAACAACGATCTGTCCTCTCTCGATGCATTCACGAATAAAGTGGAACCGAGTGTCAATATGCTTGCTGCGTCCATGGAATATCGGGTTCTTCATTAGCGCGATTGCCGATTTGTTATCAACAAATACCTTCCCAGGCTTCGGCCCCTTTCCCAATCAACTCAGCCAGCAGACCTTGGAGCCAAAGTGCTTGACATGTCGCCACTGTAGCCGCCATGAGCTCGTCCTCACAAGATGAGAGTGCCACAGTCTTCTGTTTTTGAGAATTCCATGTAACAATGCTCTCATTGATATAGAACGCCATACCTCTGGTTTCTCTACGATCGTCTAGATCTCCGGACAGATCACTATCTCTGTAGCCGGTGATCACCTCGCTTTCTGCTTTCTCGCATATACCAACCCGTATTGTATTGTCCCCTTTAGATATCTCAGGATTTGTTTGACAGCATTGTGATGCATTACAGTGGGTCCTTCCATGAACCGACTTGCCACCCCAACTGTGAAAGCCATATCCGGCCTAGTATGGAGGAGATACCTGAGACATCCGATGACCTGGCGGTACTCCGTGGCATCCACTGGGTGTCCCTCAGCATCTTTGTGTAGCTGCGACCTCGGCTCCATGGGATACGTGGTGGGGTTGCATTCATGCATGCCGAACTGTTCCAACACTTTCTTTGCATATGTTGCTTGCTTTATAGAGATCCCATCTTCACCCTGTGTTACTTCAATGCCGAGGTAGTGGTGTAGCAAACCAAGGTCACTCATCTCAAACTCGGCCATCATTTGCTTCTTGAATTCATCATAGTACATGGATCTCGTCGTTCACAATTAAGTCATCTACGTACACCCCTACAACGATGCCAGTACGATCTTCCCCTCGAGTGTACACAGCTTGTTCATGTTTACATCTTGAAAAACAAGTTCCTTCAAGCTCCGATCAAGACGAGCGTTCCACGCCCGCGGCGCTTGCCGGAGGCCATACAACGCCTTACGTAACTTGTACACAAGGTGCTCCTTGCCCTGTACTACGAATCCTTCCGGTTGTTTAACGTAAACTTCCTCTTGTAGTCCTCCATTGAGAAAAGATGACTTGACATCTAAGTGATGCACTTGCCATCCACGATTTGCCGCAACAGCAAGGATGACGCGTATTGTGTCTAGGCGAGCAACTGGTGCAAACACTTCCCCGAAGTCGACACCTTGACGTTGCACGTAGCCTTTAGCGACCAATCTTGCCTTGTGTTTAATCACCTCACCATCAGAGTTCCTCTTGAGTTTGAATACCCATTTGAGGCCAATTGCTTTCTGTCCAACTGGAAGTTTTTTCAAGAGACCAAGTTCCATTCTTCTCAATCGACTCAATCTCCTTGCTCATTGCATCTTCCCAATTTGGTTGTCCAACCGCTTCACGATAGCATGATGGCTCCTCCAACTCCATCAGCAATAGATCCTCCTCAGATTCTTCATCTGCCAAGTCAACACGACGAGCTTCTTTCATGATGTCCTCGATGAGCCTGTATCGAACTGGACCATCGTGGGACTCATCGCCACCAGACGACCCGATGGCATTGAGCCCCTGTGATTCTCGAGTCGGTGTAGAATTCAGTGATGTTGTTGGTGTGGTTGGTATCGTGGTATGCGATGCCATGTCGCCCACCGCTGCCTCTTGTGCTGTGGTTAATGGCCCACACGTTGTGGCATCGCAAGCCTCCTCTGACATGGCAGTAGGGATCCCTGCCTCAGCATCTCCATTTCCTGTCGTGGTAGCATTATCAACCATTGCGGAAACCATTTCGATGATGATGAAATCTGATGACTTTTCATCTTCTGCACCTGCATTCCAACACCAAGGAATATTCTCCTCGAATTGTACATCACGACTTACAATGACTTTGTTTTGTCGTGGATCAAACAACTGGTGAGCCTTGCTCCCATCCTCAACGCCAAGATACACCATCGCTTTGCTGCGGTCATCGAGCTTCTTCAGGTGTGGAGTGGTGATCTTCGCATGTGCCGTGCAACCGAACACTCGAATGTGTCCTCGGTACGACTTCCTTCCATTCCAAGCTTCAAATGGAGTTTGGTTTCCCATCGCCTTTGTCGGTAGTTGATTTAGGAGATAAACTGCATGCTTCACTGCCTCCCCCCAAAAACTCCCCGGCATTGACATGCTCTTTAATAGGGATCGAGCCATGTCCATCACTGTGCGATTTCTCCTTTCCACCACTCCGTTCTGCTGTGGTGTGTACGGGGCAATAAAGTGTCTAACAATACCTGCATCTTCACAGAGCCGAGTGAACTCGGCTGAGAGAAACTCTCCTCCCCGATCTGTGCGTAGTGTCTTGATCCTGCTATCACATATGTTTTCCACCATTGCCTTGAACTTGGTGAATGCCGAGAGAGCTTGGTTCTTTGATCGGAGTGCATATATCCACATCCAACGAGAGTAATCATCAACAAGAAGTATGAAGTATTGATTACCTCCTATCATCGTTGGTGTGATTGGGCCACATAGATCTCCATGGATCAATTCAAGTGGCTTCTCCGCACGACAATTAGCAACCTTTGGGAGTGGATGCCTAGCCTGCTTTGCCACCAAACAATCATGGCAGACTTGGTGTGGGTGAATGATTGATGGCACTCCCCTGACCATCTCCTTATCGGCCAACATCTTCAATGCCTGGAAATTGACGTGACCCAGCCGTGCGTGCCATAGCCATGCTGGGTCTTCCAAACTCGCCAAGAGGCAGATGGGATGAGCTAGTTTGAGCTCGATCTTGTAGAGGCGATTTTCTGAGCGCCTCATCTTCATGATCAACTGCATGTGGCTTTTAGCAAACACCTCGAGTACATCCGTCCATGATCACCTTGTGGCCATTCTTTGTTAATTGGCCCAAGCTAATCATGTTGCTTTGCAGATTGGGGATGTAGTACACATCCTCAAGAAGCCATTGCTCACCATTTTTGCAAGAAAAGAGGACGGAACCCATTCCTTTGATTTCCACGGATCTCCCATCGCCAAATCTTACTCTTCCGGTGACATTCTCATCCACTTCTTGGAAATTATTCTGATCACCGGTCATGTTGTTGCTTGCTCCATTATCGAGGAACCAGATGGCACTATGGTTGGCATGGTGCAACTCCAGCCACACGCGATCTTCATTTAATAGCTGAATGTCTTGAGTTTGTTGTGGTAACAAAATTCCATGTTGTGGTATCTCCTCAGAAGCAGCAAGGAGTAATGCCGATTCTGAATCGTCGGTTTGTGCGAGATGGGCATCTGCTTTCTTCTTGGGTGCCTTACATTGAGATGCGTAGTGCCCCATCTCGTGGCAATTGAAGCAACGGATGTGGCTCTTGTCACGCCCGCCATTACCGCGGCCACGACTCCCACCACCTGCTGGAGCCTTGCCCTTCTGGCCTGTGAAAAAATCATTGTTGCTGCCTCTCGTTTGCTTCGCTTCCCACTCTGCTTGAGTGAGAAGTAGCTGGCCATTGAAGGTTACACCGATATTAGTCCCACGCGGACGTGTGCGCTCATCGAATGCCTTCAACCGAGAGAGCGCCTCCTCGAACAACATCGTGTCGATGTCGCAAAATTGTTCGATGCCAGCGATGACGGGCAAGTACCGGTCCGGCATAGTATCGAATAGTTTTTTTACCATGGCTGTGTCATCTAGTGTGCCGCCGACGTTGGTGTACCTCACCGACATCGCGGTCAGCCTTCCTACGTAATGGTCGAGTGATTCTCCATCATCGATCCGCATGGCATCGAAGTCGCTCTTCAATGCCCTGAGCCAAGCATTCTTGACACGATTGACTCCAACAAACCTGGTTTTTAAGGCCTCCCAAATCTCCTTCGATGATGTCTTCATAGCGACCTGCATGAGGATATCTTCGGGAAGAGCTTGGAGTAGATGCGCCTTAGCCTTTTTGTCGAGCTTGATGTCGATGGCGTCATCGTTCTCTGGCTGGACTGCCGCCCAGACGCCTTGATCCTCCATGATGGCCTGGACACGGATGGACCAGCTGGTGTAGTTCGTCGTCGTCAACTGCGGGTACTGGTATGAGTGAATACTCCCGCCTCCGCTACTGCCATGAGCACCATTGATACCACCACCTCCGCCTGTTAGGATCATCGCCATCCTCGCCTAAGCCTCGGAAAGGTCGTGGATCTGATACCAAATGTAAGAGTTGAACAAGAAAACCCACGCATCATGCTTTCATTTCATTCAATTTAAAGGCATGTGCCAAACTTGGCACGTTACAAAAAAAATGAAACGTAACCCGTGAATATAAACGTAACCCATGAATACAACCCATGCACATGAACGTTAAAGGAGAAAACGGAAACAATGATTTATGCTAAAAATGAAGGTGCGAGATTCACGGAGATATTACTTGATGGCCATGACGAGGTCATAGTGACATAAACCACCCAGGAGAAATAATCAATACTTTTCGTACAAGACATGCGGGTATAGATCTAAGGCTCGACTATGCAAACCTCGACCGATTGGTAAGAGCAAAAGGGGGGTAAATATGGTGATCCTCTGTAGGTGAAGGACAGCATCGGAAACTCGAATTGCATCTGATTCGTGGTGGTTAGGTTGTGAATCGAAGATGGAGATATGGATGATTGGATGAGGGTGGAAATCGAGGACGGATCGAAGAAATTTGAACAACAAAATAAAAGACAGAGAAGGATCGAGGGGAGAAATGGAAGGGATGAAATAGAAGGATAACCTGTCGGAGTGGAAAATGGATGGATGCATGGGAATTGGAGCGGCGGGGCTTCAATGATGATGACCTCGATGAGGCGGCAAATCCTCAAAGGTTGTTCACAGCAAAGGAAAGTCTTGATGCTAGCGATCCATCACGTCAGACCTCGACTTCGACTTCTCTCAATGACGGAGAAGAGAGACCCTATCACAGACCCTTGCCCGCTCGGAGCTCTGGAGAAGGAGAAAATGGCGAATGGATTCGTCGGAGGGGGGTCGATGAGATATTTAGTGGGAAGGAGAGATCCGATCAACGGAGGTGGTGACGGGAACGTGGTGGTTGGAGGAACGACCGACCAATGATCGACCGTTAAGGTAGTTTGGGAGTTGGCATCGAGAGATTGAAGGTGAGCGGTTGAATCCGTCGGGGAAGAAGGGGGAGAAATAAAAATGAAAGTAAGAGAGAGAAAGGAAGATAGGAGAGATAAAAAAATTAAAAATAATAAATAAAATAAATAATAAATGAATAAATAAATAGTTAATAACTTTATTAGAATAACTAAGATATAAATAAATAATTTATTAGTTACATACTTAATTAAGGTATTAACTTAATAAATAATTTATTAAATAATTATGTATATAATTAAATAACTAATTAAAAAAATTATTAATACCTAAGAAAATTAATACATTAATAAATTAATTTATAAACTATTATTTATTTTAGTTTAAGAATAGAGTATTAATATATTAAATAATACTATAAATTACGATATATTGTACAATATACCAATACAGTCCCCAAACATGTGTTTTTCATATTAACTATGATTTTAGCCAAAAAAGTATCATTTTGATATGAATTTTAAAACTAAGTTTGCCCAATTCAGAGTTTGTATGGTCGAGTTATGAGGTAAGGAAAATTTAGGTAGCGGCGTCGTGGCTTCAGATTTTATTAGTATTTTGACTTAATTATATTCTTATATTTTTATATATAATTTTATAAGTTTTTTAGAAAAGAAATTAAGTTAATTGGATCTATGATTAATTAATTATAAATACAAGAAGTTTCTACATATAATACATATATACAACGGGGTCAAACGCCAAAACTCATACATTTATTCTAATATTTTCTTGGTATTTTTAATAAATAGTATTAAGTATCAAATGAAGTGTAAAAGTGAGTTTGGTCCGTTTGGAGTTTTCTATAAATAGTTAAGTACCTCAGAAGTCGGCTTTTGCGACTTTTTCAGTTCATTGTGGTTAATTATTTTTGTAACGAATTATTTTTCTAATAATTTTATAAAATAATATATATTTTTATGAAAAACTTTTATAAAATAAGTTTTTGAGTTGAGGCTGTCTTAATGATAAATAAAATAGGTGAAATATTTATAATGTGAAAAATGGGTAAATTATATTTTTTGTCTTGATTTTCTTTACATTTTGATCCTTATCTTTTCCTACTTATTTATTTTGTCGACCAAGTCAATATTGACCTAGTCTCGGGTTTAGGAGCAGTCTGTATATATTTTATATCTACAACCTTCTTTTTCTTTTTTTTTTCTTTTTTCTTTATAATTTTATTTTGGATAAAATAAGTGTTAAATACGTAATATTTCCTTTTGTGTTTGGAATGATAATTAGTTGGAATTAGTGATTATTTACATGTATTTTACAAAGGATTTTTGCCAAAATGAAAGAATAAAGGCGATGAATCACTAATTCAACACTATGGAATGATTGATGCCTCTACGCAACGATGTGCACGGAGGCTAGAACTCTTGCCGACGAAGCGCAACTGAGGAGAGATAAGGGAAATGTAGAGAGAGAAAATGAGAGGAAAATAAAATTTTTGATTAAAGTAATTAAGTAATTGATTAAATTAATAAATAGATTAATTAATGAATAGATGCTAATTAAATGAATAATAAATAATTAATGAAATAAATAAATAATTGAATAAAAATTAATTTACTTTAATAGTAATAAATAAATAAATCTAATTTCAACAACAACAAAGCCTTTTACCACAATTAAGTTGGGTTGGCTACATAGATTCTTCACTTCCATTCAGATCTACCTTGGATCAATCTTGAGATTATATTTAAAAAATAGAGATCCCTTTATATAGTCTCTTTGCAACACTTCTTGGGTCATAATTGCCCTCTCTTAGCCGGCTCAACATCCCAGCACTCGTATATCCTAACTGGTGCATCAGCTAATCTTTTTTGCAAATGACCAAACCATCTTAAGCGATTTTCTCGCATCATATTCTCGATCGGAGCTACATCAACTTTCTTTCTGATTGCATAATTATGAATCCAATCTTTACGCGTGTGTCCACACATCCACCTCAACATTTTCATTTCTGCTACAACACTGCACATGTCTATGGTTCATAGGCAAACACTCAAATCCATAACCATAACATGTCTCACGGCTGCTTTGTAAAAATTTCCTTTAATTTTTAAAGGATGTTTCTTATCACAGAGAACAACAGAGGCTCCTCTCCTCTTTAGCCATCATGCATTTATTCTATTAGTAACATCTTCATCAAATTCCTATCATGTTACAAAATAGATCCCAAATATGTAAAAGAATATCTATTCCAAATGTTATCATCACCAATCTTCACCTTGATTCCTTCATCATCCATGGTCAGTCCCAAGCTCGGGTAAATAAGGAGGGTTGCGTTAAGTAGTCGACAACCAGCGTAAAATAGTCGGAGTCAACTTCCTAAATAGTAATTTTTTTAAAATACTATTTAGGAAGTTGCCTCATGATAATCAGATTATTTCAGCATGGATTTGAGCAAACAAATCTTTAATTTAAATTAATGAAAAAAATAATAGAATATATAAATATAATAAAATGACATCTATTAAATGAAATAAAAACTAAGGTACATTGTATAATTTATATAAATATGGTCCTAAAACTCACATTTTCCATAAATGTGATTTTAGCAGAATTAGTTTCATTGGGTAGATAATATATTGTTATCTTTTTCTATTTATTTTTAGAAATGTATTAGAAAAGAACTTAAGTTAAACTGAGTTAAGGATAATTAATTAGAAAATCGGGAAGTTTCTACATATAGTACATATAGACAACGGGGTATAAACGTCAAAACTTACCCGTTTTATTCTAATATTTTTTGATACTTTTAATAAATAGAATTAGTTATCAAACAAAGTTTAAAAGTGAGTTTGGTCAGTTTCAAGTTTTCTATAAATGGATATGTGTTGGAAATGCGAGCCCACGGCGAGCCATTATGCAATAAATGTTATTGCACATATCATTCCCTGATCTGAAATGAAGAATGAATAATTTGTATAATAGGTCCCTTAGTACAATTAGGGTTATGTACCATGGCCATCTTAATAATCATACAGCTGTTGATTCAACTATTGAATCATAGAGGCTGGTGCTTGGATGAATATCTAAAGAGTTAGATTGAGGACTCATCAAGCACCGTCAAATGATTGTTAAGAGATGATCTCCAGCCTGAGTAGGAGATGGCAATCCTTATCTCTGAAGGCTGATATCTGACCGACCTCTTGATGCAGGTCCTCTGCATAGGAATAGAGATTCGGAGGTGTCAGATTAGTTAGGTCAAAGAGTTGACTTAACGAGATCGAGATAACCAAAGTCCTATATCATATGCTGTCATGATATAGGCACGCATCCTCTGACCGGAGACAGATGTGTTGCTATATGTCCAAGTATGTACATTTGGCAGACCAATAGGTTGATGACCTAATCAAGGTCTATACACCGGCGCGCTGGTGTGCATATAAGGGCATATGAGTAATACGATCTCTCAAAGGGATCATACAGGTTCAGTTACTGAACCGGAAGACATGAGCTCACTCATGAGATATTGGGAAGAATCAAATTCCATGCGCATGGTCGTCTCGCTTTGGAAGCTTGACTGAATTTGTAGGTTTGATATATACTTTTAGTATATGATCAAGACCTAGGTATGATGTACACTTTTGGAAAGTGTATGATCGATACCAACTCCCAATGATCAAATGAGAAACTTACTGATAAAACCATGAAGTAGACAGTATAAAGTTGATCCGATACTTCGGGTTTAGTCTAAGTCTTCCAGTATGCAGGATGTACAGGTATTGGGAATACCTGAGGGTGATTTGATCATAAACGATTGTATAACCATGACGCTTCCATTCCTAGGGAGTGATGAAACGGGTATGGATTTTAGTGACTCCTCTCAGTAGAGAAGTGATCTGATCTTGGTCCAAGTGTTGGACATTGATCTGAATGTGATTCAGATACAATGAGAAGATTAGATTTACGGTCTTGATTTAATCAAGCATCTATGGGAGGCCCGCGATCTGGATTTGAGATATGATCTCAATATCCATGTCACTATACGTGGAACAATACAATCGCCCTGTCCTTATCTCCAAGTATCTGCGGAGAGATTGCATTATTCTTGAAGGGTTCAAGAATAATTCCATACGATCTAAGCAATGAAGAAATAATGATTAAATGTGATTTAATCATCTTGAATGTGTGAAGAAATTATCCAATTTAATTAAATGTGATTTAATTAATGTGGATAAGAATAATGTGGATAGAAATATCCAATTATTCATAATATATTATAAATGTGATTTATAATGTATTAGAGAGAGCTAATTATAATTTATATGTGTTGATTAATTATTATGTGTATTGGATACACATTGTGTAATTAATTAACAATATGAATTATGTGTTGTTTTGGGTTGTGAATATGATTCACAATTTTTTCCATGGCAAGAATGCAATATTCTCAAAGATAATTGTGAATTATTATTTGGAGAATAAAACCCAATAAATTTGTTGCAAATAAATAAGAGAGAATATCAAGGAGATATGCAATCTCATGGGAATCCATGAGATTGCCTCCATGGACTCCCATAGTGGGCGGCACACCACTCCTATATGGAATGGGTGGCCGTCCAACATGGAAGGTGCATGGAGATGAAATCTCCATGCACATTCTCTCCTTATTTGTTGGGTTTATTTAGGACTAAATTATATTTGATTTTTTCAAATATATTTTAACCTAAATTTGTTGCTTTTGACAACAACAATCTTGGCCATTGGATTGACACAAATCAATCTCACCCATTGATTTTATGTGTCCCATGGATTGAGATCCATGGATCCCAAAACCCTATAAATAGAGAGGCATACTATGCTCTCTAAGGACGAGCAATATTGGAGCTCTCTCTCTCTCTTTCTTCTCTACACACGTCAGCCCTCTCTCCCTCTAATTGGTGGCCGGCCACCAAACCCTAGAGGAGAGAACCGTCGTCGCCTTCGCCACCGCGCCGCCGCTTCGACGTTCTTCGGTTCTCCGTCTTCTTGGAGAGTTCCTCTCACGAAGGAGACGTTTGATCTCGTGCGACGAGATCAGGAGCAACCATGCTTGGATCATCTTCTTGGATTGCGAGGACAACGCGGTTCATCCCCGCGCTCGCAAGCGGTCTCGCCGACGATCGGACTTGAGACAGGAGGTCTCTTTCCTTAGAGACTTGATCAACCACGCTTCAAGAGGTATTGCATTATACTTGTTGTGGTTATAGATGAAATGATCCGAGAATGGTTCTCGGATCATGTGGTTTCATCGAATAAAATTTTTTAAATTCCGCTGCACCGAACAACTAGTACGACTAGTCGTTCTTCGTCGTATCCGATACGACGATCACACTTCCGTGATGCGCTTGAGGATAATTCCATATCCTTCAAGTGGTATCAGAGCCTTAGGTCGACGGTTTCGAATATGATTCGAAAAACCGAGGACGACTTGGGTTCGTTAAGGTCGCGAAAGTTTTTATCGCATTTGATTTCGCAGATCTGTTTAGTAAATAAATTCGGCACTGTTTAAATTGTTTAAACACGAATTTAATACTTGGATTTTGTTCCCCATTAAATAAGGAAACCATAGGAACTGAGTTTACGTAAATCGGATTTCGTATGCTCTAGATATGGTTGTTTTAATGAACATGTATACACTGTTGCGGGAACTGTAGATCTGAACGTGATTAAAATGTTAATTACTGTTTAGACTTGCCTCGAAATGCGTGTAACATCACTTGGGTTCTGTCCTAAATCAAATTAGCAATCTATGAAAATTGATTTTGTCTAATTTGGATTTAATATGATTGAGATATGCTAATTTTAGTAAGAAGGGGTCACTGCTGAAATTACAGTCCTAATCAAGAACCAAGTGATTGTCAATTAGTGAAAGTAATTGTTAATTTCGTGAAATAATCATGAAAAATATTTGTGAAATATTTGAAGATGATTATTTACATAATTAACTTGGCCTCAACCAATTAATTGATTAGATTTGATCTAAATCTTAATTGGAAACACATTCATCAAACTTAATGTTTGATTGGTGATTGTCATTTAATCATTTAGTGAAATTAAATTGTTTAATTTCCTAGAATAATTGTGCATAAATATTTGTGAAATATTTGATGATAATTATTCCCTTAAATGACATTGCCTTAACCAATAATTGATTAAGATGTGATCTAAATCATAATTGGAAACCACAATCTTTCAAACTTGATGCTTGAATAGGATTTGGGAATTTGTCTAGCAAATTTCCTTATAATCAAAAATGTTTTGATTATTACTATATGGTACAATTTCGGTTGATCATCTCAAGTACAAATTAATCAATTTGGCATTATCCTTTCCCGAGGCGGATATGGTGCCTAGTCGGAGAGCATTGGGGTTGCGGGTTGCAACGTATGTGGTCCGTCCCACTCTCGTCGGTACTGGCCATGACAGCAGGTAGGGCCGGGATAATGTCCGAGGGATTAAGATGTATTTTTTTAATTATTAAAATACGAATTAATACGTATTTTGAGATATTACCATATATGTATTCAAGTAAAATAATCAAGTTTGATTGATTGAATTGGATTGATAATTAATTTAATATGATTAAATTGATTATGTCCAATTGAAATACTCTAATATGATTAGAGATAATAATTCCCTTGGAAGAATTAATTATGTGAATATGATTCATGATAATTAATTAAAATTTGAATATGATATGGAGGATCACATAAGTGACATCCATGGTCTCCCGTCAAGGCGGAGGGTTCCGTCGCCAGGGATTGCATGTGGGAGACGCCTGTCCGAAGTGACAGCTCCTGTATGCAAGCGCATCTGGATCGGGCTCGTCGCTTCTCGAAAGAGTAAGGACGTATGCGTAGTGACCCCAATATCGGGTCCTCATATTATTGGGGCGATATTGGATTGCGCATAGTGAGTTGTATTCCTGTTGACGGTTGGTTCAATTAATGATGGGTCAACATCGCCTTAGGGGTGGTGAGCCCGGGTGTTAAAGACCGAATTGGGAGATGCAAGTTGGACTTGCAAGGCGGAATGTGTTCCCGCTTCTTTTTATCCGAGTTGTAGGTTCTCATATTATTGGGATGCAACAAAGACAAGGAAGGAGATCCCAGATCTTGCTTGAGATATAATGGTAAGTATATCTCTTACATTGAAAGTGATTAAGGGAATGAACTTTCAATGTTGACATGGCAAGACAACTTTGATATAAAAATTCCTAAATCTAAGTAAAATATAAATTTATATATTTATGCAAATTTCTTATTTCAGATAATCCTTCATTAAATCCCACTCAATGATATACTCAATAATAACCAGTAAAATATCATGGATTGGACTCATGATCCAGATATTGTACTTGCAATTGGACACATAATGTATGTGGTTGCAATGTGCAAGTTTCCTCATAATATTGAGGAATGACAATTAAATAGATGATAGGACTACAACCCTAGGGTTTGTATGTCTCTATAGTCTTGGTATCATCAAATGTACTTTGGAAGTGACATGTTGATGATGATCATAATTGTCATATAATCCTTATAAAATCTAAGAAGATATTATGGCATACATATGTGCTCTTGACATTTATCATGAATGACATGGTTCACTGCATCATGCAGAATGGTGGCTCTGTAAAAAGATGATGTATTCAAATTGTTTGAGTACCTACCTGAACCTTTGTTTTTAAGAGTTTAAATGGATGTAGATGATGAGTGTCATCATTCTACTGTTTATACTCTAGTTATCCATGAAGCTTCATAATATTCATATTGTATGAATTTAATGAAGCATGTATAAATGTTGAACAACTCTTACTTTGAATTCTTTTGAATTTAAAATAAGAGAACCTCTGTCTTGAGCAATGATTGCTTATAGATAAAGGGAGCGCAGTGGAAGCATGGGTTGGACCCAAGAAAGAAGGAAAGTCAAAGAGTTGACTGGACTTCTATGACTTCCATATGACATCCAAAGAGTTGGATGAATGCCAATACTGCAATAAGTTGATGTGTTGATAGTATGACTATCAAGTCTGTTTAGAATCCTTAGAAAAGGACTCGGATGGAGCATCAGAGTAATCTACATAAATCATTGATATTGACTTACTTATTGAATAAGATAAAGTCAAATAATTGTATCTCAATCTTCTAATGACATTTGCAATGGGTTGCATATGTTTTAGAAGACTGGAAAATTTGATCTTAAAGGTTTATAGTTATCCACGTGAGTATTGATGCAACTGTTGCAACAATCTCTGTTGGATTAATAGACTTGTTAATTTCAGTGGGAGAGCCTTTAGTCTTAGAGAATGTCTCTGTGACCTAGATATTAGAATACACTCATTGTTTATTTCTAAATGTTGGAAATAAACATGAATTCTGAGATAGAACTATCATAAAGAGTTATGATGGATATATTTCAGATAGTAATCTAAAATCTGGTGGACTCCACTAAATTAGAAAAATTAATGAATGGTTCATTAATATTTCTAAATACTGAATTAAAACCTCTGTAAGATCAATAGGAGGATGAAGATCGTTTGACAATGATCTAGCATCGAGCCTTGGACATTTGTTTATTGATTTTGATCAATAGACTAGTAAGAGATGAAACTTTAGAATGTCTAAAATTTCAAAAGTTACATACTTATGAATATTGTATTCAAAGTAAAAATGTCCAATACACCCTTCTTCGGGAATGGTGTAAGATGCCAAGGTATTCAGGATCTCATACATATTGATGTATGCGGATCATCTATATCATAGTAAACATTGTGGATATGTGATATCTATTGATGATTATGTATGATATGAGATTTCTTCTCTTCATCTAAGAAACCTTTGAAATGTTCAAAGATTTCATTAATTTTGGTTTAGAACCAAAGTTTGAAGGAAGATAAAATGAATTTGATCTAATCTAGGTAGCAAGTACCTACTAAATAAATTCGAAGAATACCTTATGGAGATATGAATATCATTTCTATCTCAATCCTCCTAACACACCTTAACTCAAAAGAGTTGTAGGTAGATACAATTGGATCATGTGTGACATGATCTTATCAATGTTGAATTTTAGCATAATTATCCCTTAGTTTCCAGGTATATATGTGTAGTAGAGACTACAATGTATATCCTTAATAAGGTTCCATGTATGTTGGAATCTAGCACTTGAGAGTGCTGCTTCATTAGGAAAATAAAGGATGGTATTGGATACCTACTTTATGACCTTGAGATTCTTAAAATATCTCATCTCCGAGAATGTGATTCTTAGAGGTTGAGACTCTTGAGAATCAAGATGAAAATGAAGTGTAGGAACTCATTTATAATGAGACTCCTGAAATTGGAAACTAAAAGGACAATTAAAGATGAAACATTAATACCTCTTCAAATGAGTTTGAGGATGGATTCCATGTGTTAGAGAAATCTGACAATGATCGAACTTCATGTGATGAAGCTTCTGAAGATCATAGCATGGATAGATGGATAGCAATAAAAGTCTAATGTAGACTTCATATACAAGTGTTGTATATGGACCCTCGAGGATCCACCTATATGGGTAAGACCTGTAAAAGGTGTAAATGGATCTTCAAGAGACAGGGAACCTGATGAGAAGGTAGAGACCTTCAAAGCACGGTTTGTAGCCATGAGCTACACACTGGAAGAGAAGACATTGCTTGCAATGAGACTTGTTTTTCGGTGACCATGCTTAAAACCATCAGAATATTACTAACCTTAGCTACACAACTTGACTATTACATCTTCAATATGTAAGTCAATATTGCATTCCTCTACGAATACCTCTTTGAGGATATTCACATGAAGTAGCCCCAGGGCTTCATGGTTGAGGAAAGCAAGGTGTGCAAGCTAAGGAATCCATCTATGGACTCAGATAGGCTTCTTAAAGTTGGATCATAAGATTTGATGAAATTATAAATGTTATGATTTCAGATAGAATCTTGATGAACCATATGAAGCCTAGTGGGAGTGCTTTTGTGTTCATCGTGCTAAATGTAGATGATATCCTAATCATTTGAAAATGATATAAGGATAATAATTAGTGTTTTATAATCTGGTTGTTCCATAACTTGAAATAAGATTTCAAAGATGCCTCTCAGATCTTAGTTCTGAAGTTGTTCATAAGCAAAGAGAAGAGGATAATGGGACTGTCACATTTATAGTACATCATGGACATATTCCATTTTATGGAAAATTCCAGTAATGGCTTCCATCCCTTAAGATATGGCATTGACCTATCTAAAGGGATAGCACCTCAAAGAGTTGAGGAAGTGAATGCTAAAACTACTTGCCTTTGGGCATCAGTTCTGAGAAGTCGGGTGTATGCTAGATGTGTACAAAAGCCAGATGGCTGCCATGCAGTGGGAGTAGTAAACTGTTACTAATCCTACCATGGAAATAAAACACTTGGTTGCAGTAACAACAAAATCTTCATAGATGACAAGTTTTTTGAGATAGTGATCTCAGAGTCTTATCTTCAAAAACTTAAGACTTTATAGATAGAGATCTAAAAGGTCTTAACTGTGGATACCTTAAGAGATAGTGATCTCCAGGAATAAGGATATTCTGATAAGGATTATGGAAATACTGGTTATGATAATTGTTAAGCTGTAGTGTCAAAGACACTGTAACTAACTAGATTGAGTATTGGTTGCATAAGATGCAACATTCGCATTGGATGCGAGCACTGTTACTGGGGATATGCATGTACCGTAAAAGGACTTGGCGTAGTCTCGCGGGAACAGAGTGACTGATCAGCTTACCTAGCTATTTTCCAAATAGTCTATGATTGTCACATGAGTGCGGGTTTAAATGATTAGCCCATTAATGGCTCTTTGGGCTAGTGGGAGATTGTTGGAAATGCGAGCCCACGACGAGCCATTATGCAATAAATGTTATTGCACATATCATTCCCTGATCTGAAATGAAGAATGAATAATTTGTATAATAGGTCCCTTAGTACAATTAGGGTTATGTACCATGGCCATCTTAATAATCATACAGCTGTTGATTCAACTATTGAATCATAGAGGCTGGTGCTTGGATGAATATCTAAAGAGTTAGATTGAGGACTCATCAAGCACCGTCAAATGATTGTTAAGAGATGATCTCCAGCCTGAGTAGGAGATGGCAATCCTTATCTCTGAAGGCTGATATCTGACCGACCTCTTGATGCAGGTCCTCTGCATAGGAATAGAGATTCGGAGGTGTCAGATTAGTTAGGTCAAAGAGTTGACTTAACGAGATCGAGATAACCAAAGTCCTATATCATATGCTGTCATGATATAGGCACGCATCCTCTGACCGGAGACAGATGTGTTGCTATATGTCCAAGTATGTACATTTGGCAGACCAATAGGTTGATGACCTAATCAAGGTCTATACACCGGCGCGCTGGTGTGCATATAAGGGCATATGAGTAATACGATCTCTCAAAGGGATCATACAGGTTCAGTTACTGAACCGGAAGACATGAGCTCACTCATGAGATATTGGGAAGAATCAAATTCCATGCGCATGGTCGTCTCGCTTTGGAAGCTTGACTGAATTTGTAGGTTTGATATATACTTTTAGTATATGATCAAGACCTAGGTATGATGTACACTTTTGGAAAGTGTATGATCGATACCAACTCCCAATGATCAAATGAGAAACTTACTGATAAAACCATGAAGTAGACAGTATAAAGTTGATCCGATACTTCGGGTTTAGTCTAAGTCTTCCAGTATGCAGGATGTACAGGTATTGGGAATACCTGAGGGTGATTTGATCATAAACGATTGTATAACCATGACGCTTCCATTCCTAGGGAGTGATGAAACGGGTATGGATTTTAGTGACTCCTCTCAGTAGAGAAGTGATCTGATCTTGGTCCAAGTGTTGGACATTGATCTGAATGTGATTCAGATACAATGAGAAGATTAGATTTACGGTCTTGATTTAATCAAGCATCTATGGGAGGCCCGCGATCTGGATTTGAGATATGATCTCAATATCCATGTCACTATACGTGGAACAATACAATCGCCCTGTCCTTATCTCCAAGTATCTGCGGAGAGATTGCATTATTCTTGAAGGGTTCAAGAATAATTCCATACGATCTAAGCAATGAAGAAATAATGATTAAATGTGATTTAATCATCTTGAATGTGTGAAGAAATTATCCAATTTAATTAAATGTGATTTAATTAATGTGGATAAGAATAATGTGGATAGAAATATCCAATTATTCATAATATATTATAAATGTGATTTATAATGTATTAGAGAGAGCTAATTATAATTTATATGTGTTGATTAATTATTATGTGTATTGGATACACATTGTGTAATTAATTAACAATATGAATTATGTGTTGTTTTGGGTTGTGAATATGATTCACAATTTTTTCCATGGCAAGAATGCAATATTCTCAAAGATAATTGTGAATTATTATTTGGAGAATAAAACCCAATAAATTTGTTGCAAATAAATAAGAGAGAATATCAAGGAGATATGCAATCTCATGGGAATCCATGAGATTGCCTCCATGGACTCCCATAGTGGGCGGCACACCACTCCTATATGGAATGGGTGGCCGTCCAACATGGAAGGTGCATGGAGATGAAATCTCCATGCACATTCTCTCCTTATTTGTTGGGTTTATTTAGGACTAAATTATATTTGATTTTTTCAAATATATTTTAACCTAAATTTGTTGCTTTTGACAACAACAATCTTGGCCATTGGATTGACACAAATCAATCTCACCCATTGATTTTATGTGTCCCATGGATTGAGATCCATGGATCCCAAAACCCTATAAATAGAGAGGCATACTATGCTCTCTAAGGACGAGCAATATTGGAGCTCTCTCTCTCTCTTTCTTCTCTACACACGTCAGCCCTCTCTCCCTCTAATTGGTGGCCGACCACCAAACCCTAGAGGAGAGAACCGTCGTCGCCTTCGCCACCGCGCCGCCGCTTCGACGTTCTTCGGTTCTCCGTCTTCTTGGAGAGTTCCTCTCACGAAGGAGACGTTTGATCTCGTGCGACGAGATCAGGAGCAACCATGCTTGGATCATCTTCTTGGATTGCGAGGACAACGCGGTTCATCCCCGCGCTCGCAAGCGGTCTCGCCGACGATCGGACTTGAGACAGGAGGTCTCTTTCCTTAGAGACTTGATCAACCACGCTTCAAGAGGTATTGCATTATACTTGTTGTGGTTATAGATGAAATGATCCGAGAATGGTTCTCGGATCATGTGGTTTCATCGAATAAAATTTTTTAAATTCCGCTGCACCGAACAACTAGTACGACTAGTCGTTCTTCGTCGTATCCGATACGACGATCACGCTTCCGTGATGCGCTTGAGGATAATTCCATATCCTTCAATATGAACCTTGTAAGTCGACTTTTATGGGTTTTCAGTTCACTGTAATATTTTATTTTTATATTGAATTTTTTAGTATTTTTATAACTAATATATACATATATATTTACAAGATGAGAAATGTGTAATTATTATGATATTGATTTCTGATATTTTTATACATTATATTCCTTATCTCCCCCTACTTATTTATTTTGTCGACCAAGTTAATATTGAATCGGTATCAGGGTTAGGATCAATTTGTATATTTTATATACATCCTTCGTTTTCTTTTATTTTTCCTTTTTATCTTTATTATTTTATTTTGGATAAAATAAGTATTCAATATATAATATAAATAATTGTGCAATTAATGGGAATTAGTGAATATTTACATGCATTTTTATCAAGGATTTTAGCCAAAATGAAAGAATAAAGGTGATGAATAATAGATTCATCATTCCCCTATACTTTACCTTTGCTAGCCCCTTAGCAAACACATATTCTATAAATAAGTGCAATCAAAAAGAAAAAGGAAAAAGGAAAAATAAAAGAACTTAGAACATGCTTATTTCTTTAACCGAATCTCACTTCACCCAAAGTTTAGAACTTGGAGTTGGACATTGGATTATTAATGTGTCAAGACTCTATATTAGAATTCGTATTTAAGGCTCGATGACCCTTAAGTTCCACAAATCCTTATCCATGTTTACCTCTACAGCCAGCTCAGATCCACATATCCATCACGCGAACTTTTTGGCTTTGAAAGCAATTTGTACTGTATGTGAAATGTTTTAACTCTTCCTGCTTAGTGAAGCGAAGAAACCACCTATCCTAGTAATACACTCTCATTAGGCCGTCATCTAGATACTCAATCCTCGAGGAAGGGGGTATTACCTTTTAAGGTCAGATCGTGTTGTGTCCACAATTGAGTAGAGAGGGAAAAAGAAGAACTGAAAGAGAACTGGAGTGTGAGCAGTGTAATCACATGTCCTTGTGAAGCATGGCCAATTTAGCTAAGTCTCCACTAAGATAATGTAAGATTTTCTAAAGCTTGAACCATTGTGTTAGAGTTATTGTATTTACATTTATGCCTGTGACCCTTCAGTTTCCGTAAACCCTCGTGACCTTTCGAGTTCTGTAACTCTTTGTGACCCTTCAAGTTCCGTAACCTCCTGTAACCCTTCGAGTTCCGTAACACCCGTGACGCTTCGGTATCTGTAACCCTTGTACTCTATAGGATTGTCTCTTTATATAAGAGACCCTAGCTCTATGGTATAAACATCTCATTCGGTTCCTTTTCTTAACAGTGGTTATATTTGTATTTGATGTATTTGGTTTCTTTTTGGCAGAAATGATTGTTATTGTATAGATCTTTTGTGCCCTGATGGATATAGCATCTTTTCTTTCTGTCCAATTGTGCCAGCAGATATTTCCCTCATTTGAAGTTTTATTTCAACTCCAATTTCTCCAGTCTTTAGGGGCTTGTTTGGTTACTGGGTTGGGTTGGGGTATCCTTCTGTGAATAGTAGTTGTTTGGAGGGTTGGGATGGTTGGAATGATAGTTGTGATGTGATGTGACATTGATTATGTGTTATATTAATTTTTTAATGATTTTAATATATTTTTTATGTTAATAAGTGTATTTGAACAAGGTTAAAAACCATTATACCAAATAAATTATTTGACCAATACAAGTAACCCCAACCCAGGAATATAGGGTTGGAGCCATGGGTATGCCAGAGTACCCCGAGGTACCTTGGCAACCAAACAAGCCCTTGATGTCAGTGCTACTAGACAAGGATGGAAACGCACCACCGAAATGAATGACCTTCACAACCCCATGCAAGATGAGCTAAGTGTAGAGTGCATAAGTTCAGAATTGGATCAAATGGAGAAGAGTTAAATAGATGACACCATGTGTCCTAATTAAGCAAATTCAAGTTGAATATCGAACACAATCTAATGGAACTCAAAGAATTAAGTTTAAAAGACCTGAAGAATCTTAATTTGAATTCCTAATAAAGTCTCTTTAGAATTAAGTTGATTAAGGCTGAAACCAAGCTCCATCTCTCAGACTTATATCCATCTGGTTCAAGAATAAAACTTGTTCTAAAAAATACGATTGAATGCAACAATTTTTTTATGAAGTAGTTTTATGGGCTTAAACTTTTTATTTTATTTTCAAAGAATTTTGAATTTTTTTTGAGTTTTAAAACTTTTAATTGTAGTCATTTTTGAAGGATTTAGTGAATTAATTCAATTTACATGAATTTTACAATAATTATGTACATTTTACAAAGTATACAACCTTTATATAAGATTATATAGATTTTATACAAATTTTATAAAATTTTATAAATTTTAAATAATTAAGGATTTTATCCAAGTATTTTACAACCTATTTTATATACAAAATTTTAGGACCTTTTTTTACAAGTCATATTTACGATTTTCTTTCGACTTTTAGAAACTCAAAATATACATATCCATACTTTTAGAGAGCCATATTATTAAAAACACAACAATGTATGAGTTATGACTTTACTATTTATGGCTTCTAAAGTGTGCGTATATACACACACACACACGACACCCCTTATAATAAGCATGAACTATGTCCTCATAGTGACCAAAGAAGTTGCAAAGCAAGACATAACTCGGGCTAAGTATAGATTGATGAAAATAATTCTATTCTACAATGACTCAAAGAAATTGTGAATAAAATAATAGAAGTCAACCATCCCCTCTATACTTAGGATCAAGTAATCCTAAGGATAAGAAACTCAAAATGAAAGATGATCGAGATCAAGAAAATGTACACAAACAATGACTCGGCTTGTCCCCCCATACTTAGGGTAAAATATCCCCAATTATAGAGAAGAATATCAATAGCTGAGGGACAAGCGAGAGAGCAGATGATACAAAAATCGAAAACAATCAAAAGTGTCATGAGAGATATTACCCCCTATACTTAGGGTAAAGCACACCCTAAGTATACGTAAAAACAGGGTAATAAAATATAATGATGTGAAAAACACAGTGTTTACATCCCCTATACATAGGATAGAGTACATCCTAAGTATATCAAAAATCCTAAGAGAAATATAGGGGTGTAAGACAATTGGAAGAAATAAAAAAATATATACAAAGTGAACTTGGAAATTAGGTATGAGATGCAAATTGTAAAGAGTTATAAACATATCTCATACAAAATTAATAGGGGAAATCTCAATGGTCGGCAGTTCATGACCAAGAAAGGTTATCAAACATTGACCATTGACTCGAAAGGTGGAATCAAAAGACGACTCAGATATATCGATGCTAACATTGTCGTACACCTTTCACACAATATACACGCCTTTCCATTTGCTCTGAAGTTTCCTTGGAAATAGTTTCAGTCTTATATCAAATAGCCAAACTTTCTGGTCAGTCTCAAACTGCTTATGGCTGATGTGAGCATAATGCCAATATTTCATCCGTCTATTATAATGCATGCTACTCGTGAAAGCTTTATCTCGTAATTCTTCCATGGCTGCCAATTCTATTTGCCTCTAATCTCCCACATCATCTAGTCCAAATCACATCTTTCACTACCCACAATGAATTGTGCTTGATTTCTACAAGTAAGTGGCATGTCTTGCCATAAACGAGTCAAAAGGGAGATGTACCCAATGGAGTTTTAAAGGATTTCCTATAAGCCCAAAGAATCGAGTAGGAGATCTAAGACCAATCCTTTAGGTCTAGGCGAACAACCTTTACAAGATCGTCTTGACCTCCCTATTCGATATTTCGGATAGACCATTTATCTGTGGATGATACTGAGTAGCAACCTGATGGTCTATACCAAACTCGTTAGCAAGTGCTCTTACCTTATCATTGATGAAGTGGCTACCCCAGTCTAATATTAGAACTCGATGGTCCCCTAACCGCGAAATGATATGCTTTCTTAAGAACTTACAGACTGCTTTCGCATTAGAGATTCATGGAAGAATAGCCTCTACCCAACAACTCACATAATCTATAGCTAGAAGAATATGCTCGAATTCCTGACTCTTAGGGAACGAGCACATAAAGTCGATACCCCATGCATCAAAGACTTCATAGAAGTGAATCGGCTGCATCGACATCATGTCTCTATATCCACATGTGCCCATTCTCTGACAGTCAGTACATCTCTTTACGAATGCATGGGCATCCACAATGAGAGTAGGTCACCAAAGACCAGATTGAAGCACCTTCTGTGCTTTCCTCTTCCCTGAATGGTGTCCTCCAGGTTCTAATCTATGGCAATATATGAGGACACTCTAGTATTCCTCCTGAGGAATACACCGATGCCAGACAGAATCTGCTCCTTCATAATAAAGGGTCGGATCCTCCCAATGGTAATACTTGGCTTTCACGAGGAAAGTCTCAAGTCTCTGTCTTGACCAACCTTGTGGGACTTTCTTAGCAACTAGAAAGTTCACAATGTCAACATACCATGGGAGCGAGGTGACATCAAGAATCGCCATGTTTGGAAGGGTCTCGATGATTGGTGTATCAAACTCAGAAGTCTCAGGCAATTGTAGTCGGGAGAGGTAATCCGCCACCATATTCATGACTCCAGTCTTATCCTTAATCTCGATATCAAACTCCTAGAGTAGAATGATCCATCTGGTTGGATGCATCTTGGAATACTTCTTGTCCATTAAATAATTGATGACAATATGGTTAGTGAAAATGGTTACTTTTGATCCTAAGATGTGGGACCTAAATTATCAAGGGCAAATACTATGGCTACCTTTTCTTTCTCTGTAACAGTATAATTCCGCTGGGTAGAATTCAAAGTCTTGCTAGTGTAGTGTACGAATAGGGAAGGCCATCCCTCCATGATCCCAAAATAGCCCCTACGGTAAAATCAGAGGCATCCATCATGATTTTGAATATGAGAGACCAATCGGGTGGCTAAAGGACAAGAGCCTCTACAACCATGTTGTTAAGATTTTCAAAAGTCGAAAGATATTTATCATTAACAGACTCCCGATCACCCTATTTAATAGTGTCGATTTGTTGTATTCGAGCAATCGAGATCGATCAAAAATTAACCACACGAATCGATGAATTAATAAATAAATTAATGTGCGGTTTTATTTATTTTTAACCTCAGCAAGCCCCAAGGTCCACTCAAGGAGGCAAAGGAACAACTTCAAATCAAATTAGACGAATTAGTTTCCAAACGAGATTTTTTTGTAATTATTATGCAAAAGAAATGCCAATGCACAGATGCGATCGAAGTAGGTTATTAAGAAAATAAGAAACTTAACCAAATTAATTTTAATGTGAAATTAATCTAAATTACCCAAGTTATATTTTCTTTGGAAAATACAATGATGAATGTAAGATGTTGTTTGGAATTTTTGGATTTAACATGCAATAATGAAAAATGTAAACTTTTTAAGGGTTTTTATGCAATTTTTCATGCAAACAGAATGAAAAATTAATAAAATTTTTACTAAAAGTGAAATATGGTGAAATGGAGGTAGGTAATATTTTTGGAATTTTTTAACTACTTATGAATTCTTTGAGAGTTTGTTACTGAGCATAGTGATTGTGGCTATTTAATTCTAATAAATCCATGAAATTGAATTATCCAAAGAGCGATTTATCTCAAATAGATGTTTATATGAGCAATCCAAGAGAGTTAAAATTTCCAAAAAATAATAGTTGCGTATTTAATGAAAATTTTTTACTGAAATCACTTAATAATTTATTTTATGCACAAGACAACACCAATTTCGATGAAATTTGGAAAATAATTAAATATTACTAAGAAGCATCATCTCTATTTTTTTCACAGTTTTTGGAGCTAGGATTTATTAAATAAGAATTTCAGACCTTGAAATGGGTAATATATGAAAATTATCACAAAAATAATTTTAATTAATTACTCAGTGCTCACAAAAATCCAATTAAATATCCAGAAGATAAAGAGTTATAGGCTCTACAACATGCAATTTTTGTATTAAAAATTGGTGCAATATTAAGTTTCAAATTAAATCTTAAACACATGAGTGTTCTTGCAATACAGACAATGAAACAAAATGAACTTAAACGTGCATAAGGGTATGTTTATAATTATTTAAACATGTAAGAAATAAATGTAATTTTCATTACTAAAAAAATTTTAAAAAAATTAAACCTTTGAAGAACGTAGGTTCCAAAAATGGAAACCACTTCTCCTTGAGGACGTGGAGGGCATACCGTGGAGGCGGCTGGCCGAGGAGCTTGTGCGATAGTGGAAGCGGTGGATAGGGGGCATGTGGGCGCACGACTGAGGTCACGACAGGGACTGCATGCGGTCTGCTGGAGGTACGGTGGTGCCTCCAAGGGCAGAGATAGAGTTGTGTGTGGCAGACCTGCGGTTAGAGGTGGAGAGCTATGGCTGCACGACTGGGTGGTGTTGCAGTCAGTGCGTGGAGGTGGATCTCGGTGGTGCGACATCGGCGTGGTGCAAGGGGTGGAGAGGGGAGGCACACCTGCAGCTGGAGACACGCGTGTGGGGGCGGCAACCGAAGACAAGTGATATCGCAAGGGGCTGTGTGGGGCAGGGCTGGAGGGACGGCAAGAGGAGGAGGTGGCACACACCAGGGGGTACATGGGTGGGTCTACTGTTTTTTTTATAATCATTTTTTAGGTTTTTATTTTTTTGGAATAGGAAATATAGTTAAAAAAGAGAAATGGTGAGTGATGATTGTGATGATTGGTGGTAATAATGTAAAATAACAACAACAAAGAAAAATATTTGATAAAAAATGTGGAGAAGGAGAAGGATAGAGAATTTACCTGTGGTGATCATCGATTTTTTGAGGAGTTATGTTGCAACTCCGATGGTCGCCTTGAAGTGTTTCGATGATAAAACACCACGAATCGCGGTTGCTTCGTCGAGTAGATGAGTAGCTACACAAGGGGGACCTTGTGGATCTCGCCTAAAAGGTTGTCGTCGCTAAACTCGTTTCCTTTAGCTATCACCAAGAGGTTAAAGGGGATCGACCTTTCTTTTCTATAAACGACGGATTATGATGAATGAAGGGGATGAGGGGAATAAAATACGAGGAAAATGAGGGGAAGATGGAAAAGAAGTAGGGTGAAAGTTGGAGAAGTGGTGGAAGATGAGGAGAGGATGTGGAGTTGGTGTCTTGGGTGAGAAGTTGAAGTTGAGAAGAAGTAAAAAAGAAAAAAAAATAAAAAACTAAATAAAATAAGTAGGCTACTAAAAATAATGAAGAGAAAAAAATAAAAGTAGAAAAAGATATAAAAATTTAATAATAAACAAATAAATAAATAATAGTAAATAAAATAACATAAATTCAATTACAAAAATAAATAAATAAAAGAGGAATGAAACGTGCCAGCTTCAAGAGTAGCCATGTGTCTCTCCTAGAAAATTCAAAAATTAATTGTAAATAAAAAATAAAAAAGAAATAGCAAAAATGTTCAAATAAAAAAGTAGTCAACATAAAAGTTTCTTGTGTCGACGAGATCTACAACTTTTGTGAAGGATTGAAAACCAAAATTAATCATATGTACGAAGTGTATTTTTGGGGGATATCTTATAGGTATAAAATACTGTATTTTTTATCTTTTACAGATTTATTTGTCATTTTCAAAAAAAAAGATAAAAATTAAATATAACTAAAGTAAATGTCAAAGAAATACCTACAATTTAATCTGATTTTTGTATTTTTGTATAATTAAGAAAATTAATAGATAAAATTAAATGGTGCTTTGGTCTTATGTATAATATGAAATAGGGACCTACAACCCATGTTTCACCTACGAACTCCAATTTTTTTTGAAATTAGTATTATTTTGAAGGTCTTTGAATGTATATTATTTTAAAAGTGAGTAGACCTAAATTGGACACTACATGAGAGAGATATGTAAGTGAAGAAGGCAACTAAAGAGTACCACATTGAACATCGCGTCACTACTCCGTACAACCCACAATGGCCTGACGAAACGGCAATTAGGGAGATTAAGACAATTCTACAAAAACTTATGCATTCTGATAGGAAGAACTGGTTGTAATTCCTTGACTCTATTCTTTGGGCATATCAGACCGTGTACAAGTCACCTTTGGGAATGTCTCCCTACCGCTTGGTATACTACAAGCCATGCCATTTGCCGATCGAACTAATTCACAAATGTTTATGGGTAATAAGTATCTGTAATTTGGATTCAAAGAAGGTCAGAAAGAACAGAAAGTTGGATCTAAATTGACTTCTCAAATTCCATGACTATGCAAGCGACAATCACCAGATGTACAAGGAGAAGGTCAAGAAGTGGCACGACAAGCACATCCACCGCAAGAGTTTTGAAACTTGTCAGAAGGTTTGGTTGTTTTATGAAAAATTGAAACTTTCCTAGGGAAGTTGATGAGCAAGTAGACCTGGCCTTTTATAGTGAAGCTTGTACATTGTAATGGAAGTATCGTCGTCTGGTTTGTTAGCTCACGCTCAACCATTCATGATCAACAGATAGTTACTGAATCCATATCTTGAACGTGACACATTTATGTCCATTGTGGACTCAATTCAGGTGGTCTACCACTATGAATTTTAAGCGACTGCATCATCGACATCAGAGAGGCACAAAAAAAATTGATTTATCAATCTTTCCTTGTCTTCTTCTTTTCGTTTTTCATTTCTTTATTCTTACGAAAAGTGTCACTAGTCCCATTCATCAACGGTACATTTAGGATATGCTTCATCCTAAGTATGGGGGGATGGGTGTATTTGGGTGTTCATTCTTTGATCCCTTGCTTGTCTCCTCAACTCTTAATATTCTATCTATACTTTAAGTATATTTTACCCTAAGTATAAGAGGGGATAGTCCAAGCTAATGATTTATTTGTTCCCACCCTCGACCCTCCCTACATGTTGAATACAATCTGGTATACTTAGGATTAATTGATCCTAAGTTTAATGGGGATGTTCGACATCTCATTCATTACTTAGTCATTGTAATATAAACTATTCTATACTTAGTATGAGTTATGTCTTCCTTTTTTCTCCGATCTATGAGGACATAGTTAAAGCTAAGTACAAGAATGTCATATACATTGTATATATTTTTGCCATAACTCATACTTTCATATTTACAATTATATGGCTAATTAATGAAAATCAAAATTAACATACAAAATCTATGTAATTACAATTAATAAACTAATTAAAATTGTTTTGCAAAAAATTTGAAAATTAGTTTGAAGAATTCTTTGAAAAATCTTTTAGAAACCATTGGAAAAATATTTTGTTAAATGTTTTCAAATCTTTGTAACAACGGCTTGTTTGTAAAAAATTCTTTCGTGTTTGAATATAATGTTTCGAAAATCTATATGCAAATGATTTGGAAAATGGTTGCAAAAATACTTTCAAATTTTTATACATACTATTGAAAATTCTTTTCAACTCTTTTTTCAAGTTCTGTACATGCTTATAAAAATTATTTGAAAAACTATTTGCAAAATAAATTTATCAACATTATTGCAAAAACCTTTGCCACATTTTTTTATACCATGTACATCATTTAAGAAAAAATCTTTACAAACCCTGAACATTGTCTAACCCCAATTCTTGTAAATAGCACGATACACAACCATGTAAATATCATCACATAATCCTTTTCTAAGATTTTTTTTCAAAAAGTACCTAAAAATTGGAAAATTAAAAATCTATAAAAGTTTTTGCAAAAGGTTTTAAAAATCCTGCATAAATAATTGTAAAACATCTTAAAAAAATCACATAAAATATACAAAATCAAAAGTTTGCTTCACAAAAATATTTTCTTGCATTGTACATAGCGATCACATTTTTCAGAATCATCAAGGCAATTTACATGCCAAAATAAAATTTGAAGAATGGAGCTTGGAATACATTAATACACCTAATTTCAGAGGAACTCACAAAGGACTGGAATTGGAGATACATCGGGTCACCTTGACTCAATTCTTTAGGTTCCAAGAGACTATGCTCATGAGTCTATTCAATGTGTGTAAATAGAACCCAACATATCATTCGCAAAACTCTTGAGACAGTTGCTTGATCAGAAACCTTACACTTAGCACTTAGCTCAAACTAGATGGATTGTTGAACAATATTGGAGTCTAAGTCCGGATAATACTAGGATGCTTCCTCAAGGGTGGCTCAGGAACAATTCTTAGGGATTATCGAAATCAGTATTCTAACCCATTTCTTTTGGTAACAATGATATCTGAAGACTGGAGATGGATTGGGATAGTGCTTTGGATGAGGAATAGGCTGCTAGCATAACTTTCTTTAAGAATCCAAAAATGGATGGACTAAAAAGATGCTATATTCATTGGGCACAAACAAGAATGCAAAAGCTATACAAAGTCAAAGAAATTATCCAAAGAAGCCTACACCAAAAATTCTACCAATAATTTGAAGCTTCAGATAAACCTGCTTCTTGGTGAAGACTCGGTTACACTGACCGTGCTTCACAAGGGAATGAAGACTACATTGGTCCATTCCCACTTCTTTTCCCCTTCTTTTGTCTTCCCCCTATTCGATTGTAAAGACCAATGACACCTGACCTTAGAAGGAGATATCTATCTCTACAAGGACGAGTTATCATAAGAGTAGGCTCCTTTTTGGTTCTATGGTTTGTCTAGGAAGAGCTGGACAATTCACATACACGATTCTATCACTTCCAGGTAGTAAGAGTATGCGACTGAGAGGATGGTTCTAACCTAACTGTGAATTGGACTGGATAATAGGATTATGGAACCTAAGGGTTGTTGTGTCACACTTCCTAACCTCAATATGGTTCTGAACAGACAAACAATATGAAGAATTTCTCTTAGCTCCACATTAACTTTATTAAGACAAGTTTAAAAGTCAAAAATTACTCCAAGTTAATCCGCTTATTCTCTTTTCTTTTAATTTTCTTCTATGCATTTATAGGCATAAGTGTTTGCTAGAGACTAGAAACGGTAAGTACTGGGGGTGTGAAATCTTCGCTTCATTATCTTTGTTGTTTCATTTTAGCCTTAAATATTTAGCTAAATGCATGCATATATCACTAATTTGCTGAAATAAACACTGTATAAATTGTACAAAATGTTGTATAAAATACTATATATTTAATGTATTTAATTCCAAAATTAAAGAACAAAGGAAGAAAATACATAGAAAGGTGTTGAATGACCCTAGACCCTGAGACACAGACATCATACGAAAAAGAAATGAATATGCACATTTCCGACCATGGCTTGATTGACAAGGAATAAAGTAGGGGGAGATAAGATAGAAGAACTGTATAAAAATACATAGAAAACCATACACAAAACTCAAATTTAAATCGCCCAAAAATTGTATTTTCGGAACTATTTCATTTAGTTGTTTTTGCACCTCAAATAAAAAAACCACATATATGAATATTGTAGATACAAATGCAAATAAAAATACAAAATCGAGTTCACATAAAAATAATGCACAACGTGCCCGAGACACAAAAAATAAAAATCCAGAATAAAAACTTCATAGAATTGTATCTTCTCCATATTATATCAAAATTGACAAAACCACCTTTATATAACATTTAATAATCTATTAAATGAAGGTAGTTTCATCCAAATTGGAGTTAAGATTCAAAAGTAAGGTTTTGAGTCATTATTGTGCAATATAATTGTATATTTTGTTCAATAAATTTGTTCTTTGAAATTTTCAATTTCTTTTATCTTTATAAAATTGTAATATTATTGGAATCACATACCCATAATTAAAATAAATTAAAACCATTAAAATGAAATTAAAATAAATCAATTCCCTTTATATAGATGAAATATACCTATGCATGCCTGTAAAGAATATAAGTGTACAAATTTATTCAAAAAACATGGTAATAATATCTAAATATGTAATTAAATAAATTAATATATATATATATATAAAGTACTTGTAAATATAAATAAAATATACAAAACAAATTAAAAATAAAAACCCATGTAAATGTATATTTACCTATAATTATACATCTAAAAATAATTTCTAATAAATCAACTCAAAAAATAAATAAAAATATGAATAACATATTACATAAAATTAGAAACATTTTCTATTATATAACATAAAATTAATGAATTCATTTTATATTTATCAATGAATTTACAAAACTTTTATATTTCTCTTTTTCCTAGTTGGACCACGTGGACCAACCAAGGCTCTTCTTTGTTGACCTGAGTCAACTGTACTGGCCCGCCCCCATCTCCTTGTCAGACCTCATGGACGATATTTCATCTCCATTTTTACACGTCAACTCCCATGCCTCCTGCACCTCAAGCCTTCCACCCTTCCATGCCCTATACCTCATCCACCCTCACCGACCCATCTCCCTCCACTTACCCTCGCTCCATCGCACGCAACATCACCACGAACTTCACTACTGCACCTTCTATAAAACTATATCTTCTTCATCATTTTGAATTTTGATACCCATTTGAGCTACATTTATCCCTTCATATCGAATCATCGGAGAGCTAGTGGTGACAGAAGTGATTTTTGTCGATTTGTAGCGAGGAGGTGCCATTCGAAAGGTAGATCCATCCATCGCCGGAATAGCCAACGGTGGTCCTGCTTCCTTGACCTCTAGCCAAGTTGATGTTGTTTCCCTGCGAATCTTAGATAAAATTCAGTCTCTAGTTTCATTTTGTGCCTTTAATTTGGAGTTTAATAGTTAGGATTAACGTTAATTGAAAACCAATAATTTGACTTGGACTCGAGTGCCGGATCAAATTACGCATATTCGACCAATGATCTACTTAACCTTCCATTCCATTTTATTTCCCACACGTTCTCTATGATTTTTCCTTGTTTGATGAGCCTGAATCACTTGGATTCAATTAATCGATGTCGTCTCTACTGCCTTCCACCGAGACTTCTTCATTTCTGTTCCCCTTAGCGTTTTAGCTTCACCAAAGGCTGAGGTTGTTTCCCTCAAGCCCAAGAAACCTTTTTGTGTAGGATAGGAGTCGTATGGATCCATCTGAGGTCGAGAGGCATACCTGGAGCTGCTCCAGGTGACCTGAAGTTGATCGAGTCATCACAGCCCCAATTGGACTTGTCGGAGATCATCTGAGCTCACCTGTATATGTGGAGCACACCAACACCCTAAATATATTTGGGAATATTGCAGTAAAGCCCTCGAACTTTTTGATATGTACAAGGGGGTCCAATGTCAGCTTAGCTCACATGGCCTCCTACGTGAGTTGGGATTTATGCTCGTATCCCTCCAGCTTTACATATTTCATTAGTATATAAAAAATAACTCTTAGTGTAAAGTTTTTTGAATGAAACCCCACTCCTTAAATTTTTATTGCAAAAATACCACTGGCAACTAAATTAATTTTTATGTTTTCTTTTATATTTTTCATAAATAGTAATCGTGCTCTTAAAATAAAAAATAGATGTATGTTCTTAATGACATGCCTATTCACGTTGTATAATTTATTTACATTTCATCTGCATTTTGTATTTATTGAAAATCATAAAGAGCATGTTCAATCCCTATTTGCCTTGAAATTACAAAAAATGATAAAACCTTAATTAAAAATTCCAAACACATTTCCTAGTGTTCATTACCCTATTTTATTATTATTGATCAAAACTCACAAAAAATATCACAAGAAACTCCAAAATTAACAAATCCTTATAACCCTAAAAAATGCAAAATATTTTTGAATACATATAAAAATTAGTTTCAGAAATCGTAACCCTATTTAGTATTTTTAAATATAAAAACAACTTGGCATATTTACAAATTCCAAGAATTTGCATATTTTGGACTTTAAAATACTTAAAATTTGGAAAAAATAGCCAAAAAATCATAAAATAGTAGAAAAATATAAAAAACACAAATTATTTTATTTGGTAGTTTGTAACTATTTGTTGTCATATTTATTAATATATTACCTTAAATTGGATTATATACTTCTATAAAGTTATATATAATAATTATTATAATTACTCGAATTATATATTAAAACCTTTAAACAAAAATAGGACTATTTTTTTGGTATTTCTTATTTTTGTATATTTATTATATATTATACATATATAACCTATATTTTTGTACATATTACATATATAAAGCTATATATACCTCTATTATACAATTAAAAGGAAATCTAATAAAAATAAAAATATATTATTAGAAATTATGAAAATATAAAAAAGAAAATATTAAAAATTAAAGAAACCCAAAAGACATTAATTAATTTAGCGTGTAAATATTTTACAAATCTACATTATTATTTATTCATTATTTATTTATAAATAATAATCCATGATACACCGACTTGTTCCTCGAGTTCAACAACCTAATCTGCTTGTCACTATACACACATTTATTTTAGGGTTACAATAATTTTTAATCCACACTTGAGTTTACTGATTTATTTATTTATTGTGGATAAATTGTTGAATTTTATCGTCGGACTTGAGAGGCCATCACAGAGACTATCGGTCTCGCCTCGTGTGGACTGAATGACTGCATCCTTGATAGTTTATGGTATTTCTGTCCCAATACCTCATGAGCGAGTTAATGTCTTCTGGTTTAATAGTGAACTTGTATAATCCCTGTGAGTGCCCTTGTATGCACACTAGTTCGTCGGTGCATAGATCTCGATTAGGTCATTAACCTATTGGTCTACCAAGTGTAGACACTTAAACTTGAGGTAATATATATGTCTCTGGTTAGGGGATGCATGCCTATATTGTGACTGTATATGACGTATGTCTTGGCTATCTCGATCTTGCTAAGTCAACTCGTTGACCTAACTTAACTAAAACCTCCAAATCCCTTTTCATATGCAGAGGACCTACATCAAGAGGTCGGTCAGATATCAACCTTTAGAGAAGGATTTTCATCTCCTTCTCAGGCTAGAGATAATCCCTTAACAATCATTTGACAATGCTTTATGAGTCCTAAATCTAACTCTTTATATATCATCCAACCACTTGCTTCTATGATTCAACCATTAAATCGACACTTGTATGATCATTAAGATGGTCATTGTACATAATCCTAATTTGTAATAAAGGGACCTTATAGTGCATTCATTCATTTAATCTCAGATAGGGAGTGAAAATAAATCAATAAGATTTATTGATATATGAAAGATTACAGTAACATTTATTGTAGGAATGGTTCGACCCGAGCTCAAATGGCTAATATAAATCATAGTCCTTGGACATGGTTTGACCAGACTACTACTAGGACCAGTTGTCTTGGCTTCCATAGGATGGCATCTGACTGCTTTATTTTTATCAGACGATAGTCCATTAGCATTGCTATGTTGATTTTCTATGTGATGATATGGTTGTTAGTAATGATAATGAAGCATGCATTTTAGAGACCAACGCCGAAGGAAGTTATGAACTTTGCATCACGGAAATGAGCTCGAGGCATTGCAGAGCCCGAATGGCATGCGCCTAAATGCATAAGTGTTGGATGGACATGTGACGGTGGATTTTTCCTAGTCCTTAGGAGCGATGGCTACCTTATTGTAGCCTAAGTACCTATTAAGAAAATAAAAGAATGCTTTCCCTACTAGTATCTCCAAAATTTGATCAGTGAAGGACAAGGGAAAGTGGTCGTTCTTGGTTATGGCATTCAGGTACTTGTAGTTGACATAGATGCACCATGACGAGGATAGTTGTGTCATGATCTCTACCCCTTCCTCGTTCGTGACCATCTGAATTCTCGACTTCTTTGAGACAACATGGAGTGGGGCCACCCACTTGGAATCTGAAATGGAGTATGAAAATTCTGCTTTATACCACTTCTCAATCTCATCCTTAACTACTTCCCGCAGATTTGGGTTAAGTCTCCTTTGGAACTCACAGGAAGGTCTTAAATCATCCTCAACATATATTTGGTGTGAGTAGATATAGATTAATTTCCATGAGATATGATACTGTCCAACAAATTACTCTGTGGTTCCTCTCTCAGACATCTAAATGCCTAGATTCCTTCTCCAGAATGGCATACTTCAATGTCCGAGGGAGAGGCTACAACTATGGTAATGTTGTACCATCTATAAAGTCTAATTGAATCTCATCTGAATCTGGTTGTATGATGTATGATGGTGGGTCCATCTCCGCGATACTCACCACCAACTCTGTTGTGTAGGGAGTTGGACCGCCATAGAGATGCAACAGTTCAACCAAAGTCACGTCCGACTGATCATCTATGTACCTTGAACATTCCAAAGGAGGTGGAACTAATAGATCCAAAGGGATATCTAAGTCTTCAAAGGAATATGGAGATGCATCTCTCAAGATATTAGGAAACACCTGGCAAACTGCATCGCACACTAAATCCTCTCCATATGAGAGGGTCTCACTCTCTCATGTTAGGGTATGTTTCCAAATCCTAATTATGTTGATCATCTTGCAATCTGCCTCTGAAGATGACCAAGATTTTCGCTTGGGATTATTTATTTAATGGAAATGGTAAGGGAAAATGTGAAGTGAATATGTCATTGTTACCCAAACTGAAACCCGAATCAACCAAATAATTATTGAATCCAACAGAAAGAAATAAAAGGGATGGATTTTGCTATTTTTATTTTTAATCTGGTATAACTCACATGGTCGAACTCAATGAGGAAACATTATCAAACAAGGGTTATTTAATAAATAAAAATCAAAGACCGAAAAGCAGGAAAACACAGACTAATCTTAAGCAGACTACTCTTGGGTTTTGTGAATTTTTATTTTTTTTAAATTTTTTATGGGTTTTATTTTTAAATTTTTTCATGTTTTCTAATTTTCAAAAATTTTAATTATTTTTAATTTTGCAGAATTTTATATTTTTCAGACACATAAAGTAAAATAAAAAGGAAGAAACATGCAACCTTTTTCTATTTTATCAAATATAATAAAAATGTCGAGAAAATTCATATAAAAATGGTTTTATGTTTTATATGAATTTTAATGTTTTTTCTAGAGATTTTATATTTTTTTAGGATTTTCAAAATGAATAAAAATAGGAAATATGGCAAACACAAAATCAAACAATTGTTTTTGGATTTTAAAACAAAAAATAAAGACAAAACACCCGAAAATAATTTTCAAATAGAGTTTTTAATTAGATTTCAAATAGTACCAAAATATATTTTTCTATTTTTTCTGATTTTATATGATTTTTAAGGTTTCTTTAATTTGTGATTGTTTTGGTTTTTAAAAAGTTTTTTCAAATAAAATTTGCAATTAAAACCAATCAAACCACGCCTATAGTAATTTTTTTTTGTTTTTTGGGTTTTTTTCTATTTTTTTCAAATTTAATAAGGCAAACATGACAATTTCAGAGAGTCTTTGAATTTTTAAAGTTAGAAAACAAATTATTTTGTAGGCAAAAATTGTACAACATAAAGTAACACAACAGGAAATTACATTAATTTTTAGGGAATTTTTGGAGACAAATAGCTATTAAATAAAGAAATATATACAAGAAATCAAATCATTGCAACGGGGTTGAACTTTAATTTATAAAAAGTTATGATCAATTAATAACATTGAAATAATGCAGGACTCTTTATGCAATTTTCATCGGAAAACATGTGTAGATCACGTGATAGCAACTGGATTAGGTTCTTTTAACAAATACTAAACGTCTACGGAATTATGATCAACTTACCCAAAATGCATTTGTTATTCATGCGCCAACTTCCGTGGCTGAGCGACACTAGATGCGGGGCTAACATGTGGTGGGCTTTGAGCCATTCAATCGGATCTCGATCGACGGATCCTGGAGATTCTAAAGATAGCTGTTGTGTTCTTCCCAATGGCTGCGACAACTGAAAATTGGAGGTTTCACTGTTAAGGCAGAGGTTCTTCGATTGTGCTGTGAATAGATCGATTCTCCTTAGATCCTGAATGTTCTTGTGCTTCAATCTCCAAGTGATAATGCTCTCTATGCTCCAGGTTTCGATGCATAAGATGAGTTTTAAGATGAGAGCCTCCGATGGTGCTATCCCTGATACTTTGATTGCAATATTAGATCTGTACGACTGCTCACTTCAGTGTTCCTTGATTATCCTTGGATCTCACACAACTCCAGAATATGATGAACATGGAGGTGTTAGAGACTCGAGGATGGATTCCTCGATCAAAAATTACATCTAAAGGAGAAATGAATGGCTAATCCCTAACATGAATGGGAAAAGGAGCTCAGATCTTGACTAGAGCTGTGGTGAAGATGACGGATGAAAGATGTTAACACCTAAGGATGGAAGTTAAGCATAATTCCAGGTGCTAGCCTCAACAGATGGCAAACGTAGAGGTTGAACGCGACGACCGAACAATGGTCACCAGTGGTTGATCTCATTCCTCTCTCCCGACCCTTGATCACGTTAAAGATTGCCCCAGTCACAAGCACACTCTCTCTCTAATAGAACTCAAGATAAATTAAAGAAGAGTGGCAGATGGCCAAAAATTCCAGATCAAGAATGCTTATAAAGGGAGAGAAAGAGAGAGAATGGGTGAAATTAAATTAAATTATTGGCATGTAAAACGATGCGATTCAAGGTGAAAATTAGTCAGGAAAAATCACGGTTATTAGGTGGATCAAATGTTGAAGAAATCAGGTCAAAAGGGGGTTGAAGTTGGTTGGAAAATTGGGAGAAAAAGTTGTTTGGAGAGGTAGTCAGGTCCATGCCTAGGAGGGGTCAGTTGACCAATGGTCAATGAATGGCTTGGACCAATGAGAATTCAGAGATCTAGATAAATTAAAATAAAATATAAAAAAATTAAATAGAAAATAATTAAAATAAAAATGTTTATAAATTAATAAATTATTTTATTATGAATTTTAATAACTTTAGTAAATTAAATAAATACGTAAAATAAATAAAAAACTTCAATTAGTAGGTATAAAATACCTATATTTATAACAACTTGATTTTCAGAAAATTATTTTTGCAAATAATTACATAATATAATGATATATTTATTTAATAATAAATAGGGGATTTTAAAATATTTATTTTATTTTTAAAAATTAATTTAGTGATACAAATAAATAGGAATATATATACGGGATAGGTACATTGTAGTTATATAATAAATACATTATTTTATTTTTTAGGGTTTTTATTTTGTTATTTTTATTTACATTTTATAAAAAATAATATATACAAAATAATGAAAATACAATATGTAAAAATACAAATAAGAAAATAAATAAATAAAAATACATACTATTTATACATGTGTATAAGTATACCAATAGGGTCCTAAAACCTACTTTTTGTATATTAATATCTGATTTTAGTGAAACCACTCTTATTTGATAGATAAATTTACAAAATGAACTTTAAAAGTGTGTATACCTAGATCAGAGTTTATATGACCGAGTTATGAGGTTCAGAATTGAGGCTTTATGGCTTTTAGATTTTGATATTCATTGCTATTTATTTACATTTATTTTAAGTTTTATTTTTTGTATTTTTAATGATCTTTATAGACAATTCTGAAAATGAATTCAGTTATTTGAAATTACAAATAGTTAAATCAAATAAAAAGAAGTTTTTGATACACAATGTACAAATAGACAAGGGGGTCCAAATGCCAAAACTCACACGATTTATTCCACATTTTCGTTACAAAGCAAAGTTTAAAAGTGAGTTTAGTCAATTTGGATTTTTCTATAAATAGTTATGAACTTGGGAAGTTGTACTTTTTAGCTTTTTAGGTTCATTGTAGTTATTTATAATATTTTTCTGATATTTTTTTATAAAATATTATACATTATTAAAAAAACTTTCAAGAAGTAATCATTTTATTTGATGTTTTTTTATTGATGAATATAATAGATGAAAATATATACAATGTGAAAAACGATGAATATGCATAGGTGAGATTCAGTTTTCTTGATTTTTATATGTTATAGTCCCTATTTCCCCATACTTTATTCCTGGTCAATCTGGTCAAGTCTTGACCTTCTCTTGAGGTTTGGGCCAGTCTGTATTTATTCCATAAACATATCATTCTTTACTTCTTTTATTTTTTCTATTCTTCTTTATTCTTTTATTTGATAAAAAAGGATGCTAAATATAAATTATTAACAAACCAATGATGAATGATATATAATGATAATTAATGACTATTTAAAGGTGTTTTACCAAGGATTTTAACTAAATAAAAGAATAAAGATGTTGAATCATGAATTCATCACTACTCTGTGGTGGTCTCGGAACCCAGTCACTACTACTTTGTTTTCTTCATCTCTGAGTTCAATTCTCTGCTTGGAGAATGAGACTTCATCATTCATGTTTGATAATCAAATGCAACATCGACGATCCTTAGGAATGACCTCCAAAGAATGATATGATATTCCATACAATGATTGGGGATTTCTATGTCTAAGACCGTGAAGCCCACCTTGTAGTCTTGTCCCTCAATCAAGATAACCACATTCTTGACTTCACCATTAGGTCTCTTCATTGATTTGTTCGTGAATTGGAGTAATGCTCCTGATTTTCGAAGTGGTCCTAACACCAATTTCTCATAAAGTGGTAATGGCAGAAGGCAGATAAAAGAACAACTATCTAGGAGAGTGCAAGCAAACACAATGCCATTGACATGAATCTCTGCATAGTGAGCACCCAAGTCTCTCTTTTTTATTGGCAATTTCTAATTATTGAGACAATAGGTAGTGGCTATTGATAAGACGTGAGTCTTCGTATATTGGTCTCGTTTCTTCTTACTAGACCTAGTAATTGTGCATCTCATCTTCAGGTATTTATGAAATGTAGGATTGTTAGCTACATAATCCTCAAATGGTACTTTAACCATGATGTTTTCCTTACCAAATCATGCCATGTTTGTGTCATCCTTTTGAATTTTTTTGATGTGCTTTCCCACCACAAGAGCATGAGGGAAAGGGATATAGGCAAGTGAAACAGAAAACGAATCTGAATCGAGAACATCATTCGTTGCATTATGAGAAAGATAGTTCTTCAAAGATGAATTATCTTTATATAACTTGGAATCAGAAATAAAGTTGTCTACAATATATTCTAGAATAGACGTGCATATGTATTCTCCACAGTTGGAGGTGTAAGGTCCTCCGTGGATTCCAAAGTGTCTCCAAGAAGCTTTGATCCTTTTGTCCTCCTCTTTCTCTCTATCTCTTGAGAAGGTAACCTCGTCTGCTGTTAAGTGGTCTGTTGAATGTGATGCCTCTCCTCCTTATCCTCTGAAGACTCCTTAGGCCGAGCTCTAAAGGTGACCCTCTCTGTGTCCCTTACTGGTTAGGTACATACACAGTCCTTCCGCTCCTAAGTGAAACATGATAAGCATCATCACATAAAAGAATCTCATGCTCAAATCTAAGAGTGTCAGAGTAGTATACATGACCCATGTGTTGTTGTAACTGAGACTTGTTCAAGCTATTGGGGTTATCCTAAACTTGGGTGGGAATGGAGATATGTGGAGATTTCTGCTCGTCTTTCCATTGGGACAAACAGTGGATGTGCCACATGCATGTCATGAATCTCATTCTGATAGAAACGAAGCTCATAGACAATCTGGCGTTGAACGTCGACGGGTGATGAAGAAGAGATATTGTGCTAAGAAGAGTGATATTGTGAGGACTGGACCTGATGGCCCTGATTCTGTTGCTAGTACTGCTAGTGCTAGCGGTGATGCTGGTAATTCGAGACCTGCTGGCCCGACTGGTTTTGGCCTTGGTGATCGTATTGTTATTGATGTTGTTGCCTTTGCTGGGGAAGATAAGAAGCAGGGATATGCAATGGGAGATATGGTGTAGAGGTGAACGAGGTGTTGTAGAAGGTCGAGGGATGCTAGTTAGACTGTCGGACCCTGTACTTCCCTACTGAGCAGGGTCATGGGTGTACCATACATTGTTTACATCCCACACTTGGGGAGGTTCCTACTGAACTATCTTAGGTGGTTGTGCCTTCTCTTGGAATGATTTGGTATAAGAGTGGTCTTTTGCCCATGGCTGGTATTGCCTTGGCATCGGTTGCTCATGTACATGGTGTATAGGGAAAACATGAGCAGTAGATGTAGTCACAATAGGTATCCTCATCATGGACACCTTCTCTATTAATTCCTCAACCTACTTTGGAAGCATGGTTAAACTCTAGGTCATTCATCCTCTTATCCATCCGCTTGACCACTGTCAACTTTCCTATAATAATCCCCATAGAGGGGACCAGGTCCTCGGCGACATCTCCTATAGTCTTTCACCTTTTTGATATGATTGCAACTGGGACTCAGTGTATGCCCTACTTGTCGTCTATACACGGCTAGTGCCAGCCATCTAATCGAATACCCTCTAGACAATATTTGTTCCACATGATGTATAACTGCCTCCACTAAAACTTGTCGCTCCAGGTTGAGATGAATGAATAAAGATTGGACCAAGATGTTATTATCCAATCCATGACATGGACACTTCTGCAGGATGTCCTTGAATCGTTCCAAGGTATCATGGAAAGGTTCATTAGGTAAATGGGAAAAACTCATGGTGTGTGTCCTCATCTGGTTATTTCTACTCAAAGGGTAGAACTTCATTAAGATCTGGTCCTTGAACTAGTCATCGGTGGTCATTGTCACACCTAATCGCTTAGCCATATAATTAGCCTTATCCCCCCATACAAATGGATGGGAAGTGAGCCAAATATAATCCTGGATAACCCTAGGGTGATGTATATTAGTACAGACAAGCTCAAAGTCCCTTAGGATGCATATGGTTTCTCTTTAGCATTCATGTTGAAATGTGGCAGCAAATTCAGAAAGGGCAGCTTCAACTCATACTCCATTTCTAGCTCTATGGGACACATGTAATTTTTTACTATGTATTATCTCAGGTTCTATGCCGCAACCATGGGCGCATCAACCCTTACATTCAATTGTCCCATATGAGCTCTAAGTAGAGCATGTTGATGCTCAGATACAACTAGCCTAGAAAGTATCATATGAAAAAGATCATGATGATGTCCTTCCGCCGTCATCTTTCTTCTTGGGAGGAATATTGAATGAAACTTCTTTCTCACCTTCATCAGCAAATGGATTTGAATTAGTCGAGGCGGATGAACATAAATCATTCTCACCAAGGCGAAGGTCTTCCTTGATAAGTTGAGAAGAGTTGGTCAATGATTGATCATCCCCAAAGTGAGTGAGCTTGGACTCAAAAGGGTCATGAGTCCAAGGAGGTCCTGTAAGTGAAGGGACCTCTAAAGATGATCGATTGGAAGGGTTCAATGATAAATTCGCAGAGTTCGAATAAAAATCCTACAACTAGTCATCTTCTACTTCAAGAGGATCGTATACGAACATGAATATCATGGAGAATCTATGCACTATGGGACACATAAATGTGTGGAAAAAACTCACGTGACTCATAAAATGCAATCCCTTTGGATTCGCCAACTGAACAAGTGAAGGCCATAAAGGTTCGACCAAATTATGTTATCAATTTTAGTTAGTGGTAATACAATATTTCAGTCTATTATACATATGGTGTTGCCTTAAGAAAAGCAGTGCTCCTGTGTGCTCCCAATAAATGAGGTGATATGTGCGGACGCCAGGTTTCAATATCACACCTCAAAGGAGACACACAAGCTTACACAACTGAAATGTACATTAAGGTCGAAGCAAAGCCCTTCTAGCTCCCAAGCTAGTAAGAGTCGAACCTAGAGACTTAGGGCGGAAGTCCAGGGATTTCGTCTTTAACCTAAATGTGTATTTCCTTACCCATAAAACAATTTTTCATTTTATGTACCCTTATCCAATGAGGGCTTTATGCACCCATAAAATAATTCTTCAGTTTATTCCAATTTTTTGATTAACTTGCAACTATTTAGTCCCAAAATTTAAAGGTTTGGTTATCATTGATATTTATGTGAGCACAAAATACATCCCTATCGAAAAATAGAATACAAGCGAGAAAACGTGATGCATGCTCTTGTAAGAATGCACTTATAGTGATTCCCAGCATCTTGTGTTACGCTAGACTGGGTTTAAAAATTTACACTAAATGCATGCAAGTTGAAAAAAATCATACCTAAACAGGATACTATTAGTGGGGAGGAATCATAATTGTTTTTGAGCTAATTGTACGTATTTATGTGTGACTTTTCATTCTTTCAAGAAAGATGTGATCAATGGAATTTTAATGGTAATGTGCCAATCCTAAATATCGCCTCTCAAGTCGAGAGCCACTCTTAATACAGCTAAAGCAAAGAAGAAAATAATGTCCGAGTCTTTGATACATGTGCAAGATCTCAGACAAGAAATGGTGTAAATGATAAAATTACCTAAATTATTAAAATTAATAATTACAAAAATGAAATTAAATTCTCAAAAATAAATTTAATCTCCTTGGCTCTTCAGCAGTCGGCTTTCTCCATATTTGTCGATCTCCAATAAACTCCAAGTCCATCAAGCCCTTGCATAAAAAAGGTATAATTTATGTAAGAGATATGTAAAAAAGATATACAAAAGTAAGAGGAAAATATAAAGAATAAACAATGAAACAAATAAATAAGAAAAAAAAATACAAAATTACAAAATGGCTCAAGGATTGGACTACCCGAGTGAATGGAAAACATAACTCTAACCTTTCTAGTTGAGCCTAAGACGTTTGCCTCCTCGGCAATGTCTCCATTTGACAATCCCATGACTACCCTAAGTTAATTTATCGATTTAATGTTGTAGTCGAGAACTTAGGAATTAATCAAAATTTTAATCACATGAATAATGTAATCAATTAATCAATGTATGTCTACTTGTTTATTTAACCTGAGTCAAGGAGGCAAAGGAACAATTTATAGCACAATTTATCAAACTCGATGTCCAATTTTGAAGGGAAGATTTCTTTTTTTCTTATGCAATACGAGGCAAATGCAAAAGGGACACTTTTTATGTGTTTTTCTATAATGTTTTTTATGCAAATGATATGCAAAAAATTATGAAAAATTGGTAGAATGTTGGAAATGGTGAAATTAGACTATTATGAATTTTTGGGATTTTCTAATGAAAATTGAATTTTCTAGAATAAAATAATGAAAGCTATGAGATTTGTAATAAAATAATTTTAATAAATAGTAAACCTAATTATTTTCCTGAGCTGAGATATGTCTAATGAAGATGCATCTAGGAAAAATAAAATCTTTTAAAAATACCAAGTTTATAGATCATTAAAAATAAATCACATCAATCACCACTTAATATATTCTAAGAAAATGAAACATGCAAATGCAATGATTATTGGGAACAATTTAGAACATAATTAATCTTACAACGTGTGGATTTTTGGGACTTTTTTAGCAATGGTTGAATTACTATGAAGTAAAGATCTCATAGTGGGTAAATGCAAATTATCACCGAAATTATATTGATAAATCTATCACATCCCACAAAATACATCCATTTCATCAAATGATAGACAATTATTTGTTCTATATCATGGAACTTTTGGAATAACAATATGATGATAAGTCAATGTTCAAATTATGGTATGAAGACAATACTATAAATGCAAATTACAAAACTAAAATATTAAAATAAACATGAAGGATGACCTAATTGTAATTACCTATACTGGTTGGAGGTCGGCTGCAATTTACTAAAATACGCATGTACTGCACACGTGTGTTGATTTACGAGGTTCTTCTCACTATTTGTTGGAAATCAGGGGGGGGGATGGATTCAGTTTATCCTACCCCACGTGTGGTTCACATGCCATGGAGATTTAGAAGATGTTTTAAGTGGCGGCTTGGGGCGGAGCTGAGGCTTGGCTCCCGATGTGCCACGTGGATGCCAAGGGAGGCTCGAGTCCACCTGAACCTCGATATGAAGCTAAGGTTCGACACGATCACATGTTGGCCTTTAAATTGTCCAATATTGATAGAACTGCTGGAGGGAGGCGATTCGAGGTGAGGGTGGTGCTCGTGGTTAAGGCATGAGCAGAGCAATTGAGTGACCAACAGAAGGGATTCACTAGGGGTGATGACGGTGATGACCGAGCAGGTGTGGGCCGATGAGAGTGAAGCTCATGGTAGAGCTGTAGTTGGTAGCTTCGCATATGAGGGAGGAGTTGGAGCACATGCTCTAGCAATGGTCGAGATATAGAGTGGTGGGCTCGAATGATCAAATGTGATGGAGAGGAGGATTAAGGCAGCGTGAGATGGCAACTGATCAATGTGTGGTGGAGCAGGCGGTGCTGCGGAGGTGTTGGCGACTGTTGAACCATGGCTATGATGTGGCGGTGCGAAGATGCTGACTTGATGTGAAGGAGATGAAGAGGAAGGGGAAGAATTGGAAGGGTCAGGCTAAAGAAGTGAAATAGTCGGGGGTATGGTAGGGCTTGGGCAGAGGTAGTTGTCGAGGACGGAGAAGCATGGGGTTCTCTCCTAGATTGGGAGGAGGCAATCTTGCTCCGATGATCGCTAGAGCCACACGGTGAGAAGGTGGTGAGCTTGGCTGCTAGGAAAAGAAATTACAACAAGATCGGTAATGACCTTGGATCTTACCTATAAGCAGAGGCGGTTGCCCATTGCCACCAGTGGATGCCTCTGCTCAAGGTCTTGTAATGGCGGATTAGGGTGGTCGACAAATACATTGGACCATTTATGGGCAATTGACGATGATTGGGAGGGAAGCAGAGGGCCATGAGGAGAAGAGAGAGAGGCGGATTCATGCTCCTGGGCTTCATTACTGCGGAAGGTGACAAGGCATAGGGGCTGAAGAATTGAGGTTGGAGACGTAGTCTCCACTTCCCGATCCCCCTTCGATTAAAGGGTGGAGATGATGCCACATGGCACTTCAAGTAGCTGCCACGTAGCAAGATAAATAAATAATAAAAAAACTAAAAAATAATTACTTAAATAAAATGAAAATGAAAATAAAAAGGCAGGTGGCACGTTGCGGCTCCATGAGTTATCACGTATTACTCCTAGAAAATTCAAAAAATAAATAAGAATAAAAATCAATAAAAAAATAACAAATGATGTCAAATAGAAAAGTGGTCATCATGAAATTGTTCATCTCTAATAGATCTACAACTTTCATGAAGGAACCAAAATCAAAATAAATCATTGTGTACAAACCATATTTTTAGTGGTGCTTTTATAGTCATAAAATACCTGTATTTTTGTATTTTACATTATTTTGTGATTTTTATATAAGATAAAAATAAAGTTAAAATCAGGTAAAATATAAAATAAATATATACACTAATCTACTTTTTTAATTTTTAATAATAAAGAAAGTAAATAAATAAAAGGGACATATATACAGACTATATACAGACAGAGAATGAGTTATTTTCTTTGATTTATATTTCAAATTTATCTGGATTTTTGCATAATTTATTAAAGCTTGAATGAAAGAAAATAAATGAAAAAGAAATGAATAAAAAATAGTGTTTTTGTACGTAAATAATATGGTTAAAACAGTGAATATGTACAATATTCAATGAGGCCCCAAAAACTAAGTTTCATATATGAACTCTGATTCTTTTTGAGTTTGGTATTGTTTTGTAGATAATTACTTCAAATGTGAGTAAGGGTTCGTAGGAGACTATATGAGAGAGGTATTGATATTCACAGCTTTTGGCTCAAAATCAGGGTTTGGGTTTTATTCGGTAAATATACAAGTTATTATTTTTTTGATCTTTTCCTTGATTAATGTTAGTAATATGTACACAATAAAGTTGATTTTCAATAATTTTGAGTTAGTGAAAATTAATTCAAAATTAGGGAAATTATGGTAAGATTACAAGTGATAACATACAAGGTTTTTGGGCTTCTTATTAAGTAGAACTATGCATGCTAAAACATTGTTATTTATTATATATTCAAGAATGATAGAAATGCAATTGAAATGGATAAATGTAATGAATCATTTGGAGTCAGAACTCTATTCTCATCTTTTAGAGTGATGAATAGATTCACCAAGCATCAATACATCTAATAGTTCCACATTCGTTGGTGGTGTGTCTATATCCATTGATCTGTTCCTTTGCATTTTTGTCATGGCCATCCCTCTACAATGGTGTACTCCATGATGTTTCCTCATCTCTCTACTTTGAAGCCATCTGAGTGCAAGGCATGTGATTCTGACAAACATCATTGAGCTAACTCACGTCATACTTCTCCTTTTGCTTTGGTTCACGATGATGTTTGTGTACCTTGTTTGCTCTATAATTTAAGTGGTCACAGATATTTTGTAGTCTTCCTAGATGTTTACAATAGATCTTCCTGGGTCTGTCTGACAAAGGAATGGTCAGAGATTAAAAAATATGTCAATATATTCTTTCACTTTATCAAAATGGATTTTATGCTTGTGTTTAAAATATATAGACTGACAATGCCTTAGAGTTTACCCAATAGGATTTGGTATCTTTGCCTCTTAGGGGACTCCGTCCTGCACATATACTTCTCAGCAAAACATACTAGAGAATAGGAAACTTTGACATCTTCTTGACATTACATGATATTTACTCACTTACATTAAGGTCATGAAGACCTATTGGGGGATAAATTCTCAAAGCATCCCATCATCTATACTGAAGGAGCTACTCGTTTCTCCTTGTTCCATCTTGATGAGCGACCTTTCCTATTGCAGTGGGTGCATTACCTTTGTTCGTACCTTTCATACTACTAATAAATTATTTCCTAGGGCTATCAAGTATGTTTTTCCAAGGTTCTCTCACACTCAAAAGGGTTATTGATGTTATTATCTTGTTTGTCATCATTACTACATTTTCGCTAATGTTCCTTTGTTTGAACATACTAGCTACTTTATGAATATTGTTTAGAAACAAAAACACACAATTATGTATGCTCATGTACCATTTCCTATTCCTTTTTCATGGGATTTTCTGCCTTCTTAGAGTGTACCCACTATTGACGTACCGGATGCTCCACAAGATATCCTCAACAATGTGATATTCTTCTCATGTCACATTTTATTTTCACTGATGGTTTATCCAGTTACGATAGGAGATTTACATATGCTCTAATGGTTTTGTCTTTTCCTTGAGATCATCATATATTGGACCATAGTTGATAAAATACCATGGATGAGGAAGTTGATGCACTTACATCCAAGGACATGTGGGAGCTTCTGTTGTCCCCACTGGCCATCAATCCTATGGCATGCAATTGGGTCTTCATGACTAAACAATCCCTTGATGGTTCTATTGAGATTCTGAAAGGCTGACTTACAGATAAAGGCTTCATGCAAACCTATGTGTTTGGATAACACTGAGACCTTTTCTCCACTAGCTAAGATGGGATCTATTGGCACCATCATTTTTATAGTTGCTAACAGAAATTGGCATATATTTCAGTTAGATGTGAAGAATGCTTTTCTCTATGGGGACCTCGAGGATAAGGTCCATATGATGCCACGAGTAGGATACTCAATCGGGGGGAAGCATCTTTTCCGACATTGTAAGGTTGTATATAGACTAGGACATGGTTTGATAGGATTACTACCATGATCAGTTGTCTTATCTTCCATCTGATGGCATCTAACTGCTTTGTCTTTGTTAGACGAAAATCCACTAGCATGATTATATTGATCGTTTATGTTGATGATATGGTTGTTACTAATGATGACCAAGTTGATATTTCAGAGTCCAATGGTGAAGGAAGTTATGAACTTTGCATCACAGAAATGCGTCCAGGGCATTGCAGAGCCCGAATGGCATACGCATGAACGCGTAAGTGATGAATGGACATGCGAAGGTAGTCTTTTCCTGATCCTTAGGAGTGATGGCTACCTGATTGTAGCCCAAGTACCTATCCAGAAAATAGAAGAACACTTTCACTGCTAGTATCTCCAAAATATAATCAAAGAATGGCAAGGGAAAGTGGTCTTTCTTGGTCGCAACAATCAGACACCTGTAGTTGACACATACACACCATGATGTCGGTAGTTGCGTCACGATCTCTACCCCTTCATCGTTGGTGGCCATTTAAATTCCCCACTACTTCATGACTACAAGGAGTGGGGCTACCCACTTGGAATCTGAAATGGGGTACACAAATCCTGCTTTACACCACTAATCAATCTCATCCTTAACTACTTCCCGCATATTTGGGTTAAGTCTCCTTTGTAACTCAGAGGAAGGTCTCACATCATCCTAAACATATATGTGGTATGTGTAGTGAGCTGGGTTAATCCCCATGATATCCGACCCTATCCAACAAATCTCTATGCAAATTCATTGTAAGACATCTAAAAGCCTAGACTCCTTCTCTAAGGTAAGTTTAGTCGTAATGATCACAAGATATTTCTCTTTGGGTCCTGCAAGAATGACATATTTAAGTGTAGGATGGAGCAGTTTCAGCTTGGTGAGCGGTTTGGCGATAGAGGCTAAGTGATATCAAAGGTCGTTGCAACCTCAACAACCCGAACTGGGCTCAACAAGAGAATAAAGATCACGAAATAAACAATCAAGCTCAAAATTTAATGTAGCGGTCCCTGTTATTTATTTAACCTGCTATAGCAACCAGGGTCGAACACAAGGAGTACGAGCGAAGCCTACGAAGTATTCAAGAATCAGGAAGTAAAAGACATCTTATTGTTGTTTTTAATTTGTATTTTTTTAAAGAAAGCAAGTACAAAGACAAAGAAAATCAAACTCAAACAACTTTTACTAAGACTAAAAATGCTAAAAAATTAGAAATAAAAATATCTTTATATCTTTAAAATATGCAAGTGTTTTTGATGATTTTATGGCGTTTTTTAGATTTTTATATGGTTTTATAACAATAAAACAAACACAAAACAAAAGCACAATGTTCAGCCGTGACCTAAAGGCAAAGTTAAAATTCTAAATTGCCTGAAAGGCCTCTTGGCTATTTTTATGAGAAAGTAGATAAAAAGACATAATTACATAAATTGAAATCACATTTTTTATTTGTTTAGAATTTTTTATGATTTTTATGAGGTTTTTAAGCATTTGAGATTTTTAGGGGCTTTATAAAAGATAATGGAATAAAACTGGTACTGGGGTTAAAACACACTAAAACAAACATACAGAATTTTTATAGAATTTTTGGAGGTATTTTTATATTTTTTGGTATTTTATAAAACAGACAGACACACTTTTAGGGGTTTTATATTTTTAGAAAAGAATAAAATAAAATCAAATCGAGTCACAAAAATTACCAAAAATATTACACACTACCACGAGCTAATGGTAATTTTTGGGAAAATTTTGGAGTAGATTTGATAATGATTTGATCAAAAGCAAGGGACACAACATACAAGAACCTAGATGAAATTATGAAAAGTTATTGGCGAATCAACAACATAATAAAAACCCAGGTCTAATATTGCCAAAATCCTAGGTAAACACGTACGAAACACGTGACATAGGCTCGGAGGGGGCATAAGTGAAATTCTCAAAAAGATTTCATTCAAAGCATAACACTCATAAGCCTCAGGGATATAACATACAAATCACCCAAAATATCACGTGTCAGGCCATGTGCTATGCATAAGGAAGGACTGAAATGTAAATACTAAAAAGTACAAGGGTCCTTATGCAAACTATCCCAAATAAAAAGAACTATGACAAATATTTACAGGGCTAACAAGTAAACGCAAAACAAGAAAGGGTCTAAGTGAAGTTTACCCTTTATTATTAGCTATCCAAAAGTCAATAGCATCCACTTAACGGATGGACCATTGAGATATGATGGTGCTGCTTCGACTATGGACGACTTCTGGGGGATCCTCAGATGGATCCGACGGTCGAAGGGTCCCTGTAGATGGATGGCGTGGATTAGAATTGGGTACGAGCCTGATCTGACGGCTAGTACGATGCCTGAAAGAATGCCAAAGAACTCACCTCCTGTGAGATTTGATCTGCTAATATTCACGACAGGGATGTCCTCGCGAGCTGCTCTGATGGGCGAAAGATCAGGAACGACGGTCCGTAGCTAATGACGGACTCAGAAAGATCCCAAGACCTCAGGACCGGTCCCGACGAGAGGTGATGGGCTGGAGCTGATGTCCCTCCTCAAGTCGACCTCCGGAAGAGGTCTGGATTACCCAACCCTGCAAGGTATGTGTGTGCTAGGAAGGGATACTTTCGACAGGGGTTAGGATGCTATGCTAGAACATTCAAAGATCCAATGGGTATAAATGGATGGTAGGTCTCCGGCGAGCGAGGGATTCGACCTGTGGGGGTGCTCCAGACCAATGGCTGGAGTAATGCAAGGGGTTGCGGAGCAATCAAAGAAACGAAAGGATGTCGGAGATGGGGAGTCGGTCCGTCAAAATGGCTGAAGCGGTAAAATGGATATGGGCATTGAAGATGCTCTGTTTCGTTGGTAGAAGATTGAATTAATGGGAAATAAGCGAGAAATGATGTACCTGGAAGTGGAGGAGTACACCTGGGAATGTGTATGACAATCCATAGGGGTCTTGGCCTCGATGGCCAGCGTTTCCAGAGGTTGGATCTCTTTGCGGTGGAGCTAGGATCAAACTTGCCAGACCTAGGGTTTTCCACCCTCCAAATGTACTTATCCTGTCCTCCTCTCGTCGTCACTCTGAAAAAGGGGAGGCAGGTGCAACCGAAGAGGTGGAGCAGCCAAAGGTGTGAGAGAAGATTGAGACCCATGAGGTTATATAGTTTGTATGGTCCGAGAAAGATGGAGCAAGGGCGCGTGAACCGAGGGCCATACCCCTAAAGATATCATCGAGCGTGGATCATGGATCTTCGCTCTATAATCGGAGCTGCAAATGAGAAGAGAAACCTATCGGATCGGGTTAAGATAATTGGGCAAATATCGAGGAAAATCGGGTCGGAGCGAAAGAAGGGTCCGGAGGGACCAGTTGACTGAAGTCAACAATCCCCGCTACACCAATCAGGAGCAGTTTAGAATAGGACATGATACACTACACGACGAAACTGCTAGAAAATTAAAGAAAATTGATTTAAAAATAATAAATGAATTGAAATAAAAAAGTAATAAAATGAAAAATGTTTATTATTTTTAAGGATTTTTTCTGTGATTTTTATTTAAAATAAATTAATATCTATACAATATAATGTATTATATACATGTATAATATACCTATGTATTTTGTACAATTTTTTTATATTTTTACTTTTACATAAATACCCCATTTTTATATTTTATTTATTTACAATGCGATTTTTGGAGTGTAAAATATTTTTTATTTTATTTTTATTATTTTTTTATAGGTGTGTGATAAATAGAGAGCAATATGTATATACATGTATTTTGTACAAGAGAGAGAGAGGATTTTATTTTTGTTTTATTTTTAGGACTAGTGATCAGGCCAATGCACGACATTCTCTTGGTTTCGGGTCACTCTGTATTTATTCTAAATACCTCCTTCCTTTTTCTTTATTCTTTTATTTTTACATAAATATATGCTAAATATGAAATATTCACAAATGCATGTATAATGCTAACTTATTGTATTTACATCTATTTTAATGATTCTTTCCCAAGATAAATAGCTAAAATATTGGGATTTTTTTCAAAACAAAAGATTTTTGGAAGAAAAGTTAGGCACAAATATTTACATGGAGATGTACCTTATTATTTACAAGAGTTTGGGTAATTTAATAATTTACAAGAGATATGTTATTGTTTCTATATATATATTCAGTTAATAAAGATTTTTTGTGTGATGTATATATTCCTTAAACTTATTTGAAAATGATTTTTTTAAACATTTTTGAAAACTATATTCCAAAATATTTTTTACAAATAATTTTACAAACATTTACAAATATTTGAACATAATTTTGTAAAGGTTTTTCATATAATATATATGTGTATATATATATTTCAAAATATCTTTGCAACCAATTTTCAAACCATTTATAAATCTGTTTTCAAAATATTTTTTTCAAATAAATAAAAGAACTCTTTACAAACAAAATATTTTACAAGGTTGAAAACATTTTACAAAATATTTTCCAAATAGTTTTCAAAAGATTTCTCAAACGTATTTTCACACTATTTTTCAAACATATTGCGAAACTTTTTACCTTATTTATTAATCAGTATATACAAAAAGAATTTGAGGAATAATATGCATCCTTTTATTAGGTATTTTTAAAGGTACATAAATATCATTTGAGCCATATTATTAAGAAAATATGAAAGTACAAGTTATGGCTAAAGTTTACACGCAGTATATACGACCCCCTATATTTAGCTTGAGCTATGTCCTCATAGATTAGAGAGAGAAAGAGAAGACATAACTTGTACTGAGTATAGAAAAGTCTAAAGAATAACTAATACGTAATGAATGAAAGAACGAGAAGTCGACCATCCCCCTATACTTAGGATGAAATAATTCTCAATATAACAGATTGTACCTAAGGCATGGAGTGTCAAGGGTGGGATTGAATAGATCGTACTTAGGATGTCCCACCCCGCATACTTAGGGTAAGATCTCCCTAAGTATAATCAATTAAAAGGATACAAGGGAGGGGATAAAAGAATGAAAAACACGGGGAGCACACCTACCAATACTTAGGACAAAGTACGTACTAAGTATAGCAGACTGTAAAAAGGGGTGACACCTTTTCAGTAAAAAAGAAAAATAAAAATGAAAAGAAGAAAAGAAGAAAATACATAAGAAGATAGAAGAAATGGATCGAAGAAAAAGATAAAATACATGAAGAGAATGTACGCATCACTCACCTATACTTAGGGTAAAGGAACCCTAAATATAAGAAACAACAAGAGTGATGAAACAGAATGAAGAAAGAACACTCACCTTGTCCATCACCTATACTTAGGACAAAGTACTTTCTAAGAAAGGCAACACACGAAAATGAGGTGGATGAACAAACACGAAAGATGAATGAGATAAAATGAAAATGAATATACAAAAGGTGGATATACAAAGGATCAAGAAGGTATACAACAAACCTTCTTGCGGGATTGCTGAGGAATGGATCCCATAAGGTACAGGTCGACATCACGGTCCTCAATAGATACAAACTAAGCAGGGTTGACCTGGAAGGTACCCTCAATGGTGTCAAATCGAAAAGGCACAAATGGGCTAGTGGAAGAAGTGTGGCTAGGTCCGGCCTAAGGTGTCTTGCAGATATCAAAGTGAAAAGGCTCAAACTCATCAGCAGAAGTATCAGGTGAGGTCCAACTTGATGAGTCTCTCCGATGTCAAAACAAAAGGGGACGAACTCATCTATGGAAGTAGTAAGGTCAAGTTCGTCCTATAAGGTCTCAACAGGATCATCATCATTGTCATCATCATCATCATCATCATCATCAAAAGGTCCGAATTCATTTATAAAAGCGATCATATCAAACTCGGTCTCATTACTATCTATTAAATCTAGCCTCCACTCAAAGGTGTCAATCATGTAAATCCCGCGGATGTCATCAACACAACGCTAATCACAACAAGAGGGAACTCCAAGGTCTATGCTTTCCCTGTCTTCCTTTTCCTCCCTACAGAGCAATTCTCGGGTCTCATCATCAGTCATAAAGAAAACCTCTCCAATATCAACATATAGGTGTAATCACATCAGGTCATAGGCCTCGGGGTTGGCTAAAACAGGTGTAATCACATTAGGTGTAGGTCTTTGGTCAACAACAGGTGCAATAATGATCATAGTGCTCTCATCATTAGGAGGGAAGCAAACCCCCCGTGATCCTTAATCAATAACGACTCTCACAGAGGTGGGAAACGGTCATCCCAGGATGATTGGAGAGTGCTCCCTAATTGAGGAGGTCCCCATGGGCAATATAACAAAATCAACACTGTAGCTCATGCCCTGAATCCAAATGACAATGTTCTATAGAATACCCTTCGACCTCTTGATTAATCCATTAGCAAATCGAATGATCATCCTGGTTATCTTGAGAGGACCTAAGTGAAGATATTATACCAATGAGAAGGATATTATTTTAATTGAAGCATCGTCGTCAAGCAGAATGTGATCACATGAATGGTCAGAAATGTTGCATCTAACAAGTAGTGTTGCAGTGTTTCCTTTCCTAGAATATGGGCGGTGTTTCCTTTCCTAGAATAAGGGCGGTGGGTGATGGCATGTGCATTGACAATGGTCAATATATGATGCTCAGATCTAATACTACGCTTTCTCTTCTTGGGTTTAGGAGCAAATAAATGGGTCATGGCATGGCAAAGTGGGGCATCAATTATCTCATGAATAACAACCATCACTTCAGGTTCATATATCATTTTTTTGAATTTTTGGATCTCCTCCATACAAGGGAGGAGATCGAAATCAACATATGCACAAGGATGACTAAGAGCGGTCTCTTTAGTGTTACACTTCAGGTCATGGGTGGGAACTGATGTGAATGGATGTATGGGAAAATGATTTGGCAAGGGTGCCCTCTACTCAATGAATCTATCAGGTGCCTCCCAAAATATTTTTGTATTTTTAAAATTTTCTCATTTTTTGTATTTTGGCGATTGCAAGATATCATGAAAATACTCAAATGAAACCATATCATCAAATGGAGAAGCGTTATATTGGCTCTTATTTATACTAGTGAGGTCATCTGTCCTTTGTCTCATATGCTCCATCATCTGGGTTAAGTGCTCAAGGGTGGACTCCATGAGAGGTCACTCCAACAAGTTAGTCTCGAGTGGATGAGGTGATGAGCAGTGTGAGGGTGGTGATGGGTAAAAATATGAGGCTTGAAAGTATGGAAAAGGTGGATATACATACAAATTAGGAGCAAAGTCCTCTTTGAAAAATGGGGGTGAACCAACTGGAGGGTATAAGGGATCCTTGAAGTATGGATAAAAAGTACTCCAGTCGACCATCTTTGAGATAAAAGGAAAATGATCAGGAGAGCACGAAAGTAAAATCAAGAAATGTGAGAATAGGCGCAATGCACAGAGAAGATCGAGTATGCACACAATAAATCACAACCAACTATATACAAAACAAACCTCTCAATTCACCTACTCAACACGATGAAGACAGTAAAAGTTCGATCTTTTTATCTTGTCTGTTTTAGAGTTAGGTGAGGATACAGAATTGCACAATCACTTAGGAGGCCTGGGATTGCGGCACTAACCTTAGCGTGTATGTGAGAAAATTAAAACAAATACAATGAGGGGTTACTCTACCCAAGACAATGATTCTTCTTTTTGATTAATTAAAGGTCGAGTAATCTTAGAAACCCCAATTTTATTGATTATCACTTTTTTTGTATTTTTAATGAAAAAATGCATGTACCTATCAAGGAGTCAATTCCTTTAGAAACCTAGGTGGTCAAATTTAGAGGGAGAGAGTGGAAAAGCAATTCAAGCGATAAATAGATTATGAATACTAAAGCATAAATGCTCATCTTGCCTCCAACCATCTACATGCAAGGGTGCTATGCATAATTGAAGCGTATCTATATGCAAATGAAAAGCTTATGAAATTTCCCTAGATGCGAACATACTATCAGCGTGAAGAGGAACCAAAGGGCCTGGTCTTGGAGCTCCTCGGTGCCCACCACATCGGGTCCTGCAAGCCTTGTATGGAGGGCTCTCGCACCACTTGGTTCTAAAACCAAGTGAATAGAAATTCAAAATTTCACTAAAGCCAAACGAGACTATAGGTGCATTCAATAATTATTATGTGTTTGGCCTTAATCTATCGTCAAGAAGATCCTACAACTAGGGATACATCATATAAAATAAAGAAAAAGCAAATCTTAAAAAATAAATGGAAGAAAGGTGATGAAAAATGTGACAAAACCGAGGAGGCCCCCAAGGGAACAATCCTGCGGGCAATGGACCTTGTGAAGTATGGTAGAGTCCCGAGAGTGTCCTGAATATTACAATAAAGTTGTCTCTCTCTCTCTCTTACTTGAATTAAAAAATAAACAAATACAATAAAAATAGTGGCCAGGTCTTCAAAACTCCTCTAATTCTCCTATGGTGCTACGTTAGAAAACTAAGCTGACTTCACGTCGGTGCACATGCACCCCAAAGAGGGCCCCCCTCGATCAGTGGTACCTGCAGGAAAGTCAACAAAGAAGATGATTAGACATCTCAACAATATTATAAAATAAATAAAAGAAAATATAAACAAGCAAGAAGACACGATTAAAAAGGTAATCTACGCGATGTTTCTCAACTGCAATTGTGTCATTAGAAGTAATTATTTTCTAGAGGGTCATGTCAATCCGAAAGGTGGATCAACAATCGTTGAGTTGACCACTCATAAAATTGCTAAATTCAATAACTAGCCCACAAATAAATCAAGTAACGAAATAAAAGTGTGGACTTAAAGTTTATTATAACTGTATAGTAATGATGTGTATATGTGCAAGTATTTTGTAGAGGTCAAACACATGGAGAAAAACTAGATAGATTATGCAATGAGGTGCAAGAAATGTGATGTGTGATCTTCTTGTCTTTGTTTTTATTATTTTGTGGGGTTTTAATTTATAATTTTTTAATTTTTTGTTTTTATATTTTGTTTTTAGTTTTGTATTTTTATATTTTTATTCTTTTATGAACCATAGACATGTACTGAGAATGGTTGTAGCAGAAATGAAAATGCTAAGGTTGATGTGTGGACATACATGTAAAGATCGGATTCGAAATGATGCAATCAGAAAGAAAGTTAATGTAACTCCGATCGAGGAAAAGATGTGAGAAAACTGCTTAAGATGGTTTGGTCATTTGTAAAGAAGGTCAACTACTGCACCAGTTAGGAGATGCGAGTGTTGGGATATTTAGCCAACAAAGAGAGGGCGAGAACGACCCAAGAAGTGTTGGAAAGAGACTATATGAAGGGATCTTTGTTTTTTGGGATATAAACCTGAGATTGACTCAAGATAGATCTGAATGGAGGCGAAGAATCCATGTACCCGACCGTACTTAACTGCGGTAAAAGGCTTCGCTGTTGTTATGATTTTTCAAAATTTTAATTTCCTTTTGTTTTAAATATATAATATAATATATATACACACCATAGGAGAATGCAATTATAAATGCAACTAAAAAGAGTTAAAATACAGAAAAAAATCATTTTGGATTTTAAATAATTTTTTATTATTTTTCTATTCTTTTTTTAATAATGTTTCTAATTTTTATGGATTTTTAAAGTAAAAAATGCCCCAAATTAGGGATTTAATAATTGGCCACAATTGAATGTAAGAGGAAAAATAGAAAACTAAGTTCAAAATTATTCAAATTAATTTTAATAGATAAATAATAATATAAAGAAAATTAAGAGAGATTTTTTTTGGTTTTTTTGGGAATTTCTAATCTTTTTATAATGGATTTTGGAGCTTTTTAATTTTTTTGTATTTCCTTTCTCTAATTTTAAGGTTTTTAGTATCTGGAGTTGTAAAATAACTATATAAACTTAAAATATTTTTTTTGGAATTTTTCAAAAAAATTATATTTTTAGTATTTTCTAAGCAAAAAAGGAATATTTGTTCTTTGTTTGTATTTTAGTAAAAAATAAAAATCATAAATTGCAAAATTTAAAATATGTCATGGAGAGTTTGGCCGTTGCGGTCATAAATGGAAGAGCTCTTCCGAAATGCCAATGTAACTACTCATTTGAAAGCATGCGAGTTCCGTGCCCATGTCTCGAATGAGAGCATGACAATGTCAAGTAAAGGAATAGAAAAGGCAAGTCCATCATCGACCCTCTCATCAAGGATCAAACTGGAATAGAGCAGGAGGAGGCGAGGTTGACTTGTTTACACGAATCAATGACGGTCCAACTAATTCCTATTTGAATTGAACTTTTATATACTAGTTGGAAGGAGGGAGCTTTTAATAGATATATTAGGTTGGGGTATGGAGCCGTAAACACGGTGAGGTCGAGTACGTGCCTATACGATGTTTGCAATTAGGAGCTTAACCCTATTTTTTTGGGTATTTTTAGACTTAATTGCTATATTTAATAAATATAGAAAAATACACAAAAATGCATGTACTAGCCGGGGCATATATGTAAATAAAATAAACTGCTAGGTCCTTTATGCAATTTTCATAAAAATATAACAATGCAATAAATAATTCTTTGTCTAAAACAAAATACGTAAAGTGTCAGGGGCTCAAGTTCAAATGACCAAAAGAGCACCTCACGTGGGACGACACGTAAGTGACGTGGCTGGACTAAAACACAAATAAAAATAGTACAAGGGTCTTTCTACAATTATTACAAAACAATTTAAACAACCATCGAAAGTTTCAGTACTAATATTAAAATACAAAAGTTGGTTTGGGTGAAGAATGCAAAATACCCAGTCCTGTACGCGATCAGATGACTCCTAAGATGTCACTTGCCACGTGTCATGTTGTGAGCAGCTGATGAAACTCGGTTTCATCATCATTTTTTTGCCTATTTTAAACCCCCTTGCTTTAATATTTGTCAATAAAAACAAGATAAAGTCATGTAATTATCAAAGTCTTGAATAAATTAAAAATCACAAAAAATGTCAAAATTAAAATTCGCGGTATTTTTAGCCTTAAAAATACCCTCAAAAATATTTTTGTGGCTTCGGATGATTTCATCTCCATTTTTGGTAAACATGAAACTTGTAGATGTCATTGAGATCTACAACTTTCATGTTTTGAGTTTTTCGAAATTCATCCATTTGTCTCCTCAGAAATCAAAATCTTTAAAGCAATAATCTGATTGGGCCACGTGGCCCGGCGCCCTTGCATCATCCGCCGTCACCTCCAGCCGTTGGATCCCTTCTCGATCCAACGACCCGAGGATCTCCATGTACATGCTTTATCCACCACCGTCTGATCAAGAGCCTGGCCTCATCACAACCGCCCATGCCCGCCTTTCCCTCCTTGTGCCCCGTGGCCGCGCTACCTCCACCCGATCATCTTCTGAGAAGCCTTGATCTCCACCGTCCACTACCGCTATGATATCAACCGCCCGATCAATATCCTGATTTAATCACGCCCGTCAGCTAGCGTTTCACCTCCAACACGACACGTGGCACGCTCCACCACCCTTCGATGCGCCCCAAATCGATCTCATCAGAGCCGCTCTTAGGCACCTCGATCTAGGCCATTGGATCACATGATTTAACGGCTACGGACTCGTCGTCAACCTCGGATCGACCCCCTTTCCCACGTTCGCCATCTTTCGAACCTCCTCCCCGTTTCCATTTTTTCCCGCGTCTCCAGCCACCATCTCCACTCTCCATCACCTCCACGATATTTCCCGATCATCCACGACCCTCGCAGTTGCTTCCATCACCTACGATCCCCTCTCCTTCATCCCATGCACTCCATGAAATCCACTCCCTTCGCCATCGAGACTGCCTCACTCCCACCTTCAAATACGTCGTCTCCTCCCTCGTTCACATTTGTCCATCTTTATAAAGGGAAGGGCCCAACCCTCCTCCTTCTCCCTGTGATAGGGGGAGAAGTCAGGATCGAGCGACGATGACCCCAAGGCCCACGGTGAGACCCGCAGCTGCTCAGCTACGTCGCGGGGGCTCCGCCCTGCCCGAGCTCCGAGGAATAGCCGCCCTCGACGTGCGATGACCCCGGGTCATCTATACGATACCCAGCCCAGGCCTCCACTCCGCCCGACCTCAGGTAAGCCTCCCTATCTTCTTTGCAATTTTATCTTATTTTTGCCTAATTAATTAGGATTCCCTTTCTGATTTCGTTGTCCATGGATCACCTCTCAAGCTTCGCCTGACATCCACCTTTCACGTGCCGCATTCCTTTCACCCTCTTCTTCTTCCACACCCCATAACACCTCCGACCCATCTCCTCCGCCTTTTCTGACGGAGGAGCTTTGAGCTCTCACCTTCTCCACTCGCAATAGCTCCCATCCCACTCACACACACACGTCCTTTGCTTCGGCTATTCAATTAACAATGCAGGTACTCTAAGCATTTAGTAGTCGGAGCTTTCGCCGAAGCTCTTTTACCAAACTCGCCTCCTGCATCCTTGCTTCGCCAGACACTTCAAGACGCCCCAGTTGTTCGACCAAGCTTCAAGGATGATCTCCAGGTGGTTGAGCAAGGCTGGGAGCTTCACCGACATAAGAGGAGAGCGGCGGAACTTGGGCTCTTTCGCGGAGCACGGACTTCGTCGCCAACCGCAGCTGGAGATGAAGGTGCAGAAATCGTTGGATGCTCCTCTCAGGAGCACATCCGACGGTTCCGGAGTTTCCACGTTGCCAACTCTCGACACTTTCAAGTGCCGTTGGATACTCATGATCTAACGGTTATCGACCGGCCACGTGTCCACCCAGAGCATTCCGAGCCACTGCACCAGACCCGCAGGCTTGGACATCCCGAGCCTGCTCCGAGCCTCATCAGCGCTTCGAGTACTTCCGATCCTGCATCGAGCCTGAGATAGCATCCGAGCCTAGCCAAAGCAAGCCCGAGCCTCCCCCGAGCCTCAGAAGCATCCGAGCTTGGATTGCACGTGCTAGTCACGTGCGACTTGGGCAAATTGCAAGGAGACCCTGCCTACTTCTCCATATTGCAACCAGGTCCTGATATCACGTGCCGACCACGTGTACAATGGATATTTTGCAATTATACCCTTACGGGTTTTCATAATTGCAAAAATACCCTTATACGGGTGAGCTATTTATAGGGAAGGTCCCTAACTTTCTTGTAATTACATTTTAGTCCCTCCCAGGGACCTGTTTGTAGTTATCTTTCGTATTTTCTTTTAGTTTTGCCCTTGTCTTCTTTCATGTATATCTTGAGCATCGTATCTCTGTTTCAGTTGATTTCAGTTTCATTTCAAAGTTTGTTTAATGAACTTTCTAATGGCACAATTTGTTTCCTTTTTTGACACTGAAATATTAATATGTTATTTTAAATAGCTAAGTGTCCATTATGCAGTACATTTAGACTTTGCCTAATTCACTCAACAAGTTATCTCATGATACATGTCTGAAATTAACGAAGGTTTAAAACTGCTCATAATTTTGATTTAGGGCATATTTGTGTTGCATCTCATCGCATTTATTTGGACAATTAAAATAAAAAAATAAAAAATGCATGTTTATATTTGCTTGATGCATTATATTGTCCTCATGCATATATTGACCTATTATTCTCTAACTCGACACTTAATTAATGAATAAGAGTCTGAATAATCACGAGAGAGGCTCGTGTCCCTGAGTTCGACCTTGGTTTCTTACCAAGTAAAATAAATTCATGACCATCAGATTTCATTAATATGCCCAAATTAGATGGTTTTTGATAGACCTAGTTCAGTCCGACTGCAATGTTCTCAAAATATAAATTCCACTATATTAAAGGGCTGAATTTGCGGTTCACCAGCAACCAATGATGCTTCATTCACGGACGTATCTTATTAGATTCCAAAGGGAGATCGAATGGTGGAAATGCGCTAGATTTGACAGCACATGACCAAACTTGAAGGTAATTGCGATCGAACAACAATGAAGAGGCCTCGAAGAATAGGAAAGAACTCCCCTGTCTCCGAGCTTTGATCGATCGTGACACATGCTTCTGACCGCCTGAGATGATCCCAAGAGGCACAAAACATTTCCCAAGCTCCTCTACATCTGATGATTCCTTCAAGAGAGGACCTGGAGCTCTATTGATGTCGAAAGGGATCGTAAAAGAAGTGGGGCTTCGAGTACCTTCTTTTGCTCGAAAGTGATCCGCCAAGGGGTCCTTAGCCTCTCCAAAACCTGCAGAAAAATCACGCACTGCACAAAGGTGGTTATGGGAGGTTTATTGGCGTAGGTGGGCGGAATGTAGTGTGCCAAACATGCCTCCGACGAGCGGAGGAGACGAGGCATCATACGACTAATACAAGTATTAAAAAGCCAAAATAAATGCACTGAATAAATCCTACGACTATAACTAAGCTAACAAATGATAAAAAGAGGTTACCTCGAATGGCAATAAGCTGTGAGCTCGATCTCACAACCATTGGTGGCTGGAGGTGATGTAACGCGCCTAAGGCCACGCTCGACTATGCCGCAAAAGATATGGAGAGGAAGTTTTCATCATCCTCGATCCGGAGCTCGCAGGAAGGGAGCCAAAACAGGACTGAAGGCGATCCAAAATGGAGAAGAAGGCGATGGGGGTCTTTTGTATAGGCGGTAGAAGCAATGGGAGGAGGTGGAACGCACCTAAGGCCACGTTCGACTACAACACAAAAGAGCTGGAGAGGAGGCTGCCATCCTCCTTGATTTGGAGCTCGCAAGAAGGGAGCTAAAACGGGGACAAAGGCGATACAAAATGGAGAAGAATGCAATGACGGTCTTTTGTACAGGCGGTTGAAGTGATGGGAAGATCAAGGTAACATGCTCGGATCCATGCTCCTCATCCCAAAAAATCATGCACGTGTGGAGGACAGATCGAGGAAGAGAAACATAGAAGGAATCAAAGCCAAATGGTGAAAGTATCGGCGTGCAAAAATTCGAGGAAATAGATCAAAACCAAATTCTGACAAACCTGGGACATCTGTATGAGAGTTAACTGAGGTCAACCAAAGGTAAAACCTGGTTGGTCGACCGACCAGGAAAAAGAAGACCATAAATTATTTAAAAAATCAAAAATAAATTATTATATTAATTTTAAATTATAAATTAAACAATGTTTATTATTTTCTAAAGTAATTTATTATATTTTATATATTTTTTCAAGGTGTTTAATTACAAGTTTATGTTTAGGGTCCCATTTATAGGTATATTCATATACTGATATAGAGGAAAGGGAAGCTACATCATGATGTAGCTAACCTTAGCTACATCAGGGGCAATTTTGTCTTCTTTTTTTATTTTTTTTCAAAAATTACATGATGGATTTTCATAACTATATCCCTCTTATATGTCATTCAAATTTCATCAGAAATAGAGACTCCTACGACCTCCATCCAGAATAGGTAAAATACAACAAATCTGTGACCGTTAAAAAATGACTGTCTGGATGGAGGCCGTAGGAGTCTCTGTTTCTAACGAAATTTGAATGACATATTAGAGAGATATAGTTATGAAAATCCATCGTAGAAATTTTGAAAAAAATAAAAAAGAGAGGATGAAATTGCCCCTGATGTAGCTAAGGTTAGCTACATCATGATGTAGCTTCCCTTTCCTCATATGTATATATATATTAAATATAAATATTTTATTTTAATGTTTTCTTGATGGTTTTATTTTAGTTTTAATATGTACATATATTACAAATAATATTTAAAAGTTTATAAAAATAAAAAATTATAAAAATAATAAGTTATAAATAAAATGAATATTTTATATAGGTAAATTATAAAGTAGAGGTCCAAAACTTAACTTTCACACTCTAGCTCCAAAAAATATGAAACTACCTTCATTAAATAACTTATTAATAGCATATACAATTAAAGGTTATTTTGATACATTTTGAGGTTTTATTTGAGAGATATGGGTCTGGGAAGTTGGGATTGTGGAATCTTATTTAGAATATAAAATGTACATTGTATTATTTTTGTATGAATTCAAATTTGTAATTTTCTTTACATTATTATCTACAACTTTCATCTACAAAGTTTCTTGATTTGAGGTGTAAAACTAGAAATAAAATAGGTGCCAAAAATGAAATACTGACAAATTAAATAATGTAAATTTAATGAATTATTATCCCTTGTATCCCTCTACTTTATTCCTTTTCGACCTAGTTATCAAGATTCCTAGGTGTCGGGGTTTAGGTCATAGAATACCTTTGGTCTTTTATTCTTTTTATTTTTTTATTATATAATTTTGGAAATAAAAATAATATTTCATACAATATTTATACAACAAAGAATAATTGTTAATTTGTATGAATTAATGATATTTACATGCTTTAGCTAGGGGTTTGAAGGCAAAAATGATAGAATAAAGATGATGAAAGGGGTATTCATCATCCCATTATACTTGTCTTTGCTAGTCCCTAGCAAATACTTATGCAATAAGTGCAGAAAAATAAAAATAAAGAAAAGAAAAAGAAATAAAGTGGATTAAATTCAATTCTCAAGCTTGTCTTCACAAAATCAAAGTTTGGAGCTTAAGTCAGACCTTTGGAATTTCGGTGCAGTCAGAACCTTATGGGGAAACATATTTGAAATATAACAACCTTCGAGAATCCCAGAACTCTGCTTATCCTCAATAGCCAAGTCAAAGTACTTCAACTAATACGCAAACCCTTGTGACTATGAATCTTACTTGTACAGTGTATGTGAAAGTGGCTTCCCTCAACTGAAATGACAAAGAGATTGACTTCTCCATTATGACGACCTAATGATTCCCCAATCCAACAACTCTTTCCTCGAGGATTGGGGTATTCCCTTCTAAGTTCAAGTAACAACCATCTCAAGAAGAGGAGGTAGAAAAGAGAATGGATGGTAGCATGTGTAGCTACCTATCCTAGGATGCTTGACAAGTGTAGCAAAGTTACCTGGCTACAAGCTTACATATATATGACTTTTAAGCTTAAGCATGCTTCTTTACTACAAATATGAACACTCAGGCATGCATTTTATTTTAAATCAGGCTCGTCCATTTTTTGTAGTTTTTGATTTTTTTTACTTTTTTGAAATATTATATACAATAGCATTTATATAATTATATTTCCTCTTGTTCCAGTAGACTATCCCTATTTTGAAGCATTATTGCAACCCACACTCTCCTGTCTTTAGACGTCTCTGCTACTGATGGGTTGGGATGCACGTCCCTCCCTAGATGAGGACAAATGTTTCCCATTGTGTGCGTCTCACACCAGCAAATCCAATTCCCTCACCACTCCAACTGAGTTGAGCCAAGTGAAAGATGTAGGCATCCAAGTTAGGTCACTATCAACAAGAGTCATGTTTGTTCTCCAAAATACTCTACATAGGTAGTCAATATGACATTGAACCAAGTCTCACGATTCTCAAAGAATTAAGTCAACAAGACATGACGTACATCAATTCTAGTTCCTATAAGGTTCATGTGATTAGGTATATTTAAGGTCCAACCAAGCTCCAATCTTCGGATTTTACTTAGACCTGATCAATTATCAAACTCAATCCGAAAATGCAAAAGCAATGGACAATGCAGAAAATAATTTTTTGTGGATTTTTAAAAAAGGTTTCGCAATTTTTTATGTAAATTTTCAAAATATTTTGCAAATGTTTTTGAGATTTTTGGTTTTGCAAATGCTTTTGGGATTTTTTTTCAAAACAAAAGATTTTTGGAAGAAAGGATAGGTACAAATATTTACATGAAGATGCATCTTATTAGTTACAAGAGTTTGGGTTTTTTTAAGAATGTACAAGGGATAATGTGATTATTTTTATAGTTATATATACAATTAGTAAAGAATTTTTGTCTGATATATATATTACTCAAACTTATTTGAAAATAATTTTTCAAACATTTCTAAAAACTATATTCCAAAATAGTTTTTACAAATATTTGAAAATCATTCTGCAAAGGTTTTTCAAACATTATATGTAGATTTTTTAAAAAATATTTGCAACCATTTTTCAAACCATTTGCAAGTCGGTTTCAAAATTTTTATTTCACCAAAAAAAAGAAATTTTAATAAACAAAATATTTTTACAAAGGTTGAAAACATTTTTCAAAATACTTTTCCAAAAAATTTTCAAAAGATTTTTCAAACTGATTTTCGAACTATTTTTCAAACATTTTGTAAAATTTTTTACCTGATTTATTAATCAATAGATACAAAGAGAAATTGAGGAATAATATGAATATTTTTAGTAAGTGATCTTACTGAGTTTTATAGGTATATAAAAAATATTTGAGCCATGCTATTAAGAAAATACAAAAATACGAGTTATGTCTAAAGTCTATACGCAGTATATATGACCCCCTATACTTAGCTCGAGCTATGTCCTCATTGATCAGAGAGAAAAAGAGAAGACATAACTCGTACCGAGTATAGAAAAGTCTAATGAATAATGAATATGGAATGAATGAAAGAACGTGAAGTTGATCGTCCCCCCATATTTAGGATGAAATAATCCTAAGTATAACAGACTGTAGATAAGGCATGGAGGGTCAAGGGTGGGATTGAACATATCATACTCAAGCTCCCCCCTATACTTAGGGTACGATTTACCTAAGTATAGACTAGAAGAGGAGACAATGGAGGGTATCAAAGAATGAAAAACATGGGGTGCACACCCCCCAATAATTAGGACACAGTACATCCTAAGTATAGTAGACTATAAAAAAGGGGCTATACTTTTTTGGTAGAAAATAAAAATGAAAAAAATATAAGAAAAGGAGAAAAAACATATGAAGATAGAAGAAAATAATCGAAGGAAAAGAGAAAATACGTGAAGAGAATTTACGCATCACTCCCCTATACTTAGGGTAAAGGAGCCCTAAGTATATACAATAACAAGAGTGATGAAACAGAATGAAGAAAGAACACTCGGCTTGTCCACCCCTATACTTAGGATAAAATACGTTCTAAGCAAGGCAACACGCGGAAATGAGGTGGATTAGCAAACGTGGAAGATGGAAGTAGATAAAATGAACGAAAATATATAAATGATGAATATACAAAGGATCAAGAAGGTAGAAAGCGTACCTTCTTGCGGGATCTGACAAGGTGTAGGTCAACATCAAGGTTCATAATAGACATAAACCGATCAAGTTCTACCTGGAAGGTATCCTTAGTGGTGTCGAATCGAAAAGGCACGAACGAGTCAGTGGAAGAATTGTGCTAGCTCTGACTTGGGGTATCTCGCAGATATCAAAGTGAAAAGGCTCAAACTCAATAGTGGAAGTAGTCATGTTAAGTCCAACCTAGCGAGTCTATCTTAAGTCAAAACAAAAGGGCATGAACTCTTCTATGAAAGTAGTAAGGTCAAGTTCATCCATTAAAGTCTCAATAGGATCATCATCACTAAAAGCTCAGAATTCATTTATAAAAGTAATTAGATCAAACTTTTCCTTATCAATCTCTACTAAATTGGTCCTCCTCTCAAAGGTGCCTTCTTGTAAATCCCGTGGATGTCATCAACACAACTCCAATGACAAGAAGAGGGAACTCCAAGGTCTATGCTTTTTGAGTCTTACTCCTTGTGGAGGAATTCTCAAGTCTCATCATCAGTCATAAAGCAAACCTCTATGATATCAACATATAGGTCATAGGCCTCAGGGTGAGCTAAAACATGTGTAATCACATCAGGTGCAGGCCTTTGGTCGGCAATAGGTGCAATGATGATCACAATACTCATGTCATCAGGACAGAAGCGAATCTCTCATGGTTCGTAATTAATAATGATTATTGAAGAGGCGAGAAATGGTCGTCCTAGGATTATTGGAGAGTGTTTCTCAGTGGAGGAGGTCCCCATGGGAAATACAACGAAACAAACAGTGTAGCTCATGTCATCAATCCAAATGACAACATTTTCTACAATATCCATCAGACTCTTGATTGATCTATTAGCAAATAAAATGATCATCCCGATTTTCTTGAGTGGCCATAAGTGAACAGATTGTACCAACAAGATGGTTATTATGCTAATTGAAACACCGACATCAATGAGAATGTGATCACATGAATGGTTAAAAATGATGTATCTAATGAATGGTGTAGCAGTGTTTCTTGTCCTAGAAGAAGGCGGTGGGTGATGGTATGGGCAGTGTCCATGGTCAACATATGATGTTCAAATCTTCTCATATCCTTTCTCTTCTTGGGTTGATGGGCAGATAAATTTGACATGGCCTGGCAAAGTGGAGCATCAATGATCTCATGAATAGCATCCACCACTTCAAGTTAAGATAACATTCCAAAATTTTTGGATCTCCTCCATACAAGGGAGGAGATCGGAATCAACATCTACACAAGGATGACCAAAAGTAGTCTGTACAGTGTCATCCTTGGGGTCAGGGGTGGGAACTGGTCTAAATGGATGGGTGGGAAAATGATCTGGCAAGAGTGCCCACTCCTCACAAAATGAATCGACTGGATGCCTCTTTTTGTATTTTTAAAATTTTCTCATTTTTATGTTTTTGGTGATTGAAAGCTCTCATGAAAATCCTCGAATGAGCCCATATCATCGAATGGTGAAACTTCATGGTGTCTCTTATTTATATTAGTGAGGTCATCAATCCTTTGTCTCATATGCTTCATAATATGGGTTAAGTGCTCAAGGGTGGAATCCATGAGAGGTGACTCCAACATGTCAGTCTCGAGTGGGTAAGGTGAGGAGAAGTATGAGGGTGGTGGCAGGTTAAACTTTAAGGCCTGAAAATGTGGCTGAGGTGGATACATAGATAAAATAGGAGCAAATTCCTCCTGAAAAAAATGAAGATGAATAGACTGGAGGGTACAAGGGATCCATGAAGTCTCGATAATGCAGGAGTCGACCACTCTTTGAGACAAAAGGAAAATGATCGAGAGAGCATGAAGGCCAAATAAAGAAATTTGAGAAAATACGAAAATGTGTAAAAAAGATCGAGTACGTAAACAAGCAATCACAAACAACTATACACAATACAAACCCCTCAATTCTCCTACTTAACATGGTTATGACTGATGGCACGAGAATCCGAGAGACTAAGGTAATCAGGTCTAAGATGGTCGTTGCGACCTCGGTCACTCAGACGTGCCAATCAAGAAAAAAATCAGACCACTAATATAAACAAAATCAATCAAAAACGCGATAGCGGTCTCACTATTGGATTAACCTGGTGATGACCCGCCCGCACCCTTTGTTAATTCGGTCAAATTAATGTCCAAATTAATTTAATGTGACTCGTTACAGTCGGATACGAGGGGTTAATCAAAAAACCACTTATGGATTAATATGAAGTTAATTTTAAGCGGCAATTTTTTTACTTGGTGGAAGTCCAAGGTCGATCTCAGGGAGGCATCTGTCTCCTTAGGTGAATTTAAGCAGGGATCCAAGTGTGTGATTTTCAAGGAGTAATTTTTTTTCTTTTTAATTTTTTTATGCAGACTTATGTAGACAATGCAGGCCAATTTAGTGTTCAATTTAATTATGATATCAAATGAAGTCCAAAAATTATGAAAATTGGCCAGATGGTTAATGATGATGAAAATGACCTACATTAATTTTTTTGGAATTTTTTCGACACTAAATAAATTTACTGTGAATGAAATGAACAGACAGGGTGATTTTCAGTATTTAATTTTTTAATAAATATCAAACCACAATTTTTCCAAGAACTAAAATGATCCCAGGTGGCTCTAGTGAGAAGGGACCTAGGAAAATTAACAGAACTTAATTTCACTGTGAAATGAATTAATTAAAATTAATCTAAGAAAATCACTGAACAGTTTATTTAGGCCTCGATATGCGTGAAAATGCTATGAAATTTTTATGGTATGTTAAAAATGATGTCCTTAAGCTACTGTGAATTTTTGATGAATTTTGGAAGCATAAAGAATTAACTATAAATCAAAAGGTTTAACTGGGCAAAATATGTCAACAATTCACCAATTAATTCATTAATAATTCAAATGAACTTACAAAAATATGACACATAGACCAATAGACAGCGGACAAAATTTCTAACAAAATGCAATTTTTAGAATTTCAAAATGATGACAAATGCACTCTAGGGATGCGTGCAAACACAGGGGTGTAAATGCAATACTGGAAATTAAAATTTCAATAAACAAATATGCTGACAGGGACTAAAATGCAATTACCGATAATATGGTGGAATCTTATGCAAATTCTCCACAGGGCACGTGCTCCTCACGTGGGGTCCGCTTCACAGGGACTTCTTTGCAATTTTGGAAACCTCCAGGGGCTTCTGTGCAAATTGCCCAGGCCGCACGTGCTCCTCACGTGGGCGGCCTAGGCTCGGAGCGAGGCTCGGGCTCCCAGGAGGTTCGGACTGCGGCTCGGTGTAGCCTCGGGTCGCCCGAGCCTAGGCTTGGAGGCCGAGGCTCGGACTCGTCGACGTGGCGTGCTGCGGGCCCTTGGATCAAGGTCGATCCAAGGGTTGGCGATGAAGACGCGTGGCAACTGGAGGGCCCGTCAGATCTGAGGCGCGATCAACGGTTGAGGACGGACGCGGTGAGGGGACACGTGGCGAAGTGAGGGCCCTTCGATCAATTGATCGAACGGCAGCTGCTGCTTCTTCCTCGACGGCCCTCCGCCTCCTACAGAGGAGAAGGCGGGGCTCCGGCGTGGCTGACTCTGCTCCGCCTCGGTCGCTAGGCGTCGATGAAGTTCTTCGCAGGTTCTCGAGTAGCTCGGAAGATGCGGGAGCGTACGACGAAGCCTCCGGTGGCCTCAGGATCGTTGGAGATGTGCTGACACTCGATGGCGACAAAGCTCGAAGGAAGCTCCGGTGAGGCTCCGGCCAATGAAGAAATGTGGACCTACAAGGGGTTAGAATAGATAGCCGAGGCGTGCAAGTGCTCGTGGAGAGATATGGACGGTCAGCGAGGCCTACTGTGTGAAGGAGGTGCGCTGGAGATGGGATCCGGCCAAATGGCGGAGCTGTTGGTCGGAGTAGTGCGTAAAGCGTCGTCGGAATGTGCAGATGGGATAGCGAGGACGGGAGCTTCGACGCGAAGCTCGTCGAGGTGGATTGGAGGGAAGAAGGTGGCCGGTGGAGTCGAATAAAATCGGATAAAAGCAATAAAATCAAGAGGAAGATCGGAGGACGAATGGAGGGGGTTACCTGGGGAATGGAGCTCAGATTTGAGCTCCAGGTCTTCGCTCGAGGGATCGGTAGGGTCCCGAGCTCGTGCAGCTTTGCGGTGGAGGCTGCGACACGACGGAACTTGCCGTGGATCTCGCCGGAGTCGAATCCTTGTCTTCGCTCGACAACACACCCAATTGCTGTCACCAATGGATCGCTTGGAGCTCGAGGAACCTCTCTGGAGTGGCGGATCGTGGTGAACGTTGCCGGTGGCGACGTATTTATAAGGTGAAGGTGATGGGTTGGTTGGTGACGAGGCGAGGTTAGTGGTCGTCGTGGGGGTGTTCTGGTGGAAGTGGTGGAGCGTGAGGTAGACGACGAGGGAGAGGGACGAGTGGGTGACGTCGTGGGGGTGTCAGCGGTCGGAGAGGATGGCTGACGTACGTCCAAGAATAGGAAGGGGGCGCCCCTCCCGCAAGGCAAGGGACGTGGGAGAGAGGGGCGCCCGAAGGTAGGAGATGAAGTCTCCACTGTTGGATCTTGTGATCCAACGGTGGGGATCAAGGGGGATCTGGTCGGGTAGGATTAGATCTGAGGCGTTGTGATCGGAGAGCGGTGATCGCACCACGTGTCGAGAGGATGGGCAGGCGGAGGCGAGCGATCGAGATTGTATCACGGGCAAGATCGATCGGATGGGGGGAACGAGTGGGTTGAGCGGCATAGATGAGAGATCCGGGACGCAATCAAAGGGCGCACAGCGCGCCACGTGTCAAGCTATGGGCGCGGCGCTAAGGGATGGTGAAGATGAAGTGCGGGGTAGATCTGATGGCTGGGAAATGGCAGGTACGTGGAAAGGCCTGGACCGTTGGATCTGAAGCGAGATCCAACGGCTGAAGGCGCGGGAGGATGAGGCGATGGGAGGCGGGCCGCGTGGCGCAACCAGAGGGCGCCACGTGGCCTGCTGTGAGTGGATGGAGTAAGAGATACGTGTAGAGAGAAGAGGGAGCCGAATTTGGGAAAACTTAAAACATGAAAGTTGTAGATCTCAATGAGATCTACAAGTTTCATGTTGACCAAAGATGGAGATGAGGTCAAATATGATACATAAATACAAGGATACATAAATATACATATGTAGTATACAAAGTGGCCCAAAAACCCAACTTTCTCACACAAGCTCCAAATTCAATGAAATTAGTCTCATTTTAAAGGTCTTTTAATGTGTAGTATTTTAAGAGTAAGTAGACCTAATTCGGAGTTTGCATGAGGGCTTTATGTGTATTTAGTGTACAAGGGTTCTCAGGCTATATTGGCTATTTTACAGAGGGGATTTTTGACCCTTTTCCCTATATTATTAACTAAGGAGTATAGATTATAGAGAAGATGTTATTTTGGTGAAGTGGTATTTTACAGGGGATTTTTGGCTTCTTATTTAAATGCAAATGAGCTGCTAAACTGCATGAGTTATGAATATATGCATGAATGCTATTTATGCAATATAAGGGGAAATATGCCTCTATTTTCTCGGGAACAAGGCTCTATTTTTGACTTTTGGAGTGATGAATCACAGATTCATCAACCCCCTATACTTAAACCTTGCTCGTCCCCGAGCAACTAAATGAAATGCAAGAGTGAAATGAGATTGGGTTCCATACCAAGGTTATGAACAAAAGTTAAACATAGAGCATGCCTCGACCTTTGGATTAATCATGTGTCGGAACCTTATTGGGATATGAGTTTAAGACTTAACAGACTTCAAGTTCCACAAGTCTTCTATTCAAGACTCCTCAACTCACCTAATCAGAACAAGTCTACATACACAAACTCTAATGACCATGAATCTTTTCATGCAGTGTAAGTGATAAATGACTCCCCACCTCAGAAGTAACAAAGAAACAACCTCCCCCAACCTGGTAACTCTAATGCCTCGGTCTAGCAACTCTTTCCTCGAGAAGCGGGGTATTCCCTTCTAAGTTCAAGTTCAACCGGCTCAAGAAGAGGGGGAAGAAGTATAGACTTTTGGAAGCTCAGCCAGTGTAGCTAAGTCTCCCGCTGCAAGCTTCATGAGATGTAACATGGTGACCATAAGCTTTTGCTACATATACTCCGGTGGGGTTATTAAATTTTCAATCCGACCCACCACTTTTTTGGAGTTCTTTTTGGCTTTTTTTTTCAACATGCCTTTGTACAACATATATACATGGTGCAGCATAGATACAAGAAATTTCCTCTTGAGCCAGTAGACTATCCCTCTTTTGAAGCTTTATTGCAACCCACTGCTTCTGTCTTTATCCTTCATCACCACTAGTCCAAGTTGAGACGCACTTCCTTCACTAGAAGAAGAAGAGAGGTTCCGCCTAGAAGTACTACCCTCATATGCTACCCCAAGCTAAAGGAAACTGCCTCCTTATCACCTCATCCGTAGAGAGCCATGTGTAAAGTGCTGGTGCACATCAAGCCATTGTCTCTAAGAGTCATGTGTGTGTTGTTAAGTGCTCTACTCAGGCTTGTCAAGATGACATATGAACATAGACTTGCAGACTTAAAGAATTAAGTCACCTGACCTGAAAAATCTTAACTCCAGTTCCTATAAGGTTCCTCTGAAATTAGGTGGATTAAGGTCAAATTATTTCCATCCTCAATATCTGCTCATAATTTGGTCCAGAACCCACTAGCTTTTCACTTTGTGTATGCAAAGTATGCAGATGAGATGTCATGCTATGAAAATGCAAAACTCCTTTTCTTTTTCTTGGATGCAGATATGATATGCATGAGTAAATAAGAAGCCTCTATATATTATATATATATATATATTTTCGATTTTTACCCACCCGTAATTATTGTAAGATATATACAAAAATACGCGAAAGTATGAGCTATGGGTAAAGTATATATGTAATATATACACGCCCCCCTATACTTAGCGTGTGCTATGTCCTCAGAGCACGAAGAGCGAGGAAAAAGACATAGCTCGTGCTAAGCGTGGGAGAGCCAAAAAGTATAGAAGTCGTCTCGCCCCCCTATACTTAGGCTATGGCAGCCTAAGTATAGAAGAAGATCAGAAATGGGGCGGACGAGGAAAAGATGTGAAATGGATGAGTATTAATACGAGCATCGGTCCCCCCTATACTTAGGCTCCGGTCAGTCTAAGTATAGGACAAGAGTGAGTATGAGAACCGATGTGATCTGTAGGATGTACAATGAATGGATGCGGGTCACTCTCCCCCCTATACTTAGGATTTGATTATCCTAATTATAGTCTTAAAATGAAATGAGATGAGTCGGGGCGAGTGATTCGAATCTCTGGGGAGGGAGGGAGAAAAAGTATATACAAGAAAGAGTGAGAATATACAAGGATTAAGAAGGTTTGTGACGAACCTTCTTGCGGACGCTAGGAGGTGGATAATATACATATGTGTCGCTGTCGGAATCGTCCTCAGATGAATAATAGTGAGGTGTAGGGATCGTCCAACGAGGGTCGACACACGACTGCTTGCTTAGATAAGGCTTGAGAACAGCCGAACTGAGCTCACTCATATAAATTACCTTGTCCGGGCCAGATGAGGACTCCTCAGAAAATTCCTTCTCCGGTGTGTTGAAGGAAACTTTCTTAGTCGGTTTTCTAGAACCTGAATCATTGAGAGGGAGATGATAGAGACGCGCCTTGAGAGGTTCGGGGGAACATCTTGAGGAATCAATTCTCGACTTCCTCTCACTAGATAGCCGACTAGAGGAGGGAGCAACCGTGTTTTTATGTGGAGTCAATTTAATCTTGGTTGTTTCCTTTGAAGGTCCGGCACGTAGCGTGGTGCTGACCACGGGTTCCTCATCAGACGAGTCACCATATAGATTATAATATTCCTGAAGGGTCAGCACACGGCTCGGGAAAGTGCTAATGGTCTCAGTTGGCTTGGCATTATTGGGCTCTTGTGTCGGATCATCAAAATGGTCAAAGCAATCAACAAAGGTCATGTCCGTCTTAATGATAGCTTCTGATCTTGAGTCCTCCTTAGAAGCTGTCCTGGTGGTAGTGCAAGCAGTTGATGAAGTGGAGGTGTGGGGAGTCTCAGAACCAATGATCATCCGGGCAGTCGGTCTCTCCGGTGTAGCAGAGAGGTGGGACTCATCTACCTCTCGATGGTCACGACTGTCAGCGGATGTGCGGGTTACCTTAGAGTAAAGTGTATCAAAGAATGGGTGAGGTCGGAGTGCTCCTAATGCTGAGAAATCGATCTCCCGAGTCTCACAATCTATAGACGCTTTAGCTGAGGCTAAGAACGGCTTCCCGAGAATAATCGGAGACTGGGTAAACTCTCCTCGGTGCTCGATGTCAATGATCGTGAAGTCCACCTGAAGTAGAGTACCATGGAAAGTAACGATGACTGAAATGTTTCCTCTAGACCGTTTGATGGATCGATCAGCCAACTGAACGATCTCTCTTGACTTTCTGATTGGCCTGAGTTTGAGTTTGTCAAACACAGAGGTCGGGAGGATATTTATTGGAGAGTCATCATCGATTCTTGCATGGGTAAAGATGGTGTCTTTGATTTCACATTCAACTCGGGGCAACCGCTTCACTCTGCGGCTCTTGGTTTTTCTCCCCATCACCAAGGAGGTGGCCATAGACACTATGTGTCTTTCAGTCCTTGTTCTCTTCTTACCCGACCTCTTGGGCATCAATTTACTCTTTACAAATCTCTTGAGGTCGGGGAAGTGATCTATGGCCTTTATTAAGGGAAGTTTAAAGATCAATTCATCATCAAGTGCTTCCCTTAGGGTGGAATCCAATTTTTTTAAATCATTTTCATTTTCAATTTTTATGTGAATTTTTGGTTTTTCAATTTTTTTGGTGTTTTTGATGGGTGAATGATCAGACTCTTGATTGGAGGGCAAGTGGTTAGTAGAAGAGGGAGATAGAATGGACTCCAGCTGTACAGACGGTGTGGGTTCCCTGATGTTTGCTTTGTTTTCAACCTCAAAACTACTCATGTCTTTTCTCACTTTTATACCCAGGCTGGCAGAAATTGATTGTAATATTCCCATGACATCTCTCAACTCGTTACCAAATGATTCATTTTTCTTAATAAGTCTAGAGATGTCATCCTCCACAAAATTCTCATGACAAATCATGGGAGAGTTCTGCTCAAGTGGAGGATACTGTTGAGATATTGGGGTCTCATACTCAACATACCTTGACTCTGGCATGTAATGCTGGGTTGAGTATGGACTATCCAAATGGCAAATATCGGTCGGAGCCTCATATGACGGAGTCAATGAAACAGGGACTGATAAGTCTAGGTCATGAGTCCAATCTTGTGAATGTATATGCTCTCCAAATGAAGGTTGGTTAATGGAGGCTTGAGCACTAAAGTCAATCAAGTCTGGGAAATCATGATGTTCAGGCCTCTCCATTCAGCTTGTTCGATCGACCGTGTTATGCCCTAAGTTCAAGTCGGGATGTGTATATATGAGTTGGAGTGTGGTCCCTACTTGGGGTGAAGTATGTGGGGGCATATAATTTTGCCAATCATCTGTCTCAGTAGTGGCTTGCTCTTCATTCGAGTCTTTGATTCCTGCAACCTCTCGGGAGTAAGGACAGTCAGCCCAAGGTGGAAGTGGATCCGTGGTGCTAGAATATGGAGTAGGTGAGAAATGCGAAGAAGTGGAGAAGTCAGTCGAAGTTCTGACTTCATAATCGGATTGAGGTGGAGCTGACCATGGGTAAGGGTCTCCCGTGGGCGGCGGAGGATACATGGAAGAATGAGAAGGTGAAGATGATCGGTATATGATCGATGAGGAATGACTAGAGGTCTCAGGGAATGGGGACCAATATCCCGACATCTTGAAGAGAAGATAATGAATGTAAGTAGAGCGAGGTAGAAAATGCGCAATTACGCAGGATAACACACACGGACAGACACGAAGACAAACGCAAGAGCAAACCCTGAATTCACACTCAACACGGTGAAGGACCCGAAACCGAGTCCAATTAATCTTGTTAATTTTAAGTGTGATTTTTCAAGCAAGATAACAAGGATTTACGCGGCCTATAGGGAAGTCGGCTCAGAGCCAGATGCGTCTTCCCTGTTTAACCTGTCGCCTAAGATACCGCCGATCCCCCCTTTCTTCGCTCCTATCCGGAGTTGGGGACTCAAAGACGTGCCCCTATCTACCTGCAAGCAGGCGGAGGCTGACAAAGCTAGGCCTTGTCGCAGAGTACCGCTGGTTCGCCCCTATCTACCCGCGAAGGCGGAGGCTACTTGGTACTTGTCAATGAGTTTAAAAGTATCCCACTCGTGATATTTGCTAAGATCAGTTGGCTCGTGATATGGAAGGCGGGGATTCGGGCTCTGCCTTAAGGTGTTCACACACACTCAAGTACCCTCACTCAGCCTGAAAACAAGGTCGGGGTTACTCTCCCGCAAACAAGGGTTAATTTTAGTCAATTTTTTTGGTCCAATTCAATTAGCAGTCCCGATTTTAAAGATTAGTTGTCACTGATATTAATCCACACAAGCACTCACGTCTACCGTCCAGTCCCAATTCCTTTATCCTAGGTTAGAAAACCGAGAGAGAGAATCGGAAAAAGCCAATGCAATCGAAAAACGATGATGAATGCTTGAGTAAGAAGACTTACAGTGCCTCCAGCTCTCTACAATGCAGGATGCAAGACTGAATTGAAATTTTACACTAAATGAATGCAGACGATGAAAAGCCGCTCCAAGACAGGCAGTTCTATTAGCGTGAAGAACAGTTTAATTTTGACTAAGTACTGCGGTCTAGGTGCGTCTTTTTAAGTGTATTGTGTGGTCCTATTGATTACGAGCACAAACAAGTCCTAGAGTGGCTCGAGGAGCCGCTAGTGCAAGCTAAGTTACAATTCACCCACACAGCACACGGGACACAGTTTCACTATCTTTACACACGCGAGATCCCAAACGGGAACCGCTAGAAATGATGCGAAAGAAAGATAAAATAAAATGTAATTACAAAGCCTCTCTTTCACTCAAAAATTCAAATGCTAAGTCCTCGAAGCGTCGCTGACTCCTCGCGGTCCTCGCACACAAAAAATAATTGGAGGTTAGAGAGTTACACAATAATGCAAAAATAAATGGGAGAAAATAATTACATGAAAACCGGGGGTCAGACTACCCGGGGAAGGAAAATCAAACACTCAAAAATTTGCTAAAAATTAACCTAAGCCGTGCCTCCCCGGCAACGGCGCCATTTTGACGACCCACCCGCACCCTTTGTTAATTCGGTCAAATTAATGTCCAAATTAATTTAATGTGATTCGTTGCAGTCGGATACGGGGGGTTAATCAAAAAACCACTTATGGATTAATATGAAGTTAATTTTAAGCGGCAATTTTTTTACTTGGTGGAAGTCCAAGATCGATCTCAGGGAGGCATCTGTCTCCTTAGGTGAATTTAAGCAAGGATCCAAGTGTGTGATTTTCAAGGAGTAATTTTTTTTCTTTTTAATTTTTTTATGCAGACTTATGTAGACAATGCAGGCCAATTTAGTGTTCAATTTAATTATGATATCAAATGAAGTCCAAAAATTATGAAAATTGGCCAGATGGTTAATGATGATGAAAATGACCTACACTAATTTTTTTGGAATTTTTTCGACACTAAATAAATTTACTGTGAATAAAATGAACAGACAGGGTGATTTTCAGTATTTAATTTTTAATAAATATCAAACCACAATTTTTCCAAGAACTAAAATGATCCCAGGTGGCTCTAGTGAGAAGGGACCTAGGAAAATTAACAGAACTTAATTTCACTGTGAAATGAATTAATTAAAATTAATCTAAGAAAATCACTGAACAATTTATTTAGGCCTCGATATGCATGAAAATGCTATGAAATTTTTATGGTATGTTAAAAATGATGTCCTTAACCTACTGTGAATTTTTGATGAATTTTGGAAGCACAAAGAATTAACTATAAATTAAAAGGTTTCACTGAGCAAAATATGTCAACAATTCACCAATTAATTCATTAATAATTCAAATGAACCTACAAAAATATGACACGTGGACCAATAGACAGAGGACAAAATTTCCAACAAAATGCAATTTTTAGAATTTCAAAATGATGACAAATGCACTCTAGGGATGCGTGCAAACACAGGGGTGTAAATGCAATACTGGAAATTAAAATTTCAATAAACAAATATGCTGATAGGGACTAAAATGCAATTACCGATAATATGGTGGACTCTTATGCAAATTCTCCACAGGGCACGTGCTCCTCACGTGGGGTCCGCTTCACAGGGACTTCTTTGCAATTTTGGAAACCTCCAGGGGCTTCTGTGCAAATTGCCCAGGCCGCACGTGCTCCTCACGTGGGCGTCCTAGGCTTGGAGCGAGGCTCGGGCTCCCAGGAGGTTCGGACTGCGGCTCGGTGTAGCCTCGGGTCGCCCGAGCCTAGGCTTGGAGGCCGAGGCTCGGACTCGTCGACGTGGCGTGCTGCGGGCCCTTGGATCAAGGTCGATCCAAGGGATGGCGATGAAGACGCGTGGCAACTGGAGGGCCCGTCAGATCTGAGGTGCGATCAACGGTTGAGGACGGACGCGGTGAGGGGACACGTGGCGAAGTGAGGGCCCTTCGATCGGTTGATCGAACGGCAGCTGCTGCTTCTTCCTCGACGGCCCTCCACCTCCTGCGGAGGAGAAGGCGGGGCTCCGGCGTGGCTGACTCTGCTCCGCCTCGGTCTCTAGGCGTCGATGAAGTTCTTCGCAGGTTCTCGAGTAGCTCGGAAGATGCGGGAGCGTACGGCGAAGCCTCCGGTGGCCTCAGGATCGTTGGAGATGTGCTGACGCTCGATGGCGACAAAGCTCGAAGGAAGCTCCAGTGAGGCTCCGGCCAATGAAGAAATGTGGACCTGCAAGGGGTTAGAATAGATAGCCGAGGCGTGCAAGTGCTCGTGGAGAGATATGGACGGTCGGCGAGGCCTACTGTGTGAAGGAGGTGCGCTGGAGATGGGCTCCGGCCAAATGGCGGAGCTGTTGGTCGGAGTAGTGCGTAAAGCGTCGTCGGAATGTGCAGATGGGATAGCGAGGACGGGAGCTTCGACGCGAAGCTCGTCGAGGTGGATTGGAGGGAAGAAGGTGGCCGGTGGAGTCGAATAAAATCGGATAAAAGCAATAAAATCAAGAGGAAGATCAGAGGACGAATGGAGGGGGTTACCTGGGGAATGGAGCTCAGATTTGAGCTCCAGGTCTTCGCTCGAGGGATCGGTAGGGTCCCGAGCTCGTGCTGCTTCGCGGTGGAGGCTGCGACACGGCGGAACTTGCCGTGGATCTCGCCGAAGTTGAATCCTTGTCTTCGCTCGACAACACACCCAATTGCTGTCACCAATGGATCGCTTGGAGCTCGAGGAACCTCTCTGGAGTGGCGGATCGTGGTGAACGTTGCCGGTGGCGACGTATTTATAAGGTGAAGGTGATGGGTTGGTTGGTGACGAGGCGAGGTTGGTGGTCGTCATGGGGGTGTTCTGGTGGAAGTGGTGGAGCGTGAGGTAGACGGCGAGGGAGAGGGACGAGTGGGTGACGTCGTGGGGGTGTCAGCGGTCGGAGAGGATGGCTAACGTGCGTCCAAGAATAGGAAGGGGGCGCCCCTCCCGCAAGGCAAGGGACGTGGGAGAGAGGGGCGCCCGGAGGTAGGAGACGAAGTCTCCACCGTTGGATCTTGTGATCCAACGGTGGGGATCAAGGGGGATCCGGTCGGGTAGGATTAGATCTGAGGCGTTGTGATCGGAGAGTGGTGATCGCACCACGTGTCGAGAGGATGGGCAGGCGGAGGCGAGCGGTCGAGATTGTATCACGGGAAAGATCGATCGGCTGGGGGGAACGAGTGGGTTGAGCGGCATAGATGAGAGATCCGGGGCGCAATCAAAGGGCGCACAGCGCGCCACGTGTCAAGCTATGGGCGCGGCTCTAAGGGATGGTGAAGATGAAGTGCGGGGCAGATCTGATGGCTGGGAGATGGCAGGTACGTAGAAAGGCCTGGACCGTTGGATCTGAAGCGAGATCCAACGGCTGAAGGCGCGGGCGGATGAGGCGATGGGAGGCGGGCCGCGTGGCGCAACCAGAGGGCGCCACGTGGCCTGCTGTGAGTGGATGGAGTAAGAGATACGTGTAGAGAGAAGAGGGAGCCGAATTTGGGAAAACTCAAAACATGAAAGTTGTAGATCTCAATGAGATCTACAAGTTTCATGTTGACCAAAGATGGAGATGAGGTCAAATATGATACATAAATACAAGGATACATAAATATACATATGTAGTATACAAAGTGGCCCAAAAACCCAACTTTCTCACACAAGCTCCAAATTCAATGAAATTAGTCTCATTTTAAAGGTCTTTTAATGTGTAGTATTCTAAGAGTAAGTAGACCTAATTCGGAGTTTGCATGAGGGCTTTATGTGTATTTAGTGTACAAGGGTTATCAGGCTATATTGGCTATTTTACAGAGGGGATTTTTGACCTTTTTCCCTATATTATTAACTAAGGAGTATAGATTATAGAGAAGATGTTATTTTGGTGAAGAGGTATTTTACAGGGGATTTTTGGCTTCTTATTTAAATGCAAATGAGCTGCTAAACTGCATGAGTTATGAATATATGCATGAATGCTATTTATGCAATATAAGGGGAAATATGCCTCTATTTTCTCGGGAACAAGGCTCTATTTTTGACTTTTGGAGTGATGAATCACAGATTCATCACCTGGTATAGCGACCAGGGTCGAACTCAAGGAGCACGGGTTGGCCTCTCGGCCTACGAAGTAGTCAACAAAGATATAAAATAGAAGGAGAAAATATTTTTGGTGGTTTTTGAATATTTTATATTTTTTTGGATTTTTAATGAATTAAGAAAATCAGAAAAACAAAGAAACACACACTTCAACAATTTATTTAAAGCAATCAAAATCAATCAAAAATTCAAACAAAAATATTTTTATGTGTTTTATATTTTTTAGTGTTTTTGATGAATTTTTGAGAATTTTCTGGTGTTTATTTAATTTTCTAAAAATCAAACAGTAGCTGAAATCAAAGGTAATGTCCAGCCGAGCTAAAAGGGCCTAGATAAAATATCTAAAGCCCCCAAATTACCTGGGAGGTAATTTTCCTGTAAAGAGAATAAAACTTGGAAAATTTAGGCACCTATTTTATTGTTTTTGGGTTTTTGGTTTAATTATTAGAATTTTTATAAGTTTTTAGGTGTTTTCAATTTTTAGTGGTTTTTAGTAATGAAAAATAGCCAAAATTGGCTAGAAAATCAAACACAACAAAATGGACAGTAGACAAATTTTTTGTAATTTTTGGACACTATTTAATATTTTTTTGTGATTTTTAATGTCAAACAGTAGCAAAAATAGATGTTTTTGATTTTCTAAAAATATCAAACAGTGATGAAAATGTCTCCAAAATTTATAGACAATTTTACATCATGGCAGGAGCCATGTGTCAAATTTTCATCAAATTTGGAGGTGATATGCTATTTTATTCAAAAATAAAGAAGGGGCACTGTGCACAGGGACCAAAGTGCAAATATCCAAGAGTCTGGGGGGTCTGGTGCAATTAACCCAGCAAAACACGTGCGATGCGCGTGTCTGGGGCACTCAGGGACCCAAATGTAAGAAAAATAAGTTCCGAACGCTTATTGGTAACAGGTACCAAAAGTCCAGGGGCTTATCTGCAAAATACCGAAAAATAAACGCACATGCTCAAATACACCACGCACACGGGTATAAATGCAAATAAGTGAAAGCTTTCATTCAACTAAGAACAACCAGAACTACAAGGGCATGAAATGTAAAATACCCAGAGAATCACGTGTCGAAGCACGTGTCACATCACATACAGGGGCATATTAGCGAATAAAAGCAAGTACCAGGGTCTCTATGCAAATATCCCAAAAACTTAACAACTAAACTCAATATTTACAGGACTAAAGTGAAATAAAAGAAGCAAGGGGGCCTAAGGGTAAATTACCCTTTATTATACGGAGCAGCTGGATGGACGCCACGTGTCTGATCGAGTGGTCAAGGGCGACTGGGGGTCCAACGCTGCTCTCCTCGGGATGATCCAACGGCTGGGGCTAGTCCACGTGGTGCATCGGACGGTGTCAGGCACGGATGGCTAACCCTCGAGCCTCGGATGGTCCAGATCTCTCCTTCTCCTGATCGAACGATGACGGCTGCTCCAACACGGACGGTTCAGATGAACCTGGAGCGAGAGGGACGATCGGACGGCTTCTGAAGGTCGTGGAAGAACCGGTGGCCGGCGAACTTCGCCGGCCTCGTGAGTGCGCTCCTGACCTCCTCTGCTGCGCCTGAGGATCGGAGAAGGTCCGGCGTGATGGTGCGCAGCTACTGATACCCTCCGATGGCCCAGCCGAGCTCTGGGGAGCTCCGGCGAGGGCGGCGGAGGCGAGGCTCCAGGTCTGAATAACCCAAGCCCTCAGATGGGCTTGGTAGCATCTGCAAAGATCACCAAGAGACTCTCGGGTCGAGGGCAAACTGCCTCGACCCGGTTAGGCGGAGCGACGGTGAGCTGTGGGTCGAAATGGCAAGCTCCGACGAAGGGGGTAGACGAAGGAGCTCGGCTCCCAGCTCCTGTGCGAGCTGGGTTGGATGGAGGGGTGAAGAAGGTGCGTCGGAGGGAGGCGGAGGCGATGGTCGATTCCGATGATCGAACGGAGTGATGGGATGGTCGGAATCAGCTAGAGACGGCGGCGGTACGAATTGGGCGTAAATGGAAATCCGGGAAAGATAAGGACCTACAAGGTTACCTGGGTGGACGAAGAGACTGAGGAGGAGCTGGGGAAGCTCCTGGTCGTTGCCTCGAGGAGCATCTCCCTCCGAGGCTCGGTGCTCACGTTGGTGGCGGAGCAGCGGCGGCGTAGCTCGCCGGATCGATGGATTCTCTTCCTCCCCTCGCTTCAACAGGCTCGGACGCGAGCTGTCACTCTCACGCACTCTCTGGAGCTCACAGGTGAAGGATTCGAATGGCCAAGGATAGGGAAATGAGGTGGCGGAGCTCGAGCTAAATATGGGCGAGGATCCGGGAAGACGAGGTCGGGTAGGGCGTGGAAGCGCGCGGATCCCGAGGATGACGCTCCGGTGAGGGTGTCGGATGTGGCAAGATCAAAACGGACCCGGGGTTTGAGTGAATGTGATTCGGGTTTAAGTGCTAAAAATCCGAGAAGCGGGCTTACCCGCTAAGAACCGTGCAAAGTGGTCCTGGGGGTGGGGGGGTAGTTGACCGGGCGGTCAACATCCCCAGGACCCAATAGAAACAGGCCACGTGGCTGGATATTGAAGTAAAAATTAAGGGTAGCTAGGGGCCGAGTTAGCAAAAACTCAAAACACAAAATATTTTTCTTTTATTTTTTTCTATTTTTTAGTGATTTTTAATAATTTTTTCGAAATAAAAATAAGGTATGTACACTATATGTACTATGTGGGTATATGTACACTATTAGGGTTTTTAATTTTTGATTTTTAATTATTATTTTTATGCAATTTTATTCCTATTTTATATTTTATTTATCTTCATTATAAAATAAGGAATAAAAAGATATTTTTATTTTATTTTTATTATTTATATACATAGGTAAAATAAATACATATATACACTTATATACATGGTATATGTACAATCTATTTTTGTGTTTTTAATTTTTGCTATTTTTATTTGATTTTTGTTTTGATTGTTTTTATTTTATTTATTTACACTCTCTAATATAGAATATTTACAAAAATTATAAAAATTAATTTTATTTATTTACAAGGTTAAATAAATGTAGAAGAGTGGTTCATATACAAGATGAAAGTGGTGTTTTTGTTCTTTTTGATTTTTATCTTTTTGTTTTGTTTTTATACTTATATATAGACGCATATTTACAAGCCTATTTTGGTGAGGAAAATATTTTTATTTTATTTACATAAATATTTACACACATGAGCCCCTATCTCCCTCTACTTTGGCTTTTATGCGGTCAGGCCCATGCTGAGCCCTCCCTTGGGTTAGGTTGCTCAATATTTATTCTAAATATTTCCCTCTTTTTCTTTTTAATCTTTATTCTTTTATTTTTGCACAAAAACATGCTAATTATAGGTTTTTACACAATGCATGCTTTTGGTAATTATTTGTATTTACACATATCTACATGCATTTGCAAAGGTTTTTGTAGCTAAAATATAAGAATAAAGAGTGATGAATGGGTATTCATCACCCCCCTATACTTAACTTTTGCTAGTCCCTTAGCAAACACTTATTTGAAAAAGAAGTGAAAAAGAAAGAAAGAAAAAAAAAAGAGGGGAATGTACATGGATCAATGTTGAATATTAAACTTTCCTTCATTAAATTGAATTATGGAGCTCGATCCGATCTTTGGATTATTAATGTTTCGAAACCTTATTTAGACTTAAGCTTAAAACTCAACAGCCTCTAAGTTCCACCAATCTATGGACAAGACTCCTCAATAAACCAGATCAGAACAAGTCTACATACACAAACTCTAATGACTATGAATCTTTCCATGCAGTGTAAGTGATATGTAGCTCCTCACCTCAGAAGTAACAAAGAAACAACCTTCCTCAACCTAATAACTCTAATGCCTCGGTCTAGCAACTCTTTCCTCGAGAAGCGGGGTATTCCCTTCTAAGTTCAAGTGCAACCGGCTCAAGAAGAGGGGGAAGAAGTATAGACTTTTGGAAGCTCAGCCAGTGTAGCTAAGTCTCCCGCTGCAAGCTTCATGAGATGTAACATGGATACCATAAGCTTTTGCTTTATTTGACTGTATACACTCCGGTGGGGTTATTAAATTTTCAATCCGACCCACCACTTTTTTGGAGCTCTTTTTGCATTTTGCATTTTTTTTCAAGTGCTTCTATACAACATATCTACATGGTGCAACATATATACAAGAAATTTTCCTCTTGAGCCAGTAGACTATCCCTCTTTTGAAGCTTTATTGCAACCCACAGCTTCTGTCTTTAGCCTTCATCACCACTAGACCAAGTTGAGACACACTTCCTTCACTAGAAGAAGAAGAGAGGTTTCGCCTAGAAGTACTACCCTCATATGCTACTCCAAGCCAAAGGAAACTGCCTCCTCACCACCTCATCCGTGGAGAGCCATGTGTAAAGTGCTGGTGCAAGTCAAGCCATTGTCTCTAAGAGTCATGCGTGTGTTGTTAAGTGCTCTACTTAGGCTCATCAAGATGACATATGCTCATAGCCTAGTGGACTCAAAGAATTAAGTCCTTATGGACCTGAAAAGCCTTAACCCTAAGCCCTATAAGGTTCCTCTTAGAATTAGGTGGATTAAGATCTTATTCAAGCTCCATTTCTCAATTTAATTCCAGGCTTAGTTCAAATGTCAACTCTCATCCAGGAAAAACTATATACATATATATACAAAGATGCTATTTACAAATATTTACAATCGTGCAAAATTTTTGAAAAATGTTTTGAAATCATGAATGGATGGATGCATGAAGTGCAAGTTCTGCAAAAGTATTTACAAACATTTACACAAGATCTTTGCAAACTTTTGATTTTCAAAACATTTTTGAAAAATTTTGTACTATATACATAATTTTGATACAAAAATATTTACACAAGCTTTACACAAAAGATTTTTGAAATCATTTTTACAAAAATACTTTTTACACTAGCTATGTATGTGCAATAAAAGAATGATTATGTACAGGAAAAATTTTATTTTTTTTGTGATTTTTAAGGTTTTTAGCCAATTTATTTATTAACACACTCACACAAAGTACGAGTTATGGCTAAAGTATATATGAAATATATACACACCCCCCTATACTTAGCTCGAACGATGTCCTCAGAGTGATCAAGAGCGATGAAGAAGACATAACTCGTGCTTAGTAAAAGGTAAGTGAAAAGGAATGGCTAAGTACAGAAACGAATAAATGAATAGAATAAGAGGAACACGGTGGTTTCCCCCTATACTTAGGATTAACTAATCCTATATAGCAAGCTGTACATGAAGGGAAATCCGAGTGGAGAATGTACAGGGTCTACCCCCCCTATACTTAGGGTAAAATATCCCTAAGTATAGGCAGCAAAATAGGAGCAGAAAGAATGAAAAGTATACCCGCAAGTCCTACATCCCCCCTATACTTAGGGTAAAGTACACCCTAAGTATAGCATAATAATAAGATGAGAAAAGGGATGTGGGACTAAAGAATAGAATGATATGGACAACTGGATCTATACAAGTCGGAATAACAATGATAATCAGGCGTGAGATGTAAAAGATGTGAGTCAAGAGACCACATCTCATGCAAAATGAATCGGGGCAACAACAACGACCCACGGCTCATGATCTAGAAATGGCTTGAGCCGCTGGCCGTTCACTCGAAAGGTACTCTCAGAAGACAACTCGGATATATCAGTGCTACCGTTGTCGTGTACCTTTCTGACCAAATAGGGTACCTTCCATTTGCTCTGCAGCTTCCCTGGAAACAAACGAAGCCTCGCATCAAACAGCCATACTCTCTGACCAATCTCAAAATGCTTGTGGCTGATATGAGAATCATGCCACTCCTTCACTCTCTCCTTATACTGTAGGCTGTTTGAGAAAGCTGTATCTCTAAGCTCCTCCAGAGCAGCTAACTCTGCCCTCCTCTGGTCTCCTCCACCATCTGGATCCATAAGAATATCTGTAACTGCCCAAAGTGACTTGTGCCTCAGCTCAACAGGTAAATGGCACGGCTTGCCATATACGAGGCGAAAGGGAGATGTGCCCAATGGTGTCTTGAAAGAAGTCCTATATGCCCACAAGACCGAGTCCAAAAGCTGTGACCAGTCTTTTCGGTCAGGGCGGACGACTTTCTGCAAAATAGTCTTGATCTCCCTGTTCGAGACCTCAGCTAGACCATTCGTCTGTGGATGGTAAGGTGTGGCAACACGATGGTCTATACTGAACTCGCTAGCAAGGGCCTTTACCTGATCATTGATGAAATGAGACCCCCATCAGAAATCAGAACTCGTGGAACCCCAAACCGCGTGATGATGTGCTTCCTCAAAAATCTGCAAACTGTCCTCGCATCAGCGGCTCGGGCGGGGATGGCCTCAACCCAACGACTAACATAATCAACGGCCAACAGAATGTACTCAAATCCCTGACTCTTAGGGAATGGACCCATGAAATCGATGCCCCATGCGTCAAAAACCTCACAGAAATGAATGGGCTGCATCGGCATCATATCACGCTGTCCACAAGTGCCCATCCTCTGACAGTCAGTACACCTCTTCACGAACTCATTAGAGTCCTTGAAGAGGGTAGGCCACCACAAGCTGGATTGGAGCACTTTCTGTGCCGTTCTCCTCCCAGAATGATGTCCTCCTGCCTCAAGTTGTGGCAGTAAGTGAGGACGCTATGGTGTTCCTCCTGAGGAATGCACCGACGCCAGACGCTATCCCCTCCTTCGTGGTAAAGGATGGGATCCTCCCAGTGGTAGGACTTGGCCTTCGCAAGGAAGGTCTCAAGCCTCTGCCTGGGCCAATCTTGTGGGACTTTCCCAGCAACGAGAAAGTTCACAATATCGGCATACCACGGGAGTGAGGCGATAGCAAGGATCGCCTCATCTGGGAAGGTATCTCGAATGGGATCAATCTGCTCAGACTCCTCAGGATGCTCTAAACGGGAGAGATGATCCGCCACCACATTCTTGACTCCAGGCTTATCCTTGAACTCAATGTCGAACTCCTGGAGTAGAAGGATCCATCTAGTAAGTCTGGCCTTGGCATCCTTCTTTGCCATGAGGTACCTGATGGCGGTGTGATCTGTGTACAAAGTCACTCTAGATCCAATGATATAAGATCGAAACTTATCTAGGGCGAACACTACGGCTAGCATCTCCTTCTCTGTGGTCGTGTAATTCCGCTGGGCGGAATCCAATGTGCGGCTAGCGTAGTGGATAGCAAACGGAACTCCATCCCTCCTCTGTCCCAGCACTGCCCCCACGGCAAAATCGGAGGCGTCCGTCATGAGCTCGAATGGGAGAGACCAATCAGGCGGCTGGAGAACATGAGCCTCAATCACACACTGCTGGAGAGTCGCAAAGGACGAAAGACACTTGTCATCGACGAGGAACTCGATGTCTTTCGTCAAGAGGTCAATCAACGACCGGGCAATCCTGCTGAAATCCTGAATAAATCTCCTATAAAATCCAACGTGCCCCAGGAATGACCGTAGCTGCCTCAAATTGGACGGCGGTGCGAGTTTTCTAATGACATCAACCTTGGCCGGATCAACCTCCATGCCCCTGTTGGAGATGATGTGGCCAAGCACCGTCCCTTGAGTCACCATGAAGTGACTCTTCTCCCAAGATAGAACCAAATGGTACTCAATACATCGCTGGAGTACTCGGTCTAGGCAGTCAAGACAGGAGTCGAATCCGTCGCCGTAGACCGAGAAATCGTCCATGAAGACCTCCAAACACTCCCCTATCATGTCCAAAAAGATCGACAACATGCACCTCTGAAAAGTGCAGGGGCATTGCATAGCCCAAATGGCATGCGTCGAAAGGCATATGTACCAAAGGGACAGGTAAAGGTGGTCTTCTCCTGATCCTCAGGAGCGATGGCCACCTGGTTGTAGCCCGAATACCCATCCAGGAAGCAATAATGGCTCTTCCCTGCCATTCTCTCAATAATCTGGTCAATAAAAGGCAGGGGAAATGGTCCTTCTTGGTGGCCTGGTTGAGTCTCCTTTAGTCAACACAGACCCTCCAAGAGGTGGGTACTCGTGTAGCAATCTCCTCTCCCGACTCACTGATCACAGTCGTGATGCCCGTCTTCTTGGGCACCACATGCAAGGGGCTGACTGACGTGCCCGCAAAAGCCGCGTTAAGAAGTTGTCTTAATTGTCTGTGAGTTAAAGTGATTAATGTCGTTCGTTGTAGGCGGCGATCGGAAACAATCAAGAAATAACCACAATGTTTAATCAAATTTAACCTAGTGGTTCTTATGTTTATTTTACTTGGGCAAGTCTCAAGGTCGATCACAAGGAGGCAAAGGAACAACTTAGATTAATGTCTATCCAATTTTGAGTTCGGTTTTCAAGGCGGTCTTTTTTTTGGAAATTTTCAATGCAATAGAGGGTGCAATATGCAAATCCGGCCTATTTTATGGACTAAAATGTGAATTCCGTTCAAATAGTGTCCGAAAACTACGAAACTTGGCCGAGATGTAAAAAATGATGAAATAAGTGCACTGTAATTTTTTTGGAATTTTTGGATGCAATATGAATTTTTTATGGATTTTTAACTGCAAACAGAATGATTTTCAATATAAATATTAAACCTACTTATTTTCAAGAAATAAAATTATCTAAGATCTATCACTAGGTGATGGATCCCAGAAAAATCCTAAACCTCGAAAATGTGGGGTTTAATACCTATTAAAAATCAAACATTGAAATGCACAAAATGATTTTTACAGGGCGAATGATGCATGCAAATGCAAAGATTTTTGGGCACAATGTTAATCAAAGTAATCTCTACGATATTTGATTTTTGGGGAATTTTTAGAACAACGATTAATTAACTATGAATTTCAGAACACAAATTGGGAAAAATATTCCAATTTCCACAAAACAATTATTTATTAATCAACCTTAATTCACAAAAATGTCCACAACATGTCAAAATATAGAGAATTAAAAGATGAACAAAATGCTATTTTTAAATAAATAAAATGATGTGGAGAATAGTTCTAAAATGACTGGAGAACACAGGGGTATATGTGCAATATAATTAAATAAAATCAAAAAAAATAAAAGTGCAGACGGGGGGGGGGGGGGGGGGTTTGCGTAATTACCAAGAAACAGGGGGGTTCCTATGCAAATTCACCAGAGTGGCACGTGCGGACGTGCCTCTGGTTAGTGGTCGAAGGTGCAAATCAGGGAAGCGCTGGGGGGCGGACTGCAAATGAACCACGCAGTCACGTGCAGCGCACGTGACCCGTGGGGATGAAGTCTGCTGACGTTCCCCCGCCCTCACGTGCTGCTCACGTGACGGGGGACTCGGCCTCTGTGCCGGCGGCGAAGGCGGCGATGGAGTCGGGGAAGAAACGCTCGACGACGTTGGCCTGCCTCTGGCCGACACACGGCCAAGAGGGGTCGGAGCTCGGTGATGTAGGAGAGGGCCGATGGAGGCATTGACGGCATGGCTCGAAGGCGGAGGAGTTTTCAGCGGAGGCGTAGCTGTGGAGGAGCTTCCGCGGCGTGGTGTGGAGGCCCGGCTTCTGGAGGGCCGGTCGAGGCGGAGCCCAGGAGGCGAAGGCGGCGACTGTCACCGGAGTAGCGTCGGCAGTCGATGACGATGAAGCGGTTGGCGGAGCTGAAGATGAAGGTGGTGAAGATGAAGTCGGTCGTTGATGTTGGCCGGTGAAGCGTAGAGACGGCGGAGACGTTGGTCGGTGGCTCGACTGAAGGACTAGGCGAGCCGGGCGGAGGCGAGCCGAGCGGAGGAGGCGAGTTGTCGGAGATGAAGAGGTCGAGGCGGCGGAGAGAGATGGAAAGAGAGAGAGAGAGAGATAGAGAGAGAGAGAGAGTACCTAGGGCTCAACGACGGCGCCGGAGCGAAGCAGCGACTTCAGGGGCGTTGCTGCGACGAGAGGCGGAGCCTCTCGGATCACGCCGGCGAGGGGAGAGGGTTGCTCACGGACTGTCACCACCGGAGAGTGGGGTCTCGACGAGGATCGACGGATGGCGTGGACTGGGGGCGTCGGGTTTCTTAAATAGGGTGAAGAAGGTCGTTGGCGACGCGAGATCGGCGGGGGCCGTTGGGAGGTTGGCGGCTGCGGAGAAGTCGGGGGGAAGTAGGTTGGTTGGTTGGCGCGGAGGCGCGCGAGATTGGGGCAGAGAAGTCGGGGGGAGTCGTTGGGGAAGAAGGGTTCCCGGCCGTTCGATCGGCCGAGATCGAACGGCCCAGGAAAGGCCACGTGGCGCTGACGTGGAGGGGGGATGGGGCACGTGCGGAGCACGTGCCTGGAATGGCGCGTGCGACGCACGTGCTCCTTTTTATTTTATTTTTTTTATTTTTTTTATTATTTTTATTTTTTTTATTTTTAACAAAAACGATAAAAATAAATGCGAGAAACAGCTGACACGTGGTGGCCTCAGGGGCTGCCACGTGTCAGCACCAGAAAAATCGAAAGATAAATCGTTTGTAAAATCAAAAAGAAATAGCAAATGACCTCGGATCGAAAAAGTTCCTTCACGAAAAATGCTCGTCTCGACGAGATCTACAACTTTCATGAAGACATCAAAACCGAATTTGGTCAAATGTAAAAAGTGAATTTTTGGGGTATCCCATGTACATAAAATACCTTGATTTTTGGGTTTTGTAATTTTTTTGTCATTTTTAAAACAAGATAAAAATCCGAGAAAATCTGGAAAACTCAAAGATAAATAAAAGGCACCTAATTCTATTTTTTTGGATTTTTATTTATAAAGAAAATATATACATAAAATAAAGGTCAGAAAACCGCGAAAATACAATGTACAAAAGAGGCCCAAAACCCAACTTTCACATACGAGCTCCGATTCACTTGAACATGGTCTTGTTTTGAAGGTAATTGATTGTACATTAGTTCAAAAGTGAGTGGGATCAAATCGGACACTGGATGGGGAAGATATGTGGCTTTTAGTCCGAAAATCCTAAAACTAGGGTTTGGGTTTTTGGTCCACTTAACAGGGTTAGTAATTTTTTTGTATTTTTCATTTATTCTTGTTAGTGATGTGTACACAGTGGAAGTGAGTTTGTGGTATGCGGTGTTAGCATGAAGGAGTTAAAAATAGGGAAAGTTAGGCTATTTACAGGTCATTTTTGGTTTGGATTTTTGGCTTCTTATTTTATGCAGAAATTAATGCTAAAATGCAATTCTTATGCAATCATGCCTGAATGCTAATTATGCGAAATAAATACAGAAATGCAATTGATTTTGAGGGACTTTAGCCTAATTAATGAGATTTAGAGTGATGAATCCGAGATTCATCATCCCCTATACTTAAACCATGCTCGTCCCTGAGCATCAAAAAGACATGCCATGAAGTGAAATGAGACTGGGTTCCATACCAAGACCATGAGCTGAAGGTGAGAATGAAACTAAACTCGACCTTTGGATTAATAATGTGGCAGAACTTCTGTGAGACTTAGAATTTTAAAATCAACAGCCCTCAAATTCTACACATCATTATTACAGTTTCGGCTCAGAAGTCATCTTAGATCAATCCTCTTCCCAAAGTATACCCTAAGAACATTGAATAATCGACTCGTGTGTGTGAAGGGTTTTAGCTCTTCCCATCCAGAATGCCGGACTACCATGCTCCTCTCTTCTCCAATAACTCGTCCTCGGGGAGTCAGGTATTTCCTTCTAAGGTCTGTCGTGCTGTGTTCACAATCGAATTGGGGGAGAAGCTAGAAGAAAGAGAAAAGAACTGGAGGGGGTGGCCAGTGTAGTCACCTCTCCTTGTGAAGATGGCCAGTGTAGCCAAGTCTTCACCAAGATCTGCAGGTTTCTTGAAGCTTGGACCTTTTTGGTCGAATTGTTATTTGGTAAAATGCTTCTTTGTATTTGGAATTTTTGGTGGTTCTGCTTGGATCTTGTTTTGCCCCTACGGATATAGCATCTTTTTATTCCGTACATTTTTTGGGGTCTTAGAAAAAATTGTGCCCAGCCGTCCATCCCTTTTCCGAAGCTTTATTTCAACCCGTACTCCGGTCTTTAGATTTCCACGCTACCAAAAAAGAAACTCACATAGTCTTCCAACATCCCGTCTGGGTTGAGCTAAGTGCATAGTGTGAGAGTGCAAATTAATTCCCTATTCCAGAGTTGTACCCAGAATGAAGAGACCAGTTTTAGACACTAAGAGTCAAACGCTGCACATTGTCATGTGGAACTTAAAGAATTAAGTCAAAAGACCTGTAGCTCTTAAAATCCTATTTCTCGGTGAAGTTCCTCTGAAAATTAGGTGGATTAAGGGCAAGCCCAGACCACTCTCGGTTTCGGCTCATAACTCGATTCAGAACCCAATGACTTTTCACAGATGCAAACGCATGTAATGTTGGATGAAGTGTAGGTGTGTGCAATGCAAATTTTTTTTTGACATTTTATGCAAGGGATTTTTTTATGCAGAAAATGGAATAGAAGCCTTTTTTTGTTTTTTTTTTCAAGTTAGTACCCACCCCGTAAATACATATAGACTTACGCGAAAGTACGAGATATGGGTAAAATATATACAAAGTATATATACAGACCCCCCTATACTTAGCGAGTGCTGTGTCCTCAGAGCACAAAAAGCGTAATGAAGACATAGCTCGTGCTAAGCGTAACGGAGTGTAAAATTCATATACAGTGGGTTAGGAAGTAAAGCGGAAAAGAGGCGGTCATGATATGTGAATGAGGAGAGGATATACAGGTGGATGTCGGTTCCCCCTATACTTAGGCTGTGGACAGCCTAAGTATGGAAGAAGGGTGAAAATGGAGCAATTAGGAGTCAGGAGAAGAATGATATATACAGATGGCATCGGTCCCCCCTATACTTAGGCCTTGGCCTAAGTAAAGGAAGAAGCTGTACAAGGTTGCTGATGTGGTCGGGAGGGAGGGTGGGAATGATCAGATAGATTTTCAATGTCCTCGCTCTGCGTGAAATAGATGACCTCGACTTGAACTGTTTGTTCTTTGGGTGATTCAATGTATGGCTTCAGCATTTGTCCATTTACTGAGAACGGTTGTGCATTCTCTTTGAGTTCGGCAATATCTACGCTTCCATTGGTATGCACATTATGACAATGTAGGGACCCGTCCATTTTGATTTTAGTTTCCCATGAAAAATCTTCAACCGAGCATTAAACAACCACACTTTCTGTCCAGGGACAAAGGTCTTCTCTCGAATGTGTCTATCATGCCATCTCTTGACCTTGTCCTTATAAATCACACTGTTGTCATATGCCCGATTTCGGATTTCAATTAGCTCATTTAGATTTAAGTCTCGACATAGTTTCCCAAGGTGACAACTCCAATTCAACTTTTTGATCGCCTATTCAGATTTGTGGATCAATTCTGCAGGAAGATGACATGGCTTGCCATAGATCATCCTAAAAGGTGAAGTACCGAGTGGAGTCTTATAGGCTGTCCTATAGGCCCATAGAACTTGGTCCAACAGTGTCGACCAATTCTTCCTATCGGGACGAACCAACTTTTGGAGAATGCTCTTCACTTCTCTATTAGAAACCTCTGCCATGCCATTAGATTGTGGATGATACGGGTTGGCTATTCTATGCTCAAATTTGTACTCCTTAACCAAAGATCTCATCTCCCTGTTCACGAAGTGGCTACCTCCATCAGAAATCAATACTTTTGGTATCCCGAACCTCGCAATGATGTTATCTTTGATAAACTTACAGACGACTTTGCTAACTGCGGTTCGGGTTGGAATAGCCTCTACCCATCTTGATAAATAATCTACCGCTAACAAGATGTACTCAAATCCATTACTGTTGGGAAAGGGACCCATAAAATCAATCCCCCATGCATCAAAAACATCACAGAAAATTATTGGTTGCATGGGCATTTCGTCTCTATATCCCATAGTCCCTCCCATTCTTTGACAAATCGGGCATGACCATACAAATTCATTAGCATCCTAAAATAAGGTCCGCCAGTAAAATCCACATTGGAGTACCTTGTGCGCGGTTCCCTTTCCCGAATGGTGTCCTCCAGCCTCGAGAGAGTGACAGTGTGTGAGGACACTCTGATATTCCTCGTGAGGAATACATCTTCTCCAGACATAATCTGGTCCTTCATAGAAAAGGAAAGGATCGTCCCAATGGTATTTTCTCGAATCTGACTTTAATCGATCAATCATTTTTTGGTCCAACCATAGGGAACCTTCTTGGAGACAAGATAGTTCACTATGTCGGAATACCATGGGGTTGAATCAATGACGCAAACCGATTCGTCTGGAAAAGTCTCCTTGATTGGTCCAATATCAGGATGATCGTTTTGCTCGATTCGGGAAAGGTGATCAGCAACAACATTCTTTATTCCAGGTTTATCCTTGATCTCCAAATTAAACTCCTGGATTAACAAGATCCATCTCAAAAGTCGTGCCTTGGCATCCTTCTTATCCATGAGATATCTAATTGCTGTGTGGTCTGTGAAATTGTCACCTTGGAGCCCAATATGTATGATCTGAATTTTTCCAGGGCCTAAACAACCGCGAGCATTTCCTTTTCAGTCACTGTATAGTTTCTCTGTGCAGGGTCCAATACTTTGCTCGTGTAGTGAATCGCATAAGGAATTCCATCTCTTCTTTGTCCGAGTACCACTCCGATAGCAAAATCCGATGCATCGGTCATGATCTCGAAGGGAAGAGACCAGTCGGGAGCTTGTAATATCGGCGATTCACATATTTTCTTTTTCAAGAGCTCGAAGGCCTCTAGACATCTGTGATTTACAATAAACTCGGTGTCTTTTCCTAAGAGCTCAGTCAGTGGGCGGGCGATCTTTGAAAAATCAGGAATAAACCGTCGATAAAATCCAACATGCCCTAAGAACGACCTCACTGACTTGACGTTGGTTGGTGGCTCAAGTTTCTTGATCACATCCACCTTGGCAGGGTCCACCTCCATTCCCTTTTGGAGATGACGTGCCCCAACACGATACCCTCAGTCACCATAAAGTGACTCTTCTCCCAGGAGAGTACCAAATTAACCTCCCTGCATCTCTGAAGGACTCGGTCCAAGTGTGCTAAGCATGTATCAAATGAATCACCATGAACCGAGAAGTCATCCATGAAGACTTCCAGGAAATCACCAACCATTTCAGCAAATACGGCAATCATGCACCGCTGGAATGTGCCTGGGGCGTTGCAAAGCCCGAATGGCATGCGCTTGAATGCATAAGTATCGAAGGGACATGTGAATGTGGTCTTTTCCTGGTCCTCGGGAGCGATAGCTACTTGATTGTAGTCGGAGTACCCATCAAGAAAACAGAAGAATGCTTTCCCTACAAGTCTCTCCAATATTGATCAATGAATGGCAGTGGAAAGTAGTCTTTCTTGGTCGGAGCATTCAGGCGCCGGTAATCGACACAGACGCGCCACGACGTGGGTACTCGGGTCGCGATCTCTACCCCCTCCTCGTTGGTAACCATCTGGATTCCCGACTTCTTCGGGACGACATGAAGGGGGGCTACCCACTTGGAGTCAGAAATGGGGTAAATAAATCCTGCTTTGCACCATTTCTCTATTTCTTTCTTCACTACTTCCCGAAGATTGGGGTTTAATCTTCTCTGAAATTCACGGGAAGGCCTTGCATTATCCTCAACATAAATTTGGTGCGAGCAGAGAGCGGGATTTTATTCCTACGAGATCCGACACAATCCAACCTATGGCTTTTCGATTTCGCTCAAGGACTTCGAGAAGTCTAGACTCCTGATCTAGTGTCAAGGATGAGCTAATGATCACAGGAAATTTCTCTTTGGGCCCATTGAGGAATGCATACTTCAGTGTGGGGGGTAATGGTTTCAACTCAGGTAATTCAGAATCATCAATCAAGTCTGGCTGAATTATCTTTGTATCTGGTTTAGTGTCGGTTGGTGGTGAGTCACTGTGTGAAGTGTTGGCTACCAATTCAGAAGTCAGATGGGTCGGATCGCTAGAGTAGAATGGTAGCTCGGCAAGAGCCGCGTCCGATTCGTCATTGATTTTTCTTGACACATCCGAAAGGCTTTCTGTGTCATTAATGGTGAAGTAGTCTGAGTGTTTTGAGATGTTTGGAAATATCTCGCAAAATGCATTGTGCATTATTTCTTCTTCCGAGGAAGTGCTTTCAGTCTGTATGTCTGGAAGTTGGTCCCATGGCCCAGTGGTTCGGAGGAGATTACATTCAGATGTTTCGGCCTCTTCAGTTGTGGATTCGGAGTCTGGTCTTTGCCACTTGGTCTGCTTCATCTCCAAGTCTACTTCCCCTCCTGGAGATCGGAATTTCATCATGCCAGAACCGTAATCAAATACAGCCTTAGCGGTTCTTAAGAATGGTCTTCCGAGAATGATTTGCGATTCTTTCCAATGGTTCGGGGTTTCCATATCAAGGACAGTGAAGTCCACTTTGTATTCTGTACCCTCAATAATGATGATGACTTTCTTTACTTCTCCCTTAGGTCTTTTGGTGGATTTATCAGCAAATTGGAGTAGAGATGATGATTTCTTGAGAGGGCCTAACTCCAATCTATAGTATAGGGCTAAGGGTAGAAGATTTATGGAAGAACCATTGTCGAGGAGTGTGTGTGTGAACACAATGCTGCCAATGCGACTCTCCACATAATGGGCTCCCAGATCCCTTTTCTTTCTTGGCAGGTGCTGGTTCTTGACACATTTGGTGGTGGCAACTGCCAAGATATGCGTCTCCAACTGCTGCTGATCTCTCAACTGCTGTTGAACGGTCTCTAGAGAGGCAATCATGGTGGAGTTGATCGCTCCCTGGTCCATGACAAAATGCTGCTCTCCTCGTGGACCTCCAGGGTGATCCTCAGAACTGCCGGCCATAACGTCTGCAAAATCAAACGAGCCCAACTCAGGTGCTGTCAAATCTGCTAATCTCTCCTCGGGCTCATGTCGCTCAGGTCCGAAAGAAAGGGGATTTAGGGGGAACAGGGTGGAGTCGTACTCGGGCTCGGAGAGCTGGTCTCGTCTCTCGCGGGCCAACCTAGATGATCGGGTAGACGTGCCCGAAAGCGGTGCAGCCAGAGGTTGCCTAAGAGAGCGTCTACCCATCATCTTGATATGGCGAGTAGTGCGGATGAGATCTGGAGAAACTATGATCAGAATGCAAACCCCCGGTTCACCAACGCAACACGAGCTGAAGACCGTAAAAGCTCGGTCAAATTATCTTTTCAATTTTTATTAGGGGAACACACAAGATATCAGAGCGCTTACGTGACCTGTTAGGATACCCGATGCTACCCCAACCGACTGGCCCGCACGGAAGAGTCGTTAGTCAGCTAGAAATAGCACCGGAGGGCTCTACCTAGGGTGCGGGTCACTCTCTCGCGCATCCAAACCATACAATGAGGGGGTTGCTCTCCCCAAGACGAATTTTTAGGATGAGTGTCTTTTAGGGTCAATAGCTTTATCCAGTCCCAATTTTATGATTTTTCTTTTTAATTTTTTTTTCAAATAGAAAACAAACGCCTAACGAATTTTTCGATTCACCTGGTTATTAAGTCCAAAAACAGGGGGAGAAGACGAAAAAGCTGATGCACGATAAATCAATGATGCATGCAAAGTAAGGAAGGCGTACCTAACTCCAGCACTCTACATGCAATATGATCCGCGCATAAATGTAAAGAGAGGAAATAAACTACCTAAATGGTGCAGGCGGAAAACCGAGTCCCTAAACAGCAGTGCTACTCGAAAGAACGACTAGCCGACCATCAGTCTCCAATCCAAAGGGTCCGATCTAGACCCACCCCTCCTCTTCTCCACAGTTCGAGTTCAGGAGTAGCGCTTGACGGGGTGGGCTCGTGGCGCGTAGGCTCGGAGGTGATGGAGCGGCTATTTTATTATTATTTTTATTATAGGTCCAATTACCGCACTATAGGAACATGCAATTATATTAGGGTGTTTGGATCCTATGAGTTACGTCACAATCAAGCAGAAAGTCCTACGGCTAGGGGCTCGATCAAAAACCGCGTAAACACCGGAAAAGGCAGTAAAAAGAGAAGAAAACAAAACCGCATAAAAAGCCGCGAAAAACTCCTAAGGGTCCCCCGAGCACACCGGTGCTCGGCGAAACAGACCCACTAAGTCAACCACAGTCCAAAGGTCCAGTCTCTGAGTCCCTGTATTATTACAATAATAATCAAAAGTCTAATCTAAACCTCACCCACTCAACTCTCTCGCGCTCTCTTGCGGCTCCGTGCAGAAGGGAACCGCCTCCGAATCCTGCGGTTGCGCCGGCTCCCCGAAAGTCGCCTCCGCGGTCCTCGGGCCCTCGTAAGAAAAAGAGCAAGTTTCACAAACCAAATTATTGTAAAAATATCAAAAATATATATATATATAGATATGTGCAGGAAGCTATACAAAAAGCCGCGCAAAGAAAAAGCTGCGGAAAAGCTCAAAAAGCGACTACTAAGCCGTGCTCCCCGGCAACGGCGCCATTCTGATGGCATGAGAATCCGAGAGACTAAGGTAATCAGGTGTAAGATGGTCGTTGCGACCTCGGTCACTCAGACGTGCCAATCAAGAAAAAAATCAGACCACTAATATAAACAAAATCAATCAAAAACGCGATAGCGGTCTCGCTATTGGATTAACCTGGTATAGCGACCAGGGTCGAACTCAAGGAGCACGGGTTGGCCTCTCGGCCTACGAAGTAGTCAACAAAGAGATAAAATAAAAGGAGAAAATATGTTTGGTGGTTTTTGAATATTTTATATTTTTTTGGATTTTTAATGAATTAAGAAAATCAGAAAAACAAAGAAACACACACTTCAACAATTTATTTAAAGCACTCAAAATCAATCAAAAATTCAAACAAAAATATTTTTATGTGTTTTATATTTTTTAGTGTTTTTGTTGAATTTTTGAGAATTTTCTGGTGTTTATTTAATTTTCTAAATATCAAACAGTAGCTGAAATCAAAGGTACTATCCAGCCGAGCTAAAAGGACCTAGATAAAATATCTAAAGCCCCCAAATTAGCTATGAGGTAATTTTCCTGTAAAGAGAATAAAACAAGGAAAATTTAGGCACCTATTTTATTGTTTTTGGGTTTTTGGTTTAATTATTAGAATTTTTATAAGTTTTTAGGTGTTTTTCAAATTTTAGTGGTTTTCAGTAATGAAAAATAGCCAAAATTGGCTAGAAAATCAAACACAATAAAATGGACAGTAGACAATTTTTTTTGTAATTTTTGGACACTATTTAATATTTTTTTGTGATTTTTAATGTCAAATAGTAGCAAAAATAGATGTTTTTGATTTTCTAAAAATATCAAACAGTGACGAAAATGTCTCCAAAATTTACAGAACATTTTACATAATGGCAGGAGCCGTGTGTCCAATTTTCATTAAATTTGGAGGTGATTTGCTATTTTATTCAAAAATAAAGAAGGGGCATTGTGCACAGGGACCAAAGTGCAAATACCCAAGTGTCTGGGGGGTCTGGTACAATTAACCCAGCAAAACACGTGCGATGCGCGTGTCTGGGGCACTCAGGGACCCAAATGTAAGAAAAATAAGTTCCGAGGGCTTATTGGTAACAGGTACCAAAAGTCCAGGGGCTTATCCGCAAAATACCCAAAAATACACGCACATGCTCAAATACACCACGCACAGGGGTATAAATGCAAATAAGTGAAAGCTTTCATTCAACTAAGAACAACCAGAACTACAAGGGCATGAAATGTAAAATACCCAGAGAATCACGTGTCGAAGCACATGTCACATCATATACAGGGGCATATTAGCGAATAAAAGCAAGTACCAGGGTCTCTATGCAAATATCCCAAAAACTTAACAAAACTCAATATTTACAGGACTAAAGCGAAATAAAAGAAGCAAGGGGGCCTAAGGGTAAATTACCCTTTATTATACGGAGCGGCTGGATGGACGCCACGTGTCTGATCGAGCGGTCAAGGGCGACTGGGGGTCCAACGCTGCTCTCCTCTGGATGATCCAACGGCTGGGGCTAGTCCACGTGGTGCATCGGATGGTGTCAGGCGCGTATGGCTAACCCTCGAGCCTCGGATGGTCCAGATCTCTCCTTCTCCTGATCGAACGATGACGGCTGCTCCAACACGGACGGTTCAGATGAACCTGGAGCGAGAGGGACGATCGGACGGCTTCTGAAGGTCGTGGAAGAACAGGTGGCCGGCGAACTTCGCCGGCCTCGTGAGTGCGCTCCTGACCTCCTCTGCTGCGCCTGAGGATCGGAGAAGCTCCGGCGTGATGGTGCGCAGCTACTGATACCCTCCGATGGCCCAACCGAGCTCTGGGGAGCTCCGGCGAGGGCGGCGGAGGCGAGGCTCCTGGTCTGAATAACCCAATCCCTCAGATGGGCTTGGTAGCACCTGCAAAGATCACCAAGAGACTCGCGGGTCGAGGGCAAACTGCCTCGACCCGGTTAGGCGGAGCGACGGTGAGCTGTGGGTCGAAATGGCGAGCTCCGGCGAAGGGGGTAGACGGAGGAGCTCGGCTCCCAGCTCTTGTGCGAGCTGGATTGGATGGAGGGGTGAAGAAGGTGCGTAGGAGGGAGGCGGAGGCGATGGTCGATTCCGATGATCGAACGGAGTGATGGGATGGTCGGAATCAGCTAGAGACGGCGACGGTACGAATTGGGCAGAAATGGAAATCCGGGAAAGATAAGGACCTACAAGGTTACCTGGGTGGACGAAGAGACTGGGGAGGAGCTGGGGAAGCTCCTGGTCGTTGCCTCGAGGAGCGTCTCCCTCCGAGTCTCGGTGCTCACGCTGGTGGCGGAGCAGCGACCGCGTAGCTCGCCGGATCGATGGATTCTCTTCCTCCCCTCGCTTCGACAGGCTCGGACGCGAGCTGTCACTCTCACGCACTCTCTGGAGCTCACAGGTGAAGGATTCGAATGGCCAAGGATAGGGAAATGAGGTGGCGGAGCTCGAGCTAAATATGGGCGAGGATCCGGCAAGACGAGGTCGGGTAGGGCGTGGAAGCGCGCGGATCCCGAGGATGACGCTCCGGCGAGGGTGTCGGATGTGGCAAGATCAAAACGGACCCGGGGTTTGAGTGAATGTGTAGGGGCCGAGTTAGCAAAAACTCAAAACACAAAATATTTTTCTTTTATTTTTTTTATTTTTTAGTGATTTTTAATAATTTTTTCGAAATAAAAATAAGGTATGTACACTATATGTACTATGTGGGTATATGTACACTATTAGGGTTTTTAATTTTTGATTTTTAATTATTATTTTTATGCAATTTTATTCCTATTTTATATTTTATTTATCTTCATTATAAAATAAGGAATAAAAAGATATTTTTATTTTATTTTTATTATTTATATACATAGGTAAAATAAATACATATATACACTTATATACATGGTATATGTACAATCTATTTTTGTGTTTTTAATTTTTGCTATTTTTATTTGATTTTTGTTTTGATTGTTTATTTTATTTATTTACACTCTATAATATAGAATATTTACAAAAATTATAAAAATTAATTTTATTTATTTATAAGGTTAAATAAATGTAGAAGAGTGGTTCATATACAAGATGAAAGTGGTGTTTTTGTTCTTTTTGATTTTTATCTCTTTCTTTTGTTTTTATACTTATAAATATAGACGCATATTTACAAGCCTATTTTGGTGAGGAAAATATTTTTATTTTATTTACATAAATATTTACACACATGAGCCCCTATCTCCCTCTACTTTGGCTTTTATGCGGTCAGGCCCATGCTGAGCCCTCCCTTGGGTTAGGTTGCTCAATATTTATTCTAAATATTTCCCTCTTTTTCTTTTTAATCTTTATTCTTTTATTTTTGCACAAAAACATGCTAATTATAGGTTTTTACACAATGCATGCTTTTGGTAATTATTTGTATTTACACATATCTACATGCATTTGCAAAGGTTTTTGTAGCTAAAATATAAGAATAAAGAGTGATGAATGGGTATTCATCAATGACCGTAAAAGTTTGATCTTTTTATATTGTCTATTTTAGAGTTAGGTGAGAATATAAAATTGCACAATCACTTAGGAGGCTTGTGATTGGTACTTCACAATTTTGGTTTAGAACTAAAGTTTTAAGTAAGATAAAAAGAATTTGATCTAACCTAGGTAGCAAGTACCTATTAGATGAATCCATGGAATACCCTATGAAGAAAGGAGTATCATTCCTATCTCATTTATCCTGATAAACCTAAACTCAAGGGAGTTTTACGGAGATACAATTGATCATGTGTGACATGATTTGATCAACGATGAATATTACGTAATTACTTCTTAGTTTCCAGGTATATATGTAGTAGAGACTACAATATATATCCTTAATATGGTCCCATGCATGTGAGTTGGAATCTAGCACCAGAGAGTGCTACTTCATTAGGAAAATAAAAGATCGTATTGGATACCTACTTTATGACCTTGAGATTCTTAAAAGATTTCACCTCTAAGGATATGATAATTCTCTTGAGAATCAAGATGAAAATGAAGTAAAGGAACTCATTTAATCTTGAGATGATAATCAGGCTATTGAAATCGGAAACTAAAAGGATAATTAAATATGAAAGACTAATACCTCTTCAAATGAGTTTGAGGATGTATTCCATGTGTCAGTTAAGTCTGACAATGATCGGACTTCATGTGATGAAGCTCCTGAGGATCATGACATGGACAAATGGATTTTAATAATAAAGTATAAAATAGACTTCATATACAAGTGTTGTATATGGACCCTCGAGGATCCACCTATAAGGGTAAAACATGTTCGGTGTAAATGGATCTTCAAGAGAAAGAGGGAACCTGATGAGAAGGTAGATACCTTCAAAGCATGGCTCGTAGCCATGAGCCACACACCAAAGGGAAGACATCACTTGCGATGAGACTTGCTCTTCAGCATTGATGCTTATACCGATCAGAATGTTGCTAACTATAGCTACATAACTTGACTATGCCATCTTTAAGATGTAAGTCAAGATTGCATTCCTCTATGAATACCTCTTTGAGGATATTAACATGAAGTAGCCCCGGGGATTCATGGTTAAGGAAAGAAAGGTGTTCAAGCTAGAGAGCTACATCTATGGACTCAAATAAGCTTCTTGTAGTTTGAACATGAGATTTGATGAAATTATAAATGTTATGATTTCAGAAAGAATCTGGTGAACCATACGAAGCTCAGTGGGAAAGCCATTATGTTCATCATGCTAAATGTAAATAATATCCTAATCATTAGCAATGATATAAGGATAATAATAGTAAGTGTTTTATAATATGGATATTCCATACCTTGAGATATGATCTTAAGGATACCTCTTAAGATCTTAGTTCTTAAGTTGTTCAGAAGAAAAGAGAAGAGGGTATTGGGACCGTCACATTAGTAGTACACCTTGGATATATTCCATTTTATAGAAAATTCCAAGAAAGGCTTCCTTCCTTAAGATATGGTACTGATCTATATGAAGGTATAGCACCTCAAAGATTTGAGGAAGTGAATGCTAGAACTACTTGCCCTTGTGCATCAGTTACGAGAAGTCGACTATATACTAGATGTGTGCAGAAGGCAGATGTCTGCCATGCACTGGGAGTAGTAAATTGTTACTAATCCTACTATGGATATAAAACACTTGATTTCAGTAATTATATCTTCAATGAGGACAAGACTTTCGAGATAGCGATCTCTAAGACTTATCTTCAAGAAATTAAGACTTTATAGATTGTGATCTAAAAGGTCTTAACTACGGATACCTTAGGAGAAGGAGATATCCGAGAATGAAGATATTCATATAAGGATTGTGGAAATACTGGTTACATTAATTATTGAGAAATAGTGTAAAGGACACTATAATTGATTTAACAAGATTGAGTACTGGTTGCATAAGGTGCAACATTCGCATTCAATGCGAGTACTGTTACTAGGACATATGCAAGTGCCGTAAAAGGACTTGGCATAGTCTTTTGGGAACAGAGTGACTGGTCGGCTTACCTAGCTATTTTCTAAATAGCTTATGATTGACACATGAGTGCAGGTTTAAATGATTATCCCATTAATGGCACTTTGGGCTAGTGGGAGATTGTTGGACATGCGAGCCCACGATGAGCCATTATGCAATAAATGTTATTGCGAATTTCATTCCCTGATCTGAAATAAAGAATAAATAATTTTCATAATAGGTCCCTTAGTACAATTAGGATTATGTACCATGGCCATCTTAATGATTATACAATTGTTGATTCAATAATTGAATCGTAGAGGTTGATGCTTGGATGAATATCTAAAGAGTTAGATTGAGGACTCATCAAGCATCGTGAAATGATTATTAAGAGATGATCTCCAGCCTGAGGAGGAGATGGAAATCCTCTCAGAAGGTTGATATCTAACCGACCTCTTGATGCATGTCCTCTGCATAGGAATAAAGTTTCGGAGGTGTTAGATAAGTTAGGTCAAAGAGTTGACTTAACGAGATCGAGATAACCGAAGTATATCATATGCTATCATGATACATGCATGCATCCTCTTACCGGAGACAACTGTGTTACTATATGTCTGAGTATGTACATTTGGCACACCAATAGGTTGATGACCTAATCAAGGTCTATACACCAGCACACTGGTGTGCATGTAAGGGCATATGAGTAATAAGATCTCTCAAAGGGATCATATAGGTTAAATTACTGAACCAGAAGACATGAGATCACTCATGAGATATTGGGAAGAATCAAATTCTGTGCATGGTCGTATCGCTTTGGAAGCTTAACTAGATTTTTAGGTTTGATATAAACTTTTGGAAAGTATATGATCAAGACCTAGGCATGATATATACTTTTGGAAAGTACATGATCGATACCGACTCTCAATAATAAAATGAGAAACTTACTAATAAAACCATGAAGTAGACAATGTAAAATTGATCTAATACTCTGAGTTTATTCTGAGTCTTCTATTATGCAAAATGTACAGGTGTTGGGAAAACCTTAGGGTGATGTGATCATAAATGATTGTATTGTTGGAAATGCGAGCCCACGGCGAGCCATTATGCAATAAATGTTATTGCACATATCATTCCCTGATCTGAAATGAAGAATGAATAATTTGTATAATAGGTCCCTTAGTACAATTAGGGTTATGTACCATGGCCATCTTAATAATCATACAGCTGTTGATTCAACTATTGAATCATAGAGGCTGGTGCTTGGATGAATATCTAAAGAGTTAGATTAAGGACTCATCAAGCACCGTCAAATGATTGTTAAGAGATGATCTCCAGCCTGAGTAGGAGATGGCAATCCTTATCTCTGAAGGCTGATATCTGACCGACCTCTTGATGCAGGTCCTCTGCATAGGAATAGAGATTCGGAGGTGTCAGATTAGTTAGGTCAAAGAGTTGACTTAACGAGATCGAGATAACCAAAGTCCTATATCATATGCTGTCATGATATAGGCACGCATCCTCTGACCGGAGACAGATGCGTTGCTATATGTCCAAGTATGTACATTTGGCAGACCAATAGGTTGATGACCTAATCAAGGTCTATACACCGGCGCGCTGGTGTGCATATAAGGGCATATGAGTAATACGATCTCTCAAAGGGATCATACAGGTTCAGTTACTAAACCGGAAGACATGAGCTCACTCATGAGATATTGGGAAGAATCAAATTCCATGCGCATGGTCGTCTCGCTTTGGAAGCTTGACTGAATTTGTAGGTTTGATATATACTTTTAGTATATGATCAAGACCTAGGTATGATGTACACTTTTGGAAAGTGTATGATCGATACCAACTCCCAATGATCGAATGAGAAACTTATTGATAAAACCACGAAGTAGACAGTATAAAGTTGATCCGATACTTCGGGTTTAATCTGAGTCATCCAGTATGCAGGATGTACAGGTATTGGGAATACCTGAGGGTGATTTGATCATAAACGATTGTATAACCATGACGCTTCCATTCCTAGGGAGTGATGAAACGGGTATGGATTTTAGTGACTCCTCTCAGTAGAGAAGTGATCTGATCTTGGTCCAAGTGTTGGACATTGATCTGAATGTGATTCAGATACAATGAGAAGATTAGATTTACAGTCTTGATTTAATCAAGCATCTATGGGAGGCCCGCGATCTGGATTTGAGATATGATCTCAATATCCATGTCACTATACGTGGAACAATACAATCGCCCTGTCCTTATCTCCAAGTATCTGCGGAGAGATTGCATTATTCTTGAAGGGTTCAAGAATAATTCCATACGATCTAAGCAATGAAGAAATAATGATTAAATGTGATTTAATCATCTTGAATTTGTGAAGAAATTATCCAATTTAATTAAATGTGATTTAATTAATGTGGATAAGAATAATGTGGATAGAAATATCCAATTATTCATAATATATTATAAATGTGATTTATAATGTATTAGGGAGAGCTAATTATAATTTATATGTGTTGATTAAATATTATGTGTATTGGATACACATTGTGTAATTAATTAACAATATGAATTATGTGTTGTTTTGGGTTGTGAATATGATTCACAATTTTTTCCATGGCAAGAATGCAATATTCTCAAAGATAATTGTGAATTATTTTTTTTGGAGAATAAAACCCAATAAATTTGTTGCAAATAAATAAGAGAGAATATCAAGGAGATATGCAATCTCATGGGAATCCATGAGATTGCCTCCATGGACTCCCATAGTGGGCGGCACACCACTCCTATATGGAATGGGTGGCCGTCCAACATGGAAGGTGCATGGAGATGAAATCTCCATGCACATTCTCTCCTTATTTGTTGGGTTTATTTAGGACTAAATTATATTTGATTTTTTCAAATATATTTTAACCTAAATTTGTTGCTTTTGACAACAACAATCTTGGCCATTGGATTGACACAAATCAATCTCACCCATTGATTTTATGTGTCCCATGGATTGAGATCCATGGATCCCAAAACCCTATGAATAGAGAGGCATACTATGCTCTCTAAGGACTAGCAATATTGGATCTCTCTCTCTCTCTTTCTTCTCTACACACGTCAGCCCTCTCTCCCTCTAATTGGTGGCCGACCACCAAACCCTAGAGGAGAGAACCGTCGTCGCCTTCGCCACCGCGCCGCCGCTTCGACGTTCTTCGGTTCTCCGTCTTCTTGGAGAGTTCCTCTCACGAAGGAGACGTTTGATCTCGTGCGACGAGATCAGGAGCAACCACGCTTGGATCATCTTCTTGGATTGCGAGGACAACGCGGTTCATCCCCGCGCTCGCAAGCGGTCTCGCCGACGATCGGACTTGAGACAGGAGGTCTCTTTCTTTAGAGACTTGATCAACCACGCTTCAAGAGGTATTGCATTATACTTGTTGTGGTTATAGATGAAACGATCTGAGAATGGTTCTCGGATCATGTGGTTTCATCGAATAAAATTTTTTTAAATTCCGCTGCACCGAACAACTAGTGCGACTAGTCGTTCTTCGTCGTATCCGATACGACGATCACGCTTCCGTGATGCGCTTAAGGACAATTCCATATCCTTCAAGTGGTATCAGAGCCTTAGGTCGACGGTTTCGAATATGATTCGAAAAACCGAGGACGACTTGGGTTCGTTAAGGTCGCGAAAGTTTTTATCGCATTTGATTTCGCAGATCTGTTTAGTAAATAAATTCGGCACTGTTTAAATTGTTTAAACACGAATTTAGTACTTGGATTTTTTTCCCCATTAAATAAGTAAACCATAGGATCTGAGTTTACATAAATCGGATTTCGTATGCTCTAGATATGGTTGTTTTAATGAACATGTATACACTGTTGCGGGAACTGTAGATCTGAACGTGATTAAAATGTTAATTACTGTTTAGCCTTGCCTCGAAATGCGTGTACCATCACTTGGGTTCTGTCCTAAATCAAATTAGCAATCTATGAAAATTGATTTTGTCTAATTTGGATTTAATATGATTGAGATATGCTAATTTTAGTAAGAAGGGGTCACTGCTGAAATTACAGTCCTAATCAAAAACCAAGTGATTGTCAATTAGTGAAATTAATTGTTAATTTCGTGAAATAATCATGAAAAATATTTGTGAAATATTTGAATATGATTATTTACATAATTGACTTGGCCTCATCCAATTAATTGATTAGATTTGATCTAAACCTTAATTGGAAACACATTCATCAAACTTAATGTTTGATTGGTGATTGTTATTTAATCATTTAGTGAAATTAAATTGTTTAATTTCCTAGAATAATTGTGCATAAATATTTGTGAAATATTTGATGATAATTATTCCCTTAAATGACATTGCCTTAACCAATAATTGATTAAGATGTGATCTAAATCATAATTGGAAACCACAATCTTTCAAACTTGATGCTTGAATAGGATTTGGGAATTTGTCTAGCAAATTTCCTTATAATCAAAAATGTTTTGATTATTACTATATGGTACAATTTCGGTTGAAGAACCGATGATCATCTCAAGTACAAATTAATCAATTTGGCATTATCCTTTCCCGAGGCGGATATGGTGCCTAGTCGGAGAGCATTGGGGTTGCGGGTTGCAACGTATGTGGTCCGTCCCACTCTCGTCGGTACTAGCCATGACAGCGGGTAGGGCCGGGATAATGTCCGAGAGATTAAGATGTATTTTTCTAATTATTAAAATTCGAATTAATACGTATTTTGAGATATTACCATATATATTCAAGTAAAATAATCAAGTTTGATTGATTGAATTGGATTGATAATTAATTTAATATGATTAAATTGATTATGTCCAATTGAAATACTCTAATATGATTAGAGTTAATAATTCCCTTGGAAGAATTAATTATGTGAATGTGATTCACAATAATTAATTAAAATTTGAATATGATATGGAGGATCACATAAGTGACATCCATGGTCTCCCGTCAAGGCGGAGGGTTCCGTCGCCAGGGATTGCATGTGGAAGACGCCTGTCCGAAGTGACAGCTCCTGTATGCAAGTGCATCTGGATCGGGCTCGTCGCTTCTTGAAAGAGTAAGGACGTATGCGTAGTGACCCCAATATCGGGTCCTCATATTATTGGGGCGATATTGGATTGTGCATAGCGAGTTGTATTCCTGTTGACGGTTGGTTCAATTAATGACGGGTCAACATCGCCTTAGGGGTGGTGGGCCCGGGTGTTAAAGACCGAATTGGGAGATGCAAGTTGGACTTGCAAGGCGGAATGTGTTCCCGTTTTTTTTATCCGAGTTGTAGGTTCTCATATTATTGGGATGCAATAAAGATAAGGAAGGAGATCCCAGATCTTGCTTGAGATATAATGGTAAGTATATCTCTTACATTGAAAGTGATTAAGGGAATGAACTTTCAATGTTGACATGGCAAGACAACTTTGATATAAAAATTCCTAAATCAAAGTAAAATATGTATATATAAATACATACATCTATGCAAATTTCTTATTTCAGATAATCCTTCATTAAAACCCACTCAATGATATACTCAATAATAACCAGTGAAATATCTTGGATTGGACTCATGATCCAGATATTGTACTTGCAAATGGACACATAATGTATGTGGTTGCAATGTGCAAGTTTCCTCATAATATTGAGGAATGACAATTAAATAGATAATATGACTACAACCCTATGGTTTGTATGTCTCTATAGTCTTGATCTCATTGGATGTACTTTGGAAGTAACATGTCGATGATGATCGCAATTGTCAAATAATCCTTATAAAATCAATGAAGATATTTTGGCATACATATATGTGCTCTTGACATTTAATCATGAGTGACATGGTTCTCTGCATCATGCAGAATGGTAGCTCTATAAGAGATGATGTATTCAAATTGTTTGAGTACCTACCTGAACCTATGTTTTATGAGTTTAGATGGATGTAGATGATGAGTGTCATTATTCTACTGTCTATACTCTAGTCATTCATGAAGCTTCATAGTATTCATATTGTGTGAATTTAATGAAGCATAAATAAATGTTGAAATACTCTTATTTTGAATTCTTTTATATTTAAAATAAGAGATCCTCTGTCCTGAGCAATGGTTGCTCATAGATAAAGGGAGCGCAGTGGAAGCATGGGTTGGACCCAAGAAGGAAGGAAAGTCAAAAAGTTGACTGGACTCCTGTGACTTCCATGTGACATCCAAAGAGTTGGATGAATGCCAATACTGCAATAAGTTGATGTGTTGATAGTATGACTATCAAGTCTGTCTAGAATCCTTAGAAAAGGACTCGGATGGAGCATCAGAATAATCTACATAAATCATTGATATTGACTTACTTATTGAATAAGATAAAGTCAAATAATTGTATCTCAATCTTCTGATGACATTCGCACTGGGTTGCATATGTTTTAGAAGACTGGAAAATTTGGTCTTAAAAGTTTATAGTTGTCCACATGAATATTGATGCAATTGTTGCAACAATCTCTGTTGGATTAATAGACTTGTTAATTTCAGTGGGAGAGCCCTTAGTCGTAGAGAATGTCTCTATTACCTAGATATAAGAATACACTCATTGTTTGTTTCTAAATGTTGGAAATAAACATGAATTCTGAGATAGAACTATCATAAAGAGTTATGATGAAGATATTTCAGATAGTAATCTAAAATCTAGTGGACTCCACGTAAATTAGAAAAATTAATGAATGGTTCATTAACATTTCTGAATACTGAAATTAAACCTTAAGATCAATAGGAGGATGAAGATCATTTGACAATGATCTAGCATCAAGCCTTGGACATTTGTCTATTGATTTGATCAATAGAATAGTAAGAGATGAAACTTTAGAATGTCTAAAATTTCAAAACTTACATACTTATGAATATTGTATTCAAGGTAAAAATGTCCAATACACCCTTCTTCGGGAATGGTGTAAGATGCCAAGGTATTCAGGATCTCATACATATTGATGTATGCGGATCATCTATATCATAGTAAACATTGTGGATATGTGATATCTATTGATGATTATGTATGATATGAGATTTCATCTCTTCATCTAAGAAACTTTTGAAATGTTCAAAGATTTCATTAATTTTGGTTTAGAACCAAAGTTTGAAGGAAGATAAAATGAATTTGATCTAATCTAGGTAGCAAGTACCTACTAGATAAATTCGAAGAATACCTTATGGAGATATGAATATCATTTATATCTCAAACCTCCTAACACACCTTAACTCAAAAGAGTTATAGGTAGATACAATTAGATCATATGTGACATGATCTTATCAATGTTGAATTTTTAGCATAATTATCCCTTAGTTTCCAGGTATATATATGTGTAGTAGAGACTACAATGTATATCCTCAATAAGGTTCCATGTATATTGGAATCTAGCACTTGAGAGTGCCGCTTCATTAGGAAAATAAAGGATGGTATTGGATACCTACTTTATGACCTTGAGATTCTTAAAATATCTCATCTCCGAGAATGTGATTCTTAGAGGTTGAGACTCTTGAGAATCAAGATAAAATGAAGTATAGGAACTCATTTTCTTTGAGAAGATAATGAGACTCCTGAAATTGGAAACTAAAAGGACAATTAAAGATGAAACACTAATACCTCTTCAAATGAGTTTGAGGATGGATTCCATGTGTTAGAGAAATCTGACAATGATCGAACTTCATGTGATGAAGCTTCTGAAGATCATAGCATGGATAGATGGATAACAATAAAAGTCTAATGTAGACTTCATATACAAGTGTTGTATATGGACCCTCGAGGATCCACCTATATGGGTAAGACCTGTAAAAGGTGTAAATGGATCTTCAAGAGACAGGGAACCTGATGAGAAGGTAGAGACCTTCAAAGCACGGTTTATAGCCATGAGCTACACACTGGAAGAGAAGACATTGCTTGCAATGAGACTTGTTTTTCGGTGACCATGCTTAAAACCATCAGAATATTACTAACCTTAGCTACACAACTTGACTATTGCATCTTCAATATGTAAGTCAATATTGCATTCCTCTACGAATACCTCTTTGAGGATATTCACATGAAGTAGCCCCAGGGCTTCATGGTTGAGGAAAGCAAGGTGTGCAAGCTAAGGAATCCATCTATGGACTCAGATAAGCTTCTTAAAGTTGGATCATAAGATTTGATGAAATTATAAATGTTATGATTTCAGATAGAATCTTGATGAACCATATGAAGCTTAGTGGGAGTGCTTTTGTGTTCATCGTGCTAAATGTAGATGATATCCTAATCATTTAAAAATGATATAAGGATAATAATTAGTGTTTTATAATCTGGTTGTTCCATAACTTGAAATAAGATTTCAAAGATGCCTCTCAGATCTTAGTTCTGAAGTTGTTCAGAAGCAAAGAGAAGAGGATAATGGGACTGTCACACTTGTAGTACACCTTGGACATATTCTATTCATAGAAATTCCAAGAGAGGCTTCCAACCCTTAAGATATGGTACTGACCTATCTAAAGGGATAGCACCTCAAAGAGTTGAGGAAGTGAATGCTAGTACTGCTTGCCCTTGGGCATCAGTTCTGAGAAGCCATGTGTGTGCTAGATGTCTACAAAAGCCAGATAGCTGCCATGCAGTGGGAGTAGTAAACGGTTACTAATCCTACTATGGAAATAAAACACTTGGTTGCAGTAACAACAAAATCTTCATAGATGACAAGATTTTTGAGATAGTGATCTCAGAGTCTTATCTTCAAAAACTTAAGACTTTATAGATAGAGATCTAAAAGGTCTTAACTGTGGATACCTTAAGAGATAGTGATCTCCAGGAATAAGGATATTCTGATAAGGATTATGGAAATACTGGTTATGATAATTGTTAAGCTGTAGTGTCAAAGACACTGTAACTAACTAGATTGAGTATTGGTTGCATAAGATGCAACATTCGCATTGGATGCGAGCACTGTTACTGGGGATATGCAAAGTGCCGTAAAAGGACTTGGCGTAGTCTCGCGGGAACAGAGTGACTGATCAGCTTACCTAGCTATTTTCTAAATAGCCTATGATTGTCACATGAGTGTGAGTTTAAATGATTAGCCCATTAATGGCTCTTTGGGCTAGTGGGAGATTGTTGGAAATGCGAGCCCACGGCGAGCCATTATGCAATAAATGTTATTGCACATATCATTCCCTGATCTGAAATGAAGAATGAATAATTTGTATAATAGGTCCCTTAGTACAATTAGGGTTATGTACCATGGCCATCTTAATAATCATACAGCTGTTGATTCAACTATTGAATCATAGAGGCTGGTGCTTGGATGAATATCTAAAGAGTTAGATTAAGGACTCATCAAGCACCGTCAAATGATTGTTAAGAGATGATCTCCAGCCTGAGTAGGAGATGGCAATCCTTATCTCTGAAGGCTGATATCTGACCGACCTCTTGATGCAGGTCCTCTGCATAGGAATAGAGATTCGGAGGTGTCAGATTAGTTAGGTCAAAGAGTTGACTTAACGAGATCGAGATAACCAAAGTCCTATATCATATGATGTCATGATATAGGCACGCATCCTCTGACCGGAGACAGATGTGTTGCTATATGTCCAAGTATGTACATTTGGCAGACCAATAGGTTGATGACCTAATCAAGGTCTATACACCGGCGCGCTGGTGTGCATATAAGGGCATATGAGTAATACGATCTCTCAAAGGGTCATACAGGTTCAGTTACTAAACCGGAAGACATGAGCTCACTCATGAGATATTGGGAAGAATCAAATTCCATGCGCATGGTCGTCTCGCTTTGGAAGCTTGACTGAATTTGTAGGTTTGATATATACTTTTAGTATATGATCAAGACCTAGGTATGATGTACACTTTTGGAAAGTGTATGATCGATACCAACTCCCAATGATCGAATGAGAAACTTATTGATAAAACCACGAAGTAGACAGTATAAAGTTGATCCGATACTTCGGGTTTAATCTGAGTCATCCAGTATGCAGGATGTACAGGTATTGGGAATACCTGAGGGTGATTTGATCATAAACGATTGTATAACCATGACGCTTCCATTCCTAGGGAGTGATGAAACGGGTATGGATTTTAGTGACTCCTCTCAGTAGAGAAGTGATCTGATCTTGGTCCAAGTGTTGGACATTGATCTGAATGTGATTCAGATACAATGAGAAGATTAGATTTACGGTCTTGATTTAATCAAGCATCTATGGGAGGCCCGCGATCTGGATTTGAGATATGATCTCAATATCCATGTCACTATATGTGGAACAATACAATCTCCCTGTCCTTATCTCCAAGTATCTGCGGAGAGATTGCATTATTCTTGAAGGGTTCAAGAATAATTCCATACGATCTAAGCAATGAAGAAATAATGATTAAATGTGATTTAATCATCTTGAATGTGTGAAGAAATTATCCAATTTAATTAAATGTGATTTAATTAATGTGGATAAGAATAATGTGGATAGAAATATCCAATTATTCATAATATATTATAAATGTGATTTATAATGTATTAGAGAGAGCTAATTATAATTTATATGTGTTGATTAAATATTATGTGTATTGGATACACATTGTGTAATTAATTAACAATATGAATTATGTGTTGTTTTGGGTTGTGAATATGATTCACAATTTTGCCATGGCAAGAATGCAATATTCTCAAAGATAATTGTGAATTATTTTTTTTGGAGAATAAAACCCAATAAATTTGTTGCAAATAAATAAGAGAGAATATCAAGGAGATATGCAATCTCATGGGAATCCATGAGATTGCCTCCATGGACTCCCATAGTGGGCGGCACACCACTCCTATATGGAATGGGTGGCCGTCCAACATGGAAGGTGCATGGAGATGAAATCTCCATGCACATTCTCTCCTTATTTGTTGGGTTTATTTAGGACTAAATTATATTTGATTTTTTCAAATATATTTTAACCTAAATTTGTTGCTTTTGACAACAACAATCTTGGCCATTGGATTGACACAAATCAATCTCACCCATTGATTTTATGTGTCCCATGGATTGAGATCCATGGATCCCAAAACCCTATAAATAGAGAGGCATACTATGCTCTCTAAGGACTAGCAATATTGGAGCTCTCTCTCTCTCTCTTTCTTCTCTACACACGTCAGCCCTCTCTCCCTCTAATTGGTGGCCGACCACCAAACCCTAGAGGAGAGAACCATCGTCGCCTTCGCCACCGCGCCGCCGCTTCGACGTTCTTCGGTTCTCCGTCTTCTTGGAGAGTTCCTCTCACGAAGGAGACGTTTGATCTCGTGCGACGAGATCAGGAGCAACCACGCTTGGATCATCTTCTTGGATTGCGAGGACAACGCGGTTCATCCCCGCGCTCGCAAGCGGTCTCGCCGACGATCGGACTTGAGACAGGAGGTCTCTTTCTTTAGAGACTTGATCAACCACGCTTCAAGAGGTATTGCATTATACTTGTTGTGGTTATAGATGAAACGATCTGAGAATGGTTCTCGGATCATGTGGTTTCATCGAATAATTTTTTTTTAAATTCCGCTGCACCGAACAACTAGTGCGACTAGTCGTTCTTCGTCGTATCCGATACGACGATCACGCTTCCGTGATGCGCTTAAGGACAATTCCATATCCTTCATGTATAACCATGATGCTTCCATTCCTAGGGAGTGATGAAACGGGTCTGGATTTTACTGACTCCTCTCAGTAGAGAAGTAATCTAATCTTGGTCTAATTGTTGGACACTGATCTGAATGTCATTCAGATGCAATGCGAAGATTAGATTTACTGTCTTGATTTAATCAAGCATCTATGGGAGGCACGAGATCCGGATTTGATATGTGATCTCAATATCCAAGTCTTTATACATGGAACACTACAATCACCCTATCCTTGTCCTCAAGTATCCGCGAAGAAAGCGCATTATCCTTGAAAGAGTTCAAGATAATTTCATTGTTGATATTATATATCCGAGCACTGAGAAAATTGATAATTAAATGTGATTTAATTATCATGAATAATATGAATTTGATTCATATTATAAAGAGAGATACAAGAGATAATTAAATGATATTTAATTATAAAAGATGCGAATAATGTGAATATGATTTATATTATTTGGGCACATGAGAATAGAGATCCAAGATGATTAAGTGTGATTTAATTATCATGGATATGAATAATGTGGTTAACAATATCCATATTAGTCATATATATCATAAATGTGATTTATAATATATAAGAGAGAGCTATTTGTAATTTGTTAATTAAATTTTGATGTGAATTGGATTCACATTGGACATTGAATTGAAAATATAATTTACATTTTATTTGGGATTGCGATGTGATTCACAAATTTCCAATGGTAAGATTGCAATTTTCTCAAAATAATTGTGAATTTTTTTGTAGAATAATTTACTCAAGTGTTTTCATAAAAGTCTTGGAGATTTTCAAGGATTGATGCAATCTGATGAGATTACATGAGACTGCATCCACCATGAGATATGGTGGACGACTACCATCTCCTATACGGAAATTGGTAGCCGTCCCACCAATCTTCAGGGGATGATGTAATCTCCATGTTTGCTTGATATTATTTAGGATTGAATTATATTTTTTATTTATCAAATATATTTAATCTAAATTAAATTATTTGTTGTTGTGTTTTTACCAACAACATCTTGGCCATTGAAAGAAGCACAAATTTTGTGTATCCCATTGATTGTGATCCATGGACTCCTAAAACCCTATATAAGGAGAGACACCCCTTGCCATCCAAGAGGTTAAGAAGTTAGACCACATATGCTCTCTCTCTCTCTCTCTCTCTCTCTCTCTCTCTCTCTCTCTTCTCTACACACACCCTCTCTCTCTCTCATATGACCATCAACCATGGAAGCCCTGGGGAGAGTCTCCATCGTCGCAATGATGTCGTTATGCTGCCTGATCGTTTGCTTGTGGATTTCTGTCTCCTTCGACGTGCCTTGCTCGTGAAGAAGATGTCGTATCTCGTTTGATGAGATCAGGAGATTCATCGCTTGGATCATCAACATGGATTGGGAGGAGCACGTGTTTCAGCAACACGGTTGCAAGCGTCTCCTTCGTCAGATTGGGTTTGAGATAGGAGGTCTCATCGTTTAGAGACTCGATCGCAACCATGCGTCAAGAGTTAATCCTATTACTTGTTTTTAGTTTAAACGAAATGATCCAAAAGTGTTCTTGGATCATGTGATTTTGTCACGTAGTTTTTTTTAAATTTCCGCTACCTCTAGCAACTAGTGCGATTAGTCGTTCCCGATCGTATACGATGCGATCCTCATGCTTCCGTGATGCTCTTAAGGATAATACCATATCCTTCAATGGTTGTTATGTGTTTGGCCTTAATCTATCCAACAACATATCCTATAACTAGGGCTCAATCATAATAAATAAAGAAAAAGTTAAAACTCAGAAAAATGAAAGAACAGCAATGAAAATGCAACAAAACCGACAATGCCTTCAAGGGAACAATCCCTTGGGAGTGGACCTCGTGAAGTGTGGTAGAGTCCTGATAGTGTCATGAATATTACAATAAAATAGTTTCTCTCCCACTTGAATTACAAAATAAATAAATACAATGAAATAAAGGGGCTCAATCTTCAAAATCCATCTAAGTCTCCTTTGGTGCTAGGTCAGAAAACTAAGCTCGCTTCACGTGGGTGCACAAGTGATCCAAAGAGGGCCCCTCTCGATCCATGGTACTCGTAGCAAAGTCAACAAAGAAGATGGTTAGACAACTCAACAATAATATCACATAAATAGAAAATAAATAATAGAAAATATAGACAAGCTAGAAGACATGGATAAAAATGAAATCTATGTGTTGTTGCTCCGTGACAACGATGCCATTTGAAATAACAATTTCCTAGAGGGTCGTGCCAATCCACAAAGTCGATCAACAATCGTTGAGTTGACCAATCAAAAAAATCGCTAAATTCAACAATTAAACCACAAATAAATAAAACAATGAAATAAAAGTGTGGAGTTAAAATTTATTATAACTCTATAACAAGAATGTGTATAAGTGCAAGTATTGTGTATAGGTCAAACACATGGAGCAAAACTGCATAGATTGTGCAACGAGGTGTAAGAAATATGACGGGTAATCTTCTTGTCTTTGATTTTATTATTTTTGTGGGTTTTTTAATGTTGATTTTTTATTTTATTTTTTTATTTATTTTATATTTTTCAAAATTTTAATTTCATTTTCTTTTAAAAATAAAATATAGGATATATAAATCTATATACACAATATAGACGAATGCAATTATAAATACAATTAAAAATAATAAAAATACTGAAAATAAAATCTTTTTGGGTTTTAAATAATTTTGTAGTATTTTTAATTTTTTCAATAATTTTTCTGTTTTTGTATATTTAAAGTAATAAACCCCAAATAAGGGATTCAATAATTGGTCAAAATTAAAATGCAAAGGAAAAATATAAATTTAAGTTCAAAATTCTTCAAATAAATTTTAATAGATAGATAATAATGTTAAGATAATTAAGAGATAGAAATTTTTTGTTATTTTTGGGATTTTTTAATCTTTTTGTAATGGATTTTAGAGCTTTTAGTTTTTACGTATTTTCTTTTCTATTTTTAGGGTTCTAGTTTATGGAGTTGTAAAATAATTATAAAACTCAAAATATTTTTTTTTGGATTTTTTAAAAACGTTTTTTATATTTTTAGTATCTTCTAAGCTAAATAAGGAATATTTGTGCCCTGTTTGATTTTTAATATATACTAAAAATTCCTAAATTGCAAAAAAAAATATGGCATTGAAGTGTGTGCAATCAGGAGCTTAACTCTTTTTTTTGATGATTTTTAGAGCCTAATTTTTATATGTAATATATATAGAGAAAATACACAAAAATGCATGTAGTAGCAAGGTATATATGTAAATAAAATAAATTATCAATTCCTTTCTACAATTTTCATAAAAATATAACACTAGAATAAATAATTCTTGGATCAAAATGAAATACAGAAAGTAGCAGGGGCTCAAGTGCAAAATGACCAAAAGCACACCTCACGTGGAACGACATGTGAGGTAACCTAGACTGTACTAAATTGCAAATAAAAATTGGATGAGGATCTTTCTACATTTATTACAAGACTATTTAAACATGCAATGAAAGCTTCAGTACTTATACTTAATTACAAACGTTGGGCTGAGTTATGAATGCAAAATACCTAGTCCTATGCACGTTCGGATGACTCCTAAGATGTCACTTGCCCGTGTCATGTTGTGAGTAGTAGATGATGCTTCATACATGGATGTCTCAGATTAGATTCCCAAAAACGATCGAACAATGGAAGTGTGCTAGATGTATAGGTCCATGATCAAACTGGAAGGCAGGGGTGATCGAACGACAATGGCGAGTCCTCAAAGAACAGGGAAGAACTCTCTTGTCTCGAGATTCGATCGATCATGGCACATGCTTCCGACCACCTGGGATGCTCGCAGGATGTGCAAAACGTTGCCCAAGCTCCTCCACGTCTGATAATTCCTTCAATAGAAGACTTGGAGCTCCATTGATGTCGAATGGGATCGGGGAAGAATTGGGGCTCTAGGTACCTTCTTTTACTCAAAAACAAGCCACGAAGGGGTCCTTAGGCTCTTTAGAACTTACAGAAAAATCATGCACAACACAAAGGTGGTTATGGGGGCTTTATTGGCGCAGGTGGGCATAAGGTGGAGTGTGGTGGATGTTCCACCGACGAGTATATGAGATGAGGCATGATATTCAATATCAACAGTGGATCTGGTGGTCGAAGGTGTGGTGGGGCGACGAGAGATGATGGGGAAAGAAGAGGAGGTGGTCAGGTGGGTCGGACAAGGTCGGGAACACGGTGGAGTGGTTCGCGGGAGCTCCGCTCTGGCTAGCTACGCAAGTAATATTTACGACTAATACAAGTAATCAAAAGCCAAGATAAATGTACCAAATAAATCCTACGACTAGAACTAAGCTAACAAATGATAAACAGGGGTTACCTTGAACGGAGCTAAGCTGTGAGATCGACATCACAACCATTGGTGGCCGGAGGTGGTGGAACGCACCTAAGGACACGCTCAACTATGCCGTAAAAGAGCTGGAGAGGAGGCTATCACCCGCCTCGATCCGGAGCTTGCAAGAAGGGAGCCAAAATGAGGCCGGAGGTGATTCAAAATGGAGAAGAAGGCGACATGGGTCATTTGTACATGCAATGGAAGCAATGAGAAGATCTAGGTGACGTACTCGAATCAGTGCTCCTCATCCCAAAAAATCACGCATGTATGATGGAGGATGGATCGAGGATGAGAAACACAAAAGGAATCATTGCCTAATGGTGAAAGTATCAACGTAGAACAAGTCGAGGAAATAGGTCAAAACCTAAGTCTGACAAACCTGGGACCTCTGTCAGAAAGTTGACCGAGGTCAACCAAAGGTGAAACATGGTTGGTCCACGTGGATCAACCAAGAAAAAATCAAACAAAAAATTATTAAAAAATCATAATTAAATGATTTTATTAATGTTAAGTTATAAAATATTTTTTATTATTTTATAAAGTTTTTTGTTATTATTTTTTATTTTTCCAAGGAGTTTAATTACAAGTTTACTTTTATCGTTCCGTTTATAGGTATATTCATTTATATATTTAGTATACATATTTGAAATGATTTCTTGATGGTTTTACTTTAGTTTTAATATGTAAATGTATGATAAAATATTTTTAAAAAATTGTAAAAAATAAAATTTTAAAAATAATAAATAATATATAAAAATGAATATTTTATGTTGGTAAACAATGCAATGGGGGTCTTAAACCTAATTTTCATACCTTAACTCCAAAAATATGAAACCACCTACATTAAATAGATTATTAAAGTTATATACAATGGTTATTTTGGTACGTTTTGATTTTAATTTGAGAGATATGGGTTTGAGAATTTGGGATTTTGGACTCTTATTTAGAGTATAAAATGTACAATATATATTATTTTTTATGAACTCATTTTTTTCTAAACATTATTATCTACAAATTTCTAGTATAAAGTTTCTTGATTTGAGGTTTAAAAAGTAAAAAAATAAAATAGGTGCCAAAAATAAAATATTTATGAATCAAAGAATGTAATTTTAATGAATTATTGGCCCTTATCTCCCCCTACTTTATTCCTTGTCGACCCAGTAATCAAGATGCCTAAGTGTCAGGGTTTATGGTCATAAAATACCTTTGGTATTTTATTCATTTATTTTTATTTTGTTTTCTTTATTATATAATTTTGGCATTGAAAAAAATATTTTATACAGTATTTATACAAAAAAGAATGGATATTAATTTGTCCATGTTAATGCCATTCACATGCATTAGCTAGGGTTTTTAAGGACAAAATCATAGAATAAAGGTGATGAAATGGGTATTCATCAATTGACTAAATCAGAGTCCTCAGAGATGATTTGATAGGATTACTATAATGATCAGTTGTCTTGGCGTCCATCGGATGGCATCAAACTGTTCTGCCTTTATTAGATGACAGTCCACTAGCAAAGTTATATTGATTGTTTATGTTAATGATATAGTTGTCAGAAATGATGATGAAGCACGCATTTCAGAGGCCAACGCTGAAGGAAGATATCAACTTCGCATCACAGAAATGTGCCCAAGGCATTACAGATCCTAAATGGCATACGCATGAATGTGTAAGTGATGAATGGACATGTGAAGGTAGTCTTTTCCTGGTTCTCAGGAGTGATGGCTACATAATTGTATCTCGAGTACCTATCAAGAAAATAGAAGAACTCTTTTCCTACTAGTCTCTCCAAAATCTAATCAATGAATAGCAAGGGAAAGCAACCTTTCTTGGTCACGACATTCAAGAGCTAGTAGTTGACACAGATGCACCACGACGTAGGTAGCTGTGTGACGATCTCTTCCCCTTCCTTGTTGGTGACCATATGAATTCCCTACTACTTCGGGACTACATTGAGTGGGTACACACACTTTGAATATGAAATGGGGGTATATAAATCCTACTTTACACCACTTACCATTCTCGTCCTTAACTGCTTCCTGCAGATTTTGGTTAAGTCTCCTTTGTAACTCACGGGAAGGTCTCACATCATCCTAAACATATATGTGGTGTGAGCAGAGACCTGGGTTAATCCCCTTGATATCCGACACGGTCCAACAAATCGCTCTACAAATTTATTCTAAGACATCTAAAAGACTAGTATCCTTCTCAAAGGTATGTTTAGTGGTAATTATCATAGGATATCTTTTTTTGGGTCCCACAAGAATGGCATACTTTAGTATAGTAGGGAGTAGTTTTAGTTGTGGGAATGTTGTATCAACTGTCAAGTCTGGAAGAATTGCATCTGAATATAGTTGTGTGATGTCTAAATGTGTGTCCATTTATGTCGTACTCGCCCCAAACTCTACTATGTAGGGAGTCGGATCACCAAATAGATGAAGTAGTTTGGCCAAAGCCATGTCTGACTAATCATCTATGTTCCTTGACTGTTCTGAATGAGGCAAAACTGACAGATTCAAAGGTATCTATGAGTCGTAAGGGAATAGGGACATGTTGCTCTCAATATATCAGGCAAAACCTGAGAACATGCATCATGCAATAAATTCTCTCTAGATGAGAGGATATCGCTCTGTCTTGTTGGGGTTTGTCTACAAACCCTAACTATTTTGATCATCTTGCAATTTGCCTCTAAAGATGAGTACTCTATGGTGGTCTCGTAATGCAGTCACTGCCACTTTGTTTGATTCTTCTCTAAATTCACTTCTCTGTCTAGAGAACAAAACTTCATCATTCCTACTTGATAATCAAATGCTTCACCAACGATCCTTAGGAATGGTTGTCCAAGAATGATATGAGAGTCTCTCCAATGATTGGAGATTTCCACGTCAAGGACCATGAAGTCCATCTTGTAGTCGTGTCCCTTGATCAAGATAACCACCACTTCTCCCTTAGGTCACTTCATTTTTTTGTCCGCGATTTGGAGTAATGTTCATGATTTTCAAAGTGGCCCTAAATCCATTTTCTCATAGTGTTTTAAGGGCAGAAGGTTAATAGAAGAACCATTATCTTGGAGTGTGTGCAAACGCCATGCCATTGATATAACTCTCTACAAAGTGAGCACACATGCCTCTCTTTTTCCTTCATAATTTCTAATTCTTGAGATGATGGGTAATGGCTACTGATAAGACATGAGTGTTCACATATTGATCTATTTTCTTCCTGCTAGCCCTAGTAGGTGTGCATCTCACATTAGGTATTTCTGAAATGTAGAAGTGTTAGACATTTAATCCTCAAATGGCACTTTAACAATGATGTTTTCCTTACAAAGCCATACCATGTTTGTGTCACCATTTTGAATCTTTTTCATGTGCTTTCCCATTGTAAGAGCATGTGGGAAAGGCATAGAGGCAAGCAAAATAGAAGAAGAATATGGATCAAAAATACCATTCATTACATTATGAGAAACAAAATTCTTCAAAGACGAATTTATTTTATATAACTTGGAATCATGAATAAATCCATCTACAATAGATTGTGGAACAGATGTTGCTGGCAGATTCTCCATAGTTGAAGGTGCAATGTCCTCCTTAGATTCTAAAGTGTCTCCAAGTTGCTTCGATTCACATGTCCTCCTCTTCCTATATGTCTCCTGAGCAGGTAACCTCATCTGTTACTGAGTGATCTACTGAATGTGATGCCTCTCCTCCTCATCCTTGAAGTCTCCTCAAGTTCAACTCCAAAGGTAACCTCTCCATGTCCCTTGCCTGGTCAGGTATGTCCACAACCCTTCCGCTCCTGAGTGACATATGATAAGCATCATCACATGAAAAAATCTCATGCTCGGATCTAAGAGTGTCTAAGTAGTATACCTAACCCATGTGTTTGTTTGACTGAGACTTGTTCATGATATTGGGATTAGTCTAAACTTGGGCAGTAATGGAGGTATGTGGAGTCATCTTCTCATCTTACCATCAGGAGAAGCGATTTATGTCCACCCGTATGTCCTGAATCTCATTCCATTAGGGATGGAGATCATTGCGAATCTGGCACCAAAAGTTGGTGGGTACTGAAGAAGAGGTATTCTTCTTAGAAGAGTGCTAATGTGAGGACTATACCTAATGGCTTTGATATTGTTGATGGTTATGCTATTACAAGGGGTGATGCTCGTAATTTGATCCATCTTGGCTTGACATGCATTGTCCTTGGCTGTCGCATTGATGTTGCTGTTGTTGCCTCTGTTGGGGCTAATAAGAACTAGGGTTGTGCTATGAGGGATGTGGTATAGAGGTGAACGTGAAGTTGTAGAAGTCGGGGGATGCTAGTAAGACTATTGGTCCCCTATACTTCCCTTCTGAGTAAGGTCCTGGGTTTATTAGGTTCCTCCTGAACTGTCTCAACTGGTGGTGCATGCTTGGAAAGATTGGGTATAAGAGTGGTCTTCTACCCATAGATGCTATTGCTCTGACATCGTCACTCCTATACATGGTATACATGGAAAAAAAGAGCAGTTGGTATAGTCATGGCAGGTATCTGAATCTTGGATACCTTCTCTTTTAATTCCTCCACCTCCTTTTAAAGCCTAGTTAAACTCTCTATCTTATTCATCCTCTTATCCTTCCACTCGATCATAGTCAACTTGTCTACAATAATCCCTATAGAGGGGACCAGGTCCTCAACGAGATCACCCACAATCATTCTCCCTTTTAATATGAATGCAACTAGGGACGTAGTGTATGCCCTATTGGTCTTCATGCGTGGCTAGTGTCATCCATATGCTCAAATACCATCTCTACCGTATCTGCTCCAGATGATGTATTGCCTCCACATGCAGTGCTCACTAAAGCTTGCATCTCCAGGTTAAGACCAATGAATAAAGATTGGATCGAGATTTTATCATCCTATCCATGACATGGAAACTTCTACAATATGTCCTTGAATCGTTCCCAGGTATCACATAAGGGTTCTTTAGGAAATTGGGAAAAACTCATGATGTGTCCTCATCTAGTTAGTTTTACTCAAAGGGTTGAATATCTTCAAGAATAGGTCCTTAAACTGGGCATAGGTGGTCATTAGCACACCTAAATGCTTAACCCAATAATCATCCTTATCCCCTAAGGCAAATGGAATGGTAGTGAGCATAATATAATACTGGCTGACACTAGGGTGACGTAGATTAGCACATATGAGCTCAAAGTCCCTTAGGAAAGCATATGGTTCTTCATTGGCATGCCGTTGAAATGAGGAAACAAAATCAAAAAGGGGGCTTCAATTCATACTCTATTTCTGGCTCTACGAGACTCAGGTAATTTTTCACTATGTACTGTTCTGAGTTGTATGTTGCATCCATGGATGCATCAACCCCTATTATCAATTATCACATCTAAGCTCTAAGTAGGTCATGATGTTGCTCAGATGCAGCTATCCTACCAAATATCATCTAAAAAGGATACTCATGATGTTTTTTCCTCATCATCTTTCTTCTTGGGAGGCATCTTGAATGGAACTTCTTTATTACCTTCATCATTAAATGGATTTGAATTAGTTGAGACTGATGAACTTAAATCATCCTCACCAAGGTGAAGGTCTTCCTTGGTATGAAGAGAAGAGAGGAAGGGTTTGATCAGTGGTTGACCATCTTTAAAGTGAGTGATCATGGACTCAAGTGGTTCACGAGTACAAGGAGGTATAAGAAAAAGGGACCTTTGAAGATAATTTCTTTTAAGGGTTCAATGATAAATTCGTAGAGTCTGGATAAAAATCCCTCCAAGTAGTCATTTTATATTTCATGAGGATCATATATTAACACATATATCACGGATAATCTATGCACTATGGGCACGTAAATGTGCGGAGAAAACTCACATGACTGATACAATGCAAACCCTATGAATTCACCAATTCAACACGTGAGGTCTATAAAGGTTCGACCAAATTATCTTGTCAATTTTAGTTGATGGTAAAACAATCTTTCAGTCCATTAACACATGGTGTTGCCTTATGCCTAACGGTGCTTCTGTTTGTTTCCAATCGATGAGGTGATCTATGGTGATCTATGGGACCACTCGGTTTCAATTTCACACCTCAAAGTAGACACACATGCTTATACAAGTGAAACATATACTAAGGTTGAAGGCAAGTCCTTGCAACTCCCAAGCCAGTTAGAGTTATACCTGGTGACCTAGAGAGAAAGTCTAGGGATTTGGGCTCTAACCTTAATGTTTGTGTTCTTATCCAATATGTCTAGATGTAAGTACTTGTGTCCAAAGAGGGCTTTATGCACCCATAAAAAAAGTGTTCATTTTATTCTATTTATTGGTCAACTTGAAACAATTGGGTCCCAAATTCTAAAGGTTTGGGTCTCACTAATATTTATGTGATTACAAAATACACACCTACCATTTAGTCCTTTTTCCTTTTAGATTTAGGTTATGAATCAAGAGAGGAATCAAAAAACAAAATGCAAGCAAAAAACTATGACGCATGCTCAGGTACGAATGTACTTACAATGATTCACAACATTCTCCAGGTGTTATGCTGAACTAAATTGAAAATTTTACACTAAAGGCATGCAAGTTGAAAAATCCATACCTAAAAAAGATACTATTAGCAAGGAGGAATCAGATTTGTTTTTGAGCTAATTATAAATATTTATGTGCATTTTTCATTCTTTTGAGAAATATGTTATCAATGAATATGTGTGACCTATATTGTGAGGGGCATAGATAATTTTGAATTTGTATGGAATTTGAATCATAATGTGTCTGTCCTAAATATTTCCACTCAAGTCGAGAACCACTCTTGACACAACCAAACTGAAGAAGAAAATAATGTTCGAGTCTTTGATACACGCATAAGCTCTCAAACAAAATCTGTTATAAATGATGAAATTACCTATATTATTACAAATTAATAATTAAAAATCTTAAATGAAATTACTTTCTCAAAATTAAATTTAATCTCCTTGGCTCTTCAGCACTCGGCTCACTCCACATCCGTCGACCTCCGATAAACTCCAAGTCCACCAAGCCCACTCAAAAAAAAGATAGATTTTTTATAAGAGAGATGTAAAATATATATACAAAAGCAAGAAGGAAATATATAGAAAAAACAAAAAAGAGAAAGAAGAAAAAAATTTAAATAATTACAAAATGGCTTAGGGATCGGACTACCTGTGTGAATGGAAAACATAACTCTAAGTTTTATAATGAAACATAAGTCGTTTGCCTCCCCAACAATGATGCCATTTGCCAAACTCGTAAATACCCTAAGTTAATTTATCATTTTAATATTGTAGTCAAGCACTTATAAATCAATCAAAATTTTAACCACGCGAATAATTTAATCAATTAAGCAATGTACGGCTATGCGTTTATATAACATGGGCAAGCTCCAGGGTCGTCTCAAGCAGGAAAAGGAACGGCTTATGGCTCAATTTATCAAACTTAATGTATGGGTTTCAAGAGAAGTTTTTTTTATTTTTTACGCACTATTAGGCAAATGCAAAAGGGACATTTTTATGGGCTTTCTATAGTGTTTATGCAAATACTATGCCAAAAATTATGAAAACTAGGTAGAATGTGGGAAATGTGACATTAAACTACTGTGAATTTTTGGGATTTTAAAATGAAACCTTCATTATTATTAAATTTTGAAATTCACTTTGTTTGCATTTAAAAATTTATAAAAAATCATCATGCATCTAAAAATTTCAAAAACATCAAAGTGCATTTATTTCATCATAATTATCATCTTAGCCAAGTTTCATATTTTTCAGACATCATTTGAGCATTTTTTATATTTTAGTCCCTAAAATTGGCCAAAATTGCATTGAGCATCCCTAATTCCATAAAAAAATAAAAAAATACTGCCTCGAAAACCATGTAAGAACTTTGATAGACAAAACTCTACGTTGTTCCTTTGCCTCTTTGTGTTCGACCTTAGGACTTGCCCAAGTAAAATAACGTAAAACCACAGGATTAAAATTGATTAAATAATTGTGGTTATTCCTTGACCGATTCCGATTGCCGCGTACAATGAAACGACACACCTATTACTTTTTACGTACAATAATACACGACTATATTTAATATAGGTAATTCACGAATCATCAAGGGGTACACCCCCATAGGTAATTCACGAATCATCAAGGGGTACACCCCCATACTTAGGATAAAGTACATCCTAAGTATAACAATGATGAAAGGGGCGACACCTTTTTGTAGGAAAAAAATAAAGCATGAAAAAAAGAAAAGAAGAAAAAGAAAGACCATTTAAAAATATTTTGTTTTGCTCTACAGAAGTCATTGTTTTTAGCTCATCTTTAGATACACTTAGAATTGAGTCAACGACAGACAAAAATGTATCATGCTTTAGGTAAGGCTTCAATAGTTGTCCGTTGACTACAAAGGGTTGTATGTGAGCTAGCAATCCTGATATCATCATGCTACCATTATCACAAAAATAAAACATACTGTGGGATATTCAATAAAATAATTTTAATAAATAGTAAACCTAATTATTTTCCCAAGTTAAAATTATTTCTATATATTTCCAATGAAGATGTATACAGGAAAAATAAAATCTCATAAAAATATCAAGTTTACAGAGCTTTAATAATAAATGGCATCCATCACCACTTAATTTATTCTATGAAAATAAAAAATGTAAATGTAATGATTTTTGTGAATAATATATAACAAATATAATCCTACAACATGTGAAGTTTTGGGAATTTTTGAAGCAATGGTTGAATTTCCACGAATTAAAGATCTCACATTGGGTAAAATATGCAAATTATCAACAAATAGATATTGATAAATAAATCACAACACAAAAATACGTTCATTTCATCAAATGATATATAACTATCTATTCTATAACATGCATTTTTTGGAATAAAAATACAATGATAAATGAAGGTTCAAATTAAGTTATAAAGATAGGGTTATACATACGAATTACAAAACTAAAATATTGAAATAAACAAGAAGGAGGATATAATTGTAATTACCTATACCCATTGGGGTCTGTCGCAATTTCCCCAAATGTGCATGTGCTACACACATGTGCAGGTTGACAAGTGTCTTCTCGTTATTTGCTGGAAATCAGGGGGGCTAGATTCAATCTACCCTACACCCACATGCGATTCACATGCTGTGAGGTTTGGAAGGTGCTTCGGGCGGTGACTGGGACAGAGATGAGGTTTGGCTCTCGAGGTGCCATATGGATTGCGAGGAAGGCTCAGGTCCCCCTGAACCTTGATGTAGAGTGATGAATACTTAATTCTCACTCTTTATTATTTTATTTTAGCTATTTATCTTGGCAAAGCATCATGTGAATAGATGTAAATACAATATGTTAGCATTTTCTTGCATATGTTTACTATACATATTTAGCATGTATTTGTGCTAAAATAAAAGAATCAAATAAAGAAAACGGAAGGAGGTATTGAGAATAAATACAAAGTGACCCAAACCCCAAGAGAAGGTCAAACATTGACCTGATCACCAAATAAGATAAGTAGAGAGAGATAGTCATATTCTATATTGTATATATCATTTATATATGTAAATAATTATTTTTGGATTATATAAAAATAATTTATTCTTGTTACCTTCTTGTATATAGTCCTAAAAATAAAGCAAAAATCATAAAAATAAAATAAAATTTAAAATAAAATCTTCCCCCACTTGTGTAAAATACATGTATATATCCGTCACTCTCTATTTATTATATACATGTGCATAACTAATAAAAAAATTATTTTAGACTCCAAAAAACATGTTGTAAATAAATAAAATACAAAATGGGAGTATTTGTCTAGAAATAACAAAATAAAAATAATTGTACAAAATACATAGGTATAGTATACCTGTATATAATACATTATACAGTATAAAGATTAATTTATTTTTCGTAAAAATAAATAAAAATCACAGGAAAAATTCCATGGAAAATAACAAGAATTTCTTATTTTGAAAACTTTTTTATTTAAAATCAGTTATTATTTTTTATTGAATTTGTAAGCATTTTTGTACACTCGAATTCTTTGATTGGTCCACGTCATTTCGTTGACTTGGGTCAACGACCTCTTCTAGGGCTTGACCCAACTCGAACCTTCTCATTGGAGCATGTTCTCCCTTTTTCTCGATCGAGTCGAGTCTCCTTCCGATCCAATTCTTTGCTCGCACCTTCTCCTGGGATCCAGCATCTTCGTGGATCCCTAGGAAGGTGCGGATCTTCCTAGGGTTACATGCCTTTCCCTGATTCTTTCACACCCTGGGAAGCCTATAAAGTATCTCCTCCATCCTCCTGGCATCGCAGATCATTCCTCTTCTCTTCTTCCACCCCCAACTACTTCAAGTTAGGTGGCAGCTATTGGAGGAGTCCATCAGAGTGAAGTTTGGTGGCTAGGAGACGTAGCTCAGCCTCATGGCCAGAGTACGTTGTCGCGATAAGCCTCCCAGTCTTCTATAGCTCAGTCGAGGCCATAACCTTTGACACCTTCGCCTAAAGCTCTAGAGTTCATCTAGAACTTCAGGTACCCCTCATTTCCCTTATGTTTTCCTATTCGATCCATTCATGTCATCTATCGCTGCTGCACCTCTGCCTGCTCCGATCAACGAGTCGGAGCACCCACATCCAAGGCTATCCATTCAGATCACTGTGCCATATAGTCATCCATCTTCTCCCATAGTCTGACCATCCTTAGAAGCGACCATCAGGTCGAGATTAAGGACCGGATCTCCTCTAGCTCAAATAAATACGATCTGACCATCCTTGAACCCCCCCCCACCATTGCTTCTTTTCATCTTAGCTCAAATAAATCCGACCGTAGCATTTCTCTTAGTTGAGATTACCTTCGCAGGTGTTTACGTGCGCTGGGACTCCCGTTCTAGCCTTCAGAGAGATCACTAGAGAGCTTCAAGTCCACCTTTACCGCAATGCAAATCCAACCAGCAGCTTCCCCATCCGACCTGTCCATTTGACATGGGTGACTTCCACGACCTTACCTGGTCCTTCTGATCCATCATCGGAGATGTGGATTCCTTACGAGGATCGGGTGATGTTTACTAGGTTCCAGTTCTTCCAGACCCCCTCTTCCTCATCGGATCGGCCCGCCTCTATCAGATTCGATATCAGCCGCCGACCGTCGCAGTCTTTTGCGGTTAGATCTGACGCCTGATGCATATGCTCCCCATGTCTCCGACATTCTCAGGTGTGTCAGATCTGACATAGTAGAGGATCTGAGTTGCACGTCCACACTAGTCCAGAGTCCACCACGTGTCCCCCATGCGTACTGCAAGCGCTCGCTGAGGGTATATTGCACTATTTTCCCTACAGTTTGCATGTTTTATTCTCTACTCTGTCAATAAAAGTTGTAGCTCAAAATTTTTGCATATTAGACATTGATGTTTCCAGTATTTGCATTTAGTCCTCTGAGTTTGGATAGACATGCATGCACATGTGATTTTGTGGTGTTTTTGCATATCTTGCCCTGTATTTTCTTACTGTATATTTTGAATGAAATATTTTATATATTTGTAAAAATACCCCTATGTGTGATTGAATTGGCATGTGCGTATATTGTGTGGGATTTTTGCGATAATGCTCTGGACTTTTGTTTATGTTATTATTTAGTCTGGAAACTTTAGGGTAATTGCAAAGAGGTCCTAACAGCTTGTGTTTCTTGTTTATAATCAAATAATTATTAAATCAACTCCAAAAATTACCAAAAAACTACCAAAAGCTCCTGCTAATGTGTAATATTTTTGGTAATTTTTGTGACTTGATTTAAATTTATTTGATATTTTTTAAAAATAAAAAATCCTAAAAAACATGTTTGTCTATTTTATAAAATGCTAAAAAAATAGTCTCAAAAATCCCATAAAAAATTCTATGTGTTTGTTTAACTGTTTTTTGCTTTAGTATCATTTTGTGACATTATCTTTTATAAAAACCGTAAAACACACAAAAGACTAAAAATCTTATAAAAATCATTGAAAATTCACAAAAATAAAAAAATGAGATTTCAGTTTCTTAGTTAGGTATTTTTATTTACTTCATCATAAAAATTGCATCTAGGACATTTGGGCAATTTAAATAGTTTAAATTTGCCTTTTGGACTGGATTGTACAATGTCTTTTGGTTTTTTGTTTATTTCATTTTTTTATAAAATCAAACAAAAATCAGAAAAAGTCCATAAATTTACCAAAAATACTTGCATATTTTAAAAAAATAAAAATATTTTTTTCATGAATTGTGTGTATTTTTAGACAAAACAAAAAAATTATGAAGGTTTTTTTTGTGCATTGCTTTATTTCTTATTTTGAAAAACATAAAATTTTTAAAAACAAAAATAAATAAAGTTAGTTATAATTTCATTATCTCGACTACTTCGTCCATTTATGTGCTACTTGTGGTCGACCCTGGTCGCTATACCAGGTTAAATAAATAACAGAGACCGCTTACATTAGATTTTCATGCTTTGATTGAGTTTTTTGTGGTCTTATTTTCTTGTTGACCTTGCCTTGTGATTCGGGTCGCAACGACCCTTAGATACTACTTAACCCGAGTTGCTTGGCCGCGTCATCAGAATGGCGTCGTTGCTTGGGAGCACGGCTTTGTAGTCGATTTTCAGCCCTCGTTGTTTTATATTTTATTCATTTCTAGCTCTGTTTGTTATAACTGCTTTCTAACCAGTCTTTGTTTCACTTTTTGTGCAAGGAATCGCCCGAGGGCTGCTTTGGAAGAGACCTGTACTCGAGGAGAATCAGGAGCAATGCAAAATTAGTTATAGTTCAAAGAGTAGCATAGAGTAGTTTTTAGAATATGTTACTATTGTTGTAATAATACATGGACTTCAAACGCTTTAGACACTTGTCTTATATTAAGGTATGTTTCGCTGAGCACCGGTGTGCTCGGGAGACCTCACCGCGGTTTTATGCTGGTTATATTTTTCTTCGCCTTTTATTTTTATTTCATTCTCAAAGAATTTGCCCCTTAGACTTAAGAGTTTCTATGATTGTGACGTAACTGATTAAGGCCCAATCCCTAATTATTTGCTTGCACCTACAGTTTGTAATTGGACCTTATTAATAAGTCATAATAAAAAGTTAGTTTAATTAGACTTGAGTGCACGTGTCGTGAGGAACCATATACAGTGCTAGAAGGACCCATTGTGGCAGGCACCGAGTAGTCCCCATGATCGGACTCCGGACTTAGTCTAATTAGCCAGTTACTATTCTTCGCATGTAGAAACTGCTCGTTTAAGCCCGTTTTCTTCTTGCAACATTTTGATTAGTTTACTTTTAGTCTTTACATTTATGCGTGGATCACCCTACATATAGAGTGCTGGCGACAAGTACACATCTCTGATTTTGCATGCATCATAGTGTTTGATCACGCATCGGATTTTTTGACTTCTCCCACTATTTTTGGACTATGAAATAATTAGGAGATCGAATAATTCGTTAGGCATTTGTCCGCTTATTGAAAAATACCTAAAAAGTGATAATCATAAAATTGGGACTGCTAATCAAACTTGAACTTAAAAGACACTTCACCCAAAAATCTATTTTGGGAGAGTCATCCCATCATTATTTGGTTTGATTATGCGATAGAGTGACCCGTACACTAGGCTAGAGCCATACCTAAACTCTCGTTAGACTATTGGTCTTGGGGTTAGTCGTTCTCCAGTGAGGACCGCTCCGGTTTCTCGTAAAGCGGGACATGATATCCTTAGCAGAGCGAGTTGAACAGGTAGCCGGTAAGTGGTCCGCAACTTGTATTGGCTTGGAAAGATCTAGATTTGAGATTGGACCAGTCTCTTGGGAGCATCGGGTTCCTACTAGCTTGCTTAATCTCTCTGTTCAACTGAATTATCACCTAAATAAAATCCACAAGATAAAAGATCGAACCTTTATGGTTATCAGCTCAACATTGCGTAGGTTAATTGGGGGTTTGATTTCTCATCATGTTTGATTCCAGATCCCATCCGCCTTCTCTCTACATCACGATGATGGACCGGAGATCCCTTAGGAAGCCTCTGGCAGCATCGCTTTCGAGCACTCCGACCTACTCATCTAGGCAGGTTCGGGAGAGCCTAGACCCTCTCTCCGAACCCGAGTTCGATTCTACCCTCTTCCCCCACGAACACCCTTCTTACAGTCCCGAGGTGCCTGAGCAGAGATCAGAGTAGATATTTGTTCATTTGACGGCACCTGAGTTGGGGTCTTTTACCTATGTAGAGACCCAAGAGATGGCCAACAACGAGGAGTGAACTGATGGGCAGCCCCAGAGCACCACATATGTCTTAGAACAAGGCGCCATCAATAACACATTGTTAGCCTCCCTGGAGATGATGCAGCGTCAGATCAGAGACCAGGGAGCCTGAAGGATGTTGAAATTATCCTCAAGCGCATCACGGAAGCGTGATCGTCGTATCGGATACGACGAAGAACGACTAGTCGTACTAGTTGTTCGATGCAGCGGAATTTAAAAATTTTATTCGATGAAACCACATGATCCGAGAACCATTCTCAGATCGTTTCATCTATAACCACAACAAGTATAATGCAATACCTCTTGAAGCGTGGTTGATCAAGTCTCTAAAGAAAGAGACCTCCTGTCTCAAGTCCGATCGTCGGCGAGACCGCTTGCGAGCGCAGGGATGAACCGCGTTGTCCTCGCAATCCAAGAAGTTTATCCAAGCGTGGTTGCTCCTGATCTCGTCACACGAGATCTAACGTCTCCTTCGTGGGCGTAGCACACCAAGAAGACGGAGAAATCGAAGAACGTCGAAGCGGCAGCGCGGTGGCGAAGGCGACGACGGTTCTCTCCTCTAGGGTATGGTGGACGGCCACCAACAAGAGAGGGAGAGAGGGTTGGCGTGTATGAAGAAATGAGGGAGAGAGAGCTCCAATATATTGCAAGTTAATTAGAGAGCATAGTATGCCTCTCTATTTATAGGGTTTTGGGATCCATGGATCTCAATCCATGGGACACATAACATCAATGGGTGAGATTGATTTGTGTCAATCCAATGGCCAAGATTGTTGTTGTCAAAAGCAACAAATTTAGGTTAAAATATATTTGACAAAATCAAATATAATTCATTCCTAAATCAACCCAACAAATAAGGAGAGAAGACACATGGAGATTTCATCTCCATGTGCCTTCCAAGTGGGCGCACACCCATTCCATATAGGAATGGTGTGCCGTCCATGAGATTGCATGGAGATTGCAATCTCATGGAAATCCATGAGATTGCATATCTCCATGAAATCTCTCTTATTTCTTTGCAACAAATTTATTTGGGTTTTATTCTTCAAAAAAAATTCACAATTATATTTGAGAATATTGCAATCTTGCCATGGAAAAAATTGTGAATCATATTCACAACCCAAAACAACATATAATTCATATTGTTAATTAATTACACAATGTGTATCCAATACACATAATAAATAATCAACACATATAAATTATAATTAGCTCTCTCTAATACATTATAAATCACATTTATAATATATTATGAATAATTAGATATTTCTATCCACATTATTCTTATCCACATTAATTAAATCACATTTAATTAAATTGGATAATTTCTTCACACATCAAGATGATTAAATCACATTTAATCATTATTTCTTCATTGCTTAGATCTTATGGAATTATTCTTGAACCCTTCAAGAATAATGCAATCTCTCCGCAGATACTTGGAGATAAGGACAGGGCGATTGTATTGTTCCACGTATAGTGACATGGATATTGAGATCATATCTCAAATCCAGATCGCGGGCCTCTCATAGATGCTTGATTAAATCAAGACCGTAAATCTAATCTTCTCATTGTATCTGAATCACATTCAGATCAATATCCAACACTTGGACCAAGATCAGATCACTTCTCTACTGAGAGGAGTCACTAAAATCCAGACCCGTTTCATCACTCCCTAGGAATGGAAGCATCATGGTTATACAATCGTTTATGATCAAATCACCCTCAGGTATTCCCAATACCTGTACATCCTGCATACTGGAAGACTTAGACTAAACCCGAAGTATCGGATCAACTTTATAATGTCTACTTCATGGTTTTATCAGTAAGTTTCTCATTCGATCATTGGGAGTTGGTATCCATCATACACTTTCCAAAATCGTATATCATACCTAGGTCTTGATCATATACTAAAAGTATATATCAAACCTACAAATTCAGTCAAGCTTCCAAAGCGAGACGACCATGCGCATGGAATTTGATTCATCCCAATATCTCATGAGTGAGCTCATGTCTTCCGGTTCTGTAACTGAACCTGTATGATCCGTTTGATAGCGTATTACTCATATGCCCTTATATGCACACCAGCGCGCCGGTGTATAGACCTTGATTAGGTCATCAACCTATTGGTCTGCCAAATGTACACACTCAGACATATAGTAACACATCTGTCTCCGGTCAGAGGATGCATGCCTATATCATGACAGCATACGATATAGGACTTTGGTTATCTCGATCTCGTTAAGTCAACTCTTTGACCTAACTAATCTGACACCTCTGAATCTCTATTCCTATGTAGAGGACATGCATCAAGAGGTCGGTCAGATATCAACCTTCAGAGATAGGATTGCCATCTCCTACTCAGGCTGGAGATCATCTCTTAATAATCATTTGACGGTGCTTGATGAGTCCTCAATCTAACTCTTTAGATATTCATCCAAGCACCAGCCTCTATGATTCAATAGTTGAATCAACAGCTGTATGATTATTAAGATGGCCATGGTACATAACCCTAATTGTACTAAGGGACCTATTATACAAATTATTCATTCTTCATTTCAGATCAGGGAATGATATGTGCAATAACGATTATTGCATAATGGCTCGCCATGGGCTCGCATTTCCAACAATCTCCCACTAGCCCAAAGAGCCATTAATGGGCTAATCATTTAAACCCGCACTCATGTGACAATCATAGGCTATTTGGAAAATAGCTAGGTAAGCTGATTAGTCACTCTGTTCCCGCGAGACTACGCCAAGTCTTTTTACGGCACTTGCATATCCCCAGTAACAGTGCTCGCATCCAATGCGAATGTTGCATCTTATGCAACTAATACTCAATCTTGTTAGTTACAGTGTCCTTGACACTACAGCTTAACAATTATCATAACCAGTATTTCCATAATCCTTATAAGAATATCCTTATTTCTGGAGATCTCTATCTCCTAAGGTATCTTTAGTTAAGACCTTTTAGATCACTATCTATAAAGTCTTAAACTTTTGAAGATAAGACTTTGAGATCACTATCTCAAAAAATCTTGTCATCTATGAAGATTTTGTTGTTACTGCAACCAAGTGTTTTATTCCCATAGTAGGACTAGTAACAGTTTACTGCTCCCACTGCATGGCAGCCATCTGGCTTTTGTATACATCTAGCATACACCCGGCTTCTCAGAACTGATGCCCAAGGGCAAGTAGTTCTAGCATTCACTGCCTCAACTCTTTGAGGTGCTATCCCTTTAGATAGGTCAGTACCATATCTTAAGGGATGGAAGTCGTTACTGGAATTTTCCATAAAATGGAATATGTCCAAGATGTACTATAAATGTGACAGTCCCATTATCCTCTTCTCTTTGCTTCTGAACAACTTCAGAACTAAGATCTGAGAGGCATCTTTGAAATCATATTTCAAGTTATGGAACAACCAGATTATAAAACACTAATTATTATCCTTATATCATTTTTAAATGATTAGGATATCATCTATATTTAGCACGATGAACACAAAAGCACTCCCACTAAGCTTCATATGGTTCATCAAGATTCTATCTGAAATCATAACATTTATAATTTCATCAAATCTTATGATCCGACTTCAAGAAGCTTATTTGGGTCCATAGATGGATTCCTTAGCTTGCACATCTTGCTTTCCTCAACCATGAAGCCCTGGGGCTACTTCATATGAATATCCTCAAAGAGGCATTCGTAGAGGAATGCAATATTGACTTACATCTTGAAGATGCAATAGTCAAGTTATGTATCTAAGGTTAGCAATATTCTGATGGTTTTAAGCATGGTCACCGAAGAGCAAGTCTCATTGCAAGCAATGTCTTCTCTTCCAGTGTGTAGCTTATGGCTACGAACCGTGCTTTGAAGATCTCTACCTTCTCATCAGGTTCCCTGTCTCTTGAAGATCCATTTACACCTTTACAGGTCTTACCCATATTGGTGGATCCTCGAGGGTCCATATACAACACTTGTATATGAAGTCTACATTAGACTTTTATTGCTATCCATCTATCCATGCTATGATCTTCAGAAGCTTCATCACATGAAGTTCCATCATTGTCAGATTTCTCTAACACATGGAATCCATCCTCAAACTAATTTGAAGAGGTATTAGTGTTTCATCTTTAATTGTCCTTTTAGTTTCCAATTTCAGGAGTCTCATTATCTTCTCAAGATTAAATGAGTTCCTATACTTCATTTTCATCTTGATTCTCAAGAGTCTCAACCTCAAAGAATCACATTCTCGGAGATGAGATATTTTAAGAATCTCAAGGTCATAAAGTAGGTATCCAATACCATCCTTTATTTTCCTAATGAAGCAACACTCTCAAGTGCTAGATTCCAACATACATGGAACCTTATTAAGGATATACATTGTAGTCTCTACTACACATATATACCTGGAAACTAAGGGATAATTATGCTAAAATTCAACATTGATAAGATCATGTCACACATGATCCAATTGTATCTACCTATAACTCTTTTGAGTTAAGGTGTGTTAGGAGGATTGAGATAGAAATGATATTCATATCTCCATAAGGTATTCTTCGAATTTATCTAGTAGGTACTTGCTACCTAGATTAGATCAAATTCATTTTATCTTCCTTCAAACTTTGGTTCTAAACCAAAATTAATTAAATCTTTGAACATTTCAAAGGTTTCTTAGGTGAAGAGAAGAAATCTCATATCATACAATCATCAATAGATATCACATATCCACAATGTTTACTATGATATAGATGATCCGCATACATCAATATGTATGAGATCCTGAATACCTTGGCATCTTACACCATTCCCGAAGAAGGGTGTATTGGACATTTTACTTTGAATACAATATTCATAAGTATGTAAGTTTTGAAATTTTAGACATTCTAAAGTTTCATCTCTTACTATTCTATTGATTAAATCAATAGACAAATGTCCAAGGCTTGATGCTAGATCATTGTCAAATGATCTTCATCCTCCTATTGATCTTAAGGTTTAATTTCAGTATTCAGAAATGTTAATGAACCATTCATAAATTTTTCTAATTTATGTGGAGTCCACTAGATTTTAGATTACTATCTGAAATATCTTCATCATAACTCTTTATGATAGTTCTATCTCAGAATTCATGTTTATTTCCAACATTTAGAAACAAACAATGAGTGTATTCTTATATCTAGGTCATAGAGACATTCTCTACGACTAAGGGCTCTCCCACTGAAATTAACAAGTCTATTAATCCGACAGAGATTGTTGCAACAATTGCATCAATATTCATGTGGACAACTATAAACCTTTAAGATCAAATTTTCCAGTCTTCTAAAACATATGCAACCCATTGCAAATGTCATCAAAAGATTGAGATACAATTATTTGACTTTATCTTATTCAATAAGTAAGTCAATATCAATTATTTATGTAGATTATTCTGATGCTCCATCCGAGTCCTTTTCTAAGGATTCTAGACAGACTTGATAGTCATACTATCAACACATCAACTTATTGCAGTATTGGCACTTATCCAACTCTTTGGATGTCATATGGAAGTCACAGAAGTCCAGTCAACTCTTTGACTTTCCTTCTTTCTTGGGTCCAACCCATGCTTCCATTGCTCTCCCTTTATCTATAAGCAACCATTGCTTAAGACTAAGGATCTCTTACAATAAATTCAAAAGAATTCAAAACAAGAGTATTTCAACATTTATTTATGCTTCATTAAATTCACACAATATGAATACTATGAAGCTTCATGAATGACTAGAGTATAGACAGTAGAATAATGACACTCATCGTCTACATCCATCTAAACTCATAAAACATAGGTTCAGGTAGGTACTCAAACAATTGAATACATCATCTCTTATAGAGCTACCATTCTGCATGATGCAGAGAACCATGTCACTCATGATTAAATGTCAAGAGCACATATATGTCTGCCAAAATATCTTCATTGATTTTATAAGGATTATTTGACAATTGCGATCATCATCGACATGTTACTTCCAAAGTACATCCAATGAGATCAAGACTATAGAGACATACAAACCCTAGGGTTGTAGTCCTATTATCTATTTAATTGTCATTCCTCATTTGTATGAGGAGACTTGCATATTGCAACCACATACATTATGTGTTCAATTGCAAGTACAATATCTGGATCATGAGTCCATTCCAAGATATTTCACTGGTTACTATTGAGTATATCATTGAGTGGGTTTTAATGAAGGATTATCTGAAATAAGAAATTTGCATAAATGTATGTATTTATATATACATATTTTACTTTGATTTAGGAATTTTTATATCAAAGTTGTCTTGCCTTGTCAACACTGAAAGTTCATTCCCTTAATCACTTTCAATGTAAGAGATATACTTACCATTATATCTCAAGCAAGATCTGGGATCTCCTTCCTTATCTTTGTTGCATCCCAATAATATGAGAACATACAACTCGGATAAAAAGAAGCGGGAACACATTCCGCCTTGCAAGTCCAACTTGCATCTCCCAATTCGGTCTTTAACACCCGGGCCCACCACCCCTAAGGCGATGTTGACCCGTCATTAATTGAACCAACCGTCAACAGGAATACAACTCGCTATGCGCAATCCAATATCGCCCCAATAATATGAGGACCCGATATTAGGGTCACTACACATACATCCTTACTCTTTCGAGAAGCGACGAGCCCGATCCAGATGCGCTTGCATACAGGAGCTGTCACTTCGGACAAGCGTCTCCCACATGCAATCCCTGGTGACGGAACTCTCCGCCTTGACGGGAGACCATGGATGTCACTTATGTGATCCTCCACCTCATATTCAAATTTTAATTAATTATCGTGAATCACATTCACATAATTAATTCTTCCAAGGTAATTATTAGCTCTAATCATATTAGAGTATTTCAATTGGACATAATCAATTTAATCATATTAAATTAATTATCAATCCAATTCAATCAATCAAACTTGATTATTTTACTTGAATACATATATGGTAATATCTCAAAATACGTATTAATTCGAATTTTAATAATTAGAAAAATACATCTTAATCCCTCGGACATTATCCCGGCCCTACCCGCTGTCATGGCCAGTACCGACGAGAGTGGGACGGACCACATACGTTGCAACCCGCAACCCCAATGCTCTCCGACTAGGCACCATATCCGCCTCGGGAAAGGATAATGCCAAATTGATTAATTTGTACTTGAGATGATCATCGGTTCTTCAACCGAAATTGTACCATATAGTAATAATCAAAACATTTTTGATTATAAGGAAATTTGCTAGACAAATTCCCAAATCCTATTCAAGCATCAAGTTTGAAAGATTGTGGTTTCCAATTATGATTTAGATCACATCTTAATCAATTATTGGTTAAGGAAATGTCATTTATGGGAATAATTATCATCAAATATTTCACAAATATTTATGCACAATTATTCTAGGAAATTAAAGAATTTAATTTCACTAATTTATTAAATGACAGTCACTATACAATCATCAAGTTTGATGATTGTGTTTCCAATTAATATTTAGATCAAATCTAATCAATTAATTGGTTGAGGACATGTCAATTATGTAAATAGTCAACTTCAAATATTTCACAAATATTTTTCATGATTATTTCACGAAATTACCAATTAATTTCACTAATTGACAATCACTTGGTTCTAAATTAGGACTGTAATTTCAGCAGTGACCCCTTCTTACTAAAATTAGCATATCTCAATCATATTAAATCCAAATTAGACAAAATCAATTTTCATAGATTGCTAATTTGATTTAGGACAGCATCCAAGTGATGTTACACGCATTTCGAGGCAAGTGTAAACAGTAATTAACATTTTAATCACGCTCAGATCTACAGTTCCCGCAACAGTGCATACATGTTCATTAAAACAACCATATCTAGAGCATACGAAATCCGATTTACGTAAACTCAGATCCTATGGTTTACTTATTTAATGGGGAACAAAATACAAGTATTAAATTCGTGTTTAAACAATTTAAACAGTGCCTAATTTATTTACTAAACAGATCTGCGAAATCAAATGCGATAAAAAACTTTCGCGATCTTAACGAACCCAAGTCGTCCTCGGTTTTTCGAATCATATTCGAAACCGTCGACCTAAGTCTCTGATACCACTTGAAGGATGTTGAAATTATCCTCAAGCGCATCACGGAAGCGTGATCGTCGTATCGGATACGACGAAGAACGACTTGTCGTACTAGTTGTTCGATGCAGCGGAATTTAAAAAATTTATTCGATGAAACCACATGATCCGAGAACCATTCTCAGATCGTTTCATCTATAACCACAACAAGTATAATGCAATACCTCTTGAAGTGTGGTTGATCAAGTCTCTAAAGAAAGAGACCTCCTGTCTCAAGTCCGATCGTCGGCGAGACCGCTTGCGAGCGCGGGGATGAACCGCGTTGTCCTCGCAATCCAAGAAGTTGATCCAAGCGTGGTTGCTCCTGATCTCGTCACACGAGATCTAACGTCTCCTTCGTGGGCGTAGCACATCAAGAAGACAGAGAAACCGAAGAACGTCGAAGCGGCGGCGCGGTGGCGAAGGCGACGACGGTTCTCTCCTCTAGGGTATGGTGGACGGCCACCAACAAGAGAGGGAGAGAGGGTTGGCGTGTATGAAGAAATGAGGGAGAGAGAGCTCCAATATATTGCAAGTTAATTAGAGAGCATAGTATGCCTCTCTATTTATAGGGTTTTGGGATCCGTGGATCTCAATCCATGGGACACATAAAATCAATGGGTGAGATTGATTTGTGTCAATCCAATGGCCAAGATTGTTGTTGTCAAAAGCAACAAATTTATGTTAAAATATATTTGACAAAATCAAATATAATTCATTCCTAAATCAACCCAACAAATAAGGAGAGAAGACACATGGAGATTTCATCTCCATGTGCCTTCCAAGTGGGCGCACACCCATTCCATATAGGAATGGTGTGCCGTCCATGAGATTGCATGGAGATTGCAATCTCATGGAAATCCATGAGATTGCATATCTCCATGAAATCTCTCTTATTTATTTGCAACAAATTTATTTGGGTTTTATTCTTCAAAAATAATTCACAATTATCTTTGAGAATATTGCAATCTTGCCATGGAAAAAATTGTGAATCATATTCACAACCCAAAACAACATATAATTCATATTGTTAATTAATTACACAATGTGTATCCAATACACATAATAATTAATCAACACATATAAATTATAATTAGCTCTCTCTAATACATTATAAATCACATTTATAATATATTATGAATAATTGGATATTTCTATCCACATTATTCTTATCCACATTAATTAATCACATTTAATTAAATTGGATAATTTCTTCACACATCAAGATGATTAAATCACATTTAATCATTATCTTCATTGCTTAGATCTTATGGAATTATTCTTGAACCCTTCAAGAATAATGCAATCTCTCCGCAGATACTTGGAAATAAGGACAGGGCGATTGTATTGTTCCACGTATAGTGACATGGATATTGAGATCATATCTCAAATCCAGATCGCGGGCCTCTCATAGATGCTTGATTAAATCAAGACCGTAAATCTAATCTTCTCATTGTATCTGAATCACATTCAGATCAATATCCAACACTTGGACCAAGATCAGATCACTTCTCTACTGAGAGGAGTCACTAAAATCCAGACCCGTTTCATCACTCCCTAGGAATGGAAGCGTCATGGTTATACAATCGTTTATGATCAAATCACCCTCAGGTATTCCCAATACCTGTATATCCTGCATACTGGAAGACTCAGACTAAACCCGAAGTATCAGATCAACTTTATACTGTCTACTTCATGGTTTTATCAGTAAGTTTCTCATTCGATCATTGGGAGTTGGTATCGATCATACACTTTCCAAAAGCGTATATCATACCTAGGTCTTGATCATATACTAAAAGTATATATCAAACCTACAAATTCAGTCAAGCTTCCAAAGCGAGACGACCATGCGCGTGGAATTTGATTCATCCCAATATCTCATGAGTGAGCTCATGTCTTCCGGTTCAGTAACTGAACCTGTATGATCCCTTTGAGAGATCGTATTACTCATATGCCCTTATATGCACACCAGCGCGCCGGTGTATAGACCTTGATTAGGTCATCAACTTATTGGTCTGCCAAATGTACACACTCAGACATATAGTAACACATCTGTCTCCGGTCAGAGGATGTGTGCCTATATCATGACAGCATACGATATAGGACTTTGGTGATCTCGATCTCGTTAAGTCAACTCTTTGACCTAACTAATCTGACACCTCCGAATCTCTATTCCTATGCAGAGGACCTGCATCAAGAGGTCGGTCAGATATCAGCCTTCAGAGATAGGATTGCCATCTCCTACTCAGGCTGGAGATCATCTCTTAATAATCATTTGACGGTGCTTGATGAGTCCTCAATCTAACTCTTTAGATATTCATCCAAGCACCAGCCTCTATGATTCAATAGTTGAATCAACAGCTATATGATTATTAAGATGGCCATGGTACATAGACCTAATTGTACTAAGGGACCTATTATACAAATTATTCATTCTTCATTTCAGATCAGGGAATGATATGTGCAATAACGATTATTGCATAATGGCTCGCCGTGGGCTCGCATTTCCAACAGAGCCTTCATAGCATATATGCGCAGAGAGATGGCACATATGTGAGCTAACCAAGGAGAGCTGAACCGAGTCAGTGGCAAAGAGACACCAGAGATTCGAGGAGGAGATGGAGGATAGCCAGAGGAGCCACAGGAGCCAGTCCGACCAGCAAGACCGATGAGAGATTTACACAACCCTGGTGCGACTCTTACGCACCGTTGGATTCGGTTTCCTGTAATTCTGGGAGATGTCAAGCTCCCCACTCGGACCATCCAGTTGTTGCCCAAATTCCATGGACTTGCCACGAAAGAGCCACATCTTCACTTGAATGAGTTTGAGATGATTTTAAGCACTTTCCATGACAAAAATGTGGACGAGGACGCCATTATGAGGGCTTTTCCATTCTCCCTATTTGATAGAGCAGCCTATTGGCTCAAACATTTGGGGAGATATCTTACTTCGTGGGAACAACTCCGGACTGAGTACTTGAACAAGTACTATCCACTCGGTCAAACGAATGCAACTAGAGCTCTGATCAACAACTTCTCCATGATACCCAACGACCAGTTCCATGAGGCAGGGGATCGTTGTGAGCTCATTAACCGGTGTCCACGCCATGACATATCCAAGCCCAACTTAGTACAAAGTTTCTTTTGTGTGCTGACACAGGAGCTGTAGAGGCTTGTGAATGCTTCTTGTGGGGGATCCTACTTCGCCAAGGACGAAGATAAGGTCTGGGCCATATACTAGGAGATGGCTAAGAACTATACAATTATGTCCCAAACCCGTCTTTACACCCAAGGGAAGCCCTCACATCATGCCATGTCCTATCAGAGGATAGCATGAGTCGATGAGGGTCCATCGACCTCTTCAGCAGTCGCAACACAGGCAAAGTCATCGGCCGCTGATATAGGCATCATTAGTGAGAAGCTGGATTGTATTGAAATTATCGAGAAGAAGCAGTGCCAGGGCATGACTAAATTTGATCAGTTGGCACATACATTGAGTGACCTGAAGACCTAGATCATGTGTCCCTAGAAGGCACAGATGACTTCTCAGCCTCGTCTCAGGTCACGGGCTGATCCCAACATCAACAGCTCGACCCTGCACTCCACCCAGCACCGACATGTTCACCACATCTAGGCGGAGCCGTTCCAGAAGATGCAACACCCATGCTCTCATCCATCGCCATCTCAGGACACCTAGATGGTGGTGTATCAGTAGGACCAACCACTAGCAGTTCTTCCTCCATCCCCCTTTGAGTAGGAGCCGTTGATGGAAGTCAACGGGATTTGGTACGACCAACAGCAGCCAAGGATCCGTCGAAATCATCCCGGATTCAGGTGGTCGACCGGAGGTGCCTCATCCCAGCAGCAGCCTCTAGCTAAGGGTGGATAGTTCATTCAGCCATAGTAGCAGCCCCGGTTCACTCGCCCGCCACAACAACAACATTACCAGTCGGGTCCTCATCCCTACCAACAGGGATTATAGTGGAGGTAGCATCAACAATAGCCTTAGCATTATTCTCAGCCAGCCCCTCAACAGTTCCAGCAACAGCCTCATTTTTAGAGAGGCAACCCGTCCAATTCTCATGGGCTAGCGTATGAGATCCCAGCACTTGATGATCTAGTTGCTTACTTTCCGACCAGCAGGCCACATTCAGGCGGTAGATGGACGAGTTTTGCTAGGAGAGGAGGGAAATCACAAAAAGCAAGGCTACCATACCAGCTCATATTGGGCCCAATCCGAACAACTTGAAAAGAAAATCTAGGTAGGTACAGTTCACAAAGACCACCACTTCTAGTGATTTATTGGGTGAAAATTCTTCATATACATTTGATGCTGACTTTATTACACTTAGGAGCGGTAGGATGCCAGCCGACGGCGCCTCATCGAAGCGACGGCACCACGAGGACGTAGGAGCGCCAAACGAGGAGGATAGCAGTGCTCATGCCGCTAATGATGATGACGATGGTGGTGCTAAATCCACCATGGACATGGATCCAGTTGACGTACTGAGGCCGTTGTTTCTCCAGATGCAGAGGTGGTGCTGACGCCATCAAGGATGCTGAGCCAGAGTGTGGTTTTGATGCTGCAGTTCCTGATGCTGTGGGTGGTATTGAGGCCACCCCTTCTATTCCAGCAGCATTTTCTCCAAATTTTGTGCCCTGGGACATCATGAAAAATACTAAAAAAATTAATAAAGGAAAGGTCTCATGATATTTGTATGGATTCCACTCCCTCTCATTAAAAGGAACCTCTTCCTAGCCCTCTATATGAGGACGGCCCAACCATCCCCTTCCCTCAGGCCCTTCACTTGGCGAAGGGGAGGAAAAATAGAAAATCCAAAAAAATTGCAGCAGCTAGAGTTTAGCCAGCAGATGATTGATAAATTTTAGATTCAGCTGACTCTACAAGAGGCACTTGAGCACATCCCTCTCTTCCAAAAGAACTTGAGAGAGAAGACCATTATCCGCAAGAAGAAGAGGAACCATCAAACAGAGATACATGTGCTGACCCATGCCACTTGCTTCGCCATCCAGAACCATTTGTCAGCCAAGAGGCCAGATGCAAGAGCTCCCTATGTCAGATGCCATATCCATGAGCAGACATCCGATCGTACTCTATTAGACATCGACTTTTCCATCAACCTTCTTCCGGTAGCCTTACTCGAATGATTCTAGTTTGGTCCTATTCGACAGAGCAGGACAATCCTTCAGTTTGCTGATAGATCTCTCAAGAGGTCGAAGGGGTTGTTTAAGGATGTGGTCATCACAATTCATGGCCAGAAATTACCCATGGACTTTGTTGTGTTGGACATGGAGATCCCTGGGTCTGTGACTGATACCCCCATCATTCTAGGACGACCGTTCGTGGCCAAAGCCAAAGCGGTGTCCGACCATGATAGTGGGAAGGTGTACTTTTGCATCGATGGAAAGAGTACACAAATAGAGACGATTGATGAGACCAGTGCACGAGGTCCAACTTGCTCAGAACAGTACAATGATGTAGAGTAGATGACCAAGGCAGAGGGAGATGTCCACCAAGAGTGTGACTTTGTGATCATTGATGATGAAGTCGCTTGGTCTGATCCTGTTTCATGAGCTCTTCTCTCATCTTCAGATTATGCAAATCCATAGATCCCAGCAGAGGATTGTTTGTAGAGCACACTATTGGCAGAGACATTCGAGGTTGAAGACCATGTTCATGATAGCGAGGCAGAGTATATTTCTTGTGATTCTGAGATCTCAAGGATTTAGACATTGACTGGACAGAATTTGATGATTTATTACCTTATCTGATTTCCATAGAGCTAGTAGCTCGGATGGAGACCGTGCCAGCACCGATTACAGATACACCAGTAGGGCCTTCTTCGCTAGTTTTACATGGTCAGCTGGAGTTATGTCATTCATATATGGTTGCATTTACTCAGACCTTTCAGATACCGGACTTACCATCTCCCAATTGTCCATAATTGAAGCCTTTCTGCAATCGTTGAAGAACAGATTCGTTGCGGGTGAGCATGAGATGTACCCAGTCATTGTCTCAATCAATTGAACTGGAGAGCAGGAATCTTGTTTGATGGAGGTTCTTGAAAGGAACCATGAGGCGATAGGATGGAGTGTATATTATCTCTAGGGGATAAGTCCGACTTTGTGCTCCCACCATATCTATCTCGAGGAGGATGCCAAGCAATCGCATGAGTTCCAGCGATGGCTGAACTCGAATTTTTGAGAGGCAGTCATGAAGGAAATATCGAAACGATGGAGCGTCGATTTTATCTACCCTATCTTCGGCTCCAAGTGGATTAATCCATTACATGTGGTGCCCAAGAAGACGGGCATCACTACAGTTGTGAGTGAGTTTGGAGAGGAGATAGCTACCTGGGTACCCACTTCTTGGAAGGTTTCTAGTTACTACAGACGATTGAATCAGCCCACTAAGAAGGATCATTTCCGTTGTATTTTATTGATCAAATTATAGAGAAGTTAGCTAGGAAGAGTCAATACTTCTTTCTTGAAGGGTACTCCGGATAAAATCAGGCGGCCATATCACCCAAAGACCAGGTGAAAACGACATTCACTTTCCATTTAGGACTAATTCTTTCATACGGATTCCCTTTGGTCTACGTAACTCTCTAATGACATTCCAGAGGTGCATGTTGTCCATGTTCTCTGACATGGTGGGTGACTGCTTAGAGGTCTTCATGGATGACTTTTCGGTCTATGGCGATGGCTTTGATGCTTGTCTTGACTGCCTAGACCGCGTGCTTCAGCGCTACCTAGAGGTCCATCTTGTTCTATCTTGGGAGAAGAGACACTTTATGGTGACTCAGGGAATGGTGCTTGGTCATATCATCTCCAAAAGGAGCATGGAGGTTTATCCAGCCAAGGTGGATATCATCAAGAAACTCAATCCACATCCAATTTACGGTAGTTACGGTCTTTTTTTTGGGGCATGTCAGTTTGTACCGACGTTTCATTCATGACTTTAGCAAAATTGCCCGACCATTAACTGATCTGCTGACAAAAGACACCAAGTTCATTGTAGATGATAAGTGTATTGCATCATTTGAGACTCTCAAGAGCTTAGTTGTTGAGGCTCATGTCCTTCAGCCACTTGATTGGTCTCTCCCATTCGAGATCATGACAGACACCTCCAATTTTGCTGTTGGGGTAGGGCTAGGATAAAGGAAGGATGGAGTACTGTTTTCCATTCACTATGCTATCCGTACATTGGATGTCGTGCAACAGAACTACACTGTCACAGAGAAAGAGATGCTAGTTGTATTTTTTGCATTCGACAAATTTAGATCATATATTCTTAGATCAAAAGTGACTATCTTTACATATCATACCGCTATAAGGTACCTTATGGCAAAGAAGGTTGCCAAAGCAAGACTGACTAGATGGATCCTTCTACTTCAGGAGTTTGATCTTGAGATTAAGGATAAAACTGGAGTTAAGAATGTGGTGGCGGATCATCTCTACCGATTGGAAAATCTTGAGTAATCCAAGCAGATTGATCCTATATCAGAGACCTTCCCAGATGAGGTAATCCTTGATATCTCCTCTCTCCCATGGTACACTGATATTGTGAACTATCTTGTTGCCAAGAAAGTTCCACAAGGTTGGCCCAGACAACGACTTGATACCTTCCTTGCGAAGGCCAAGTCTTACCATCGGGAGGACCCCATCCTTTATCACGAAGGAGGGGATAGCGTCTGTCATTGGTGCATTCCTCAGGAGGAGCACTACAACATCCTCACATACTTCCACAAGTTTGAGGTAAGAGGACATCATACTGGGAGGAGCACAGAAAGTGCTCCAATCCGGCCTATGGTGGCCTATCCTCTTCAAGGATTCTGATGAATTCGTGAAGAGGTGTACTGACTGTTAGAGGATGGCACTTTTGGACAACGCGATATGATGCTGATGCGGCTCATTCACTTATGTGAAGTTTTTGATACTTGGGGTATTGATTTCATGGGTCCATTCCCTAAGAGTCAGAGATTTAAGTATTTTTTGTTGGTTGTAGATTATGTGAGTCGTTGGGTTGAGGCCATACCCGCCCGAACCATAGATGCCAAGACTGTTTGCAGATTTTTGAGGAAGAATATCATTTCACAGTTCGAGGTGCCTAGAGTATTGATATCTGACTGGGGGTCTCACTTTATCAATGACAAGGTAAAGTCCCTTACTAGTGAGTTTAGCATAGACCATCGTGTTGCCACTCCATATCATCCAAAGACTAATGGTCTTGTTCATGTATCGAATAGGGAGATCAAGATGATATTGCAGAAGGTAGTCTCCCCAGACCGAAAGGATTGGTCACATCTTTTGGACACGGTCTTGTGGGCATATGAGAATTCCTTCAAGACTCCATTGGGTACATCTCCCTTTCGTCTCGTTTATGGCAAGCCCTGCCATTTACCATTTGAGATCAAGCATAAGTCATTATGGTATGTCACTGATATATTATTGGATCCAGAGAGTATAGGAGATCAAAGGAAGGTAGAATTGGCAGCCCTGGAGGAGCTTAAAGACACAGCCTTCTTAAGCAGCCTACAGTATAAGGAGCGAGTAATGATATGGCATGATTCTCATATCATCCATAGGCAGCTTGAGCCAGATCAGAAAGTATGGTTGTTTGATGTCAGGCTTAGATTATTTTCAGGGAAATTGCAGATCAAGTGGAAAGGGCCATACCTGGTCCGAAAGGTGCATGACAATGGTAGTATCGACATATATGAGTTGTAATCTAAGTCCACCTTTCACGGTAACGGTCAGCACCAAAAACCATATCTAGATCATGAGTCGTTTATCGTTGACGTCGCCCCGATTCATTTTGAATGAGATGTGGTCTTTCACTCACATCAATTGCATCTTGTGTCTGATTATCATTGTCTTCTGCCTTGTATAGATCCATATGTCCATATTATATCATTCTTTGGTCTCACACCCCATCTGCATCTTGTGATTATGATATACTTAGGGTGTACTTTACCCTATGTATGGGGGGTTGCTAGACTGTTGATTATTCTTGTGATTCTTCTTAACTCTGTTTTGTTGCCTATACTTAGGGATATCTTACCCTAAGTATAGGGGAGGTAAACCTTGTACATTCTCTCACTCAATTTTCCCTTTGTGTACAGTCTACTATATATAGGATTGCTCAATCCTAAGTATAGGGGGAACCATCGAGCCCTCTTCATTATATTCTTTGATTTGTCGTTGTAGTATTGCATTCCTTTTCACTTCCTTATACTAAGCACGAGTTATGTCTTCTTCGTCACTCTTTGTTTACTCTGAGGACATCGTTCGAGTTAAGTATAGGGGGGTGTCGTATATATTACATATATATTTTAGCCATAACTCGTACTTTGTGTGAGTGTGTTAATAACTAAAAAGGCTAAAACGTACTTTGTGTAAGTGTGTTAATAAATAAAATGGATAAAATCCTTTAGTTAAAAATCAGATAAATTTAAAATTCTTCTTGTATATAAATTCTTTCTTGCACATACATAGCTATTTAAAAATTATTTTTTGTACAAATGTTTTTAAAATGTTTTGTTAGTGAAACTTTTGTAAATATTATTGCATCAAAATTATGTATATAGTACAAAATTTTTTGTAAAATGTTTGAAAAATAATAGTTTGCAAAACCCTTGTGTAAATGTGTAAATAGTTCATAAATCTTGTGCATTCATGCATACATTCAAAAATTTTTAAAATTTTTGCATAAAAATAATTTTGTAAATATTTGTATATTCTTCTGAATCATAGTTGACATTTAAACTAACCTGGAATTAAATTGAAAAATGGATCTTGGTTATGACCTTAATCCACCTAACTCTAAGAGGAACCTCATAGGATTTGGGGTTAAGACTTTTCATGTACATTGGTGACTTAATTCTTTGAGTCCACTAGGCTATGATCACATGTCATCTTGATGAGCCTAAGTAGAGCATTTAACAATGCACACATGACTCTCAAAGACAATTGCTTTACTTGCACCAGCACCTTACACATAGCTCTCTACGGATGAGGTGGTGAGGAAGCAGTTTCCTTTGGCTTGGGGTAGCATACAAGGGTAGTACTTATAGGCGGAACCTCTCGGCTTATTTTAGTGAAGGAAGTTCGCCTCAACTTGGTCTAGTGGTGTTGAGATCTCAATATAGGAGTTGTGGGTTGCAATAATGCTTCAAAAGAGGGATAGTCTATTGGATCAAGAGGAAAAAGTCCTTATGTATATATGTTGCACCATGTACATATGTTGTACATATGCACATCGAAAAAAATGTGCAAAAGAAAGAAAACTCCAAAAAAGTGGACATGCCTGATTGAAAATAAAATGCCTGCCAGAGTATGTATAGCCAAATAAAGAAAAGCTTATGTTACCCATTCTCATCTCATGAAGCTTGTAGAGGGAGACTTAGCTACACTGGTTAAGCTCCCAGGGATACATGGCTACACTGGTCATGGTCCATTCTCTTCTTTCTCCTCTTCTTGAGCTAGTTGTACTTGACCTTAGAAGGGAATACCCTGCTCCTTGAGGAAAGAGCTGCTGGACTAGGGCATTAGAGTTACCTTGCTAAGGGGGGCTGCTTCTTTGTCATTTCTGAGGTGGGGAGCTACATATCACTTACACTGTACAAGAAAAGATTCATGGTCATTAGAGTTTGTGTATGTATACTTGTTCGGATCTGGATTATTGAGGAGTCCTGACCATAGATTGGTGGAACTTAGAGATTGTTGAGTCTTAGCCTAGTTCCAAATAAGGTTTCAACAAACTAATAATCTAAATATCTAATTGAGCTCCATACTTTAATTTAATGAAGACAATTTCAATAATCAACCTTGATTCTCCTTCTTTTTCCTTTTCTTCTCTTTTGACTTCTTCTACAAATAAGTATTTGCTAATGGACTAGCAAAGGTAAAGTATAGGGAGGTGATGAATCCGTAATTCTCACTCTTTATTATTTTATTTTAGCTATTTATCTTGGCAAAGCATCATGTGAATAGGTGTAAATATAATAAGTTAGCATTTGGCATGCATATGTTAACTATACATATTTAGAATGTATTTGTGCAAAAATGAAAGAATAAAGTAAACGAACCATGATGTCGCTACATGTATTGGAATGTCTTCCCCTTTTTCATTCTTTACAATTATGATTCCCTCTTTCTTGGGGACTACTTGTAGGGGGCTCACCAATTTACTATCAGATATGGGGTAACTAATCCCAGCAATAGACCATTTGCAAATCTCTATCTTAAACACGTCACGTAGAATAGGGTTTAGTAACCTTTGCATTTCTCGAGTTGGCATATAATCATCTTCCATATAGATGTAATGTGTGAAATATGTAGGACTAATGCCTTTCAGATCAGTGATTGTCCAACCAATATCTCTTAAAGTTATCCTTAGTCGTTCCAGTAATTGGTTGTCTTGTATTTGTGTCATGTGAGCATTGATGATGATATGAAGGGTCTGTTCATCATTTAGGAAGACATCAAATCATGTGGAAGGAGTTTAATCTTGACTTGCTTATTGGTTGGTGTTTCAATTTTGCATGCTTCAGTTGCATCTAGAGAAGATATTAAGGTGGGTATGGAATGTACATGGGGTTGAGATGTATAAGGTCCCTCAGATGGATAGACTGTCTCAAAGCGTGATTCAAGCATGGGCATTATTAGAGATGAGGCCAAATCAAGTTCTTAATCTAATGTATCCCATGCCCCATCTAACTCCATATTATCTTTCCTAGAAATTGGGCACCATGGTTCCTTGAGAGCAGAATCCAAAAAACATATGTTGTTATGGTGCTTTGGATTTGTGAGAGATGTGTTAGAGGTAATCAGACTAACTTCCAATGGGTCTTTTATCAATAGTGTGCAGGTGAAATATTCTTTAATTTCTAAAATTTTGCAATACTGGCTATACCCACAATATTCTGACTCAGAGTCAACATACTTGGGGATGACGATGTAACCGGGAATGACTTCTCCATTATCCTTAAACTTCACCTTACAATCCTCGTAATCAAATATCGCTTTGGTTGTGGCCAAGAATATCTATCTAAATTTATTGGAGTTACGTTAGGGTTTTGGCTGGATCCATTTCCATTACCATGAAGTCAATAGGGAATTGATGCCCCTATACTGTAACTAAAACATCCTCCCTTACCCCTTTTGGTTACTTCATAGAACGATCAGCCATTTGAAATATTTGATATGGTTTGAGTTTTCCAAGATCATACTACTTGAGAATATCAGTAACGAAGAGATTTATTGAGGCATCGTAATCTAAGAAAGTGTGTTTGAAGGTTAAATTACCTATTGTTCATTGCACTAGTGGTTCCCCCGGATCCTTCTTCTTTCCAGTCAACATGTGAGAAAGAGCATTTGAAGTTTCCATAGGTAGAATGTGTTTCTCAGGTTTATTCTCATTGTGATCTCCTTTTGTTTTTCCTTATATTTTCATTTTTGGGACATTTGTCCTTCAAGAAACAGGAATACACAGGTATATGTTCAATGGCCTGCAGGAGTGGTATTCGAATCACAATATTGGATACAAGTTTCTCCAAGTAGGGTTAGTTGTGGATGGTTTGTTTGCTTTCCTTTGTAGTGCCTCGAGAGGGGGGATGGTTGTCAGAGTAGAAAAAAAATAGTAAATGTGTGGATTAATATCAATCTCATCTTCATAGTCACTTTGAATTTTCATTTCAACATTCTTTGAAGTGTGTAGCTTGGGATAGGTCATGATTTTTCCATTACGAAAGGTGACATCATTTGCAGATTGATTGGTATTTCTAGGGCATGCTTGGTTATTCTGAAAATTCACATGCCCTTTCTGTGATTGTATTAGTTTTTGAAAACCATAATTACTTCCTTTAAATCTTGGAGGAGGTCTATTTGCATGATAAGCTATGTTTGGGTTAGGTAGTGGTTGTGGAGAGGGAGCTGGGATGTAAGATCTAATCTCAGCGAATTGCTTAGTGTTGTTAGCTTGTATTGAAGTAGTTTGTACCTCAATGTGTACAAAATTTTCATTCATAGTTCTCAATAGGATCCCCATGTAAGGTTGTAAATTGTTTAGGGGGCATGTTGTTGCACTTGTGGTGGTTGTTGATAGTGAGGGTTACTCAGGTCATGTACATTCTAACCAGATTTGGATGAATTTGGTTGATTTTTCTGAAACCATAAAATAGCTTCAGGTATTTGGTCTTTTAATGTGATAACATGATATTCAGAGGTAAGAGTGAGTGCAGTAATATTACTCATAATTTTCTCCAAAAATTAGAAATTTCGTTTCTCATAGAATCCATCTACTTTTCTATCACTTCGACCTATCTAATTTTTGAGTTATGACTTGGAGGTCTTGTGAAGAAGAAGACTCACTATTAATGCATATGTACTCAACTGCTTCGACTGACTTGGTGTGACAAGTGTATTGATGAATAGAGATATGTTCATTGAATTTTCAACCATATCCTCAAGCAATGTCCAAACATAATAGTCATTCTTGTTCATATAATTCCCTCTACATGAACCATCAACAACCCGCCTAAATTGTTCATTTCATCCCTCATAAAAAATTTGGACAAGTTTTCATTTCTCAATTCCATGGTGAGGGTGTTTCCATTGTAAATATCTAAATCTCTCCCAAGAATCATGTATGGGTTCATTTTGTTTTTGGGAGAAGTGGGAGATTTGATGCCACAAAGAATTTGTTCGATCGATTGGGAAGTAATTTTTTTTAAAATTCTTCTTTGATGTCATTCCATGTAGTGATGGGTGTTCCATAATTGTAGAGACATTGGATCGCGTTATCCTTAGGTAAAAAGAATCCTTCATATAGATGTATTGTTGCTCTATTCGCTCAATGTGAATTGTACCATACACAATAAGAAGAACTTGCACAAGTTGGAATGGGTCCTCAATATCTAATCCATGGAACTTTGACAATAGAGATATGGTTCCATTTTTTATTTGGAAATTTTCGACATCCACTGGGATGTGATCCCATGGAAGAGGATTTTTGGTTGCAGGTTGTAAAGATCATGAATTGGGATGACAATAGAATTCATCCTTTGGAAAAGAGCTTCAAATTGGGCTAGAGTTTCACCCATTACCCTGACTTGCTCAGCTATGTCAGGATTATCTCCCATGGTTTGTGTTTTGGTGTCATTTTTTATTTCAGTTTTGATTTTACGGAAAGATGATCGAGGTTGAGAACATAGAGAATGATAGAAAGGATCATACTCAAGTGAATTTTGAATAGGATTCCTTAATGATCATCTACTAAACATGTACAATCAAAACTAAAGATAAATTTTCACCAACGTGCACATAATCGCTGCATCAATTATCTTTTCAAATTTTATCTATTGATCAAAAAGTCAAGCACACAAAATGGTTGACCTAAAATATATTTGTAGATTTAAGGATTATCCTGAATTTGTATGTTTTGATGCATCCACTTTCCATCAGTATGGGGCAAGTATACAGACTGTATAACTACTGCAGGTCTTCCTTGAGGATGATGCCAAATGGGGTATCCTTTAATCACCCACTCTACCTTGGTTTCCCTCACTGAGAAGCAACTAAATGTTTTCAAACTCAGTAGATAAGAAATCTTCGTAGGATTTTTGGCTCTGACCTAGATTTGATTGTGTGTACATGAAATTGTGTACAAAGTGCAGCAGTTCAATCTCTTCAGACTGCTTAATACCTAAGTCACGCGGTGATTTCTCAGACGCTTAATGTTTATGTGATGAAGCACGATAAGTGTTCTTTAAATTTTCTTGTTATCAAAGGGAGAACAACCACTAAGATGAATGTAGTCATAGAAGTGGATTTTAACCAGTTTCACATATTTTTTTCTTGGTAAATATAATGCAAGAAACCTATTTGCCTAAGATTAGAATGCACTCATAGTAATGGGAAAAGTTGGATCTAGAAAAATCTGTGTACGATTAATTGAGCTTGAATTAGGATCTAAAGAGATAGAGAGACATTTGAGATTTTTTTGAAATTTTCAGTGATTTTTTGGAGTTTTTGGCTATTTTAATGAACTACAAAAGTTGTAGGTGTGTAAATGTTATTTTATGGAAAAACTAATTGCATGGGTGTAAATAAAAACTATAATTGAATATTAATTAAAGAAATTACTTAGATAGAAGTGAAATTTTCCAAATAAAAATTGTAATGCGTAAATTTCTACGGAAACAAATGAACTTCAAGAAATTGCATAAAGGTTCCTGAAGAACTAATTTGTAAATAAATAAAACATTAAAAAAGCAAATATCATGGAATGAAATATGTGAAATTGATAAATTATATGGATTTAATAAAAGTTTCTCAAATTACATTTACGTACAACTTGACAAAAAATACAAAAACTAAAAAATTTGCAAAGAGGCCCTTGGTCTCCAAGACCATGGGCTCGTCTCCTCCCCGTCATACCCGACCTTATGTAGTAGAGCACGAGGTAGTGAGGCACGGGGTGACGAGTCACAACGCAGCATGACGAAGGAACGGCGTGGCGATGATGGTGATGCATAGGCGAAGAGCATGGAGAGGCGCAATAGAGCACAAGGTGGTGAGGCTTAGATGTGTTGGTGGTGAGATTGGTGGTGGGGGTCCTTCCTCTCAGCCGCACTCCCTCCACAATTTATAGCCAGACTCGAGGGAGAGGAGGGGTAGTGGTTGGTTATTGTGTGGCGAAGAGGAGGCGAAGCAGCCTCGATTGGCAATGGGGAAGGAGCGGGGTAGCGATGCATGTACGTGGGAGGAAGAAGATGAGGTGCTGACATTAGCATGATGTCGTGATGAATCATCAATCGGTTAATATAACATGCACTCATTGTAGCATGGGTCAATCAACAATTAACATCACCAAGTCAAATAAATCTTTGTGATGAGAAGCTTAGATTTATATCTTGGTAAGTCTAAGGTCAAGCAAAGGGACAAAGACAATTAATATAATTAATTAGTCATCAATATTAATGTTAAGTGATTGATTAATTATCTAGATCAAAGAACACATTGTGATGCAATACAAAACAATATGAATGTGCATTCCTTTTTTATTTGGTTTTTATACAAGTTAACTTATTAACAAAAAAATAGAACGAGAGTAAATAAACACATGCTTGAGAGTACACAATTTATTCCCTTAAATTTGCATCAAAACTTAGGCAACAATTAGCATAAAGAACATGATCCAACTTTGTGAGAAGTTAAGTTACATTTAATATGAAAGAAAACACGTATATAATATCTGATAAATGGATCACTAATTTGATATCAAATGAGAGGATCAAACATTTTATATTGAAAGAATTAAATTAGCTTCGCAATACAACTAAAATAACATCAATTGGACATTATATGCTCCAGTTATTCAACATATAAACCAAGATAATAGGTGAAATAAAAACATAAATGAATCCTTACAAGTAGGTCCTTATATGAACTAAAATGTAATTAATAAAAACTGACTACTTAAATTATCGAAAACCCCTAGCGGGGGCATTTTTGCAAATATGAAAAGTTAGTTGGGGTTGGATGCAAATAACCCAACATTACCCTCATATGGCACATGCGGCTTCAGGTTCAGGTGGTAGGCTATGGCTCGGACCATGTGGAGGTCGCTTATTCTTCGACGCTTCCTTGTTTCGTTCCGTAGCTATAGGGTTGAAGTCAGTGAGGTAGCCGTAATTAGGCCATCAAAACATCCCCAAATTAGGATGATCAAACAACGGATATGCCTTCTCCCAAAAAGATCGTTGTCATAAGTGATGGCGTGGATTTGGGCTCCAGCGACAGGACCCGAGTCTTCTCCTTGCTTCACTAGCTCCATAGAAGGTCAAGAAACCTTCCTAATGAGATGGTGACTATGAAGGCGATCGAGCGATGCTCCGATGATGTCTAAAAGTATGAATTGGTAGAGTTCCACTCGCAATGAAGAAGGCGAATAGAGCACTTGTAAAATTCTGGGCACTGAAGTGTTTGGAACCTGCAATTATTAGGAACAACATAGCTAAAGCGAATTTGGGTGTGTTTACGTGTGAGAAATTAATGGAGCGAAGGCCGATTTGTGCAAAGAAGGTGGCAGCCATAGTGGTCCTCCACTATTGCTGGAGGAGGAGATGAGTCGAGGTGGAAGTGATGACAGAACGTAGATTACAATGAATGAATCCTTTAGCATGAATGAGAGATCTACAGTAAAGGTTAAAGATGGGTACAACTCAGGTGAAGTTGATCATACATGATGTGAAAATTTTGAAGAACTCCAAGGAAATTGAGCCTAATTAATCTAACCACGAAGATGGGACATTAATGGAATATTTTTCTTGGGCTTGAGCTTCATCTGAAGCTCGAGTCATCACTTCATATCCATAGCCACTAAAGAACACTTGTACGATCAAGTTAACAATCAAGACAAGGCAATACATCATGGGTCAATATTAGAAGAAGGATCGCTATGATCGATCTGTCATCCCTCCTCCTTCTTGTTACAAAGTGGAGGAGACAGCTAGGGAACTCTTCATTCAATGGTGTGAAGCCATGATAGAAGGCAGTTATGGATGATTTGGTGAGGAAGATGGTGACAGTTCAAGTAGTTTTTACAGAGGTTTCAACCTCCACCATCGGTATGGAAGTTAGGGTTAGAAGGAAGCAGATGACTGGTGTGGTTTAGGGAAGTTAGGCGAAGGGAAAGGCGATGGAAGTTGGTCAGGAGGTGGTGTGATGAAGGAGGGGGAAATGAGAGAAGTTAGGAGGCTTGACATTTGTTAAAGATATACATGAGGTTGAAGATGATGAGCAACCATCTGATATTTTGATCACACAATTGAGATCTTGGTGCTAAAGGAATGCTCTAATCTGATAATGAGATTAGTTTGAGTGGTGGAGAATGGAGCGGGTTCAGGTGGACTGAAAAGAGGATTTTACTGGTAGTTAGTTTTGATGTTGGATGTAGCAAACTACTGAGAAAAATCATATTTCTAAACAAAATAATATCAATTAGGAGAGAGAGGGAGAGAGAGATAAGAGATAATGAAGAATAACCAAGATAATCTCAAAATATTGATGTTTCGCTAAATTTTTAATCAGGCAAGTGCTCATAGATCAAACTCAAGGAGGCAGAAAGAGCGCTCGTATTTTTTGAGTGAATAAAATAATTCTTTTCTTCCTCAAGAAAATCTTTTTGATCTGTTTTAACTTTTATTATTTTATTTGATTTTTATTTTTTAATTTTATTTTGTTTTTTCAAAAGGGATATTTTAAATAATTGATCTACAATATAGTATTAGAGATGATATACGATATAATGGTACTATATAGTAGATGAATCGCTCGAGCAACAAGTTCGAAAAATGACTCAAAAAGAAATCAAAATGATTTAAAAAAATAAAGAATAAAATCATAACAAAAATGTGATATAATCTCTTCTATATTTGATTCAAAATAAAATGTAGCAAATAACTATGCTCAAGATATGGTCTAATAGTCCACAAATGTCCAAGGTAGTACAAGTGCCAACGTAAAAGAGAAAATAAAATAAAGACGGCTTTCTTTCAATTAGGTCCATAGTCAGGGGCCTGATTGTAAGAAATTCTGGAAACCTTACATTTAGTTCCTCGCACGGGGATCTAAATATAAATAAAAAAAGTGGTTAGATGAAGTTCTGGAGTTTTGCAAGGCTAAGTGTACAAATTTTACACCCCTTCAAAATCGTCGGCTATAATTATATTGAATCTTCTGATCTGAACCGTCCCTTGAAAACTCATGGCACAGTCTTACGTCACGTATTCCTATGTTATTCTTCCCCAACCTGGTGGTAAGAAGCAGTGCTTTCCTTATCTTTGCGATCTCCAATGAATCTTGAGCGAAGCAGTGATTACAACATACTTTGGTCGATCCAGAAGAGGGATGCTCCCCCTTCGAGCTCACCTAATGTGAGGGGAAGTGAATGAAGGCGCTGGTGAGGGAAGATTGATGTCATGCTAGGGTTTTGTCCCCTATAACATGACAACCATACTGCTCGAATGCTTTAATAAATGAAGAAAGTACTACTCCAGATGTTGAATGGTGTTGGTTACGCTCCAGAAGCTCGTTCGAACCTACAATTGAGATTGGAGTGCTTGATTTCCCAATAAAATCGACCAAGAAATTAAGAAATGGAATTCTAATAGTGCGTTCCAGGAAAAAGATAAAGAAGTGAAATTGGGGAACAAATTCAGAATCGATTTGATTGGTGTTTGTAATTAAGGATTAAGAACTATGATTAAAGAGATCTAAGATGTGATTAAGATATCTAATTAAGACATGAATATCAAGGAAATCAAAGGGTAAAATGGATGAAATACATGGGACTTGTAGTTTTTATGACCCTACTTGTCGTTGCTCAATGGGTGGCTATCAAGAGCTGAGCATCACTACTGGTTGCGATGCAAGGACAAGGTTGGGCCTTAGAACTCTTCTCCATTACTCCGTCTTCCTCACGGTCTACCTCAATTTGATATGTCACCTCCAAAGAATGAGATTCAATCTTTGGAAGTTGGTTCGATGGCCATTGCTCAGGTGGTTGGGAAGAGTTAGGTTTCAACTGAAAATCTTTAAGTCAATAAATAGAGTGATAGAAGGAGGTTTGGATCAGATCCGATGGTAAGTGAGTACTAGGGTTGTTATCAGAGTGATTTGGAATGTTAAGATCATATATTTGTAGTGAGAATCAACAGGGAGAAATATGTGAAATTGGCCGATTAAAACAGCCTCCAACGGATTCTTGATAGGGAAGAACTGTAATGCTGACACATGTTAGCACCAGAGTGGCTAGAAAAGAAAATACCTTATTAAATAGATTTTAAGTCGTAGATAACCATATTTAAAAAAGGTGGAAAAATAAAAATGTAAATATTAATTTATCTAAATTACGGTATAATATATTTCTATACATAATATATATTATATGAATTACAAATATAATATCAATAAATTGATATATAGTATACTTATTAATAGGTTTTGTATTTTTAATTCAGTAATTTAATAAATAATATATTATTGTTATGTTTTATTAATTAATATATTAATAAATATGAGGTATATCAACTTTCCAGATTTTAATAAATTAATTTATATATATATAAATATATATATATATTACACAGATTAATTTCATCTATAATTTAGAACTTCTAGATTATTTAAAATATTAATAAGGGTTTTAAGGTGAAAATTATGTACATAACTAAAAATCAATAAAGTTTTGATAAATACTGAATAAATAAGGAATAATGTGTGATGTGCACAATTTAATTATTTTTATTATTTTCTTTCTTATCTTCCCTACTTATGTGTTTGTCGACCAATCCTTACTGACTTGGTCTCGAGGGTTAGGTTTTGTAAATATATCTTTCAGTTATATTTATATTTAATTTAGTGATATTGTATGTATATTAATATTTACAGACTGTCTCTACTTATTTTCTTTCTTTTTATTCTTTTATTTATTTACACATTTTTAATGCATAAAAGTGTATTTTTATTAATGGATGATGTTTTGATAAAATATGAAAATTAATGAGTATTTACATGCATTTGTTTACGGTTTTAATCCAAAATTCGAAAGAAAAGTTAATGAATCATGGATTCATCAAAACCCTATACTTAAACTTTGCTAGTCCCTTAGGCACTTATTTGCAAAATAAGGAAAAAGAAAGAAAGTTAGAATGAATGTGTTTTCCTAAACCAATTCATAGGAATAGATAAATTACAGAGCTTGGATTGGCCTAAAACAAGCACTTTATCTGGGACTTGACTAATATTAGGATTTTATCCTCAACATTCCTCAATTTCCACTAATCCTTATCTAGGTTCACCTCAATATCCAGCTCAGATCCACATATCCATATCGCATACTCTAGCAACCTTGAATTCAATTTGTACAATGTGTGATATATATTAGCTCTTCCTACTTGAAGAAGTGAAGAAACTACCCATCCCATTAATACAATCCCGTTGGTTCCTCATCCAGATACTCTTTCCTCGAGAAGGGGGTATATTTCCTTCTATGGTTAGGTTGTGTTGTGTCCACAATCAAATCGAGAGAGAATGCCAAAGAATGAGAAGAGAACTCGAATGTAACTAGTGTAATTATATCTCGTTTTGAAGTCCAACCTGTGTAGCTAAGTCTCTACTAAAATGTCCAGGATTTTTGGAAGCCTGGACCATTGTGGTCATATTTGTATTTGGTGGATAGCTTCTTTTTGGTGTAATTTGTAATGATGCCTCCACTGTATCAATCTTTTGTGCCCAGACGGATATAGCATCTTTTCTTTCCGTCCATTTTTTTTCGTAACTTAAAAAAATTGTGCTAGTAGATCCTTCCCTCATTCGAAGCTTTATTTCAACCCACAACTCCCGTCTTTAGATGATCGTGTCAATTAACAAGGATGAAAATGCACCACTAAAATGAACTGCCCTTCGTAACCCCATTCAAGTAGAGCTAAGTGCAAGTGCATGTGTCCAAAATTGGTTCACTATTGGAGAGTTAAACGAATGACACCAAGTGTTCTACTTAGGCAATTTTAAATTTAATTACCAAACATGGTCTCATGGAACCCAAAGATTTAAGTCAAAGACCAGAAGAGTCGAAGTTCCATTTCCTAACTAGGCTCCTTACAATGAAAGTCAAAGGCCAAATTCAAGCCATGTTCTTTAGACTATTCCCAATCTTTAGTTCGAGAAATCATACTTGTTTTGAAAAATGCAAATGCAACCATGTTTTTGTGAAGTACATTTTTCTGAATTTTACTCATTTTTATGGATTTTAAAGATTTTGTAATTTTATGAATGTTAGGCCTTTGTATTTTTTTATTTTTTCAACTTTATAAATAAAAATATTTACAAAAATTTTACAAGTTACCAATATTTTATTTGGATTAAAATAACTTAATGTTTTTTACAAGTTTTATATAAAAAGAATTTTAATTATTTTTACAGATTTTAAAAAATATAATTTCAATAAATATTATATATATTAAATACATATTTTAAATAAGCAATTTAATTAAGAATTTTAAATAAGAATTTTACACATATTTAACTTATTTACAAGGATTTTATAAATAAGTATTAAATAGATTTTAAATAAAATTAACCCTTACCCACTTTTATGGATTTTATAGATATAGAAATTATTCAAAAGTATGAGTTATGGAAAAAAGTATATATACAATATATACGGACTCCTCTGTACTTAGCTTGTGCTATGTCCCCATACAATTAATAGAGAAAATGAGGATATAACTCGTGCTAAGTAAAAGTGGGTGAAAAAGAATAAAAGAATAGAAATTAGTCACCCCATATACATATGATCTGGTCATCGTAAGTATAGTGGAAGATAAAAATGAGGTGAATGAGGGCAACGTATATACAAACAAATGAAGAAAATAAAAAGAAGAATAAGACACGAAATGAAGGAAATCACTCTGTCCCTACTATGTTAAGGATCTGACATCCTAGGTATAGAAAAGAATGTGGCCAAAAATGAGAGATAAGTGATTGGAGGAAAAGAAGTGAAAATCATAAGAAAAGTGAAAAGAACAAAATCGAAAATGTAAATCAATCGATAATCTCCCCCTTATGCTTAGGACCTGGTATTCAAAGTATAAAAAAAAGAAAAAATGGGGATGACTGGGAGCTAGGAAGAATATACAAGTGGTGTACTCTAGAAAATCAGATGTCGCACAGGTCTCTATATAGGATAAAATGAAGGGGAATACTAGACACCAGTCTAGTACAAAGTAGATCACCCCAACTCAGGCCAGATGATCAATAGTCTCCACGAAGTGCTTCAACATCTTCCCTTTTACCACGAATGGCTCTGCACCATGTCACACATCTTATATAGATATGCTTCCATTGTCGTTCACCATTCTGACTATGTAATGTCCTTCACATTCACTTTTTAATTTGCCAAGAAAAATTGTCAATCGTGCATTGAAGAACTAGACTTTCTAACCATGGACAAGATCTTGTGGAGAATGTCCCTATCGTCCTACCTCTTCACTTTGTCCTTATAAATGAGTGCGTTCTCATATGCATGATTTCAAATCTCAACTAGCTCATTCAAATACATTTTCCTCTTGGTCCATGCTCTCTACATATCTAGTGAAATCTCTCGGATAGCCCTTTCATATTTATGCACAATCTCTACTAGAAAATGGCTTGGCTTCTCATAAACTAGTCTGAAAGGAGAAGTACCTAAGGGAGTTGTATGTGCAGTACGATATGCCAAAAGAGCCTAGTATAGAAGCTGTGACCAGTTCTTCCAATCTGGTCGTATTAATTTCAAAAGAATTGATTTCACTTCCCTATTTGAGCCTTAAGTCATGTTGTTCGTATGTGGGTGATAAGGAGAAGCTACTCTGTGATCAATGCCATAACTCTTCACTAGCCTTTTCACCTCCTTATTAATAAAGTGGCTACCCCCTTCAGAAATAAGAATGGCTGGAATACATAATCATGAAATAATGTGTTCCCTCAAGAACATACTGATGAATCTGCATTTCATCATATTTATTCATTTATTTTAGCCTAAAATCCCTTACAAAATACATGTATATAATACTAACTCTCTATTCATACTAATTGCAGTTGTTTGTAATTATTATGCATTTATTGTTATTTTAACAAAAATAAATAAATAAAGGAAAAACAAAAAAAATAAAAAAGGGAGAAAAATAAAAAAGGGATTATATATATGTAGTAGATACAAGCTGACCGAACCCCGAGAGAAGGTCAAGACTTGACCTGATCGATCAGGAATAAAATACAGGGAGATATGGCCCTTAATCAAAAAATCCAAAAAATGTTTTGTAAATACTTCTCATTTATCATGTGTATATTTGTATAAAACTTACACTATTTTATTTGTACATAAATTGACCTCAAATTAAATCATTTTCAAAACAAAAACTATAGATAAAAATGTTTTCTAAATAATAAAAATAATTTAGAAACAAAATCATGTACAGAATAAAAATAATCACATCAAGAAAAAAGCATAAAGTGATAAAGGAAAGACCAATTCTGTATGATGAATCTAGGAAAATTAATAAACCTAAAATTTTATGTGAATTGGACCTATTAAAAATCAATTATGAAAATCACTAATTAATTTATTCAGGCCTCTGGATGTGTGCAAATACAATGATTTTTGAGCAAAATGTAAAATAAATTACCTTAAGTCTACTATGATTTTTTTGATGATTTTTTTGAGTAACAAGGAAATTTAATATGAATTAAAAGGCACACAATGGGCAAAATATGGAAAATTTCACCAATTTAATAACAATAAATTCCAAATACGTCACAAAAATGAGACACATATCACATAAGATAAAGGGTAAGATATGCTACAAAATGATATTTTTAGAACTTAAAAATAATACCAAATGGACACCTAAATATGCATGCAAAGACAGGGACCAAATTGCAAATACATAAAATCAAATTAATAGAAATTCAACATGCTAACAGGGACTTAAATGCAATTACCTAGATTGTTGGGGTATGTGTGCAAAATCTTCACGGAACACGTACACCTCACGTGATGCTCTTGGCATGGACTGATTTGTAATTTGCAACACTTCTAGGGACCTCAGTGTAATTTACGCAGCCTGCACGTGACAAACACATGCAATGCTAGGCTTGGGAAACGTCGGAGGCTCGAATGTCGGCTCAAGGGCGCTGCAGGCTCGGACGTGCTTCGGGATAGCCTCGCGAGATCCGAGCCTAAAGAGCGGGGAGGAGGCTCGGAGTGCGTTGATGTGGTGCGTGATGGATCATTAGATCGAAGCGATCCAACAGAGGCAGATGGATCTTGAAATTAGGCGACGTGGCGTGTTGCGAGACGCACGATGCTCGCGAGATCGATCGGCTACTGGAGGTCGAAGGAGAGAGCACGTGGTAGGATCTTGAGCATTGGATCCACCTGATCCGATGGAGGCGGGGTGCTGGCGACGTAGCTCAATCAAAACCGTCCGATCGTGAGGATCGGACGGTGGTTGGGCGTCGTGTTCCTCCAGTCTGCCGCCTCCTGCGACGGACGTGGTAGGGCTCCGTCGAAGTGACCTTAGCTCCTCCGCCTCCCCTCATGCTCGAGGCTGCTCCTCGGAGGCTCCTAAGCAGCTGCGAACGATCAGGGAAGCGTCGGGGAGTCGTCGGAGGCTCTGGAGAGAGCTGGGTAGGTCTGTAGGCTGGAGGCGATGAAGGTCAAAGTAGCTCTAGCGAAGCTTCCGGCCAATGAAGGAGAATGTACCTGCAGGGGTTAGCTCAATACCCGAAGGCGTGCAACGTGTTCGTGAGGTTATTGCGAGTGCAATGGGAGGCCTGCGGTGAAGTGAAGATGGTCCAGTGGTGCTGTTTCTCCAAGGTAGCGGAGCTTTGGTCGGTGTGCAGTGCGATGCATCGTCGGGGTGAATGAAGTAGGTCACAAAGATCATAGCTCCATGGCAGAGCTCGAAGGATGGTCAGGCAAGAGCGAAAGTGGTCGGAGGAGGCAGATAAATTTCAAGAACAATGAAGAAAATGAAGATGGAGATCGAAGGGGGGATGGAGGGTGCTACCTGGGGATAAAAGCTCGGCGTTGAGCTCCTGGTCGTCGCTCGAAGGCCAATAGGGGTCCTGAGCTCGTGCAACTTGATGAATCTGTGCTTCATCACTCTTAAAGTTGAAAATACAGCCTTGTTTCCGATTAATTAGATGCATATTTTCACATATCATGCATATATAGCATTCAGGCATAAAACCACAATACATGCATTTTAGCATTCATAATTGCATTAAAATAAGAAGCCAATTCATCTGTAAAAATTACTATCCTCCAATAATTCACCTAATTATTTGTATTTTATATCCCCTCTAAAATCCAATAACACCTTCCTAATGCTGTATACATTACTAGTTAATAATACAAGGAAGAGGGCCAAAAGTCCCTATCATGTAAAATACCCAATAAAGCCCCAAACCCCCTAGACCTTAGAATGCCAATATCTCTCTCATACAACCTCCGAATTAGGTCTACTCACCTTCAGATTAATACACATCTAGAGACCTTTAAACTGAGACCAATTTCATTCAATTCAGAGCTCGCATGCAAAACTTGGGTTTTTGGGGCCCCTTGTATACTATATGTATGTATATTTGTACTCTTTTATTTCTGTATCATATTTAACCTCATCTCCGTTTTTAGTCAACATGAAACTTGTAGAAATCATTGAGATGTACAACTTTCATGTTTTGAGTTTTTCCAAATTCGGCTCCTTCTATCTCTAACATCACTTTCTTTCTCAACCACTCAGCGCTAGCCACGCGACGCCCTCTGATTGCGCCACGCGGCCCGCTTCTTTGCACGCCACGTGCCCTTACATTTCCACCGTCAGATCGCCCTTCCTCTCTCGTGATCGGGGCCGCTCATCATCGCAACATTTTCCAGCCGCCCGATCGAACCTCTAATCTAATCTAGACCGCTCGACAGTGCCACGCCCTCCTTACGTCACGTGGCGACGCCTACGCCCTCTGATCTTAGCAAGATACATCTTATCCTGGCCATCCATCTCGCAACGCCTCTCAACCCTTCGATCAAACCCCAGGGATTCATCTCCGCCGCACACCTTCGCCTCGACCCACGACCGCCACATGGCGCACCCTACGCCCTTGATATCACCTCGCTGATCCAATCTCAACCGCATCATTCTGCCCTTCTCCTGACCTTTTTAGCTTCCTTCGAGCTTCTCCGCTACTGCTCTTCAGAGCCGTTCAGCCGCTCCTGAGACCCTCGGAGGATCCCCAACTCCTCCACGAGTCTTCCCAACTACTTGGGAGCCTCCGGCGAGCTTCACTGACGACAAGAGGAGGAGGCGGAGCTCGAGCTTATTCACTAGAGCCCAGCCATCTCCACCGTTGGAGGCGGTGGGCCGGTTGGAGACGAAGAGCAGCAACCGTCTGATTTTCTTGATTGGACGGTCAGGAGGACTCCACGTCGCACTCACTCCACAGTCGTAGGATCAGGAGGATCCTAAGCACTTGATCGTGCCACATCGCCAATCGCCAGAGCTTCAGAGGGCTGTTGGATTCATCCTGATCCAGCGGCGCTAAATCGTCCATGTGGCTATCTTCATCGAGCTCTGAGGACCGTTGGATAGATCTTGATTTGACTAGTCGAGACACGCCACGCGTCAGCCACCAGTAGCTGTTGGATCCACTCCTGATCCAAAAGTCCACATCAAGCCACATCGCTTACTCTGAGCCTCTTCCCCGACCACCGGGCTCAGAGCACCCGAAGCAAGATGAGACTTCATCCGAGCCACGTCTGAACCTTTAGAGCCTTCCGAGCCTCGATCCGAGCCTCTGAAGTCCACCGAGCCTGAGACCCCCACGTGGTCTGCACGTGCGGTCTGGGTAATTTGCAGCGAGGCCCCTGGAGGTTTTCATATTTGCACTCCAGTCCCTACCAAGAGCCCCCACGTGAGGAGTACGTGATCTGTGGGAAATTTGCATCCACCCCCTCAATATTATAGGTAATTGCATATACGTCCCTGTCAGCACATTTTATTTTTGTCAATGTTATTTTCTGTAATTGCATTTAGGCCCTTGTCTTTGCATGCATCTTTAGGCATTCACTTTAAGTAATATTTCAAATTTGAAAATTGCATTGTGTAGCTTAATTTGTCCTCTTTTATATGCGACACTTGGCTCATTTTTTGTAAGAACAATGGATTTTATTATTAATTAATTGGTGCCTATTTCTGCCTTTTAATTTGTAGTAATTTCTCTGTGACTCCAAAAATCACCAAAAATTCACATTAGACCTAGCATAATTAGGTTCACATTGTTTAAAAAAATCATCTCATTTGCACACATCCTGAGGCCTGAATAAATCATTTAGTGATTTATTTAATTAATTTTTAGTAGGTCCATTTCACATAGAAATTGAGGTTTATTAATTTTTCTGGATTCTTCACACTTAGATCTATTTAGGATAATTTTTATATCTGAAAATATTATGATTTGATATTTATTAAAATTAATTGGGTAAAAATCACCTTGCATTCATTTTTAATTCACAGTAAATTCATTTAGAGTCAGAAAAATCAAAAACGTTGCAGTAGCTTAATTTCATTGCATTTCACCATCTAGGCAAATTTCATAATTTTTGGACTTCATTTGATCACTTTTCTGAATTAACTTGTGAACTGACTTGATTTTGCATGTGTCTTTCATAAAATATATTGAAAAAGACCAAAAAAATATCTCCTGAAAATCAGACTTTGGAAATTTGCTTAAATCTACTTAAGGAGACTGCTACCTCCCTGAGCTCGACCTTGGGTTTGCCTGATGAATCCACATTTCATCATCTTTATTCTATCATTTTGGCATCAAAAACCCTAGCAAATGCATGTAAATACCCTTAACTTCCGCATCTTAGCATTCATGCATGTACATGTAAATAGCGTATAAAATACTGTATTTAAAGCCAAAATTATAGAATAAATAAAAGAAAAGAAAAAGAATAAAATATTGTAAATATTTTATGACCCAAAACCCTAAGACCTAGGCATCTAGATGAATAGGTCGACAAGGAATAAAGTAGGGGGAGATAAGGGCCAAAATACAATAAAAATACCTTTTACTTTTATCCATTCTTTATTCATTTTGGGACCTATTTTTGGTTCTACATTTTATACTCCAAATAAAGAAACTTTGTACATGAAAGTTGTAGATAATTAAATAAATAAAAATACAAAATTGATTTCACTCAAAAATAATGTACAGTTAAAAAGTTATAATCTGAATAAGATTCCAGAACTCCAACTTCCCACACCTGTATCTTGCAAATAAAAATCGAAATGTACCAAACTCACCTTTAATTGTATATAGTTTAAAATAATCTATTTAATGGCAGTGGTTTCGTATTTTTCTGAGTTACGGTTTGAAAGTTGAGTTTTGGACCCCTATTGTATACTTGTACAGATTAAAATATTCATTTTATTATTTATTCACTATTTTATAATTTTATATTTTTATAATTTTGTAAATATTATTTATAATATATTTGTAAATTAAAACGGGAATAAAAATATAGAAGAAACATAAAATAAAATACTTGTATAGAGCATACATAGGTGTAATACCTATATGCATACTTACAAACATATTTTATTAAGTGTACAAAACACTTTAGAAAAATAAAATAAAAATATATTTTAGTGTATAAAAATAATTTGTAAATATAAATAAATAAATTAAATTTACAAAATAAAAATAAAATTTCAAAATATATAGAAGAATATACCTCTAAAGGGTATAAAAGGTAACTTGTAAATATATGTCTCAAACAAATAAATAAAAATCACCATAAAATAATTTATTAAATAATAAACATTTTTTATTTTATAACCTCAAATTAATTAATTCATTTAATATTTTTAAATCAATTTACAAGATTTTTAATAATCTTTTATCTTTTTGCGGATGACGTGGCCCAATCAGGGCACGCCATCCGTTGACCGGGGGTCAACTCCTTGACCCCAGGTCTGTGACCACGGGATATGCAGATGCACCCATTTTCTTGGATTTTTTGCGGGCTGGTCTTTCACCAAATTGCGTTAGGGTCTTCACGACTTTTGCTCCCTGATGAATGATCTTACTCGCCCAGCGATTGCCTTGGGCATTGGATCGCTGCTCTGTCCGTTCTTCCTTGGTCTTCACGCTGCCTCGCCACTCGTTCAAAAACACCCCCACTTCCTCCTTGACCTCTTGAACCCCTTTAACTGAGTTTTACGCCCATGCCTAGTGTGAGGAAGGTTGAGGAAGGTGATAGATTTCTCCCTTGAACCCTGGCGGCGGGGTTTGACGAAGAAAAGGGTGGTTCCACCCATCGTCGAAGCTCAGCTCCCAGCGATCCCATCTCGCGGTGAACAATCGCTTGAGGTCGTGCTTTGTCCATTTTTTAGTCATTTAGTTAGCAGTTAGCCATAGAACTTGTTTAGTACACTTATTTTGTGGTTTCACCATTTAATCCGCTCAGAATCTGCGACAAACACCTTGTCGGAGCTCTCAAGCTCCGGTCACCACCGCCACCTATTCATCCATCGCACCCTTTCACCAATAAGGACTCGGGCCCTCTTATCTTGTGCTTTTGTTTTATTGCAGGGTCTGGAGGCCAAAGGGACGCAACTTAGCGTCGTTTTTTGTAGTAGTCCGAGCAGCCTGGAGCGTCCTCCTCCTCCAATCGCTGTGGCGGTGCGTCGACGATTAATCCACCATTTTGGGACCGTCATCTATTAGAGGAAGTTTCCAGGAAGCATCGGCGACCATCGGAGGAGCTTCTGACCGTCGGAGGGGCTCGTATCATCGAGTCGAATCTCGCCGACAGTCGGTTCTTCCCACGTTCATCCAAGCACCTCCCGGGCCATTGATCTTGGCCGAGTTCTTCATGGAGCACAGGTGACATCGGATTTGGTGCACCGGTGCTGTCCGATCGTCATCCTGTTCTAATCTAGGCCGTCAAAATGAAGGGGTATCATTACCCCTGTCGCTGACACGTGTCTCAAGTACATCTCCATCCGCCGCCCGCCAGCGCCCTTACGTAGGGATTTTGCGGTATTGCCCCCGCATTTTGCGTATTTGTTTATTAGTATTCAAACTTTCAGGGGTTGTTTTAAATCTTTGTGAACTTTGCGAACTGCACCCCCTATTTTTGTAATATTACAAGTTGGCCCTCGCCAGGCACGTGCCAACAAACGTGGTGCTTGGCGTTTTTGCAGGGACATCCCCGGAGCTTTAATGATTTATGATTGGACCTTAAACTTCGTTAATTAGTTAAATATTTTGTGGGAATATTGCACGCTGCCCCCTAGCTTTTCACATATTACATAAATGCCCCTGCGTGTATGCATTTTCTTTATGTTTCTAGTATTTAATCCATGCCTCTATAAAACTCGAAAAAATCCCCAAAAATCATCATAGGTCTCTGTTGCTTAGTAGTTTAACATCATATTTTTATTTTATATTTTTATTTCACTTTATTATTATAAAAATTCAAAACATCCATTTTCAGCATTGTTTGCATATAAAATCCATAAATATCATAAAACACCTCAAAAAATTCCCCAAAAAATATATTGTTCGTCTTTTAGTGTGTTTTAACTTCAATCCAAAAATGACTAAAAAATACAAAAGAAAACTCCTAAAAATTATAAAACCCCAAAAACCTTCCTAAAAATCTTAAAAATTCTAAAAAAATCCTAAATATCCAATTTCAGTTTTTGTATTTTCTCTATTCTACTGTCTTTAGTTAAAAATTAGTTTGAGGGATTTTGGACATTGTTTTGTATTTTTCATTCTTAATTTAATTTCGGCCAGCAACTTCTATTCACTATTTTCAATATTTTTGACTTTAGAAACACCAAAAACATTCAAAAAAACTAGAAAAATCACAAAAACATTAGAAAAGTATAAAAAGACCAACAACATTTTATTTCCTGATTTTTGAATATTTTTACCTATTTTTATAAATACTCTATTCCTCTTTCTCTTATATTGTATATATATACTATTGTTGAAAAAGAATATATAAAATATAAAATTACAAAAAGAAAATATAAAATGAATAAATTAAAAATCAAAATACAAAAATATAAAATTAAAAAATTAAATAAAAAAATTTATAATAAAAAACCCACAAAAACATAGCATAGATAGACAAACATTCACTTTCACATTTTTGAGCATTAGTGCTTCGTTCTACCTGTCTGCTCCCTGTGTTCGACCTCTACAATACTTGCAGCTATACACAACTTGTTGTAGAGTCATAATAAATTTTAACTCTACACATTTACTTTCATTGCTTGATTTATCTGTTGTGGGTTAATTGTTGATTAATTGAGGTTTCGTGAGTGGACGCCTCAGTGATACTTTGGTCCCGCCTTGTATGGACTACATTAGACCCTCGCCAAATCTCGATTATCATTGCCCAAGTAAAATAAATTTGCCATTCGAAATTAATTTGATTTAAATTGAAAGTGGATTTTGATTAGCTCTTATTATCCGACTACAACAAACAACACAATAATTAATTTGACCATTAATTTGATCCAATTAATAACAGTAGTAAGACGCATGTCAAAATGGCATCGTTGCCGGGGAGGCACGGCTTAGGTTAATTTGTAGTTAATTTCTGAGTGCTTGATTTTCCACCCCCGGGTAGTCTGACCCTCGGTTTTCTTGTGAATAGTTTTCTGTCCTTTAATTTGTATTTTTGTGTCGTCCTCTATCTGACCTCAATTTGTTTTCTGTGCGAGGAACGCGAGGAGTCGTAGACGCTTCGACGAACTTGTATCTTTGAACTTTTGAGGGATTTGTGAGGAATTGTAATTTTTCCTTCTTCATTATTTTTTGCATTATTTGCAGCAATTCCCGTTTGGGTCCTCGTGTGTGTAAACATAGTGGAACCGTGCCCCCGTCTGTTGTTTGGGTTGAATTTTTAGAATAGGCTTGCACTAACAGCTCCTTGAGCCACTCTAGGGTTTGCTTGTGCTCGTAATTTCTAGGACCACACATCACTTAAAAGATGCACTTAGACCGCAGATCTAGTCAAACTGAACCCGCGCTTCACTCGCTAATAGAACTGCCTGTCTAGGAGCGGATTTTGTCGTCTGCATTTGCATGTAGAGTAAAAGATTTCAATTATGTTTTGCATAATGCATAAAAGCGAAGGGATCACTGTAAGTATTCTTCACTCAGCATAAGCATCATTGTTTTTCGTGTATCGGCTTTTTTCGATTTCTCTCTCTTGATTTTCCAACTTAAATAAAAGGAAATTGGGACTGGATGATAGGCGTGTTGTGTGGATTGGACTAAACCGATGGTAATTAACTTAAAATCGGGACTGCTAATATTATTGACCAAAAAAATTCAATAAAATTGGAAATTCTGCTTGCGGGAGATTAACCCCGACCTTGTTTTTAGGCTGAGTGAGGGTACTTGAGTGTGTGTGAACACCTGAAGGCAGAACCTAAATCCCCGCCTTCCACATCACGTACCAACTGATCCTAGCAAATATCACGAGTTGAATATTTTCAGGTTCATCGACTAGTACCAAGTAGCCTCCGCCTGTTTACAAGTAGTTAGGGGTGAACCAACGGTACTCCACAACAAGTTGCTAGTAACCCTTCGGGGAGAAGTTCAAGCTTTGTCAGCCTCTGCCTGCTTGTAGGTAGATAGGGGCATGGTCTTTGAATCCATCAACTTGGGATAGGAGAGAAGAAAGGAAGGACGTAGGTATCTTACGCGACATGTTAAACAAGGAAGACGTGTCTGGCTTTGAGCCAACTTCCCTCTAGGATGCGTAACCTTTGCTATTTGCTTGGAAATCACACTTAAAATCAACCAGATTAATTGGACTCGATTTCGGGTCCTTCACCGTGTCGAGTGTGAAAACATAGGGATTGGATTGAATTGCTTGCTTCAAGTAGGAGTAAAATCCTATCTTGACTTAGAACTCCCAATTCTTCTCGCCAAGATGACTAACTGGAGGGATATCGATTCATTATTCGCCAATATCTCTTTGAGCCCCCCACGAAACTCATAGCTTCACCGGCCCAAGCACAACTTGGACCACCCAGAGCTCATGACCCTCTTGAGTTATGGATCCCTCACACCCAGTTGGTTACTCTCAAACCATCCCTTTCCTCTCCTCAGAGCTTACCATGAAAGACCATTGTCTCAGTGATAATCCCTTCCTTGATTTGTCCTCTAACCCAAACTATTTCCATTTTCCAGGACCTGAGGACAAGATGACACCTAAGAAACATATGGATGAGGAAGAACCTAGAGATGACCAACTCCAGCAAATCCTTACTCACCTCGCAACAGCCGAACAACAGAATGCCGATCTTACAGCAAGGATGGGATGGATCATTGCAGTAGGAGGAATCAATCGACCAATGGTTGATGCTTATAACCCAGTAGAAAACGAGATGCACAGTTGGTAGGCACCAACGGTCCGCCCCGAAGCGTTCGATCTCAAACCTAACTTTCTTAGCCTACTTTCAAATTTTAATGGAAATGCAAACGAAGAACCTTATGCCTTCCTCAGAGACTTCGAGCTGATTTGCAACAACCTTAGTCACCCTAAGGTTAGGCAAGATTACATCCGGCTAAAGGCCACCCCATTTGCCTTAGGAGATAATGCAACACATTGGCTGAAAAACCTAGGGGTAATGTGTAACCTGGATGCAGTTCAAGGACCTTTTCCTGAAAAAGTTCTACCCACTTAGTAGGAATAATCAAATGAGAACAAAGATCGCAAGCTTTTCCCAGGGACCCAGCGAACCATTCCATGAAGCTTGGGATAGGTTCAATGACCTCATTCAGAAATGCCCATGACATGGCATTTACAAGGAGATCTTAGTCCAGACCTTGTTTAGTGGACTGACCCCAGAAATGCCGGGGTTACTGCGTACCGCCTGTGGAGGAAGCTATCTGAACAAGAATGAAAATGATGTATGGAAGATCCTAGAGCAGATGGCGGAAACAGGTAGATCTCAGGCCACCCAGGCCTATCAGTTGTCTCCTTCGAGCCTCACCAACGAGACAACCCAGAGGACTGTAACGAATCTAACAGACGACCTTATCCCTAGCATGTGGATAATAGCAGATAAATTAACCATTGTCGAGCAGATTCATAAGAGGGTCACTTACTGAGAAGGTAGTTAAGATAAAGATACATGCCACTTCTACACCACCTGTACCTGTACACCAAGTCCATCTTATACAGGAATAGGCACTGGGGCTTCAGAGTAGTAGGGTAGAGGAGAAGACTTACACTCGGCAGGATCAAAATGCACCCCCATAAGTAGAGACAGTATACGAGGAGCCTCCGCAGGTGTTCGAGATGAACGGGCTGTGGTACAGCCATGACCCCTTCGGCAGACAGTCGGCGATAGGGAACAGTCAGTCACACCGACCTTCCCTAGCTTACCAGGAAAACAGCTCTATCCCCCCACCACGCTTTGTTCAGTCCTGAACGAGGGTACTAGCCTCAATAGCACCAGCAACCGTAGCGTACATTCCAGCAGGTCCCGTCACCATTACATCAGCAGCAACAGTATCGGCATGGACAGCAGGGCCAGTATAGGACCTCATCTTCAGGACATCATCAACTCGTCCAGCCCACCGAATTGGAGTCCCTCAACTTGGCGATCCAGACCCCGACTGATAGGGTCCAACAGATCTAGAATGACTATCTGTATATGAGAACCGATTTGAATCATATTTCTCATAACCAGGACCAACAGATGGCGCCAAAGACCCCAATTCTTGCTCAAGTTCAGGCCAACCCGAACAGCCTAAACCCAGGCCAGAACCGACCACGAGATCAAGTATACTACTCATATAATTCTTTATCTGAACATGAGATCCTTTCGTATGATAATGTAAATCATATGTCCCTCAGGAGCGGAAGGACCGTGATCATACCTGATCAGGCGCAGGCACTAGAGGAGGAAGCTGCCAAATCCCTACATGAGGAGAACTTGGAGGCTGAGGAGCAGCAGCACCATCACCACCATCTCCGGAAGAAGAAAAGGACTTATGAGTCCTCAAAGAAGCAAGGTAACCATACAAGTAGGGAGTCCACTGAAAACGATGAAGAGTATGTACCTCCATCTAAGGAGGACAGTCCACCAGTCTCGGAGGATGCATAACCGATTTCACATAAGCATTTTCCTTTTCGTCAAAGTCCGAGTCAGTTTCAGAGTCCGAGTCCTGTACAGAACTTAGTTCCTACTTTGAATGAAAATATTTCAGTTTCAGAATCTGAGTTGGAGTCAAAAATCCCTTTCCCCCAAGCTCTTAAGGGTGGAAAGAAGAAAACTAAAAAAATCCAAAAAGATGACCCTGAGATGGCAGAGTTTTGTAACAAACATATCAAGGTCACAATTCCTTTTGACAAGTATGTGGAGATGACACCTGCATTTCAGAAATAGCTTAAGGTGAGATGCACACCTACTAGGGTTAGCAAGAAGATCAAAAGCCGTGTTGAGAAACACGTTTTGTCAGTATCCACGAATTGTGCAATAAAGAACTCGTTTCCAAGGAAACAAAGAGAAATGGGTGCACATTATGTGGTGAGTCATGTCGATGACATTGCGTTTGCATGCACTCTCCTAGACAACGGATCCTCAATCAACTTAATGCCTACAACCCTATATGAGCAGCTTAATCTCGGACCTCTTAGGAAATCTAGAGCCCTCCTTCAGTTCGCTGACAAATCAACCAAGAGGTCCCAAGGAGAATTGAGGAATGTTGTCATCAAAGTCAAGGGTCAAGAATACATGGTGGACTTTACTGTACTAGAAATGGAAACCCCTCGTAACTGGAGAGATTCCCAGATCAACCTAGGCAAGCCCTTCCTCATAATAGTGGGGCCTTGTTCGATTACAAGATCGGGAAGATCCAGTTCCAAACTCCAGGCAGAGATGAGGAACTTGAGATGAAGCAAACCAGATGGCATAGACCGGATTCTTCATCCAGTACCGAGTACTCTTCATCCGAAGCAGACTGCGACCATGTAGACACAGTTGGGCCATAGAGATAGAACCCAACCAGCATCCAATAAAAGAGTAAGAAATTAAAATAGTGAAGCAAGGACCTAATCGTAATTATTTAAGTTCCAAGGATCTTACAATAACAAGCACTAAAAAACAAAAGATCCTAAATGCAACTAATCCAGAAACTACACATGCTACATGTGACAGATCACTCACAGGTGCATAAATGCAATTATATAAAAGTTCTCTTATTAAGAAAACATGTGAAAAACATAGGTAAAGTTCTGCAAATATCCCACAAAACACGTGAAGCCACGTGTGAGTCGACTCGGAAGGACTTAAATGGAAATAAATAAAATACGCAATCCAAAGTGCAAAAAGTTTTTAACTAATTATTACAATTTTTCATCTAGATCAATATAAAGGAAATAGTAGGGTAAAAAATGCATTGTACCCTTGCAGGATATGTGGTGGGCACGAGGAGGATCTTCTGACATACAGTCCTTATGACCGTTAGCGGGTGGATCTTACGATTCTGGAAAAGTGATGGACATATGTGTCAGATGTGCGTGGGAAAGATCTAACATCTCAGATGGCAATCTAGATGGATGGTCCAGTTAAAAATTGGTTTGATTTCTCTCAATCCGACGGTGTTGAGTGGCTCTAGATGAATTGGAAAAGTGGATGCTTACAAAGCTTTGATCGAGTGTGTCTAGCGCTCCAAAGGTCAGATAGGCTCACTGAGAAGCTCAGCACCAAGATGAAGGTGCTCCACATCGACAAGAGTGCTCCAATGGAGCGAGGAATGACCGGTTGAAGATATGAAGCTCAAAGTTCCTAGAGAAACTTTATCACCAAAGTTGAGGCTCGATTCGAGTCTCTAGTATGTACTTGGAATTGCGGGAGTATGCGATGCTAGAAGGCAAGCTCTTGCGAGGGTTATTTGCAGCTGGAAAGGAGTGAAGCGGTTGGACCTTGTACTTCCATCTTTAACGAAGATGATGGAGGGAGATCAGACCTAATCTCAAGCCAAAGAGCAAGATATAGGGGTCAGGTTACGAGAGGAGGTGGACGGTGACTGGTCGATGTAATCTGAATGGGCAGATGGTCAAGTTGGAGCTCCAACCTAATGGCTGGAGAAAAGATGGCAGACGACGACTGTGGCAGTAAATCGAAAATGCATTGTGAAATAGAAGGTGGATGAGGGGTACCTGAGTGTGCTGTTGTGATCAGCAATGTAAGCTGAAGGTGGAGGAGGGTCTTGGCCTCAACTGCGGTGTGGAAGAACTGGGAGGCTTGTCGCGATGGAGCTCTGGGCACGAGATGAGCTGAGCCCTATGAGGCACTAATCCGAGCTCCCAAAGGCTGCTTAAAGACCATGTCATTGTCCTAGAGATTCCAATGGATGAAAGGAGGTGTGAGGGACAAGCTGAGCTGTAGTGGAGGTCAAATAGAGGATTTATAGGTATCGTAGGGTGTCTAGAAACATCGGAAGAAAGAGTACAATCCTAAGAGGATCTGTAGCGCAACCCTAAGAGGATCCAGACCTTCCTACGGATCTGCGCGGATCATGAATCGTCAGTGAAGAATTGGGTCCACAATACAAGGATAAAAATGGTCAGACTCGTGTGGAAAAATTGCGAGAAATTTGGTTCGGTGAATAGATGACCTAGTCGTGCATGGAGGAGGATAGGTGGAATTGGGTCAACAGATCTGGGTTGACCATTTTGGAAAGAACTGAAAAATCAAAGAAGAATTAATAAAAAAATAGAAAATGATTTTAAAAATAGAAAATAAACAAAATTAAATTTTTTTTATTTTATAAGCTAATTTTTGTGATTTTAATTATTTTTAATAATAAATATATATGATATGTGCAGTATATGGTATTATGTACGGGTACAATATGCCTATATATTATACACATGTATTTTTTACCTTCTTTTTTTATAAAATACATTAATATTATGTTTTATTTCTTTACAAAATATTTTAAAGTGTATAAAAATATTTTTATTTGATTTTTACAAATTTATTGGACGTATTAAACAAATAAATATTATGTACAATGTATGCATGTTTAGTAGTTTGTAAAAGGGGGTTTTAATTTTTAATTAATTTTTGATTTATTAGTTTTATTTCATTTTTATATAATTATGAGAAATTTATACAAGTTTCAAAAATACAAGAAATATATATATATATATATATTTATATACACAACTATAGATGTTGTATGTTTGTACATATTCTAATTTTTCACTTAGTTCATTATTTTTATTTACACTTATTTACAAATTTTATTAAGGAAATTGAATTAATTTGAGATTATTTTATTTATATATATAAAAAATGTGAAGTATATATACAACATGAGTAGTGATGAATATATATATATATATATATGTATATACAATGGATGAAGACCTTATCTCTCCCTACTTTATTCATTGTCGGTCAGGCCAATATTTGGCCTTCTCTTAGGGTTCGGGCTAGTCTGCATTTATTGCATAAATACATCCTCGTTTTATTATTTTTCTTTTCTTCTTTATTATTTTATTTTGGACAAAAATGTTAATTACACATATTAATTAATGTATGCATAATGCTCATTTATTGTATTCGATACATATTTACAAAAATTTTGCATAGGGAATTTCGTAAAAATAAAAGAATAAATGATGTGAATCATGGATTCATCATTCCCCTATACTTTACCCTTGCTAGTCCAAATCAGACAGTTATTTGAAAAAGAACTGAAAAGAAATAAAGAAAAGAAAAGGCAAGGAATTTAGAACAATATTGATTATTAAATTTATCTTCATAAAATTGGAATATAGAGCTCGATCAGACTTTTGGGTTATTAGTTTGGTGGAACCCCATTGGGAAATGGACTTAAAACCTGACAGACTCTAAGTTCCACAATGCTCATATTCAGATCACCTCAATAGTCAGGTCAGAACAAGTCTACATATGCATACTCTTATGACTATGAATCTTTACTTGTATTGTGTAAGTGATATATAGCTTCCCACCTCAGAAATGGCAAAGAAATAACCTCCCTTAACAAGGTAACTCTAGTCCCCTGATATAGCAACTCTTCCTCGAGGAGCAGGGTATTCCCTTCTAAGTTCAAGTGCAACCAGCTCAAGAATAGGGGAAAAGAGGAGAATGGACCGTGGCCAGTGTAGCTATGTATCCTTTGGATCTTGACCAATGTAGCCAAATCTCCAGCTGTAAGATTCCATGAGATGAGACAATGTATCACATAAGCTTTGCTTATTCGACTATATACACTCCAGCATGCATTTTTATTGTCAATCAAGAATGAACACTTTTTTGGAGTTTTCGCATCTTCTTGAAACATATATACAACATATCTACAAGACACAGCATGTACATAGGAGTTTTTCTTATTGAGTCAGTAGACTATCCCTCTTTTGAAGCATTATTGCAAACCACATCATCATGTCATTAGACCTCAATGCCACTAGATCAGGTCGAGATGCACTTCCCTCCCTAGAGGAAGACAGATGCTCCCACTAGTTGTTACACACTCGTGTGCTACCCCATGCCAAAGGATTCTACCCCCTCACCACCTCATCCATGAAGAGCTGTGTATGAGTTCATGTCCAAGTTAACGCCACTATCTAGAAGAATCATGTGTTTGTTGTTAAGTGTTCCACTTAGATTAACCAAGATTACATGTGAACATAATCTTGTGGATTCAAAAAATTAAGTCGCTAGGACTTGAAAAGTCTTAACTCCAATTCCTATAAGGTTCCTCTGAAATTAAATGGATTAAGGTCTTAACCAAGCTCCATTCTTTAATTTTACTCCAGACTAGTTTAAATATCAATTTTGTTCTGAAAAATGCATATGTAAATGCAACAGAATATTCACAAAATTTTTCAAAAGAAAAGACAAAAATGTTTTTGAAAACTTTTTTCAAAGAATTTTTGCAAATTTTTATGTTATTTTCAATAAGAAAGAAATCTTTTACAAATATTTATAAGAATATGTACATAGTTGCAAGGGTTTTATTTACATGTTTTATATACAAGTTTTACAAGTGGATTTTATCTATGAGAATTTTCTAAAGGGATTTTATATACAAGAGTTTATATATAAAGTTTACAAATAAGTATAGGTTTTTTTTACAAATATATACAACTACTTAATATAACCTTAAGTCAAAGCCCATGTGATAAAATATTTTACAAAAAAATTTACAAACCATTTTACAAAATTTTTCAACATTTTTCAAAACCTTTTTCAAAACTAGTTTTACAAACTATTTTAAAAATCACTTTACAAACAGTTTTTCAAAAAGGTTTTTGCAAACATTTTTCTTTCACACATTTTACAGACCTTTATACCATATACATAATTTTGGTACATAAAATAATTTACAAACATTTTACAAATAAACCATTTTTACAAACATTTTTAAAAAATTTCTATAAAAATATTTTTTACAAAGGTTTTTACAAACATTTTATTAAAAAGTTTTGTAAAATGTTTTACAAAAAATTACACACATTTTTGCAAACATTTTCAAAAAATATTTTTATACCAATTTTATAAATAATAGCCATGTTATTAACCACAAAGTACAAGTTATGTTTAGAGTATATATACAATATATACGACTCCCCCCTATACTTTGCTCGAACGATGTCCTCAAAGTGATCAGAGAGTGATAAAGGAAGACATAACTTGTGCTAAGTTTAGAAAAGTGAAAATAATCCTATACTACATCGACTCAAATAAAGAATTAATAAATTGAATAAAAGTCGGTGATCCCCCCTATACTTAGGATCAAATAATCTTAAGTATAGAAGACTATTTAAATGGGGAAAATCGAGGAAGAGAATGTACATGAAATCAATGACTTGACTTGTCCCACCTATACTTATGCTAAAAGATCCATAATTATAGAAAAGAATTTCAACAGTTGAGGGATAAGTGAGTGAGCAATCAAAGAAAGGAAAACATTTATTATCTCCCTTATACTTAGGATAAGATATATGCAACAAAGCAGAGGTAATAGGGTGAAAAGATATATGAACAACACACGTTCAACACCCCTCTATACTTAGGATAAAGTGCATCCTAAGTATAGTAGAAATCATAAGATGGGACATGGAGTGTTAAACAAAACGTATGAATCAATGAATATAGAAGATACAGATATACAAAAAGGCAGAGAGAATTGTAACTCATGTATGAGATGCAACAGATGAGAGGCAAACAACTCTCTTTCAAATGAATAGGGACAACATAAATGGTCAATGGGTCATGATCAAGAAAAGGCTTCAGGTGCTGATCATTGGCTCGAAATGTAGTCTCAGAAGACAACTTGAATATATAAATGCTACCATTGTCATGCACCTTTCTAACCAAATATGGAGCCTTCCACTTGCTATGTAATTTCCCTCGAAACAATATCAACCGTGCATTAAATTGCCATACTTTTTGATGAGGCTCAAACTGCTTATGGTTGATATGTGAATCATGTCATGTCTTCACTCTATCCTTATATTGTAGGCTACTCGAAAATTTTGTATCTCTAAGCTCCTTCAGGGCTGCCAACTATGCTCTCCTTTGATATTCTACACTCTTAAGATCCAATAATATCTCTGTGACTTTCTATAGTGGTGTATGCTTAATCTCAATATGTAAATGGAATGGCTTGTCATAAACGAGTAGAAATGGAGATGTACCCAAAGGTGTCTTGAAGGATTTCCTATAATTCCACAAGACCGAGTCCAAAAGCTATGACCAATCCTTTCGATTTGGATGAACAACCTTCTACAATATAATCTTAATCTCTCGATTCAAAACTTCAACAAGACCATTCATCTGTGGATGATATGGAGTGGTAAATATATGGTCTATGTTGAACTCGTTAATGAAGGATATCTAAATATCCTCAAGAGCATCACGGAAGCGTGAGTATCGCATCATATGTAATCGAGAGAGCCTAGTCGCAATAGTTGTTCGGGGAAACAGAATTTAAAATATTTAAACGATGAAACCACATGATCCAAGAACACTTCTCGGATAATTTCATATAAAGCACAAACAAGCATTAGGTTTACCACTTGAAGTGTTGTTGTGATCGAGGTTCTAAACGAGCGGACCTCTTGTCTCAAGCCTGATCCGACGGAGGAGACGGTTGCGAACACATTGATGAAATGACTACTCCTTGCAATAGATGTTGATGATCCAAATGGCAAATCTCATGATCTCTTCACACGAGATTCAATTACTTCTTCACAAATGAGAAGCATTGAAGGAGATGGAGATCCACGAATGGTCGAAGTGGTAGCACAGTGGCAATCCTCTCTAGGTCATCATGTGGATGGCAACGTGATAGAGAGAGAGGATGTGTAAAGAATGATATAGATAGAGAGAGCATATGTTGTGTATCTCAAGAAGAGCTAGGTTGCCTCTTCTTATATAATATTTTGGGAGTCCATGGATCTCAATCCATAGCAACACAAATCCAATAGTTCACATTGATTTGTGTTTCTTTTAATGGTCATGATTTTGTTGTTAAAAACACAACTATAATGAATTTAATTAAATTAATTATATTGAATAATAATCAATATAATTAATTTTCATTAAACCCATGGAGATAATAGGAAGGAGGCTATCCTCCTTCCACACATAGGGTGGACGACCACCCATTCCTTATAGGAGTTGGTGGCCATCCACCCTTCCTTTAAGGAAGGTGGCTATCTCCTCATAATCCACGAGACTACATTATGCCATGAAAATCTCTAGTACTTACAACAACATTTATTGTAAATTATTTTACAAAAAAAATCATAATTATTTTGTGAACGTTGCAATCATATTAGAAAATTGTGAGTCACATTCACAACCCAAAATAAAACGTAAATTGTATTTTCAATTAATTTTCTAATGTGAATCCAATTCATGTCAATATTTAAGACATAAATGTTATTTACAAATAACTCTCACTTATATATTATAAATCACATTTATAATATATATGATTAATATGGATAGTGCTATCCGCATTATTCTTATCCATGATAGTTAAATCACATTTAGTGGTCTTCGATCTCTATTCTCATGTGCCCAAATAATATGAGTCACATTCACTTATTCCCATCCTTCGATATTTAAATCACATTTATTAGATAACTCCCCTTATATGTCCAAATAATATGAATCAAACTCATATTATTCATGATAATTATATCACATTTAATTACCTATTTCTCAATGCTCGGATACATTACCAACAATGAAATTATATCATATTTATTAGATAACTCCCCTTATATGTCCAAATAATATGAATCAAACTCTTTTAAGGATAATGTGCTTTCTCCGTGGATATTTGGATATAAGGATAGGGTGATTATATGTTCCACATATAGTGACATGGATATTGAGATCACATCCCAAATCCAAACCTTGGGGACCTCCCATAGATGTTTGATTAAATCAAAACCGTTGATCTAATCTTCTCATTCCATCTAAATCACAATCAGATCACTATCCAACACTTGGACCATGATTAGATCACTTCTCTATTGAGAGGAGTCTTGAAAATCTAGACATGTTTAATCACTCCCTATGAATGGAAGCGTCGTGGTTATACAATCATTTATGATCACATCACCCTCAAGTATTCCTAATACCTATACATCATGTATATTGGAAGACCTATATTAAACCTAATGTTTTAGATCTTATTTAGATTGTCTCCTTCAGGGTTTTACCATTAAGTTTCTCATTTAAACATTTGGAGTTGGTATCGATCATATACTTTACAAAAGCATATATCATACCTAGATATTGATCATATACTTTCCAAAAGCATATATCAAACCTAAATTTAGTCAATCTTCCAAAGCGAGATGACCATGCATGGAATTTGATCCCAATATCTCATGAGTGAACTCATATCTTCTGGTTCAATAGATGACCTGTATAATCCCATTGAGAGATCATATTACTCATATGCCCTTGTATGCACACTAGTGCACCAATGTATAGCCCTTGATTAGGCCATCAACTTATTGGTTTGCCAAATGTACATACTCAGACATATAGTAACACATATGTCTCCTATCAAAGGATGCTGACTATATCGTGCCAGCATATGACATAGGTCTTTGGTTATCTCGATCTCATTAAGTCAACTCTTTGACCTAACTAATCTGCCACCTCCGTATCTCTATTCCTATGCAGAGAACTTGCATCAAGAGGTCGGTCAGATATCAGCCAAAAGAGAAAGGATCGCCATCTCCTACCCAAGCTAGAGATCATATCTTAATAATCATTTGATGGTGCTTGATGTTTCCTTAATATAACTCTTTAGATATCCATCCAAGCACCATCCTATATGATTTAACAATTGAATCAACAGTTGTATGATCATCAAGATGGCCACGGTACATAACCCTGATTGTACTAAAAGACCTATTATGCAAATTAGTATTCTTCATTTCAGATTAGGGAATGATATTTGCAATAACATTTATTGCATAATGGCTCGTCGTGGGCTCACATGTCCAACTATAACCCATTAGCCCAAAGATCCTTTAATGGGCTAATCATTTTAACCCACACTCATGTGCTAGTCATGAGATATTTTGAAATAGCTAGGTAAGCTGACCAGTCACTATGTTCTTGAGAGACTATGGCATGTCCTTTTACGATACTTGCATACATCCTAGTAACAGTGCCCACATCTAATGTGAATGTTTCATCTTATGCAATCCGTACTTAATTTTGTTAGTTATAGTGTCCTTGATACTACAACTCAATAAACATTATAACTAGTATGTAATTTCTATTATCCTTATCAGAATGCCCTTATTCGTGGAGATCTCTATCTCCTAATGTATCTGCATTCAAGGCATCTTAGATCACTATCGGTAAAGTCTTAAGTTCTTGAAAATAAGACTTTGAGATCACTATCTCAAAAATATTGTCATCTTTGAAGGAGTTTTTATTATTGAAATCAAGTGTTTTATCTCCATAGTAGGATTAGTAACAATTTACTAATCCCACTGCATGGTATACATCTGACCTTTTATGCACATCTAGCATACACTGAGCTCCCCAAAGCTGATGCACTACGACATGTAACATTGGTATTCACATACTCAACTCTTTGAGGTGGTATCCCTTATATAGGTCGGTACCATATCTTAAGGGAAAGAAGCCTTCCTTGGAATTTTCCATAAAATTGAACATGTCTAAGGTGTACCCCTAATGTGACGGTTCCAATGCCCTCTTCTCTTTGCTTCTTAACAACTTCAGAACTAAGATATAAGAGGTATACTTGAGATCATATCTCAAGTTATGGAACAACCAAATTATAAAACACTTATTATCAACCTTATAGCATTTCAAATGATTAGGATATTGTCTACATTTAGCACAATGAGCATAATGGCATACCCACTAAGCTTCACATGGTTCATCAAGATTCTATATAAAATCATAACATTTATAATTTCATCAAATCTAATGTTCCAACTACAAGAATCTTATTTGAGTCCATAGACGGAGTTTCTTAAGCTCGCACACCTTGAATTCCCCATCCATAAAGTCATGGAGATACTTCATATGAATATCCTTAGAGAGGCATTCATAGAGGAATGAAATATTGACTTCCATCTCTTAGATGTCAAAGTCAAGTTGTGTAGTTATAGTTAGAAATGTTCTTATGATTTAAGCATGGTCACTAAAGAGCAAGTCTCATCGCAAGCGATGTCTTCTCTTCGATGTGTATCTTGTAGATACTAGTTGTGCTTTAAAGGTCTCTACCTTCTCATCAGGTTCCCTCTTTCTCTTGAAGATCCATTTACACCTATCGGGTCTTACCCTTATAGGTGGATCCTCGAGGGTCCGTATATAATACTTGTATATGAAGTCTACTTTAGACATTATTGTTAACATCCATCTGTCCATGTCATGATCTATAGAAGCTTCATCATATGAAGTTCGATCAATGTCAGATTTCTCTGACGCATAGAATCCATCTTCAAACTTAGTTGAAGAGGTATTAGTGTTTCATCTTTAGTTGTCCTTTTAGTTTCTGATTTTAGGAGACTTATTATCTTCTCAAGATTCAGTGAGTTCCTTCACTTTATTTTCATTTTGATTCTCAAGAGTCTTATCCTCTAAGAATCACATCCTTAGAGATGAAATCATTTTAAGAATCTCAAGGTCATTAAGTAGGTATCCAATACCATTCTTTATTTTCCTAATGAAGGAGCACTCTCTGGTGCTAGATGACAGCTTACTTGCATCCATGACAAAGTTACGGACCATGTAACCCTAAATCCTCAAGTGTCCAACACTAGGCTAGGTTCCAAACCGTAGCTTATGAGGATGTCTAAATTTAGATTTTTCATGAAATTGTTTAAGGATATATATTGTAGTATTTACTAAATATATACCTGTAATCTAAGAGGTAATTATGCTAAGATTCATCATTGATCAAATCATGTCACACATGATCCAATTGCATCTCCCTACAACGCTGATGAGTTTGAAGGATATTGTGAATCCTTAAGCGCATCACGGAAGCGTGTTGATCGTATCGAATACGATCGGAGCAACTAGTCGTACTAGATGCTAGAAGCAGCGGAAATTAAAATTTTTTAACATAACGATGAAACCACATGATCACGAGAACATTTCTCGGATCGTTTCATCAAACCACAAAGTATAAGAAATACCTCTTGAAGCGTGGTTGTGATCGCGAGATCCCAAAGTAGAGATCCTCCTATCTTAAGTCCGACCCACGGAGAATGCGCTTGCGGGCACGATGATGAGTCGTGTCCTTCCCGCAATCCTTCGACGAAGATCCAAGCGTCGATGACGAAGCAAGATGCTCTCCTCTTCAATATGCAAAGTGGACGTCCACTTGGATATCAAGAGAGAGACTCCACACGAGAATTAGAGAGAGAGAGAGTAGTGGTCTTTCACAACTCTAGATGATGTTCCATGGAGAGGCTACCTAGCCCTCCTTATATACTAGTTTAGGATCCAATGGATCTCAATCCATGGGACTCATGGATCCAAGGGATATGCTTGGTCCATGATGAATCAATGGCTAGGATTTGTTGTTCAATAACAACAATTAATCAAGAGATAATATAACAAATGAGGTGGAGTTAACCAACCCCTAAAAAGGGGGGGGCGTCACCCATGAACTCTTCATGGGTGACGCCACCCATGAGGGTGGTTTTTCTCCATTTTATTTATTATATTATTCCTCAATTAATTACAATAATTATTCGCCAAAATTAATTCCAAATTAATTTTGTGAATATTTCAATCTTGCCATTGAATATTATGTGAATCATATTCACAACCCAAACTAGTTAGTAAATTGCATTTCCAATTAATTAACAAATGTGAATCCAATTCACATTATTAATTAACAAATGCTATTTACATAAATTCTCTCTCTTATATGTATATTATAAATCATATTTATAACATACACATATCATGGATAGTGCTATCCACATTCTCTTTATCCTTGATAATTAAATCTCATTTAATTATCTTAGATAATCATTTTCACAATATGAATCATATTCATGTTTAAGCTTGATAATTAAATCATATTTAATCATCAAGTCCTTGCTTGGATATTTCATCAAAAGAATTATTCTTGAACCCTTTCAAGAATAATGTGCTTTCTCCGCAGATACTTGGAGATAAGGACAGGGCGATTGTATTATTCCACGTATAGTGACTTGGATATTGAGATCTTATCTCAAATCCAGATCGAACGAACCTCCCACAGATGCTTGATTAAATCAAGACCGCAAATCCAATCTTCTCATTGAATCTGAATCCCATTCAGACCAATGTCCAACACTTGGACTAAGATCGGATTGCTTCTCTACTGAAAGGAGTCACTAAAATCCAGACCTGTTTCATCACTCCCTCGGAATGGAAGCGTCATGGATATACAATCGTTTATGATCACATCACCCTTCAGGTATTCCCAATACCTGTACATCCTGCATACTGGAAGACCCATGATCAACCCGAAGATCAAGATCATTTTATACTGTCTTCTTCAGGGTTTAATCATAAAGTTTCTCAATCTTGGTCATTGGGATGTGGTATCGATCATATGCTTTCCCAAAGCATATATCATACCTTCAAATTCATGTCATGCTTCCAAAGCACGACGACCATGCATGGAATTTGATCTATCCCAATACCTCATGAGTGAGCTCATGTCTTCCGGTTCATAAGTGAACCTGTATGATCCCTTTGAGAGATCATATTACTCATATACCCTTATATGCACACCGGCTCGCCGGTGTATAGACCTTGGTTAGGTCATCAACCTATTGGTCTGCCAAATGTACATACTTAGATATATAGCAATATATCTGTCTCCGGTCAGAGGATGCATGCCTATGCTGTGACAGCATTCAACATAGGACTTAAGTTATCTCGATCTCATTAGGTCAACCCATTGACCTAACTGATCTGACACCTCCGAATCACTATTCCTATGCAGAGGACCTGCATCAAGAGGTCGGTCAGATATCAGCCTATGTGAGAAAGGATTGCCATCTCCTACTCAGGCTGGAGATCTCCACTTGACAATCATTTGACGGTGTTTGATGAGTCCTCCATCTAACTCTTTAGATATTCATCCAAACACCAGCCTCTATGATTCATTTAATGAATCAACAGCTATATGATCATCAAGCTGGCCATGGTACATAACCCTAATTGTACAGAGGGACCTTATAGTGCATTCATTCATATAATTTCAGAAAGGGAGTGAAACATCAATAACTTTTATTGATAAACTTAAATATTACAATAACATTTATTGTAAGAATGGTTCGCCTAGGGCTCACAAGTCTAACAATCTCCCACTAGCCCTCAGAACCATTCAGGTACAATCCGTAAACCCATACTCATTACATGCTGGTCAAAAACCTTCTGTGACAGAGGTTTGGTAAGAGGATCAGCAATGTTGTCGGCAGAGGCCACCTTGGTGATGATGATATCACCACGCTTTTGAATCTCCCGAATGATGTGGTATTTCCTTTCCACGTGCTTGCTCTTCTGACGGCACCTGGGTTCCTTTGCTTGGGCAATGGCTCCAGTGTTATCGCAGAGCAACGGGATGGGAGTATCAGAGGAAACTACGCCAAGTTCCAAGATGAACTTGCGCAACCACACCGCCTCTTTTGCAGCATCCGATGCGGCAATGTATTCGGCTTCTGTTGTTGAATCCGCCGTAGTGTCCTGTTTCTTGCTTCTCCAGCTCACAGCACCACCGTTCAACAGGAATACAAACCCTGATGTCGACTTTCGATCATCAATATCTGACTGGAAGTCTGAATCTGTATATCCCAAGACTTGGAGATCACCATCTCCATAGACCAAGATGTAATCTTGCGTCCGTCTTAGATATTTTAATATGTTCTTTACTGCATTCCAGTGTTTCTCTCCATAGCAAGATTGGTAACGACTTTCCACTCCCACTGCATGGCAGATGTCTGGCCTAGTACACATCATGGCATACATCAAGCTTCCTACGGCTGATGCATAAGGGCATCCAGCCATGGCCTTCTTTTCCTCAACACTTTGAGGAGCCATCCCTTTGGACAGATGGACACCATGTCCTAAGGGGAGGAATCCTTTCTTCGAACTATCCATGTGGAATCGTTCAAGAATCTTCTTGATGTATCCATGTTGTGATAATCCCAATATTCTCTTTTCTCGGTTTCTGAACAGCTTCAGGCCTAAGATGTAAGAGGCTTCTCCAAGATCTTTCATCTCGAAGGTATGGGATAGCCAAATCTTCACACTGGTCATCATTCCTGTATCATTCCCAATGATAAGGATATCATCTACATAAAGCACGATGAACACAATGGCGCTCCCACTAAGCTTCTTGTACACACAAGGTTCATCAGGGTTTTGCACAAAATCATAACTCTTTATGGTTTCGTCAAATCTGATGTTCCAACTACGAGAAGCTTGTTTGCCATAGATGGATTTCTTCAGCTTGCATACTTTACCGTCCTCAGCTATGAAGCCCTGGGGCTGCTCCATATAGATATCCTCCTCGAGGTATCCATTGAGGAAAGCCGTCTTGACGTCCATCTGCCAGATGTCGTAGTCAAGATATGCAGCTATAGCTAGCAGTGTCCTGATGGACTTAAGCATGGCCACAGGAGAGAATGTCTCATCGTAGTCGATGCCTTCTCTCTGTGTGTAGCCCTTGGCTACGAGCCGTGCCTTGAAAGTCTCTACTTTCCCATCAGGTCCCCTCTTTCTCTTGAAGATCCATTTACACCCAATGGGTTTTACCCCTCTAGGTGGATCCTCTAGGGTCCATACACCATTCTTATGCATGGAGTCAATCTCTGACTTCATTGCTAGCATCCATCTATCCATGTCATGATCCGCAAGTGCTTCATCATATGAAGAAGGATCACTGTCAGTCTCACCTGACACATGGAATCCATACCTTTCAGGTGGTGCAACCACCCTCGAACTCCTTCGAAGAGGTATGGGTGTTTCATCTTCATTTATTTCTTCAGTTTCTGGCTCAGGAATCTCAGAATCCTCAGGGGATTCAATGAGCTCCTCTACTTCATTCTTGTCTTGACCTTTAAGGAAATCATCCTCCAGAAATTTCACATCCCTAGAGACAAAAACCTTTTGGGTCTCAGGGTCATAAAGCTGGTATCCAATACCATCTTTAACATACCCAATGAAGTAGCACTCACGAGTGCGAGATTCTAGCTTACTTGCGTCCACGTTCTTCGCATGAACCAAGCATCCCCAAACCCTCAAGTGATTGACACTAGGTTTGGTTCCATACCAGAGCTCATGAGGAGTCTTGGGTACAGATTTGCTAGGAATCTTGTTTAGGATATATATTGCAGTCTCTACTGCATATCCCCAGAAACTAAGAGGTAAATGTGCTTTACTCATCATTGAACGAACCATGTCCATGATGGTCCTGTTGCGTCTTTCAGCAACACCATTAAGTTGGGGAGTTCCAGGAGGAGTGAGATTGGAGACAATTCCATTCTCTTTAAGGTATTCCTTGAATTCATCTGAGAGGTACTCACCACCTCGGTCAGATCGAATCCGTTTAATCTTCCTGTCGGCTTGGTTCTCAACCAATGCCTTAAACTCTTTGAACTTTTCAAAGGTTTCAGATTTATGACGAAGCAGGAAGATAAACCCATATCGCGAATGGTCATCGATAAACGTCAAATAATATCGATATCCATTTCTAGTCGCGGTATTGAAGGGACCACATACATCAGTATGTATTAGGTCGAGAATACCCTCGCATCTCGTAACCTTGTTACGGAAAGGCATCCTGGTCATTTTACCTCGAATACAATGTTCACAGGTAGGTAAAGTTTGAACCTGTAGAAAATCTAAAGGTCCATCCTTTATCAATCTATTGATCCTATCAACAGATAAATGACCAAGCCTTTGATGCCAAATCATATTTGAATGATTTCCATTTTCCCTGGATCTCTTGGGGTTTTTATTATTAGTGGTAGTGACATTTATGACACATTCATCAATGCACAATTCATAGAGTCCACTAGAAGTCAGAACACCTTCCGCAACAAATTTATCATATTTATTAATGACTAATTTATTACAGAACAGGAAAGAGTACCCATGTCTAACAAGCTTAGACACAGATATCAAGTTCCTCCTGACTTCAGGTACATAAAGACACTCTTTAAGTACTAGGACTCGACCACTAGATATCGACAGTCTGCAAGTCCCGATGGCGACTGCTGCAACACTTGCATCAGATCCCATCTGGATAACTATCTCCCCATGCTCCAGATTCCTAGTTTCCTGAAACAAATGCAACGAATTGCATACATGAACAGAAGCACCAGAATCTATAACCCAACTTCCTTCTCGTCCAACGAGAAAGCTGGTTTCAATGATGAAAGTAGATTTCATACCTGCTGGGGCTTTACCTTTGTCGGTAGACTTCAGGTAATCCGGGCAGTTACGCCGCCAGTGCCCCGGCTTCTTGCAGTGGTGACAGACATCGGTCTTTTTCGATGTCATCAGTGTGGAAGCACTAGAAGATGAACCAACTCCTTGATTCTTCTTCTTTCTCTTCGAGGCTGGGCCCTTCTGAGAACCTTGCTTCCGCCCGCGCTTTCCTCTCGCCTGTGCAACCATTGCACTAGCAGAGGGGCCGTCCTTCTTCAAGACGTCTTCTGCAGACTTCAAAGCAGCCAACAGCCCAGCGTTTGTGAAATCACCTTTGTTCATGTGGTAAGACACAACAAAGTTGTTGAAAGACTTAGGGAGCGACAGGAGAATGAAATCAGCTTGCATTTCAGAATCCAAGTAGGTTCCCAGGGTTTCCAGCTCAGAGAGGTACCCAAACATTTTGAGTACATGTTCTCTGACAGAGGTCCCTTCCTGCATCTTGCAGCGAATAAGCTCTTTCATCACATTATAACGCTGTGTGCGGTTTATGTCACCGAACATTTCTTTTAGATTCAGCATAATCTCTTGGCAATGGTTCATTTCCACATGTTGCTTCTGAAGCACATTGGACAATGACCCAAGGATGTAACATCTTGCCAGATTATGATCTTCATCATATTTATCATTATAATATTTGTCTTCATCAGTCACAGGGTCTGCTATCTTGTCCTTGCTAAGCACGTAGGAGATGCGCTCTGCAGAGAGAACAAGATCCAAATTTCGGATCCAATCCGAATAATTTGGTCCGGTCAACTGGTTGACCTCTAGAAGCTTGCTAAGTGGGTTCATGGACTTCATTTTCTGAAATTAAGAATGCACTATATTAGAATAATTATGTATTCATTTTAAGAATAATTTGATTAAGGCATTTTAAATCAAATTTGTCTTGCTAGGTCAACTTTGAAAGATTATTCCCTTATTTTTCTTTCAAAGTAAGAGATATACTTACCGCTATATCTCAAGCAAGATCTGGGATCTCCTCTCTATCCTTATCACATCCCAATAATATGAGAACCTGTGACTTGAATAAGAGAAGCGGGAACACATTCCGCCTTGCAAGTCCAACTTGCATTTCCCAATTCGGTCTTTGACACCTGGGCCCACCACCCCTAAGGTGATGTTGACCCGTTGTTAATTGAACCAACCGTCAACAGGCTTAATACTCGCTATACGCAATCCAATATCGCCCCAATAATATGAGGACCCGATATTGGGGTCACTACGTATACGGCCTTACTCTTTCGAGAAGCAAAGAACCCGATCCAATTAAATCATGCACAGGATCTGTCACTTCGGACAGGCGTCTCCCATACACAACAACTGGCGACGAAATCCTTTGCCTTGACGGGAGACCATGGATGTCACTTATGTGATCCTCCACCTCATATTCAAATTTTATAATTAATTATTGTGAATCACATTCACACAATTAATTCTTCCAAGGGAAATACACATCTATTCAAAATAGTGTGTTTATTAGGTATGATTAATCTAATCATATTAAATTAATCATTTAGCCCAATCATCAACAAACACGTCTTTTACTTGAATAGTAGGTATAATCTCAAAATACGTATTATTCGAATTTTAATAATTAGAAAAATACATATTGTCTGTCTCCGGTATTATACAATCCCTACCCGCTGTCATGGCCAGTACCGACGAGAGTGGGACGGACCACATACGTTGCAACCCGCGACCCCAATGCTCTCCGACTAGGCACCACATCCGCCTCGGGAAAGGATAATACCAAATAGACCATCATGTATTTTGAGATGTTCATCGGTTCTTCAACCGAAAGTTATACCATATAGTACAAATCAAAACATTTTTGATTATAAGGAGATTTGCTAGACAAATCCCCAATCCTATTCAAGCAAAAAGAGTTTTCATGTAAAAGTTGTCCTACAACTATTGTAGGATAAACTATAGTTTTCATGAAGGCAATGTTTGTTGATGAAACAATGATCAAGATCTAACATCTCATCATTGTGGTTTAGGCAAGTGTCATTCAATGAAATAATTATTTCTTTAAATATTTCACAAATATTTATCACTAATTATTCCAGAAAATTAACAATTAATTTTCATCAAGATTATTGAATGACAAATCACAAGGTTCAAGATCAAAATTGTTAATTTCCAGCAGTGACCCCCAATCACTAAAATTAACTTATCTTGATCAATATAAATCCAAAAAATGCAAACTCAGTTTCCAAAGATTGCCTATTTGATTTATTAAAGAACCCAAGTGATAATTCACGCATTTCAAGGCGAATTAAAACCGTAATCATCTCATTAATTACGTTCAAATCCGCAGTTCCCGCAACAGTGGATATAGTCATATTCAAAAAGCCATATCTTGAGCAAATAAAGTCCAAATTTAGTAAACTCAAGTCCTATGGTTTCCTTGTTTAATGGGGAACAAAATCCAATTGAAAATTTCGTGTTTAAACATTTTAAACAGTACGGAAAAATTCAATTAGACAGAGGTGCGAAAAAATGAAATGCAGTAAAAATTTCGCAACCCTTTCAAGAACCAAATCGTCTAAGGTTCATGGATCACATCCAAAACCTTATTCGACCTATGGCTCTGATACCACTTGAAGGATATTGTGAATCCTTAAGCGCATCACGGAAGTGTGTTGATCGTATCGAATACGATCGGAGCAACTAGTCGTACTAGATGCTAGAAGCAGCGGAAATTAAAATTTTTTAACATAACGATGAAACCACATGATCACGAGAACATTTCTCGGATCGTTTCATCAAACCACAAAGTATAAGAAATACCTCTTGAAGCGTGGTTGTGATCGCGAGATCCCAAAGTAGAGATCCTCCTATCTTAAGTCCGACCCACGGAGAATGCGCTTGCGGGCACGATGATGAGTCGCGTCCTTCCCGCAATCCTTCGACGAAGATCCAAGCGTCGATGACGAAGCAAGATGCTCTCCTCTTCAATATGCAAAGTGGACGTCCACTTGGATATCAAGAGAGAGACTCCACACGAGAATTAGAGAGAGAGAGAGTAGTGGTCTTTCACAACTCTAGATGATGTTCCATGGAGAGGCTACCTAGCCCTCCTTATATACTAGTTTAGCATCCAATGGATCTCAATCCATGGGACTCATGGATCCAAGGGATATGCTTGGTCCATGATGAATAAATGGCTAGGATTTGTTGTTCAATAACAACAATTAATCAAGAGATAATATAACAAATGAGGTGGAGTTAACCAACCCCTAAAAAGGGGGGGGCGTCACCCATGAACTCTTCATGGGTGACGCCACCCATGAGGGTGGTTTTTCTCCATTTTATTTATTATATTATTCCTCAATTAATTACAATAATTATTCGCCAAAATTAATTCCAAATTAATTTTGTGAATATTTCAATCTTGCCATTGAATATTATGTGAATCATATTCACAACCCAAACTAGTTAGTAAATTGCATTTCCAATTAATTAACAAATGTGAATCCAATTCACATTATTAATTAACAAATGCTATTTACATAAATTCTCTCTCTTATATGTATATTATAAATCATATTTATAACATACACATATCATGGATAGTGCTATCCACATTCTCTTTATCCTTGATAATTAAATCTCATTTAATTATCTTAGATAATCATTTTCACAATATGAATCATATTCATGTTTAAGCTTGATAATTAAATCATATTTAATCATCAAGTCCTTGCTTGGATATTTCATCAAAAGAATTATTCTTGAACCCTTTCAAGAATAATGTGCTTTCTCCGCAGATACTTGGAGATAAGGACAGGGCGATTGTATTATTCCACGTATAGTGACTTGGATATTGAGATCTTATCTCAAATCCAGATCGAACGAACCTCCCACAGATGCTTGATTAAATCAAGACCGCAAATCCAATCTTCTCATTGAATCTGAATCCCATTCAGACCAATGTCCAACACTTGGACTAAGATCGGATTGCTTCTCTACTGAAAGGAGTCACTAAAATCCAGACCTGTTTCATCACTCCCTCGGAATGGAAGCGTCATGGATATACAATCGTTTATGATCACATCACCCTTCAGGTATTCCCAATACCTGTACATCCTGCATACTGGAAGACCCATGATCAACCCGAAGATCAAGATCATTTTATACTGTCTTCTTCAGGGTTTAATCATAAAGTTTCTCAATCTTGGTCATTGGGATGTGGTATCGATCATATGCTTTCCCAAAGCATATATCATACCTTCAAATTCATGTCATGCTTCCAAAGCACGACGACCATGCATGGAATTTGATCTATCCCAATACCTCATGAGTGAGCTCATGTCTTCCGGTTCATAAGTGAACCTGTATGATCCCTTTGAGAGATCATATTACTCATATACCCTTATATGCACACCGGCTCGCCGGTGTATAGACCTTGGTTAGGTCATCAACCTATTGGTCTGCCAAATGTACATACTTAGATATATAGCAATATATCTGTCTCCGGTCAGAGGATGCATGCCTATGCTGTGACAGCATTCAACATAGGACTTAAGTTATCTCGATCTCATTAGGTCAACCCATTGACCTAACTGATCTGACACCTCCGAATCACTATTCCTATGCAGAGGACCTGCATCAAGAGGTCGGTCAGATATCAGCCTATGTGAGAAAGGATTGCCATCTCCTACTCAGGCTGGAGATCTCCACTTGACAATCATTTGACGGTGTTTGATGAGTCCTCCATCTAACTCTTTAGATATTCATCCAAACACCAGCCTCTATGATTCATTTAATGAATCAACAGCTATATGATCATCAAGCTGGCCATGGTACATAACCCTAATTGTACAGAGGGACCTTATAGTGCATTCATTCATATAATTTCAGAAAGGGAGTGAAACATCAATAACTTTTATTGATAAACTTAAATATTACAATAACATTTATTGTAAGAATGGTTCGCCCAGGGCTCACAAGTCTAACAGAGTTTAGTTGTATTAGGAGGACTGAGATAAGAATGATATTCATATCTCCATAAGGTATTCCTTGAATTCATATAATAGGTATAGGCTATACCTAGGTTAGATCAAATTGATTTCATCTTCCTTCAAACTTTGGTTCTAAACTAAAAAAATGAAATCTTTGAATATTTCAAAGGTTTCTAAGGTGAAGGGAACAAATCTCATATCACAAATAATTATCAATAGATATAACATATCATTAATGTTTATTGTGATTTGATGATCCACATACATCAATATGTATGAGATATTGAATACATTCCCAGAGAAGGTTGCGTTGGAAATTTTTACTTTGAATACAATATTCACAAGTATGTAAGATTTGATATTTCAAACAATCTGAAGTTTCATTTTTTACCAGTTTATTGATTTCATTAACAGAAATATGTCCAAGGCTTGATGCTGGATCATTTCAAATTATCTTCATCTTCCTATTGATCTTTTAAGGTTTAGTTTTCAGTATTAGAAATATTACTTAACCATTCATTAATACTCTGATTTAGCAGAGTCCTCTAGATGTTAGACTACTATCTGAAATACATCCATCACAACTCTTTATGATATGTATATTACAAAATGCAAGTTTACTTCCAACACTTAGAAATAAACAACGCAAGTATTCTAATATCTAGGTCATGGAGACATTATCTAATACTAAGGGCTATCCCTCATAAGCTATGGTTTGGAACCTAGCCTAGTGTTGGACACTTGAGGATTTAGGTTTACTTGGTCTGTAACTTTGTCATGGATGCAAGTAAGTTGTAATCTAACACCAGAGAGTGCTCCTTCATTAGGAAAATAGATATCACATATCATTAATGTTTTTGTGATTTGATGATCCACATACATCAATATGTATGAGATCTTGAATACATTCCCAGAGAAGGTTGCATTGGACATTTTTACTTTGAATACAATATTAACAAGTATGTAAGATTTGATATTTCAATCAATCTAAAGTTTCATTTTTTTCCCCAGTCTATTGATCTCACCAACAGACATATGTCCAAGGCTTGATGCCAGATCATTGTCAAATTATCTTCATCTTCCTATTGATCTTTTAAGGTTTAGTTTTCAGTATTAGAAATATTAGTGAACCATTCATTAATACTCATATTTAGCAGAGTCCTCTAGATGTTAGACTACTATCTAAAATACATCCATCAGAACTCTTTATGATATGTGCATTGCAAAATGCAAATTTGCTTCCAACATTTAGAAATAAACAATGCATGTACTCTAATATCGAGGTCATGGAGACATTCTCTAAGACTAAGGGATCTCCCACTGAAATTATGAAGTTTATCCATCTAACAAAGATTGTTGCGACAATTGCATCAACATCCAACTGGATGACTATTAGACCTTTGAGATCAAATCTTCTAAAAAACATATACAACCAATAGCAATTATTATTAGAAGAATGAGATACAATTATTAGACCATTAATCTTATCCAATAAGTAAGTCAATTTCAATGATGATATGTAGATAAAGATTATTATGATGCACTATTTGGGTCCTTCTCTAAAGATCCAAGATAGTCTAGATAGGCATACTATCAATACATTGAGCTTGATGCAGTATTGGCATTCATCCAACTCTTTGAATGTCATATGGAAATCACAGAAGTACAGTCAACTCCTTGACTTTCCTTCTTTCATGGTTCAAACCCATGCTTCCACCATGCTCCCTTAGTTTGAGCCTCTCACATGTGCCTAGGCCTGCAAAAACAATCTAGGCTCGAAGACATACCCTTGAACGTGGGTCTTAGCAGTTGTAGATGAGAGAAGCAGCGGTGGGGCGCTCTGGTGATCTCTGGTGGAAATGGGGGAGGAGATCTTTCCTAATCCTTCTTAGATGAGCAAAATGAAAGGGGGTTGGGGCGTATGAATGGTGAGGGTGGGAGTTGATCAATGCGGCTGGAATGGTTGATGGAGCTTGGGTGGCGATGGCTAGAGCTAAGTAATGAACGGTGGAGGAAATGTCTAAATCGAAGTGGAAAGTGAAATGAGAAAGAAGAAAGTGATACCTGGGTGTGCTTTGGTGAACGGTGAAGTACAACGGAGGTAGACGCGAGGTCCTATCTTAGATTCTACGGCGTAGAGTGTAAGAGGCTGGTCGCACCAGAGTGCTCCGACCACAAGGGGAGTTGCATCGATTAGGCACCCAACCAGGATCCAAACGAAGGCCAAAGGATGTATTCACTACCTAGATACTCAAATGGAAGAGAGGAGGTGTGAGGGATGAGCTGCCCGCAATGGAGACAGAGGTGAAGACTTTATAGGATGCCTCTAGTGTCTAGAAAGATCGAACACTCGTGCGAAAATCGTAGGAGGATCTGGCTATCGCGGACCTTATGAGAGGAATCGGGAGCACAATTAAAGAAAATAGTGGTCGAACCTTGGTTAGGGAAATGGGAGAAAATGGGTTCGGTGAAGCCTAGTTGGGTCTGGACCTGGAAAGGGGAAGGGTTGACCCGGGTCAATGGACCCGAGCTGACCAATCAAAAAGTTGGTTTTAAAATCAAAGAATATTAAATATAAAATAATAAATGAATTTAAAATAGAAAATGAAAAATTTTTATTATTTTTCAAGCTATTTTTTTGCGATTTTTAATTATTTTTATGAATTTATTTATAGAGTATAAAGTATTATGTACAAGTATAGTATACCTATATATTTTATTGTTTTATTTTTATTTTATTATTTTTAGACAAATATCCTTCATTTTAAATTTTTATTATTTACAAATTAATTTAAAGATAATGAAAGAATTTTTATTTTATTTTTACAAATTAAGTAAAATTATTTAAAAAAATGGGGATTATATATAATATTCACAAGTGTGGCTTTTGTACAATGAACTTTTGATTTTAATTTTAATTTTTATTTTATTTTGTGTTTGTCTAATTTCTATTTTATTTCTTTATTGTTAGGAGTATGTACTAGTATCTATAATACAATATGAACTAATCATTACTTCAAATAATTAGATACAAATATTTACAAGTATAGGTACTTTATGACTACTATACAATGCACCCAAAAAACCAATCTTTACCTCACAACTCCAAACTTTTTGAAACCACATTCATTTGAAATATAATTCAACTTATGTTCCAATAGATGTTATTGAGGAAGAATTTGAGTTCATATAGAGCCATAATTTATCTTTTAAGTTCTTGTTGTGTGGCTTTCTATGAGCAATATTATTTGTATTATGTAAAATAAATCATGTTACAATTATTTTTTATTTAGAAAACATTTTTTATTACGAGTTTTATTAAGAAAATAATTTATTTTGATGTATTATGAATAAAATAGAGGAAGTTATATCTTCATAGAATGCATAGTGATGATTATACAAGGACCATATCTCCCCCTACTTCATTCCTTGTCAATCAAGTCAATAATTGTCCTTCTCAATGGATATGGGTTAGTTTGTATTTATTACATAACTACATCCTTCTTTCCCTTTTCTTTTCCTACTTATTCCTTTATTTTCGAAAAAAAAGTGTTAATTATTCAATATTAACAGTAGCATGTACAATGATAATTTATTGCATTTACACATATTTATAGGTGTTTTGCTAAAAGATAAGGCTAAAATAAAATAATAAAGAATGAGAATCATAGATTCATAATCCCCCAATACTTTACCTTTGCTAGTCCATCAGCAAGCACTTATTTAAAAAATAAGTGAAACAAAAAGAAAAGAAAAAGGAAGAATCAGAGTTGATTATTAAACTTTTCATAAAATTGGAGTATGGAGCTCGATCAGACACTTGGATTATTAATTTGGTGGAACCTTACTAGAAAACGAGTTTAATACTTAACAGCCTTCAAGTTCCACAATTCAATGGTCAGGTCTCCTTATCAACCAGGTCAGAACAAGTCTACATATGCAAACTCTAATGATTATGAATCTTTACTTGTACTGTGTAGGTGATATGTATCTCCCCACCTCAAAAATGGTAAAGAAACAGCCTCCCTCAACAAGGTAACTCTGATCCCCCATTATAGCATCTCTTTCCTCAAGGAGTGAGGTATTCCCTTCTAAGTTCAAGTACAACCAGCTCAACAAGAGGGGAAAAGGAGAGAATGGACTCTGACTAGTGTAGCCACCTATCCCTTGGAGCTTAACCAGTGCAGCTAAGTCTCCATCTGCAAGCTTCCATGAGATGAGACGATGGCATACATAAGATTTAATAATTTATTATATACACTCTAGCAGGCATTTTATTTTCAATCAGGACTGCCCCTTTTTTGGAGTTTTTGTATTTTTGCACATTTTTTATGACATATATACAACATATCTACAAGGTGCAGCATGTATATAAAGATTTTTTTCTTCTTGAGCTAGTATACTATCCCTCTTTTGATGATTTATTGCAACCCATGACATCCTGTCTTTAGACTTCAATGATACTAGACTAGGTTAAGGTTCACATCCTTCTCTAGAAGAGGTTGGGAGGTTCCTGCTAGTTGTACTGCCCCCATATGTTAATCCAAGCCAAAAGATGCTACCTCCTCACCACCTCATCTGTGTTGAGCTATGTGTAAGGTGTGTGTCCATGTCAAGCCATTGTCTCTGAAAGTCATGTGTGCATTGTTAAGTGTTCTACCTAGAATTATCAAGATGACATGAGAACATAGACTATTGGACTCAAAGAATTAAGTTGCTATGGACCTAAAAAGTCCTAGCCCCAAATCCTATAAGGTTCCTCTAAAGTTAAGTGGACTAAGGTCTTAACCACGCTCCATTATTCAATTTTATTCCAGACTAGTTTAAATGTCAACCATGATGCTGAAGAATGCACATGCAAATAATTACAAAAATTCTTTTTGGAGGGATTTTTTGAAATTATGCAAATTTTTATGGGATTTTAATTTTCAAATTTTTAGGTATTTTTGAAAAAGTAAAAGAAAGAAAATTTTTTATAAAGATGTGTACATATTTACAATAGGGTCTGCGTTACATGTTTTATATACAAGTGGATTTTAATTACAGTATCTCAAACCATCTCTATGAAAGAGTTTTGGAGTAGATTATGGATTTTAATGTACACATATATAAAAGTGGTTTTCATACCCCAATAGTTATTTCCCATGTGACAAAATAGTTTTGCGAACATTTTCAAAATATTTTAAAAATATTTTTAAAACAATTTACAAACATTTACAAACAATTTTATAAACTGTTTGCTTTTCAAACATTTCATTTTCATACAATTTTCAAAAATTTTGTATAGTATACCTAAATTTGATGCCGAAAATAATTTACAACTCTTTGCAATTACAAAATTTGTACAAAAATAAATTTTTGAAGGTTTTTACAAACAACTTTGCAAAGAATTTTTATTCAAATTTTATACACAATAGCCAAGCTATTAGCACACACAAAGTGCAATCTATGGCTAAAGTACATATACAATATATACAAGACCCCCTATACTTAGTTCGAACGATATCCTCAGAGTGATCAGAGAGTGATGAAGGAAGACATAAGTCATATCGAGTATAGATAAGTGAAAATAATCCTATACTACTATGAATGAAAAGAATGAAAGAATGAAATCAATAGAAATTGGTGATACCCCTTATACTTAGGATCAATTAATCCTAGGTGTAAAAGACCGTATACAAAAGAAGAAAACCGAGGAGTAGCATGTACATATATTACCTACCCTATACTTAGGCTAAAATATCCATAAGTATAGGCAGCAAAAATCAAGGTAATGAACATATGAGTAATCGCATATCTAATACCCCCCTACACTTAAGACAAAATGCATCCTAAGTACATCATAATCATAAGATGGATCTGGGGTATTAGAAAAATGAATGAATGATACAGACAATATATATCTATACAGAGGCAGGGTAAAAGTGAAAATCAAGTATGAGATACAACTGATGCGAGTCAAAGAATACATTTCATACAAAATGAATAGGGGAAACATCCACAGTCACTAGGTCATGATCAAGATATGGCTTAAGGCACTGACCATTAACTCGAAAGCTGGACTCAGAAGACAACTCTGATATATCAATGCTACCCTTGTCAAGCACCTTTCTGACCAAGTATGGTCCTTTCCATTTACTCTGTAATTTCCCTGGAAATAATCTCAACCTTGCATCAAATAGTCATACTCCCAGGTTAGGCTTTAATTGCTTATGGATGATGTGAGAATCATGCCATATCTTCACTCTGTGCTTATATTGTAGGCTACTTGAGAAGGTTATATCTCTCAACTCCTCTAGAGCTACCAATTCTTCTTTTTTTAATTCCTACACTCCCAGGATCCAGTAATATCTTATTAACTTCCTAAAGTGACTTGTTCTTGATCTCCACAAGTAAGTGGCATGGCTTGCCATAAACGAGTCAGAAAGGAGGCATATCCAAAGGTGTCTTGAAGGAGGTCCTATAGGCCCACAAGATCGAGTCCAAAAGCTGCGAGCAATCCTTTCAGTCTGGGCGTACAACCTTCTGCAAAATAGTCTTAATCTCCCCTATTTGAAATCTCAGCAAGATCATTCATTTATGGATGATATGGCATGGCAACTCTATAGTCTATGTTGAACACATTAGCAAGGGCCCTTACCTTCTCATTGATAAAATGTGTCCCCCTGTCACAAATCAAGACACTAGGTACACCAAACCGTGATATGATATTTTTCCTCAAAAAATTGCAAATAGTCTTTGCATCTACAACTCGGATGGGGATAGCCTCAACCCAACGACTCACATAATCCACAGCCAACAAAATGTACTCAAATCCCTGACTCTTAGGGAATGGACCCATGAAATCGATGCCCCATGCATCAAAAACCCCACAGAAGCGAATGGGCTGCATCGGCATCATATCTCTCTGTCCACAAGTGCCCATCCTCTGACAGTTAGTACATCTCTTCACCTATTCATCTGAATCCTTGAAGACGGCAGGCCACCAAAGGCTAGATTGGAGAACCTTTTACTATGTCCGTCTCCCAGAGTGATGTCCTCCTACCTCAAGCTTGTGGCAATAGGTGAGGATGTTATGGTGCTCCTCCTAAGGAATACACTGATGCCAGATACTATCCCCATCCCCCTTTGTGGTAAAGGGTGGGATCCTCCCACTGATACGACTTGGACTTCGCAAGGAAAGTCTCAAGTATCTACCTGAGCCAACCTTGTGGAACTTTCTTAGCAACAAGATAGTTCACAATGTCAATGTACCATGGGAGCGAGGTGATAGCAAGAATCGACTTGTCTAGAAATGTCTCAATGATAGGTGTGGTCATATCAGAATCCTCAAGATTCTCTAATCAGGAGAGGTGATCTGCCACCACATTCTTGACTCAAGACATATCCTTAATCTCATTATCAAACTCCTGGAGTAGAAGGATCCATATAGTCAATACGTCTTTCGCATCCTTCTTTGCCATTAGGTATAGGATGGAGGTGTGATCTATATAAATAGTCACTCTAGATTCGAAAATATAAGATAGAAACTTACCCAGAGCAAATACTACGACTAGCATCTCCTTCTCAATCAAAGTGTAGTTCCGTTGAGCGCATCCAAAGTCCGTCTAGCGTAGTGCATGGCAAATGGCACAATATCCCTCCTCTATCCCAGCACATCCCCTATGGTGAAATTGGAAGCATCTGTCATGATCTCGTATGGGAGAGACTAATCGGGTGGCTAAAGGACATGAGCCTGCACAACCAAATTCTTGAGCGTCACAAAAAGGAAATACACTTATCATCTACAAGGAACTCAATGTCTTTTGTGAGCAAATCAGTTAGCAATCGGGCAATCTGACTGTCCTATATGAACCGTATGTAGAAACTGACATGCCCCATAAAAGACCACAACTGTCTCAAATTGGATGGTGTGGTGAGCTTCTTGATGATATCCACCTTGGCCAGATCAACTTCCATGCCTCTGTTGGAGATGATGTGACCAAGGATCGTCCCTTGAGTCATCTTGAAATGACTCTTCTCCCAAGATAAGACTTGGTGGACTCAATGAAGCGTTGAAGTACTCGGTCTAGGCAATTACGGCAAGCATCAAACCCATCACCGTAGACCAAAAAGTCATCCTCGAAGACCTCTAAAAAGTCGCCCACCATGTCCAAGAAGATGGAAAGCATCCACCTTTGTAATGTAGCTGGGGCATTACATAATCCAAAGGGCATCCGTCCAAAAGCATACGTTCCGAACAGAATTAACATGTGAACATCATTTTCTCCTAGTCTTTGGGCGCTATATCCACCTGATTGTATCCCAAGTACCCGTCAAGAAAGCAGTAGTGACTCTTCCCAGCTAATCACTCAATTATCTTATCAATAAATGGTAGTTAGAAGTGATCCTTCTTGGTGGCATGATTCAATCATCTATAGTCCACAGAGACCCTCTAAGAAGTGGGTATTTGGGTAGATATCTCCCTCTCCAGATTCATTCACAACTATAGTGATACCTGTCTTCTTGGTTACCACATGCAACAGACTAACCCATTTGAAGTCGGAGATGGGGTAGATAAAATTAGCGCTCCACCACTTAGATATTTCCTTCATGACTACATCTCAAAGATTTGTATTCAGCTTATGCTTAAACTCACGCAATGGCTTGGCGCCACACTCGAGATATATCTGGTGGGAGCATAGGGATGGACTTATCCCATGGAGATCAGTTACAGTCCATCCGGTTACCTTGCGATTTCTTTCAAGAACCTCCATCAAATGATATTCTTGGTTATCAGTCAAATCCATTGAGATAATGACTGGGAACATTTTTGGCTCACTTGCAATGAATATATACTTCATGCTCTATGGTAAGGTCTTCAGTTCCAAGCATGTGGGAGCTTGCATATTTGGTCTCTGAAAAGTCTGAGTGAAATCTACGAAATCTGCATGGGAAAACTCTCGTTGAATCAATGAATATGATGAAAACAGCCCTGCTAGTGTGTCTATAAACTGTGTTGGCTCCATCTCCATCCTAGTAATGGGTTTTGTGGACATCAGACATAGAAAATAACCATTAAAGTCCTACTAATCACAATCAGTGTCTGAGCCTAAGGGATCTGAATCACAAGAAATATACTCTTCTTCACTAGCCAAATCACAATTGTCAGCCTCTAATGTGTTCTATGTCATGAGTGCGTTATCCAAACTCTCATCCGTTGGCATTTGTAACTCTACAGACTCTGAAGTTATGACAAGACCTCGTGAAATCAGATCTGTCCAAATGGCTTCATGATCTGTAATCATAAAATCGCACTCATGATGGACGTCTATCTCTGAATCTGTCATCTGCTTGGAGCAAGTTGAATCTCTGGCTCTCCATACCTCAATCATCTCTATTTGTATATTCTCGCCCTTAACACAAAAGTATTCCTTCCTACTATCATGATCTTATACAGCCTTCTCTATGGCCAAGAAAGTTTGTCCTGAATGATGAGGGTATCGGTCACATATTCAGGGATCTCCATGTCCAACACAACAAAGTCCACCAGCAATTTGAGGCCCTAGATTGTGACGACAACGTCATTTAATAACCCCTTCGACCTCTTGACAAATCTATATGCAAACGGGAAAACTATCTTGTTATGTCTAAGAGGGCCAAACTCAAATCTGTCAAGTAAAGTTGTTGGGAGGAGGTTAATAGAGGATTCGTTGTCTAATAGAGTCTGATCGAACCACTGCTCATGGATGTGGCATCTGACATAAGTAGCCCATGCATAAAGTTTCTTGGCTGGAAATTGGTTCTGGATGTGAAAGCACATGGCATGAGTGAGCACATGAATTTTTGCATTGTGGTTTCACCTCTTCTTTTTATAGATGGTGGTTTTCTCTCTACGGTTCCTTTAGAAGAGGAGGATATACTCAAGTGGCTCCTGAAGAGAGCTAGATATGGAATCGGTATATCATCTACTCGTTGAACTCTATCTTCTATTTCTTTTTGGGATTTTCTATTTTAGGGCCCTTCCCTAAATGGAGTGCTTGAGGTAAGGAGATAGAGGGACCCTTCTCAGAAGAATGAGGGTCTGGAGTGGTTTCTGAGCATTCATAATGTTTGAATCCATGCAAGCATCATCAATCTCAACAGATGAATCGAAAGGAGATACAGAAACCTTTCCTTTATTCATGTTTTTTTATTTTTGAAGTTTTTCCATTTTTTATTTTTCTAAAAATATCCTTAGGTACAAGAGAGGACAACACAACTGTCCGACTTTTGGTGGCATCACTACCACTGACAACATCTGAACATGTGGCATCGGTACCGTGCTCTAGCCTAGGATCTACAAATTTGGTGGCCTTAACACCACCATCTACAACAACTGGAGATACGATGACATCGGCACCATCATCTGGATCATCATCCTTGGTGCTTCAGTGCCACCGTCATTGTCATGATTAGTGGCATCAACACCGCTCTCGACTCCATCTGGTGCCCTAAAATCTGCATCGAGATGTCGTCTATATGAGTTGTTGTTGGTTGCCTTCTTACTGCTCCTAAATGTTACAAAATCAACATCAAATATATAATGAACGTCATCCAAAATATATCTAGGAGAGGCAGTCTCTAAGGACTATACCTACTCAAACTTTATCTTAAGATTGTTAGGGTTAGGTTCAATCTGTGCAGGTATGATGGCATTGCCCTTTATTATTTCCCTCATTTCCTACTTAAACTCATCCATTTCTAACCAAAAAGCATCTTGTTGTTCAGAATTCATGTGTTAAAGATCATCAAGGGTTGGGTTCTCATACGAGTGTGTATGAGAACCGGATGGGTTGGCTCGCTGGAATGAGGTTGGCTCTACTGTTACTATTGGTGGTACAAGTGAGGAGGAGGCTAGGGGTATTGCAGATGAGGCTCATGCTACATCCACTATTGACCCTGGTATGAGGGTCGATGATCGTGTTGTGGCTGTTGGGAGTATTGGGGCTGCTATTGTTGGGCACCCTAGCCTACCTGTGACAGAGGCTACTGCTGGAGTGGAGCACCTCCAGTAGATGATGAATCTACATTTCATCATCTTTATTCTATCATTTTGGCCTTAAAAAACCTAGTAAATGCGTGTAAATTGGCTTAATTTAGGTATTTTAGCATTCATGCATCATTGTATAAATACTGTATAAAATGCTGTTTTTAAAGCCAAAATTATAGAGTAAAGAAAAGAAAAGAAAAAGAATAAAATATTGTTAATATTTTATGACCCGAAACCCTAAGACCTAGGCATCTCGATGACTAGGTCGACAAGGAATGAAGTAGGGGGAGATAAGGGTTAAAATACAACAAAAATACCTATTTATTTTATTCATTCTTTATTCATTTTGGGACCTATTTTTGGTTCCACTTTTTACATCTCAAATAAATAAACTTTGTACATAAAATTGTACATAATTAAATAAATAAAAATACAAAATTTATTTCACTCAAAAATAATGTACACATAAAAAGTTATGGTCTGAATAAGAATCCAGAATCTCAACTTCCCAGACCTGTATCTCACAATTGAAAACTCCAAATGTGTAAAATTCACTTTAATTGTATATAATTTAAAATAAGCTATTCAATGGCGGTGGTTTCGTATTTGGCGGAGTTACGGTTTGAAAGTTGAGTTTTGGACCCTTGTTGTATACTTGTACAAATTAAAATATTCATTTTATTATTTATTAATTATTTTTATAATTTTATATTTTTATAATTTTGTAAATATTACTTATAAGAAATATGTATATTAAAATCAGAATAAAAACTCAAAGAGAACATAAAATAAAATACTTGTATATATTATACATAGGTATAATACCTGTATACATACCTGCATAATTCACACTTTTATTTTATTAAGTGTATAAAACTCTTCATAAAAATAAAATAAAAATATATTTAAGTATATAAAAATATTCTATAAATTTATAAAATAATAAACAAAAATAAATAAATTAAATACATAAAATAAAAATAAAATACTTAGATATATAGACAGAGATACCTATAAGGGGTATAAATGGTAAAATGTAATTATACACCCCATAAAAATAAATAAAAATCACCATAAAATAATCTAAAATAAAAAACATTTTTTGTTCAATAACCAAAAAATAATAAATTGATTTGCTATTTTTAATTGATTTTAGCAATGTTTTTCCCAGGGATTTTCCTGGTTGGTCCACGTGGACCAACCAGGTGGAAGTTGACCCGCTGGTCAACTCCCTGGTCTGCTCCTATAGCCTGTCAGCTACGTTTTTTAGCCATTTTCTCCCATTTTTCAAGGCCGCATCTTTCATTATTTGGCCTTGTGTCCTTCACGACTTTTTATCCCCATATATCCCTTATACACGCCCAGGCATAATATTGAACATTGGATTAAGTGTGTGCCTTATTTTCTTCGTCCTTTGGGTTGGGTTGACCATCTCTCTGCCCAACGTTCTGAAAGTTGTCAGACTGCATTTTTTTGGCATTTTCTCTGAATTTGGGAGAGTGTGTCTTTCACCATTTGGCATTGCAACCTTCACGACTTTTGTAGACCTACTATCAAGGATACACGCCCAGGGTTTATTTCGGCCGTTAGACTCGCGATTCACCCGATAATCTTCGATCTTCACGCCTCCAGAGCCGCATCTTCAAAAACGACCCTTCTCCTCCATTTCAATTTTGAACTCCTTTTCCCTTTCTTCCTCCCTTCTTTCATGTGCTGAGGTTAGAGGGAGGTGACAGCAACCTCACCTCGCCATTAGGAGGAGAGGAGGAGCGGTGCGGAGGCGTATCCACCCCCATCTCCGGACCTTGGTCGTGAGGTCCTATCTCACGGTACATCACCGTTTGAGGTCGTTTTCTGTCCTTTTTCTCGCTGTTTAGTTTGTTGTTAGTTTTAGACTTTGATTTATGCATTTAGTTTGTCACTCTATCGATTAAAACACCCCGATCCCGCAATCAAATTCTCACCGGAGCTCCACGAGCTCCGGCCATTTTTGCCATTCCACCACCTTCACCACTCCACACACTAGCCCTTGGGACCCTCTATTGTGATTCTTATTCTTCATTTTCAGGTCCAAAGGCCGAAGGACTCCATCAGGGGGGTCGTTTTTGACGCAGGCCAAACCTCCTGGAGTTTCCCCCTCGTTCTTCATCGCCATGGTGACGCCCCGGCGGAGCAACCGTCATTTTGAGGCTGCCAGTCGATAGGGGAGCCTCGCAGGAGCTTCTCGGCCAACTTGGGACTTTCCAGGTTGTAGGAGGAGATCACGTCGTCGATCCAAAACTCGCCGAGAGGCTGTTCTGCGCGAGTTCATCCACATTCCTCCACAGCCGTTCCATCGCCCTGGGCAAGGGTATTTTGCTCCATTTCCTCCGCCATTTTGTGTAATGTTTATTTAGGACTCAAAGCATTTATCTGAAGTCTATTTTATTCTGTATAATTTGCAATTTAGCCCATATTTTTTGCTATTAACAATTATGCCCCTGGCTTGTGTGTACTTTCTTGTTGTGATATCTATTTATTTGATGCGTCTATAAAACCCCAAAAATTCTCAAAAAATAGACTTCAGTTCCTGCTGACTTGTGCTTCCACAGCATATTTTTATTTTTCATATTTATTGCATTTTAATATTTATTAAAAATCAAAAACATGCATTTTTGCTACTTTTTGCATTAGAAAATACCAAAAAATATGAAAACACTCCAGAAAATTCCCAAAAAAATATACTTTGTGTATTTCAGTGTCTTTTAACTTCAATCCAAAAATCATTAAAAAATACAAAAAAAAAACTCCTAAAAATTAGAAAATCCCAAAAACCTTCCTAAAAATCTAAAAAATCCTAAAAATATAAACTCAGTTCCTGTAGTTTCTCTATTTTATTTTCTTTTATGTAAAATTAAGTTGAGGAATTTTTGACACTGTTTACTATTTTTCATCCTCAATTTAATTTCGGCCAGCAACTTTTATTCTCTGTTTATTAGTAATTTTGACTTTAAAAATACCAAAACAATTAGGAAAAATCTAGAAAAATCACAAAAATATTATAAAAGTATAAAAAGACCAAAAATATTTTATTTCCTGATTTTTGACTATTTTTACCTATTTTTATAAATACATTATCCTCTCTTTCCCTATATTGTATATATATTTCTATATTGAAAAGGAAAATAAAAAATATATATAATATAAAAAGAAAATACAAAATCAGTAAAAGAGAAAACCAAAATACAAAATATAAAATCAAAAAATTAAATAAAAATATATAAAATTAAAAACCCACAAAAAATAGTTTAAATAGACATTTGATCACATTCACACACTTGTGCATTTTGCCCCGTTCTATCCTGCTTGCTCCATGTGTTTGACCTCTACACATACTTGCACCTATACACATCTTCATTGTAGAGTTATAATAAATTTTGACTCTGCACATTCACTTTGATTTCCTTATTTGATTGTTGTGGGTTAATTGTTGTTTTAATCAGGATTTTTGAGCGGTCACCGCATCGACTACGGTTTCGCCTTGTGAAATCGTACGACCGCTCGATTTTGTTGGTTAAACAAATGGCGCCGTTGCCGGGGAGCAACAGTGCTTAGTTCGGGTTTTTGCTTGTGTTTGTGATTATTTGCCTATTTTTGCCTTATTTATTTGCTTATTTATTTGATATCATTATTTGACTTCTCTAATCACTCTTCCTTGTTGGACTTTGTGCGAGGAACCGCGGATCAAGGGAGGCGCTCCACCTTAGGCGCTTGTGCATCCACTTGAAGGCGGCAGGAGATATCTGACCTAGCATCAACGGAGGCAGGGAGGAGTTGAGAAGGCAATCGCCTTTTGGAGCATTTTTTTGTGCATTTATTTATTTTCTAATTTTAAGTGAGAGAGAGAGACTCTATATTTGTAATAATACAGGTACCCCCGGACTTTGGACTCTTGAGCCTAATTTCCAAGTGATTGTTCACTTGGGGGCTCACCGTGGCTTTTTCACGGTTTTCATCGCATTTTTATTTTGTTTTCCGGTTTTGTTTTCCTTCTTTTGTGTGATTGAGCCCTTAGTTTTAGGATTGCTTGCGATAGATTAAGGCCAAACACCTAATATATTTGCATATACATATAGTGCGTTTTGGACTTAGTAAAATTTAAACAGTCGCGTCGTCATCTTCGAGCCTACATGCCGCGAGCCCACCCCATCAAGCGCTACTCCTGAACTCGATTTGTCAAGAAGAGGAGGGGTGAGTCTAGATCGGACTTTTTGGATAGAGGATTGGTGACCGACTTGTGGTTCTTCACGATAATAGCAATTTCTGAAACTTAGGGAGATTTCATCGGCTTTGCATTTGCATATAGATTAGACTTCAATTCTGTTGAGCATCCCTGCATGTAGAGTGCTGGAGGCAAGGTGAGCATTTACGTTTAGCATACATCATCGTTTTGCCGCTTGCATTTCTTTTCCGACTCTCTACCTCTGATTTTGATCACCTAGGTGCTAAGTAAAATTGACTCCTCGATAGGTTCGTGCATTTCCTATTAAAAATCCAAAAAAGTGATAACCAATAAAATTAGGACTGTTAATATTACTTGACCCTAAAAACCACCAAAAAGAAAATTTTGAATTGGGGCGAGTAATCCCCTCATTGTCTTCGCTTTTACTTGCTCGCGCACACATTAAGGATTAGTGCCCAAATCCCATTGAGCCCCTAAGTGTTTGTGTAACTTTGGACTTCTTACCTAACTCTAAAACAGACAAGATAAAAAGACCGCATTTCACGGTCTCTATCGAGTTGAGTAGGTGAACTGAGGGTTTGATTTGTGTGAGTTTTGCGTGTGTTTGCTTGTGTGTATCCTAGATCGCCTCTGCGCATTTGCGCCTTTTTTCTCACTCTCTTGACTTGACCATCGTACTCTCCCGACTATCATTTTCCTCTTGCTTCGAGATGGCCGACTGGAGCGTATTTTGTCCGGATTTTGCAGATCCGTCGTTCACTCTAGGCGGTCCACCTCCTTTTTTCCAGGAGGACTTTGCTCCTGATTTTTGTACATATCCTACCAACCCACTATTTCAGGATTCGAACTTTGACTTTCACCAATCATTTCCACCACCGTCACCCTCACATTTCGACAACCCGCTCTTCCTAGAGTATCCTGATCCAGAATCTGATTTTTGTCCATACCCACCGCTTACATAGGATACAGCCAATCCTGAGATGTTGGAGTCACCTTTCATGGTATCCACACTTGAGAATTTGAATCAGATGATGGGGCATATGAATTCGAGGATTGCCGACCTTACCAGTTTAAATAAGAACCAAAATGTCGCTCCATTCTTTGAGGATATGGAATCATTTGAGGATTATCATGAGAGCCTGCAATCGCCCAAAATACAAAAAAAATGAGAAAATGTTAAAACACAAAAAGAGTTCGGGAGACCTTTGGTTGATTCAGACTATGAGAGTGCCCACTTGCCATATCATTTGACCACACAGCCTTTTACACCTTGTCGCACCTTTGACCCCGAGGATGCCGCTGTACAGTCTGCTCTTGGCAGACCTCGTGTAGATGCTGATTCTGACTTCCTCCCTTGTATGGAGGAAGTCCAAAAATTCAAAAAAATGTTGACTGAACCTGAAGTGGTGGCCACCATTCATGAGATCATCCGTGCCCCACTTCAGCAGGCCATGACTGATTTATCTGCTCCTCTTCCCAAGAAGAGAAAGCGGAGGAGCAGATCTGAGTGTCATATTCTGACTATGTCCACTGCCCACGCCATCACACACCGTCCCATTCCTAGGAAGAGGAACACTGCCACACCTTTCATTATCTGCACCATCTCTGACCACACATGTGATCACACTCTCCTCGACAGCGGTGCTTCGATTAGCATACTACCCTTCTCGCTGGTACAGTCTCTTCACTTAGGGCCTCTGAAGAAAACCAGGATGATCGTTCAGTTTGCTGATGGATCTATCAAGCGGCTGAAGGGTATCCTTAAAAACGCCGTCATTTCGATTCAGGGCACGAGCTACCATGTTGACTTCGTCATTTTTCCCATGGAGACCTCCACTGGGGAGCACTCTCTAATCATCCTGGGATGACCATTCCTCGCCTCCGCGAGGGTCGTTATTGATTATGGATCAGGAGAGATTCACTTCTGTCCTGCTGACGAGAGCGAAGTGTTGATCACCACACCCACTGCCGACCAGAGACCTGCACCTGATGTGACTATACCTATCTTGGTTGACCTTGAGGACCATGACCTTGACGAGACTATTAGAGAATTTTGTTGCTTATTGGATTCCACTGAGACCCAAGAGTTCCTTCTTCTGGGGCTTGGCGCTGTGTTGATGACATCCGCGGGATTTACACGATTGACACCATTGAGCGGAGGGCAGATCCAGAGACTCGACAGGACGGACATGACTCGACTACTTTCACTGATGAGTCCGCTCCTGTTCACCTAGATACTAATGAGAACAGGACCGAAGTTGATCTGATTGCTTTTATTCGAGAATTCGGTCCTTTTGATGAGAAAGATGATCCGGTCGAGATTATTGAGGACGAACAGAGTTCGACTACTTCCACTGATGAGTTCGCTCCTTTTGATTTTGACCTGGACGAGACCTCGCAGGATGACTCTGATTACACTACTTCCGATGATGAGGAGTTTGTCCCTTTTCACCGTGACATCAACGAGACTCCGAAGGCCGGACCTAGTCGTACTTCTTCCACTCACTAGTCTGTGCCTTCACACCCTAGGGCCCCTGAGGATGTTCACTCTGTCGACCCTGATCGGCTTCCGTCTACTGTGGACCCCGATGTCGACATGCACCACACCAGATCCATTCCTCAGCGGTCTCGTAAGAAAGTTCACTTTCAACCGTCTTGACCATTTGTATATCCATCTCTGTTGTATATTCACTTTTGTTCATCTCAGTCTCTCTCCCGTTTTTCTCATCCACCCATCCGCGTGTTTGCCTTGCTTAGGACGTACTTTGTCCTAAGTATAGGGAGGTGGACGAGCCGAGTGTTCATTCGTCGTTTCGTGTTATCACTCCTGTTGTTGCCTATACTTAGGGCTTCTTTTACCCTAAGTATAGGGGGAGTGATGCGTACATCCGTCTCCATCCTTTTCTATCTTCTGATCTCTTTTCTTCTTTTCTTCTTTTCCTCTTCTATCTTCTCTATCTATCAGAAAGGTGTCGCCCCTTTTCGTCAGTTTTCCATACTTAGGACGTACTTTGTCCTAAGTATAGGGGGGGTGCACCCCGAGTTTCTTCTATTCTTTGATCCTCTCCATTGTCTCCTCTTCTTGTTTATACTTAGGGATATCTTACCCTATGTATAGGGGGAGACAATCTGAGTACGATTTGTTCATTCCCACCCTTGACCCTCCCTACTTTGTGTACAGTCTGCTATACTTAGGATTATTTGATCCTAAGTATGAGGGGGATGGTCAACTTCTCATTCGTTCATTCATTCGTTCCTTATTCTTTAGACTTTTCTATACTCAGTACGAGTTATGTCTTCTCTTTTCTCTCTGATCTATGAGGACATAGCTCAGGCTAAGTATAGGGGGGTCGTATATACTGCGTATATACTTTAGCCATAACTCGTACTTTCGTATCTTTACTAATAACTATGGCTAATTCTACTATTAAAATTCATTAAAAACCTTAGTAAAAAGATGTGATTATTCCTCAAATTCTTTTGTATTTACTGATTAATAAATCAGGTGAAAATATTTTTTGCAAAATGTTTGAAAAAATAGTTTTAAAAACTTTGTGAAAAATCTTTTGAAAACTATTTTGAAAACGTTTTGTTACATGTTTTCAACCTTTGTAAAAATATTTTGATTGTAAAGTTTATTTTCTTTGTGTGAAATAAAATGTTTGAAAAATTATTTGCAAATGGTTTGAAAAATGGTTGCAAAAATATGTGAAAAATCTATATATACTGTTTGGAAAACCTTTGCAAAATGATTTTCAAATGTGTGTACATGTTTGTAAAAATCGTTTGTAAAAATTATTTTGGACTGTAGTTTTCAAAATTGTTTGAAAACCTGTGTCAAATAAGTTTGAGGAATACATACATCACACCAAAAATCCACTGTATACATATACCTATAAAATTGATCACTTACCCTGTAAATTCTTAAAATCCACTTTTTGTATATATAAGAAGCACTCCCGTGTAAATATTTGTACCTAGTTTTTAACCAAATCTTTTTGTTTTCAAAAATCCCAAAAACATTTACAAAATTAAAATCCAAAAAACACTTGAAAAATCTTTTTGAAAAATCTAAAAAAGGCATATGCATCATCATCATCTTTTCAAAAATCCATAAAAAGTTCAAAACTCTTGAAAATTGCATCACAAAAATATTTTCTGCATCACATTGCATAGCATTTGCATTTTTCGAATTGAGTTTGACAGTTGAACGAGTCTGAGTAAAATCCGAAGATTGGAGCTTGGTTGGACCTTAAATCTACCTAATTAACAAGAACCTTATAGGAACTGGGATTGAGGTACTTCAGGTCTAGTTTACTTAATTCTTTGAGGATTACGGGACTTGGTTCAATGGATTCTTGATTGCCTAAGTAGAGTATTTCGGAGCACACGCACGACTCTTGCTGATAATGACCTAACTTGGACACTTGCACCTTTCACATGGCTCAACTCAGTTGGAGTGGTGAGGAGGTTGGATTTTTCGGTATGAGACGCACACAGATGGAAACATTTGTCCTCCTCTAGGGAGAGAAGTGCACCCCAACCCGTCCAGTAATGATGAGTTTCAAGGATAGGAGATCTTGGGTTGCAATAAAGCTTCAAAAGAGGGATAGTCTACTGGCTCAAGAGGAAAACTCCTTATGCAAATGCCGCTGTGTATAATATTAAAAAAATGCAAAAAAAACACCAAAAAAATGGACATGCATGTACAAAAATAAAAATGCCTGCCGGAGTGTATATATGTGTATAGTCAAATAAGTAAGCTTGAGCTTCAAAGTCAAATCATGTGAGCCTGCAGCTGGATGACTTGACTACGCTGGTCTTGCATCCTAGGATAGGTAGCTACACTGGCTACCGTCCATTCTTCTCTTCACCCCTCCTCTTGGGCTGGTTGCCACTTGAACTTAGAAGGGAATACCCTGCTCCTTGAGGGATGAGTTGTTGGATTGGGGAATCATTGGGTTGTCATATTGGAGAAGTCAGTCTCTTTGTCATTTCAGTTGGGGAGAGCCACAATCACTTACATTGTACGAGTCAGATTCATAGTCGTAAGGGTTTGCGTATGAATTGAAGTATTTCTGACCTGGCTATTGAGGAGACTTGAAAAAGTTTTGGGATACTCAGAGGCTCTTGGATTTCAATTTCAGTTCTAAATAAGGTTCCGCCCGCACTAAAATTCTAAAGGTCCGACTTAAGCTCCAAACTTTGATTTTGTGAAGACAAGTTTGATAATTAAACTTAATCCAACTTTCTTATTTTTCTTTTCTTTCTTTTTCTTTTCGCACTTATTGCATAAGTGTTTGCTAGGGACTAGCAAAGGTAAAGTATACGGGGATGATGAATCTACGTTTCATCATCTTTATTCTATCATTTTTGCCTTAAAAACCCTAGTAAATGCATGTAAATAGGCTTAATTTAGGTATTTTAGCATTCATGCATCATTGTATAAATACTGTATAAAATGCGGCTTTTAAAGCCAAAATTATAGAATAAAGAAAATAAAAGAAAACGAATAAAATATTGTAAATATTTTATGACTCAAAACCCCGATACCTTGGCATCTTGATGACTAGGTCGACAAGGAATGAAGTAGGGGGAGATAAGGATTAAAATACAACAAAAATACCTATTTATTTTATTCATTCTTTATTCATTTTGGGACCTATTTTTGGTTCCACTTTTTACATCTCAAATAAAGAAACTTTGTACATGAAAGTTGTAGATAATTAAATAAATAAAAATACAAAATTTATTTCACTCAAAAATAATGTACAGATAAAACGTTATGGTCTGAATAAGAATCCAGAATCTCAACTTCCCAGACCTGTATCTCACAATTGAAAACTCCAAATGCGTCAAATTCACCTTTAATTGTATATAATTTAAAATAAGCTATTTAATGGCGGTGGTTTCGCATTTGGTAGAGCTACGGTTTAAAAGTTGAGTTTTGGACCCTTGTTGTATACTTGTACAGATTAAAATATTCATTTTATTATTTATTCATAATTTTTATAATTTTATATTTTTATAATTTTGTAAATATTACTTATAAGAAATATGTATATTAAAATCAGAATAAAAACTCAAAGAAAACATAAAATAAAATACTTGTATATATTATACATAGGTATAATACCTGTATACAAACCTGCATAATTCACATATTTATTTGATTAAGTGTATAAAACTCTTCATAAAAATAAAATAAAAATATATTTAAGTATATAAAATTATTCTTTAAATTTATAAAATAGTAAAAAAAATAAATTAATTAAATACATAAAATAAAAATAAAATACTTAGATATATAGACACGGATACCTATAAGGGGTATAAATAGTAACTTGTAATTATACACCCCATAAAAATAAATAAAAATCACCATAAAATAATTTATAAAATAATAAACATTTTTTATTCCATAACCAAAAAATAATAAATTGATTTGCTATTTTTAATTAATTTTAGCAATGTTTTTTCCCAGGGATTTTCCTGGTTGGTCCACGGGGACCAACCAGGTGGAAGTTAATTGACCCGCTGGTCAACTCCCTGGTCTGCTCCTGTAGCCTGTTAGCTGCGTTTTTTAGCCATTTTCTCCCATTTTTAAGGCCGCATCTTTCATTATTTGGCCTTGTGTCCTTCACGACTTTTTATCCCCATATATCCCTTATACACGCCCAGGCATAATATTGAGCATTGAATTAAGTGTGTGCCTTATTTTCTTCATCCTTTGGGCCGGGTTGACCATCTCTCTGCCCAACGTTCTGAAAGTTGTCAGACTGCATTTTTTGGCGTTTTCTCCGAATTTTGGAGAGCGCGTCTTTCAGCATTTGGCATTGCAACCTTCACGACTTTTGTAGACCTACTATCAAGTATACACGCCCACGGTTTATTTCGGCCGTTGGACCTGATATTCACCCGATAATCTTCGATCTTCATGCCTCCAGAGCCACATCTTCAAAAACGAACCTTCTCATCCATTTCAAATTTGAACTCCTTTTCCCCTTTCTTCCTCCCTTCTTTCATGTGCTGAGGTTAGAGGGAGGTGACAGCAACCTCACCTCGCCGTTAGGAGGAGAGGAGAAGCGGTGTGGAGGCGTATCCACCCCCATCTCCGGCCCTTGGCTGTGAGGTCCTATCTCGCGGTACATCACCGTTTGAGGTCATTTTCTGTCCTTTTTCTCGCTGTTTAGTTTGTTGTTAGTTTTAGGATTTGATTTATGCATTTAGTTTGTCACTCTATCGATTAAAACACTCCGATCCCGCAATCAAACACCTCGCCGGAGCTCCACGAGCTCCGGCCATTTTTGCCATTCCACCACCTTCTCCACTCCATACACTGGACCTTGGGACCCTCTACTATGATTCTCGTTCTTCATTTTCATGTCCAAAGGCTGAAGGACTCCATCAGGGGGGTCGTTTTTGACACAGGCCAAACCTCCTGGAGTCCCCCCCCCCCGTTCTTCATCGCTGTGGTGACGCCCCGGCAGAGCAACCGTCACTTTGAGGCCGCCAGTCGATAGGGGAGCCTCACAGGAGCTTCTCGGCCAACTTGGGACTTTCCAGGTTGTAGGAGGAGATCACGTCGTCGAGCCAAAACTCACCGAGAGGTTGTTCTTCGCGAGTTCATCCACATTCCTCCGCAGCCGGTCGATCGCCCCGGGCGAGGGTATTTTGCGCCATTTCCTCCGCCATTTTGTGTAATGTTTATTTAGGACTCAAAGCATTCATCTGAAGTCTATTTTGTTCTGTATAATTTGCAATTTAGCCCGTACTTCTTGCTATTTACAATTATGCCCCTAGCTTGTGTGTACTTTCTTGCTGTGATCTCTATTTATTTGATGCATCTATAAAACCCCAAAAATTCTCAAAAAATAGACTTAAGTTCATGCTGACTTGTGCTTCCACAGCATATTTTTATTTTTCATATTTATTTCATTTTAATATTTATTAAAAATCAAAAACATGCATTTTTGCTAGTGTTTGCATTAGAAAATACCAAAAAAACATAAAAACACTCCAGAAAATTCCCAAAAATATATATTTTGTGTATTTCAATGTATTTGAACTTCAACCCAAAAATCATTAAAAAATACAAAACAAAACTCCTAAAAATTAGAAAAGCCAAAAACCTTCCTAAAAATCTAAAAAATCCTAGAAAAATACTAAAAATATAAACTCAGTTCCTGTAGTTTCTCTATTTTATTTTATTTTATGTAAAATTAATTTGAGGAATTTTTTACACTGTTTACTATTTTTCATCCTCAATTTAATTTCGGCCAGCAACTTTTATTCATTGTTTATTAGTAATTTTGACTTTAAAAATACCAAAACAATTAGGAAAAATATAGAAAAATCACAAAAACATTATAAATGTATAAAAAGACCAAAAATATTTTATTTCCAATTTTTTACTATTTTCACCTATTTTTATAAATACATTATCCTCTCTTTCCTTATATTGTATATATATTTCTATATTGAAAAGGAAAATAAAATATATATATATAATATAAAAAGAAAATACAAAATAAGTAAAAAGAAAACCAAAATACAAAATATAAAATCAAAAATTAAATAAAAATATATAAAATTAAAAACCCACAAAAAATAGCTTAAATAGACATTTGATCACATTCACACACTTGTGCATTTTGCCCTGTTCTATCCTGCTTGCTCCCTGTGTTCGACCTCTACACATACTTGCACCTATACACATCTTTGTTGTAGAGTTATAATAAATGTTGACTACGCACATTCACTTTGATTTCCTTATTTGATTGTTGTGGGTTAATTGTTGTTTTAATCAGGATTTTTGAGCGGTCACCGCATGGACTGCGGTTTCACCTTGTGAAACCGTACAACCGCTTGATTTTCTTGGTTAAACAGTAGACCATCGGAAACCTAGGTGATCACGATGGATCTGAGGCTGATGTTGGTACTGGGAATACCAAATCTTGTTGACTTCCATCAACGGCTCATGTGGCTCATGGACTAGTAGGGGAAGGGCGCTAAGGACTGATCAGGATGATATACCACCAAATGAGTATCTGAAGCAGGTGATGGTGGTTACTGGTACTACGACAGTGATTGGATAGGCTTCACCTTAATGTGATGGACCTGTCATACGAGGTTGAGGGTTGAGACGAACTACTCCCTAGATCAGACTGTGGCCTATAATGTGGATGAGAAGCCATCTTTTCCTCTTGGAGACACATGATCTTAGTTTTCAGGTCACTCAGTGTTTGGCTCAGCTCTTCAATCCTATTGAGCTTGTCAAGGCCTTAGTACAACTTCTTCTCGATAATCTCCATTCGATCCAGCTTCTGGCTGATGATACCCAAATTGGCAGCTCAAGACTCTACTAATGTTGCTACCGTAGAAGAAGAAGAAGGACCAACTTCAATGTGTGCTATCCTCTGGTATGAAGTCACCTATGGGGAGGCTTTTCCTGAGTGTAAACCGGGGTCTGGGACATCACAGTGTAATTTTCAACCATTTCTTCAAAGATGGCCCAGACCTGGTCTTCATCTTTGGCGAAGTAGGAACCTCCACAAGAGGTGTTCACAAGCCCTGCAGCTCAGGTGTCATCCCACAAAAGAAACTATGTACGAGGTTGGCCTTGTTGATGTCATGGTGGGGACACCTATCAGTGAGCTCTCGAAATCGATCCCACACTTCATGGTACTGTTCATTGGGGATCATAGAGAAGTTACTAGTCATGGCTCTAGCTGCATTGGTCCGGCCTAGTGGATAATACTTGTTCAGGTACTCGGTTCGGAGTTGCTCCCAAGTGGTGATAATCCTCCCTAGCTATTTTAGCCAGTAGGCTGCTCTATCAACCAACGATAATGGGAAGGCTATTATCTTAATGGTATGCTCGTCCACCAGCCTATCATGGACAGTGTTGTATATCATCTCAAATTCTTATAGATGGAGGTGGGTCTCCTCGGTGGCATACCCATGGAATTTGGGCAACAACGGAATCGTTTGGGGGCGAAGCTCGAAGTCACATAGGATGACAGGCAGCTAGATCCATGAGTGAGTGAGGGTTGCACCAAGGTTGTGCAACTGCCTCATAGTGCATAATGGCCTCTATAGATCTCACAGCTCGTCCTAGTGTCAGTCGTCTGCTCGATCCTCATGTTTGGGTATTTCTCCACCACAAGTGGGTATTTCATGCTCTTCTCTCCCAACTCTCATCTAAGTGAGCTCTCTCCTCACCTCTACCATGAAGATTCCCAGGTCCCTGATTTGTCTCTACATGGTCTCTAAGGAAGCTAACAGTGTGTTGTTGATGGAAGCCCAGTCTTATACAAATGATGAAGTCCAAGGCTACTCATTGGTTCTATCATCGTTGGTCATCTCTCCAGTCTCTACAAAGGCAAAAGACCCTAGCTCGGATTTTTTCAAATGAATGTAGAGGTGTGTTGGCATGTTTGTTTGTACCTGAAGAGTGGAAGAAGGATGGTTGAGGGGGAACAGAGTGGAGGCGAACTCGGGTTCAGAGAGCAGGACTGAGCTCTATGCTCCCTAGATGAACAGGAAGGAGTACTGGAAAGCGGTGATGTCAGAGGCGGCCTAAGAGACCTCCTTCCCATCATCTTGATGTGGGGATTTATGAAGAGTAGATCTGACTGAAAGCATGATCAAATAACAAACCTCTGGTTCACCAACTCAACACAGTGTGATGATCGTGAAAGCTCAGTCGTTTATCTTATCCATTTTTATTAGGTGATAATCCAATTTTACAGAGCAAGATAGCGAGTTGTTGGGATCCTGATTCTCCATGGAGATTGTCATGGATTATTATGAAGAGTTGCATCTATTTCCATCTAGTATAGGTGTAACTACCAACCATTTTCATCTACTTAATTACTTGAGGATGGACCTTACACAGTGTCCTCTAAGCCACCCATTCTACTAAGGAAGTATAGGCCTTCTACTGGCTACTAGTAAATCCTTACTGGAGAATAGCTAATCATTTTTGTTAAAACTAGTAGTCTGAAGAAAGTTCAGACGTGTATCTATCCTAGAGTGTGGTTGCTCAACTCTCAGTAGGTACAATCGAATAAGGAGGGAGTTACTCTCCCCAAAACAAAATTATTGTCATTAAGTATAGTTTTAGGTCAAGTCTAGTTTAGTAGTCTTGATTTTATTGGTTATCCCTTTTTTGTCTTTTTCTGAATAAAAATAACATCAAAAGAATTTTCCGATTTCTGTTTTTTTAAGTCAAATAAAATAGGGGGATGAAGACAAAAAAAGTCGATGTGCTATTAAACTCCAATGATGCATGCAGGATCAATAATGTGTACCTTACTCCGGTAGTCTACATGTAGAGTGATCCGTGCATAATTAAAATATAGAATTTAAACTAATCTAAATGATGCACGAGGAAATCTCTCTGAGACAATAGCTTCTATTAGAGGGAAGAACTAGTGCTAATTAATCATAAGAGAGACATGAGTCTGGTCTTAGATACCAATCGGTGCCAACCCTAGTGGGTACAGCAAGTACTATATACGACCACTCGTGACATGTGATCTCCAATCCAATTAAATTAGCTTCTTATTTTGACTAATTTCAATCATGATCTATAAGAACAAATATTCTTGATTAGGGTGTTTGGAACTTAGTTTCTACCGATCTCAACTAAAGTAAATCCTAAGTTTAGGGGCTAAAACCTCGGAAAAAAATCGAATGCATAAAAACTTGAAAAAAAATCCTATCTCCCGAGTGCAGCACCGATACTCAGCTAAACAGACCCCGAATAAATCTCCAAGTGTCCAAGACAGAGTCCAAGAGTTTAAGTTATTCAAGTGTTTTTGCAAAAATAATACTTAAATAAATCTATCTTTTATAACTGCCTCCTTCTGCTTCTTCTCAACCAAGTCATGCTCCCCTCACACACAAAGTAAAATAAAAGAAGGTCAGAAACGGTTATAAAAGATACAAACAAAAATGAGCAAAAATAAATCCCAACTACTTAATTATGCTCCCCGGAAATGACACCATTCTGATGAGCGTCAGATCCAATACAATCTAAGTGATTAATTACCTGTCGTTGTGACTCAAATCAAATTTGCGATCAACGAGAAAATTAATCAAACCAATAAAAAATCAAGTAGTGTCGATAAGCAGTTTGCTACTTTTATTAACATGGTATAGCAACCAAGGCCGAATTCAAGGAGTACAATTACGAACTAAGTAGGCGATTCAGAAATCAAAGGATTTTTATTTTTGTCTTTAGTGGTTTTTAATTTTTCAAAATTTAAATTTTTCAATATAAGAGAAACATGCACAAGGGATGAAAATATACACAAGCAGTATTTTTTGTATTTTTCAAATAGGTCAACAATAATAAGAAAATTTTATTAAAACTATTTTTGGGTTTTGTATATTTTGTAATATTTTAGGGATTTTTTGAGGAATTTTCGTATGTTTTTGTGATTTTCTAAAAAATCAAATAGTGACAAAACAAACAAATAATGCAAATCCGAGGGTATTTTCCAATTTAAAAATAGATAAAATGCTCAAAACACATGGAAGTGGTTTTTATGATAAACTATGAAGAAATATGTCCAAACAAGAACTGAACAAGAAATTTTTGGATTTTTTTGTCAATTTTATATAGTTATTATAAATTTTTGAGTATTTTGAAAATTTTTAGGTTTTTAGAATGTATTTTTCAACAAAATTTATGTAGAAACTAAAAGATAATAATAGACAATTACATAAATTTTTATGGAATTTTTAAAGGATTTTATGAATTTTATAAAACAAATAAGGACTTTTTAGGGGTTTTCTTGAATTTTGAATAATAGAAAATGAAAGCAAATTAACAAACAAAAATTACCATAAATAGAAACGTGTTAGAAGGAGCTACAAGTGATTTTTAGGTAATTTTAGAAGTTAATTAGATAATTATTGCAATTAATAAAATGCAAGAAATAAAAACATTGCACGAGGGACCAATATGCAAATATTTAAGGTTCTAAGCCTACTAGATAATAACTAATCAAATTTCAAGGGCCAAAAAACAATTTATCTAGACAAAATCGTGTGCTACACGTGATCAACACTTACTGGGGCATAAATGCAATTTCTAAAACTTTAAATTCATTCCATAACCAATTCAAAACATAGGATAAAAAATGCAAATAACCCAAATAGCATGCGAAGCTACACATGACTGCAACTTAGATGGTCTAAAATGAAAATATAGAAAGTATATGGTCCTCAGTGTAAAAAATTATTAATTATTTATTACAATTAATAGACTAAGAGAAATACGGAAAGTGACGAGGGCATGAGTGAAATATACCCTACAGGGGACACATGGCAGACGCTTGTGGAGGCAGAGGTGAATGGCTCTGATCCTGCTCTACAAGAGGATATGATGGCTGATGGGTGTGGAGTAGGCGTACAGTCTGGATGACCATTACATGGCCAGATCTAACGACCATGGAAAGCTGCATTGACATGTGGTCAGATCTAATCAGAGATATGATCTGAAGCTGCAAAGAAAGTCATGGTTGGACGGCGCAGATCATAACTAGATGGATGCAACTGATCGAACGACGCTAGAGGGTGCTAAAAGAACTGAAACCTAGGGAGCTTTGATCGATAAAATCTGACTATCCGTAGGGTTGATCTACTCGCGGCAAAGTCCATCACCTTCGTGTTGGTGCTCCACGTCAAATGGGTGGCTCCAATGAGAGCTGGACGATCGGATCGTCATGTCTATGCTAAGCACCTGAGGGTGCTCCTCCACCTCAGATGGAGCTATGTTTGAACCTGTCATGCGTTTCTGGACCAGCAAAAACAATCTCAGCTCAAATACATACCATTGACCATGGTTATTAGCGGCTATAAACAAGAGAAGTGGTAGTTGGGCGCTCTGGTGATCTCCGGCGGAAATGGGGGAGGAGATATTTCCTAATCCTCTCTACTGTGCAGGAAGCAGGGGGTCTAGGGGCGTACGAAGGGTGAGAGTAAGTTGGGGAGTTGATCAATGTAGCTAAAATGGTTGATGGAGCTTCGGTGGCGATGGACGGAGTTAAGTGATGAACGACGGAGGAAATGGCTAAATCAAAGTGGAAAGTGAAATGCGAAGGAAGAATGTGATACTGGGTATGCTATGGTGAACAGTGAAATACGACGGAGGTGGATGTGGGGTCATAACCTCGGTTCCACGATGTAGAGCGAAAGAAGTTGGTCGTGACAGAGTTCTCCGACAATGAGGGGAGTTGTGTCAATCAGGCACCTAATCGGGATCCAAACGAAGTCAAAAGGATGTTGTCACTACCTAGACACTCATATGGAAGACAAGAGGCATGAGGGACGAGCTACCGTAGTGGAGGCGAATGTGAAGACTTGATAGGATGCCTTCAAGGTCTAGAAAGATCAAAGGCTCGTGTAAAACCCTAGGAGGATCCGGATCTACCTATTGACCCGCAAAGATTAAGGTCCCTAAGAGAGAAATAGGGAGTAGAAATCAAAGGAAACAGTGGTCGGGCCCAGGATGGGGAAATGGGAGAAAGCAGGTCTAGCAAATCCAAGCTAGGGCTGGACCTCGAAAGGGGAAGGGTTACCCCGAGTCAACGGACCCGGGCCGACCAATCAAAAAATCCAGGTTTAGAATCAAATAATATGAAATATAAAATTGTAGATGAATTTCAAATAAAAAATGTTTAAAATGAAATATATTTATTATTTTTCAAGCTATTTTTCTGTGATTTTTAAATATTTTATGAAATTATATATGCATTATATACAACATAGAGTATTATGTACATGTATAGTATGCATATATTTTTTACCCTTTTATTTTTACTTTTACATCAATATCTTTTATTTTATATTATTTACAAAATAATTTAAAGAGCATGAAAGAACTTTTATTTGATTTTACAAATTAAGTAAAAGTATTAAATAAATTGGGATATATACAATATTCATAAGTATGGCTTTTGTACAATGAACTTTTGATTTTATGTTTAATTTTATTTCATGTCTTCAAATTCCTATTTTATTTTTATTTTATTGTTAGGAGTATGTACAAGTGTTAAAATACAATATGCACTAATCAAGACTTAAAATAAAAAGATATAGATATTTGCAAGTATAAACCAATTTTTACCTCACAACTCTACAATTTATGAAACCACCCTCAATTGAAAGATAATTCAATTTAAGTCCAATATACATGATTTTGGAAGAATTCGAGTTCATATGGAGCCGAAATTGATCTTTTAAGTTCTTGTTGTGTGGCTTTTTATGAGTGGTATTATTTGTATTATGTAAAACAGATCATGTTGCAATTATTTTTGTTACTTAGAAAAAAAATTATTTACAATTTTTATTATGAAAATAATTTATTTTGAAGTCTTTTCATTGATGAATAAAATAGAAGAAGTGATATGTTCATAGAATTCATAGTGATGACTATACAAAGACCTTACCTCCCCATACTTTATTCATTATCAATCAGGTCAATAATTGACCTTCACTCGAGGTATGGGTTAGTATGTACTTATTACATAATTACATCCTTCTTTCTTTTTTATTATCCTATTTATTCTTTTATTTTTGGACAAAGATGTTAATTATTCAATATTAACAATAGCATTTACAATGATAATTTATTGGATTTACACATATTCACAAGTGTTTTTGCTAAAAGATAAGGCTAAAATAAAAGAATAAAGAATAAGAATTGTATATTTGTCAGTCAACTTAAAGAATTCAAGGATTTTTATTTTCTTTTTAGTGGTTTTCAATTTTGCAAATTTTTAATTTTGAAAAAGGAGGCAAGTGAAGACAATGAATAAAAGAGGGAACACAATATCTTTTTGGATTTTTCAAATGTATTAAAAATATTTAAAAATACCAAACAAAAATATTTTTATATTTTATGATTTTTATACTATTTTTTATTTTTTACCGATTTTAAAGTTTTATAGTAATCTCAAATAAATCAAAAACTAAGAAATAAGTGCACAATCATGAGTGTTTTTAATTTGAAAATAGGAAATTTGCTCAAAAGTCATAAATATTAATTTAAAACCAGAGAAAAATATCTACAAATAGAAAATGAAATTGCAATTTTTGGATTTTTTTATTGATTTTATATGATTTTTATCAGATTCTAGAGTTATACAAGATTTTAGGTTTTTATAAAAAGTGAATAAATGTGAAAATTGGATAGAAATTAAAACAACCCAAAATAAAGATACCTAGTTTTATTTAGAATTTATAACATTTTTCGAATTTTTATGAGTTTTCTAAATTAAATAGGACATTTTTCATATTTTTGCATTTTTAATAATAGCAATAAAGGAAAAGTTGGCAAACAAAATTACCATGCAAACCAAATTAACATGAGCTAAAGAAAATTTTGAAAATTTTTTAGGGATAAATTAATATTTATTACAGATAATAAAAGAACAAGATGTTAAAATAGTGAAGCAAGGACCTAATCACAATTATTTAAGTTCGAGGGGTCTTACAGTAACAAGCACTACAAAACACGAGGGCCCGAATGCTATTAATTCAGAAACTACACATGTTATACGTGACAAACCACTCAAAGGGGCATAAATGTAATTCTCATAAAAGTTCTCTGATTAAAATAACACGTGAAAAATAGGGGTAAAATTCTACAAATATCCCACAAAACACGTGAAGACACACGTGAGCTCGACTTGGAAGGACTTAAATTCAAATAAAGAAAATATGATGTCCAAACTGCAAAATTCTTTAACTAAATATTACAATTTTTAAACTAAAGCTAAATAAAGGAATATTTGGGTAAAAAATGCAATGTACCCTTGCAGGACACTGGACGAGCACATGGAGGATCATTTGACGTACGATCCTAATGACCATTAGCGGGCATATCTGACAGTTCTGGAAAAGTGATGGACATGCATGTCATATGTGCCTGGGAAAGATCTGATGTCTCAGATGGAAACATGGATGGACGGTTCAGATTAAGACTGGTGTGATTGCTCTCGGTTCGACGGTGCTGAGTGGCGCTGGATGAACTAGAAGAAGGGAATGTTGACAATGCTTTGATCGAGTGATATGTCTCTCCAAAGGTTGGATCGGCTCGCTAAGAAGCTTAACACCAAGCTGAAGCTTCTTCGTGTTGAATGGAGTGCTTCGATGGAGCGAGGAACAACTGGTTGAAGTTCTGAAGCTCAGAGTTCGTGGAGAAACTCCACCACCAAAGTTGAGGCTCAATTCGAGTCTCTTGTGTGTACCTGGACCTACTGGATTATACGATGCTCGGAGGCAGAGCTCCAATGAGTGTTATTTGCAGGTGAAAAGGAAAAAAAGTGGCGGGGGTAGTACTTCAATCTCCGACAAAGATGATGGAGGGAGATCGAACATAATCTCAATACGATGAGCAACATATAGGGGGGTCAGGTCACATGAGGGGGTACATGGTGACTGGTCGACATAATCTGAATGAGAAGATGGTCGAGATGGATCTCTAACCCGATGGCCGGAGAAAAAATGACTGACATCGACTGTGGGAGTAAATCGAAAATGCACAGTGAAAAGGAAGGTGGATGAGAGGTACCTGAGTGTGCTATTGTGATCGACGACGTAAGGCAAAGTTGGAGGTGGGGTCTTGGCCTCAACCAGGGTGGGGAAGACCTGGGAGGCTAGTCGCGATGGAGCTCCAGTCACGAGATGAGTTGCGCCCTATAAGGCACCAAATCGAGCTTCCAAAAGCAGCTCAAAGACCCTGTCACTGTCCTAGAGATTCCAGTGGATGAAAGGAGGCATGAGGGACGAGTTGAGCAAGAGTGGAGGTCGAAGAGAGGAATTATAGGTGCCCTAGGTGTCTAGAAAAATTAGAAGAAAGCGCCCAACCTTAGGAGGATCCGGACCTTCCTAGGGATCTGCAAGGATCACAAATCGTCCGTAAAGAATCGAGTCTTTATTCTAAGAACTGAAATGGCCAGACCCTAGCAGAAAAATTATGAAAAATTAGGACTAGCAAAGACATGCCCAGGTCATGCTTGGAGGAGGATAGTTTGACTAGGGTCAACAGACCCAAGTTGACCAATCATGAAATTTAGAATCGAAAAATGAAAGAATAATTAATAAAAAAATAGCAAATGATTTTAAAATAAAAATGAATAAAATGAAAAAATGTTAATTAATTATAAACTAATTTTTTTGTTATTTGTAACTATTTTCAATAATAAATATATATGGTATGTACACTATATGGTATTATGTACATCTATAATAGATCTATATATTATATACATGTATTTTTACTTTATTCTTTCTAAAAATACATCATTTTTATATTTTATTTTTTTACAAAATATCTTAAAGTATATAAAAACATTTTTATTTGATTTTTATAAATTAATTATAGGTATTAAAAAAATAGATATTATGTACAATATAAACATGTTTGGCAGTTTATACAATAAAAAGGGGATTTTTTTTAAATTTAATTTATGTTTTATGAGTTTTGTTTCAAATTTTATGTAATTATGAGAAATATATACAAGTGTAAAAATAAATAAATAAATAAATACAAGTATAGGTGTTGTATGTTTGTACACATTCTAATTTTTCACTTATTTTTATTATTTTTAGTTACACTTTTATTTACAAATATTATTTAAGAAAATTGAATTAATTTGAGATTATTTTATGTAGAAATAAAAAAGGTGAAGGATATATACAGGATGAGTAGTGACGAATGTATATACATTGGATAAAGACTCTATCTCTCCTGCCTTTATTCCTTGTCGGTCAGGCCAATATTTGACCTTCTCTCGGGGTTCGAATCACTCTGCTTTTATTGCATAAATACATACTTATTGTATTATTTTTATTTTCTTCTTTATTATTTATTTTGGTCAAAAAGAATCTTTATTACACAATATTTATAAATGTATGCATAATGTTAGTTTATTGTATTTAATACATATTTACAGAAATTTTGCATAGGGAATTTAGCTAAAATAAAATAATAAATGATGTGAATCATGGATTCACCAGGCACTGTAGGCTCCTCCAAGATCGAACGTTAGGCACCTCAGAACAATTGTATTAACAGGTGTTAGCGCCAACATATATGCCACTAGGACAACACATTTGAGTAAAGGGACCAATATACCTTGGTTTTAACTTTCCTTTGATTATGAATCTATGAGTATCTTTCATAAGAGAATTCTTTATGAATACTAAATCTTCAACAATGAATACCACATCTCTCCTCCAAAAGTTGTAATAACTCTTCTAGCGACTTTGCATTGCTTGTAATTTCTTATTGATTTTCATAATCACATCAGTAGTCTCTTGCACTATATGTGGTCCCCACATTTTCCTTTCACCAACTTTAGTCTAGCGCAAAGGAGATGCACATCTTCCACCATATAAAGCTTCATATGTTGTCATTCCTATACTAGAATGGTGGTTATTGTTGCAAGTAATTTTGATCAATGAAATATGCACATCCCATACTCTCTTCCATTCGATCGTAGTAAGATGGGGAGCTAGATATAATTTTGATTGGCGAATTTTTTGTTCATGTCCTTTTTGACTTAGGAGCTACACATTCATTTATATAATTAATGAATCTCCATTTCATCGCCTTTATTCTTCCATTTGGCTTTTAAACCCTAGCTAAATGCATGTAAATAATATTATTTTGCATAAATGAGCATCTATTATTTATTGTGTAAATAAAGTATAAATATTGTATTTAAAGTCAAAATAAAAGAATTAATAAATAAAAATAAAAATAAATGAAATATCAAAGGTATTGAATGCCCCTCAACCTTGAGACCTGACATCATGATGATTAGGTCGATAAGGAATAAACTAGGGGGAGATGAGGGCCAAAAACAACAATAAAACCCTAATTTTTAATCCATTTTGAGACTTATTTTATTCTTGATTCTTTATACCCAAAATCAATAAACTTTGCATGAAAGTTGTAGATAAAAATACGTATAAAAATACAAAATTTATTTCACATAAAAATAATGCATATGTGTATCTTCTACACTCAAAATAAAATTCCAAAATCCGAACTTCACAGACTTGTATCTTCTCCATATGAACTCAAAATTCATAAAAAATCATCTTTAATTATATATAATTTTTTAGTATCTATTTAATGAAGTTTATTTCAGTTAATTTGGAGTTAAGATGCAAAAGTTAAGTTTTGGACCCCTATTGTACAATATACCTGAATAAAATACTCATTTTATTTATTCTGAATGTTTTCACAATTTTATATTTTTATAATTATGTAAATATTATCTATAGTGCATGTATATAATTAGATTAAAATAAAACCATTAAAAATAAATCAAAATTAATATTTGTACAAAAATATATAGATAAACTGCCTACACATATACCTATATAATAAAGACATCTTATTACTTAAGTATATAAATAACTATAGAAAAATACAATAAAAATTTATTTAGATTAATTTAAATAATTCATAAATATATAAAAATATTATATAAAATAATAAAATTTAAAAGTTAAAAATAAAATATTCAAAATATAGGTCTATATACCTATAATTATGCTTGTAAAAAGAAACTTATAATAAATTAACTTGTAAAAAATAAATCATAATAACATACTAAATAAAATAATAAAAAATATATTATCAATTTTATTTAATTAATTCATTTGTTATTTTATTTTTATTTATTTATTTATTATTTTCTAGCTTGTTTTGTCTTCTAGCATGCTTAGGTGGCCCACTCAGGGCTCGGCTTGGGCTGATTGTGGGTCAACTCTTTGGCATGGGCCTTAGTACACGTTAGAACCTCATTTGACCCATACTCCCTTGATTTTTTCCTATCGCTCCTTCCATCTATTTGGATCGATTCTTTCTGCAACTTTGTTCTCGATCAAAGCTCCTACACGACAACATGATTCCTCGATCGAGGAACCTTTACATCGAACGTCTCCCTTGATTCAAACCCTCATCAGTAAAAAAGTATCTCCTCTACCTTATTCTCCTCATCAATCCCTCTTCCATCGCAAAATTATAACCTTAGTGTTAGACTTGTGAGCCCTGGGCGAACCATTCTTACAATAAATGTTATTGTAATATTTAAGTTTATCAATAAAAGTTATTGATGTTTCACTCCCTTTCTGAAATTATATGAATGAATGCACTATAAGGTCCCTCTGTACAATTAGGGTTATGTACCATGGCCAGCTTGATGATCATATAGCTGTTGTTTCATTAAATGAATCATAGAGGCTGGTGTTTGGATGAATATCTAAAGAGTTAGATAGAGGATTCATCAAGCACCGTCAAATGATTGTCAAGTGGAGATCTCCAGCCTGAGTAGGAGATGGCAATCCTTTCTCACATAGGCTGATATCTGACCGACCTCTTGATGCAGGTCCTCTGCATGGGAATAGTGATTCGGAGGTGTCAGATTAGTTAGGTCAATGGGTTGACCTAACGAGATCGAGATAACATAAGTCCTACGTTGAATGCTGTCACAGCATAGGCACGCATCCTCTGACCGGAGACAGATATATTGCTATATATCTAAGTATGTACATTTGGCAGACCAATAGGTTGATGACCTAACCAAGGTCTATATACCGGCGAGCTGGTGTGCATATAAGGGTATATGAGCAATATGATCTCTCAAAGGGATCATACAGGTTCACTTGTGAACCGGAAGACATGAGCTCACTCATGAGGTATTGGGACCGATCAAATTCCATGCATGGTTGTCGTGCTTTGGAAGCATGACATGAATTTGAAGGTATGATATATGCTTTGGGAAAGCATATGATCGATACCAAATCCCAAATGACCAAGATTGAGAAACTTAATGATTAAACCCTGAAGAAGACAGTGTAAAAATGATCTTGATCTTCGGGTTGATCATGGGTCTTCCAGTATGCAGGATGTACAGGTATTGGGAATACCTGAAGGGTGATGTGATCATAAACGATTGTATATCCATGACGCTTCCATTCCGAGGGAGTGATGAAACAGGTCTGGATTTTAGTGACTCTTTTCAGTAGAGAAGCAATCCGATCTTAGTCCAAGTGTTGGACATTGGTCTGAATGGGATTCAGATTCAATGAGAAGATTGGATTTGCGGTCTTGATTTAATCAAGCATCTGTGGGAGGTTCGTTCGATCTGGATTTGAGATAATATCTCAACATCCAAGTCACTATACATGGAATAATATAATCGCCTTGTCCTTATCTTCAAGTATCTGCGGAGAAAGCACATTATTCTTGAAAGGGTTCAAGAATAATTCTTTTGATGAAATATCCAAGCAAGGACTTGATAATTAAATGTGATTTAATTGTCAAGCTTAAATATGAATATGATTCATATTGTGAAAATGATTATCTAAGATAATTAAATGAGATTTAATTATCAAGGATTAAGAGAATGTGGATAACACTATCCATGATATATGTGTGTTATAAATATGATTTATAATATACATATATAAGAGAGAGAATTTATGTAAATAGCATTTGTTAATTAATAATGTGTATTGGATTCACATTTGTTAATTAATTGGAAATGCAATTTACTAACTAGTTTGGGTTGTGAATATGATTCACACAATATTCAATGGCAAGATTGAAATATTCACAAATTAATTTGGAATTAATTTGGTGAATATTTATTGTGATTAATTAAGGAATAATGAGATAAATAAAATGGAGAAAATAAAACCACCTCCATGGGTGGCGTCACCCATGAATTGTTCATGGGTGACGCCCCCCCTTTTTTAGGTGGTTGGTTAACTCCACTTCATTTATCATATTATCTCTTGATTAATTAATATTTAAATTGATGTTGTTGGTTTTAACCAACAACAATCATATCCATTGATTTATCATGGACCAAGCATAGCCCTTGGATCCATGTGTCCCATGGATTGAGATCCATTGGATCCTAAACTAATATAAAAGGAGGGCTAGGGTAGCCTTTCCAAGTTACATCATTCTTGAGCTGAAGAACTCTACTCTCTCTCTCTCATTCTCGTGTGGGCTCTCCTTAATATTCAAGTGGCCGTCCACTTTGTGTATTAGGAAGGAGAGCATTTCGGCTTCGCTTGGATCTACGTCAAAGGATTGCGGGAAGGACGCGACTCATCATCGTGCCCGCAAGCGCATTCTCCGTGGGTCGGACTTAAGATAGGAGGATCTCTACTTTGGGATCTCGCGATCACAACCACGCTTCAAGAGGTATTCCTTGTACTTTGTGGTTTGATGAAACGATCCGAGAAGTGTTCTCGTGATCATGTGGTTTCATCTTTAAAGTTAAAATTTTAATTTCCGTTGCATCTAGCATCTAGTACGACTAGTTGCTCCGATCGCATACGATGCGATCAACACGCTTCCGTGATGCGCTTAAGGATTCACAATATCCTTCAAGTGGTATCAGAGCCATAGGTTGAATAAGGTTTTGGATATGATCCATACACCTTAGACGATTTGGTTCTTGAAAGGGTTGCGAAATTTTTACTGCATTTCAATTTTCGCACCTCTGTCTAATTGAATTTTTCTGTACTGTTTAAAATGTTTAAACACGAAATTTTCAATTGGATTTTGTTCCCCATTAAACAAGAAAACCATAGGACTTGAGTTTACTAAATTTGGACTTTATTTGCTCAAGATATGGCTTTTTGAATATGATTATATTCACTGTTGCGGGAACTGTGGATTTGAACGTAATTAATGAGATGATTACGATTTTAATCCGCCTTGAAATGCGTGAATTATCACTTGGGTTCTTTAATAAATCAAATAGGAAATCTTTGGAAACTGAGTTTGCATTTTTTGCATTTAAATTGATCAAGATAAGTTAATTTTAGTGATTGGGGGTCACTGCTGGAAATTAACAATTTTGATCTTGAACCTTGTGATATGTCATTCAATTATCATGATGAAAATTAATTGTTAATTTTCTGGAATAATTAGTGATAAATATTTGTGAAATATTTAAAGAAATAATTATTTCATTGAATGACACTTGCCTAAACTACAATGATGAGATATTAGATCTTGATCATTGTTTCATCAACAAACATTGCTTTCATGAAAACTATAGTTTATCCTACAATAGTTGTAGGACAACTTTTACATGAAAAACCCTTTTGCTTGAATACGATTGGGGATTTGTCTAGCAAATCTTCTTATAATCAAAAATGTTTTGATTTATATTATATGGTATAATTTCGGTTGAAAAACCGATGAACATCTCAAAGTACATGATGGTCTATCTGGTATTATCCTTTCTCGAGGCAGATGTGGTGCCTAGTCGGAGAGCATTGGGGTCGCGGGTTGCAACGTATGTGGTCCGTCCCACTCTCGTCGGTACTGGCCATGACAGCGGGTAGGGACTGTATAATACCGGAGACAGACAATATGTATTTTTCTAATTATTAAAATTCGAATAATACGTATTTTGAGAATATACCTACTATTCAAGTAAAAGACATGTTTGTTGATGATTGGATTAATGATTAATTGAATATGATTAAATTAATCATGTCCAACAAACACTCTATTTTGAATAGATATGTATTTCCCTTGGAAGAATTAATTATGTGAATATGATTCACGATAATTAATTACAAAATTTAAATACGAGGTGGAGGATCACATAAGTGACATCCATGGTCTCCCGTCAAGGCGAAGGGTTTCCGTCGCCAGGGATTGTATGTAGGAGACGCCTGTCCGAAGTGACAGCTCCTGTATACAAGCGCATCTGGATCGGGCTCTTTGCTTCTCGAAAGAGTAAGGCCGTATGCGTAGTGACCCCAATATCGAGTCCTCATATTATTGGGGCGATATTGGATTGCGCATAGCGAGTTCTAATCCTATTGACGGTTGGTTCAATTAACAACGGGTCAACATCATCTTAGGGGTGATGGGCCCGGGTGTTAAAGACCGAATTGGGAATGCAAGTTGGACTTGCAAAAGGCGGAATGAGTTCCCGCTTCTTTTTATCGGAGTCGCAAGTTCTCATATTATTGGGATGTGACAAAGATAGGAAAGGAGATCCCAGATCTTGCTTGAGATATAGCGGTAAGTATATCTCTTATTTTGAAAGACAATTAGGGAATAATCTTTCAAAGTTGACCTAGCAAGACAAATTTGATTTAAAATACCTTAATCAAATTATTCTTAAAATGAATATATAATTATTCTAATATAGTGCATTCTTAATTTCAGAAAATGAAGTCCATGAACCCACTTAGCAGGCTTCTAGAGGTCAACCAGTTGACCGGACCAAATTATTCGGATTGGATCCGAAATTTGGATCTTGTTCTCTCTGCAGAGCGCATCTCCTACGTGCTTAGCAAGGACAAGATAGCAAACCCTGTGACTGATAAAGATAAATCATATGATGATAAATATGATGAAGACCATAATCTGGCAAGGTGTTACATCCTTGGGTCATTGTCCAATGTGCTTCAGAAGCAACATGTGGAAATGAACAATTGCCAAGAGATTATGCTGAATCTGAAAGAAATGTTCGGTGACATAAACCGCACACAGCGTTACAATGTGATGAAAGAGCTTATTCGCTGCAAGATGCAGGAAGGGACCTCTGTCAGAGAACATGTACTCAAAATGTTTGGGTACCACTCTGAGCTGGAAACCCTGGGAGCCTACTTGGATTCTGAAATGCAAGCTGATTTCATTCTCCTGTCGCTCCCTAAGTCTTTCAACAACTTTGTTGTGTCTTACCACATGAACAAAGGTGACTTCACAAACGCTGGGCTGTTAGCTGCATTGAAGTCTGCAGAAGACGTCATGAAAAAGGACGGCCCCTCTGCTAGTGCAATGGTTGCACTGGTGAGAGGAAAGCGCGGGCGGAAACAAGGTTCTCAGAAGGGCCCAGCCTCGAAGAGAAAGAAGAAGAATCAAGGAGTTGGTTCATCTTCTAGTGCTTCCACACTGATGACATCGAAAAAGACTGATGTCTGTCACCACTGCAAGAAGCCAGGGCACTGGCGGCGTAACTGCCCAGATTACCTGAAGTCCACTGACAAAGGTAAAGCCCCAGCAGGTATGAAATCTACTTTCATCGTTGAAACTAGTTTTCTCATTGGACGAGAAGGAAGTTGGGTTGTAGATTCTAGTGCTTCTGTTCATGTATGCAATTCGTTGCATTTGTTTCAGGAAACTAGGAATCTGGAGCATGGGGAGATAGTTATCCAGATGGGATCTGATGCAAGTGTTGCAGCAGTCGCCATCGGGACATGCAGACTGTCGTTATCTAGTGGTCGAGTCCTAGTACTTAAAGAGTGTCTTTATGTACCTGAAGTCAGAAGGAATTTAATATCTGTATCTAAGTTAGTTAAAATGGATATTCCTTCATTTTCTGTAATAAATTAATCGTAAATCGTTATGATAAATATATTGCGGATGGTATTTTGACTTCTGGTGGACTCTATGAATTGTGCATTGATGAATGTGTCATGAATGTTACTACCACTAATAATGGAAACACCAAGAGATCCAGGGAGGATGGAAATCATTCAAACATGATTTAGCATCACAGGCTTGGTCATTTATCTGTTGATAGGATCAATAGATTGATAAAGGATGGACCTCTAGACTTTCTACAGGTTCAATCTTTACCTACCTGCGAACACTGCATTCGAGGTAAAATGACCAGAACACCTTTTCGTAACAAGGTTACAAGATGTGAAGGTATTCTTGACCTAATACATACTGATGTATGTGGTCCCTTCAATATCGCGACTAGAAATGGATATTGATATTATTTGACGTTTATTGATGACCATTCGCGATACGGGTTTATCTTCCTATTGCGTCATAAATCTGAAGCCTTTGAAAAGTTCAAAGAGTTTAAGGCTTTGGTTGAGAACCAAACCGATAGGAAGATCAAACGAATTCGGTCTGACCGAGGTGGTAAGTACCTCTCAGATGAATTCAAGGAATACCTTAAAGAGAATGGAATTGTCTCCAATCTCACTCCTCCTGGAACTCCCCAACTTAATGGTGTTGCTGAAAGACGCAACAGGACCATCATGGACATGGTCCGTTCAATGATGAGCAAAGCACGTTTGCCTCTTAGTTTCTGGGGATATGCAGTAGAGACTGCAATATATATCCTAAACAAGATTCCTAGCAAATCTGTACCCAAGACTCCTCATGAGCTCTGGTATGGAACCAAACCTAGTGTTAAACACTTGAGGGTTTGGGGATGCTTGGTCCATGCAAAGAACGTGGACGCAAGCAAGCTAGAATCTCGCACTCGTGAGTGCTACTTCATTGGGTATGTTAAAGATGGTATTGGATACCAGCTTTATGACCCTGAGACCCAAAAGGTTTTTATCTCCAGGGATGTGAAATTTCTGGAGGATGATTTCCTTAAAGGTCAAGACAAGAATGAAGTAGAGGAGCTCATTGAATCCCCTGAGGATTCTGAGATTCCTGAACCAGAAACTGAAGAAATAAATGAAGATGAAACACCCATACCTCTTCGAAGGAGTTCGAGGGTGGTTGCACCACCTGAAAGGTATGGATTCCATGTATCAGGTGAGACTGACAATGATCCTTCTTCATATGATGAAGCACTTGCGGATCATGACATGGATAGATGGATGCTAGCAATGAAGTCAGAGATTGACTCCATGCATAAGAATGGTGTATGGACCCTAGAGGATCCACCTAAAGGGGTAAAACCCATTGGGTGTAAATGGATCTTCAAGAGAAAGAGGGGACCTGATGGGAAAGTAGAGACTTTCAAGGCACGGCTCGTAGCCAAGGGCTACACACAGAGAGAAGGCATCGACTACGATGAGATATTCTCTCCTGTGGCCATGCTTAAGTCCATCAGGACACTGCTGGCTATAGCTGCATCTCTTGACTACGACATCTGGCAGATGGATGTCAAGACGGCTTTCCTCAATGGATACCTCGAAGAGGATATCTATATGGAGCAGCCCCAGGGCTTCATAGCTAAGGATGGTAAAGTATGCAAGCTGAAGAAATCCATCTATGGGCTCAAACAAGCTTCTCGTAGCTGGAACATCAGATTTGACGAAACCATAAAGAGTTATGATTTTGTGCAAAACCCTGATGAACCTTGTGTGTACAAGAAGCTTAGTGGGAGCTGATTAGGCGGTAATCTCCCTTGGGTTTTAGTTTATTAATGGATAATGTCGTTGTACCCAAAGAAAAACCGACTAAATCAAACAATTATTAAATCCAATCAAAGCAATAAGAGAAAACGATGGATTTTTGCTATTTAGTTATTAACCTAGTATAGCTCCCAGGGTCGAACTCAAGGAGGCAACAGTTATTAAGCAAGGGTCATTTAATTCAAAGACAAGCAATGAAATAAAAGAGGGGATCTAAGCAAGCTACTCTTGGGGTTTTGTGAATTTTTATCTTTTTAATTTTTAAAGCAAATTAACAACGAGATAAAAAGTTGTGATCAAAGGACCTAGATGCAATTTATGTACAACTTTATATCAATTTATTAATAATGAAGTAAATCAAAGGGCAAAATATGTAAAAACACAAAAATGGCAAATGGCTACTCACGTGTTCAGCAACAATAACAGGAATAGATGCAATTTAAACTAATTGAGAGGGTTATTATGCAATTGCTTCAGATAATCATGTGCTCACGTGAGCTAAGCAACTCAGGGTCTGTACCTTTTCACAAAATGATAGAATCTGAAGGGTGTTGAGACAAAATGCCCAAGAAAAAATGTCATGCACGCGTGAGACAAGCGTGACTTGATAAAGCGGTGGCAGCTCTCAACTGTTGATTCGGATCTGATCAGACGGTGTTGCGCGAACCTGGAGCTACTCCCTTGTTCTTCCCCCAAAACCTCACGCGACGGCAGCGTTTCTGCTCAGATCTTGATCAGCTCGCTCCCAACAGCGGACATGAGAATCGAGGCTGGCGGTTGTGGTCGTTATGTGCAGATCCTCAACGGAGAAGGGGCTTCAGGTTGCGAATCGACATCTCGCGGGTGCGGCAGATCTGTGCGAAGGAGACGGCAAGATCTCAGGTGGTTCTCGAATCGCTACAGAGTCTCGATGGATTTGATCTCATCTGGAATACCTGCAAGTGAAGAAGCTTCTCGATTCGATTCGAATCGGAACTCAAGATGCGTAAAGCAAGCCGATCACAAATCTTGATATGTTTAAATCCAATTTCAGGAACCAATTCTAAATGATTTTAGTATACTTTCTGAATATGTGGTCACGGATCCCTACAACATTTCAATTAGATTCCAAACCTTGATTCCTCACAAACCAAATACGTATAGGAATTCCTGGAAAATAAGGATGGATTGCATAAAGGTTTATATCAGAATGTAAATAGACAGATACTGTCCATATCCGTGTGAACAATGGCTACGGATCCGAGTGAACAACGGGTGAAGAGCAAATATGTGTATGAGTAATTTGATTAATTGATGGCGATTTATGTTGAATCTGAGATGCACAGGTGGTGAGGAGAAACTGTAGAAGCAACTCAGATGTATTGCGGGCAGTGGAAGGTGGAATGGAAGCTCCAGCCAGTGATGAAGGAAAGGAGCTCAAGCTCCGACGATGTTCTTCGCCGGAGTGGACAGATATGGAAGGAGAAGAAAGGGAACTGGAGGGGGAGGCTGATGAGGGTGGATTCCGATGATCGAGATGGAAGGCGGAGTGGTCGGAATCGAAGAAAAACGTCGACGGCGAAGATTGGGCGAAAATGGAAATTACACGAAATGGCTAAGCTAATGGACTACCTGGGTGAAGGAGTAGACTATGCTGGAGCTGGGGAAGCTCCCGGTCGTCGCCTCGAGGGACGTCTGGGCTCGAGGCTCGGAGCTCGCTCAGGTGGCGGAGCTGCGGCGAGTGCTTCGCCGGATCGATGGTTTTCACCTCCTCTCCTCGCTGCAACAGGTCGAGGCACGAGCTGTCACCTCTCTCTCTCTCTCTGGAGCTCACTGGAGAATGAAGTGAATGGCCAAAGATGACGCGGGAAGGCGGCTGAGCTCCAGCTTTATATGGCTAGGGGTCCCAGAAGAGGGGGTCCGGGCAAGCTCAGGAGCGCGCGGATCCCGAGGGAGCGGCTCCGGCGAGGATGCCGGATGCAAGGAGAATGATTCGGACCCGGGGTTTGGGTTGATGGCGGTCGGGTCAGCCGGATAAAAATAAGGGAAAACGGGTCGGGCGAGGAAGACCCGGCTCTGGTGGTCCTGGGGGGAGAGTTGACCGGGGGTCAACAATCCCCCGTGGACCAATCAGAGGCCACCAAGCAATAAATTTTTATTTAATTATTTTGGGTTAGAAAATGACCGAATTTTCAAAAACTTAAAACATGAAATATTTTTATTTTATTTTTTTCTTTTTTTGGTGATTTTTAATTAATTTTTGGAAATATAAAATAAGGTATTTACATTATATAGCTATATATAGGTATATATACAATATGTAGGCTTTTGATTTTTTAATTTTTAATTATTATTTTTGTACAATTTTATTCCTATTTTATATTTTATTTATTTATAGTATAAAACAAGGAATAAAAAGGGTGTTTTTATTTTATTTTTATTATTTATATACATAGGTAAAATAGATAGATATGTACATCTATATACATAGTATATGTACAATGTATTTTTGTATTTTTGGTTTTTCTATTTTTATTTGGTTTTGATTTTTAATTGTTTTTATTTTATTTATTCGCAATATATAATATAGAGTATTTACAAAAGTTATAAAAATTACTTTTATATATTTACAGAGCTGAATAAATATATATAGGTGTGGTTGATGTACATGATGAAAGGGGTATTTTTGATCTTTTTAATTTTTAACTTTTTATTTTGTTTTTATATTTTTATAAATAGATACAGGTATTTACAAGCATATTTTTGGGTGAGGAAAATATAGTTTTATTTATTTACATAAATATTTACACATGAGCCCCTATCTCCCTCTACTTTGGCTTTTATGCGGTCAGGCCCATGCTGAGCCCTCCCTTGGGTTAGGTTGCTCAATATTTATTCTAAATACTTCCCTCTTTTTCTTTTTACTCTTGATTCTTTTATTTTTGCACAAAATCATGCTAATTACAGGTTTTTACACAATGCATGCTTTTGGTAATTATTTATATTTACATATATCTACATGCCTTTGCAAAGGTTTTTGTAGCTAAAATATAAGAATAAAGAGTGATGAATGGGTATTCATCACCCCCCTATACTTAACTTTGCTAGTCCCTTAGCAAACACTTATTTGAAAAAGAAGTGAAAAAGATAGAAAGAAAAAGAAAAAGAGGATGTACATGGATTAAGGTTGATTATTAAACTTGCCTTCATTAAATTGGGATATGGAGCTCGATCAGATCTTTGGATTATTAATGTGTCGGAACCTTATTTGGACTTAAGCTTAAAAACTCAACAGTATCTAAGTTCCACCAATCTATGGGCAAGACTCCTCAATAAACCAGATCAGAACAAGTCTACATACACAAACTCTAATGACCATGAATCTTTCCATGCAGTGTAAGTGATAGGTGGCTCCCCACCTCAGAAGTAACAAAGAAACAACCTCCCTCAACCTGGTAACTCTAATGCCTCGGTCTAGCAACTCTTTCCTCGAGAAGCGGGGTATTCCCTTCTAAGTTCAAGTGCAACCGGCTCAAGAAGAGGGGGAAGAAGTATAGACTTTTGGAAGCTTAGCCAGTGTAGCTAAGTCTCCCGCTGCAAGCTTCATGAGATGTAACATGGATACCATAAGCTTTTGCTTCATTTGACTATATACACTCCGGTGGGGTTATTAAATTTTCAATCCGACCCACCACTTTTTTTGGAGTTCTTTTTGCATTTTTGCATTTTTTTTCAAGGACTTCTATACAACATATCTACAAGGTGCAGCATATATACAAGAAATTTTCCTCTTGAGCCAGTAGACTATCCCTCTTTTGAAGCTTTATTGCAACGCACAGCTTCTGTCTTTAGCCTTCATCACCACTAGACCAAGTTGAGACGCACTTCCTTCACTAGAAGAAGAAGAGAGGTTCCGCCTAGAAGTACTACCCTCATATGCTACCCCAAGCCAAAGGAAACTGCCTCCTCACCACCTCATCCGTGGAGAGCCATGTGTAAAGTGCTGGTGCAAGTCAAGCCATTGTCTCTAAGAGTCATGCGTGTGTTGTTAAGTGCTCTACTTAGGCTCATCAAGATGACATATGCTCATAGCCTAGTGGACTCAAAGAATTAAGTCCTTATGGACCTGAAAAGCCTTAACCCTAAGTCCTATAAGGTTCCTCTTAAAGTTAGGTAGATTAAGATCTTTTTCAAGCTCCATTTCCCAATTTAATTCTAGGCTTAGTTTAAATGTCAACTCTCATCCAGGAAAAACTATATACATATATGTACACAAGATGCTTATTTACAAATATTTTACAATCATGCAAAATTTTTGAAAAATGTTTTGAAATCATGGATGAATGATGCATGAGGTGCAAGTTTTGCAAAAAGATATTTACAAACATTTACACAAGATTTTTGCAAACTTTTGATTTTCAAAACATTTTGGAAAAATTTTGTACTATATACATAATTTTGATACAAAAATATTTACACAAGCTTTACACAAAAGATTTTTGAAATCATTTTTACAAAAATACTTTGTACACTAGCTATGTATGTGCAAATAAAAGAAGTTTATGTACATGAAAAAATTTTAATTTTTTTGTGATTTTTAGCCATTTTATTTATTAACACACTCACACAAAGTACGAGTTATGGCTAAAGTATATATGAAATATATACACACCCCCCCTATACTTAGCTCGAACGATGTCCTCAGAGTGATCAAGAGCGATGAAGAAGACATAACTCGTGCTTAGTAAAAGGGGAGTGAAAAGGAATGGCTAAGTACAGAAACGAATGAATGAAATAGAATGATAGGAACTCGGTGGTTTCCCCCTATACTTAGGATTAACTAATCCTAAGTATAGCAAGCTGTACATGAAGGGAAATCTGAGTGAAGAAGATACAGAGTCTGCCCCCCTATACTTAGGGTAAAATATCCCTAAGTATAGGCAGCAAAACAGGAGCAGAAAGAATGAAAAGAATACCCGCAGGTCCTACATCCCCCCTATACTTAGGGTAAAGTACACCCTAAGTATAGCATAATCATAAGATGAGAAAAGGGATGTGGGACTAAAGAATAGAATGATATGGACAACTGGATCTATACAAGGCGGAGGAACAGTGAAAATCAGGCGTGAGATGCAAAAGATGTGAGTCAAGAGACCACATCTCACGCAAAATGAATAGGGGCAACAATAACAACCCGCGGCTCATGATCTAGAAATGGCTTGAGTCGTTGGCCGTTCACTCGAAAGGTACTCTCAGAAGACAACTCGGAGATATCAATGCTACCATTGTCGTGTACCTTTCTGACCAAGTAGGGTCCCTTCCATTTGCTTTGCAGCTTCCCTGGAAACAAACGAAGCCTCGCATCAAACAGCCATACTCTCTGTCCAATCTCAAAATGCTTGTGGCTGATATGAGAATCATGCCACTCCTTGACTTTCTCCTTATAATGTAGGCTGCTTGAGAAAGCTGCATCTCTAAGCTCCTCCAGGGCAGCTAACTCTGCCCTCCTTTGGTCTCCCATACCATCTGGATCCATAAGAATATCTGTGACTGCCCAAAGTGACTTGTGCCTCAGCTCAACAGGTAAATGGCACGGCTTGCCATAAACGAGGTGAAAGGGAGATGTGCCCAATGGAGTCTTAAAAGACGTCCTATATACCCACAAGACCGAGTCCAAAAGCTGTGACCAATCCTTTCGGTCAGGGCGGACGACTTTCTGCAGAATAGTCTTGATCTCCCTATTCGGCACCTCAGCTAGACCATTCGTCTGTGGATGGTAAGGTGTTGCAACACGATGGTCTATACTGAACTCGCTAGCAAGGGCCTTCACCTGGTCGTTGATGAAATGAGACCCCCCATCAGAAATCAGAACTCGTTGAACCCCGAACCGCGTGATGATGTGCTTCCTCAAAAATTTGCAAACGGTCCTCGCATCAGCGGCTCGAGCGGGGATGGCCTCAACCCAACGACTAACATAATCAATGGCCAACAGAATGTACTCAAATCCCTGACTCTTAGGGAATGGACCCATGAAATTGATGCCCCATGCGTCAAAAACCTCACAGAAGTGAATGGGCTGCATCGGCATCATATCACGCTGTCCACAAGTGCCCATCCTCTGACAGTCAGTACACCTCTTCACGAACTCATCAGAGTCCTTGAAGAGGGTAGGCCACCACAAGCCGGATTGGAGCACTTTCTGTGCCGTTCTCCTCCCAGAATGATGTCCTCCTGCCTCAAGCTTGTGGCAGTAAGTGAGGACGCTATGGTATTCCTCCTGAGGAATACACCGACGCCAGACGCAATCCCCTCCTTCGTGGTAAAGGATGGGATCCTCCCAGTGGTAGGACTTGGCCCTCGCAAGGAAGGTCTCAAGCCTCTGCCTGGGCCAATCCTGTGGGACTTTCCCAGCAACGAGAAAGTTCACAATATCGGCATACCACAGGAGTGAGGCGATAGCAAGGATCGCCTCATCTGGGAAGGTATCTCGAATGGGATCAATCTGCTCAGAATCCTCAGGCTGCTCTAGTCGGGAGAGATGATCCGCCACCACATTCTTGACTCCAGGCTTATCCTTGATCTCAATATCGAACTCCTGGAGTAGAAGGATCCATCTAGTCAGTCTGGCCTTGGCATCCTTCTTTGACATGAGGTACCTGATGGTGGTGTGATCTGTAAACAAAGTCACTCTAGATCCAATGATATACGATCTGAACTTATCTAGGGCAAACACTACGGCTAGCATCTCCTTTTCTGTGACCGTATAATTCCGCTGGGCGGAATCCAATGTGCGGCTAGCGTAGTGTATGGCAAACGGAACTCCATCCCTCCTCTGTCCCAGCATTGCCCCCACGGCAAAATCGGAGGCGTCCGTCATGATCTCGAATGGGAGAGACCAATCAGGCGGCTGGAGAACAGGAGCCTCAATAACACACTACTGGAGAGTCGCAAAGGACGAGAGACACTTGTCATCGACAAGGAACTCGGTGTCTTTCGTCAAGAGGTCAGTCAACGGTCGGGCAATCCTGCTGAAATCCTGAATAAATCTCCTATAAAATCCAACGTGCCCCAGGAATGACCGTAGCTGCTTCAAATTGGACGGCGGTGCGAGTTTCTTAATGACATCAACCTTGGCCGGATCAACCTCCATGCCCCTGTTGGAGATGATGTGGCCAAGCACCGTCCCTTGAGTCACCATGAAGTGGCTCTTCTCCCAAGATAGAACCAAATGATACTCAATACATCGCTGGAGTACCCGGTCTAGGCAGTCAAGACAAGAGTCGAATCCGTCGCCGTAGACCGAGAAATCGTCCATGAAGACCTCCAAACACTCCCCTACCATGTCCGAAAAGATCGACAGCATGCACCTCTGAAAGGTCGCAGGGGCATTGCATAGCCCAAATGGCATGCGTCGAAAAGCATATGTATCGAAGGGACAGGTAAAGGTGGTCTTCTCCTGATCCTCAGGAGCGATGGCCACTTGGTTGTAGCCCGAGTACCCATCCTGGAAGCAATAATGGCTCTTCCCTGCCAGTCTCTCAATGATCTGGTCAATAAAAGGCAGGGGGAAATGGTCCTTCTTGGTGGCCTGGTTGAGTCTCCTGTAGTCAACACAGACCCTCCAAGAGGTGGGTACTCGTGTAGCAATCTCCTCTCCCGACTCACTGATCACAGTCATGATGCCCGTCGTCTTGGGCACCACATGCAAGGGGCTGACCCACTTGGAGTCGGAAATGGGATAAATAAAATCTGCACTCCACCATTTCGATATTTCCTTCATCACGACCTCTCTCAGGTTGGGGTTCAGTCGCCGCTGGAACTCACGCGACGGCTTCGCCCCCTCCTCTAGATAGATATGGTGGGAGCACACTGCTGGACTAATCCCATGGAGATCTGCTACGCTCCATCCGATTGCCTTGCGGTTCTTTTCAAGAACCCCCATCAAACGGGATTCTTGCTCTCCAGTCAACTCGGCGGAGATGATGACTGGGTACATCTCTGACTCGCCCGCAAGGAATCGATACTTCAGCGAAGTAGGGAGCGGCTTCAGCTCTGGAATGCTGGGTGCTGGCAAATCTGGCTGCGGAAGAAACTGAGTGAAAGCTGCTAAGTCTGCCAAATCTGCCTGGGAAAGTGAAAGCGTACTCTCGCAAACTGGATCGGGAGAAGGCTGCTCAACTGCACTGTCTCTGGTCTGCTCTGCCTCTGCCTTCTCCTCATATGTAGGCTCAGGTGGAATCAGGTCTGGCATCTGATCATCACAATCGGCCCAATCAGACTCTAAATCCGAGGGATCTGTATCAACCGCGGTGGCGTCAGTACCACCGTAGAGCAAGGGTGCCTCAGCACCAACATCACTGAACATCGTGTCGCGATCAAGGACCGGCTCTGCTGCCTCTATGGTATCCTGAACCAGGGTTGTGCTCTCCAGACTCTCCTCTGCTATCATCTCGGCATCAGCTGTATCTGAATATGAGAGGATGGTCTGTGCTGCAGGATCTGCCCAAGCTGCCTCATCGTCTGTGATCACAAAATCACAGTCCAGGTGGATGTCTGGCTCTGTGTCTGTCAGCTGCTCTGAATCTGTACTCGCATCTGAGCGGGCTCGCTCTCTAGCTCTGTAGTCCTCGACCGTCTCTATTTGTATACTCTCGCCCTCGACGCGAAAGTACACCTTCCCGCTATCATGATCAGTCACCGCCTTGGCTGTGGCCAAGAACGGACGGCCAAGGATGATGGGGGTATCAGCCACTGGATCAGGGATCTCCATGTCCAACACTACGAAGTCTACGGGGAATTTCAGGCCCTGAATCGTGACGATAACGTCTCGTAATAACCCCTTCGGCCTCTTGACAGATCGATCAGCGAACTGAAGGACTGTCCTGCTCTGTCGAAGAGTGCCCAACTCGAAGCGGTCGAGGAGGGCTGCCGGAAGAAGGTTGATCGACGATCCTCTATCTAGAAGAGTGCGGTCGAACCTCTGCTCACTAATCTGGCATCTGACATACGGGGCCCCTGAATCTGGCCTCTTGGCTGGCAGGCGGTTCTGGATCGCAAAACACGTGGCTTTGGTCAGCACGTGAATCTCTGAAGTGTGGTTCCTCTTCCTCCTCCTAATTGTAGTCCTATCTCTCAAAGAACGCTGGAGAAGGGGGATGTGCTGCAAAGCCTCCTGGAGGGTCTGCTGGATGTGGAATCGATCGATCATGCTCTGGCTGAACTCCTCAAGCTCTCTCTTTTTCGGATTTTCTTTTTTCTTCCCCTTCCCCATCTGAAGGGCTCTAGGGAAGGGGATCACAGGGTCCTTCTCAGATGAAGGACTAGGAAAAGGCCTAGACGGTTCGACGACCAGATCCACACATACATCATGCACCACAGTAGGACCAGAAGAAACTAAACCTTTTCCTTTATTCAAACCAAAGTTCTGAGATACATCAAAGCAAGGAAAGACAACATCTCTCTCAATACAAACACCGGTTGCCTCAGTACCACCACTGGCTGGCTCTGCTGCTGCTGCTGGTAGACGTCTCGCGGCGTCAGTATCGCGGGCTGGCTCGGCTGAACGGGTGGCGTCAGTACCACCTCCTCGAACTGGTGAAGCGGCGGCCTCAGCACCGCCGGTGGGATCAACATCCTTGGGGCATCATCGCCACCATCATCATCTGGAGCGGCCTCAGTACCGCTCTCCTCCTCCTCATGTGGCGCCTCTGAAGTATCCTCGTGGTGAAGCTCAGATGAGGCGCCGCCGCCTGCTGGGGTCCTACCGCTCCTAAGTGTGACAAAATCAGCATCAAATAGATCCGAAGACATATCATCAAATGGGTCACTAGGAGTGGCAAGCTCAGTGTGTACTACCTGCTCAGATTTTCTCTTGAGGTTGTTCGGGTTCGGCTCAATCTCGGCTAGAATGGCGGCCTTCCCTCTCACCAAGTCCTGCATCTCCTGGCGGAACTCGTCCATCTCCCGTCTGAATGTGGCCTGCTGGTCCGTGAGGAGGCGGGCGATGTCATCTAAAGCGGGACTCTCGTGGGAGCCCGATGGGTGGCCTCTCTGGGGGTGAGGCTGCTGGAACTACTGCTGGTGGTGAGAGGGGTATGAGGAAGGGTGATGCTGCTGAACTGGGTGAGCCTGCTGCTCACGTCTCCACGACTGTCCCTGCTGCTGGTAGGGACGCGGACCGAAGGATGATGGCTGGTGCTGCTGGTATGCTGGGGGCTGCTGCTGCTGCTGCTGGTGATCTCTCTGCTGAGAGTACTGCCCTCCCTGACCTGACGGCTGCTGCTGGGGTTGGGTGATGAATCCACGATTCATCATCTTAATATCTTGATCTTAGCAAAATCCCCGAGTAAAATCCCAAATAAATGTCCATAAAATCAATAAATTAACAAAATAACTCTTGTAAATAAAACACACTAATTTCTGTATATTAAATTGTACAAAATAAATTACACATAAAAAGCCGCAAAATCAAAGGAGTTTTATACATGTAAATAGCCCAAAACTTTATGTATTTTTAATAATTTCATATCAACTCCTTTTTGGCTAATTCTTTCTCCAACATGTTCATATCAATGTATATAAAAATACAAAAATACAAAACAAATTTTACCTCAAATAAATACTCCTAGATCCCAATGGGAAAAAGCCGTAAAGACCAACTTCCAAGCTAAATTCCCGCTTCGTATGAACTCCAAATTCAACAAACTCACTTTTAAAGTTCAAGTTAGAAAATTATCTATCCAACCGGAAGTGGTTTCATTAAAATCGGAGCTCATTTGCAAAAGTTGGGTTTTGGGACCTAGATGTACATTGTATACCTTGTATATATTCATTCTTTCTTTTTATTGTATCTTTCATAATTGCTAAAAATACAAAAATATCATGATTGTGTTGTATTTTAATTATATTATTTTATAGTATTTTTCCGTTGTAAATATCTCTTATTAAAAAGACAAAAAAAATACATATTAGAAAAGTAAAAAAATGTGTACATGGTGTTTTGTCTTCTTTTGTAAATTCTCCACTTTTTGTCTTCTCTTTTTAAATTATTGTAATTAAAGTAGCCAACTTTATTTCATTTATTTATTTAATTTCCATTCTCTACAATAACCACCATTCAACTCTTTACCACCAACCTCCATTCAACCCCACCATTTTTCTAACTTCTAATTCAACTCCACCATTTTATTAACCTCCATCCCACTCCATCTTAATTCTAACTTCCATTTTTTCCATCTCTTTATATACATTCCATCCTCCTCAATTTGTCTTTGATCCATCTTTATGTGAGGAGAGCCTAGTTCCCTGAGTTGAATCGGTGACAGCGATGCAACCGTGGTCGAGCGACGACGGCCCTCTCTCCGGTGTGATCCGTTGGTTTTTTGGCCAACATCGCAGCCGCAACCGCGCGCTGCTCGAGCTCATCGCGCGCCGGCGATTCGAGCGAAGACCGTGCTCTCACGAGCACTCCATAGGCACCCGCGTCCATCGTAGGTAATTTTTCATATCATTTTATCATATTGTCATTTTTGCAATTTTTTTTAGCACATCATATCACCACCATTCCCTATTTGTTCTACTCTGCATATTATCACCATATCATTTTTTCCCCCTTCATTGTCATTTCCATTTGCATTCCTTGTTTAACAAATTTAAAAAAAAATAAAAAAATTTAAATTAAAAAAAACCTTTGTTCCAGCAGCAAATTAATCAAAACAGTAAAAAAATTTAAAAAAAATAAAAAAAAGAGGAGGAGCCGCAGGCCAAGGCCCGCCGCCCCTCCCCCTTTCATCTCCATCCAAGCGGCGCCGCCCCTCACCGGCGGGCGGCTCCTCCAGCCACCCAGCCGGCCACCGCCGCCAGCGGGCACCGCCAGCGCCGCAGCGGTGCTCAGCCCCGCGCGCGCGGCCCCGCGGGTGCCCACCTCCAGCCACGCAGCCGCGGGAGGCCACCTCCTCCAGCCGCGGCCACCCGCGCGAGCCCCCCTGCCTGCACCGCGCGCCACGCCCCCCGTCCTCTCCGCCGAGCCATCGCCGTGCGCCGCCTCGGCGCGCGCTGCACGCCTCCTTGCCGCCGCTGCCGTCCAAGACCTCGGTTGGGTTCCCCCATTTCCACCGTCTGCATCAACAAGGAAGGAGAAGGTCATTTCCTTTTTTTATTGTAAATATTGCAGGTTTACCCGTTATGTTTTTGTAATTACAGTTTAGTCCCTGTGCATAAGTTCAAGTTGTATATAGTTTTCTGAGTTTGCACAAAGACCCCTGTTTTCATGCTTTAATTTGGACCTCTCTTTTGCATCATTTTATGCATTAAAAAATGTTTTTATGTTGAGCAACTTATCCTCTGTCATGTGAGTATATATTTGTATTTTTATGCTAGTTGGGTAATTAATTAAAAATGGTTAACTGAAATATTACATATTTTACCCAATCTGGACTCTTAAATTAATATTTCACACACGGTTGCTCTAAAAATTCCACAAAAATTATATATGATGCCTTGATATGTGAAGAACATACTGTCCAAATTTCATCTAAAATTGAGTTGTCTTGTGCCTGAAATAAATTGTAGAGTGTTTCTAGTATTTGATTTTTAATTAAATCCACGTATATTCTTTTTGCGAAATTTCAACTCTTCTGGATTGCTTATTTAAATACCTACTTGAGATTCGCACTCTGATTAATTTGATAACGTGGATTTATTAAGAATTATTTACTCACTGTCACTCTGTTTCCACTAAAAAATCCATAAAAAATTCATAACTTGTCAAAAAATTCCAAAAAAATTACTGTAGCTTCCTTGCATCATGTTTTCATTCCAGTAATTTTTTCATAATTTTTGCGTACTGTTTGTGTGACAAATTGCGAAAAAACCCATAAAAAGTGTGTATTTTTAGTTAATGCGTTTTATCCCATAAAATTCCAAAAAAATGTGTTTTGTGTTCATCTCTGGATTAGTATTCTAGGAAAAATATAATTTGGCTGAATTGAACTGATTTGACATTAAACTTAATTTGGCTAAGTTGTATGCTTTCTTAGTATATTAGTTCATTTGCATTGTGCATTTTGGCATCCTATTTGCATTAAAAAATATAAAAAAATACCGTTTGGAAATCTAAAATCTTCATTTGTAAATTAAACCCAAGTTGTTCCTTTGCCTCCCTGAGTTCGACCCCGGACTTGCCCGGGATATAAATTAAAGCCGAGACACTCTTCACGGAGATCCTTCTCTCGGTTCTGACCAAATCGCTAAGTACACGTATTACAACGTGACCAAACTAAATATCGTATTTAGCGACTCGTCAGATGGCGCCGTTGCCGGGGACACGGCTCATTTCTTTTATTTTTTGGATTTTTGTGTGTTTAATTTAGTGTTCCTTTTTAGGTCAATTAACCACATATTTTGCATATGAAATTTTTCTTTCTTATTTGGTATCTAACGATTGTTTCTGTGGCAGGGCCCTTGATGGATCAAGGAGGCGAGGAGCAGGATACTCCCCGCTGCGAGGAGCCGCAGGAGCATGCTTGGAGCAAAGGAGGAAGAAAAGAAAAAAAATGTGTGTCGCATTTTTTGTTGCATTTTATTTTAAATAATTCGTCTTTTACAGCGGTCTTCGATCGAAGACTCGCGGTTGTAATCGAACAAATGTGGTTGTGTGGGGATCGTCCCCACTTGAGTGTCGACCTAGGATAGGCACGCGGCTCTCAGAGCTCTTTTTAATTTTTCCATGGTTTCTACGTGCTTGATCGTAGGTAGGACACACTAATTTATAGACGCACTTAATCTCGCATCACTTAGCTAAAATTCATGAATATCAATCACCGCTAATAGATGCATGATTAGGTGCGGCTTTTTCGACTTGCATACATGTTGGACTTGAGTTTTCAAACGGCCTCAGTTTTTTCGCGGCTTTTATCGTCAAATCACTGCATGATTTATCGCTTAGCCTAGATCGCGGTTTCTTCGAATACATGTTTTTCTCGGCTTTCATTTCCTAGCTTGATCACCTAGGATTTATGGAAAATGGAATGAACGGTAGACGATGATTTCTTGATTTTGTGCTAACCTTAATTCAGTGATAACTCAAAATAAAATTGGGACTGTTAATTGCAAGTCAACCATAAATGGAGTAAAATTCGGTTTTGGGAGAGCAACACCCTCAGTTACGCGTTGGTTTTTATTTCACATTTTTTACCGCGTAATTATTTAAAGTTTTATCACCAATAAAACCGACAAGATAATCAACCAACCTTGGCTGGTTTCATGTGTGAGTTGGTGAAACTAAGGGTTTGCTTGCTTGATTGAGCCATATTTGTTGCGATACACAACCCCAAAACCGTAGTCACTCCATTCCATCTCCAAGATTCAGTACCGCTCACTTGTAAATCCATCCCTCTTCTTCGTTCACCTTGGGTCTCTTCCAACATTAATCCTCATCTTTATACTTAGGCTAATCTCAGCCTAAGTATAGGGGGGACCCAAGTCCCTGTGATTTCTCTACTCATCTTTTCTTGCCTTTATACTTAGGTTATTTCTAACCTAAGTATAGGGGGGAGTCCCTCTTATCTCCCGTATATTCTTCTCTTTTTAATGGACCTATGGACTCGTAACATCTAGTGCTATGAGGACATAGCAAAGTTTAAGAATAGGGGGGTATACCGTACATACTAGTTACTTACTTTAGCTAAAATCTGAAAATTTTGAAAAATTAAAAACTTTTTGGCTAAGGTAAAATTTGTTGGACTAAGAGAACTCAAAAGATTTCACGGCTTTTCTAACTATGTTACACTATTTTGATAAAAATATTTTCGAAAATGATTTGAAAAATGAGTTTTTCTTGTTTTGAAAAAATCTTTTTGAAAAATGTTTTGAAAATTCTTTATTTGTGTGACATGGTTTTGAAAATCTTTTATCAAGGAAAGTTGAGTCTAACCTGTGTTTTGACTTTAAAAACTAAAAACCATAAAAATTGCAAAATTTGAAAAAAAATGTGTGTTTTTGAATGAAGAAGTTGGATTAAACCTTTTACACTTTCACCCAGGATCTGAATTGGTCAAGAAGACTTAGCTTTTTGAGGTCTTTGAGATTTGCGGTTAACCAGCTTTAACCATCAGGGTCTTAGACTTAATCATCCATATTCCCCTAGGTCTCTAGATTTGCATGCTATATTCCATGCTTAATCTCAGACAAAGAGAATATGATCAGCACATCACATGCACGACTGCGGTTTTGATTGAGATGAGTTGATTTTTCACCTAAGAGATTGGGATGAGGAAGTCGAATTTGGATTTAATCTAATGATGCTCGAGGATGGGATAAAATCAATGAAGGCTTCATGAAACCTGAGTGTCAGCATCTTTAGCCAGTATGAGAACTCGATTCTTATACTAATCTCTTGACATTGACCTAAGTGCCTGGGTGTGATATAAATAAAAATTGTTGATCAGTGTGCGCCAACTCTTGGTAAAAGCAGTGGAGCTAGCCAAAAATTATACAAGTCAATAAAATTTCAAAGAAAAGCTCTCATTCCACAAAGTCAAATATCAAAGAGCTTCCACCAAAGGCGAGCGCTCCCAACCATTTCAAAAGTGTCCACTTGGACCACCGCTATTAGGACCAGGAGTCGGGCTTGCACCAAAAAAGGGCTCTACATCGTAAATGCTACAAGTCTGGGTGTAGAAGGTATAATAGATACTCAAAAAAAGACACACCCCGGTGTACTCCCAGGAAAACAAGTGCAGACGGCTCCAACTTCTCTTGACGGACGCACTGATCAACACCAAAAAAAGTGTTGCATAAAAAGGCACTAGAGAGAATCCTTGTTCCAATGAGAGGGAGAGAAGAATTGACACAATCCCATGCCCTCCATTTTCTGGCCTGCCATCCACATTTTCTAAGTCTGACAACTAAAGAGACGGTGGACTGAATGCAAGATTTGATTTCTTCCCTAGTGTTGAGGATTGGGTCCTTGGGAGATTTTCTCGAACCAAGATTTTGGGTGAAGACTTGACTCTACTCTCAGAATTGCAGTCAACACTAAACTCATATCCTTTAGTTTATATGTACATCAGAGAGAGTCTAGAGAAGTAGAGGAATTGGAAGCCTCTTGATTAAGGCTGGGCTGAACTCTAAAATTTTGGATCTCTGAAGCCGAGTCGACTTGATCAGATTGGATCATGTATTCACATGCACAAGGGGGTTAATCCAACTTAGTCATTCTTTTTGATGCTCGAGGACGAGCATAGTTTAAGTATAGGGGGGTGATGAACCTCAGTTTCATCATCTTTATTTGTTATAATTAACCCCCTTGCTTAAAAGTTTGTCAATAAAACCCTGTTAATGTCCTATAATTAACAGAGTCCTAAATAAATTAAAAAAACCACAAAAAAATGACAAAACAAAGTTCGTGGTATTTTTTAGACTTAAAAATACCCTCAAAAATATTTCGGGTCCTTGTTTGTCCTCGTTTCCAGTTTTGGTCAACATGAAACTTGTAGATCTCGTCAAGATCTACAACTTTCATGTTTTGAGTTTTCTCAAATTCGGCCATTTTGGCCTCCAAAAATCCAAAATACAATCCTAATAACCTGATTGGGCCACGTGGCCCATTCGGAGGGCGCCACGTGGCCCAGCCCTTCTTGTCTTTTACGCCTCTTCTATCGACCGTTGGATCGGCCTCTTGATCCAACGGTCCAGGCCGCTCCACGCCGTTCCTTACCCGCATCCGTTTGATCAGATCCAGCTTCCCATCACGGCCATTCGTTCGCGCCTCTCCCTTGGCACGACACGTGGCTCTGCTGCAGCCCTTTGATCACGTCATCTCGAACTTGATCTGAGCCGCTCAACCTGTTATCCATTTTTAGCCGCTCGATCAACCCTCACATCTCATCCAAACCGCCCGACGGCGCCTCGCTCTCAATCCGCCATGTGGCGCTTCCATCCGCCTCTGATCTCACCGCCCCAGATCTAATCCCATCCTCTCGTTCGCGCTTAGATCTCCACCGTTGGATCTCCAGATCCAACGGTCAGGAGATCGTCGTCTACCTCCGAAGACCCCTTCTCCCCATGATTTCCAGCTCGCGCATACCTCGCCCCCTTCCTATTCTTTTGACCACCTCCGACTACCTCACACTTCTCCAACCGTCCCTAGGTTTTCCTCCATCTCCCACGATCCTCGCGCATCACTCCATTAACCATAACTTCCCTCCAGTCGCTCCATGTCCACGATCAAACTTCACGTTTTCGCCACGATCACCGCCGGTTCCCCCATTAAAAACACCGGTCTCCCCTTCATTTCAGACGGTCCATCTTTACGCGGGGAGGGGCCCAGCCCTCCTCCGCCTCTCTGTGACAGAGAGGGGCGAGAGGATTGAGCGAGAACGACCCATCTCTTCCGGTGAGACCCTCCGCCGTGAGCGGCGGAGCTGCGGTGCCCTCGGCCCGCTTGAGCTGCACGGACCGGCTGGCCGTGTCCAGCGAAGACCCGGGGCTCGATTAGAGCCCCAGCCCAAGCCATCCGACCACCCCCAGACCAGGTAAGCTTCTCTCTCTCTTCTTTGATTTTTCTTAATTTCGTTGCTTTATTCTAGGCTCCCCCAGTAGATATCGCCTTCCATTAACACCTTCACAAGTTTCGCCATCGATCCCCCTTCATCGCGACACCCTCTGCTTGCCGTCTTCTTCTTCTTTCATACCTCGTCGTCTCCGACCCATCTCCTCCGCTCTCGCAGCGGAGGAGCTCCGAGCTCTCCGCTCCTTTCGCCCCACTGAGCTCTCACTCCACCTCACTCCATGCAAGCACGCACGTCTTCTGCTCGCTTCGGCTATGTATCATAACGCTGCAGGTCTTCATGGGCATCAATGGCCGGAGGCCCGTCGGAGAAGACTTCATCGACTTCGCCATGCCCATCCGAGCTCCGACGAGTGTCGCCAGTTGCTTCTGGACTTTCCCCGAGCTTCGAGCTTCCTCAACGATCATTTAGAGAGCTTTGGGAAGGTCCACCGTGGCCGAGAGTGGCAGGCGGAGGAGGAGCTCCTTCGTCGGAGCTCTGAACCTGCCGCCCGTCTTCGGCCGAGGGAGAAGAGCAGCCACCGTTGGATGGTCCACCCCCGGTGACCATCCAACGGTCCTGAGGAGGCTACGCCATCAGCATCATCAGCGGTTGGATCTTTTCGATCCGACAATCTTCGTGTAGCCACGTCGCCCGTCAACGCCATTACCAGTAGCCCTTGGATCCTCACGATCCAATGGCCGTCATCCGGCCACGTGGCAGCTTTTGAGCCTGCACCGAGCCTCCCGTCCGAGCCTCCAGGCTTGGCTACAACGTTCCTCCACCGAATCTTCTCCGAGCCTGCAGTGAACCCCGAGCCTCCGCCGAAGCATCTCCGAACCTCCGCTGGTCCCGAGCCGAAGTCCGAGCCTCGAAGGCGCGTGCTTTGCGCGTGCCTTCTGAGCAAATTGCGGAGGGGCCCAAAAACTTCTCCATATTTGCAAAAAGGTCCCCGCGCTTATGGATAATTTACAGGGAAGGCCTCCGAACTTATTTTATTTACTTTTCAGTCCTTTCCAGGGACCTTTTTGTAGTTATCTTTTCATGTTTTCTTTCAGTTATGCCCTTGCTTTCTTTGTTGAATATCTTGAGCTATATAAGTCCAATCGAGTTGATTTCAGTTTCATTTTGAAGCTCTCTTTATTATCTTTATTATGGCATGCTTAAATTTTAAATCTGACACTATGAATCGTGATGTATTATTTTATTATTTAAGTGTCTTGATTTATCATGCCCAATCGCTTAATGAGGGTAGAATGCTTCTTAATGCTAACTCAGTTTAATCCGCAAATCTTTATGGCTCAAGTGACTATGATTTTGGGGCATATCACTAGCTTTGCATGTGCATTCATTTGCTTGATAAAAAAATGTTTAAAAAAATGCATGTTTATTTTAATTGTCTTGTCAAGTGTTTTGTCTTTGCATGTTTTGACCTATGTATCTTTAATTCTACGCTTAGTTAAACAAACTTAAATCTGATTAATACTAGAGAGGCTCGTGTCCCTGAGTTCGACCTTGGTATCTTGCCAAGTAAAAAATAAAAATATGATCACCTCATTTCGATTCATTATGGCACATCTAAATGAGGTGATCTCTTTGACGACCCGAATCGGCCCGACTACGATGACGATTCCATGTGCCATTTGACGAACCGCAAAATCGACCCTTTAACAATGTGTTTTTAGCACATGGAATCGTCATCGTAGTCGGGCCGATTCGGGTCGTCAAAGAGATCACCTCATTTAGATGTGCCATAATGAATCGAAATGAGGTGATCATATTTTTATTTTTTACTTGGCAAGATACCAAGGTCGAACTTAGGGACACGAGCCTCTCTAGTATTAATCGGATTTAAGTTTGTTTAACTAAGCGTAGAATTAAAGATACATAGGTCAAAACATGCAAAGACAAAACACTTGACAAGACAATTAAAATAAACATGCATTTTTTTTAAACATTTTTTTTATCAAGCAAATGAATGCACATGCAAAGCTAGTGATATGCCCCAAAATCATAGTCACTTGAGCCATAAAGATTTGCGGATTAAACTGAGTTAGCATTAAGAAGCATTATACCCTCATTAAGCGATTGGGCATGATAAATCAAGACACTTAAATAATAAAATAATACATCACGATTCATAGTGTCAGATTTAAAATTTAAGCATGCCATAATAAATATAATAAAGAGAGCTTCAAAATGAAACTGAAATCAACTCGATTGGACTTATATAGCTCAAGATATTCAACAAAGAAAGCAAGGGCATAACTGAAAGAAAACATGAAAAGATAACTACAAAAAGGTCCCTGGAAAGGACTGAAAAGTAAATAAAATAAGTTCGGAGGCCTTCCCTGTAAATTATCCATAAGCGCGGGGACCTTTTTGCAAATATGGAGAAGTTTTTGGGCCCCTCCGCAATTTGCCCAGAAGGCACGCGCAAAGCACGCGCCTTCGAGGCTCGGACTTCGGCTCGGGACCAGCGGAGGTTCGGAGATGCTTCGGCGGAGGCTCGGGGTTCACTGCAGGCTCGGAGAAGGTTCGGTGGAGGAACGTTGTAGCCAAGCCTGGAGGCTCGGACGGGAGGCTCGGTGCAGGCTCAAAAGCTGCCACGTGGCCGGATGACGGCCATTGGATCGTGAGGATCCAAGGGCTACTGGTAATGGCGTTGACGGGCGATGTGGCTACACGAAGATTGTCGGATCGAAAAGATCCAACCGCTGATGATGCTGATGGCGTAGCCTCCTCAGGACCGTTGGATGGTCACCGGGGGTGGACCATCCAACGGTGGCTGCTCTTCTCCCTCGGCCGAAGACAGGCGGCAGGTTCAGAGCTCCGGCGAAGGAGCTCCTCCTCCGCCTGCCACTCTCGGCCACGGTGGACCTTCCCAAAGCTCTCTAAATGATCGTTGAGGAAGCCCGGAGCTCGGGGAAAGTCCAGAAGCAACTGGCGACACTCGTCGGAGCTCGGATGGGCATGGCGAAGTCGATGAAGTCTTCTCCGACGGGCCTCCGGCCATTGATGCCCATGAAGACCTGCAGCGTTATGATACATAGCCGAAGCGAGCAGAAGACGTGCGTGCTTGCATGGAGTGAGGTGGAGTGAGAGCTCAGTGGGGCGAAAGGAGTGGAGAGCTCGGCGCTCCTCCGCTGCGAGAGCAAAGGAGATGGGTCGGAGACGACGAGGTATGAAAGAAGAAGAAGACGGCAAGCAGAGGGTGTCGCGATGAAGGGGGATCGATGGCGAAACTTGTGAAGGTGTTAATGGAAGGCGATATCTACTGGGGGAGCCTAGAATAAAGCAACGAAATTAAGAAAAATCAAAGAAGAGAGAGAGAAGCTTACCTGGTCTGGGGGGTGGTCGGATGGCTTGGGCTGGGGCTCTAATCGAGCCCCGGGTCTTCGCTGGACACGGCCAGCCGGTCCGTGCAGCTCAAGCGGGCCGAGGGCACCGCAGCTCCGCCGCTCACGGCGGAGGGTCTCACCGGAGGAGATGGGTCGTTCTCGCTCAATCCTCTCGCCCCTCTCTGTCACAGAGAGGCGGAGGAGGGCTGGGCCCCTCCCCGCGTAAAGATGGACCGTCTGAAATGAAGGGGAGACCGGTGTTTTTAATGGGGGAACCGGCGATGATCGTGGCGAAAACGTGAAGTTTGATCGTGGACATGGAGCGACTGGAGGGAAGTTATGGTTAATGGAGTGATGCGCGAGGATCGTGGGAGATGGAGGAAAACCTAGGGACGGTTGGCGAAGTGTGAGGTAGTCGGAGGTGGTCAAAAGAATAGGAAGGGGGCGAGGTATGCGCGAGCTGGAAATCGTGGGGAGAAGGGGTCTTCGGAGGTAGACGACGATCTCCTGACCGTTGGATCTGGAGATCCAACGGTGGAGATCTAAGCGCGAACGAGAGGATGGGATTAGATCTGGGGCGGTGAGATCAGAGGCGGATGGAAGCGCCACATGGCGGATTGAGAGCGAGGCGCCGTCGGGCGGTTTGGATGAGATGTGAGGGTTGATCGAGCGGCTAAAAATGGATAACAGGTTGAGCGGCTCAGATCAAGTTCGAGATGACGTGATCAAAGGGCTGCAGCAGAGCCACGTGTCGTGCCAAGGGAGAGGCGCGAACGAATGGCCGTGATGGGAAGCTGGATCTGATCAAACGGATGCGGGTAAGGAACGGCGTGGAGCGGCCTGGACCGTTGGATCAAGAGGCCGATCCAACGGTCGATAGAAGAGGCGTAAAAGACAAGAAGGGCTGGGCCACGTGGCGCCCTCCGAATGGGCCACGTGGCCCAATCAGGTTATTAGGATTGTATTTTGGATTTTTGGAGGCCAAAATGGCCGAATTTGAGAAAACTCAAAACATGAAAGTTGTAGATCTTGACGAGATCTACAAGTTTCATGTTGACCAAAACTGGAAACGAGGACAAACAAGGACCCGAAATATTTTTGAGGGTATTTTTAAGTCTAAAAAATACCACGAACTTTGTTTTGTCATTTTTTTGTGGTTTTTTTAATTTATTTAGGACTCTGTTAATTATAGGACATTAACAGGGTTTTATTGACAAACTTTTAAGCAAGGGGGTTAATTATAACAAATAAAGATGATGAAACTGAGGTTCATCACTGGGCACCACCACTCCCCCACCTGAATCCGGGATGGTCTCGTCGGATCCCCGGCTGGGGGCGGTCATACCAAATCCCGTTGACATCCTCAACGGCTCTGCATCAAAGGGGGATGGCGGGAGTACTGCCAGAGGCTGATCCGGCTGGTAGACAACCATCTGCATGTCTGGAGATGGTGGGGACTGGTAGGTAGGCTGCGGCTGCTAGTACGGCTCCGCCTGTACAAGGTGAACCTGTCTAGGCTTCTGTGAGGAGCTGGAGCGCTGGGACGAGCTGCTGCCGCCGGTATCGCCTCGCGACAGAAGACGGGGCTGTGAAGCCGTCTGTGCCTCCTGGAGACACATGAGATGTGTCTTCATGTCGCTCAGAACCTGTGCCATTTGTTCCATCTGAGTGATGCTCTGGCACTGCTTCTTCTCAATCAGCTCCATGCGGTCCAACTTCTCGCTGATAATACCCATGTCCGCAGCGGATGACTCTGCCTGTGCTGCTGCGACTGCGGACGAACTGGATGGACCTGCATCTACCCGTGCTATCCGCTGGTACTGCATGGGTCCTGGCTGCTGTGGCTGGGGTCTCTGAGTATACAACCTGGTCTGGGACATCACCATGTAGTTTTCGGCCATCTCCTCGTAGATGGCCCAGACCTGGTCGTGGTCCTTGGCAAAGTGGGACCCACCGCAAGAAGCGTTCACCAGACTCTGAAGCTCTGGCGTCAACCCGCTGAAAAAGCTCTGAACTAAGTTCGGCTTGGAGATGTCGTGGTGCGGGCATCTATCTAGGAGCTCTCGAAACCTCTCCCATGCCTCGTGAAACTGCTCGTTGGGGAACATGGAGAAGTTGCTGATCAGGGCCCTCGCTGCATTCGTCCGCCCGAGTGGATAGTACTTGTTCAAGTACTCGGTGCGGAGCTGCTCCCAAGTGTAGACAAACGTCCCCAAGTGTTTTAGCCAGGTGGCTGCTCTATCTGCCAGTGAAAAGGGGAAGGCTATCATCCGAATCGTGTCCTGATCCACGTGGTGATCATGGACAGTGCTGCAGATCATCAGGAACTCCTGGAGGTGGAGGTGGGGCTCCTCAGTGGCAAGTCCGTGGAAACGGGGCAGCAACTGCAAGGTGTTCGGGGGGAACTTGAAGTCCCCCACGATCGCTGGCACTACTACCCAATGATGCATGAGTGTCGATCCGGGGTTGTGCAACTCCCGCATCGGTCGTGGTGGTCCTCCTGCCGCGGCGGCTGCCGCTGCGGCGGCGGCGGCTGCTGCTGCTGCGGCTCGTGCCTCTGCATCAGGTACCTCCTCAGGCTCTCTCTGCTGGTCTCGCTCTGCTCTGAGCCTCTCCAACTCTCGCCTCATCTCTATCATAAATGCCCCCTGATCATGTAACTGCTGCTGAACTGTCTCAAGTGATGCGATCAGGGTGGAGTTGATCGCCCCCTGGTCTAATACAAAATGCTGATCTCCTCGTGGACCTCCGGGGTGATCGTCTGAACTACCGACCATGGCGACGTCTGCAAAATCAAATGAGCCCAACTCAGGTGCTGTCAAATCTGCTAATCTCTCCTCGGGCTCATGTCTCTCAGTACCAAAAGAAAGGGGGTCGAGGGGGAACAGGGCGGAGTCGTACTCGAGCTCGGAGAGCCGGTCTCGGCTCTCGCGGGCCAACCTAGATGATCGGGTAGACGTGCCCGAAAGCGGTGCAGACAGAGGCTGCCTAAGAGTCCGTCTACCCGTCATCTTGATCTGGCGAGTAAGGCGGATGAGATCTGGAGCAACTATGATCACAAACAAACCCCCGGTTCACCAACGCAACGCGAGCTGAAGACCGTGAAAGTTCGGTCAAATTATCTTGTCTATTTTATTTTGGTGAACACACAAAATATCAGAGCGCTTACGTGACCTGTTAGGATATCCGATGCTATCCCAACCGACTGGCCCGCACGGAAGAGTCGGTAATCAGTCGGGACTAGCACCGGGGGATTCTACCTAGGGTGCGGGTCACTCTCTCGCGCATCCAAACCATACAATGAGGGGGTTGCTCTCCCCAAGACAAAAATTTTTAGGGTGAGCATCTTTTAAGATCAATAGTGTTAACCAGTCCCAATTTTATGGTTTTTCTTTTTAATATTTTTCAAATAAAAACAAGCGGCCTAACGAATTTTTCGGTTCTCCTGATTATTTAATCCAAAACAGGGGGAGAAGTCGAAAAAGCCGATGCGCGAGAAATCAATGATGCATGCTGAGATAGAAATGTGTACCTTGTCTCCAGCACTCTACATGCAAGTGATCCGCGCAGAATTTAAAGACAGAAAGGAAACTACCTATATGATGCAACGGGAAAGCCGAGTCCTAAACGAGCAATTTCTAGCGAAGAACCGTCTAACTTAGTCACTCGCCCTCGATCCAAAGAGTCCGGTCTAGACCCACCCCTCCTCTTCTCGACAGGTCGAGTTCAGGAGTAGCGCTTGACGGGGCAGGCTCGCGGCGCGTAGGCTCTCAGGAAAGCGACTAAGTTATTTTTATTATTTATTTATTAGTAGATCCAATTAACGTTCTATGGGAACAGATAATCAGTTAGGTGTGTGGATCCTACTAACTACGGCACAATCACCAGAAATTCCTAAGTCTAGGGGCTCGAGCAAAAACCGCGTAAACACCGGAAAAGGCAGAAAGAAAATGAAATAAAACCGCGAAAAACCGTGCAAGTCCTAAGGGTCCCCCGAGCACACCGGTGCTCGGCGAAACAGACCCGCTACGGCAAGTCCACAAAGGTCCAAGTCTGAGTCCCTGTATTATTACAACAGTAATCAAATAGTCCTCACCCACTCAACTCTCTCTCTCTCGCTCTCTCCTGCGGCTCCGTGCAGAAGGGAGCCGCCTCCGAGTCTCGCGGTTGCGTCGGCTTCTCGAAATCGGCCGCCTCGATCCTCGGGCCCTCGCAAGAAAAAGAGACAAGTGGTCAGTCCAAATTATTGTCAGAAACTATCAGAAAAATATATATACAAAAATCTATACAAAAAGCCGTGAAAATCAAAAAGCTGCGGAAAAGCTAAAAAAATGACTACTAAGCCGTGCTCCCCGGCAACGGCGCCATTTTGATTAGGCGGTAATCTCCCTTGAGTTTTAGTTTATTAATGGATAATGTCATTGTACCCAAAGAAAAACCGACTAAATCAAACAATTATTAAATCCAATCAAAGCAATAAGAGAAAACGATGGATTTTTGCTATTTAGTTATTAACCTGGTATAGCTCCCAGGGTCGAACTCAAGGAGGCAACAGTTATTAAGCAAGGGTCATTTAATTCAAAGACAAGCAATGAAATAAAAGAGGGGATCTAAGCAAGCTACTCTTGGGGTTTTGTGAATTTTTATCTTTTTAATTTTTAAAGCAAATTAACAACGAGATAAAAAGTTGTGATCAAAGGACCTAGATGCAATTTATGTACAACTTTATATCAATTTATTAATAATGAAGTAAATCAAAGGGCAAAATATGTAAAAACACAAAAATGGCAAATGGCTACTCACGTGTTCAGCAACAATAACAGGAATAGATGCAATTTAAACTAATTGAGAGGGTTATTATGCAATTGCTTCAGATAATCATGTGCTCACGTGAGCTAAGCAACTCAGGGTCTGTACCTTTTCACAAAATGATAGAATCTGAAGGGTGTTGAGACAAAATGCCCAAGAAAAAATGTCAAGCACGCGTGAGACAAGCGTGACTTGATAAAGCGGTGGCAGCTCTCAACTGTTGATTCAGATCTGATCAGACGGTGTTGCGCGAACCTGGAGCTACTCCCTTGTTCTTCCCCCAAAACCTCACGCGACGGCAGCGTTTCTGCTCAGATCTTGATCAGCTCGCTCCCAACGGCGGACATGAGAATCGAGGCTGGCGGTTGTGGCCGTTATGTGCAGATCCTCAACGGAGAAGGGGCTTCAGGTTGCAAATCGACATCTCGCGGGTGCGGCAGATCTGTGCGAAGGAGACGGCAAGATCTCAGGTGGTTCTCGAATCGCTACAGAGTCTCGATGGATCTGATCTCATCTGGAATACCTGCAAGTGAAGAAGCTTCTCGATTCGATTCGAATCGGAACTCAAGATGCGTAAAGCAAGCCGATCTCAAATCTTGATATGTTTAAATCCAATTTCAGGAACTAATTCTAAATGATTTTAGTATACTTTCTGAATATGTGGTCACGGATCCCTACAACATTTCAATTAGATTCCAAACCTTGATTCCTCACAAACCAAATACGTATAGGAATTCCTGGAAAATAAGGATGGATTGCATAAAGGTTTATATCAGAATGTAACTAGACAGATACTGTCCATATCCGTGTGAACAATGGCTACGGATCCGAGTGAACAACGGGTGAAGAGCAAATATGTGTATGAGTAATTTGATTAATTGATGGCGATTTATGTTGAATCTGAGATGCACAGGTGGTGAGGAGAAACTGTAGAAGCAACTCAGATGTATTGCGGGCAGTGGAAGGTGGAATGGAAGCTCCAGCCAGTGATGAAGGAAAGGAGCTCAAGCTCCGACGATGTTCTTCGCCGGAGTGGACAGATATGGAAGGAGAAGAATGGGAACTGGAGGGGGAGGCTGATGAGGATGGATTCCGATGATCGAGATGGAAGGCGGAGTGGTCGGAATCGAAGAAAAACGTCGACGGCGAAGATTGGGCGAAAATGGAAATTACACGAAATGGCTAAGCTAAGGGACTACCTGGGTGAAGGAGTAGACTGTGCTGGAGCTGGGGAAGCTCCCGGTCGTCGCCTCGAGGGACGTCTGGGCCCGAGGCTCGGAGCTCGCTCAGGTGGCGGAGCTGCAGCGAGTGCTTCGCCGGATCGATGGTTTTCACCTCCTCTCCTCGCTGCAACAGGTCGTGGCGCGAGCTGTCACCTCTCTCTCTCTCTCTGGATCTCACTGGAGAATGAAGTGAATGGCCAAAGATGACGCCGGAAGGCGGCTGAGCTCCAGCTTTATATGGCTAGGGGTCCGAGAAGAGGGGGTCCTGGCAAGCTCAGGAGCGCGCGGATCCCGAGGGAGCGGCTCCGGCGAGGATGCCGGATGCAAGGAGAACGATTCGGACCCGGGGTTTGGGTTGATGGCGGTCGGGTCAGCCGGATAAAAATAAGGGAAAACGGGTCGGGCGAGGAAGACCCGGCTCTGGTGGTCCTGGGGGGAGAGTTGACCGGGGGTCAACAATCCCCCGTGGACCAATCAGAGGCCGCCAAGCAATAAATTTTTATTTAATTATTTTGGGTTAGAAAATGACCGAATTTTCAAAAACTTAAAACATGAAATATTTTTATTTTATTTTTTTCTATTTTTTGGTGATTTTTAGTTAATTTTTGGAAATAAAAAATAAGGTATTTACATTATATAGCTATATATAGGTATATATACAATATGTAGGCTTTTGATTTTTTTAATTTTTAATTATTATTTTTGTACAATTTTATTCCTATTTTATATTTTATTTATTTATAGTATAAAATAAGTAATAAAAAGGGTGTTCTTATTTTATTTTTATTATTTATATACATAGGTAAAATAGATAGATATGTACATCTATATACATAGTATATGTACAATGTATTTTTGTATTTTTGGTTTTTCTATTTTTATTTGGTTTTGATTTTTAATTGTTTTTATTTTATTTATTCGCAATATATAATATAGAGTATTTACAAAAGTTATAAAAATTACTTTTATATATTTACAGAGCTGAATAAATATATATATAGGTGTGGTTGATGTACATGATGAAAGGGGTATTTTTGATCTTTTTAATTTTTAACTTTTTATTTTGTTTTTATATTTTTATAAATAGATACAGGTATTTACAAGCATATTTTTGGGTGAGGAAAATATAGTTTTATTTATTTACATAAATATTTACACATGAGCCCCTATCTCCCTCTACTTTGGCTTTTATGCGGTCAGGCCCATGCTGAGCCCTCCCTTGGGTTAGGTTGCTCAATATTTATTCTAAATACTTCCCTCTTTTTCTTTTACTCTTGATTCTTTTATTTTTGCACAAAAACATGCTAATTACAGGTTTTTACACAATGCATGCTTTTGGTAATTATTTATATTTACATATATCTACATGCCTTTGCAAAGGTTTTTGTAGCTAAAATATAAGAATAAAGAGTGATGAATGGGTATTCATCAGGAGCGCCATTGTGTTCATCGTGCTTTATGTAGATGATATCCTTATCATTGGGAATGATACAGGAATGATGACCAGTGTGAAGATTTGGCTATCCCATACCTTCGAGATGAAAGATCTTGGAGAAGCCTCTTACATCTTAGGCCTGAAGTTGTTCAGAAATCGAGAAAAGAGAATATTGGGATTATCACAACATGGATACATCAAGAAGATTCTTGAACGATTTTGTATGGATAGTTCGAAGAAAGGATTCCTCCCCTCAGGACATGGTATCCATCTGTCCAAAGGGATGGCTCCTCAAAGTGTTGAGGAAAAGAAGGCCATGGCTGGATGCCCTTATGCATCAGCCGTAGGAAGCTTGATGTATGCCATGATGTGTACTAGGCCAGACATCTGCCATGCAGTGGGAGTGGTAAGTCGTTACCAATCCTGCTATGGAGAGAAACACTGGAATGCAGTAAAGAACATATTCAAATATCTAAGACGGACGCAAGATTACATCTTGGTCTATGGGGATGGTGATCTCCAAGTCTTGGGATATACAGATTCAGACTTCCAGTCAGATATTGATAATCGAAAGTCGACATCAGGGTTTGTATTCCTGTTGAACGGTGGTGCTGTGAGCTGGAGAAGCAAGAAGCAGGACACTACGGCGGATTCAACAACAGAAGCCGAATACATTGCCGCATCGGATGCTGCAAAGGAGGCGGTGTGGTTGCGCAAGTTCATCTTGGAGCTTGGCGTAGTTTCCTCTGATACTCCCGTCCCGTTACTCTGCGATAACACTGGAGCCATTGCCCAAGCAAAGGAACCCAGGTGCCATCAGAAGAGCAAGCACGTGGAAAGGAAATACCACATCATTCGGGAGATTCAAAAGCGTGGTGATATCATCATCACCAAGGTGGCCTCTGCCGACAACATTGCTGATCCTCTTACTAAACCTCTCACACAGAAGGTTTTTGACCAGCATGTAATGAGTATGGGTTTACGGATTGTACCTGAATGGTTCTGAGGGCTAGTGGGAGATTGTTAGACTTGTGAGCCCTGGGCGAACCATTCTTACAATAAATGTTATTGTAATATTTAAGTTTATCAATAAAAGTTATTGATGTTTCACTCCCTTTCTGAAATTATATGAATGAATGCACTATAAGGTCCCTCTGTACAATTAGGGTTATGTACCATGGCCAGCTTGATGATCATATAGCTGTTGTTTCATTAAATGAATCATAAAGGCTGGTGTTTGAATGAATATCTAAAGAGTTAGATAGAGGACTCATCAAGCACCGTCAAATGATTGTCAAGTGGAGATCTCCAGCCTGAGTAGGAGATGGCAATCCTTTCTCACATAGGCTGATATCTGACCGACCTCTTGATGCAGGTCCTCTGCATGGGAATAGTGATTCGGAGGTGTCAGATTAGTTAGGTCAATGGGTTGACCTAACGAGATCGAGATAACCTAAATCCTATGTTGAATGCTGTCACAGCATAGGCACGCATCCTCTGACCGGAGACAGATATATTGCTATATATCTAAGTATGTACATTTGGCAGACCAATAGGTTGATGACCTAACCAAGGTCTATATACCGGCGAGCTGGTGTGCATATAAGGGTATATGAGCAATATGATCTCTCAAAGGGATCATACAGGTTCACTTGTGAACCGGAAGACATGAGCTCACTCATGAGGTATTGGGACCGATCAAATTCCATGCATGGTCGTCGTGCTTTGGAAGCATGACATGAATTTGAAGGTATGATATATGCTTTGGGAAAGCATATGATCGATACCAAATCCCAAATGACCAAGATTGAGAAACTTAATGATTAAACCCTGAAGAAGACAGTGTAAAAATGATCTTGATTTTCGGGTTGATCATGGGTCTTCCAGTATGCAGGATGTACAGGTATTGGGAATACCTGAAGGGTGATGTGATCATAAACGATTGTATATCCATGACGCTTCCATTCCGAGGGAGTGATGAAATAGGTCTGGAATTTAGTGACTCCTTTCAGTAGAGAAGCAATCCGATCTTAGTCCAAGTGTTGGACATTGGTCTGAATGGGATTCAGATTCAATGAGAAGATTGGATTTGCGATCTTGATTTAATCAAGCATCTGTGGGAGGTTCGTTCGATCTGGATTTGAGATAATATCTCAACATCCAAGTCACTATACATGGAATAATACAATCGCCCTGTCCTTATCTCCAAGTATCTGCGGAGAAAGCACATTATTCTTGAAAGGGTTCAAGAATAATTCTTTTGATGAAATATCCAAGCAAGGACTTGATAATTAAATGTGATTTGATTATCAAGCTTAAATATGAATATGATTCATATTGTGAAACTGATTATCTAAGATAATTAAATGAGATTTAATTATCAAGGATTAAGAGAATGTGGATAACACTATCCATGATATATGTGTGTTATAAATATGATTTATAATATACATATATAAGAGAGAGAATTTATGTAAATAGCATTTGTTAATTAATAATGTGGATTGGATTCACATTTGTTAATTAATTGGAAATGCAATTTACTAACTAGTTTGGGTTGTGAATATGATTCACACAATATTCAATGGCAAGATTGAAATATTCACAAATTAATTTGGAATTAATTTGGTGAATATTTATTGTGATTAATTAAGGAATAATGAGATAAATAAAATGGAGAAAATAAAACCACCTCCATGGGTGGCATCACCCATGAATTGTTCATGGGTGACGCCCCCCCTTTTTTAGGTGGTTGGTTAACTCCACTTCATTTATCATATTATCTCTTGATTAATTAATATTTAAATTGATGTTGTTGGTTTTAACCAACAACAATCATAGCCATTGATTTATCATGGACCAAGCATAGCCCTTGGATCCATGTGTCCCATGGATTAAGATCCATTGGATCCTAAACTAGTATAAAAGGAGGGCTAGGGTAGCCTTTCCAAGTTACATCATTCTTGAGTTGAAGAACTCTACTCTCTCTCTCTCTCACATTCTCGTGTGGGCTCTCCTTAATATTCAAGTGGTCGTCCACTTTGTGTATTAGGAAGGAGAGCATTTTGGCTTCGCTTGGATCTACGTCAAAGGATTGCGGGAAGGACGCGACTCATCATCGTGCCCGCAAGCGCATTCTCCGTGGGTCGGACTTAAGATAGGAGGATCTCTACTTTGGGATCTCGCGATCACAACCACGCTTCAAGAGGTATTCCTTGTACTTTGTGGTTTGATGAAACGATCCGAGAAGTGTTCTCGTGATCATGTGGTTTCATCTTTAAAGTTAAAATTTTAATTTCCGCTGCATCTAGCATCTAGTACGACTAGTTGCTCCGATCGCATACGATGCGATCAACACGCTTCCATGATGCGCTTAAGGATTCACAATATCCTTCACTTAGGCTTCGATCAAACCTCTTGATGACAATAGGAGAGTACTCCATACTTTAGGGGGTGGTTTGGGTGTTGATCTGAGGTCGATCGAGGCATCGACGGAGCTCCTCCATCGTAAGCCTTCTGACTAGACTTTCAGTCAGGTAAATTCCTTTTTCTTCTATATTTTCGATTCGTAGTGTAGACAATAAAGTAGATCTACATTTTGTTGCGTTTAATTCTGTTTTGATTTAAACAAAATCCAAAAAAATTGATCGTCGGAGCCCCTAGCTTTGGCCTATGTCCTCACAGATACATACTCACTCCGCCTTTGCTGACACCTCCGTCTCCTTCCTCGACCATCCCTTTATGCTCTAGGATCCTCCCTTCACCTAGATCCTTTCTAGATCTATAGATTCACTCATCCTCTCCGCCTCATCATTGGTGAGCTCCGCCCTACTTCACCTCCGCCCATTTCCGCTACCTGAAGCCCTTGGAGGCTTTGCATTTGGTTCCTCTCGCCAACCCTGCAGGAAACTAAGAGAAAAGACAGCCTTTCATGGGCATTCGATGCAGACACCTCCAAGGCTCCATCAGTGATCTCCAAAGGATTTTGACACCTCCGTTGGATGCAGGTCAATCCCAGGATCGACTCCATAAATTTCATAACGAAGGAGGAGGATGGAAGCCCCTAACCCATCGATTTGAAGCTCGCCTGGGCGAACGTTCTAGTTCGTCCAGGTGACCTCTTAGCCATCTAATCAAGAACTAGCTCTAAGATACAGTAGTTGGCATCCTATCACATCGAAGATTGACTGCTGCTGAGGATTTAATCCTAGATGTCTGTGATGAAGCAGTACAGGTTGTCTGATAGCCAACATGTGTCAAGTGAAACCAGTTGCTCCATTGGATCGTGCTCGTGGGGGTAATTTTGCCCCCTGCTGCTGCCAATTTTGTATTTATATTTTGTCCATAATCTTTTGTCTGTTGCATAAAATATGTTGGATATTTTGCATTTAGACCCTCGTACTTGTCATATTTGCACTTAGGTCCAAGATACGTCACCTCACGTGCCTGTACGCGTGAGGGGATGAGTATTTTGCACCTAGGCCCTTAAATTTTATATATTTCAGTTTAGTCCCCATTTTTTGAATATGAGTGTAATATTTTCTAGAAATTTTGCATCCGATCCCCGATCATTTGTATTAATTGCAAAAATACCCCTCCAAGTATAAAGTATTAGAAATATTTGGAGCAATTGTATTTTTGATCCTAAATTTTTCTAGGATGTTTGTAAATGGTCTCATAACTAAATATTTACAAAAAAACCTATCTAACTACATTTTCTTTTTATGGATTTTATTTTGTTAAAATAGCCCTTGTGCTCTAAAAATTCGTAGAAAATTAGGATAAATATTTTAGTTAATGGTCGCATAGCAGATATATCGAGTTATCATTGGAAAACCCGGGATATTATCACATGTAATTAAATTAAGATATTTTGCCTGAAATTTCTATTTGTTAAAATAAAAAAGAGAGCAATTTTTCCCTGTCTAGCTTAAAAATACAAAAAATATTAAAATATTTTTAAAAAATTCCAATATAAATATTTTGTCTATTATCCTATTTTACCACTGTAGAATAAAAATCAATAAAATAGAAAAAGAAAAATAGCAAAAATTAAAAATCTCTAAAATCCTTAAAAAATTTAAAAAACTATAAAAATATAAAAATATTTATTTGTATTCTTAAATTTTTCCTAATATATTTATTATATATTAAAAATAGTTTTGGAAAATTTTGAGGCTTTTAGATATTTTTAGATTCCAAAACAATTCAGCTTATTTATTCTAATCAATGTTTTGACTTTTTAATTCAACAAAAAATCCAAAAAACTAGTAAAAATCATAAGAAAAATAACAAAAATAAATGAAAATATGAAAAAAGATAAAAATATTTTATTTTGTGATTTTTGAGTATTTATAACTATATATATAATCTCTACATATATACATATAGATATATTTCCTTATATTAATATTTACAGTTCTTATAAAATTGAAATTTTAAAAATTAAAAAAAGGAAATATAAAATTTAAAAATAAAAAATCCAAAAAAATATTTAAATATCCACAAAAATTCAAATATCCTCAAAATCTCAAAAACATGTATTATCTTTGTAGTCAATTTTGTTATCTACCCCTCGTTCTCCAAGTGTTTGACACCCTACTGTACTTGTCACTATACACATTCTATTGTAGAGTTGTAATAAATTTTTTATTCACACTTGCTTGCATTGATTTATCTTTACATTGTGTCGGTTGATTGTTGATTGATCTCGACTTTAGTGAGTAGTCACCTCAACGACATTCTATCTTCTCTTTTTAGTGAGGATAATTTAGAACCTCTCTAAAGTTGAGTTCATCGATCACCTAAATTTGCATCTAAAGTATAATGCAAGCAAATGAAACTAAAGAACCATATTTAATTTAATTCCTAGAGAACAATTATTTGTAGTTAACATCGTATTTGAGGAAATCGGAGGGCAAGAGCTATTGGTCAATTTAATGGTCACTGAGACGGGGATTTTGTTGTTATCCTTGTAATAAATTGGTTATCGAAGCACCATGTCTTAATTGATTGCCACAAGAAAGAGGTGATCTTTACCATTCAGTGAACCAGTATTGCATTCATCGGAAATCTAGAGATAAGTTACGGTGTAGATTCGCAGCATTGCATGCTGAGAAACCGATGGATTGTGGATGTCAATGATATCTAGCATGTGTTACTCTCGCACATAAAGATGAGAAGAACATAAACATTGTTTCTTCTCTGGTTTGCTTGCCTTTATCTTTAAATTCTACATTTCATTTTAAATTGCTTTACTTATTAGATACAACTGTTCGTATCCTCCCCCTTCTAGTAGTGTAATGTTCCACAAGCACTCGCAAATCAATCAAGTGGTTATCTCCCACCTACAAGATCCTGTATTAGTGGTGAGTGACCACGCATGAACTGAGCATTGCCCTTTCGTGCTTCTTAGAACTTGTTCAATCATCAAATTATTTGATGAACGGCCTAATCTTTGATTTTGCTCGGACACATATTTGATGACTTGAGTTGTTTGATGGGCCTAGTCTGCCTCTAGGCATGTTTGACAAGTCTTGCTAGTAGCATATGACAAAGGTGATCCCTCGTCAGTCAGCTTATTTATTTTGATAAAAATAAAATTATGACAGTTTTATATTACTAAAATCCTTGCTTGAAACGGTCAAACTTCTATATAAAGCTTTTTAAAAATTAATTTATAATCTGGAAGCTTTAATGGAATTTACCCCAAAAAGGTCTTATGAAATAAAAGTGGATTTCTTGAACTTTTGAGTCTTTGAGTAGACCTCCCACTATCATGTTTTGTCAAGCTATAATTAATTTGTTGTTCGTGGGGTTATTCAGATCATGATTTGTAATGTTGAACATGTTCTATAAAATATATAGGTTGTCCATGGCAAAATGTTATTAGAACTTTGATGAAGAAGACCACTGTTTTAATGAGCTTTTAATTTTGTACTGATTGATCATGACGGCTAATGAGGATAATGCAAAGAAGTGATTCATGTATAAAAGGTGAAAATATTGATTTCAGAACAATTTATATAATTATAATAGATACTTTTCATTTGTCTGCATAATGACAGTTTTTTATAATTATAAACGAGGGTATCAACTAGCGAAGAAAATGTATACAAATATATTTTTATCTATTCGTATCTGCATTCGTCAAAAGAGGATATAGATGTCATTTTCTCGTATCTAGCGAATATGAATGTAAATGTTCAATTTTCGCCGAATACGAATACGAATATGAATATAATATCCTCAATTTTCTCGTATTCATATTTTGAATGTATGATTTTATATTTTATATATTCATGTAATATTTGTATTTATATTGGCATCTGAATTTTAAAAATGATGAGAATATGATAACACCAACATTCTTATCCATATCCGACCGTTTACATCCCTAATATCAATAAAAGTGAAATAAGAGGGATTAATGAAATCAAGTATCGAAAAAAAAGCATTAAAGTAGTAGCTTATTTTATCATTACTATCTAATGAGAATTCTGGGCACTTATATGTATGATGCATTAAATTACGTACGTGTAAAAGTGAAGGTAATGATTTCAGAAAGATTTATAAGAGAATATTGATTTGAACATAAGCATTAAAGTATGAGTATTATATCTACATAATTAAGGTTGGCCATTATAAGTATAATACAAAATGGAAGCAGTGGTTTAGAAAAAATTATGGTTTGAATTAACGGAGAAATGAGTTGAAGATGAGAACTGTTAGTAGGCGATTTCATGCCTACGTAATGAAATTATTGATAATTATAATAGAAACATACGTTTAATTTTGAAATGAAGGTAGATATTAAAAAAACAAGTTTTGGATTAAATAGATTCATTATTTGTAGAATATCATTCATTATATTTTTATTGATGTTTGCGTAATGAAATTATTTATGCAAAAAGTGCAATTTAAGAAAAGTTATGGCATGACTATTGAGAGATAATAAATTGAAGAAGCGAATTATATATGTGTATTTGTTTGTGCCTACGCAATGAGAATTCCGAGCCCTTATAAGTATGATGTATTTGAGAATTATGACGTGGATGGAGAGAATTTGAGTTGAATATAACCACTATAATAGAAATTCTTGGACATTGTAAATAATGAACAATAATTATGTAGAACGTTGGGAATATTTTCCACTTAAACATGAGAAGACGGTTGGCACATCAATTGTATGTATATAAATGACCTCTATCCTTAGCATAAAATCGTCCTTTCATTAACCATGAAGTTATTTGAAGGACTACCAATAAAGATTGTCATATGTCCTATCGACTTTATGGAAAGATGCTGAACTCAGCATCTTAATGCATAGTCCTATGTTTCAACAATAAATATATTGATGGAGCTCGACATTCTAAGCTTAAAATTGCAACAATCTTAAAGCATCTAAAACAAAAGGATAAATAAATACCTTTATTGGAGAGCCTACTTGAATTATATAGTCCTTTAGATGACGAATGTACATCCCACCCAGTAAAGAAAAGTAAGTTATACATGAGAAACACAACTTCTTGTCATCTTCTAAACAACAAGGACTTATATAACCACTCTTACCTTCATAATCATACAAGCCACCTAATTGGCCAAGCATTAACCTAATCTTCAACATAGGGGTGTTTGGATAGTGGGTTTAGGTGGGTTAAACTGGTTGCAGGTAACTCATTTTTGGGTTTTGATGTTTGGATAGAGGGTTAAACTGTGGGTAGGTTAGAAGTGGGTTTATTATGATATGATTGTATTGGAGTTTGAAAAAGTGAGTAGTTATTGTGATGTGATTGTATTAGAGTTTGAAAAAGTGAGTAGAAGTGGAGTAGTTTATATTTTTTATATGAGATGATGGTATACTATATTATTTTTTGATAGGATTGATGATGTAAAATTTATTTATTTAATTTTTTAAAAAAGGAATAAAGTGGGGCCCACGTGGAGGGAGAAAATATGGGTTAAGGGAGTTAAACCACCCCGGGGGTGGTTTAACCTTGTATCCGAACACACCCTTAGAAAAACGATAGATACGTCGATATACACACTTATGATTTCATTAAATCGATCCTCAAATTTCCAAGCCAATGAGTGTTATATGGTAGACATCTCTAATTCTTGATCTCCAATTTACGATATATTTATGTTGCTCCTTGATCGATCTCGTAAAGTTACTTTGAATGATGAAAATCTAGCATGCAACCTCTGAACATAAACTCTATCATGAGTCCCCCCTCTCTAAATACACTTTCACACATAAGAATCAAAATGTTGAACGAATAATATTCTTTGGTAAATTATTCTATATAATTTGAAAATCGTAAATTACCATTTTCTGGCCATATATGTTTCTAGAAGTGATTTATACTTGAATTTGTAATAATCCTTGCTATATATAACCATGATAAAAGACAACAAGAGAGTCGTTGCATTATTTACTTGTAGTGGTCTAGAAACAAATACTATATCCATTGCAAAGTTCAATATAAAAATTCTTATAGAGAATAATAACCTTTGTTTCATATTATCTAAATTTTTAAAAGTATATGAGTTACCATGGAAAGGACTCGAACGCAAATCGATTCTCTCGTTGGATGTTTATTGCAAATCTATCTTCCAACTCCAGAGTCCAGACCCACCGCCTCCTCTTTCTCTCTCGCTCATATAGATTTAGAGAGAGAAAGGTAGACTTTGAAGGAGAGAGAGAGCAACTTTGTCCCACCAAAACCTCTTCGAAATGCTCATACTCCTCCCGATACAGCAAGAAGAAGAGGAGGAAGAGGAAGAAGAGGAAGGAAGGGGAAGGTGTGTAGGAGAGAGTAGAGAGGTCGACCCATCAATGCCGATACCTCCGATGGCTTTCCACATTTGACCCCTCCCGCCAACACCTCCCCGTAACGCCCCCTCATAACTTCTCTCCCCCTCTCTCTCCTCCATTTAAAGCCCATTCAAGTCCCACAGTAGAGAGAGAGAGAAGAGCAGCACAAGAGCAAGAGCGCCACCAACTCTCCCATTTCTCCCAATCGCCGTCTTGTCATAGCAGCAGCCTTCTCACCATGGACCTGGGGGAGGACCCGACAAACGGGTCGTCGTCGGAGTCGCAGCGTAGGAAGAAGCGCTATCACCGGCACAACCCCGTACAGATCCAGGAACTCGAGCGCCTCTTCAAGGAGTGCCCCCACCCAGACGAGAAGCAGCGCCTCCAGCTCAGCCGCGACCTTGGCCTCGAGCCCCGCCAAATCAAGTTTTGGTTCCAGAACCGCCGCACACAACTCAAGGTACCCACCATTGCACTCAATTTCCATATCCCCTCCCCCCCATAATTCACCTCGCTCCTGCTTTCTCCCGCGTAGGCCCAGCACGAGAGAGCCGACAACTGCGCTCTTCGCGCCGAGAACGACAAGATCCGGTGCGAGAACATCGCCATCCGGGAGACTCTGCGCCATGTTGTCTGCCCATCATGTGGCGCAGGACCCCCCTCCTCCGAGGGACCCCTTCCTGGACGAGCAGAAGCTCCGCCTTGAGAATGCTCGTCTCAAAGAAGAGGTACGTCGTTTTTTCTTTTAATGGTTAAAGAAACAGTTCGAATATAAACAGATAACCTAAACCGTATATATTTTCCTCCATTTTCTCGTTTGTAGTTGGATAGAGTGTCTAGCATTGCGTCGAAGTACCTCGGGCGGGCCTATCACCCAGTTGCCGCCGGTGCAGCCGATACCTTTGGGGTCTCTCGACCTCACTGTCGGCGGGTTCGCGCCGTCGCTCGACCTCGACCTCCTCCCTGGGAGCTCCGCGGGCGCGTTTGGAATGATACCGCCCGCTGGTGTGTCGGAGGTCGAGAAATCCATGATGGCGGAGATGGCAGCGACTGCCATGGATGAGGTCATCCGGCTCGTGCAGACGGACGAACCACTGTGGATCAAATGCACGGGGCGATGCAGTGGGGCTTGAGGTGCTGAACCGGGAGAGCTACGAGCGTATGTTCCACGGTGGTCTGGGCCGGTGAAGCTGGACAGTTGCACGGAGGCGTCGAGGTCGTCGGAGATCGTCGCGTTGAGTGCTTCCTCCATGATCGACATGTTCATGGACTCCGTAAGCATCCCCTGAAAAGAACCTTCGATTGATGTTTACTTATTTTTATGAAATCTCCTTGTTTGGGTTTGCAGAATAAATGGATGGAGCTCTTCCCGACGATTGTCGCAAAGGCGAGGACTATCGAGGTCCTCGCAACTGGAACCGGTGGGAGCGAAGCGGTTCGTTGCTCTTGGTATTTCACTTAACTTGCATTCATGTAGTGATCCCTGAAGCTCTTGGTATCGTTCATTAGCGTATGTGACAAACAAAAGCAATACAGATGTATGAGGAATTGCAAGTCCTCTCGCCGCTAGTATCCACAAGGGAGCTCTACTTCGTGCGCTACTGCCAGCAAATCGAGCTAGGTATGTGGGCAATCGCTGACGTCTCGGTCGATATCATGCGAGATAATCAGTTCACGCCCCTGCCCAATTCGCGTAAGCTGCCTTCTGGCTGTCTGATCCAAGACATGGCCAATGGATGCTCCAAGGTTTGCTAGCTAGCATCGATCATTTGTGTCGGTTTCATTTGTATTTCGTCGATGTAAACCTTTCTCGTTTACAAAACTCGTAGGTTTCCTGGATCGAGCATGTCGAAGTTGAGGAGAAGTCAGTGCCACACCGGCTGTACCGCGAGCTTATCGCGAGCGGCATCGCTTTTGGAGCGCAGCGCTGGTTGGCAACTTTGAAGAGAATGTGTGATAGAATTTCTTGTCTAATGAGCGCCCCTAGTAGAGAGCTTGGAGGAGGTAATTGCGTAATTAAATTGGAAATTATTGATTTTGGATGCTAATTGAATTTCATTAACTGATCACTTGCTGCCACTTCTTTTTGTTTGATTCAGTTATCCCATCAGCAGACGGGAAGCGGAGCATGATGAAGCTCTCGCAGCGGATGGTAAACAACTTTTGCGCCAGCATAAGTGCGTCGAATAGTCAGCGGTGGACGACCCTCTCTGGATTGAACGATATCGGCGTTAGAGTAACCGTTCACAAGAGCACTGATGTAGGCCAGCCAAATGGTGTGGTGCTAAGTGCCGCAACTTCTATATGGCTACCGGTTCCTTGCCAGACCGTCTTCAGCTTCTTTAAAGACGAGCGAACACGAGCTCAGGTGATCGAACACAATCGAAACCCGCTTAATTTTAACCTGGCTAGCTTATCTAATCTTCATGTGTGTTTCTCGTCACAGTGGGATGTTCTTTCTAATGGCAACTCGGTTCAAGAGGTGGCGCGCATAGTAAATGGCTCTCATCAAGGGAATTGCATATCGTTGCTCAGAGTAAGCGTTTGCGTGAATCAGATCGAACCCGCTTAAATATTCTGGAGACATGATTCAAATTTTATTAATCGATTAAGTTTAGAATTGAACTATACTTAGTTCGAACTTCTTTTGAATTTGTTTGTTAGGCCTTCAACTCGAGCCAGAACAACATGTTGATCATCCAAGAGAGCTGCACGGATGCATCCGGTTCGCTCGTGGTGTATGCACCGGTCGACCTCCCCGCAATGAACATCGTAATGAGTGGGGAGGATCCTTCATTAATCCCTCTTCTCCCGTCGGGCTTTGCTATACTTCCGGATGGGCGGGCGGGTGATTCTTGCGGCGCGTCGACAAGCTCTTCGAGCTCTTCATCGGGCGGCTCGCTCATAACCGTCGCGTTCCAGATCCTCGTGAGCAGCCTGCCGTCGGCGAAGCTGAACCTGGAGTCTGTGACGACGGTGAACAACCTGATCAGCACGACGGTGCAGCAAATCAAGGTGGCCTTGAATTGTTCCACTGCCTGACTACAAAGAAATTAATTGCAATCACCAAATTGAGCTCGCAGTGGCTCTTGATTGGGCGCATTCAAGAGGGGGTGGGGGTGTGGATTCAATTGGGTTGGTTGGACTTGAATGCACATAATCAAGAGCTGGATTTTGAATAACAGCAGGGATCTAATCGAGAGAATTCGCAGATCGATGATGGCAATATGTGTATTTATCTTGGAGAAATTATCTTATTAAGACCAAGTATTTATTGGGGTATCTTACAAGTCTCAGTCACATTTACAACTTGTGGGATGAACAAGAAAGAGAGAGGGATTTAAAGAGGGGAGTCAAGAACGCACCATAGCTGTCCCTTCCCCTGCTATGCACATTCACTCCGATCTGGATATCTCTGTCCCATGGGGAGAGATAGATAAGGGGGATGAAGGAAATGGTTCGGGTATTGACTTCTGTTCATTTAATTTGACATTTATTGGGTTTCTTCTGTAATTTTTCCATTCCAAGGAGATGCCTTTGCTTCTTTTCCCCATGTTCTATGTTTTTTGTGGGCATGTATATTTATTCTCTTGTCTGGATCCTTAGGAATAAATTTAGTTAGTTTTTTAAAATTTTCCTTTGTTTGGTGATGTCTGACGAAAACTTTATTTATTTTGTATAATCCTAAGAAACAGTGAAGGCTATCGATGTGATAATCTTTAAGGCGTGTTCGGTTGGAGAATAGGCCTTCGAATAAGGGGTCAATTCTCCTCCTGACACGGTTCCCAGTAGTACGACTATTCCCCATTATTCCATCTTATTTCACTCTTATTTTTATCTTCATCCTACCTTATCTATCTTTATTTCACCTTATTCTCATTATTCCTATACTCCAGCTGAACAAAGAATAGACCCTTATTCTCCTTATTTCCCATTCTTATTCCTGCTTATTCTCGAACCGAACGCATCCTTAGAGTAAATTACAAAAATATTCCCTGAACAATACACTATATTTCAACGTCATACATGAACTTTGAAAATAATAATATGATATCGGATCTTTAAGATTTATCTTAATATTATCCATAAGTATTGAAATTTAGTTGATCATTTTGTCTCTCTCCTTAAATTACAACAGCTCAAAATCACATTGAGACAGATTGAGTGTCGTATTGTTACCTTTAAAGTTCATGTATGATATTGAAATTGGATGTATAGTTTTGAACTTTTATTTAATTACTCAAATCGTAATTTAGTTACAATTTTTCGAAGGTTAGAGCAATCAATGAATATTACTAGTGAAAATATCTGTGTTGATGTTCAGAACAAATATCTTGTTAATTGTTGTATTGCAAGCAATTCATTAATTAACAATTATTTGGTTTCTTTCTCATGTATTATTGTGATTACTTTTAATAAAGCAACAAATATTATATTTTTTACGAAAAATCAGTGAATAATCTTTCGTTACTTAAATCGTTGACAACGAACAAGAAATTTTTATAATTCCAATAGTTAAAGATAATTATATAATTATAGTGAATAATATTTATTTTTTACTTAATATCATATTATACAATGCTGCATATTTAAACTATTCATTGTTATAAATCAATTTTGTTGTAGTATCCTAACCAGCTAAAGCTGTTCCAAAATAAACTCATCTTGATTCGACAGATTGCAAAAAATGAACCTTGATTAATCATCTTGATTCGGCTGATTACTAAGTTTTTTTTGGGCCCGAGCCTGGCCCGAACTCAAATCCGTTTAAATTTTGGTCGAGCTCGAGCTCAAAAAAAGAATCGTTTCTAAAACGGACCGAGTTCGGGATGAATAGAGCTTCACTCGATGTCTGGCCAGAAAAACCGACCCGATATCATGCCTGAAAGACCGATCCAAAACCCATAATATATATATATATATATATATGATTTTTATCTAATGGGTCATGTTTCTATTGGAGATGAAATGAGCCCGCTTCATCTCCAACAACTCCAATAATAAAAATACAAGCTCAAGTAAGAGCCTACTCCATCTCTAGAAATAGAAATACAAGCTCCAGTAACAAATATATATCCATGCATTAGTAATATATATCGAAGCTTCACTACAAGAAATTAGACCTAAGGCAACGAATAATTTGAATATTCGTTGTCATATCTTCCGATGTTAAAGATATAACAATGAATATTATCCGTTGCTAAATCATCTTTTGTACTTGTAATTAGCAACAAATATCATATTCGTTGTTAAAGGTTCATATAACGACGATTTTTTCGTTGAATTATTCGTTAAAATTCACACTAATCGTTGCCAAATTTAGCAACGATTAGAAAAAAATGGTAACGGATAATTGTTGTTATAAGATTCGTTGCGAGGAATATAGCAACGAATACCATTATTCGTTGTGAATTTAAAGAAGTAAGCAACGGATAATATTCGTTGTTATATATTTAACTACGGAAGATGTAGCAACGAATATTAAATTATTCGTTGGCTTAGGTCACTTTTCTTGTAGTGGTCGTATCATAAATCTAGTAACTTATATAAAGTTACAAGTAAATGTGAGGCAAAGTTAGTGATTAAATTACTTCATTTACTTACTTTTGATTCAAAGTTACTGATGACAATATGAAAGTTACTAGTGCGTTTAGTATTACTGAGTTCAGTTACTAATGGCAATACAAAAGGCTGGGATTAGGGGTTCATCTCATCTCTAATGGGCAAAGGGCCCATTGGATAAGTCAAAGTGTGTGTGTGTGTGTGTGGGTTATAGGTGTGTGGGGCCCTTCCAATAGGACGCAGTTCTTTCTGAGTTCAGGAAGGCCACCTTTTTTGAATAAAGCACAAGCACTTTATTAGAATACATATACACTTGTATTATATGTGCACGTTATAAATACAAAGCCGCATACTAAACTGCTTATAATACAAAACATTAAACTGCACATTCTAATACTAACTGTACATGTATTCTACTAAAGTCATCCTATTTTATACAAAAAAAGAGTTGAGCTTCCTGTATTTAGAAAGCACTGCGTCCTATTTGAAAGGAATCATATATATATATATATATGGATTTAATGGGGCTGCCCCGCCCCCTATTTCAGCACGTTTTTTATTTTTTTAAAAAAATAAAACCATGTATATTCATCCCTATATCCCTCCTATATACCATTCGAATTTCGTCAGAAATAGAGACTCCTACGGCCTCCATCAGATGGTGTCGATTTAAAAAATTTTGTTGCCGTTAAAAAATGACCGTCTAGATGGAGGCCGTAGGAGTCTCTGTTTCTGATGAAATTCGAATGGCATATAGGAGGGATATAGGGATGAATATACATGAAGATATTTTTTGAAAAAAATAAAAAAAAGTACCGTAAATGGCGTCGGAGCAACCATGTTGGCTACCCCAAGGGGGTAGCCCCATTAACCTATATATATATATATAGGGATAAATGGGACTGCCCCCTAGGGGGAGCTAACTTTGCACCCCCACCCCATTTTCACCATTTTTTATTTTTTTTGAAAATTTCTTCCATGAATATTCATCACTATATCCCTATATTATGCTATTCAAAATTCGTGTGAAACAGAGACTCCTACGGCTTCCATCCAGACAGTCATTTTTTAACGGTAACATGATTTTTTAAATTGACCTCGTCTGGATTGAGGTCGTAGGAGTCTTTTTTTTCGCATGAAATTCGAATGACATAATATAAAGATTTAATAATGAATTTACACGGTTTTAGATTTTAAAAAAAAACAAAAAAATGTGAAAAAGGGGTAGGGGGAGCTAAGTCTGCCCCCTGGGGGAGCTAACTTCTCCCCCCGCTCCATTTCGTCTGATTTTTTTTTGAAAATTTCTTCTTTGGAATTTCATCACTATATCCCTATATTATGCCATTAAAATTTCATGTGAAACAGAGACTCTTACGGCCTCCATCCAGATAGTTGTTTTTTAACGGTAACAGAATTGCTACAAACGACCCCGTCTGGATGGAGGTCGTACGAGTCTCTGTTTCGCACGAAATTTTAGTGACATAATACAGGGATATATTGATGAAAATCCACAGAAGAAATTTTCAAAAAAAAATCAGGTGAAATGACGTGGGGGGAGCCAAGTTAGCCCCCCATGAGGGCAGCCCCATTTTCCCATATATATATATATATATATATATATAGGGATTGTAAAAAAAATTTGTGAAAAATGGGGTAGGGCAGCCACAGGGGTAGCCCCATTTTCCCATATATAAATATATATATATATAGGGTCATATGTGGCTGCCCCCTAGGGGCAGCCAACATGGCTGCCCCCGCCTTATTTGGGCAAAATTTTTTATTTTTTTTGAAAAATAACACCATTTACATCCATCCATATATCCCTCCTATATACCATTCGAATTTCGTCAGAAACAGAGACTCCTACGGCCTCCATCCGGACATTAATTTTTTAACGGTAACAGAATTTTTTTAAATCGATACCATCGAGATGGAGGCCGTAGGAGTCTCTGTTTCTGACGAAATTCGAATGGCATGTAGGAGGGATATATGGATGAATATACATGGTTTTATTTTTCAAAAAAAATAAAAAAAAACGCCGAAAAATGGGGCGGGGGCAGCCCCATTTTTTCCATATATATATATATACATATATATAGGAGAAACTTCAAATGAGGTGGTGTCTCACCACTTTTGTGGTGAGCTACTAATAAGAGCTTTTAGATCTTAATCATGCGGTTGAGATTAAATCGTGATTAATGCTAATATTCTATTAATGAAAAAACCATTTTCATCATTATCATATTCTAAAAATAGAATTTGACAACCCTACAAGCAATTATATTTCCATTACCTCTTTCTCTCTCTCTATTGATCGACGACGACGCCCCCTCCCCCCTCTTCCGCGATTCGTCGATGGCAGCGCACCTCTCTCTCTCTTAAATCGTCGACGACGTCGTCAACTTCCTCTCCACGAAAGGCTTCTTGATCGCAGAGGAGAAAGCCATAGAGGAGATGGCCTAGAGGAGAAAGACACAAAGGACCAGTGCGCCATGTAAAGGAGAAAGCTCGTGCATGAGATGGTGGTCGACCATGGAGGTGGCAACACGTGGTGAATGCGACGGAATATGGTTGTTGCAGTCCACATAAATGGAGGAGGAGGGTGGTTGCATTTGGAGGTGAAGGTAGAAAGCAGATTGTCGATGGACAAGGTGGAGGACCGCACGTGGGAGGTGATCAGGCATGGATTTATATCATGATATAATTATTTTACATATATGACATTCATATTTACATATTGATTCATTTTTTTTACAAATATCAATGTTTCTTTTCTTGTTTTGCAGAGCTCTACATGAATTTTACAAAGGACCGAGATACATTTATAAAGATTCACGCAGATTTTACAAAACGAACATACACATTTACAAATAGGCTGAAGTCTACGAAGAGGAAAAATTACCTATTACAAAAGCTCGTTGGCGTTTACAAAATGAATATGCCCGTTCACAAAATGGAGATACCCATTTACAAAATGAGAATACACATTTACAAAATAGGCTAAAGTCTACAAAGAGGAAAGTTACTCTTACAAAAACTCGCTGGAGTTTACAAAACGATTATGCCCATTCACAAAACAGAAATACCTATTTATAAAACGAAAATACAGTGAAAAAGATGGAATTATTAATGAAATTCCAAAAAGGAAAATTATTTTACAAAAACTCGCTAGAGTCTAATAAGATATCGTTGAGTTCAAATAATCCAGAATAAACTTAGAAATTGATCAATAAAGGTATTAGTGAAAAATACCATATGCAGAAAAGCTTAAAATAACAATTCAAATCTACGAAATGAAACTCGAATTTAATAAAATTAAGATGACAGAAATACCCTTTTGAATAAGTTTTTTTGATGCAACCGTCAGATCGAGATCTGACGAATCTGATTGATGACTTACAACAATATTGGTGAGACTCCACCTCATTTGAAAGGGTTCATATTTATATATATGTATATATATATATATAGAGAGAGAGAGAGAGAGAGAGAGAGGATGGGGAGTATGCACCCTAGTGCATGCAATTTTCCATGCAACGGAGCCTATATCTCCAACATTGTTTTTACTTTTTTGGAAAATATCACCGTGTATATTCATCTATATATCCCTCCAATATACCATTCGAATCTCGTCAGAAACAGAGACCCCTCCCTCCATCTAGAACATGTTGATTATAACAATTTTAAGACCGTTAAAATTACCTGTTCTAGATGAAGGGCATAAAAAACTCTGTTTCTGACGAAATTCAAATGGTATATTTGAGAGATATATAGATGAATAAACACGGTGATATTTTCCAAAAAAAGTAAAAAATGTGGGAGATATTGGCCGCGGTGCATGTAAAATTACATGCACCGGGTGCATGCTTCCCATACTCAGAGACTCATAAGCCTTCCATCTAGAACAGGTTCTCGCGAAATTTGAATGACATGTAGGAGGGATATATAGATGAATATACATGAAAAAAATTTGAAAAAAAAATAAGGTGGGGAAACTGCCTTGTGTAACAACAATGTTGGCTGTTACTCAAAACAACTTCCTTTTCCTCTCTCTCTCTCTACACACACACACACACACACACACACACACACATATGTCATTCGAATTTCGTCAGAAACAGAGATTTTTCGCAATTTTTTTCGCATTTTTTTATTTTTTTGGAAAAATATCACCATGTATATTCATCTCTATATCCCTCCTATATGTTATTCGAATTTCGTCAAAAACAGAGACTCCTACGGCCTCCATCCAGACGTCATTTTTTTAACGGTCGCAGGATTTTTTAAATCGACTCTGTCTGGATGGAGGCCGTAGGAGTCTCTGTTTCTGACGAAATTCGAATGACATATAGGAGAGATATAGAGATGAATATACGTGATATTTTTCAAAAAAATAAAAAAATTTGCCCCAAAATTGGGCGGCTGCCCTCTGGGGGGAGCTAACTTAGCCCTCCCCACGTCATTTCACCCATTTTTTTAAAAATTTCTTACATGGATTTTCATCAGTATATCCCTATATTATATCATTCAAAATTCGTGTGAAACAAAGATTTCTACGGCCTCCATCCAGAAGGGTTGTTTTTAGCAATTATGTTACCATTGAAAAATGATTGTTTGGATGGATGATGTAGGAGACTCTATTTCGCATGAAATTCGAATAACATAATAAATGGATATAGTGATAAATGTTCATAGAAGAAATTTTAAAAAAAACAAAAAATGAGTAAAATGATGCCGGAGAGTCAAGTTAACTAACCCTAGAGGGCAGCCATACTTATCTCTGTGTGTGTGTGTGGGGGGGGGGGGGGGGGGTGAATGGGTGGGTGTGTGTGGGTAAAATGGGGATGCCTTCTAGGGGGAGCTAACTCGGCTCCCCCCTCCTACCGTCATTTTGCCATTTTTTTAAAATTTCTTCCGTAGATTTTCATCAATATATCCCTATATTATTTCATTCAAATTTCGCGTGAAATAGAGATTCCTACAACCTCCACCCAGAAGGGTCATCTTTAGCAATTTGGTTACCCTTAACAAATGACTATATGAATGAAGGACGTAAGAGTCTCTGTTTTGCACGAAATTTGAATAACATAATATAAAGATATAGTGATGAATATTTAGGAAAGAAATTTTCAAGTAAAAAAATAAAAAATGGGCCAAATGTCGTAGGGAAACCAAGTTAGCTCCCCCTACGGGGGCAACCCCATTTACCTCTCCCTCCCTCCCTCCCTCTCCTTCTCTCTCTCTCTCTCTCTCTCTCTCTCTCTCTCTCTATATATATATATATATATATATATATATATATAGATAGATAGATAGGGAAAATGGGGCTGCCCCCTAAGGGCCCGTTCGGTTCGGGAATAAGTAGGAATAAGGATCGGGAATAAGGAGAATAAGGGTCTATTTTCTGTTCGGCTAGAGGATATGAATAAGGAGAATAAGGTGAAATAAAGGTAGGTAAGGTGGGATAAAGATATGAATAAGAGTGAAATAAGATGGAATAGTCGTACCACTGGAAACCGTGTCGGGAGAAGAATTGGCCCCTTATTCCAGGGCTTATTCTCCTACCAAACATGGTCTAAGGGCAGCCAACATGACTGCCCCCACCCTATTTTTCGCAAATTTTTTTATTTTTTAGAAAAATATCACCATGTATATTCATCCCTATATCCTTCTTATATGTCATTCGAATTTCGTCAGAAACAGAGACTCCTACAACCTCCATCCAAACGTCATTTTTAGACGGTCGCAAGATTTTTTAAATCGACACTGTCTGGATGGAGGTCGTAGGAGTCTCTGATTCTGACAAAATTCGAATGGCATATAGGAGGGATATAGGGATGAATATACATGACGATATTTTTTTAAAAAATAAAAAAATTTGCCCCAAAATGGGGTGGGGAAGCCCCATATGGGGTTGATGGGCTTCCCCGCCCTATTTTGGGGTAAATTTTTTTATTTTTTTGAAAAATATCGTCATGTATATTCATCCATATATCCCTTCTATATGCCATTCGAATTTCGTCAGAAACAGAGACTCCTACGGCCTCCATCCAGACAGAGTCGATTTAAAAATCCTGTGACCGTCTAAAAAATGACGTCTTGATGGAGGCCGTAGGAGTCTCAGTTTCTGATGAAATTCGAATGACATATAAAAGGGATATAGGAATGAATATACATAATGATATTTTTCCAAAAAAATAAAAATTTTTGCAAAAAATGAGGCAGGGGCAGCCATGTTGGCTACCCTTAGAGGGTTGCTCCATTTTTCCTATATATATATATATGGGTAAAATGTGTATGCCCCCTAGGGGGAGCTAACTTAGCTCCTCCCGCCCTTTTTTCACAATTTTTTTTTATTTTTTTTGAAATCTAAAACCGTGTAAATTGATTATTAAATCCCTATATTATGTCAATCAAATTTCATGCGAAACAGAGACTCCTACGACCTCCATCCAAATGGAGTCGATTTAAAAAATCCTGTTACCGTTAAAAAAATGACTGTCTGGATGGAGGCCGTAGGAGTCTCTGTTTCACACAAAAATTTTATGACACAATATATGGATATAGTGATGAATATTCACGGAAAAAAAATTCAAAAAAAAATAAAAAATTGAAGAAAATAGGGCGGGGAGCTAAGTTAGCTCCCCCTAGGGGGCAGCTCCATTTTCCTCTCTCTCTCTCTCTATATATATATATATATATATATATATATATATATATGGATAAAATGGGGCTGCCCCCTTAGGGGTAGCTAACTTGGCTCCCCCGCGTGATTTTGCCCGTTTTTTTTATATTTTTTTGAAAATTTCTTATGTGGACTTTCATTAATATATCCCAAATTATGTTATTCAAATTTCGTTTGAAATAGATATTTCCTTGGCCACCATCCAGAAGGGTCATTTTTAACAATTATGTTACCGTTAAAAAATGACTGTCTGGATGAAGGTCGTAGGAGTCTTTGTTTCACATGAAATTTGATTAGCATAATATATGGATATAGTGATGAATATTCATGGAAGAAATTTTCAAAAAAAAATAAAAAATATATGAAATTGTGCGGGGGAGTCAAGTTAGCTCCCCCAAGAGGTAGGAGTCTTTGTTTCACATGAAATTTGATTAGCATAATATATGGATATAGTGATGAATATTCATGGAAGAAATTTTCAAAAAAAATAAAAAATATATGAAATTGTGCGGGGGAGTCAAGTTAGCTCCCCCAAGAGGCAACCCCATTGAACTCTCTCTCTCTCTCTCTATATATATATATATATATGATATTTACACCCATAACCCTGAGTAATATGGTAATTACCCCAGAAACCTTGCGTAATAGCGAATTACGTCATAACCCCCGAGTAATGGTTAACCTTTACATGGCATAACCCAGTGTCAATTTCCTTCTTATTTCTCCGTTAATTCTAACGGAAATAATCGATTTTGCCCTTCCAAACCCATCATTTTACAACATGATGCCATTCATCAAACAAAATAAACCTTCCTCCCCTCGCCGGCAAAGCCGCCGGTCCGAGCTCTGGGATACTCCGATGCAAAAACTATCTCGAAGAGCGGCTTCTCGACATCAGTAATCGGGTCGGAGCCGATCACAAGCACGGCGGCACCATCTCCGAGCATGGCTCTGCGCGCACCTCCACCCACGCGTGGAGGTCGATGATGTGGACCATTTTCTCGCCCTGCATGGCCTCGACGATGGCCTTGTTGGAGAGGACGAGTGCAAGCTTGATGAAGGGGCACAGCTCGAAGAAGTGACGGCGGGCGAGGTGGGTCTCGGAAGGAGAGGCGGGACGAGTGCTGTGGAGTGCGCGGTAGACGCCAGGGAGGGAGCGGAGGAGGCGGCGGGCGAGGGCGTCGGTGAAGTAGGACGCCATGCGCTGCATGGTGTCCCCTTCGGGGGTGGCAAGAACGGAGATGTGCTCGAGTAAGGTGTTGGCGGACTCGAAGTTGCGGGAGGCGACGTGGTTGGCGCAATTGACCAGGAGGTGTATGAGGAGGAGGCCGCGGTCCGCGGAGCTCAGCTCGCTCAGGAGGAAGGGGTAGGGAGATGTGAGGGTGGAAGGGGAGATTGGCATGAGGGAGAAGTGGTGTAGAGGGGAAGGGGTGGCTGTTACTGTGGAAGCGCTCTCTTCTTGCACCACCATTGCTGCTATCGTTCTCGCTCTGCTGCAGCAGCTGCTGGAGGTTTGATCCAATGTCAAGCGTTGGGGATGGGGTTTAAAGGAGAAGGTGGTGAGTGGAACAGGTGGGTGGAAAAAAAAGGCTGCAGCACAGAGAGGGCCTGTTGGTTTGGAGAATAGGCCCCGGAATAAGGGGCCTATTATCCTTTCGACACGGATTTCTATGGTACGATTATTCCTCCTTATTTCATCTTATTTCACTCTTATTCCTATCTTTATCCCACCTTACCTACCTTTATTTCACCTTATTCTCCTTATTCCTATCCTCCAGCCGAACAAAGAATAGACCCTTATTCTCCTTATTCCCCATCCTTATTCCTGCTTATTCCCGAACCGAACGGGCCCAGAGGGTGGGAGAGAGGAGTAGAAAAGAGAAGCAGGAAGGAGTGGGACGGCAGTGGTTGGAGACTTTTTCTTCGCGTGAAATATTAATCAGCTGTTATTTTCCAACCTATCTCATGTATGTAAAGTTTCTCTCTCTCTCTCTCTCTCTCTCTCTCTTCTCGGAGAGTGATTAATATTCTGTAAATTGCTTATAAATTTGTTTGATTGAAGAAGAAAGAGGGGATGGGAGAAGGTCGCCTGCCTCCCTCCCGCCGCCCCCTGCCCCCCGCCACCTGCATCCGCCGCTCGCTTGCCAACACGCCTCCGCCAACCCCTACCCCCGCGTGCGTTGCCTCCCTCCCACCGTCCGCGAGCTCTAGCACCTCCGCAGCTGCAGCCCTTCCCTCCCGCCATCCGCCCGCAAGTTCCAGCACCTCCGCAGCTCCAGCCCTTCCCTCCCGCCGCTCACCCCCAAGCTCCAGCAGCTCCCTTGCCAGTCGCTGGAGGCTCCACTCTAGACCAAGTACCAGGTCGTACCTCTATTGAAAGCTCGAGCCTTCCAACCCACCTCCTTCTATCCTTCCTTTTTTTCTGATTAATCTCAGCCGTTCATCATTGATTGGGTTAGATTAACTCAGCCATCTGGTTGAGTTACTGAACTAAAGTAACGGAAGGTTATGAATGTAAAACGGAGTGGTTATTCAGGGTTGTGGGTATAATTCGTGATTTCGCAGGGTTTTGGGGTAATTACCATATTACTCAGGGTTATGGGTGTAAATATCCATATATATATATAATATGTGTGCGTGCGTGCGTGTTACTTCAACCCTAATCCCTCATTGCCATCCCAACTCAATCCACCTCAAATCCTATCTCCACTATCCAATGATACTAACATGCACCATCATTTCAAAGTTTTTGAAAAAAAATTAAAATTTATACGAAAAAATCAAAGATTTTTTTATCAAAATTTGAAGGGATATCAAGATTCTTAGATTTATCACAAGTTTTTTAAAACGTCATTTCCATAAAACTCGTTGGATTAAGCATTTTCAAAAAAAAACTAAAAGTTTTTTAAAGGGAAAAAGTTATTGGGTCGGCCCGTTTAACTTTGGATCGGATTCAAGTTCGGGATGGCTCATCCAGATTTTTTCAGGCCGCAGCCCGACCCGAAATCTGAAAAAATAAACGAGCCTGAGTACGGGCTGATGCTCAATCGGATCCACCCGACCTGATAATCAACCCTATCAACATCTGATTCTAGTGAAAACACATGAAATAAATATAAGTTATACACAATATGATTCCATATGTGGTTGAGGCATTTTTTATTAAGTTGTCAATTGCAGGACGACAAACTATTGAAACGGAATTCGATTAATACAATTTGACTATGGGAGAGTGACCAATTGGAATAATTAATTTGTTGGTGGTTTGGAGGATTCGACATGATCTTCCAATTACATGTCTTCGCATCAATGGCAAAACCATTAATGCCAATTTATGGGATACTATTTCATTTACTGCCTTTTGATTGCTGGTCAACCATCTTAATCGTTACCGTGCTAATTTCTTTGATGGGAGTGATGACTTCCTCCTAGTTGCATGCGATTTAGTCAAAATCAACTTCTCACATGCCAGCAAAAATACATAATCCTTCTACGTATATTATATAATTACGTTCGCTTGTACAGTACCGAAATGCTGACCAGGATTAATTGGAACACGAACAGTCTCGGGGGAAGGCCAAACCCTTGCTTAGTTCTTTGGAAGTTTGAACGAGTGCAGCTTTGCCAACAGTCCGTTTCGAGATTTATAATAGACAAGTATAAGTGAGATTTATATCTCATTTTTTGGATATAAGTAATACAGATGGAGAGCCATAATAGATGACCTAATCATGATGTAATTGCAAATGCTGTAATAGCTTATCTTGTGACAAATTCTATTTTCCTTTGATTAATTGGTAACCACTAGAACTAAATTATATAATAGAAGATGCTAGTTATATCAGAGAGATTTAAAAATTATATTTCATCCATCTATCCAACAATATAAACTTAGTAAAACGCTATACTAACGTAAATAAAATGCCAAGGCAAAATAAAAATCATATACTTTTTAAACAGCCAAGCTTTTGATTTTTAGCTAAGTTAGTCAAGCAAGTTAGGTTCCTAAAAAATACAAAATAGTGGATATGACAAAACCAGTCATCTACATGCTTTATATTTCATTTTCGCATATTTTTTGGATAATACAATTTTCTTTGAAAATATTAGTGAATATGTTTTTTAGCTACATGTCAAATTTATGCAATCAAAACTTTAATTTTAAGGCTTCACTGGAAAAATAAATCCATAGTAAAAATCCATTATCATATGCCATCGATTGACAACGAGGTCAAATAAAGCCAACAGTCGAAGAAATGGAAGTTGAAGAACATGAAATTGAAAGGCGAGGCACATTTTTATCAATGCAAAAAAAAGATTTACTGTAGAAAATGTACTTCTAAGTTAGCCTAAGTTTTTCAGATAGTTTAGAGTATAATGGAAGGGATGCAACTAAAAAGATTAAAAAAATATAGGCATAATGTTGGCAAAAGTGATATGTCGATCCGATATCTATATTGAAATTTTCACATTTATTACGCAAAACATTGTTGGGAATGGATCTAATTAACAACACAACTAGAATAACAGTCACGACGAAAAACATGTACAAATATGAAATACAAAGACGTATAGTGGTTCGAAAACATGCACACTCTACTGCTCACACTAACCTTCTTTCTTTTGCTTTCATGAAAATGTTGTCAAAGTACAATGAATGACGACCCTGATAGGCACTCTTATACTATGAATGCTTGGGTTGCAAGAGCCACCTATATGTAAGGACTCTATAAGTTGTCTGGGGGAGTCCATGTGAGAAACCATGAAGGAAATATAAAAGGAAGTTTGGAGGTATATATATATATATATATATATATATATATATATATATATTTATAATACTCCTTGAAACTATGAATTTAGAGATTGCGACACCATTAGGGGGGGACAATGATGGATATGCGAAGATCCTTAAGCGCATCACGCAAGTGTGGAGATCACATTGTATGCGATCGGGAGCGACTAGTCGTACTAGTCGCTCGAGGCAAAAGAGTTTAAAAAATTTTAATCCGATGAAACACATGATATAAGAACACTTCTTGGATTATTTCATCTAAACCACAAATAAGTATTAGGTTTACCTCCTGAAGCGTGGTTGTGATCGAGTTTCTAAAGGAAGAGACCTCCTATCTCAAGTCCGTTCCGACGGAGGAGATGCTTGCAAGCGCGTTGCTGAGACGCGTGCTCCTCGCAATCCATATTGATGATCCAAGCAACGAATCTCCTGATCTCATCACATGAGATCCGACGTCTTCTTCACGAGCGAGAGGTACTAATGTAGATGGAGATCCATGAGCAAACAATCCTGCAACATATATAATGATGATGCTATGATGATGGCGATTCTCTCTACGGCTCCATGGTGGATGACCACAATGAGAGAGAGAGAGAGAGAGAGATTTGGCATGTAGAGAGAGAGAGAGAGGGAGAGAGTTTAATTCCTCTTAGAATTATGTGTGTTCTTCAAAGGCAAGGGCTACCCTTCAGTGTATATTAAAAGATTATTAATCAATGGTCATGATTAGTTGCTCTAATAAACAACAAAAATTAGTTTAAAACAAATTAATTATATCCTTTTTCAAGATAATAATTATTTCATTTTAAATTCAATTAATGTACATAGATAATGAAGATCAAGTCCCTTTATTATAAATAGGGTGGTCGTACCCCCTCTTGAATAACTCAAGGTGGATGACCACCATAAAGGAATTAAGTCTTTCTTTATATACATATATAAATTAATTAATATGCCATAAAAAGTATTGCATTTATCTTTACAAAAATAATTCTAAATTAAATTTGTGAAAACTTCAATCAACCATTGACAAATATGAATATTATTCATGTATCCAATGTAGTATATAAATTAGATTTACAATTATTTTTTATTGTGAATCTCATTCACAACAACATATAATTTGTAAATTCTATTTACAATTAAATCTCTCCATCATGTTATAAATCATATTTATAATATCCATGATTATCGTGGATAGTGATATCCACATTAATCATATCCTTAACAATTAAATCATATTTAATTATCTTGGATCTCTATTCTCAGGTTTCCAAATAACATGAATCACATTCACATTATTCATATCATTGATAATTAAATCATCTTAGATGACTCTCCTTATATGGCCAATTATGAATCAAATTCATATGATTCATGATAATTAAATCACATTTAATTGTCAATATCTCAATGCTTAGATACATAATATCAACAATGAAATTATTCTTGAACTCTTTCAAGAATAATGCCCTTTCTCTACGGATACTTTGAGATAAGGACATGGCGATTGTATTGTTCCACTTATAGTGACTTGGATATAAAGATCACATCTCAAATCCAGATATCGAGGACCTACCATAGATTTTTTATTAAATCAAAGTTATATATCTAATCTTCTAATTGTATCTGAATAATATTCATATCAATGTCCAATATTTGGACTAAGATCAGATCACTTCTCTATGAGAGGAGCCACTAAAATCTAGACTTGTTTCATTACTACCTCGAAATGGAAGCGTCATGGTTATACAATCGTTTATGATTAAATCACCCTCAAGTATTCCTAATACTTATATATCCTGCATACTGAAAAACCTAGAATAAACCCAAAGTATTAGATCAATTTTACACTGTCTACTTCAGGATTTTATCATTAACTTTCTCATTTGATCATTGGGAGTCAGTATCGATCATATACTTTCCAAAAGTATATATAATACCTAGGTGTTGATCATATACTTTCCAAAAACATATATCAAACCTTACATATTCAGTCAAGCTTCCGAAGCGAGACGACCGTGCACATAATTTGATCCTTCCCAATATCTCATGAGTGAGCTCATGTATTTCGGTTTAGTAAATGAACCTGTATGATCCCTTTTAAAGATCGTAATACTCATATATCCTTGCATGCCCTAACGCGTCAGTGTATATACCTTAATTAGGTCATCAACCTATTGGTCTGCCAAATGTACATAATAAGACATATAGTAATGCATCCAACTCCGGTCAGAGGATTTGTGTCCATATCGTGGTAGCATACAACATAGGTCTTTAGTTATCTCTATCTTGTTAGGTCAACTCTTTGATGTAACTTATCTATGTTGGAAATGCGAGCCCACGGCGAGCCATTATGCAATAAATGTTATTGAACATATCATTCCCTGATCTGAAATGAAGAATAAATGGTTTGCATAATAGGTCCCTTAGTATAATTAGGTTATGTACCATGGCCATCTTAATGATCATGCAGCTGTTAATTCAATTATTGAATCATAGAGGCTGGTGCTTGAATGAATATCTAATGGGTTAGATTGAGGACTCATCAAGCACCGTCAAATGATCGTTAAGAGATGATCTACAGCCTGAGTAGGAGATGGCAATCCTTTCTCATTTAGGCTGATATCTGACCGACCTCTTGACGAGGTCCTCTGCATAGGAATAGAGATTCAGAGGTGTCAGAGTAGTTAGGTCAAAGAGTTGACTTAACGAGATCGAGATAACCGAAGTTCTATATCATATACTGTCACGATACAGGCACACATCCTCTGACCGGAGACAGATGTGTTACTATATGTCTAAGCATGTACATTTGGCAGACCAATAGGTTGATGACCTAACCAAGGTCTATACACCGGCGCGCTGGTTTGCATATAAGGGCATATGAGTAATATGATCTCTCAAAGGGATCATACAGGTTCAGTTGCTGAACCGGAAGACATGAGCTCACTCATGAGATATTGGGAAGAATCAAATTCCGTGCGCACGGTCGTCTTGCTTTGGAAGCTTGACTGAATTTGTAGGTTTGATATATACTTTTGGAAAGTATATGATCAAGACCTAGGTATGATATACACTTTTGGAAAGTGTATGATTGATACCAACTCCCAATGATCAAATGAGAAACTTACTGATAAAACCAAGAAGTAGACAATATAAAGTTGATCCAATACTTCGGGTTTAGTCCGAGTCTTCCAGTATGCAGGATGTACAAGTATTGGGAATACCTGAGGGTGATGTGATCATAAACGATTGTATAACCATGACGCTTCCATTCCTAGGGAGTGATGAAACGGGTTTGGATTTTAGTGACTCCTCTCAGTAGAGAAGTGATCTGATCTTGGTCCAAGTGTTGGACATTGATCTGAATGTGATTCAGATACAATGAGAAGATTAGATTTACGGTCTTGATTTATTCATGCATCTATGGGAGGCCCGCGATCTGGATTTGAGATATGATCTCAATATCCATGTCACTATATGTGGAATAATACAATCGCCCTGTCCTTATCTCCAAGTATCTGCGGAGAAAGCGCATTATCCTTGAAGGAGTTCATGGATAATTCTATTGTTGATATATATATCTGAGCATTGAGAAAATGGATAATTAAATGTGATTTAATTATCATGAGTAATATGAATTTGATTCATATTATAAAGAGAGTTATCTGAGATAATTAAATGTGATTTAGTTATCAAAGATGTAAATAATGTGAATGTGATTCATATTATTTGAGAACAAGAGAATAAAGATCCAAGATGATTAAATGTGATTTAATTATCATGGATATGAATATTGTGGATAGCAATATCCATATTAGTCATATATATTATAAATGTGATTTATAATATATAAGAGAGAGCAATTTGTAATTTACATTTGTTAATTAAATGTTAATGTGAATTGGATTCACATTGGACATTGAATTGAAAATGTAATTTACATTTTGTTTTGGGTTGTGAGTATGATTCACAAATTTCCAATGGCATGATAGCAATGTTCACAAAATAAATTGGATTTATTTTTGTGAAATAATTTGCAACAAAAGTTGTTGCAAATATTGGAGAGAATGATGAGATAATGTAATCTCATGCAATAGAAAAAAGGGCATCCACCTTCCATATAGGAAGAGTGGACGGCCACAATTCCCATGAGGAATTGGTGGCCGTCCACCCTCCATATGGAAGGAGGCATGCCTCCTTTCCTATTTCTCCAATGGAGATTGATTTGATATAAATCAAATTATATTTATTGTATATTTGATTTTTATTAAATTAATTGTTGTTGGATTTTTTCCAACAAAATCTAAGCCATTGAAAGAAACACAATCAATTAGGACCATTGGTTTTGTGTTGTCCCATGGATTGAGATCCATGGATCCCAAAACCCTATAAAAGGAGAGACACCCCATTGCTCTTCTTTACACAACAAGAGACAACAAGTCTCTCTCTCTCTCTCTCTTTGTCTTTCTCTCTACACGCCCTCTCTCTCTCCCTCTCATGGCGGTCCACCATGGATGCCCTAGAGAGGTTCTCCATCGCCGCAGCGTCGTCATTATGCTGCCCGATGATTTGCTCGTGGAACTTCATCTACTTCAGTGTGCCTTACTTGTGAAGAAAACATCGGATCTCGTGTGTCGAGATCAGGAGATCCTCCGCTTGGATCATCAACATGGATTGCGAGAAGCACATGGTTCATCCCCGCGCTCGCAAGCGTCTCCTCCGTCGGATCGGACTTGAGACAGGAGGTCTCTTCGTTTAGAGACTCGATCGCAATCACGCTTCAAGAGGTAACCCTAATACTTGTTTTTGGTTTAGATGAAATGATCCGAGAAGTGTTCTTGGATCATGTGGTCTCGTCACATGAAAAAATTTTTAATTTCCGCTGCATAGAACAACTAGTACGACTAGTCGTTCTTCGTCGTATTCGATACAACGATCACGCCTCTGTGATGCGCTTGAGTATATAACCATATCCTTCAAGTGGTATCAGAGCCTTAGGTCGGTGGTTTTGGATATGATCCATAAACCGAAGACGACTTGGGTTCATTAGGGTATGCGAAAGTTTTCTTGCATTTCATTTTCGCATCTCTGTTTTGATATTATTTTCGGCACTGTTTAAATTGTTTAAACACAAAAATAATAATTGAATTTTGTTCCCCATTAAATAAGAAAACCGTAGGATCCGAATTTGCTTGATTTTGATTCCGTTTGCTCAAGATATGCTCATTTTAGTGAATATGTATCCACTGTTTCGGGGACTGCGGATCATGACGTAATTAAAATGTTAATTACGGATTTTAGACGCCTTGAAATGCATGCAAATCACTTGTGTTATGTTGTAAATCAAGTTATCAAACTTTAGAAATTTACGTTGCTTAATTTGGATTTAAATTGATTGAGATATGATATTTTTAGTAAGTGAGGGTCACTGCTGGAAATACTTTCCTAATCAAGAACCTAGTGATTGTCATTTAATCAATAAGTGAAATTAAATTGTTTAATTTCCTGGAATAATTATGCATAAATATTTGTGAAATATTTGATGATAATCATGTCCTTAAATGACTTTGCCCTAACCAATAAATGATTAGATGTGATCTAGATCAAGATTGGTTACATAATCTATGTGATCTACATTCCAACAAACATGTTGCTTGAATAGGATTTGGGATTTGTTTAGCAAATCTCATTATAATGTTAATCAAAATTGTTTTGATTATTATTATATGGTATAATTTCGGTTGAAGAACCGATGATCATCTCAAGTACAAAATGATCCATTTTGCACTATCCTTTCCCGAGGTGGATATGGTGTCTAGTCGGAGAGCATTGGGGCTACGTGTTGCAACGTATGTGGTCCGTCCCACTCTCGTCGGTACTGGACATGACAGCGGGTAGGGTTAGTATAATGCTTAAGAAATCATTATGTATTTCTAATTATTAAAATTCGAAATAATAGTATTTGAGATAATACCATAATTTCAAGTAACAAATTAAAAATGTTTGCTGGATGTTAATTGGATCATTAATTTAATATGATTAGATTAATTGGAATCCAATTAAAATTAAGACACTCTATTATAAATAGATGTGTTATTTCCCTCAGAAGAATTAGTCATAATGAATATGATTCATAATGATTAATTAGAATTTGAATATGATATGGAGGATCACATAAGTGACATCCATGGTCTCCCATCAAGGCGGAGGGTTCCGTCGCCAGGGATTGTATGTAGGAGACGCCTGTCCGAAGTGACAGCTCCTGTATGCAAGCGCATCTGGATCGTGCTCTTTGCTTCTCGAAAGAGTAAGGCCGTATACGTAGTGACCCCAATATCGAATCCTCATATTATTGGGGCGATATTGGATTGCGTATAGCGAGTACTATTCCTATTGACGGTTGGTTCAATTAACGACGCGTCAACATCGCCTTAGGGGTGGTGGGCCCGAGTGTTAAAGACCGAATTGGGAATGCAAGTTGGACTTGCAAGGCGGAATGTGTTCCCGCTTCTTTTTATCTGATGCAGATTCTCATATTATTGGGATGTAACAAAGATAAGGAAGGAGATCCCAGATCTTGTTGAGATATAATGGTAAGTATATCTCTTACATTGAAAGTGATTAAGGAAATGAACTTTCAATGTTGACAAGACAAGACAACTTTGATATAAAAATTCCTAAATCAAAGTAAAATATAAATATATATTTATGCAAATTTTTTATTTCAGATAATCCTTCGATAATACACTCAATGTTATACTCAATAATAACCAGTAAAATATCATGGATTGGACTCATGATCCAGATATTGTACTTGCAGTTGAACACATAATGTATGCGGTTGCAATGTGCAAGTTTTCTCATAATAATGAGGAATGACAATTAAATAGATAATAGAACTACAACCCTAGGGTTTGTATGTCTCTATAGTCTTGATCTCATCGGATGTACTTTGGAAGTAACATGTTGATGGTGATCGGAATTTTCAAACAGACCTTATAAAGACTTAAGAAGATATTATGGCATACATATGTGCTCTTGACATTTATCATGAATGACATGGTTCACTGCATCATGCAGAATGGTGGCTCTATAAGAAATGATGTATTCAAAATGTTTGAATACCTACCTGAACCAATGTTTCAAGAGTTTAGATGAATGTAGATACGATGAATGTCATCGTTCTACTGTCTATACTCTAGTCATTAATGACGCTTCATAATATTCATATTATATGAATTTAATGAAGCATGTATAAATGTTGAAATGCTCTTACATTGAGTTCTTTTGAATTTAACGTAAGAGATCCTTAGTCTTAAGCAATGGTTGCTTATAGATAAAGGGAGCACAGTGGAAGCATGGATTGGACCCAAGAAAGAAGGAAAGTCAAAGAGTTGACTGGACTTCTGTGACTTCCATATGACATCCAAAGAGTTGGATGAATGCCAAAACTACAATAAGTTGATGTGTTGATAGTATGACTATCAAGTCTGTATAAAATCCTTAGAGAAGGACTCGGATAGAGCATCGAAATAATCTACATAAATCATTGAAATTGACTTTCTTATTTGATAAGATAGAGTCTAATAATTGTATCTCACTCTTCTGACAACACTTGCAATGGGTTGCATATGTTTTAGAAGACTGAAAAAAATTTGATCTTAAGATTTATAGTTATCCACATGGATATTGATGCAATTGTTGCAACAATCTCTGTTCGATTGATAGACTTGTTAATTTCAGTGGGAGAGCCCTTAGTCTTAGAGAATGTCTCTATGACCTAGATATAATAATACACTCATTGTTTGTTTCTAAATGTTGGAAATAAACATGAATTCTGAGGTAGAACTATCATAAAGAGTTATGATGGAGATATTTCAGATAGTAATCTAAAACCTAGTGGACTCCACTAAATTAGAAAATTAATGAATGGTTCATTAACATTTATAAATACTGAAATTAAAACCTTTATAAGATCAATAGGAGGATGAAGATCATATGACAATGATCTAGCATCGAGCCTTGGACATTTGTATATCGATTTGATCAATAGACTAGTAAGAGATGAAAATTTAGAATGTCTAAAATTTCAAAACTTACATACTTATGAATATTGTATTCAAAGTAAAATGTCCAATACACCCTTCTTTGGGAAAGGTGTAAGATGTCAAGGTATTCAGGATCTCATACATATTGATGTATGCGGATCATCTATATCATAGTAAACATTATGGATATGTGATATCTGTTGATGATTATGTATGATATGAGATTTCTTCTCTTCACCTAAGAAACCTTTGAAATGTTCAAAGATTTCATTATTTTTGGTTTAGAACCAAAGTTTGAAGGAATACAAAATGAATTTGATCTAATCTAGGTAGCAAGTACCTGCTAGATAAATTCAAAGAATACCTTATAGAGATATGAATATTATTTCTATCTCAATCCTCCTAACACACCTTAACTCAATAGAGTTATAGGGAGATACAATTGGATCATGTGTGACATGATCTTTCAATGATGGATTTTAGCATAATTATCCCTTAGTTTCTAGGTATGTATGTGTAGTAGAGACTACAATGTATATCCTTAGTAAGGTTCCATGTATGTTGGAATCTAGCACTTGAGAGTGCTGCTTCATTAGGAAAATAAAGGATGGTATTGGATACCTACTTTATGACCTTGAGATTCTTAAAGTATCTCATCTCTGAGAATGTGATTCTTAGAGATTGAGACTCTTGAGAATCAAGATGAAAATGAAGTGTAGGAACTCCATTAATCTTGAGAAGATAATGAGGCTCCTGAAATTGGAAACTAAAAAGGACAATTAATGATGAAACATTAATACCTCTTCAAATGAGTTTGAGGATGTATTCCATGTGTCAGTTAAGTCTGACAATGATCGGACTTCATGTGATGAAGCTCCTAAGGATCATGACATGGAAAGATGGATTTTAGCAATAAAAGTCTAACGTAGACCATATACAAGTGTTGTATATGGACCCTCGAGGACCCACCTATATGGGTAATACCTATAAAGGTTTAAATGGATCTTCAAGAGAAAGGGAACATGATGAGAAGGTGGAGACCTTCAAAGCACGGTTCGTAGCCATGAGCTACACATCGAAAGAAAAGACATTGCTTGCGATGAGACTTGCTCTTCGGTGACCATGCTTAAAACCATCAGAATATTGCTAATCTTAGCTACACAACTTGACTATTGCATCTTCAAGATGTAAGTCAATATTGCATTCCTCTATGAATACCTCTCCGAGGATATTCACATGAAGTAGCCCCTGGGCTTCATGATTGAGAAAAGCAAGATGTGAAATCTAAGGATCCATCTATGAACTCAAATAAACTTCTTGAAGTTGGATCATAAGATTAGATGAAATTATAAATGTTATGATTTCAGATAGAATCTGGATGAGCCATGTGAAGCTTAGTGGGAGTGCCTTTGTGTTCATCTTGCTAAATGTAGATAATATCCTAATCATTTAGAATGATATAAGGATGATAATAAGTGTTTTATAGACTGGATATTCCATATCTTGAAATATGATTTCAAAGATACCTCTTAGATCTTAGTTCTGAAATTGTTCAGAAGCAAAGAACAGAGGATAATGGGACTGTCACATTTGTAGTACACCTTGGACATATTCTATTCTTAGATATTCCAAGAAAGATTTTCTTCCCTTAAGATATGGTACTGACCTATCTAAAGGGATAGCACCTCAAAGAGTTGAAGAAGTGAATGCTAGAACTTCTTGCCCTTGGGCATCAGTTCTGAGAAGCCGGGTGTGTGCTAGATGTATACAAAAGCCAGATGGCTGCCATGCAGTGGGAGTAATAAATTGTTACTAATCCTACTATGGAAATAAAACACTTGGTTGCAGTAAATGCAAAATCTTCATAGATGACAAGATTTTTGAGATAGTGATCTCAAAGTTTTATCTTCAAAAAAACTTAAGACTTTATAGATAGAGATCTAAAAGGTCTTAATTGTGGATACCTTAAGAGATAGTGATGTCCAGGAATAAGGGTATTCTGATAAGGATTACGGAAATACTGGTTATGATAATTGTTAAGCTGTAGTGTCAAGGACACTGTAACTAACAAGATTGAGTATTGGTTGCATAAGATGCAACATTCGCATTAAATGCGAGCACTGTTACTGGGGATATGCAAGTGCTATAAAAGGACTTGGACTGATCAGCTTACCTAGCTATTTTCTAAATAGCCTATGATTGTCACATGAGTGCGGGTTTAAATGATTATCCCATTAATGGCTCTTTGGGCTAGTGGGAGATTGTTGGAAATGCGAGCCCACAACGAGCCATTATGCAATAAATGTTATTGAACATATGATTCCCTGATCTGAAATGAAGAATAAATGGTTTGCATAATAGGTCCCTTAGTACAACTAGGGTTATGTACCATGGCCATCTTAATGATCATGCAGCTGTTAATTCAATTATTGAATCATAGAGGCTGGTGCTTGAATGAATATCTAATGGGTCAGATTAAGGACTCATCAAGCACCGTCAAATGATCGTTAAAAGATGATCTCCAGCCTGAGTAGGAGATGGCAATCCTTCCTCATTTACGCTGATATCTGACCAACCTCTTGACGTAGGTCCTCTGCATAGGAATAGAGATTCAGAGGTGTCAGAGTAGTTAGGTCAAAGAGTTGACTTAACGAGATCGAGATAACCGAAGTCCTATATCGTATACTGTCACGATACAGGCACGCATCCTCTGACCGGAGACAGATGTGTTACTATATGTCTAAGTATGTACATTTGGCAGACCAATAGGTTGATGACCTAACCAAGGTCTATACACCGGCGCGCTGGTGTGCATATAAGGGCATATGAGTAATACGATCTCTCAAAGAGATCATACAGGTTCAGTTACTGAACCGGAAGACATGAGCTCACTCATGAGATATTGAGAAGAATCAAATTCCATGCGCACGGTCGTCTCGCTTTGGAAGCTTGACTGAATTTGTAGGTTTGATATATACTTTTGGAAAGTATATGATCAAGACCTAGGTATGATATACGCTTTTGGAAAGTGTATGACTGATAGATACCAACTCCCAATGATCAAATGAGAAACTTACTGATAAAACCAAGAAGTAGACAGTATAAAGTTGATCCAATACTTCAGGTTTAGTCTGAGTCTTCCACTATGCAGGATGTACATGTATTGGAAATACCTGAGGGTGATGTGATCATAAACGATTGTATAACCATGACGCTTCCATTCCTAGGGAGTGATGAAACGGGTCTGTATTTTAGTGACTCCTCTCAGTAGAGAAGTGATATGATCTTGGTCCAAGTGTTGGACATTGATCTGAATGTAATTCAGACACAATGAGAAGATTAGATTTACGGTCTTGATTTATTCAAGCATCTATGGGAGGCCCGCGATCTGGATTTGAGATATGATCTCAATATCCATGTCACTATTCGTGGAACAATACAATCGCCCTGTCCTTATCTCCAAGTATCTGCGGAGAAAGCGGATTATCCTTGAAGGAGTTCATGGATAATTCTATTGTTGATATATATATCCGAGCATTGAGAAAGTGGATAATTAAATGTGATTTAATTATCATGAGTAATATGAATTTGATTCATATTATAAAGAGAGTTATCTGAGATAATTAAATGTGATTTAGTTATCAAAGATATAAATAATGTGAATGTGATTCATATTATTTGAGAACAAGAGAATAAAGATCCAAGATGATTAGATGTGATTTAATTATCATGGATATGAATATTGTGGATAGCAATATCCATATTAGTCATATATATTATAAATGTGATTTATAATATATAAGAGAGAGCTATTTGTAATTTACATTTGTTAATTAAATGTTAATGTGAATTGGATTCACATTGGACATTGAATTGAAAATGTAATTTACATTTTGTTTTGGGTTGTGAATATGATTCACAAATTTCCAGTGGCATGATAGCAATGTTCACAAAATAAATTGGATTTATTTTTATGAAATAATTTGCAACAAAAGTTGTTGCAAATATTGGAGAGAATGATGAGATAATGTAATCTCATGTAATAGAAAAAAGGGCATCCACCTTCCATATAGGAAGAGTGGATGGCCACAATTCCCATGAGGAATTGGTGGCCTTTCACCCTCCTTATGGAAGGAGGCTTGCCTCCTTTCCTATTTCTCCAATGGAGATTGATTTGATATAAATCAAATTATATTTATTGTATATTTGATTTTTATTAAATTAATTGTTGTTGGATTTTTTCCAACATAATCTAAGCCATTTAAAGAAACACAATCAATGAGGACCATTGGATTTGTGTTGTCCCATGGATTGAGATCCATGGATCCCAAAATCCTATAAAAGGAGAGGCACCCCATTGCTCTTCTTTACACAACAAGAGACAACAAGTCTCTCTCTCTCTACACGCCCTCTCTCTCTGTCCCTCTCATGGCGGTCCACCATGGATGCCCTAGAGAGGTTCTCCATCGCCACATCGTCGTCATTATGCTGCCCGATGTTTGCTCGTGGAACTCCGTCTACTTCAACGTGCCTTGCTTGTGAATAAGTCATCGGATCTCGTGTGTCGAGATCAGGAGATCCGCCGCTTGGATCATCGACATGGATTGCGAGAAGCACGCGATTCATCCCCACGCTCGCAAGCGTCTCCTCCGTCGGATCAGACTTGAGACAGGAGGTCTCTTCGTTTAGAGACTCGATCGCAATCACGCTTCAAGAGGTAACCCTAATACTTGTTTGTGATTTAGACGAAACGATCCGAGAAGTGTTCTTGGATCATGTGGTCTCGTCACATGAATAAAATTTTAATTTCCGCTGCATAGAACAACTAGTACGACTAGTCGTTCTTCGTCGTATTCGATACGACGATCACGTTTCCATGATGCGCTTGAGGATATAACCATATCCTTCAATCTAACACCTCCGAATCTCTATTCCTATGCAGAGGACCAGCATCGAGTGATCGATTAGATATCAGCCTTTAAAAAAGGATTACCATCTCCTTCTCAGGCTCGAGATTGTCTCTTGATAATCATTTAACGGTGCTTGATGAGTCATCAATCTAACTCTTTAGATATTCATCCAGGCCCCAGCCTCTATGATTCAACAATTGAATCAACGAATGTATGATCATTAAGATGGCCATGGTACGTCCTAATTGTACTAAGGGATCTATTATGCAAATTAATTATTCTTCATTTCAGATCAAGGAATGATGCATAATGGCTCCCCGTGGGCTCACATGTCCAACAATCTGACACTATCCCAAAGAGCCATTAACAAGCTAATCTTTAAAACCACACTCATGTGACAATCATAGACTATTTACAAAAATAGCTAGGTAAGATGATCAATCACTATGTTCTTTAGAGACTATGCCATGTCCTTTTACGACACTTACATATCTCCTAGTAACAGTGCTCGCATCCAATGTAAATGTTGCATCTCATGCAACTAATACTCAATTTTGTCAGTTATAGTATACTTGACATTATAACTCAATAATTATTATAACCAATATTTCCATTATCCTTATCAGAATACCCTTATTCCTGGAGATCTCTATCTCCCAAGGTATCTGTAGTTAAGACCATTTAGATCACTATCTATAAAGTCTCGAATTCTTGAAGATATGACTCAGAGATCACTATCTCGAAAGTCTTGTCTTCTTTAATGATATTTTTATTACAACAATTAAGTGTTTTATCTCCATAGTAGGATTAGTAATAGCTTACTACCATTGTATAGATGACATCTAATTTTTGTACACATCTAACATACATTGAGCTTCCCAAAGCTGATGCACTATGTCATGTAGCTTTGGTATTCACATCCTCAACTTTTTGAGGTGCTATCCTTTTAGATAGGTCAGTACCATATCTTAAGGAAAAATGAGCCTTTCTTGGAATTTTCCAGAAAGTAGAAATGTCCAAGGTGTACTACTAATGTGACGGTCCCAATACCCTATTTTCTTTGCTTCTGAATACCTTCAGAACTAAGATCTAAGAGGTATCCTTGAGATTATATCTCAAGGTATGGAATAGTCAAATTGTAGAACATTTATTATCATCCATATATCATTCCAAATGAGTAGGATATCATCAATGGCGCTCCCAGTAAGCCTCGCATGGTTCATCGAGATTTTATCTGATATCATAACCTTTATAATTTCATAAAATCAGGTGTTCCAACTACAAGAAGCTTTATTCGAGTCCATAGATGGAGTTCTTTAGCTTGCATACCTTGCCTTCTTCAACAATGAAGCCATGAGGCTACTTCAAATGAATATCCTCAAAGTGGAATTCATAGAGGAATGTAATATCGACTTCCATCTTGTAGATGTCAAAGTCTAGTTGTGTATCTATAGTTAGCAATGTTTTGATGATTTAAGCATGGTCACTAAAGAGAAAGTCTCATCGCAAGCGATGCCTTCACTTCAGTGTACATCTAGAGGATACGGGTCATGCTTTGAAGGTCTCTACCTTCTCATCAGGTTCTCTCTTTCTCTTGAAGATCCATTTACACCTAAAGGGTCCTATCCTTATAGGTGTATCCTCGAGGGTTCATACACAACCCTTGTATATGAACTCTACATTAGAATTTTATTGCTAACATCCATCTTTCCATGCCATGATCTTCAGAAGCTTCATCACATGAAGTAAGATCATTGTCATACTTAACTGACACATGGAATCCATCCTCAAACTCATTTGAAGAGGTATGCGTGTTTCATCTTTAATTGTCCTTTTAGTTTCCGATTTTAGAAGCCTCATCATCTTCTCAATATCAATGAGTTCCTTTACTTCATTTTCATCTTGATTCTCAAGAGAGTTATCCTCTAAGAATCATATCCTTAGAGATTAAATCTTTAAGAATCTCAAGGTCATAAAGTAGGTATCCCTTACCATCCTCTATTTTCCTAATGAAGTAGCAGTCTCTGATGCTAGATTCTATCTTAATTACATCCTTGACAAAGTTATGGGCCAAGATAACCTAAATCCTCAAGTGTCCAACACAAGGCTAGGTTCCAAACCATATCTTATGAGGATGTTTGGGTTTATATTTAAATGGAATCCTTTTTAAGGATATATATTGTAGTCTCTAATATGTATATACCTGGAAATTAAGAGGTAATTATGCTAAGATTCATTATTGATTAAATCATGTCACACACGATCCAATTGTATCTCCCTATAACTCTATTGAATTTAGGTGTATTAGGAGGAGTGAGATAGGGATTATATTCCTTTCTTCATAAGGTATTCTTTGAATTCATCTAATAGGTACTTGCTACCTAGATAATATCAAATTCATTTCATCTTCCTTTAAAAATTGGTTCTAAATCAAAATTGTGAAACCTTTGAACATTTCAAAGGTTTCTAAGGTGAGTGGAAGAAATCTCATATCACAAATAATCAACGAATGATATTACATATAATAAATGTTTATTATGATATAGATGATCCACATACATCAATATGTATGAGATCTTGAATACCTTGACATCTTACACAATTCTCAGAGAAGGGTGTATTGGACATTTTTCTTTGAATACAATATTCACAAGTATGCAAGATTTGAAATTTCAGGCACTCTAAAGTTTTATCTCTTACTTGTCTATTGATATTATCAATAGATTTATTACCAAGACTCGATGCCAGATCATTATAAAATGATCTCATCCTCCTATTGATATTTAAAGGTTTAATTTTCAGTATTAGAAATGTTAATGAACCATAATTTAGTAGAGCCCACTAGATGTTAGATTACTATCTGAAATATATCCATCATAACTCTTTATGATAGGTCTACTCCATAATTCATGTTTATTCCCAACATTTAGAAATAAACAATGAGTGTATTCTAATATCTAGGTCATACAGACATTCTCTAAGACTAAATGGCTCTCCCACTAAAAATACGAAGACTCTCTATGTAATAGAGATTATTGCAAGTTGCACCAGTATCCATGTCGATGACTATAAACCTTAAAATCAAATTTTATAGTCTTCTAAAATATATGAAATCAATTGAAAGTATTATTAGAAGAATGAGATACAATTATTAGACTTTGATCTGATCTTATAAGAAAGTCAATTTCAGTGATTATATATAGATTTTGATGTACTATCTGGATCCTTCTCTAAGGATCCACGATAGTCTAGATAGTCACACTATCAGTACATTGGCTTATTGCAGTATTTGCATTCATCCAATTCTTTGGATGTCATATGGAAGTCATAGAAGTACAATCAACTCTTTGACTTCCTTTTCACATGGGTCAGACCCATGCATCCACTGCGCTCCCTTCATCTATAGACAACCATTGCTAAGATAAAGGATCTCTTATGTTGAACCCAAAAGATCTCAATATAAGAATATTTCAATATTTATGCATGATTCATTCCATTCATACGATATGAATATTATAAAGCTTTTTGGATGACTTGAGTATAGACGGTAGACTGATGACGCTCATCGCATCTACATCCATCTAAACTATAAAAAACTTTGGTTCAGTTAGGTACTCAACATTCTGAATACATTATCTCTTATAGAGCCACCATTCTGCATGATGCAGTGAACCATGTCATTCATGATTAAATGTCGAGAGAACATATGTATAACAAAATATCTTCTTAGATTTTATAAGGATTATTTGAAAATCACGATCATCATCGACATGTCACTTCCAAAGTATATTCGATGAGTGATCAAGACTATAGAGACATACAAACCCTAGGGTTGTATTCCTATTATCTATTTAGTTATCATTCCTCATACTTATGAGGAAACTTGCACATTGCAACCACTGACATTATGCATCCAATTGCAAGTACAATATCTTGATTATGATCCAATCTATGACAATATTTGGTTATTACTGAGTATAGTTTTGAGTGGGTTTAATGACTATTATATGAAATAATAAATTTACATAAATATATAAATATATATTTTACTTTGATTTAGGATTTTTTATCATTGTTGTCTTGTCTTGTCAATGATGAATCGTATTCACATGTTAAAATTGATCAATTAGGCTCTGTTCCCTAAAATTCAAATGCATTTAATCATTAATAGAGCATCATTAGAATACATTCATGTGTAAATAATATTTGCATTTCATCATGCATAATTGCATTAAAAATTGCAAGTGCATGTTGACCCAAAAAGCCGCTAACTTCCACAACTTTTAATTAATCCATCCTAACTCCAATTGACCCCAAACCACCTCCATTGTGTAAATATTACTAACGAGAATCAATTAAAAATACAAAAATTACTAACTCGAATAAGTGTCAAATAATCCCAAAACCAAATTTCACATATGACAGATTAAAATGCGCATATCTCTCTCATAAAATATCCGATTTTGGTCAACTCACTTTTAAAGTACTCCATTTTCAAATACCTTCAAAACAAGACCAATTTCATAAAATTCGGAGTTCATTGAAAGTTGGGTTTTGGGCCTCTTTTGTACATTTTAACTTTTTGCTATTTTTTACCTGAGTTTTTTGTACATAATTAACCCTTCTAATTTTATTCCTTCATCATTTATGTTATTTGATGAAAGTTTTATTGAACGACATAAAAATCCTAATGTAGATAAAAACTGAAATCAAAGAAACTGACTCTGTCTAGTGTCTGTTGTGAATCTATACAAAAGTTGTGAGTTTCATACTTCTATTTTATTTACCTATTTTCTTAATTATTAAAAACCAAAAATAGATTCATGAGTAATTAATTTTCTTATATTTTATTGTATTTTCTATAGTTTTTGTACTCCTTAAAAACCACCAAAAATTACGAAACTTCAAAAATCAGTTTTGTATACACTTGGAGACCACCAAAAATACCACTTTGTACATATGACACTTTTGCTCATAGATAGTTCATGAAAGATGTAGATATCGTTGAGACAAACAACTTTCGTGAAGGAAATTTTTTGATCTGAGGTCTCTTTCTATTTCGTTTTCATTTTCCTTCATCTTTACATTTTGAAATTTTTTTGGTGTGGCACGTGGCAGCCCCTGGGCATGCCACGTGGCAACGCATTCCTTTCTCTTTCCAAGTCACCCCCGGGTCACGTGCCTAGCACGTGACCCTCCTTCGTCTTCTCCAAATGCCCAACACAAGGCACCTCCTCCCTAGCCGTTTCTCCTCCTTCCTCACATAATCGCCAACCACCTGCATGTAACCGCCCCCATCTTGCTTCCCGCAATGGCTATGCCCAACCATTCCTCTTCTCCCAGCCATTACAACGTTGACGTAAACAAGGCTCCCTTATCCTATAAAGAGTTGACCTCCACCAACGCTGCACCAGATCCAATGTCACCAGCTTAGGGACCCTCCGGTGGTGACAGCACCAACTACCCCTGTCGCTTGGCCTGATCTGAGGTGCTTCGCACCTCGTTGTCGCCCTCCTCAGCGAGGATGCTCCAGCTCCGGTCGATTGGCCGTCCAACACTCCTTCCCAGGTATTCCCTTCCCCTTCTTTCTCTATCTCTCTCTCACCTCCGTATCACACACCTCCGCTTTCGACCTCGCACAAGCTGGAGCCCCTCTCCTTCACAGTTGGGTCCCTGCATGCACAAACCTCACTGCTTGGAAGTCCCAACCGCTCGACGCTTTCGGAGCTCGAGCTCCATGCTACAGCACGGTACGGCTCCTCGCAACTACCTGCCGCCGCCCACACACAACCGTGACCACCATCTACCGACCACCCTCGCGCTTCGCCACCAACAGCTCTGCCTCAGGCGTGTGTTGCCCGAGGCTGACCCCGACTGTCGCAACCAGTCACTCCTCCGCCGCCTTGACGGACCTCACCTTCCAGCGACCATTGGATCTAGGGAAGAGACCTTAATCCAACGGTTGACAGATCGCCACGTCACCCCTCACCCCCGAACCTCCTATCTAAGCCTGGAGATTCGACCCTCTAAAGCAACAACGTATAGGCTCGGCCGCCCGAGCCTTTGACTCGGTCCAAGCCTCTAGTCCTGTCTGTTGAACCTCCGCTTCGGTACCGAACCACATGCCCGAGCTCCGAGCCTCAGCCATCCGACCCATCAGGCGTTGCACGTGCGGGTGGGGGTAAACTGTGTCCACGCCCCCGGACTTCTTTAGAATTTCTCAAAGATCCCCCACCTCTAAAAGCATGTGAGGAGTGATGAATCTACGTTTTATCATCTTTATTCTATCTTTTTGGCCTTAAAAACCCTAGTAAATGCGTATAAATAGGCTTAATTCATGCATTTTAGCATCCATGCATCATTGTGTACATAGTGTATAAAATACGGGTTTTAACGCCAAAATTATAGAATAAAGAAAAGAAAAGAAAAAGAATAAAATATTGTAAATATTTTATGACCTGAAACCCCCAGACCTAGGCATCTCGATGACTAGGTCGACGAGGAATAAAGTAGGGGGAGATAAGGGCCAAAATATAATAAAAAATACCTTTATTTCATTCCTTCTTTATTCATTTTGGGACCTATTTTTGGTTCTACTTTTTATACTTCAAATAAAGAAAGTTTGTACATGAATGTTGTAGATAATTAAATATAGAAAAATACAAAATTGATTTCACAAAGAAATAATGTACAGATAAAAAGTTATGGTCTGAATAAAATTCCAGAATCCCAACTTCCCAGACCCGTATCTCTCAAATAAAAACTCGAAATGTTCCAAAATCACTTTAATTGTATATAATTTCTCATAAGCTATTTAATTAAGGTGGTTTCATATTTTTTCAGAGTTACGGTTTGAAAGTTGAGTTTTGGACCCATATTGTATACTTGTACAGATTAAAATATTCATTTTATTTATTATTCATTATTTTTATAATTTTATAATTTTATAATTTGGTAAATAATATTTATAATATATGTGTACATTAAAATCAGAATAAAAACCTAAATAAAACTAAAAAATAAAATACGTGTACAAAACACCTAGGTGTAATACCTGCACACAGACCTATGTAATTAATACCTCTATTTTATTAAGCATACAAAAAACATCAGAAAAGTAAAGTAAAAATAAATTCAAGTGTATAAAAATAGGTTATAAATATATAAAATAATAAACAAAAATAAATAAACTAACTACATAAAATAAAAATAAAATATTAAAATATATAGATGTATATACCTATATAAGGCAAAAATGGTAACTTGTATTTTATACCTCATAAAAATATTTAAAAATCATATTAAAATACCTTCTAAAATAAAAAATATTTTTTATTTAATAACCAAAAATTAATAAATTAATTTGCTATTTTAAAATGAATTTAAAAGGATTTTTTCCAGGATTTTTCCTGGTTGGTCCACGTGGAACAACCAGGAGGTCTGGGGAGTTGACCGGCGGGTCAACTCTCTGACCCTCTCCTGTAACTTGTTAGAAACCTTTGTTTTTACTCCGATTCACGGATTTTTCGAGGCCAAGGCTTTCACTTTTTGATGACACTTCCTTCTGCATTTTTGTTGCTCAACTAACCATGATACTCGCCCTATGATTTGCTTGGGGATTGGACCACTGAATCGATGACACCGCCTCATCCTTTGGAGTCCCATCAACATTCAGTCAAACCTTCAAATACACACCGCCAACTTCCCTTGTACTTTTGATCACTCTTCCACCTTCCATTCCTCTTCCTAGGGTTTTATCCGCATTCCTGGTGACAGCAGGGAGCGATTCCCCCTTTTGGTTGGAGTAGAGGATGTCGAATCGAGTCTGATCCCCTCGTCGGAGTTGTCGTCGGAGCTCTCTGCCCACGCACCGTGGTGAGGTTCTTCCCCCCTTGAGTCCGTCATTTCTTTAGCCCTTAAATTATCCCAAAACGATCTCCGCGTTTCATCCTTCAATCGACTCTCGCTAAATCATCATCAAATACTTGGAGTTCATCGATTGGTCATGCGTTGAGTTTGCCGGCCGACGAAACCCTCCCTCGTTGCCTTTCGCTTCATTTCACCCTCTGGAGGGTCGCGGCAGTTTGCCCGCGACCCTTGTAACTCATCCCTGCAGGTACAACGAGCACGCATCGCCTGGAGCCAAGTTTTGGCGCTCGCTAGAGGTTCGTCAGCCCCTCAGCTCCACCTCCTCTGTGCGAGTGCAGTAGGCCACCTCTTCACCTCCCGTTGCCTCCAGCATCTTCGGGACACCTGTGGGCTTCCCCAGAGCCCTCTCGGAGCTTCATAAAGCAACGGAGTAGGCCGATCGAAGCTGGGGAACCTCGCACCTCGCGAGTTCTTCCCTGTTCGTCGAAGGACCCTCCCATCCGTTGGATCAAGAACAGGGGCCCAGGTATTCCAGCCGCTGTCCGATCTTCTTCGTCTGCGCCGTTGATCGCCTCTCCACCATCTAATCGCAGCCGTCCGATCGCGAAGGGTTATCGTGCGTCCAGCGCGCGCCACGTGTTTAAGTGGACGCATCTCTACCATCCGCTCCCGCGCAAAGCTTGGGTATTTTGCATTTTAACCCAAGCCCTATTTGTATTTACTTTATAGTTCTATATCTTTCATCTGCAGTTAAAAAACTTTTGTAATATTTAGGAACTAGCCCCCGAACTTCTTAGTATTGCAACCAGGTCCTCGACCACATCACCTCACGTGCATGTGTGCGTGAGGAGAAGGGCATTTTGTAGGAGACCCCCCAGAGTTTCTCATATTCAGTTACAGTCCAAGAACTATTTTATAACATGTAATATTTTTGACATATTTGCATGTCAACCCTTCAGGGTTTAGTTAATTGCAGAATTGTCCTTCCCAAGCGCGCGTGCTTTCGTACGTGATTTGGGATTTTTGTACCCATACCCCTGCGGGTTTTGTGATTAGTATTTAGTCCCTAAAAGTTTAATTGCAGTATATATTTTGTGTGGAAATTGCATTTGCGCCCTTGAACTTCTCGCATATTGCAAAAATACCCTTGACAGAATGTATTTTCTTTATATTTCTACTATTTATTGCACATATCTATAAATCTATAGAAATTCCCCAAAACAAAGCATAGACTCCTTGCATTGTACTTGCACGCCATATTTTTGTATTACATTTTTATTGTATTTTCATATTGATAAAAAATAAACAACAAGCATTTTGTGCACTGTCTGCATTATAAAATCCATAAAAATCATAAAAACACCTCAAAAAAAATATTTTGTGTCTTTTAGTGTGTTTTAACTTCTAATCAAAAATCACTTAAAAATATAAAACAAAACTCCTAAAAAGTATAAAACCCCTAAAACCTTCATAAAAATCTTAAAAATTCCACAAAAATCCTAAAAATACAATTTGAGTTTCTGAATTTCTCTGATTTACTATCTTTCATTTCAAATTAATTTGAAGAGTTTTTGAACCAGTTTGATATTTTTCATCCTCATTTTAATTTCGACCAGCAAGTTATTTCACTGTTTTCTAGTATTTTTTTACTTTAAAAATATCAAAAAATTAGGAAAAATCTATAAAAATCATAAAAATATTAGAAAAATATAAAAATAACAAAAACACTTTATTTCATATATTTTGACTATTTTTCCCTATTTTCATCTCTCTCTTGTCTCTAGTGTATACATATATTCCTTATATACATTACATCTTTATTAAAAGAAAAAGAAAATACAAAAATAAAAAGAAAAATAAAAAATCAGTAAATAAAAAAATCAAAATATAATATTATAAAATCAAAAATTAAATAAAAAAATATAAAAAATCAAAAACCCACAAAAAATCCCCATTTCGTGTAAGTAGCTTACATGGCATAAGGCATTCGACTATTATTTAGTCTACTTTACTCCCTTGCTTCTTGTGTTCGACCCCTACTTGCTTGCCATGATACATTCTTTGTAGGGTATAATAAATTTTAATCCTTGCTCTTGATTGCTTGATTGATTGTGTGGATTAATTGTTGATTAACGTGAAGGCTTGAGTAGTCGCCTCAGCGACAGTGAGTCTGATCTGTCAGACCATTACTCAGCGGCTCTCGCCTTTCCGTTTTTCAAATGGCGCCATTGCCGGGGAGCATCGACTTGTAGAGTAGACTTGTGTCTTTTTATCTGCTTAGCCATTTCTGATTATCTGATTCTATTGTATAATTGTTTTTGAACTGTTTGACATCCCTTTTCTTGTTTTCTTGCGAGGGACCACTAACCAAGGAGGATCTCCTAGGGGATCCTGAGAAACCTTGGAAAGCAGAGCCGACTATTCTATCTTAGCCAACAGGAGAGAGTAGGATGACTTGAGGGAGAGAGAGAGAGAGGATAATTAGCTTTGTATTCATTTTTGTGAGAGAGAGAGAGACATTCGATTAATTTGTAATAATACATGTACCTTAGACTCTTGGACATTCGGGCCCAATTTCCAAGTGTTTGTTCACTTGGGGGCTCACCGCAGTTTTGTCGTGTTTTTCACCTCTTGTTATTTTCCAGTTTAGTTTTCTTTTCTTTACTTTTGTGGAATGAGCCCTTAGTCTTTAGGATTGCTTGATCGTGTAATCTAAGGCCAAACACCTAACAACCATTGCATGTACCTATAGTCTTATCATTTGGACATAGATATAATTAATTGTTGAACACATAATTCGAAACCACTGCGCCGCGGGAGTCTCCGTACAGCGCTGGCAGGATCTATTGTGATGGGCACCAAGGAGATTCCAAGACCGGACTACTAGGTTTTGCTTTGTGTGTTTAGCATTTTGTTCTTCACGCTAACAATTGCCTGCTTAGGACGATTTTCGTATGCAATTCGGCATATAGTATAGGTTTATAAATTCCTGTTTTGCATCCCGCATGGAGAGAGCTGGGAAGCACTGTAAGTCTTCTAACTGAGCATTCATCATTCAAGCACTAAGGTGAGATTTCCATCTTAGTGTCGCCTTGCATTGCTTTGCCGATCTTCTCCCTCTGTTTTTGGATCAATAGGAATCAATAAAAAAACAAAAATGTTAGGCTCTTGTATTGAATTGACTCAAAATAAGTGATAACAGAAAAAAATTAAAAAAAGGACTGCTAAAAATACTTGACCTTAATAAAACTGATTAATTGGACTCATTGCCTTAGGGTGAGCAAATCTCTCATTTGTTTTCAGGTTGCTGATGAATCTACGTTTCATCATCTTTATTCTATCATTTTGGCCTCAAAAACCCTAGTAAATACTTGTAAATAGAGTTTATCCATGCATTTTAGCATTCATGCATCATTGTGTAAATATTGTATAAAATGCGGTTTTTAAAGCTAAAATTATAGAATAAAGAAAAGAAAAGAAAAAGAATAAAATATTGCAAATATTTTATGATCCGAAACCTCGAGACCTAGGCATCTTGATGGCTAGGTTGACAAGGAATAAAGTAGAGGGAGATAAGGGTCAAATACAATAAACATTAATTCATTCTTTATTCATTTTGGGACCTATTTTTGGTTCCACTTTTTGGACCTCAAATAAAGAAACTTTGTACATGAAAGTTGTAGATAATTAAATATAAAAAAATACAAAATTGATTTCATACAAAAATAATGTACAGATAAAAAGTTATGATTTGAATAAGATTCCAGAACTCCAACTTCCCAAACCCGTATCTTGCAAATAAAAACTCGAAATGTGCCAAACTCACCTTTAATTGTTTATAGTTTAAAATAAGCTATTGAATGGCAGTGGTTTCGTATTTTTTTGAGTTACAGTTTGAAAGTTGAGTTTTGGACCCCTATTGTATACTTATACATATTAAAATATTCAATTTATTATTTATTTATTATTTTTATAATTTTATATTTTATTATTTTATAAATCTTATTTATAATATATTTTTTTTAAAATCAGAATAAAAACATAAAAGAAACATAAAATAAAATACTTGTATACCTTATACATAGATATAATAGCTGTATACATACCTTTATACTTTATACTTTTATTTTATTAAATGTACAATACACATCAGAAAAATAAAATAAAAATATTATTAAGTGTATAAAAGTATTCTATAATTTTATAAAATAATAGACAAAAATAAATCAATTAAAAACACAAAATAAAAATAAATTAATAAAATATATAGATATATGTACCTACAAATGCTAAAATAGGTAACTTGTAATTATTAACCTCTAAAAAATAAATAAAAATCATAATAAAATAATTTATAAAATAATAAACATTTTTTATTTTGTCACCATAATTTAATAAATTTATTTGCTATTTTTTATTGATTTTACAATTGTTTTTTTTCCAGGGATTTTCCTGGTTGGTCCACGTGGACCAACCAGGTGGAAGTTGACCGTTGGTCAACTCCCTGGTTCTTGCCTGGGCTGTGTCAGAAACAAGTTTTTGTCCGCTTTCGCGGATTTTTCGAGGCCTTATCTTTCACCTTTTAAGGTCGATCCCTTCTGCAAACTTCCTCCCCTATGGTTGCTCTTACACGCCTATAGTTTTTGAAGGATATTGTGAATCCTTAAGCGCATCACGGAAGCGTGTTGATCGTATCGTATACGATCGGAGCAACTAGTCGTACTAGATGCTAGAAGTAGCGGAAATTAAATTTTTTTTAACTTAACGATGAAACCACATGATCACGAGAACACTTCTCGGATCGTTTCATCAAACCACAAAGTACAAGGGTTACCTCTTGAAGCGTGGTTGTGATTGCGAGATCCCAAAGTAGAGATCCTCCTATCTTAAGTCCGACCCACGGAGAATGCGCTTGCGGGCACGATGATGAGTCACGTCCTTCCCGCAATCCTTGATGAAGATCCAAGCGTCGAAGGCGAAGCAAGATCCTCTCTTCTTCAATAATCAAAGCGGACGGCCACTTGGAAATTGAGAGAGAGACCACACACGAGAATTAGAGAGAGAGAGAGAGAGAGAGAGAGAAGTTGTCTTTCACAACTCTAGATGATGTACCATGGAGAGGCTACCCTAGCCCTCCTTTTATACTAGTTTAGGATCCAATGGATCTCAATCCATGGGACACATGGATCCAAGGGATATGCTTGGTCCATGATAAATCAATGGATAGGATTTGTTGTTCAATAACAACAATTTAAAATTAATTAATCAAGAGATAACATGATGAATGAGATGGAGTCAACCACCCTCCTAAAAAGGGGGGGGGGGCGTCACCCATGAACAATTCATGGGTGACGCCACCCATGATGGTGGTTGATATCTCCATTTTATTTATCATATTATTCATTAATTAATCCCAATAAATATTCACCAAATTAATTCCAAATTAATTTTGTGAATATTTCAATCTTGCCATTGAATATTGTGTGAATCACATTCACAACCCAAACTAGTTAGTAAATTGCATTTCCAATTAATTAACAAATGTGAATCCAATTCACATTATTAATTAACAAATGCTATTTACATAAATTCTCTCTCTTATATATGTACATTATAAATCATATTTATAACATGCATATATCATGGATAGGGTTATCCATATTCTCTTAATCCTTGATAATTAAATCTCATTTAATTATCTTAGATAATCATTTTCTCAATATGAATCATATTCATATTTAAGCTTGATAATTAAATCACATTTAATCATCAAGTCCTTGCTTGGATATTTCATCAAAAGAATTATTCTTGAACCCTTTCAAGAATAATGTGCTTTCTCCGTAGATACTTGGAGATAAGGACAGGGCGATTGTATTATTCCACGTATAGTGACTTGGATGTTGAGATCTCATCTCAAATCCAGATCTTACGGACCTCTCACAGATGCTTGATTAAATCAAGGCCACAAATCCAATCTTCTCATTGAATCTGAATCCTATTCAGATCAATGTCCAATACTTGGACTAAGATCGGATTGCTTCTCTACTGAAAGGAGTCACTAAAATCCAGACCTGTTTCATCACTCCCTCGGAATGGAAGCATCATGGATATACAATCGTTTATGATCACATCACCCTTCAGGTATTCCCAATACCTGTACATCCTGCATACTGGAAGACCCATGATCAACCCGAAGATCAAGATCATTTTATACTGTCTTCTTCAGGGTTTAATCATTAAGTTTCTCAATCTTGGTCATTGGGATTTGGTATCGATCATATGCTTTCCCAAAGCATATATCATACCTTCAAATTCATGTCATGCTTCCAAAGCATGACGACCATGCATGGAATTTGATCGGTCCCAATACCTCATGAGTGAGCTCATGTCTTCCGGTTCACAAGTGAACCTGTATGATCCCTTTGAGAGATCATATTGCTCATATACCCTTATATGCACACCAGCTCGCCGGTGTATAGACCTTGGTTAGGTCATCAACCTATTGGTCTGCCAAATATACATACTTAGATATATAGCAACATATCTGTCTCCGGTCAGAGGATGCATGCCTATGCTGTGACAGCATTCAACATAGGACTTAAGTTATCTCGATCTCGTTAGGTCAACCCATTGACCTAACTAATCTGACACCTCCGAATCACTATTCCCATGCAGAGGACCTGCATCAAGAGGTCGGTCAGATATCAGCCTATGTGAGAAAGGATTGCCATCTCCTACTCAGGCTGGAGATCTCCACTTGACAATCATTTGACGGTGTTTGATGAGTCCTCCATCTAACTCCTTAGATATTCATCCAAACACCAGCCTCTATGATTCATTTAATGAAACAACAGCTATATGATCATCAAGCTGGCCATGGTACATAACCCTAATTGTACAGAGGGACCTTATAGTACATTCATTCATATAATTTCAGAAAGGGAGTGAAACATCAATAACTTTTATTGATAAACTTAAATATTACAATAACATTTATTGTAAGAATGGTTCGCCCAGGGCTCACAAGTCTAACAATCTCCCACTGGCCCTCAGAACCATTCAGGTACAATCCGTAAACCCATACTCATTACATGCTGGTCAAAAACCTTCTGTGTCAGAGGTTTGGTAAGAGGATCAGCAATGTTGTCGGCAGAGGCCACCTTGGTGATGATGATATCACCACGCTTTTGAATCTCCCGAATGATGTGGTATTTCCTTTCCACGTGTTTGCTCTTCTGATGACACCTGGGTTCCTTTGCTTGGGCAATGGCTCCAGTGTTATCGCAGAGTAACGGGACGGGAGTATCAGAGGAAACTACACCAAGTTCCAAGATGAACTTGCGCAACCACACCGCCTCTTTTGCAGCATCCGATGCGGCAATGTATTCGGCTTCTGTTGTTGAATCCGCCGTAGTGTCCTGCTTCTTGCTTCTCCAGCTCACAGCACCACCGTTTAACAGGAATACAAACCCTGATGTCGACTTTCGATCATCAATATCTGACTGGAAGTCTGAATCTGTATATCCCAAGACTTGGAGATCTCCATCCCCATAGACCAAGATGTAATCTTGCGTCCGTCTTAGATATTTGAATATGTTCTTTACTGCATTCCAGTGTTTTTCTCCATAGCAGGATTGGTAACGACTTACCACTCCCACTGCATGGCAGATGTCTGGCCTAGTACACATCATGGCATACATCAAGCTTCCTACGGCTGATGCATAAGGGCATCCAGCCATGGCCTTCTTTTCCTCAACACTTTGAGGAGCCATTCCTTTGGACAGATGGATACCATGTCCTAAGGGGAGGAATCCTTTCTTCGAACTATCCATACGGAATCGTTCAAGAATCTTCTTGATGTATCCATGTTGTGATAATCCCAATATTCTCTTTTCTCGGTTTCTGAACAACTTCAGGCCTAAGATGTAAGAGGCTTCTCCAAGATCTTTCATCTCGAAGGTATGGGATAGCCAAATCTTCACACTGGTCATCATTCCTGTATCATTCCCAATGATAAGGATATCATCTACATAAAGCACGATGAACACAATGGCGCTCCCACTAAGCTTCTTGTACACACAAGGTTCATCAGGGTTTTGCACAAAATCATAACTCTTTATGGTTTCGTCAAATCTGATGTTCCAACTACGAGAAGCTTGTTTGAGCCCATAGATGGATTTCTTCAGCTTGCATACTTTACCGTCCTCAGCTATGAAGCCCTGGGGCTGCTCCATATAGATATCCTCCTCGAGGTATCCATTGAGGAAAGCCGTCTTGACGTCCATCTGCCAGATGTCGTAGTCAAGAGATGCAGCTATAGCCAGCAGTGTCCTGATGGACTTAAGCATGGCCACAGGAGAGAATGTCTCATCGTAGTCGATGCCTTCTCTCTGTGTGTAGCCCTTGGCCACGAGCCGTGCCTTGAAAGTCTCTACTTTCCCATCAGGTCCCCTCTTTCTCTTGAAGATCCATTTACACCCAATGGGTTTTACCCCTCTAGGTGGATCCTCTAGGGTCCATACACCATTCTTATGCATGGAGTCAATCTCTGACTTCATTGCTAGCATCCATCTATCCATGTCATGATCCGCAAGTGCTTCATCATATGAAGAAGGATCATTGTGAGTCTCACCTGATACATGGAATCCATACCTTTCAGGTGGTGCAACCACCCTCGAACTCCTTCGAAGAGGTATGGGTGTTTCATCTTCATTTATTTCTTCAGTTTCTGGTTCAGGAATCTCAGAATCCTCAGGGGATTCAATGAGCTCCTCTACTTCATTCTTGTGTTGACCTTTAAGGAAATCATCCTCCAGAAATTTCACATCCCTAGAGACAAAGACCTTTTGGGTCTCAGGGTCATAAAGCTGGTATCCAATACCATCTTTAACATACCCAATGAAGTAGCACTCACGAGTGCGAGATTCTAGCTTACTTGCGTCCACGTTCTTCGCATGAACCAAGCATCCCCAAACCCTCAAGTGATTGACACTAGGTTTGGTTCCATACCAGAGCTCGTGAGGAGTCTTTGGTATAGACTTGCTAGGAATCTTGTTTAGGATATATATTGCAGTCTCTACTGCATATCCCCAGAAACTAAGAGGTAAATGTGCTTTACTCATCATTGATCGGACCATGTCCATGATGGTCCTGTTGCGTCTTTCAGCAACACCATTAAGTTGGGGAGTTCCAGGAGGAGTGAGATTGGAGACAATTCCACTCTCTTTAAGGTATTCCTTGAATTCATCTGAGAGGTACTCACCACCTCAGTCAGATCGAATCCGTTTAATCTTCCTGTCGGCTTGGTTCTCAACCAAAGCCTTAAACTCTTTGAACTTTTCAAAGGTTTCAGATTTATGACGGAGCAGGAAGATAAACCCATATCGCGAATGGTCATCGATAAACGTCAAATAATATCGATATCCATTTCTAGTCGCGGTATTGAAGGGACCACATACATTAGTATGTATTAGGTCGAGAATACCCTCGCATCTCGTAACCTTGTTACGGAAAGGCATCCTGGTCATTTTACCTCGAATACAATGTTCACAGGTAGGTAAAGTTTGAACCTGTAGAAAATCTAAAGGTCCATCCTTTATCAATCTATTGATCCTATCAACAGATAAATGACCGAGCCTTTGATGCCAAATCATATTCGAATGATTTCCATTCTCCCTGGATCTCTTGGGGTTTTTATTATCAGTGGTAGTGACATTTATGACACATTCATCAATGCACAATTCATAGAGTCCACTAGAAGTCAGAACACCTTCCGCAACAAATTTATCATATTTATTAATGACTAATTTATTACAGAACAGGAAAGAGTACCCATGTCTAACAAGCTTAGACACAGATATCAAGTTCCTCCTGACCTCAGGTACATAAAGACACTCTTTAAGTACTAGGACTCTACCACTAGATAACGACAGTCTGCATGTCCCGATGGCGACTGCTGCAACACTTGCATCAGATCCCATCTGGATAACTATCTCCCCATGCTCCAGATTCCTAGTTTCCTGAAACAAATGCAACGAATTGCATACATGAACAGAAGCACCAGAATCTATAACCCAACTTCCTTCTCGTCCAACGAGAAAGCTAGTTTCAATGATGAAAGTAGATTTCATACCTGCTGGGGCTTTACCTTTGTCGGTAGACTTCAGGTAATCTGGGCAGTTACGCCGCCAGTGCCCCGGCTTCTAGCAGTGGTGACAGACATCGGTCTTTTTCGATGTCATTAGTGTGGAAGCACTAGAAGATGAACCAACTCCTTGATTCTTCTTCTTTCTCTTCGAGGCTGGGCCCTTCTGAGAACCTTGCTTCCGCCCGCGCTTTCCTCTCACTTGTGCAACCATTGCACTAGCAGAGGGGCCGTCCTTCTTCAAGACGTCTTCTGTAGACTTCAATGCAGCCAACAGCCCAGCGTTTGTGAAATCACCTTTGTTCATGTGGTAAGACACAACAAAGTTGTTGAAAGACTTAGGGAGCGACATGAGAATGAAATCAGCTTGCATTTCAGAGTCCAAGTACGCTCCCAGGGTTTCCAGCTCAGAGAGGTACCCAAACATTTTGAGTACATGTTCTCTGACAGAGGTCCCTTCCTGCATCTTGCAGCGAATAAGCTCTTTCATCACATTATAACGCTGTGTGCGGTTTATGTCACCGAACATTTCTTTCAGACTCAGCATAATTTCTTGGCAATGGTTCATTTCCACATGTTGCTTCTGAAGCACATTGGACAATGACCCAAGGATGTAACATCTTGCCAGATTATTATCTTCATCATATTTTTCATTATATGATTTATCTTCATCAGTCACAGGGTCTGCTATCTTGTCCTTGCTAAGCACGTAGGAGATGCGCTCTGCACAGAGAACAAGATCCAAATTTCGGATCCAATCCGAATAATTTGGTCCGGTCAACTGGTTGACCTCTAGAAGCCTGCTAAGTGGGTTCATGGATTTCATTTTCTGAAATTAAGAATGCACTATATTAGAATATATAGATTAAATATATATATTCATTTTTAAGAATAATTTGATTAAGGCATTTTAAATCAAATTTGTCCTGCCATGTCGACTTTGAAAGATTATTCCCTTATTTTTCTTTCAAAGTAAGAGATATACTTACCGCTATATCTCAAGCAAGATCTGGGATCTCCTCTCTATCCTTATCACATCCCAATAATATGAGAACCTGTGACTCGAATAAGAGAAGCGGGAACACATTCCGCCTTGCAAGTCCAACTTGCATTTCCCAATTCGGTCTTTAACACCCGGGCCCACCACCCCTAAGATGATGTTGACCCGTTGTTAATTGAACCAACCGTCAACATGCTTAATACTCGCTATACGCAATCCAATATCGCCCCAATAATATGAGGACCCGATATTGGGGTCACTACGTATATGGCCTTACTCTTTCGAGAAGCAAAGAACCCGATCCAATTAAATCATGCACAGGATCTGTCACTTCGGACAGGCGTCTCCCATACACAACAACTGGCGACGAAATCCTTTGCCTTGACGGGAGACCATGGATGTCACTTATGTGATCCTCCACCTCATATTCAAATTTTATAATTAATTATTGTGAATCATATTCACGTAATTAATTCTTCCAAGGGAAATACACATCTATTCAAAATAGTGTGTTTATTAGGTATGATTAATTTAATCATATTGAATTAATCATTTAGCCCAATCATCAACAAACACGTCTTTTACTTGAATAGTAGGTATAATCTCAAAATACGTATTATTCGAATTTTAATAATTAGAAAAAATACATATTGTCTGTCTCCGGTATTATACAATCCCTACCCGCTGTCATAGCCAGTACCGACGAGAGTGGGACGGACCACATACGTTGCAACCCGCGACCCCAATGCTCTCCGACTAGGCACCACATCCGCCTCGGGAAAGGATAATACCAGATAGACCATCATGTACTTTGAGATGTTCATCGGTTTTTCAACCGAAAGTTATACCATATAGTACAAATCAAAACATTTTTGATTATAAGGAGATTTGCTAGACAAATCCCCAATCCTATTCAAGCAAAAGAAGGGTTTTTCAAGTAAAAGTTGTCCTACAACTATTGTAGGATAAACTATGGTTTTCATGAAAGCAATGTTTGTTGATGAAACAATGATCAAGATCTAATATCTTATCATTGTAGTTTAGGCAAGTGTCATTCAATGAAATAATTATTTCTTTAAATATTTCACAAATATTAATCACTAATTATTCCAGAAAATTAACAATTAATTTTCATCATGATAATTGAATGACATATCACAAGGTTCAAGATCAAAATTGTTAATTTCCAGCAGTGACCCCCAATCACTAAAATTAACTTATCTTGATCAATTTAAATCCAAAAATTGCAAACTCAGTTTTCAAAGGTTGCCTATTTGATTTATTAGAGAACCCAAGTGATAATTCACGCATTTCAAGGTGGATTAAAACCGTAATCATCTCATTAATTACGTTCAAATCCGCAGTTCCCGCAACAGTGAATATAGTCATATTCAAAAAGCCATATCTTGAGCAAACAAAGTCCAAATTTAGTAAACTCAAGTCCTATGGTTTCCTTGTTTAATGGGGAACAAAATCCAATTGAAAATTTTATGTTTAAACATTTTAAACAGTACGGAAAAAATCAATTAGACAGAGGTGCGAAAATTGAAATGCAGTAAAAATTTCGCAACCCTTTCAAGAACCAAATCGTCTAAGGTGTGTGGATCATATCCAAAACCTTATTCGACCTATGGCTCTGATACCACTTGAAGGATATTGTGAATCCTTAAGTGCATCATGGAAGCGTGTTGATCGTATCGTATACGATCGGAGCAACTAGTCGTACTAGATGCTAGAAGTAGCGGAAATTAAAAATTTTTAACTTAACGATGAAACCACATGATCACGAGAACACTTCTCGGATCGTTTCATCAAACCACAAAGTACAAGGGTTACCTCTTGAAGCGTGGTTGTGATTGCGAGATCCCAAAGTAGAGATCCTCCTATCTTAAGTCCGACCCACGGAGAATGCGCTTGCGGGCACGATGATGAGTCGCGTCCTTCCCGCAATCCTTGATGAAGATCCAAGCGTCGAAGGCGAAGCAAGATCCTCTCTTCTTCAATAATCAAAGTGGACGGCCACTTGGAAATTGAGAGAGAGACCACACACGAGAATTAGAGAGAGAGAGAGAAGTTGTCTTTCACAACTCTAGATGATGTACCATGGAGAGGCTACCCTAGCCCTCCTTTTATACTAGTTTAGGATCCAATGGATCTCAATACATGGGACACATGGATCCAAGGGATATGCTTGTTCCATGATAAATCAATGGCTAGGATTTGTTGTTCAATAACAACAATTTAAAATTAATTAATCAAGAGATAACATGATGAATGAGATGGAGTCAACCACCCTCCTAAAAAGGGGGGGGGCGTCACCCATGAACAATTCATGGGTGACGCCACCCATGATGGTGGTTGATATCTCCATTTTATTTATCATATTATTCATTAATTAATCCCAATAAATATTCACCAAATTAATTCCAAATTAATTTTGTGAATATTTCAATCTTGCCATTGAATATTGTGTGAATCACATTCACAACCCAAACTAGTTAGTAAATTGCATTTCCAATTAATTAACAAATGTGAATCCAATTCACATTATTAATTAACAAATGCTATTTACATAAATTCTCTCTCTTATATATGTACATTATAAATCATATTTATAACATGCATATATCATGGATAGGGTTATCCATATTCTCTTAATCCTTGATAATTAAATCTCATTTAATTATCTTAGATAATTATTTTCTCAATATGAATCATATTCATATTTAAGCTTGATAATTAAATCACATTTAATCATCAAGTCCTTGCTTGGATATTTCATCAAAAGAATTATTCTTGAACCCTTTCAAGAATAATGTGCTTTCTCCGTAGATACTTGGAGATAAGGACAGGGCGATTGTATTATTCCATGTATAGTGACTTGGATGTTGAGATCTCATCTCAAATCCAGATCTTACGGACCTCTCACAGATGCTTGATTAAATCAAGGCCGCAAATCCAATCTTCTCATTGAATCTGAATCCTATTCAGATCAATGTCCAATACTTGGACTAAGATCGGATTGCTTCTCTACTGAAAGGAGTCACTAAAATCCAGACCTGTTTCATCACTCCCTCGGAATGGAAGCGTCATGGATATACAATCGTTTATGATCACATCACCCTTCAGGTATTCCCAATACCTGTACATCCTGCATACTGGAAGACCCATGATCAACCCGAAGATCAAGATCATTTTATACTGTCTTCTTCAGGGTTTAATCATTAAGTTTCTCAATCTTGGTCATTGGGATTTGGTATCGATCATATGCTTTCCCAAAGCATATATCATACCTTCAAATTCATGTCATGCTTCCAAAGCATGACGACTATGCATGGAATTTGATCGGTCCCAATACCTCATGAGTGAGCTCATGTCTTCCGGTTCACAAGTGAACCTGTATGATCCCTTTGAGAGATCATATTGCTCATATACCCTTATATGCACACCAGCTCGTCGGTGTATAGACCTTGGTTAGGTCATCAACCTATTGGTCTGCCAAATGTACATACTTAGATATATAACAACATATCTGTCTCCGGTCAGAGGATGCATGCCTATGCTGTGACAGCATTCAACATAGGACTTAAGTTATCTCGATCTCGTTAGGTCAACCCATTGACCTAACTAATCTGACACCTCCGAATCACTATTCCCATTCAGAGGACCTGCATCAAGAGGTCGGTCAGATATCAGCCTATGTGAGAAAGGATTGCCATCTCCTACTCAGGCTGGAGATCTCCACTTGACAATCATTTGACGGTGTTTGATGAGTCCTCCATCTAACTCCTTAGATATTCATCCAAACACCAGCCTCTATGATTCATTTAATGAAACAACAGCTATATGATCATCAAGCTGGCCATGGTACATAACCCTAATTGTACAGAGGGACCTTATAGTGCATTCATTCATATAATTTCAGAAAGGGAGTGAAACATCAATAACTTTTATTGATAAACTTAAATATTACAATAACATTTATTGTAAGAATGGTTCGCCCAGGGCTCACAAGTCTAACAATCTCCCACTGGCCCTCAGAACCATTCAGGTACAATCCGTAAACCCATACTCATTACATGCTGGTCAAAAACCTTCTGTGTCAGAGGTTTGGTAAGAGGATCAGCAATGTTGTCGGCAGAGGCCACCTTGGTGATGATGATATCACCACGCTTTTGAATCTCCCGAATGATGTGGTATTTCCTTTCCACGTGTTTGCTCTTCTGATGGCACCTGGGTTCCTTTTCTTGGGCAATGGCTCCAGTGTTATCGCAGAGTAACGGGACGGGAGTATCAGAGGAAACTACACCAAGTTCCAAGATGAACTTGCGCAACCACACCGCCTCTTTTGCAGCATCCGATGCGGCAATGTATTCGGCTTCTGTTGTTGAATCCGCCGTAGTGTCCTGCTTCTTGCTTCTCCAGCTCACAGCACCACCGTTCAACAGGAATACAAACCCTGATGTCGACTTTCGATCATCAATATCTGACTGGAAGTCTGAATCTGTATATCCCAAGACTTGGAGATCTCCATCCCCATAGACCAAGATGTAATCTTGCGTCCGTCTTAGATATTTGAATATGTTCTTTACTGCATTCCAGTGTTTTTCTCCATAGCAGGATTGGTAACGACTTACCACTCCCACTGCATGGCAGATGTCTGGCCTAGTACACATCATGGCATACATCAAGCTTCCTACGGCTGATGCATAAGGGCATCCAGCCATGGCCTTCTTTTCCTCAACACTTTGAGGAGCCATTCCTTTGGACAGATGGATACCATGTCCTAAGGGGAGGAATCCTTTCTTCGAACTATCCATACGGAATCGTTCAAGAATCTTCTTGATGTATCCATGTTGTGATAATCCCAATATTCTCTTTTCTCGGTTTCTGAACAACTTCAGGCCTAAGATGTAAGAGGCTTCTCCAAGATCTTTCATCTCGAAGGTATGGGATAGCCAAATCTTTACACTGGTCATCATTCCTGTATCATTCCCAATGATAAGGATATCATCTACATAAAGCACGATGAACACAATGGCGCTCCCACTAAGCTTCTTGTACACACAAGGTTCATCAGGGTTTTGCACAAAATCATAACTCTTTATGGTTTCGTCAAATCTGATGTTCCAACTACGAGAAGCTTGTTTGAGCCCATAGATGGATTTCTTCAGCTTGCATACTTTACCGTCCTCAGCTATGAAGCCCTGGGGCTGCTCCATATAGATATCCTCCTCGAGGTATCCATTGAGGAAAGCCGTCTTGACGTCCATCTGCCAGATGTCGTAGTCAAGAGATGCAGCTATAGCCAGCAGTGTCCTGATGGACTTAAGCATGGCCACAGGAGAGAATGTCTCATCGTAGTCGATGCCTTCTCTCTGTGTGTAGCCCTTGGCCACGAGCCGTGCCTTGAAAGTCTCTACTTTCCCATCAGGTCCCCTCTTTCTCTTGAAGATCCATTTACACCCAATGGGTTTTACCCCTCTAGGTGGATCCTCTAGGGTCCATACACCATTCTTATGCATGGAGTCAATCTCTGACTTCATTGCTAGCATCCATCTATCCATGTCATGATCCGCAAGTGCTTCATCATATGAAGAAGGATCATTGTCAGTCTCACCTGACACATGGAATCCATACCTTTCAGGTGGTGCAACCACCCTCGAACTCCTTCGAAGAGGTATGGGTGTTTCATCTTCATTTATCTCTTCAGTTTCTGGTTCAGGAATCTCAGAATCCTCAGGGGATTCAATGAGCTCCTCTACTTCATTCTTGTGTTGACCTTTAAGGAAATCATCCTCCAGAAATTTCACATCCCTAGAGACAAAGACCTTTTGGGTCTCAGGGTCATAAAGCTGGTATCCAATACCATCTTTAACATACCCAATGAAGTAGCACTCACGAGTGCGAGATTCTAGCTTACTTGCGTCCACGTTCTTCGCATGAACCAAGCATCCCTAAACCCTCAAGTGATTGACACTAGGTTTGGTTCCATACCAGAGCTCGTGAGGAGTCTTTGGTATAGACTTGCTAGGAATCTTGTTTAGGATATATATTGTAGTCTCTACTGCATATCCCCAGAAACTAAGAGGTAAATGTGCTTTACTCATCATTGATCGGACCATGTCCATGATGGTCCTGTTGCGTCTTTCAGCAACACCATTAAGTTGGGGAGTTCCAGGAGGAGTGAGATTGGAGACAATTCCACTCTCTTTAAGGTATTCCTTGAATTCATCTGAGAGGTACTCACCACCTCAGTCAGATCGAATCCGTTTAATCTTCCTGTCGGCTTGGTTCTCAACCAAAGCCTTAAACTCTTTGAACTTTTCAAAGGTTTCAGATTTATGACGGAGCAGTAAGATAAACCCATATCGCGAATGGTCATCGATAAACGTCAAATAATATCGATATCCATTTCTAGTCACGGTATTGAAGGGACCACATACATCAGTATGTATTAGGTCGAGAATACCCTCGCATCTCGTAACCTTGTTACGGAAAGGCATCCTGGTCATTTTACCTCGAATACAATGTTCACAGGTAGGTAAAGTTTGAACCTGTAGAAAATCTAAAGGTCCATCCTTTATCAATCTATTGATCCTATCAACAGATAAATGACCGAGCCTTTGATGCCAAATCATATTCGAATGATTTCCATTCTCCCTGGATCTCTTGGGGTTTTTATTATCAGTGGTAGTGACATTTATGACACATTCATCAATGCACAATTCATAGAGTCCACTAGAAGTCAGAACACCTTCCGCAACAAATTTATCATATTTATTAATGACTAATTTATTACAGAACAGGAAAGAGTACCCATGTCTAACAAGCTTAGACACAGATATCAAGTTCCTCCTGACCTCAGGTACATAAAGACACTCTTTAAGTACTAGGACTCTACCACTAGATAACGACAGTCTGCATGTCCCGATGGCGACTGCTGCAACACTTGCATCAGATCCCATCTGGATAACTTTCTCCCCATGCTCCAGATTCCTAGTTTCCTGAAACAAATGCAACGAATTGCATACATGAACAGAAGCACCAGAATCTATAACCCAACTTCCTTCTTGTCCAACGAGAAAGCTAGTTTCAATGATGAAAGTAGATTTCATACCTGCTGGGGCCTTACCTTTGTCGGTAGACTTCAGGTAATCTGGGCAGTTACGCCGCAAGTGCCCCGGCTTCTTGCAGTGGTGACAGACATCGGTCTTTTTCGATGTCATTAGTGTGGAAGCACTAGAAGATGAACCAACTCCTTGATTCTTCTTCTTTCTCTTCGAGGCTGGGCCCTTCTGAGAACCTTGCTTCCGCCTGCGCTTTCCTCTCACCTGTGCAACCATTGCACTAGCAGAGGGGCCGTCCTTCTTCAAGACGTCTTCTGCAGACTTCAATGCAGCCAACAGCCCAGCGTTTGTGAAATCACCTTTGTTCATGTGGTAAGACACAACAAAGTTGTTGAAAGACTTAGGGAGCGACAGGAGAATGAAATCAGCTTGCATTTCAGAGTCCAAGTACGCTCCCAGGGTTTCCAGCTCAGAGAGGTACCCAAACATTTTGAGTACATGTTCTCTGACAGAGGTCCCTTCCTGCATCTTGCAGCGAATAAGCTCTTTCATCACATTATAACGCTGTGTGCGGTTTATGTCACCGAACATTTCTTTCAGACTCAGCATAATTTCTTGGCAATGGTTCATTTCCACATGTTGCTTCTGAAGCACATTGGACAATGACCCAAAGATGTAACATCTTGCCAGATTATTATCTTCATCATATTTTTCATTATATGATTTATCTTCATCAGTCACAGGGACTGCTATCTTGTCCTTGCTAAGCACGTAGGAGATGCGCTCTGCACAGAGAACAAGATCCAAATTTCGGATCCAATCCGAATAATTTGGTCCGGTCAACTGGTTGACCTCTAGAAGCCTGCTAAGTGGGTTCATGGACTTCATTTTCTGAAATAAAGAATGCACTATATTAGAATATATAGATTAAATATATATATTCATTTTTAAGAATAATTTGATTAAGGCATTTTAAATCAAATTTGTCCTGCCATGTCGACTTTGAAAGATTATTCCCTTATTTTTCTTTCAAAGTAAGAGATATACTTACCGCTATATCTCAAGCAAGATCTGGGATCTCCTCTCTATCCTTATCACATCCCAATAATATGAGAACCTGTGACTCGAATAAGAGAAGCGGGAACACATTCCGCCTTGCAAGTCCAACTTGCATTTCCCAATTCGGTCTTTAACACCCAGGCCAACCACCCCTAAGATGATGTTGACCCGTTGTTAATTGAACCAACCGTCAACAGGCTTAATACTCGCTATACGCAATCCAATATCGCCCCAATAATATGAGGACCCGATATTGGGGTCACTACGTATACGGCCTTACTCTTTCGAGAAGCAAAGAACCCGATCCAATTAAATCATGCACAGGATCTGTCACTTCGGACAGGCGTCTCCCATACACAACAACTGGCGACGAAATCCTTTGCCTTGACGGGAGACCATGGATGTCACTTATGTGATCCTCCACCTCATATTCAAATTTTATAATTAATTATTGTGAATCATATTCACATAATTAATTCTTCCAAGGGAAATACACATCTATTCAAAATAGTGTGTTTATTAGGTATGATTAATTTAATCATATTGAATTAATCATTTAGCCCAATCATCAACAAACACGTCTTTTACTTGAATAGTAGGTATAATCTCAAAATACGTATTATTCGAATTTTAATAATTTGAAAAAAATACATATTGTCTGTCTCCGGTATTATACAATCCCTACCCGCTGTCATGGCCAGTACCGACGAGAGTGGGACGGACCACATACGTTGCAACCCACGACCCCAATGCTCTCCGACTAGGCACCACATCCGCCTCGGGAAAGGATAATACCAGATAGACCATCATGTACTTTGAGATGTTCATCAGTTTTTCAACCGTAAGTTATACCATATAGTACAAATCAAAATATTTTTGATTATAAGGAGATTTGCTAGACAAATCCCCAATCCTATTCAAGCAAAAGAAGGGTTTTTCATGTAAAAGTTGTCCTACAACTATTGTAGGATAAACTATGGTTTTCATGAAAGTAATGTTTGTTGATGAAACAATGATCAAGATCTAATATCTTATCATTGTAGTTTAGGCAAGTGTCATTCAATGAAATAATTATTTCTTTAAATATTTCACAAATATTTATCACTAATTATTCCAGAAAATTAACAATTAATTTTCATCGTGATAATTGAATGACATATCACAAGGTTCAAGATCAAAATTGTTAATTTCCAGCAGTGACCCCCAATCACTAAAATTAACTTATCTTGATCAATTTAAATCCAAAAATTGCAAACTCAGTTTTCAAAGGTTGCCTATTTGATTTATTAGAGAACCCAAGTGATAATTCACGCATTTCAAGGTGGATTAAAACCGTAATCATCTCATTAATTACGTTCAAATCCGCAGTTCCCGCAACAGTGAATATAGTCATATTCAAAAAGCCATATCTTGAGCAAACAAAGTCCAAATTTAGTAAACTCAAGTCCTATGGTTTCCTTGTTTAATGGGGAACAAAATACAATTGAAAATTTCGTGTTTAAACAATTTAAACAGTACGGAAAAAATCAATTAGACAGAGGTGCGAAAATTGAAATGCAGTAAAAATTTCGCAACCCTTTCAAGAACCAAATCGTCTAAGGTGTGTGGATCATATCCAAAACCTTATTCGACCTATGGCTCTGATACCACTTGAAGGATATTGTGAATCCTTAAGCGCATCACGGAAGCGTGTTGATCGTATCGTATACGATCGGAGCAACTAGTCGTACTAGATGCTAGAAGTAGCGGAAATTAAAAATTTTTAACTTAACGATGAAACCACATGATCACGAGAACACTTCTCGGATCGTTTCATCAAACCACAAAGTACAAGGGTTACCTCTTGAAGCGTGGTTGTGATTGCGAGATCCCAAAGTAGAGATCCTCCTATCTTAAGTCCGACCCACGGAGAATGCGCTTGCGGGCACGATGATGAGTCGCGTCCTTCCCGCAATCCTTGATGAAGATCCAAGCGTCGAAGGCGAAGCAAGATCCTCTCTTCTTCAATAATCAAAGTAGACGGCCACTTGGAAATTGAGAGAGAGACCACACACGAGAATTAGAGAGAGAGAGAGAAGTTGTCTTTCACAACTCTAGATGATGTACCATGGAGAGGCTACCCTAGCCCTCCTTTTATACTAGTTTAGGATCCAATGGATCTCAATACATGGGACACATGGATCCAAGGGATATGCTTGTTCCATGATAAATCAATGGCTAGGATTTGTTGTTCAATAACAACAATTTAAAATTAATTAATCAAGAGATAACATGATGAATGAGATGGAGTCAACCACCCTCCTAAAAAGGGGGGGGGGCGTCACCCATGAACAATTCATGGGTGACGCCACCCATGATGGTGGTTGATATCTGCATTTTATTTATCATATTATTCATTAATTAATCCCAATAAATATTCACCAAATTAATTCCAAATTAATTTTGTGAATATTTCAATCTTGCCATTGAATATTGTGTGAATCACATTCACAACCCAAACTAGTTAGTAAATTGCATTTCCAATTAATTAACAAATGTGAATCCAATTCACATTATTAATTAACAAATGCTATTTACATAAATTCTCTCTCTTATATATGTACATTATAAATCATATTTATAACATGCATATATCATGGATAGGGTTATCCATATTCTCTTAATCCTTGATAATTAAATCTCATTTAATTATCTTAGATAATCATTTTCTCAATATGAATCATATTCATATTTAAGCTTGATAATTAAATCACATTTAATCATCAAGTCCTTGCTTGGATATTTCATCAAAAGAATTATTCTTGAACCCTTTCAAGAATAATGTGCTTTCTCCGTAGATACTTGGAGATAAGGACAGGGCGATTGTATTATTCCACGTATAGTGACTTGGATGTTGAGATCTCATCTCAAATCCAGATCTTACGGACCTCTCACAGATGCTTGATTAAATCAAGGCCGCAAATCCAATCTTCTCATTGAATCTGAATCCTATTCAGATCAATGTCCAATACTTGGACTAAGATCGGATTGCTTCTCTACTGAAAGGAGTCACTAAAATCCAGACCTGTTTCATCACTCCCTCGGAATGGAAGCGTCATGGATATACAATCGTTTATGATCACATCACCCTTCAGGTATTCCCAATACCTGTACATCCTGCATACTGGAAGACCCATGATCAACCCGAAGATCAAGATCATTTTATACTGTCTTCTTCAGGGTTTAATCATTAAGTTTCTCAATCTTGGTCATTGGGATTTGGTATCGATCATATGCTTTCCCAAAGCATATATCATACCTTCAAATTCATGTCATGCTTCCAAAGCATGACGACCATGCATGGAATTTGATCGGTCCCAATACCTCATGAGTGAGCTCATGTCTTCCAGTTCACAAGTGAACCTGTATGATCCCTTTGAGAGATCATATTGCTCATATACCCTTATATGCACACCAGCTCGCCGGTGTATAGACCTTGGTTAGGTCATCAACCTATTGGTCTGCCAAATGTACATACTTAGATATATAGCAACATATCTGTCTCCGGTCAGAGGATGCATGCCTATGCTGTGACAGCATTCAACATAGGACTTAAGTTATCTCGATCTCGTTAGGTCAACCCATTGACCTAACTAATCTGACACCTCCGAATCACTATTCCCATGCAGAGGACCTACATCAAGAGGTCGGTCAGATATCAGCCTATGTGAGAAAGGATTGCCATCTCCTACTCAGGCTGGAGATCTCCACTTGACAATCATTTGACGGTGTTTGATGAGTCCTCCATCTAACTCCTTAGATATTCATCCAAACACCAGCCTCTATGATTCATTTAATGAAACAACAGCTATATGATCATCAAGCTGGCCATGGTACATAACCCTAATTGTACAGAGGGACCTTATAGTGCATTCATTCATATAATTTCAGAAAGGGAGTGAAACATCAACAGCTTTTATTGATAAACTTAAATATTACAATAACATTTATTGTAAGAATGGTTCGCCCAGGGCTCACAAGTCTAACAGTTTTTTTCGAGGAATGGACCCAAGATTTATCAGATATTCCTCGTTCTAGAAGCCCACTCGACCATTGTTTCAAAAACACCCCCAAACCTTCCTTGGCTACTTGAACCCCTTTTGAGTTCGTTTTGGCTCTCTAGGATGCGCTCCGGATCGACCATGGTGACAGCGTGGTCTCCAGCCATCTAGGGCGGGTCTTGGCGTGGTCATTTGGCCAAGTTCCATCATCTCCGGCCAAACGACCGTCGAGGTGCCATCTCAGGTTTTTAAACCTTTGATGTCTGTTTTATTTCTCTTTTTCTTCATCTTTTATGTGTTTTTAGTGCTCCAGTAGTTGTAGAAATCATTTCCCTTCCTCCATTTCGAGCCACACGCAACCATTCACCTAATCCGCCCCTCGCCGGAGCAAGCTCCGGTGAGCTCTATTTTTATCATTCCGCACGCGTCCCCCGCTCACCAATAAAAGCCAAGACTTTTGCTTTGGTGCTGCTGCGTTGTATTTTCCTTGCAGGTCCTGAAGGAGGCGTCTGAGCCTCGACCTTCGTCAAGAACACGTCCTCCAGGTGCTGCGAGTTCCAGGCCCCCACCGATGGGGCCCAGATTGATTTGAGACCTCCAAGCGCAGTGGACCCCCTCTGACTATCTTCTGAACACCACAGTAGCGGTCTTGGAGGTCGGAGGCGTCCAGTTCGGCCGATCGAACGAACTTCAGCGTGTGTTCTTCGTGCGTTCATCTAAAGGGCCTGACGTCCGTCTGATCTTGGCCTGTTCTTGGCGATCAGCAGCCGCCGTCGGATCACGGGCGCTCAAAACCGTCCATCATCTGAAGATCATTTAATCCTGGGCGTCGAATCGAAGGGCATCGGGCAGCGCCGCATTGACGCGTGGCTTAAGTGACTTCTCCTCTGCCGTTGGATGCGCCCCCGCATTGGGTATTTTGCACTATTAACCCGACGCATTTTTTGTATTTAATAACAGAACTGCAAACCTTCATTGGCTACTATTTGTTTTTGTTCAATTTGCACTAAGCCCCCCTGAAATTTTGTAATATTGCTCATCCATCCTTGCCAAACACACGTGCTTAGCACGCGCATCTTGGCCATTTTGCGGGGACACCCGATTAAGTTTTATATTTAATATTTAGTGCAAGCACTTATAACTGCAGTCCTATTTTTCTGGCATAATTGCATTTAAGTCCTCCTCGTTTTGGCTAATTGCAAGTATGCCCCTGACAGGCGCATGCTACACACATGCATGTTAGGGATTTTTGTACTTGTATGCCTGCGGTCTTTGTGATTAACATTTAGTACTTCAAAGTTCATTTGCAATGTATATTTTGTGGACATTTTACGATCAACCCCCTGGCCTTTGAATATTACCAAAACACCCCTGCCAGTGCGTAGTTTCTTGTTGTTATCTCTAATTTTTGCATGCATCTATAAAGCTCTAAAAAATCCCCAAAAATCGTCATAGGTCTCTATTGCATATTAGTTCAACATCATATTTTTATTTTGCATATTTATTGCATTTTAATATTTACTAAAAATCAAAAACATGCATTTTTGCTACTGTTTGCATTAGAAAATACCAAAAAAATATAAAAACACATCATAAAATTCCCCCAAAAAATATATTTTGCTTATTTTAGTGTGTGTTAACGTCAGTCAAAAATCACTAAAAAGTACAAAACAAAACTCCTAAAAATTAGAAAAGCCCAAAAACCTTCCTAAAAATATTAAAAATTCAAGAAAAATCCTGGAAATAAAATTTCAGTTTTTGTAGCTTCCTTATTTTATTATCTTTAATTTAAAATTAATTTAGGGAATTTTTGTCACTGTTTACTATTTTTCATTCCCATTTTAATTTCAGCCAACAACCCAATTCACTGTTTTCTAGTATTTTTACTATTAAAAATACCAAAAACATTCTGAAAAATCCCCAAAAATCACAAAAATAGTAAAAAATTATAAATCAGACCAAAAATATTTTATTCCCTGATTTTAGACTATTTTTACCTATTTTTATAAATACATTCTCCCCTTTTTCCTTACATCGTATATATATTCTATTATTGAAAAAGAAAATACAAAAATATAAAATATAAAAAGAAAACATAAAATCAGAAAATCTAAAACCAAAATACAAAATTAAAAATTAAAAAATCAAATAAAAAATATAAAATCCAAAAACCCACAAAAATATAGCATAGATAGACAATTTGATCACAATCATAGTTTTGTGCAATTTGCCCCGATCTATCCTTTCTGCTCCCTATTTCGACCTCTACACATACTTGCACCTATACACATCTTTGTTGTAGAGTTATAACAAATTTTAACTCCGCACATTTACTTTCATTGCTTGATTTATCTGTTGTGGGTTAATTGTTGTTTTAATCAGGATTTTTGAGCGGTCACCGCATCGACTGCGGTTTCGCCTCGTGAAACCGTACGACCGCTCGATTTTCTGGGTTAAAAAGTTACATAGGAAGGTTTCCTTCCCAGTGAGGTGAGAGATGTCGTAAGGATTAGAGCCCAAAACCCAGTCTATGGTTGCCTTGTGTATCGCCTGGATTTCCGAAGTATTGGCGCTTCTATCGTACGTAGACGTGTAGGACTTGGTCAGCAATAATGACTCTCTATTGTGTAGAGCATTGACCTTGTCCGAAGTATCAAGAATTGGCCACGCCTTCACGGGGGTGTCTGTCTCATCGTCTTGCGTCCGAGTAGGTTCTTGCATGCTCATGGGTGATTCTGTTGCGAGCAAGTTCCGAAGTATCGGTTTCGCCTATTGGCTTCCTCTCTCTATTTCTTTGGCTGAGTAGGGATCCAGGAAGTGTTACAAGGACCTTAAAAAGTGCAGACTACAGGTTACACAGGAGGAGGACAAGTATAGAATACTTTTCTGGGAGTATTCTCTCTCCTATAGGCGTAGCGTCTAAGGACTCGTTAAAAGATAACTACCTGAAAATCAAATATAAAACTCACAAAGATAATTGCCGAATCTTCACGGCTTCACGTGTCGAGTTGGTGAATCCATTGTTTTGAGGTTTGATTGATTAGTCGAATTAAGGTCAAGATCAAAAACACCGCAGTTGACTCTCACTCAGTGTGAGCCTTCTACTGTTTTACACTCTATTTGTTTCTTGTTAACCCCCGTATCTTTCATCCACATTGATCTTCTGCTTGATCTTCGAGATGGCGACAAATGGACAGTTCAGTCGAGACTCCGTCGACACCTACATCAGTTCCATCCGCTCGCCTTCTCTAATAATTTGGGGCGATTCCCGAGAACTAGGTTCGAACTTCGTGAACCGATCTCCATACTCCCCGTCTTCTTCAATAAACCGAGATAACTCTTGTCCCGAACTCTGTCCGTTTTGGATGGCCATTGATTTCACTCCTTACACCTCACCATCCTTAACAAAGTTCTGTGTTGAACTTAACATAGAATTCTTCTCTACATATGGAGCTGCAATTCAGACTGATCGGGGCATTCTTCCATGTGCAGACCTAGAGCCCGATCCCGAGTCAACAAGTCCAACAGAATCTGAGATGGTCGGTGGAAGAGGAAAGGGACCGCAACCCCAATCTGAAGTGGAAGGCAATCCTGGGGAAGGGCAGTACACTATGCAGAATGACATTAATAGTAACTTGCTGGCTTCCATCCAAGCCATCCAGCATCAGTTGACAAATCAGGCCCTGGCCCAGACAACCTTGCAAGATATGTTGAATGACTTGAGGAGGAGGGCCGATGCAAGAGATGATCGACGAGAGGATGAGCCAGACCAAGAGTTCCACCCAGAAGAAGATAAGTTTTCAGTGCGAGGACCCGAGTTTGATAGAGTTGACGCAGGCCCACTTCAACCAAAGCCAACACTGAAGGAGACATATAATCCCGGAGCAGGTCGGATTACAGAGTGGATCCAAATCCCACGAATCCATGCCCACTTCAAGCTGAAGCTGCAGTTTCTGTCCCTGCTTCCCACATTCCATGGGAACACCACTGAGGAGCCTTACATCCATCTCAAGATGTTTGGCCGCATTTGTGCTACCGCTCACTACCCTGGAATTCCTTTGGGGGTAGTCAAGATGACCGCCTTCCCCTTCAGTCTGCAAGATAAGGCCCTATATTGGGTCGACCACATTGGGAAGGTAGTCACAACCTGGGAGGCATTATAGTCTGCATTTCTCCATAAGTTCTACCCTCTCGGTCGTCTGAATTAGATGCGTGCTCGTATCTCCAGTTTTTACCAGCAGCCCCACGAGACTATCCATGAAGCGTGGGAAAGATTCAAGGATCTCCAAGAGAAATGTCCCCACCATGAGATTCCGAAGACTAGTCTCGTGCAACACTTTTTTGGGGGGCTCACAATTGAGAGACAAAGACTTATCGATGCCTCTTGCGGCGGTTCGCATTTCAACAAGGACGAGGACGTGGTGTGGAACGTCTTCAAAGAAATGGCTGAAGGAGAAGCTGCTCAATCCTCGTCCCGAGTGTACATGAAGGTACCAACTGCATCAACAAGCCAGTGAATATGGCCTCTCACACCGAAGATAGGGATGAGAGCTCCAACTTGAGCATCATTAGGAGCCACCTGTCTAAGGTGGATATCATTGAGAAGAGGTCACAGGACCTCGAGAAATTATCAGTCATTGAGAAAAGGACCCAGGGCTTGGAAAAGCTTGATTTGATTTCCCAGCAGCTGGAGCAGCTCGTTCGTGCATTGAACACCAACATATGCAACGCTGTGTTTACCACTGCCGAGCCAACCGCTGAGAAGAAAGAGCCTACACCGCATCAAATTCCTCAACCAACTCCACCGTAGCCCCAGCATGTCCAGCATGTGTATTACGTGCAAGCTCCGGAGCAGCCACCACAGCCACAGACACAGATGGTTGTGTATCATCCAGAGTCCCAGCCTGTTTATTTTGAGCAGTTCTCTCCACCCCCGCCACTGATACATGAGATCAATGGCGTATGGAACTATGAAGCGCATCTGACCCATCCTCAGGGACATCTTCAGGGTCAGAACAAGGGCAACAATCCCTATCACCAGCAACAACAGGGTGGGAGACCTTTTCACCCCTCATACTAGAACCAACCTCCATCTCAGGGAAACACTTGGAGGTAGAATTATCAGCACGGTCCTCAGCAGTCCGGATACCGCGGACAAGGATATCATCAGCTACCGGCTGCCCCATATCACCAACAGAACTCGCAGTATTCCTCCAACCCTCCTCCTCATCAATTTTCTCAGGGTTACCAGTCACAACCTCAACCTTCCTACGAGCATTCTGGGCCCCAGCTGGGGGATTCTTCTGAGATTGTGCTGGTTAATCCAGCCCTGGCTTGCTTAGAACAGTTAATGAAGAACGTGGCTGAGATGAACCAGAAGATCGACGACTTGACGACTGGAAAAACAGCCATCCCTGCTCAAGTCGAGGCGAATCCGAATAATTTCTGATGCAAGGAGTATGTAGATGGTAGTGTCCAATCAAAATCAGGTGAATTTAATTGCTTTTTATCTAATGCTGTTACTCTCAGGAGCAGTAGGACACTCAAGCCATCAGCAACCGCGAAGGGGAAGCATCTTGCATCTGACAAGGAATCGTCAGCCAGGCCAACGCTAGGGCTAAGAAGTATTTTTGGAGCATCACCACCAATCAGAAAATCACAAAAAAGAAGAAAACAACAAAATACAAAAAGATAGCAGCAACCTCGGTGGAGATAAGCCAGCATTGGAGACGTCTGCACCGGCTATAGAGCCAGCCACAGATAGAAGGAATTTTGCACCTGTAGTGAGTCCAACGCCAGCACCTGAAGCCGAGCCAGCCGTTTTTGGTCCACATCCTGTAGATGATTCTATTCCTTTTTGCCATCTACCTGTAAACAACAATATGGACAATACTTTGAATGACATTGGTGAAGATTTTGTAAATATTCCTTTCCCAGAAGCAATGAAAAAACATAAAAAAGTGAAAAATTTGAAAAATGCCTTGTCTGATCCTGCTATCATAGAAATTATTCAGAATTTGGCATTAAACATGCCATTGATGAAAGCTCTTTAGTACATGCCAGCTATAAAGAAAGGATTGAAAGATGCATGTACAACCAAGCGCAAGCCTCACCCTCATAATTCCAGAAATAAAGGTGGCAAGTCCGAAAAGCATATCCTCACAATGGCCACAGCTAATGCCATCAGCAACCTACCGGATAAAAAGCCAGATATGGGAGCACCACTTGTGAGCTGTCAGATGTTTAATCAGGAATTTGAACGAGCACTTCTCGACAACGGGTCTTCTATGAACTTGATGCCAGCCTCACTACTTATAGAGTTCAGGCTAGGACCGCTCAAACCTACAAAGATGATTATGCAGTTTGCAGATAAATCAGTTAATCGGCCTAGGGGCATGTTGGAGGACGTGATAGTCACGGTTCAGGGAAAGCAGTTCCCGACCGATTTTATGGTACTAGATATGGACATCCCCGCTCCACTGCTCCTTACCCCAATCATACTTGGAAGACCATTCCTGCGAACGTCAAACACAGTAGTGAATGATGGGACTGGAGAAATCACTTTTGGTGCTGGCAACGAAACAATCAGAGTGGAGACCCTGCCTGAGGGAGCACTAGCAGAACGAACATCTGCATCATGCGCAAGGGTGATTGAGTATTCTGATGACTGCGACTTTCTGGCAGAAATTCAAGACACCATCTTATTTTTGGATGACATTGAGATTCATGAGCTCTTCTGCCCGGAGGAAGGATTGGAGACCGCAGTCGAATTTGCCCTTATCGATCAGGATGAGGAACTCGCTGATGTGCTGAATGAGACTTCCGCGGGGGTGATGTGCCTTCAGAATCAAGAGTAAATTGTTGAAGAGTCTGGTAATGAAGAGGAAATTATCGAGACATTCTGTCGAGATCTGAGTGAAGAGGAAGAACTGAGTATGGTGGGCACAAAACAGATGAAAGAATCTCCACCAGAACTAATAGCTGAAGTCACTGCTGAAGCAGCTCCGACCCCACTAGAGTTGAAACCTTTGCCCTCCAACATGAAATATGCCTTTCTTGAGCGAGAACCAAACATGTATCTGGTCATTATTAATGCACATCTGACCGAAAACTAAGAATCTCGTCTGATGGAGGTTCTTGAACGCAATCGCAAGGCGACAGGCTGGCGAACTTCGGATCTCCATGGAATCAATCCATCACTATGCTCGCATCGCATTTTTCTGGAAGAAGATTGCAAGCCCTCTCGAGAACTTCAGAGAAGATTAAATCCTAATCTGCGGGAGGTTCTTATGAAAGAGATTCAGAAATGTTGTGATGCGGGATTCATTTATCCCATATCCGACAGCAAATGGGGTGAGCCCTATGCATGTTGTGCCCAAGAAATCAGGGATCACCATTATGAAGAATGATAAAGGAGAGGAAATCGCAACCAGAGTACCAACTTCTTGGCGAGTATACGTGGACTACAGAAGACTTAACCTCGCCACCAAGAAGGATCACTTTCCTTTACCCTTCATCGACCAGATCTTGGAGAGATTGTGCGCGAAGGAATATTTCTGCTTCTTAGATGGATACTTTGGATACAATCAAGTTGCTATTGCTCCTGAAGATCAAGAGAAGACTACGTTCACCTGTCCTTTTCCTACATATGCCTTCAGACGGATGCCATTCGGGCTTTGAAACGCCCCAGCCACATTTCAGAGGTGTATGCTTGTAGTTTTTGCCGATATGGTGGGCAACTTTCTTGAGGTCTTTATGGACGATTTTTCGATCTACAAGGATTCATTCGATCAATGTCTGGATTATTTAAACCGAGTCTTACGGAGGTGCTACGAAGTAAATCTTGTTCTCACGTGGGAAAAGATTAACTTCATGGTGACTGAAAGAATCGTGATGGGTCACATTGTTTCTAAACGTGGCATGGAGGTTGACCCAACCAAGGTGGAGGTAATTTCCAAACTTGAATCACCTACAACAATCAAACAAGTTAGGTCATTCTTGGGCCATGTCAGTTTTTACCGAAGATTCATCAAAGATTTCAGCAAACTGGCTAGACCGTTGACTGAGTTGCTCAGTAAGGAGAATGAATTCATTGTGGATGACCATGTACTCCTTGCCTTTAATCAGCTTAACGAACTCATCACACAGGCCCCTGTCTTGCAGCCACCGATTCGGACTCAACCTTTTGAGATAATGATCAATGCGTCAGATTATGCCATTGGTGTTGTACTTGAACAGAGGAAAGATAATGTATCGTTTGCGATTCACTGCACTAGCCGAACGCTCGATGAAGCTCAAGGAAACTTCACTGTCACCGAAAATGAGCGGTGACAAACCCAAAAGTCGAACAGTCGTGTATTCCACACAAAACGGGAACACAGTCGATGTGTTGACCACTCAAGATCCGGATTTAACAATGAACCCACAATATATAAATCAAGCAATGAAGAACAAATGTGGAGTCAAATTTATTTTAACTTTACAAATAGGTGTATAGTGTAAGTATGTGTAGAGTGTCGAACTAAGGGAGCAAACAAGATAGATCGAGCAATACTGCACAAAAATGGGATGTGATTAAGTGTCTACAAAGATGCAAATTTTTGTGGGTTTTTAATTTTATATTTTTTTATTTTTAATTTCTAATTTTGTATTTTGGTTTTAAATTTTACTGATTTTATATTTTCTTTTTGTATTTCATATTTTTATATTTTCTGTTTCAATAATAGAATATATATACAATATAAGGAAGAGAGGGATAGAGTATTTATAAAAATAGGTAAAAATAGTAAACAATTAGGGAATAAAATGTTTTTGGTCTTTTTATATTTTTCTACTATTTTTATGTATTTTGGGGATTTTTCTGAAGGTTTTTGGCATTTTTAAAAGTTGAATCACAAGAAAACAATGAGCTATGCTACTGGTCGAAATTAAAATGGGAATGGAAATAGTAAACAGTAATAAAATTTTCCGAAATTAATTTTAAAGTAAAGACAATAAAATAGAGAAACTACATCAACTGAGTTTGCATTTTAGGAATTTTCTAAGATTTTTTAGATTTTTATGAAGACTTTTAGGGTTTTTAATTTATAAGGTTTTTCTTTTGAATTTTTTTAATGATTTTCGGACTAACACTAAAACATGATAAGATAAGCAAAATATAATTTTTTTTGGAATTTTTCAAAAGTTTTTATTATTTTTATGGATTTTCTAATGCAAATAGTGCTGAAAAGGCTTATTTTCGATGTTTAATAAATATGAAATGCGATAAAATTGAAATGCAAAAATATGGCATGAATGAGCAAGGCAACATGGGCTTAAACTGATTTTTGTGGATTTTTTAGCAAGTTATGGATGCATGAAATAACTAGAGACAACATCAAGAAACTACACTACTCGCAAGGGCATTAATGTAAATAAGCAAAAGCTCAGGGGCCTCTACACAATTTCCACCCAAAATATAACTAAATATTGCGTTTAATGGACTATATACATATATCCAGACCCGTAGGGGTACCCTTGCAAAAACACCAAACGCACGTGCGCAATTACGCACGCCTAGAAGGGACACGGGTATAATTTCCCAAACTGCGGGGTCCTTAATGCAAAAATTCCAAAAATATTACACTTAATTCCCATAGTTTTTGGATCAAAACGAAATAACACAACAGCTAGGGGTCCCCTTGCAAAACGCTCGCACCTCACGTGTACTGGTCACGTGAGGTGACGTGGCGAGGGACCTAAATGCAATTAGGGGAAGTTTAGGGGCCTAAATATAAATATTACAAAATATTAAAGCGATAGATGAAAGATTGAGTTTCAAATTTTAAATACAAAATTTTAGCGAGGGTAGGGACTGCAAAATACCCTCACTCGGGCGCGATCCAACGATGTGGCGTGGGCCACTTATCCACGTGTCGTCTCCTGGTCTCGCGATGAAGGTTCGCGCGCACGGCCCGGATCAGATGATCGGATCGGAATCGACGGTGCTGGGGCATCCTAATCCAAGGGCTGCTGCTCCTCTCCAAGAAATGGCCTGATCCAACGGCCAGGAGATGACGACAAAGAACGAGGAAGCACCAGCGGCTGGGCGAGCTTCCCCGACCTCTGCCTCCGTCCTCCGGCACTTCTTCGAGCTAGAAAAAGGCCTGGGAGGTTCCTAGAGGAATCTTCTAAGTGCTTGGGGCTTCAAAAAGAGGGGCGTGCACCAGGGCTCCTCCGCGACGTCGGAGAAGAGGTGGGGGCCCAAGTATCTCCGGCGAGGTCAAAAATGCCTCTAGGTGATTGTTCAAGTGCGTGAGACCCTGCAAAACAAAGTGAGAGGACCCATGGCAAAATACGTGGGTCCTGTGGTGGTGGGTGCGAGGCGAGGATGGCATGAAATGATGTGACGAAGCTCGGCCGGAGGAGCACTCCGGCGAGGGTGTCTCTTCGATGTTTGGATCGATGAAGCGCAAGATTAATGATGGGAAACAGATCCTAGGACTAAGGCGAAGAAAATGCAAAAGAAAAGAAAGGAAAAGTGGGCTGCCTCGACGGTGGAGACCGGAGGGAATAAGTACCTCAACCGCCGGTGAAGGGGGAGGTGTTGGAGCCACCTCAATGCGTGTTCGACCGGCCTGAAGACCGCCAGAGAAAGCTGTCACCTTCCTGGGGCTTTTGGGCACGATTAGGGGAGCTGCACTTGTGGAAGAGGGGTTCAAAATGGGCTCAGATTTCAGAGTTCCATTTTGTAGGGTTTGACGATATTGCTTTGACGCTCCAAAGATCGAGTCGCAGCGGCTATTGCGTTGATCCATAGATCGAGATATCATCCGGGCGTGGGTGCCCATTGATCGAGAAACAAAAGTCGCAGAGGGAGCGACATGTAAGGGTGCAAGGAACGCCCTCAAAAATTTTTTGAAATCGAGGTCAAACGATGCTCTGACATGCGCACATGGGGAGGACAGCCAGTTGACCGAGGTCAACTTGGACTGTCTCCTGATTGGTCCACATGGACCAATCTGGAAAAATCCCTGGAAAAAGATTTGTAAAATCAATTTAAAATAGTTAATGATTTTATTATTTTTAGGTTATTAAATAAAAAATGTTTATAATTTTATAAACTATTTTATTAAGATTTTTAATTATTTTTATGAGGTATAAATTTACAAGTTACCTTTTATACCCCTTATAGGTATATATATATCTATATATTTGAAAATTTTATTTTTATTTTGTACATTTCATTCTATTATTTTTGTTTATTATTTTATAAATTTATAGGATACTTTTATACACTTAAATATATTTTTATTTTATTTTTCTGATGTATCTTGTATACTTAAAAAATATAATTATGACTTATATAGGTATATGTATAGGTCTTATACCTAGGTATGTTATGTACAGGTATTTTATTTTGTATTTTCTTTAATTTTTTATTCTGATTTTAAAACACATAATTATTATAAGTAATATTTACAAAATTATAAAAATATGAAATTATATAAATAATGAATAATGAATAAAATAAATATTTTTATCGGTATAAGTATACAAATAGGGTCCAAAACACTACTTTCATACCGTAGCTCCACCAAATGTGAAACCACTGCTATTAAAAAGATTATTTTTAATTATATACAATTAAAGGTGAGTTTGCTGCATTTGGAGTTTTTCTTTGGGAGATACAGGTCTGGGAAGTTGGGATTCTGGAATATTATTTAGATCATAACTTTTTATCTGTATATTATTTTTGGGTGAAATAAATTTTGTATTCTTATTTATTTAATTATCTACAACTTTCATGTTCAAAGTTTCTTTATTTGTGGTACAAAAAGTAGAACCAAAAATAGGTCCCAAAATGAATAAAAAATGAAGGAATTTTAATTGTATTTTAGCCCTTATCTCCCCCTACTTTATTCCTTGTCGACCCAGTCATCTAGATGCCTAGGTCTCGGGGTTTCGGGTCACAAATATTTACAATATTTTATTCTTTTTCTTTTTTTATTTATTCTATAATTTTGGCTTTAATTACAGTATTTTATACACTATTTATATACACATGCATGGATGCTAAGATGCGGGAATTAAGGGTATTTACACGCATTTGCTAGGGTTTTTGATACCAAAGTGACAGAATAAAGATGTTGAAATGTGGCTTCATCATACCCCTATAATTACCTTTGCTAGTCCCTAGCAAACACTTATGCAATAAGTACAGAAAGAAAAAGAAAGAAAAGAAGAAGAAGAAGTTGGATTAAATTTGATTATAAAACTTGTCTTCACAAAATCAAAGTTTGGAGCTTAAGTTAGATTTTTGGAGTTTTAGTGCAGGCAGGACCTTAATGAGAACCGGATTTGGAATCCAACTGTCCCTGAGAATCCCAAAACTCTGCTCAAGTCTCCTCAATAGCCAGGTCAGAAATATTTCAACTCATATGCTAACCCTTATGACTATGAATCTGACTTGTACAGTGTAAGTGATGGTGGCTCTTCCCAACTGAAATGACAAAGAGACTGACTTCTCCAATATGACAACCCAATGATTCCCCAATCCAACAACTCATCCCTTATGGAGCAGGGTATTCCCTTCTAAGTTCAAGTGACAACCAGCCCAAGAGGAGGGGGTGAAGAGGAGAATGGATGTTAGCCAGTGTAGCTACCTATCCTAGGATGCAAGACCAGTGTAGTCAAGTCATCCTGCTGCAGGCTCACATAATTTGACTTTGAAGCACAAGCTTGCTTATTTGACTATACAACATATGTACACTCCGGCAGGCATTTTTATTTTTATGCAGGCCTGTCCACTTTCTTTGGAGTTTTTGCTTTTTGCATTTTTTTGAACACTATATACAACAACATTTACATAGGGAGTTTTTCCTCTTGAGTAGACTATCCCTCTTTTGAAGCTTTATCGTAACCCACAATCTCCTATCCTTGAAACTCATCATCACTGGACAGGTTGGGGCGCACTTCCCTCCCTAGAGGAGGACAAATGTTTCCACCTGTATGCGTCTCATATTGGCAAATCCATCCCCCTCACCACTCCAACTGAGTTGAGCCATGTGAAAGGTGCATGTGTCCAAGTTAGGTCATTATCAACAAGAGTCGTACGTGTGCTCCGAAATACTCTACTTAGGCAGTCAAGAATCCATTGAACTAAGTCCTGTGATCCTCAAAGAATTAAGTCAACTAGACCTGAAGTACCTCGATTCCAGCTCCTATAAGGTTCCTGTTAATTAGGTAGATTTTAAGGTCCAACCAAGCTCCAATCTCCGGATTTTATTTAGACTTGTTCAACTATCAAACTCAATCCGAAAAATACTTATTCTATGAAAATGTAGAAAATATTTTTGTGATGCAATTTTCAAAGGTTTTGAACTTTTTACGGGTTTTTGAAAAGATGATGCATATGCATTTTTTTTTTAAATTTTTTGAAAAAGTTTTTTCAATTTTTTTTGGATTTTAATTTTTGCAAAGGTTTTTGGGATTTTTGAAAAGAAAAGGTTTTGGCCAAAAACTAGGTACAAATATTTACACGGGGATGCTTCTTATATATAAAAGAAGTGGTTTTTAAGAATTTACAAGTGTAAGTGGTCAATTATATATATATATTGGATTTTAAGTGTCATGTATATACTCCTCAAACTTATTTGACATAGGTTTTTCAAACAATTTTGAAAACTATAGTCCAAAAACAATTTTTACAAACAATTTTACAAACATGTACACACATTTGAAAATCATTTTGCAAAGGTTTTCCAAACAGTATATATAGATTTTTCAATTATTTTTTGCAACCATTTTTCAAACCTTTTGGAAATCATTTTTCAAACATTTTATTTCACACAAAGAAAATAAATTTTGCAATCAAAATATTTTTACAAAGGTTGAAAACATTAACAAAACATTTTCCAAATAGTTTTCAATAAATTTTTCACAAAGATTTTCAAATAATTTTTCAAACATTTTACAAAAAATATTTTCACTTGATTTATTAATCAGTAAGTATAAAAAGTATTTGAGGAATAATCACATCTTTTTATTAAGGTTTTTAATGAATTTTAAAGAATCATGAGCCATATTATTAGGAAAATACGAAAGTACGAGTTATGGCTAAAGTATATACACAGTATATACGACCCCCCTATACTTAGCTTGAGCTATGTCCTCATAGATCGGAGAGAAAAGAGAAGACATAACTCGTACTAAGTATAGAAAAGTCTAAAGAATAAAGGAGTACGAGATGAATGGATAAATGAGAAGTCGACCGTCCTCCCTATACTTAGGATCAAATATTCCTAAATATAGCATACTGTACAAAAGCAGGGAGGGTCAAGGGTGGGAATGGACAGATTGTACTCAGATTGTCTCCCCCTATACTTAGGGTAAGATATCCCTAAGTATAGACAAGAAGAGGAGACAATGGAGAGGATCAAAGAATAGAACAACTCGGGGTGCACACCCCCCTATACTTAGGACAAAGTACGTCCTAAGAATAGACAACTGTCTACAAGGGGAGACACCTTTTTGATAGATGCAGAAGATAGAAAAGGAAAAGAAGAAAAGAAGAAAAGAAGAAAAGAGATGAAAATGGAAACGAGATCAGGCGATGGAAGAAGATAGAGAAGGATATAAACATGATCAAGAAGGCGGAAAGCAAACCTTCTTGCGAGACCGCTGAGGGATAGATCTAGTGTGGTGCAAGTCGACATCGGGGTCCACAGTGGACGGAAGCCGATCAGGGTCGACAGGGTGAAGGCCCTCAGTGGAGTCAAATCGAAAAGGGACGAACTGGTATATGGAAGTAGTATGGCTAGGTTCGCCCTTGGTGGTCCTATGGTGAGAAGGCGCAGACGTGTGAGTGGAAGAAGTATGGACAGGTCTGGCCTTGGGAGTCTAGCTGATATCAAAGTGGAATGGGACGAACTCATCATCATCGATAGAGGTGTAATCCGAGTCGTCCTGCGAGGTGTCGTCCAGGTCAAAACCAAAAGGAACGAAATCATCTGTGGAAGTATCTGAAGTCTGTTCGTCCTCAAAAGTTTCACCTGAATCATTGTCTTCATCAAAATGGCCGAATCTATCGAAATAATGGCCAGCATCATAACCAACCTCGATCATCTTTACTTTTGAGTGACCAGGAATGGACTTATCAGTGGAAGTAGTCAAGCCAGGTCCGTCCTGTCTAGTCTTGGTATCTGCCCTCCGCTCAATGGTATCAACCACGTAAATCCCACGGATCTCATCAATACATCGCCACGCACCAGAAGGAGGAACTTGAGGTCCATGCTTTCCAAGTCTTCCCCCGTTTGGAGGATTTCTCAGGTCTCATCAGCGGTCAATAAGCAAACTTCTCTAATATCATCAGATAGGTCATAGGCCTCGGAGTCAGCTAGAATAGGTGAGTATGCATCAGGTGCAGGTCTCTGGTCTACTGTGGGTGTGGTGATCAACGCTTCGCTTTCGTCAACAAGACAGAAGCGAATCTCTCCTGATCCATAGTCAATAACGACCCTCGCCGAGGAGAGGAATGGTCGTCCCAGGATGATTGGAGATGGCTCCCCTGTGGAGGTCTCCATGGGCAACACGACAAAATCAACATGGTAGCTCGTGCCCAGAATTGAGATGACGACGTTTTCGAGGATGCCCTTCGGCCTCTTAATTGATCCATCAGCAAACTGAACAATCATCCTAGTCTTCTTTAGAGGCTGTAAGTGAAGAGACTGTACCAACGAGAAGGGTAATATGCTAATAGATGCACCGCCGTCCAGGAGAGTGTGATCACATATACGGTCAGAGATGGTGCAGGTGATGAATGGTGTAGCTGTGTCTTCTTTCTAGGAATGGGATGGTGTGTGATGGCGTGGGCAGTGGCCATGGTTAGAAGTGATGCTCAGATCTTCTCCTCCGCTTTCTCTTCTTGGGAAGAGGAGTAGATAAATCAATCATGGCCTGCTGAAGTGGGGCATGGATAATCTCGTGAATAGTGGCCATCACTTCGGGTTCAGTCAACATTTTTTTGAATTTTTGGACCTCCTTCATACAAGGGAGGAAGTCAGAATCATCATCTACATGAGGCATGTCAAGAGCAGTCTGTACAGCGGCATCCTCGGGGTCAAAGGTGGGACATGATGTGAATGGATGTGTGGGTGAATGATCTGGCAAATGGACCTTCTCCTTACAACCTGAATCAACCAAGTGTCTACCGAACTCTTTTTGTATTTTTAAAATTTTCACATTTTTTTGTATTTTTGGCGATTGCAATCTCCCATGATCACCCACAAGGAATTCCGTATCCGCGATGAATGGAGCGTCAATCTATTTTTTTCCTCAGGATAGCCATATCCTCATTTATCAAATCAAGGCGCTCTATCATTCGATTTAAGATATCACTCATAGAGATCGAGGGAGTTGACTCCAACAGTTCAGACTCGGGTGGATGTGAAGGTGGAGGTGGATAATATACAGGTGGAGGTAGAGGTGGGTAGAAATCCGAATCCTGATACTGTGGCTGAGGCGGTTATGTACAAAAGTCCGAAAAAATAGGAGGACGATCCTCCTGATAAAAGGGAGGTGGACCGGCTGGAGGGTATGAGGAATCCACAAAATTCAGATAAAATACGCTCCAGCCGGCCATCTCAAAACAAGAGAAAAATGATTCGGGAGAGCACGAATGTCAAGTCAAGAGAAGTGTGAAGAAAGATGTAAATGCGCAGAGATGATCTAGAATACACACAATCAATCACAAGCAGACTCACACAATACAAACCCTCAATTCACCTACTCAACTCGGTAGAGATCGAAAAGTCGGTCTTTTTATTTTGTCTGTTTTAGAGTTAGGTGAGAAGTCCAAAATTGCACAAACACTTAGGGGGCTGAATGGGATTTGGGCACTATCCTTAGTGTGTGCGCGAGCAAGTAAAAGCGAAGACAATGAGGGGATTACTCTCCCCAATACAAGATTTTCTTTTTGATTGATTTTAGGGTCAAGTAATATTAGCAGTCCCAATTTTATTTGGTTATCACTTTTTTTTTGGATTTTTAATGAGAAACGCACAAACCTACCGATGAGTCAATTTTACTTAGCACCTAGGTTGGCAAAATCAGAGGTAGAGAGTCGGAAAAGCAATGCAAGCGGCAAAACGATGATGTATGCTAAAGCGTAAATGCTCACCTTGCCTCCAGCACTCTACATGCAAAGATGCTCAGCAGAATTGAAACCTAATCTATATGCAAATGCAAAGCCGTTGAAATCGCCCTAAGTTTCAGAAATTGCTATTATCGTGAAGAACCACAGGTCGGTCACCGATCCTCAATCTAAGAGTCCGGTCTAGGCTCACCCCTCCTCTCCTCGACACATCGAGTTCAGAAGTAGCGCTTGACAGGGTGGGCTCGCGGCACGTAGGCTTGAGGATGATGAGGCGACTGTTTAAAGATTAGAACTAAGTCCAAAGCGCACTATAGGTACATGCAAGATATTAAGGTGTTTGGACCTAGTCTATCGCCAAGCAACTCCTACGACTAAGGGCTCAATCACACAAGATAAAGAAAACAAAACCAGAAAACAAAAGGAAAAAATGCGATGAAAACCAAAAAATCCGCGGTGAGCCCCCAAGTGAACAATCACTTGGAAATTGGGCACGAATGTCCAAGAGTCCAAGTACCTGAATTATTACAACAATAGAGCCTCTCTCTTACTTAAATTACAAAAACAAATACCACAAAAATGCTCAAAAGGTGATTGCCTTCTCAACTCCTCCCTGCCTCCTTTGATGCTAGGTCAGATATCTCCTGCTGCCTTCAGGTGGGTGCACAGGCGCCTAAGGAGGAGCGCCTCCCTCGTTCCGCAGTTCCTCGCACAAAGTCCAACAAGGAAGAGGGATTAGACAATTTAAACAATGATATCAAATAAATGAGCAAATAAAGAAGGCAAAAATATAGACAAGTATCACAATCACAAAGCAAAAACCCAAACTACACGCTGTTGCTCCCCGGCAACGATGCCATTTGGTAAACCCAAAAGACGAGCGGTCGTGTATTCCACACAAGACGGGAACACAGTCGATGTGTTGACCACTCAAGATCCGGATCTAATCAACAATGAACCCACAATATATAAATCAAGCAATGAAGAACAAATGTGGAGTCAAATTTATTTTAACTCTACAAATAGGTGTATAGTGTAAGTTTGTGTAGAGTGTCGAACTCAGGGAGCAAACAAGATAGATCGAGCAATACCGCATAAAAATGTGATGTGATTAAGTGTCTACAAAGATGCAAATTTTTGTGGGTTTTTAATTTTATATATATTTTTTAATTTTTATATTTGTATTTTGGTTTTTAATTTTACTGATTTTATATTTTCTTTTTGTATTTCATATTTTATATTTTCTGTTTCAATAATAGAATATGTATACAATATAAGGAAGAGAGGGATAGAGTACTTATAAAAATAGGTGAAAATAGTCAAAAATTAGGGAGTATAATGTTTTTGGTCTTTTTATATTTTTCTACTATTTTTGTGATTTTTGGGGACTTTTCTGATTGTTTTTGGTCTTTTTAAAAGTGGAAATACAAGAAAACAGTGAGCTATGCTACTGGCCGAAATTAAAATGGGAATGAAAATAGTAAACAGTAATAAAATTCTCCCAAAATAATTTTAAAGTAAAGACAATAAAATAGAGAAACTACAGGAACTGAGTTTGCATTTTTAGGATTTTTCTAAGATTTGTTAGATTTTTATGATGATTTTTAGGGTTTTCTAATTTTTAAGTTTTTTCTTTTGAAATTTTTAATGATTTTTGGATTCACACTAAGACATGATAAGATAAGAAAAATATATTTTTTTTGGAATTTTTCAAAACGTTTTTATAATTTGTATAGATTTTCTAATGCAAACAGTGTTTAAAAAGCATATTTTCGATGTTTAATAAATATAGAAATGCAATAAAAATGAAATGCAAAAATATGGCGTGAATGATCAAGGCAACAATGACTTAAACTGTTTTTTGTGGATTTTTTAGCAAGTTACGGATGCAAGAAATAACTATAGACAACATCAAGAAACTACACTACTAGCAAGGACATTAATGTAAATAAGAAAAAGTTCAAGGGCCTCTGTGCAATTTCCACACAAAATATATAACAAATATTGCGTTTAATGGAATAAATACAAATATCCAGCCCTGCAGTGTACCCTTGCAAAAATACCAAACGCACGTGCGCAAGCACGCACGCCTGGTAGGGGCACGGGTATAATTTCCGAAATTGCGGGGACCTTAATGCAAAAATTCCAAAAATATTACACTTAGTTCCGAGAGTTTTTGGATCAAAATGAAATAACACAACAGCCAGGGGTCCCCCTGCAAAACGCCAGCACCTCACGTGTACTGGTCACGTGAGGTGACGTGGCGAGGGACCTAAACACAATTAGGGGGAGTTTAGGGGCCAAAATATAAATATTACAAAATATTAAAGTGAGAGATGAAATATTGAGTTTTAAAATTTAAATACAAAATTTTAGCGAGGGTGGGGACTGCAAAATACCCTCACTCGGGCGCGATCCAACGGTGTGGCGTGGGCCACTTATCCATGTGTCGTCTCCTGGTCACGCGATAACGGTTCGCACGCACGGCCCGAATCAGATGATCGGATCGGAATCGACGGTGCTGGGGCATCCTGATCCAAGGGCCGTTGCTCCTCTCCAGGAACTGGCTTGATCCAACGGCCAGGAGATGACGACGAAGAACGGGGAAGCACCAACGGCTGGGCGTGCTTCCCCGACCTCCGCCTCCGTCCTCCGGCACTTCTTTGAGCTGCAAAAAGGCCTGGGAGGTTCCTGGAGGAATCTTCTATGTGCCTCGGGCTTCAAAAAGGGGCGGCGTGCACCAGGGCTCCTCCGCGACATCGGAGAAGAGGAGGGGGCCCAGGTATCTCCAACGAGGTCAAAAATGCCTCCAGGTGATCATTTAAATGCGGGAGACCCTGCAAAACAAAGTGAGAGGACCCAGGGCAAAATGCCTGGGACCCGTGGTGGTGGGTGCGAGGCGAGGATGGCGTGAAATGATGTGACGGAGCTCGGCCGGAGGAGCACTCCGACGAGGGTGTCTCTTCGATGTTTGGATCGATGAAGCGCAAGATTAATGATGGGAAACAGATCCTAGGACTAAGGCAAAGAAAAAGCAAAAGAAAAGAAAGGAAAAGTGGGCTGCCTCGACGGTGGAGACCGGAGGGAATAAGTACCTCAACCGCCGGCGAAGGGGGAGGTGGTGGAGCCGCCTCAGTGCGTGCTCGACCCGCTTGAAGACCGCCAAAGGAAGCTGTCACCTTCCTGGGGCTTTTGGGCACGATTAGGGGAGCTGCACTTGTGGAAAAGGGGTTCGAAATAAAATATTCAAATATATAGATATATATACCTATAAGGGGTATAAAAGGTAACTTGTAAATTTATACCTCAAAAAATAATTAAAAATCACTATAAATTAATTTAGAAAATAACAAATATTTTTCATTTAATAACCTAAAAATAATAAAATCATTAACTATTTTAAATTGATTTTAGAAATCTTTTTCCAGGGATTTGTCCTGATTGGTCCATGTGGACCAATCAGGAGACAGTCCAAGCTGACCTCGGTCAACTGGTTGTCCTCCCCATGTGCGCCTGTTAGAGCATCGTTTGACCTCGATTTCAACAAATTTTTGAGGGCGCTCCTTGCACCCTTTCATGTTGCACCTTCTACGACTTTTGTTCCTCGATCAATGGGCACCCACGTCCAGATGATATCTCGATATATGGTTCAAGCAATAGCCGCCACGACTCGATCTTTGGAGCGTCAAAGCAATATCGTCAAACCCTACAACATGGACCTCCGACTTCCGAGCCCATTTTGAACCCCTCACTCCATAGGTTTAGCTCCCTTTTCGTGCCCCATCGCTCGAGGAAGGTGACAACTTCCTTTTGAGCAGGTCAGGCTGGTCGAGCGACACCTGAGGCGGCTCCACCACCTCCCCCTTCGCCGACGGTTGAGCTATTTGTAATTTACATTTGTTAATTAAATGTTAATGTGAATTGGATTCACATTGGACATTGAATTGAAAATGTAATTTACATTTTGTTTTGGGTTGTGAATATGATTCACAAATTTCCAATGGCATGATAGCAATGTTCACAAAGTAAATTGGATTTATTTTTATGAAATAATTTGCAACAAAAGTTGTTGCAAATATTGGAGAGAATGATGAGATAATGTAATCTCATGTAATAGAAAAAAGGGCATCCACCTTCCATATAGGAAGAGTGGACGGCCACAATTCCCATGAGGAATTGGTGGCCTTTCACCCTCCTTATGGAAGGAGGCTTGCCTCCTTTCCTATTTCTCCAATGGAGATTGATTTGATATAAATCAAATTATATTTATTGTATATTTGATTTTTATTAAATTAATTGTTGTTGGATTTTTTTCCAACAAAATCTAAGCCATTTAAAGAAACACAATCAATGAGGACCATTGGATTTGTGTTGTCCCATGGATTGAGATCCATGGATCCCAAAACCCTATAAAAGGAGAGTCACCCCATTGCTCTTCTTTACACAACAAGAGACAACAAGTCTCTCTCTCTCTCTACACGCCCTCTCTCTCTCTGTCCCTCTCATGGCGGTCCACCATGGATGCCCTAGAGAGGTTCTCCATCGCCACAACGTCGTCATTATGCTGCCCGATGATTTGCTCGTGGAACTCCGTCTACTTCAGCGTGACTTGCTTGTGAAGAAGACGTCGGATCTCGTGTGTCGAGATCAGGAGATCCGCCGCTTGGATCATCAACATGGATTGCGAGAAGCACGCGGTTCATCCCCACGCTCGCAAGCGTCTCCTCCGTCGGATCGGACTTGAGACAGGAGGTCTCTTCGTTTAGAGACTCGATCGCAATCACGCTTCAAGAGGTAACCCTAATACTTGTTTGTGGTTTAGACGAAACGATCCGAGAAGTGTTCTTGGATCATGTGGTCTCGTCACATGAATAAAATTTTAATTTCCGTTGCATAGAACAACTAGTACGACTAGTCGTTCTTCGTCGTATTCGATACGACGATCACGTTTCCATGATGCGCTTGAGGATATAACCATATCCTTCAATCTAACACCTCCGAATCTCTATTCCTATGCAGAGGACCAGCATCGAGTGATCGATTAGATATCAGCCTTTAAAAAGGATTACCATCTCCTTCTCAGGCTTGAGATTGTCACTTGATAATCATTTAACGGTGCTTGATGAGTCATCAATCTAACTCTTTAGATATTCATCCGGACCCCAACCTCTATGATTCAACAATTGAATCAACGAATGTATGGTCATTAAGATGGCCATGGTACGTCCTAATTGTACTAAGGGATCTATTATGCAAATTAATTATTCTTCATTTCAGATCATGGAATGATATTTGAAATAACATTTATTGCATAATGGCTCACCGTGGGCTCACATGTCCAACAATCTGACACTATCCCAAAGAGCCATTAACAAGCTAATCTTTAAAACCACACTCATGTGACAATCATAGACTATTTACAAAAATAGCTAGGTAAGATGATCAATCACTCTGTTCTTTAGAGACTATGCCATGTCCTTTTACGACACTTACATATCTCCTAGTAACAGTGCTCGCATCCAATGTAAATGTTGCATCTCATGCAACTAATACTCAATTTTGTCAGTTATAGTATACTTGACATTATAACTCAATAATTATTATAATCAATATTTCCATTATCCTTATCAGAATACCCTTATTCCTGGAGATCTCTATCTCCCAAGGTATCTGTAGTTAAGACCATTTAGATCACCATCTATAAAGTCTCGAATTCTTGAAGATAAGACTCAGAGATCACTATCTCGAAAGTCTTGTATTCTTTAATGATATCTTTATTACAACAATTAAGTGTTTTATCTCCATAATAGTATTAGTAATAGCTTACTCCCATTGTATAGATGACATCTAATTTTTGTACACATCTAACATACATTGAGCTTCCCAAAGCTGATGCACTATGTCATGTAGCTTTGGTATTCACATCCTCAACTTTTTGAGGTGCTATCCTTTTAGATAGGTCAGTACCATATCTTAAGGAAAAATAAGCGTTTCTTGGAATTTTCCAGAAAATAGAAATGTCCAAGGTGTACCACTAATGTGACGATCCCAATACCCTCTTTTCTTTGCTTCTGAACACCTTCAGAACTAAGATCTAAGAGGTATCCTTGAGATTATATCTCAAGGTATGGAATAGTCAAATTGTAGAACATTTACTATCATCCATATATCATTCCAAATGAGCAAGATATCATCAATGGCGCTCCCAGTAAGCCTCGCATGGTTCATCGAGATTTTATCTGATATCATAACCTTTATAATTTCATAAAATCAGGTGTTCCAACTACAAGAAGCTTTATTCGAGTCCATAGATGGAGTTCTTTAGCTTGCATACCTTGCCTTCCTCAACAATGAAGCCATGAGGCTACTTCAAATGAATATCCTCAAAGTGGAATTCATAGAGGAATGTAATATCGACTTCCATCTTGTAGATGTCAAAGTCTAGTTGTGTATCTATAGTTAGCAATGTTTTGATGATTTAAGCATGGTCACTAAAGAGAAAGTCTCATCGCAAGCGATGCCTTCACTTCAGTGTACATCTAGAGGATACGGGTCATGCTTTGAAGGTCTCTACCTTCTCATCAGGTTCTCTCTTTCTCTTGAAGATCCATTTACACCTAAAGGGTCCTATCCTTATAGGTGTATCCTCGAGGGTTCATACACAACCCTTGTATATGAACTCTACATTAGAATTTTATTGCTAACATCCATCTTTCCATGCCATGATCTTCAGAAGCTTCATCACATGAAGTAAGATCATTGTCATACTTAACTGATACATGGAATCCATCCTAAAACTCATTTGAAGAGGTATGCGTGTTTCATCTTTAATTGTCCTTTTAGTTTCCGATTTTAGAAGCCTCATCATCTTCTCAATATCAATGAGTTCCTTTACTTCATTTTCATCTTGATTCTCAAGAGAGTTATCCTCTAAGAATCATATCCTTAGAGATTAAATCTTTAAGAATCTCAATGTCATAAAGTAGGTATCCCTTACCATCCTCTATTTTCCTAATGAAGTAGCAGTCTCTGATGCTAGATTCTATCTTAATTACATCCTTGACAAAGTTATGGGCCAAGAAAACCTAAATCCTCAAGTGTCCAACACAAGGCTAGGTTCCAAACCATATCTTATGAGGATGTTTGGGTTTATATTTAAATGGAATCCTTTTTAAGGATATATATTGTAGTCTCTAATACGTATATACCTGGAAATTAAGAGGTAATTTTGCTAAGATTCATTATTGATTAAATCATGTCACACACGATCCTATTGTATCTCCCTATAACTCTATTGAATTTAGGTGTATTAGGAGGAGTGAGATAGGGATTACATTCCTTTATTCATAAGGTATTCTTTGAATTCATCTAATAGGTACTTGATACCTAGATAATATCAAATTCATTTCATCTTCATTTAAAAATTGGTTCTAAATCAAAATTGTGAAACCTTTGAACATTTCAAAGGTTTCTAAGGTGAGTGGAAGAAATCTCATATCACAAATAATCAACGAATGATATTACATATAATAAATGTTTATTATGATATAGATGATCCACATACATCAATATGTATGAGATCTTGAATACCTTGACATCTTACACAATTCTCAGAGAAGGGTGTATTGGACATTTTTCTTTGAATACAATATTCACAAGTATGCAAGATTTGAAATTTCAGGCGCTCTAAAGTTTTATCTCTTACTTGTCTATTGATATTATCAACAGATTTATTACCAAGACTCGATGCCAGATCATTATAAAATGATCTCATCCTCCTATTGATCTTTAAAGGTTTAATTTTCAGTATTAGAAATGTTAATGAACCATAATTTAGTAGAGCCCACTAGATGTTAGATTACTATCTGAAATATATCCATCATAACTCTTTATCATAGGTCTACTCCATAATTCATGTTTATTTCCAACATTTAGAAATAAACAATGAGTGTATTCTAATATCTAGGTCATACAGACATTCTCTAAGACTAAATGGCTCTCCCACTAAAAATACGAAGACTCTCTATGTAATAGAGATTATTGCAAGTTGCACCAGTATCCATGTCGATGACTATAAACCTTAAAATCAAATTTTATAGTCTTCTAAAATATATGAAATCAATTGAAAGTATTATTAGAAGAATGAGATACAATTATTAGACTTTGATCTTATCTTATAAGAAAGTCAATTTCAGTGATTATATATAGATTTTGATATACTATATGGATCCTTCTCTAAGGATCCACGATAGTCTAGATAGTCACACTATCAGTACATTGGCTTATTGCAGTATTTGCATTCATCCAATTCTTTGGATGTCATATGGAAGTCATAGAAGTACAATCAACTCTTTGACTTTCCTTTTCACATGGGTCAGACCCATGCATCCACTGCGCTCCCTTCATCTATAGACAACCATTGCTAAGATAAAGGATCTCTTATGTTGAACCCAAAAGATCTCAATATAAGAATATTTCAATATTTATGCATGATTCATTCCATTCATACGATATGAATATTATAAAGCTTTTTGGATGACTTGAGTATAGACGGTAGACTGATGACGCTCATCGCATCTACATCCATCTAAACTATAAAAAACTTTGGTTCAATTAGGTACTCAACATTCTGAATACATTATCTCTTATAGAGCCACCATTCTGCATGATGCAGTGAACCATGTCATTCATGATTAAATGTCGAGAGAACATATGTATAACAAAATATCTTCTTAGATTTTATAAGGATTATTTGAAAATCACGATCATCATCGACATGTCACTTCCAAAGTATATTCGATGAGTGATCAAGACTATAGAGACATACAAACCCTAGGGTTGTATTCCTAGTATCTATTTAGTTATCATTCCTCATACTTATGAGGAAACTTGCACATTGCAACCACTGACATTATGCATCCAATTGCAAGTACAATATCTTGATTATGATCCAATCTATGACAATATTTGGTTATTACTGAGTATAGTTTTGAGTGGGTTTAATGACTATTATATGAAATAATAAATTTACATAAATATATAAATATATATTTTACTTTGATTTAGGATTTTTATATCATGGTTGTCTTGTCCTGTCAATGATGAATCATGTTCACATGTTAAAATTGATCAATTAGGCTCTGTTCCCTAAAATTCAAATGCATTTAATCATTAATAGAGCATCATTAGAATACATTCATGTGTAAATAATATTTGCATTTCATCATGCATAATTGCATTAAAAATTACAAGTGCATGTTGACCCAAAAAGCCGCTAACTTCCACAACTTTTAATTAATCCATCCTAACTCCAATTGACCCCAAACCACCTCCATTGTGTAAATATTACTAACGAGAATCAATTAAAAATACAAAAAATTACTAACTCGAATAAGTGTCAAATAATCCCAAAACCAAATTTCACATATGACAGATTAAAATGCGCATATCTCTCTCATAAAATATCCGATTTTGGTCAACTCACTTTTAAAGTACTCCATTTTCAAATACCTTCAAAACAAGACCAACTTCATAAAATTCGGAGTTCATTGAAAGTTGGGTTTTGGGCCTCTTTTGCACATTTTAACTTTTTGCTAATTTTTACCTGAGTTTTTATGTACATAATTAACCCTTCTAATTTTATTCCTTCATCATTTATGTTATTTGATGAAAGTTTTATTGAACGACATAAAAATCCTAAGGTAGATAAAAACTGAAATCAAAGAAACTGACTCTGTCCAGTGTCTGTTGTGAATCTGTATAAAAGTTGTGAGTTTCATACTTCTATTTTATTTACCTATTTTCTTAATTATTAAAAACCAAAAATAGATTCATGAGTAAATAATTTTCTTATATTTTATTGTATTTTTCTATAGTTTTTGTACTCCTTAAAAACCACCAAAAATTACGAAACTTCAAAAATCAGTTTTGTATACACTTGGAGACCACCAAAAATACCACTTTGTACATATGACACTTTTGCTCATAGATAGTTCATGAAAGATGTAGATATCGTTGAGACAAACAACTTTCGTGAAGGAAATTTTTCGATCTGAGGTCTCTTTCTATTTAGTTTTCATTTTCCTTCATCTTTACATTTTGAAGATTTTTTGGTGTGGCACGTGGCAGTCCCTGGGCATGCCACGTGGCAACACATTCCTTTCTCTTTCCAAGCCACCCCCGGGTCACGTGCCTAGCACGTGACCCTCCTTCGTCTTCTCCAAATGCCCAACACAAGGCACCTCCTCCCTAGAAATTTATCCTCCTTCCTCACATAATCGCCAACCACCTACATGTAACCGCCCCCATCTTGCTTCCCGCAATGGCTATGCCCAACCATTCCTCTTCTCCCAGCCATTAAAACATTGACGTAAACAAGGCTCCCTTATCCTATAAAGAGTTGACCTCCACCAACGCTGCACCAGATCCAATGTTCACCAGATTAGGGACCCTCTGGTGGTGACAGCACCAGCTACCCCTGTCGCTTGGCCTGATTTGAGGTGCTTCGCACCTCGTCGTCTCCCTCCTCAGCGAGGATGCTCCAGCTTCGGTTGATTGGCCGTCCAACACTCCTTCCCAGGTATTCCCTTCCCCTTCTTTCTCTATCTCTCTCTCACCTCCGTATCACACACCTCCGCTTTCGACCTTGCACAAGCTGGAGCCCCGCTCCTTCGCAGTCGGGTCCCTCCATGCACAAACGTCGCTGCTTGGAAGTCCCAACTGCTCGACGCCTTCGGAGCTCGATCTCCATGCTACAGTACGGTACGACTCCTCGCAAATACCTGCCGCTGCCCACACACAACCGTGACCACCATCTACCGACCACCCTCGCGCTTCGCCACCAACAGCTCTGCCTCAGGCGTGTGTTGCCCGAGGCTGACCCCGACTGCCGCAACCAGTCACTCCTCCGCCGCCTTGACGGACCTCATCTTCCAGCGACCATTGGATCTAGGGAAGAGACCTTAATCCAACGGTTGACCGATCGCCACGTCACCCCTCACCCCTGAACCTCCTATCTAAGCCTGGAGATTCGACCCTATAAAGCAGCAATGTATAGGCTCGGCCGCCCGAGCCTTTGACTCGGTCCAAGCCTCTAGTCCTGTCTGTCGAACCTCCGCTTCGGTACCGAACCACATGCCCGAGCTCCGAGCCTCATCCATCTGACCCATCAGGCGTTGCACGCGCGGGTGGGGGTAAACTGTGTCCACACCCCCGGACTTCTTTAGAATTTCTCAAAGATCCCCCACCTCTAAAAGCATGTGAGGAGTGATGAATCTACGTTTTATCATCTTTATTCTATCTTTTTGGCCTTAAAAACCCTAGTAAATGCGTATAAATAGGCTTAATTCATGCATTTTAGCATCCATGCATCATTGTGTACATAGTGTATAAAATACGGGTTTTAACGCCAAAATTATAGAATAAAGAAAAGAAAAGAAAAAGAATAAAATATTGTAAATATTTTATGACCTGAAACCCCCAGACCCAGGCATCTCGATGACTAGGTCGACAAGGAATAAAGTAGGGGGAGATAAGGGCCAAAATATAATAAAAAATACCTTTATTTCATTCCTTCTTTATTCATTTTGGGACCTATTTTTGGTTCCACTTTTTATACTTCAAATAAAGAAAGTTTGTACATGAAAGTTGTAGATAATTAAATATAGAAAAATACAAAATTGATTTCACAAAGAAATAATGTACAGATAAAACGTTATGGTCTGAATAAAATTCCAGAATCCCAACTTCCCAGACCGGTATCTCTCAAATAAAAACTCGAAATGTCCCAAAATCACTTTAATTGTATATAATTTCTCATAAGCTATTTAATTAAGTGGTTTTGTATTTTTCAGAGTTACGGTTTGAAAGTTGAGTTTTGGACCCATATTGTATACTTGTACAGATTAAAATATTAATTTTATTTATTATTCATTTTTTTATAATTTTATAATTTTATAATTTGGTAAATAATATTTATAATATATGTGTACATTAAAATCAGAATAAAAACCTAAATAAAACTCAAAAATAAAATACGTGTACAGAATACCTAGGTGTAATACCTGCACACAGACCTATGTAATTAATACCTCTATTTTATTAAGCATACAAAACACATCAGAAAAATAAAGTAAAAATAAAATCAAGTGTATAAAAATAGGTTATAAATATATAAAATAAGAAACAAAAATAAATAAACTAACTACATAAAATAAAAATAAAATATTAAAATATATAGATGTATATACCTATATAAGGCAAAAATGGTAACTTGTATTTTATACCTCATAAAAATATTTAAAAATCATATTAAAATACCTTATAAAATAAAAAATATTTTTTATTTAATAACCAAAAATTAATAAATTCATTTGCTATTTTAAAATGAATTTAAAAGGATTTTTTCCAGGATTTTTCCTGGTTGGTCCACGTGGAACAACCAGGAGGTCTGGGGAGTTGACCGGCGGGTCAACTCTCTGACACTCTCCTGTAACTTGTTAGAAACCTTAGTTTTTACTCTGATTTGCGTATTTTTCGACGCCAAGGCTTTCACTTTTTGATGACACTTATTTCTGCATTTTTGTTTCTCGACTACCCATGATACTCGCCCTATGATTTGCGTGGGGATTGGACCGTTGAATCGATGACACCGCCTCATCCTTTGGAGTCCCATCAACATTCAGTCAAACCTTCAAATACACACCCCAGACTTCCCTTGTGCTTTTGATCACTCTTCCTCCTTCCATTCCTCTTCCTAGGGTTTTATCCGCATTCCTGGTGACAGAAGGGAGCGATTCCCCCTTTTGGTTGGAGTAGAGGATGTCGAATCGAGTCTGATCCCCTCGTCGGAGTTGTCGTCGGAGCTCTCTGCCCGTGCACCGTGGTGAGGTTCTTCCCCCCTTGAGTCCGTCATTTCTTTAGCCCTTAAATTAGCCCAAAACGATCTCCGCGTTTCGCCCTTCAATCGACTCTCGCTAAATCATCATCAAATACTTGGAGTTCATCGATTGGTCATGCACTGAGTTTGTCGGCTGCCGACGAAACCCTCCCTCGTTGCCTTTCGCTTCATTTCACCCTCTGGAGGGTCGCGGCAGTTTGCCCGCGACCCTTGTAACTCATCCCTGCAGGTACAACGAGCACACATCGCTTGGAGCCAAGTTTTGGCGCTCAATAGAGGTTCGTTAGCCCCTCAGCTCCACCTCCTCTGTGCGAGTGCAGTAGGCCACCTCTTCACCTCCCGTTGCCTCCAGCATCTTCAGGACACCTGTGGGCTTCCCCAGAGCCCTCTCGGAGCTTCATCAAGCAACGGAGTAGGCCGATCGAAGCTGGGTAACCTCGCACCTCGCGAGTTCTTCCCTGTTCGTCGAAGGACCCTCCCATTCGTTGGATCAAGAATAGGGGCCCAGGTATTCCAGCCGCCGTCCGATCTTCTTCGTCTGCGCCGTTGATCGCCTCTCCACCATCTAATTGCTGCCGTCCGATCGCAAAGGGTTATCGTGCGTCCAACGTGCACCACGTGTTTAAGTGGACGCATCTCAGACATCCGCTCCCGCGCAAAGCTTGGGTATTTTGCATTTTAACCCAAGCCCTTTTTGTATTTACTTTATAGTTCTATAACTTTCATCTGCAGTAAAAAAACTTTTGTAATATTTAGGAACTAGCCCCCGAACTTCTTAGTATTGCAACCAGGTCCTCGACCACATCACCTCACGTGCATGTGCGCGTGAGGAGAAGGGCATTTTGCAGGAGACCCCCCAGAGTTTCTCATATTTAGTTACAGTCCAAGAACTATTTTATAACATGTAATATTTTTGACATATTTGCATGTCAACCCTTCAGGGTTTAGTTAATTGCAGAATTGTCCTTCCCAAGTGCGCGTGCTTTCGTACGTGATTTGGGATTTTTGTACCCATACCCCTGCGGGTTTTGTGATTAGTATTTAGTCCCTAAAAGTTTAATTGCAGTATATATTTTGTGTGGAAATTGCATTTGCGCCCTTGAACTTCTCGCATATTGCAAAAATACCCCTGACAGAATGTATTTTCTTTATATTTCTACTATTTATTGCACATATCTATAAATCTATAGAAATTCCCCAAAACAAAGCATAGACTCCTTGCATTGTACTTGCACGCCATATTTTTGTATTACATTTTTATTGTATTTTCATATTGATAAAAAATAAAAAACAAGCATTTTGTGCACTGTCTGCATTATAAAATCCATAAAAATCATAAAAACACCACAAAAAAATATTTTGTGTCTTTTAGTGTGTTTTAACTTCTAATCAAAAATCACTTAAAAATATGAAACAAAACTCCTAAAAAGTATAAAACCCCTAAAACCTTCATAAAAATCTTAAAAATTCCACAAAAATCCTAAAAATACAATTTGAGTTTCTGAATTTCTCTGATTTACTATCTTTCATTTAAAATTAATTTGAAGAGTTTTGGAACCAGTTTGATATTTTTCATCCTCATTTTAATTTCGACCAGCAAGTTATTTCACTGTTTTCTATTATTTTTTTACTTTAAAAATATCAAAAAATTAAGAAAAATCTAGAAAAATCACAAAAATATTAGAAAAATATAAAAATAATAAAAACACTTTATTTCATATATTTTAACTATTTTTCCCTACTTTCATCTCTCTCTCTTGTCTCTAGTGTATACATATATTCCTTATATACATTACATCTTTATTAAAAGAAAAAGAAAATACAAAAATACAAATATAAAAAGAAAAATAAAAAATCAGTAAATAAAAAATCAAAATATAAAATTATAAAATCAAAAATTAAATAAAAAAATATAAAAAATCAAAAACCCACAAAAAATCCCCATTTCGTGTAAGTAGCTTACAAGGCATAAGGCATTCGACTATTATTTACTCTACTTTACCCTCTTGCTTCTTGTGTTCGACCCCTACTTGCTTGCCATTATACATTCTTAGTAGGGTATAATAAATTTTAATCCTTGCTCTTGATTGCTTGATTGATTGTGTGGATTAATTGTTGATTAACGTGAAGGCCTGAGTAGTCGCCTCAGCGACAGTGAGTCTGATCTGTCAGACCATTACTCAGCGGCTCTCGCCTTTCCATTTTTCAAATGGCGCCATTGCCGGGGAGCATCGACTTGTAGAGTAGACTTGTGTCTTTTTATCTGCTTAGCCATTTCTGATTATGTGATTCTATTGTATAATTGTTTTGAACTGTTTGACATCCCTTTTCTTGTTTTCTTGTGAGGGACCACTAACCAAGGAGGATCTCCTAGGGATCCCGAGAAACCTTGGAAAGCAGAGCCGACTATTCTATCCTAGCCAACAAGAGAGAGTAGGATGACTTGAGGGAGAGAGAGAGGATAATTAGCTTTGTATTCATTTTTGTGAGAGAGAGACATTCGATTAATTTGTAATAATACATGTACCTTAGACTCTTGGACATTCGGGCCCAATTTCCAAGTGTTTGTTCACTTGGGGGCTCACCGCAGTTTTATCGTGTTTTTCACCTCTTGTTATTTTCCAGTTTAGTTTTCTTTTCTTTACTTTTGTGGAATGAGCCCTTAGTCTTTAGGATTGCTTGATCGTGTAATCTAAGGCCAAACACCTAACAACCATTGCATGTACCTATAGTCTTATCATTTGGACATAGATATAATTAATTGTTGAACACATAATTCGAAACCACTGCGCCGCGGGAGTCTCCGTACAGCGCTGGCAGGATCTATTTTGATGGGCACCAAGGAGATTCCAAGACCGGACTACTAGGTTTTGCTTTGTGTGTTTAGCATTTTGTTCTTCACGCTAGCAATTGCCTGCTTAGGACGATTTTCGTGTGCAATTCGGCATATAGTATAGGTTTATAAATTCCTGTTTTGCATCCCGCATGGAGAGAGCTGGGAAGCACTGTAAGTCTTCTAACTGAGCATTCATCATTCAAGCACTATGGTGAGATTTCCATCTTAGTGTCGCCTTGCATTGCTTTGCCGATCTTCTCCCTCTGTTTTTGGATCAATAGGAATCAATAAAAAAACAAAAACGTTAGGCTCTTGTATTGAATTGACTCAAAACAAGTGATAACACAAAAAATTAAAAAAAGGACTGCTAAAAATACTTGACCTTAATAAAACTGATTAATTGGACTCATTGCCTTACGGTGAGCAAAGCTCTTATTTGTTTTCAGGTTGCTGATGAATCTACGTTTCATCATCTTTATTCTATCATTTTGGCCTCAAAAACCCTAGTAAATACTTGTAAATAGAGTTAATCGATGCATTTTAGTATTCATGCATCATTGTGTAAATATTGTATAAAATGCGGTTTTTAAAGCTAAAATTATAGAATAAAGAAAAGAAAAGAAAAAGAATAAAATATTGCAAATATTTTATGACCCGAAACCCCGAGACCTAGGCATCTCGATGGCTAGGTTGACAAGGAATAAAGTAGGGGGAGATAAGGGTCAAATACAATAAACATTAATTCATTCTTTATTCATTTTGGGACCTATTTTTGGTTCCACTTTTTGGACCTCAAATAAAGAAACTTTGTACATGAAAGTTGTAGATAATTAAATATAAAAAAAATACAAAATTGATTTCATACAAAAATAATGTACAGATAAAAAGTTATGATTTGAATAAGATTCCAGAACTCCAACTTCCCAAACCGTATCTTGCAAATAAAAACTCGAAATGTTCCAAACTCACCTTTAATTGTTTATAGTTTAAAATAAGCTATTGAATGGCAGTGGTTTCGTATTTTTCTGAGTTACAGTTTGAAAGTTGAGTTTTGGACCCCTATTGTATACTTGTACATATTAAAATATTCAATTTATTATTTATTTATTATTTTTATAATTTTATATTTTATTATTTTGTAAATCTTATTTATAATATATTTTTTATTAAAATCAGAATAAAAACATAAAAGAAGCATAAAATAAAATACTTGTATACCATATACATAGGTATAATAGCTGTATACATACCTTTATATTTTATACTTTTATTTTATTAAATGTACAAAACACATCAGAAAAATAAAATAAAAATATTATTAAGTGTATAAAAGTATTCTATAATTTTATAAAATAATAGACAAAAATAAATCAATTAAAAACACAAAATAAAAATAAATTAATAAAATATATAGATATATGTACCTACAAATGCTAAAATAGGTAACTTGTAATTATTAACCTCTAAAAAATAAATAAAAATCATAATAAAATAATTTATAAAATAATAAACATTTTTTATTTTGTGACCATAATTTAATAAATTTATTTGCTATTTTTTTATTGATTTTACAATTGTTTTTTTCAGGGATTTTCCTGGTTGGTCCACGTGGACCAACCAGGTGGAAGTTGACCGTTGGTCAACTCCCTGGTTCTTGCCTGGGCTGTGTCAGAAACAAGTTTTTGTCCGCTTTCACAGATTTTTCGAGGCCTTATCTTTCACCTTTTAAGGTCGATCCCTTCTGCAAACTTCCTCCCCTATGGTTGCTCTTACATGCCTATAGTTTTTTTTCGAGGAATGGACCCAAGATTTATCATATATTCCTCGTTCTAGGAGCCCACTCGGCCATTGTTTCAAAAACACCCCCAAACCTTCCTTGGCTCCTTGAACCCCTTTTGACTTCGTTTTGGCTCTCTAGGATGCGCTCCGGATCGACCATGGTGACAGTGTGGTCTCCAGCCATCTTGGGCGGGTCTTGGCGTTGTCATTTAGCCAAGTTCCATCATCTCCAGCCAAACGGCCGTCAAGGTGCCATCTCAGGTTTTTAAACCTTTGAAGTCTGTTTTATTTCTCTTTTTCTTCATCTTTTATGTGTTTTTAGTGCTCCAGTAGTTGTAGAAATCATTTCCCTTCCTCCATTTCGAGCCACACGCAACCATTCACCTAATCCGCCTTGCTCCGGCGAGCTCTATTTTTATCATTCCGCACGCGTCCCCCGCTCACCAATAAAAGCCAAGACTTTTGCTTTGGTGCTGCTGCGTTGTATTTTCCTTGCAGGTCCTAAAGGAGGCGTCTGAGCCTCGACCTTCGTCAAGAGCACGTCCTCCAGGTGCTGCGAGTTCCAGGCCCCCACCGATGGGGCCCAGATTGATTTGAGACCTCCAAGCGCTGTGGACCCCCTCCGACTATCTTCTGAACACCACAGTAGCGGTCTTGGAGGTCGGAGGCGTCTAGTTCGGCTGATCTAACGAACTTCAGCGTGTGTTCTTCGTGCGTTCATCCAAAGGGCCTGACGTCCGTCCGATCTTGGCCTGTTCTTGGCGAGCAGCAGCCGCCGTCGGATCACGGGCGCTCAGAACCGTCCATCATCTGAAGATCATTTAATCCTGGGCATCGAATCGAAGGGGCATCGGGCAGTGCCGCATTGACGCGTGGCTTAAGTGACTTCTCCTCTACCGTTGGATGCGCCCCTGCATTGGGTATTTTGCACTATTAACCCGACGTGTTTTTTGTATTTAATAACAGAACTGCAAACCTTCATTGGCTACTATTTGTTTTTGCTCAATTTGCACTAAGCCCCCCCTGAAATTTTGTAATATTGCTCATCCATCCTTGCCAGACACACGTGCTTAGCACGCGCATCTTGGCCATTTTGCGGAGACACCCGTTTAAGTTTTATATTTAATATTTAGTGCAAGCACTTATAACTGCAGTCCTATTTTTCTGGCATAATTGCATTTAAGTCCTCCTCGTTTTGGCTAATTGCAAGTATGCCCCTGACAGGCGCATGATACACATGTGCATGTTAGGGATTTTTGTACTTGTATCCCTACGGTCTTTGTGATTAACATTTAGTCCTTCAAAGTTCATTTGTAGTGTATATTTTGTGGACATTTTACGATCAACCCCCTGGCCTTTGAATATTACCAAAACACCCCTGCCAGTGCGTAGTTTCTTGTTGTTATCTCTAATTTTTGCATGCATCTATAAAGCTCTAAAAAATCCCCAAAAATCGTCATAGGTCTCTGTTGCATATTAGTTCAACATCATATTTTTATTTTGCATATTTATTGCATTTTCATATTTACTAAAAATAAAAAAACATGCATTTTTGCTACTATTTGCATTAGAAAATACCAAAAAAATATAAAAACACATCATAAAATTCCCCCAAAAAATATATTTTGCTTATTTTAGTGTGTGTTAACGTCACTCAAAAATCACTAAAAGTACAAAACAAAACTCCTAAAAATTAGAAAAGCCCAAAAACCTTCCTAAAAATATTAAAAATTCAAGAAAAATCCTAGAAATAAAATTTCAGTTTTTATAGCTTCCTTATTTTATTATCTTTAATTTAAAATTAATTTGGGGAATTTTTGTCACTGTTTACTATTTTTCATTCCCATTTTAATTTCAGCCAACAACCTAGTTCACTGTTTTCTAGTATTTTTACTATTAAAAATACCAAAAACATTCTGAAAAATCCCCAAAAATCACAAAAATAGTAAAAAATTATAAAAAGACCAAAAATATTTTATTCCCTGATTTTAGACTATTTTTACCTATTTTTATAAATACACTCTCCCCTTTTTCCTTACATCGTATATATATTCTATTATTGAAAAAGAAAATACAAAAATATAAAATATAAAAAGAAAATATAAAATCCGATAATCTAAAACCAAAATACAAAATTAAAAATTAAAAAATCAAATAAAAAAAGATAAAATCCAAAAACCCACAAAAATATAGCATAGATAGACAATTTGATCACAATCATAGTTTTGTGCAATTTGCCCCGATCTATCCTTTCTGCTCCCTGTTTCGACCTCTACACATACTTGCACCTATACACATCTTTGTTGTAGAGTTATAACAAATTTTAACTCCTCACATTTACTTTCATTGCTTGATTTATCTGTTGTTGGTTAATTGTTGTTTTAATCAAGATTTTTGAGCGGTCACCGCATCGACTGCGGTTTCACCTTGTGAAACCGTACGACCGCTCGATTTTCTGGGTTAAAAAGTTGCATAGGAAGGTTTCCTTCCCAATGAGGTGAGAGATGTCGTAAGGATTAGAGCCCAAAACCCAGTCTGTGGTTGCCTTGTGTATCGCCTGGATTTCCGAAGTATTGGCGCTTCTATCGTACGTAGACGAGTAGGACTTGGTCGGCAATAATGACTCTCTATTGTGTAGAGCATTGACCTTGTCCGAAGTATCAAGAATTGGCCACGCCTTCAGGGGGTGTCTGTCTCATCGTCTTGCGTCCGAGTAGGTTCTTGCATGCTCATGGGTGATTCTGTTGCGAGCAAGTTCCGAAGTATCGGTTTCGCCATTGGCTTTCTCTCTCTATTTCTTTGGCTGAGTAGGGATCCAGGAAGTGTTACAGGGACCTTAAAAAGTGCAGACTACAGGTTACACAGGAGGAGGACAAGTATAGAATACTTTTCTGGCAGTATTCTCTCTCCTATAGGCGTAGCGCTCTAAGGACTCGTTAAAAGATAACTACCTGAAAATCAAATATAAAACTCACAAAGACAATTGCCGAATCTCCACGGCTTCACGAGTCGAGTTGGTGAATCCATTGTTTTGAGGTTTGATTGGTTAGTCGAATTAAGGTCAAGATCAAAAACACCGCAGTTGACCCTCACTCAGTGTGAGCCTTCTACTGTTTTACACTTTATTTATTTCTTGTTATCCCCCGTATCTTTCATCCACATTGATCTTCTGCTTGATCTTCGAGATGGCGACAAATGGATAGTTCAGTCGAGACTCCGTCGACACCTACATCAGTTCCATCCGCTCGCCTTCTCTAATAATTTGGGGCGATTCCCGAGAACTAGGTTCGAACTCCGTGAACCGATCTCCATACTCCCCGTCTTCTTCAATAAACCGGGATAACTCTTGTCCCGAACTCTGTCCGTTTTGGATGGCCATTGATTTCACTCCTTACACCTCGCCATCCTTAACAAAGTTCTGTGTTGACCTTAACATAGAATTCTTCTCTACATATGGAGCTGCAATTCAGACTGATCGGGGTATTCTTCCATGTGCAGACCTAGAGCCCGATCCTGAGTCAACAAGTCCAACAGAATCTGAGATGGCCGGTGGAAGAGGAAAGGGACCGTAACCCCAATCTGAAGTGTAAGGCAATCCTGGGGAAGGGCAGTACACTACGCAGAATGATGTTAATAGTAAATTGATGGCTTCCATCCAAGCCATCCAGCAGCAGTTGACAAATCAGGCCCTGGCCCAGACAACCTTGCAAGATATGTTGAATGACTTGAGGAGGAGGGCCGATGCAAGAGATGACCGACGAGAGGATGAGCCAGACCAAGAGTTCTACCCGGAAGAAGATGAGTTTTTAGTGCGAGGACCCGAGTTTGATAGAGTGGACGCAGACCCACTTCAGCCAAAGCCAACACCAAAGGAGACATATAATCCCGGAGCAGGTCGGATTACATAGTGGATCCAAATCCCACGAATCCATGCCCACTTCAAGCTGAAGCTGCAGTTTCTGTCCCTGCTTCCCACATTCCATGGGAACACCACTGAGGAGCCTTACATCCATCTCAAGAAGTTTGGCCGCATTTGTGCTACCGCTCACTACCCTGGAATTCCTTTGGGGGTAGTCAAGATGACCGCCTTCCCCTTCAGTCTGCAAGATAAGGCCCTATATTGGGTCGACCACATTGGGAAGGTAGTCACGACCTGGGAGGCATTATAGTCTGCATTTCTCCATAAGTTCTACCCTCTCGGTCGTCTGAATTAGATGCCTGCTCGTATCTCTAGTTTTTACCAGCACCCCACGAGACTATCCATGAAGCGTGGGAAAGATTCAAGGATCTCCAAGAGAAATGTCCCCACCATGAGATTCCAAAGACTAGTCTCGTGCAACACTTTTTTGGGGGGCTCACAATTGAGAGACAAAGACTTATCGATGCCTCTTGCGGCGGTTCGCATTTCAACAAGGATGAGGACGTGGTGTGGAACGTCTTCAAGGAAATGGCTGAAGGAGAAGCTGCTCAATCCTCGTCCCGAGTGTACATGAAGGTACCAGCTGCCATCAACAAGCCAGTGAACATGGCCTCTCACACCGAAGACAGGGATGAGAGCTCCAACTTGAGCATCATTAGGCACCACCTGTCTAAGGTGGATATCATTGAGAAGAGGTCACAGGACCTCGAGAAATTATCAGTCATTGAGAATAGGACCCAAGGCTTGGAAAAGCTTGATTTGATTTCCCAGCAGCTGGAGCAGCTCATTCGTGCGTTGAATGCCAACATATGCAACGCTGTGTTTACCACTGCCGAGCCAACCGCTGAGAAGAAAGAGCCTACACCGCATCAAATTCCTCAACCAACTCCACCGTAGCCCCAACATGTCCAGCATGTGTATTACGTGCAAGCTCCGGAGCAGCCACCGCAGCCACAGACACAGATGGTTGTGTATCATCCAGAGTCCCAGCCTGTTTATTCTGAGCAGTTCTCTCCACCCCCGCCACTGATACATGATATCAATGGCGTATGGAACTATGAAGCGCATCTGACCCATCCTCAGGGACATCTTCAGGGTCAGAACATGGGCAACAATCCCTATCACCAGCAACAACAGGGTGGGAGACCTTTCCACCCCTCATACTAGAACCAACCTCCATCTCAGGGAAACACTTGGAGGCAGAATTATCAGCACGGTCCTCAACAGTCCGGATACCGCGGACAAGGATATCATCAGCTACCGACTGCCCCATATCACCAACAGAACTCGCAGTATTCCTCCAACCCTCCTCCTCATCAATTTTCTCAGGGTTACCAGTCACAGCCTCAACCTTCATACGAGCATTCTGGGCCCCAGCAGGGGGATTCTTCTGAGATTGTGCTGGTTAATCCTGCCCTGGCCTGCTTAGAGCAGTTAATGAAGAATGTGGCTGAGATGAACCAGAAGATCGACGACTTGACAACTGGAAAAACATCCATCCCTGCTCAAGTCGAGGCGAATCCGAATAATTTCCGATGCAAGAAGCATGTAGATGGTAGTGTCCAATCAAAATCAGGTGAATTTAATTGCTTTTTATCTAATGCTGTTACTCTCAGGAGCGGTAGGACACTCAAGCCATCAGCAACCGTGAAGGGGAAGCATCTTGCATCTGACAAGGAATCGTCAGCCAGGCCAACGCTAGGGCTAAGAAGTATTTTTGGAGCATCACCACCAATCAGAAAATCACAGAAAAAGAAGAAAACAACAAAATACAAAAAGATAGCAGCAACCTCGGTGGAGATAAGCCAGCATTGGAGACGTCTGCACCGGCTATAGAGCCAGCCACGGACAGAAGGAATTTTGCACCTGTAGTGAGTCCAACGCCAGCACTTGAAGCCGAGCCAGCCGTTTTTGGTCCACATCCTGTAGATGATTCTATTCCTTTTTGCCATCTACCTGTAAACAACAATATGGACAATACTTTGAATGACATTGGTGAAGATTTTGTAAATATTCCTTTCCCAGAAGCAATGAAAAAACACAAAAAAGTGAAAAATTTAAAAATGCCTTGTCTGATCCTGCTATCATAGAAATTATTCAGAATTTGGTATTAAACATGCCATTGATGAAATCTCTTTAGTACATGCCAGCTATAAAGAAAGGATGGAAGATGCATGTACAACCAAGCGCAAGCCTCACCCTCATAATTCCAGAAATAAAGGTGGCAAGTCCGAAAAACATATCCTCACAATGGCCACAGTTAATGCCATCAGCAACCTACCGGATAAAAAGCCAGATATGGGAGCACCTCTTGTGCGCTGTCAGATGTTTAATCAGGAATTTGAACGAGCACTTCTCGATAACGGGTCTTCTGTGAACTTGATGCCAGCCTCACTACTTATAGAGTTCAGGCTAGGACCGCTCAAACCTACAAAGATGATTATGCAGTTTGCAGATAAATCAGTTAATCGGCCTAGGGGCATGTTGGAGGACGTGATAGTCACGGTTCAGGGAAAGCAGTTCCCGACCGATTTTATGATACTAGATATGGACGTCCCCGCTCCATTGCTCCTTACCCCAATCATACTTGGAAGACCATTCCTACAGACGTCAAACACAGTAGTGAATGATGGGACTGAAGAAATCACTTTTGGTGCTGGCAACAAAACAATCAGAGTGGAGACCCTGCTTGAGGGAGCACTAGCAGAACGAACATCTGCATCATGCGCAAGGGTGATTGAGTATTCTGATGATTGCGACTTTCTGGCGGAAATTCAAGACAACATCTTATTTTTGGATGACATTGAGATTCATGAGCTCTTCTGCCCCGAGGAAGGATTGGAGACCGCAGTCGAATTTCCCCTTATCGATCAGGATGAGGAACTCGCTGACGTGCTGAATGAGACTTCCGCGGGGGTGATGTGCCTTCAGAATCAAGAGTAAATTGTTGAAGAGTTTGGTAATGAAGAAGAAATTATCGAGACATTCTGTCAAGATCTGAGTGAAGAGGCAGAACTGAGAATGGTGGGCACAGAACAGATGAAAGAATCTCCACCAGAACTAATAGCTGAAGTCACTGCTGAAGCAGCTCCGACCCCACCAGAGTTGAAACCCTTTCCCTCCAACATGAAATATGCCTTTCTTGCGGGAGAACCAAACATGTATCTGGTCATTATTAATGCACATCTGACTGAAAACTAAGAATCTCATCTGATGGAGGTTCTTTAACGCAATCGCAAGGCGACAGGCTGGCGAACTTCGGATCTCCATGGAATCAATCCATCACTATGCTCGCATCGCATTTTTCTGGAAGAAGATTGCAAGCCCTCTCGAGAACTTCAGAGAAGATTAAATCCTAATCTGCGGGAGGTTCTTATGAAAGAGATTCAGAAATGGTGTGATGCGGGATTCATTTATCCCATATCCGACAGCAAATGGGTGAGCCCTATGCATGTTGTGCCCAAGAAATCAGGGATCACCATTGTGAAGAATGATAAAGGAGAGGAAATCGCAACCAGAGTACCAACTTCTTGACGAGTATACGTGGACTACAGAAGACTTAACCTCTCCACCAAGAAGGATCACTTTCCTTTACCCTTCATCGACCAGATCTTGGAGAGATTGTGCGCGAAGGAATATTTCTGCTTCTTAGATGGATACTTTGGATACAATCAAGTTGCTATTGCTCCTGAAGATCAAGAGAAGACTACGTTCACCTGTCCTTTTCCTACATATGCCTTCAGACGGATGCCGTTCGGGCTTTGAAACGCCCCAGCCACATTTCAGAGGTGTATGCTTGTAGTTTTTGCCGATATGGTGGGCAACTTTCTTGAGGTCTTTATGGACGATTTTTCGATCTACAGGGATTCATTCGATCAATGTCTGGATTATTTAAACCGAGTCTTACGGAGGTGCTACGAAGTAAATCTTGTGCTCTCGTGGGAAAAGATTAACTTCATGGTGACTGAAAGAATCGTGCTGGGTCACATTGTTTCTAAACGTGGCATGGAGGTTGACCCAACCAAGGTGGAGGTAATTTCCAAACTTGAATCACCTACAACAATCAAACAAGTTAGGTCATTCTTGGGCCATGTCAGTTTTTACCCAAGATTCATCAAAGATTTCAGCAAACTGGCTAGACCGTTGACTGAGTTGCTCAGCAAGCAGAATGAATTCATTGTGGATGATCGTGTACTCCTTGCCTTTAATTAGCTGAAAGAACTCATCACACTGGCCCCTGTCTTGCAGCCACCGATTTGGACTCAGCCTTTTGAGATAATGATCGATGCGTCAGATTATGCCATTGGTGCTGTACTTGAACAGAGGAAAGATAATGTATCGTTTGCGATTCACTACATTAGCCGAACTCTCGATGAAGCTCAAGGAAATTACACTGTCACCGAAAATGAGCAGTGACAAACCCAAAAGTCGAACAGTCGTGTATTCCACACAAAACGGGAACACAGTCGATGTGTTGACCACTCAAGATCCGGATTTAATCAACAATGAACCCACAATATATAAATCAAGCAATGAAGAACAAATGTGGAGTCAAATTTATTTTAACTTTACAAATAGGTGTATAGTGTAAGTATGTGTAGAGTGTCGAACTAAGGGAGCAAACAAGATAGATCGAGCAATACTGCACAAAAATGGGATGTGATTAAGTGTCTACAAAGATGCAAATTTTTGTGGGTTTTTAATTTTATATTTTTTTTATTTTTAATTTCTAATTTTGTATTTTGGTTTTAAATTTTGCTGGTTTTATATTTTCTTTTTGTATTTCATATTTTTATATTTTCTGTTTCAATAATAGAATATATATACAATATAAGGAAGAGAGGGATAGAGTATTTATAAAAATTGGTAAAAAAAGTCAAAAATTAGGGAATAAAATGTTTTGGTCTTTTTATATTTTTCTACTATTTTTATGTATTTTGGGTATTTTTCTGAATGTTTTTGGCATTTTTAAAAGTTGAATCACAAGAAAACAATGAGCTATGCTACTGGTCGAAATTAAAACGGGAATGGAAATAGTAAACAGTAATAAAATTTTCCGAAATTAATTTGAAAGTAAATACAATAAAATAGAGAAACTACATGAACTGAGTTTGCATTTTAGGAATTTTCTAAGATTTTTTAGCTTTTTAGGAAGATTTTTAGGGTTTTTTAATTTTTAAGGTTTTTCTTTTGAATTTTTCAATGATTTTCGGACTGACACTAAAACATGATAAGATAAGCAAAATATAATTTTTTTTGGATTTTTTCAAAAGTTTTTATAATTTTTATGGATTTTCTAATGCAAATAGTGCTGAAAAGGCATATTTTCGATGTTTAATAAATATGAAATGCGATAAAAATGAAATGCAAAAATATGGCATGAATGAGCAAGGCAACAGGGGCTTAAACTGATTTTTGTGGATTTTTAGCAAGTTATGGATGCATGAAATAACTAGAGACAACATCAAGAAACTACACTACTCACAAGGGCATTATTGTAAATAAGCAAAAGCTCAGGGGCCTCTACACAATTTCCACACAAAATATAACTAAATATTGCATTTAATGGACTAAATACATATATACAGACCCCTAGGGGTACCCTTGCAAAAACACCGAACACACGTGCGCAATTACGCGCGCCTAGAAGGGACACGGGTATAATTTCCCAAACTGCGGGGTCCTTAATGCAAAAATTCCAAAAATATTACACTTAATTCCCAGAGTTTTTGGATCAAAATGAAATAACACAACAGCCAGGGGTCCCCCTGCAAAACGCCCGCACCTCACGTGTACTGGTCACGTGAGGTGACGTGGCGAGGGACCTAAATGCAATTAGGGGAAGTTTAGGGGCCTAAATATAAATATTACAAAATATTAAAGCGACAGATGAAAGATTGAGTTTCAAATTTTAAATACAAAATTTTAGCGAGGGTAGGGACTGCAAAATACCCTCACTCGGGCGTAATCCAACGATGTGACGTGGGCCACTTATCCACGTGTCGTCTCCTGGTCTCGCGATGAAGGTTCGCGCGCACGTCCGGATCAGATGATCGGATCGGAATCGACGGTGCTGGGGCATCGTAATCCAAGGGCTTCTTCTCCTCTCCAAGAACTGGCCTGATCCAACGACCAGGAGATGACGACGAAGAACGAGGAAGCACCAGCGGCTGGGCGAGCTTCCCCGACCTCCGCCTCCGTCCTCCGGCACTTCTTCGAGCTACAAAAAGGCCTGGGAGGTTCCTAGAGGAATCTTCTATGTGCTTGGGGCTTCAAAAAGAGGGGCGTGCACCAGGGCTCCACCGCGACGTCGGAGAAGAGGAGGGGGCCCATGTATCTCCGGCGAGGTCAAAAATGCCTCCAGGTGATCGTTCAAGTGCGTGAGACCCTGCAAAACAAAGTGAGAGGACCCATGGCAAAATACGTGGGTCCCACGGTGGTGGGTGCGAGGCGAGGATGGCATGAAACGATGTGACGAAGCTCGGCCAGAGGAGCACTCCGGTGAGGGTGTCTCTTCGATGTTTGGATCGATGAAGCGCAAGATTAATGATGGGAAACGGATCCTAGGAATAAGGCGAAGAAAAAGCAAAAGAAAAGGAAGGAAAAGTGGGCTGCCTCGACGGTGGAGACCGGAGGGAATAAGTACCTCAACTGCCAGGGAAGGGGGAGGTGTTGGAGCCACCTCAGTGCGTGTTCGACCGGCCTGAAGAACGCCGGAGGAAGCTATCACCTTCCCGGGGCTTTTGGGCACGATTAGGGGAGCTGCACTTGTGGAAGAGGGGTTCAAAATGGGCTCGGATTTTAGAGGTCCATTTTGTAGGGTTTGACGATATTGCTCTGACGCTCCAAAGATCGAGTCGCAGCGGCTATTGCGTTGATCCATAGATCGAGATTTCATCCGGGCGTGGGTGCCCATTGATCGAGAAACAAAAGTCGCAGAGGGCGCGGCATGTAAGGGTGCAAGGAGCACCCTCAAAAATTTTTTGAAATCGAGGTCAAACGATGCTCTGACATGCGCACATGGGGAGGACAACCAGTTGACCGAGGTCAACTTGGAATGTCTCCTGATTGGTCTACATGGACCAATCAGGAAAAATCCCTGGAAAAAGATTTGTAAAATCAATTTAAAATAGTTAATGATTTTATTATTTTTAAGTTATTAAATAAAAAATGTTTATAATTTTATAAACTATTTTATTAAGATTTTTAATTATTTTTATGAGGTATAAATTTACAAGTTACCTTTTATACCCCTTAAAGGTATATATATCTATATATTTGAAAATTTTATTTTTATTTTGTACATTTAATTCTATTATTTTTGTTTATTATTTTATAAATTTATAGGATACTTTTATACACTTAAATATATTTTTATTTTATTTTTCTGATGAATTTTGTATACTTAAAAAATATAATTATGACTTATATAGGTATATGTATAGGTCTTATACATAGGTATGTTATGTACAGGTATTTTATTTTGTATTTTCTTCTAAATTTTTATTCTGATTTTAATTCACATAATTATTATAAGTAATATTTACAAAATTATAAAAATATGAAATTATATAAATAATGAATAATGAATAAAATGAATATTTTTATCGGTATAAGTATACAAATAGGGTCCAAAACTCAACTTTCATACCGTAGCTCCACCAAATGTGAAACCACTGCCATTAAATAGATTTTTTTTAATTATATACAATTAAAGGTGAGTTTGCAGCATTTGGAGTTTTTCTTTGGGAGATACAGGTCTGGGAAGTTGGGATTCTGGAATCTTATTTAGATCATAACTTTTTATCTGTACATTATTTTTGGGTGAAATAAATTTTGTATTCTTATTTATTTAATTATCTACAACTTTCATGTTCAAAGTTTCTTTATTTGAGGTACAAAAAGTAGAACCAAAAATAGGTCCCAAAATGAATAAAAAATGAAGGAATTTTAATTGTATTTTAGCCCTTATCTCCCCCTACTTTATTCCTTGTCGACCCAGTCATCTAGATGCCTAGGTCTCGGGGTTTCGGGTCACAAATATTTACAATATTTTATTCTTTTTCTTTTTTTATTTATTCTATAATTTTGGCTTTAATTACAATATTTTATACACTATTTACATACACATGCATGGATGCTAAGATGCGGGAATTAAGGGTATTTACACGCATTTGCTAGGGTTTTTGATACCAAAATGACAGAATAAAGATGTTGAAATGTGGCTTCATCATACCCCTATACTTACCTTTGCTAGTCCCTAGCAAACACTTATGCAATAAGTACAGAAAGAAAAAGAAAGAAAAGAAGAAGTAGTTGGATTAAATTTGATTATAAAACTTGTCTTCACAAAATCAAAGTTTGGAGCTTAAGTTAGATTTTTGGAGTTTTAGTGCGGGCAGAACCTTAATGAGAACCGGATTTGGAATCCAACAGTCCCTGAGAATCCCAAAACTCTGCTCAAGTCTCCTCAATAGCCAGGTCAGAAATATTTCAACTCATATGCTAACCCTTATGACTATGAATCTGACTTGTACAGTGTAAGTGATGGTGGCTCTTCCCAACTGAAATGACAAAGAGACTGACTTCTCCAATATGACAACCCAATGATTCCCCAATCCAACAACTCATCCCTTAAGGAGAAGGGTATTCCCTTCTAAGTTCAAGTGACAACCAGCCCAAGAGGAGGGGGTGAAGAGGAGAATGGATGTTAGCCAGTGTAGCTACCTATCCTAGGATGCAAGACCAGTGTAGTCAAGTCATCCTGCTGCAGGCTCACATAATTTGACTTTGAAGCACAAGCTTGCTTATTTGACTATACAACATATGTACACTCCGGCAGGCATTTTTATTTTTGTGCAGGCCTGTCCACTTTCTTTGGAGTTTTTGCTTTTTGCATTTTTTTGAACACTATATACAACAACATTTACATAGGGAGTTTTTCCTCTTGAGATAGTAGACTATCCCTCTTTTGAAGCTTTATCGTAACCCACGATCTCCTATCCTTGAAACTCATCATCACTGGACAGGTTGGGGCGCACTTCCCTCCCTAGAGGAGGACAAATGTTTCCACTTGTATGCGTCTCATACTGGCAAATCCATCCCCCTCACCACTCCAACTGAGTTGAGCCATGTGAAAGGTGCATGTGTCCAAGTTAGGTCATTATCAACAAGAGTCGTGCGTGTGCTCCGAAATACTCTACTTAGGCAGTCAAGAATCCATTGAACTAAGTCCTGTGATCCTCAAAGAATTAAGTCAATTAGACCTGAAGTACCTCGATTCCAGCTCCTATAAGGTTCCTGTTAATTAGGTAGATTTTAAGATCCAACCAAGCTCCAATCTCAGGATTTTATTTAGACTCGTTCAACTATCAAACTCAATCCGAAAAATACTCATTCTATTAAAATGTAGAAAATATTTTTGTGATGCAATTTTCAAAGGTTTTGAACTTTTTACGGGTTTTTGAAAAGATGATGCATTTGCATTTTTTTTAAATTTTTTGAAAAAGTTTTTTCAATTTTTTTTGGATTTTAATTTTTGCAAATGTTTTTGGGATTTTTGAAAAGAAAAGGTTTTGGCCAAAAACTAGGTACAAATATTTACACGGGGATGCTTCTTATATATACAAGAAGTGGTTTTTAAGAATTTACAAGGGTAAGTGGTCAATTATATATATATATATATAGTGGATTTTAAGTGTGATGTATATACTCCTCAAACTTATTTGACACAGGTTTTTCAAACAATTTTGAAAACTATAGTCCAAAAATAGTTTTTACAAACAATTTTACAAACATGTACACATATTTGAAAATCATTTTGCAAAGGTTTTTTAAACAGTATATATAGATTTTTCAATTATTTTTTGCAACCATTTTTCAAACCTTTTGCAAATCATTTTTCAAACATTTTATTTCACACAAAGAAAATAAATTTTGCAATCAAAATATTTTTACAAAGGTTGAAAACATTAACAAAACATTTTCCAAATATTTTTCAATAAATTTTTCACAAAGATTTTCAAACAATTTTTCAAACATTTTACAAAAAATATTTTCATCTGATTTATTAATCAGTAAATATAAAAAGTATTTGAGGAATAATCACATCTTTTTATTAAGGTTTTTAATGAATTTTAAAGAATCATGAGCCATATTATTAGGAAAATACGAAAGTACGAGTTATGGCTAAAGTATATACACAGTATATACGACCCCCTATACTTAGCTTGAGCTATGTCCTCATAGATCGGAGAGAGAAGAGAAGACATAACTCGTACTGAGTATAGAGAAGTCTAAAGAATAAAGGAATACGAGATGAATGGATAAATGAGAAGTCGACCATCCCCCCTATACTTAGGATCAAATATTCCTAAATATAGCATACTGTACACAAAGCAGGGAGGGTCAAGGGTGGGAATGGATAGATCGTACTCAGATTGTCTCCCCCTATACTTAGGGTAAGATATCCCTAAGTATAGATAAGAAGAGGAGACAATGGAGAGGATCAAAGAATAGAACAACTCGGGGTGCACACCCCCCTATACTTAGGACAAAGTACGTCCTAAGAATAGACAACTGTCTACAAGGGGCGACACCTTTTTGATAGATGCAGAAGATAGAAAAGGAAAAGAAGAAAAGAAGAAAAGAGATGAAAATGGAAACGAGATCAGACGATGGAAGAAGATAGAGAAGGATATACACATGATCAAGAAGGCGGAAAGCAAACCTTCTTGCGAGACCGCTGAGGGATAGATCTAGTGTGGTGCAAGTCGACATCGGGCTCCATAGTGGATGGAAGCCGATCAGGGTCGACAGGGTGAAGGCCCTCAGTGGAGTCAAATCGAAAAGGGACGAACTGGTCTATGGAAGTAGTATGGCTAGGTTCGCCCTTGGTGGTCCTATGGTGAGAAGGTGCATACGTGTGAGTGGAAGAAGTATGGACAGGTCTGGCCTTGGGAGTCTAGCTGATATCAAAGTGGAATGGGACGAACTCATCATCATCGATAGAGGTGTACTCGGAGTCGTCCTGCGAGGTGTCGTCCAGGTCAAAACCAAAAGGAACGAAATCATCTATGGAAGTATCCGAAGTCTGTTCGTCCTCAAAAGTTTCACCTGAATCATTGTCTTCATCAAAATGGCCGAATCTATCGAAATAATGGCCAGCATCATAACCAACCTCTATCATCTTTACTTTTGAGTGACCAGGAATGGACTTATCAGTGGAAGTAGTCAAGCCAGGTCCGTCCTGTCTAGTCTTGGTATCTGCCCTCCGCTCAATGGTATCAACCATCTAAATCCCGCGGATCTCATCAACACATCGCCACACACCAAAAGGAGGAACTTGAGGTCCATGCTTTCCAAGTCTTCCCCCATTTGGAGGATTTCTCAGGTCTCATCAGCGGTCAATAAGCAAACTTCTCTAATATCATCAGATAGGTCATAGGCCTCGGAGTCAGCTAGAATAGGTGAGTATGCATCAGGTGCAGGTCTCTGGTCTACTGTGGGTGTGGTGATCAACGCTTCGCTTTCGTCAACAAGATGGAAGTGAATCTCTCCTGATCCATAGTCAATAACGACCCTCGCAGAGGAGAGGAATGGTCGTCCCAGGATGATTGGAGATGGCTCCCCTGTGGAGGTCTCCATGGGCAACACGACAAAATCAACATGGTAGCTCGTGCCCAGAATTGAGATGACGGCGTTTTCAAGGATGCCCTTCGGCCTCTTAATTGATCCATCAGCAAACTGAACAATCATCCTGGTCTTCTTTAGAGGCCGTAAGTGAACAGACTGTACCAACGAGAAGGGTAATATGCTAATAGATGCACCGCCGTCCAGGAGAGTGGGATCACATATACGGTCAGAGATGGTGCAGGTGATGAATGGTGTAGCTGTGTCTTTTTTCTAGGAATGGGATGGTGTGTGATGGCGTGGGCAGTGGCCATGGTTAGAAGTGATGATCAGATCTTCTCCTCTGCTTTCTCTTCTTGGGAAGAGGAGCAGATAAATCATTCATGGCCTACTTAAGTGGGGCACGGATAATCTCGTGAATAGTGGCCACCACTTCGGGTTCAGTCAACATTTTTTTGAATTTTTGGACCTCCTTCATACAAGGGAGGAAGTCAGAATCATCATCTACACGAGGCATGTCAAGAGCAGTCTGTACAGCAGCATCCTCGGGGTCAAAGATGGGACATGATGTGAATGGATGTGTGGGTGAATGATCTGGCAAATGGACCTTCTCCTTACAACCTGAATCAACCAAGTGTCTACCGAACTCTTTTTGTATTTTTAAAATTTTCTCATTTTTTTGTATTTTTGGCGATTGCAGTCTCCCATGATCACCCACAAGGAATTCCGTATCCACGATGAATGGAGCGTCAATCTGTTTTTCCTCAAGATAGCCATATCCTCATTTATCAAATCAAGGCGCTCTATCATTCGATTCAAGATATCACTCATAGAGATCGAGGGAGTTGACTCCAACAGTTCAGACTCGGGTGGATGTGATGGTGGAGGTGGATAATATACAGGTGGAGGTAGAGGTGGTAGAAATCCGAATCCTGATACTGTGGCTGAGGCGGATATGTACAAAAGTCCGAAAAAATAGGAGGACGATCCTCCTGATAAAAGGGAGGTGGACCGGCTGGAGGGTATGAGGAATCCACAAAATTCGGATAAAATACGCTCCAGCCGGCCATCTCGAAACAAGAGAAAAATGATTCGAGAGAGCACGAAGGTCAAGTCAAGAGAAGTGTGAAGAAAGACGTAAATGCGCAGAGATGATCTAGAATACACACAATCAATCACAAGCAGACTCATACAATACAAACCCTCAATTCACCTACTCAACTTGGTAGAGATCGAAAAGTCGGTCTTTTTATTTTGTCTGTTTTAGAGTTAGGTGAGAAGTCCAAAATTGCACAAACACTTAGGGGGCTGAATGGGATTTGGGCACTATCCTTAGTGTGCGTGCGAGCAAGTAAAAGCGAAGACAATGAGGGGATTACTCTCCCCAATACAAGATTTTCTTTTTAATTGATTTTAGGGTCAAGTAATATTAGCAGTCCCAATTTTATTTGATTATCACTTTTTTTTGGATATTTAATGAGAAACGCACAAACCTACCGATGAGTCAATTTTACTTAGCACCTAGGTTGGCACAATCAGAGGTAGAGAGTCGGAAAAGCAATGCAAGCAGCAAAACGATGATGTATGCTAAAGCGTAAATGCTCACCTTGCCTCCAGCACTCTACATGCAAAGATGCTCAGCAGAATTGAAACCTAATCTATATGCAAATGCAAAGCCGTTGAAATCGCCCTAAGTTTTAGAAATTGCTATTATCGTGAAGAACCACAGGTCGGTCACCGATCCTCAATCTAAGAGTCCGGTCTAGGCTCACCCCTCCTCTCCTCGACACATCGAGTTCAGAAGTAGCGCTTGACAGGGTGGGCTCGCGGCACGTAGGCTTGAGGATGATGAGGCGACTGTTTAAAGATTAGAACTAAGTCCAAAGCGCACTATAGGTACATGCAAGATATTAGAGTGTTTGGACCTAGTCTATCACCAAGCAACTCCTACAACTAAGGGCTCAATCACACAAGATAAAGAAAACAAAACCAGAAAACAAAAGGAAAAAAATGCGATGAAAACCAAAAAATCCGCGGTGAGCCCCCAAGTGAACAATCACTTGGAAATTGGCCACGAATGTCCAAGAGTCCAAGTACCTGAATTATTACAACAATAGAGCCTCTCTCTTACTTAAATTACAAAAACAAATGCCACAAAAATGCTCAAAAGGTGATTGCCTTCTCAACTACTCCCTGCCTCCTTTGATTCTAGGTCAGATATCTCCTGCTGCCTTCAGGTGGGTGCACAGGCGCCTAAGGAGGAGCGCCTCCCTCGATCCGCAGTTCCTCGCACAAAGTCCAACAAGGAAGAGGGATTAGACAATTTAAACAATGATATCAAATAAATGAGCAAATAAAGAAGGCAAAAATGTAGACAAGTATCACAATCACAAAGCAAAAAGCCAAACTACACGCTGTTGCTCCCTGGCAACGACGCCATTTGGTAAACCCAAAAGACGAGCGGTCGTGTATTCCATACAAGACGGGAACACAGTCGATGTGTTGACCACTCAAGATCCGGATCTAATCAACAATGAACCCACAATATATAAATCAATCAATGAAGAACAAATGTGGAGTCAAATTTATTTTAACTCTACAAATAGGTGTATAGTGTAAGTTTGTGTAGAGTGTCGAACTCAGGGAGAAAACAAGATAGATCGAGCAATACTGCACAAAAATGTGATGTGATTAAGTGCATACAAAGATGCAAATTTTTGTGGGTTTTTAATTTTATATTTTTTTAAATTTTTATATTTGTATTTTGGTTTTTAATTTTACTGATTTTATAGTTTCTTTTTGTATTTCATATTTTATATTTTCTGTTTCAATAATAGAATATGTATACAATATAAGGAAGAGAGGGATAGAGTACTTATAAAAATAGGTAAAAATAGTCAAAAATTAGGGAATATAATGTTTTTGGTCTTTTTATATTTTTCTACTATTTTTGTGATTTTTGGGGACTTTTCTGATTGTTTTTGGTCTTTTTAAAAGTGGAAATACAAGAAAACAGTGAGCTATGCTACTGGCCGAAATTAAAATGGGAATGAAAATAGTAAACAGTAATAAAATTCTCCCAATATAATTTTAAAGTAAAGACAATAAAATAGAGAAACTACAGGAACTGAGTTTGCATTTTTAGGATTTTTCTAAGATTTGTTAGATTTTTATGAATATTTTTAGGGTTTTCTAATTTTTAAGTTTTTTCTTTTGAAATTTTTAATGATTTTTGGATTCACACTAAAACATGATTAGATAAGAAAAATATAATTTTTTTGGAATTTTTCAAAACGTTTTTATAATTTTTATAGATTTTCTAATGCAAACAGTGTTTAAAAGGCATATTTTTGATGTTTAATAAATATAGAAATGCAATAAAAATGAAATGCAAAAATATGGCGTGAATGATCAAGGCAACAATGGCTTAAAATGTTTTTTTGTGGATTTTTTAGCAAGTTATGGATGCAAGAAATAACTATAGACAACATCAAGAAACTACACTACTAGCAAGGACATTAATGTAAATAAGCAAAAGTTCAAGGGCCTCTGTGCAATTTCCACACAAAATATATAAATAAATATTGCGTTTAATGGACTAAATACAAATATCCAGCCCCACAGTGTACCCTTGCAAAAATACCAAACGCACGTGCGCAAGCACGCGCGCCTGGTAGGTGCACGGGTATAATTTCCGAAACTGCGGGGACCTTAATGCAAAAATTCCAAAAATATTACACTTAGTTCCGAGAGTTTTTGGATCAAAATGAAATAACACAACAGCCAGGGCCCTCCTGCAAAATGCCCGTACCTCACGTGTACTGGTCACGTGAGGTGACGTGGCGAGGGACCTAAACACAATTAGGGGGAGTTTAGGGGCCGAAATATAAATATTACAAAATATTAAAGTGAGAGATGAAAGATTGAGTTTCAAATTTTAAATAAAAATTTTAGCGAGGGTGGGGACTGCAAAATACCCTCACTCGGGCGCGATCCAACGGTGTGGCATAGGCCACTTATCCATGTGTCGTCTCCTGGTCACGCGATGACGGTTCGCACGCACGGCCCGGATCAGATGATCGGATCGGAATCGACGGTGCTGGGGCATCTTGATCCAAGGGTCGTTGCTCCTCTCCAAGAACTGGCTTGATCCAACGGCCAGGAGATGACGACGAAGAACGGGGAAGCACCAGCGACTGGGCGTGCTTCCCCGACCTCTGCCTCCATCCTTCGGCACTTCTTCGAGCTGCAAAAAGGCCTGGGAGGTTCCTGGAGGAATCTTCTATGTGCCTCGGGCTTCAAAAAGGGGCGGCGTGCACCAGGGCTCCTCCACGACGTCGGAGAAGAGGAGGGGGACCAGGTATCTCTGGCGAGGTCAAAAATGCTTCCAGGTGATCATTTAAATGCGGGAGACCCTGCAAAACAAAGTGAGAGGACCCAGGGCAAAATGCCTGGGACCCGTGGTGGTGGGAGCGAGGCGAGGATGGCGTGAAATGATGTGACGGAGCTCGGCCGGAGGAGCACTCCGACGAGGGTGTCTCTTCGATGTTTGGATCGATGAAGCGCAAGATTAATGATGGGAAACAGATCCTAGGACTAAGGCAAAGAAAAAGCAAAAGAAAAGAAAGGAAAAGTGGGCTGCCTCGACGGTGGAGACCGGAGGGAATAAGTACCTCAACCGCCGGCGAAGGGGGAGGTGGTGGAGCCGCCTCAGTGCGTGCTCGACCCGCATGAAGACCGCCAAAGGAAGCTGTCACCTTCCTGGGGCTTTTGGGCACGATTAGGGGAGCCGCACTTGTGGAAAAGGGGTTCGAAATAAAATATTCAAATATATAGATATATATACCTATAAGGGGTATAAAAGGTAACTTGTTAATTTATACCTCAAAAAAATAAATTAAAATCACTATAAAATAATTTAGAAAATAGCAAATATTTTTCATTTAATAACCTAAAAATAATAAAATCATTAACTATTTTAAATTTATTTTTGAAATCTTTTTCCAGGGATTTTTCCTGATTGGTCCACGTGGACCAATCAGGAGACAGTCCAAGCTGACCTCGGTCAACTGGCTATCCTCCCCATGTACGCCTGTTAGAGCATCGTTTGACCTCGATTTCAACAAATTTTTGAGGGCGCTCCTTGCACCCTTTCATGTTGCACCTTCTACGACTTTTGTTCCTCGATCAATGGACACCCACGCCCAGATGATATCTCGATCTATGGATCAAGCAATAGCCGCTACGACTCGATCTTTGAAGCGTCAAAGCAATGTCGTCAAACCCTACAAAATGGACCTCCGACTTCCGAGCCCATTTTGAACCCCTCACTCCATAGGTTTAGCTCCCTTTTCGAGCCCCATCGCTCGAGGAAGGTGACAGCTTCCTTTTGAGCAGGTCAGGCTGGTCGAGCGATACCTGAGGCGGCTCCACCACCTCCCCCTTCGCCGGCGGTTGAGGTACCCCTTCCCTGTGGCTCCGGCCATCGAGGCAGCCCCTTTTCTCTTTTATTTCTCTTGCATTTAGTTTGTCTTAGTCTTAGGAGCAAAGGCCCCAAAGAAATTTCAAGATCCATCGATCAAATCATCTTCCACGCACACCTCGCCGAAGCGCACCTCCGGCCGACCACATTCGTGCTGCTTCAGGCCACCATTTCCACTCCGCGGGGTCCAGGCATTTTTCCCTGGACGCTTTCACCTCTTTTTGCAGGTCAAAGAACGTGGACTCGAGCCTGGGGCTCAATTTGCGCCTCGCCGGAGTTCAGTGGAGCTTCCCAACTCCGCCACCCTCTCCCACGAGCCTCGGCCGTCGCCGAGGTGTTTTGGAGCCACCGGGAAATAAAGGAAGACCCAGGGAGCTTGCAGCCCCATTTTGAGCACTCCAGATCACCAGAGCACGGAGATCAGGCTCGGGGAAGTTCGCCTCGCCGTCGTTCTTCCCCGTACTTTCATCGCGCTTCGCTACCGTTGGATCAGGACTCTCCTCCAGAACGCGCACCAGCCGTTGGATCGCACCAAGCCGCCACTGTCAGATCTTCTGTTGGAGATCTAATCTTTGCCGTCCAACGCGAAGCGTCATCCGCCGTCCATCGTCTGCCATGTGTCAAGTGAAGCATCCCAAGCCGTTGGATCACACGCGAGGGGTATTTTGCATCCGACACCCCCACATTTTTGTATTTATTAAATAGAACTTAAATGTTTATCTGCAGTTTAAATACTTTTGTAATAATTGCATCTAGGCCCCTAAACTTTGTTTATTTACATTTCAGTCCGGTTCATGTCACCTCACGTGATCTGTACACGTGGGGTGATGGTGATTTTGCACCGGACCCCCCACGACTTTGTTTATTTAGCTTTAGTCCAGGAACTTTGATATTAAGTGTAATATTTTTGGGTAAATTCCATAGCACCCCCTGAGTTTTTTTTATTTTGCACTTAAGTCCTTCCCAGATGCGTACCAGTCACACGTAGGGTTGGGAGTTTGCACTTGTACCCTTGCAGGGTTGGATATTTGTGATCAGTACTGGAAAGTTGTTTATTAGTTATTGTGTGAAATTTTCACTTTGGCCCTGGATGTTTGCTTATTTACACTTATGCCCTTGCTAGTAGTGTAGTTTCTTGATGTTGTCTCAATTTATTTCATGCATCGATAAAGCCTTCAAAAATCCACAAAAATTAGTTTAAGCTCCTGTCACATTGCTCATTCACGCCATCTTTTTGAATTGCATTTTTATTGCATTTTAATATTTATTAAAAATCAAAACATGTATTTTTACTAATGTTTGCATTAGAAAATCCATAAAAATTATAAAAACGTTTTAAAAATTCCAAAAAATTTATATTTTGCTTGTCTTATCATCTTTTATTGTCAATCCAAAAACCATTAAAAATTTCAAGACAAAAACCTTAAAAATTAGAAAACTCTTAAAAATTTCATAGAAATCTAAAAATATTCTGGAAAAATAATAAAAATATAAACTCAGTTTCTGTAGTTTCCTTATTTTATTTCCTTTCATTTAAATTAATTTGGGAAAATTTTGTCACTGTTTACTATTTTTCATTCCCATTTTTATTTCGGCCAGTAGTGTAGTCCATTGTTTTCTTGTATTTTGCCTTTTAAAAATACCAAAAACATTCAACAAAATTCCCGAAAATCACAAAAATAGTAAAAATCATAAAAAGACCAAAAACATTTAGTTTCATGATTTTTGAGCATTTTACTTTTTTTTATAAAGACCTTATCATCTCTTTCCCTATATTGTATATATATTCTATTATTGGAATAGAAAATATAAAAATATAAAATCCAAAAAGAAAATATAAAATCAATAAAATTGAAAACCAAAATACAAACTTAAAAACTAAAAATAAAAAAATATAAAATTAAAAACCCACAAAAATTTGCATCTTTGTAGACATTTAATCACATCACATTTTTTGTGCATTACTGCCCGATCTATCTTGTTTGCTCCCTGAGTTCGACACTCTACACATACTTACACTATACACCTATTTATAGAGTTAAAATAAATTTGACTCCACATTTGTTTGTCATTTCTTGATTAATACTGTTGTGGGTTCATTGTTGACTTTGATCGGGATTCATTGAGGGTCGCCACAGCGACATTGTAGTCCCGCCTTGTGTGGACTATTTAGACCCCTTGATATTGGTTAAATCAAATGGCGCCGCTGCCGGGGGGCAACAATGTTTAGATCTTTGTCTGATTGTGATTGTGATTATTTGCTTACATTATTGCTCCATTTATCTCTCTTGTATTTGATTCACATTTTTGAGCTATCTAACCATTATCTTTCTTGTCTTCTTGCGAGGGATCACGGATCGAGGAGGATTTCTTAAGGGATCCGGTGCATCCTTGGGAGGCGGAGTCGGCTATTCTCGCCTAGCCCGCATGAGAGAGCAGGAGGAGTGAGAGAGAGAATAGTTGGTAGTTTTTACTTTTTGTGAGAGAGAGGCCATTCATTTAATTTGTAATAATACAGGTACTTGGACACTTCGGACACTCGGGCCTAATTTCCCAAGTGATTGTTCACTTGGGGGGCTCATCGTGGTTTTTGTCGCGTTTTCTACCGCTTGTCATTTTCCGGTTTTGTTTTATTTTTCCTTTCTTTTGTGGAATGAGCCCTTAGTCTTTAGGCTTTGCTTGATCGAGTAAATTAGGTCCAAACACCCTAATAATCATTGCATGTGCCTATAGTGTGTTTTAGACTTAGTTTAAATTAAACAGTCGCCTCATTATCTTCAAACCTACGTGCCGCGAGCCTACCCTGTTAAGCGCTACTCCTGAACTCGATGTGTCGAGAAGAGGAGGGGTGAGCCTAGACCGGACTCTTGGATTGAGGATCAGTGACCGACTTGTGGTTCTTCACGCTAGCAATTGCCTGCTTAGGACGATTTTCGTGTGCATATTAGCATATAGATTAGGTTTATAAATTCCTGTTTTGCATCCCGCATGGAGAGAGCTGGGAGTCACTGTAAGTCTTCTATCTTATCATCCATCATATAGGCACTAAGGTGAGATTTTCATCTTAGTGCCACTTGCATTGGCTTTTCCGACTATCTCCCTCTGTTAAAGAAAACTTGACCTAAATAAAATTTGTTAATTGGATTCATTGCTTGGAGTGAGTAATACCCTCACTTGTATTCAGGTTGCATGGGAAGGTCTCCTTCCAAGTGAGAGAGCGGCTTCGTAAGGATTAGAGCCAAAAACCCAGTCTGTGGCTGCCTTGTGTATCGCCTGGATTTCCAAAGTATTGGCGCTTCTATCGTACGTGGACGAGTAGGGCTTGGTCACCAGTGATGACTCTCTATTGTGTAGAGCATCGACCTTATCCGAAGTATCGAGCCTAGGACATGCCTTCTCAGGGGTGTCTGTCTCATCGTCTTCCGTCCGAGTAGGTTCTTGCACGCTCACGGGTGATTCCATTGCGAGCGAGTTCCGAAGTATTGGCTTCCTTTCTCTATTTTTTGGCTGAGTAGGGATCTAGGAAGGGTTACAAGGACAAGGACCTCGAACAGTGCAGACTACAGGTTACACAGGAGGATGACAAGTACGGGATACTCTTTTAGTAGTACTCTCTCTCCTATAGGCGTAGCGCTCTAAGGACTCGTTCAAAGATAAATGCCTGAATTCATCTAAAAACTACAAAGATAATAGCCGAACCCTTACGGCTTCATGTGTTGAGTTGGTGAACCCTTTGCATTGTGTTTGATTGATTAGTTGGATCTAGGTCAAGATCAAAAACACCGCATAATTGTGCACAATTTTGCCCCCTCTTATTCATTTCTCAACCTTTCTCCTCTCAATAAACACGATGATGGGAAGGAGGTCTCTTAGGCCATCTCTGTCGGCACCGCTATCCAGCACTCCTCCCTATTCATCTAGTATGGTTTCGGGGAGTCAAGACCTACTCTCCGAACCTGAGTTCACTTGCACCCTGTTCCCCCTCGATCACCCTTCTTCCTCCATCAGTCCAACAATTTCAGAGTTTAGTGCAACATAGAGCTCAGATCATTTGACGGCACCTGAGATGGGTTCTTTTGCCTTTTCAGAGAACCCAGACATGGCAGACAGAGGAGAGCACCCAGATGAGCAGGAGCACTCTCCATTACTATATGACCAAGCTACCATCAACAATTCACTTCTAGACTCCCTGGAGACAATGCAGAGACACAGAGACCAGGGAGCATTCATGGGTGACATCATGCGAGTGTTGACGCAGATAAGAGCCAATAGAGAGAACAGAGCTGCAGGTGGTGGAGAAGACATACCCGTTGCAGAAAGATGAGATCCTGACGCTGAGAGACCGCCACAGACAATCATGAGGGAACTGCACCATCCCGCATCATCCCTCACTCATCGATCGATCCGACTTCCTTCCGTTCATGGAGATTTCGAGCTTCGCCACCACACTATTCAGCTACTGCCTAAATTCCATGGGCTGGCGATCGAAGAGCCACACCTCCATCTGCAGGAATTTGAGATGATCTGCAACACAATCCATGACAGGCTGGTGACTGAGGACACCATCAAGATGATAGCCTTCCCATTCTCTTTGGTTGATAGAGCCGTTTACTGGCTGAAACATTTGGGGAAGTTCGACGACACTTGGGCACAACTCCGGACCGCATGCCTCGACAAGTATTATCCTCTCGACTGTACTAAAGCAGCGCGAGCCATGATCAACAATTTCACAATGATCTCCAATGAACAATTCCATGAAGCTTGGGATCGATTCAGAGAGCTCATTGACCGGTGTCCACATCATGATATATCCAAGCCCAATCTGATTCAGAGTTTCTTCTATGGGCTGACACCAGAGCTGCAGGGGATTGTATATGCCTCTTGTGGTGGGTCATATTTCTCGAAGGGTGAAGACGACATCTGGGCCATTTGTGAAGGAATGGCAGAGAACTCAACGGTCATGGCCCAAGCCAGAGTCTACACACAGGAGAAGCCATGCCAAGGAGCAGGATCGTTTCAGAGGATCGCCCGCATCGATGCCGGTCCTCATACTCCGTCGGCAGCCCCAACCCAAGCCGATTCTGCAGCAGCCGACATGGCCATTATTAGAGAAAAGTTGGACCGTCTCGAGATCCTCGAGAAAAAGCAGATGCAAGGACTGACCCAGATGGACCAGATGACCAAGACCATGAGTGACCTGAAGACACAAATTCTTTGCATCCAGGAGGCACAAATGTCTACTCAGCAGCCTCCTAGGTCACAGGCTGATCCCAGCAGTAGCAGCTCCACCCATCCCTCTGCTTCACACCGCCAGGTCAACCACATTCATGTAGAGCCGGTCCAACAGCTACAGTATTACCCGTCTCAACCACCATCTCAGGACACTCAAATGGTGGTCTATCAGCCAGATCAGCCACTGGCAGTTATTCCTCCACCATCCTTCGCAGGAACCATTGATGGAAGTCAATGGGATATGGTACGACTGGTACCCACAACTCGGTATTCGTCGCGATCACCCCGGATTCTGATGGACCACCGGAGGTACCTCCTCCCAACAACAGCCTCCCGCTCAAGGACAATAGGACAGCCAGCAATAGCACCAGCCCCAGTATGCCCATCAGCAATACCAGCACGGTCCTCGTCCCGCCTATCAGGGACAACAGTGGCGACAGCGTCAGCAGCCCCACCAGTCATATCCCTAGCCTCGTGAGCACTTCTTCTCCCAGCAACAACCTCATTTCCAGCAAGGGAACACTTTCGATTCTCAGGCACCTGCCTTCGAGAACCTAGCATTAGATGACCTCGCCCGATTGCTTTCAAAACATCGAGCATCTATCTGGTAGGAACTGGATGAGTTCCGGCAGGAAATGAGAGATATTGTCAAAGGCAAGGCTGCCATACGAGCTCAGATTGAGCCTAATCCGAACAGTCTAAAAAGAAAGTCTGAGCAGGTACAGTTTACAGAGGATACTTCTCCTAGTGATTATTTGAGTGACATGTCTTCTTTGTATGATGCTGATTTTGTGACTACTAGGAGTGGTAGGATACCCGTCGGCGGTGCCTCATCTGAGCAACAACATGAAGAATCCAGAGCGCTAGATGAGCAGAGTAGCGGTGCTGATGCCGCTGATGATGTTGATGACGGTGGTGCTGATGCCACCAAGGATGGAGATCCAGATGACAGTGCTGAGGCCGTCGTGAGACCAGATGCAGACGATGGTGCTCATGCCACCATTTTTGATGCAGAGCCAGAGCGCGGTGTTGATGCCACGAAGTCAGATGCCATTGGTGGTACTGAGGCCACCACTTCCACTTCTATTGAGCTCCTACATGTAGTGTTGCCACCTTTTGTATCTCGGGACTGTGGTAACAAAAAGAACAAAAAATGAATAAAGGAAAGGCTTCTGTTTATACTTCAGATCCATATGTGTTGAATTATGATCATGGTATGGATTCTATTCCTTCACAGGCACAGAGACCTATTCCTAGTCCTCCATCTGCGGAGGCCCCTTCAATCCCCTTCCCTATAGCACCCTACTTGGCAAAGGGGAATAAAAAAGAAAATCCAAAAAAGACTCAACAGGTAGAGTTCAGCAACCAGATGATTGATAGATTCCATATTCAGCTGACTCTATGGGAGGCACTTGAGCACATTCCTCTCTTCCAGAAAAATTTGAAAGAGAAGACTACAGTCCGCAGGAAGAAGAGGATCCACAGAGATCAGATGCATGTGCTTACCCATGACACTTGTTGCACCATTCAGAACCGAATGCCAGCCAAGAGACCTAATGCAGGAGCTCCCTATGTCAGATGCGAGATTCAGGAGCTGCGGTTCGATCGTAAGCTATTAGACAACAGATCTTTTATCAACCTCCTTCCGACAGCCTTACTCAACCGATTCGAGTTTGGTCCTCTTCTTTGGAGCAGGACGGTCCTTCCGTTTGCTGATAGGACGATTAAGAGGTCGAAGGGGTTGTTGAGAGTTGTGGTCGTTACCATTCAGGGCCTGAAATTCCCCGTGGACTTTGTTGTACTGGACATGGAGATCCCTGAGTTGGTAACTGATGCCCCTATCATACTTGGACACCCATTCTTGGCCACAGCCAAGTCGGTGACCGATCATGATAATGGGAAGGTGTGCTTTCACGTAGAGGGCGAGAACATACAAATAGAAACGATCGACGAGACCAGAGCGAGAGAATTAGCATGCTCAGAACAGTCCAATGGTATTGAGCACATGACAGAGGCCGAGTCAGACATCCACTAGGAATGTGATTTGTGATGACAGATGATGAATCCATTTGGACAGATCCCGTAGCATAGACCCTTGCCTTGCCTGCAGATTCACTTTATTTACAATTGATGGTAGTTGAGAGCCTGGAGAGCACACCCCTGGACGAGGATACCTTTGAGGCTGACAGTTCTGTGACGAGTGGTACAACAGAATTCCATTCATGTTCTTCTAGTTCTGATCTCTCGGATTCAGACATCGATTGGGATGATTTTGATGATTACTTGTCGTGTCTGATTCCTTCTGAGCCGACAGCTAGGACGGAGTGCGACCCAGTACAATTCATATATGATTCAACAACGTTCACTTTGCCAGATTCTCATGCGCAGCGAGAGTTCTCTCATGTAGACCTGGTGGCTTTTACACAAACATATCAGAAGCCAGATCTATCACCTCCCAGTTGTCCAGAGCTGAAACCCTTGCCGCAGTCGCTGAAGTATAGATTCCTTGCGGGTGAGCCAAAGATGCACCCAGTCATTATCTCAGTAGGTTTGACTGAAGAGCAAGAATCTCGTCTGATGGAGGTTCTTGAAAGAAACCGCAAGGCAATAGGATGGAGTATAGCTGATCTCCAGGGGATTAGTCCGGCTCTGTGCTCCCACCACATCTATCTTGAGGAGGATGCTAGGCCTTCGCGTGAGTTCCAGCGATGGTTGAACCCGAATCTTCGAGATGTGGTTATGAAAGAAATATCAAGGTGGTGGAGTGCTGATTTTATCTACCCCATTTCTGACTCCAAATGGGTTAGTCCATTACATGTGGTACCCAAGAAGACAGGTATCACTATAGTTGTGAATGAGTCTGGAGAGGAGATAGCTACCCGAGTACCAACTTCTTGGAGGGTCTGTGTGGACTATAGACGACAGAATTAGGCCACCAAGAAGGATCATTTCCCATTGCCATTCATTGATCAGATTATCGAGAGGCTAGCTGGGAAGAGTCACTATTGTTTTCTTGACGGGTACTCCGGTTATAATCAAGTGGCCATTGCACCCGAAGACCAGGAGAAAATGACATTCACCTGTCCGTTTGGGACTTATGCTTTCAGACGGATGCCCTTTGGTCTATGTAACGCCCCAACGACATTCTAAAGGTGCATGTTGTCCATTTTCTCAAATATGGTAAGTGATTGTTTAGAGGTCTTCATGGATGACTTCTCGGTCTATGGCGATGGGTTTGATGCTTGTCTTGACTGCCTAGACCGTGTGCTTCAGCGCTGCATAGAGGTCAATCTTGTCTTGTCTTGGGAGAAGAGTCACTTTATGGTGACTCAAGGGATGGTCCTTGGTTATATCATCTCCGACAGGGGCATGGAGGTTAATCCGGCCAAGGTGAACATCATTAGAAAACTCAATCCACCGTCCAATCTGCATCAATTGTGGTCTTTTCTGGGGCATGTCGGTTTCTACCGACGGTTTATTCATGACTTTAGTCGAATTGCCCGACCGCTCACTGATTTGCTGACGAAATACACCGAGTTCGTTGTAGATGATAAGTGTCTTACGTCCTTTGAGACTCTCAAGAAGATGGTTGTCACTGCTCCTGTCCTTCAGCCACCCGATTGGTCTCTCGCATTCGAGATCATGACGGATGCTTCTGATTTTGCCGTTGGGGCTGTGCTTGGACAGAGGAGGGTTGGTTCGCCGTATGCCATTCACTACGCCAACCGAACTTTGGATGCCGCTCAGCGGAATTACACTGTTACTGAGAAAGAGATATTGGCCGTGGTCTTTGCTTTGGATAAGTATCGATCGTATATTCTCGTATCTAGAGTGACTATCTACACAGATCACACCGCCATCCGGTACCTCATGGCCAAGAAGGATGCCAAAGCTCGCCTTACCAGATGGATCCTTCTCCTCTAGGAATTTGATATTGAGATTAAGGATAAGCCTGGAGTTAAAAATGTGGTGGCAGATCATCTCTCCCGCTTAGAGAACCTTGAGGAATCTGAGCCCAACGCACCTATCACAGAGACATTTCCAGACGTGGCGATCTGGGATGTTGCCTCACTCCCATGGTACATCGACATTGTGAACTATCTTATCGCCAAGACGATTCCACAGGGTTGGCCCAGGCAGAAACTTGAGACCTTCCTAGCTAAGGCCAAGTTTTACCATTGGGAGGATCCCGTCCTTTATCATGAAGAAGGGGATAGTATATGGAGAAGGTGCATTCCTCAAGAAGAGCAGCATAACGTCCTCACATACTACCCCAAGCTTGAGGCAGGAGGACATCATTCTGGGAGAAGGACATCACAGAAGGTGATTCAATCCGGCCTTTGGTTGCCTACTCTCTTCAAGGATTCAGATGAGTTCGTGAAGAGGTGTATTGACTATCAGAAGATGGGTACTTGCGGACAGAGAGACATGATGCCCATGCAGCCCATTCACTTTTGTGAGGTTTTTGATGGATGGGGGATTGATTTCATGGGCCCATTTCCTAAGAGTCAGGGATTTGAGCACATTTTGCTCGCTGTAGATTATGTCAGCCGTTGGGTTGAGGCCATCCCCGCCCGAGCCGCAGATGCTAAAACTGTGTGTAAATTTTTGAGGAAAAATATCATTTCACGGTTCGGGGTACCTAGAGTTCTGATTTCAGACGGGGGGTCTCATTTCATTAATGATAAAGTCAGGGCCCTTGCAAACGAGTTCGGCATTGACCATCGTGTTGCCACGCCGTATCAACTCAGACTAATGGTCTTGCCGAAGTATCGAATAGGGAGATCAAGACGATCTTACAGAAGGTTGTCCTCTCAGAACGAAAGGATTGGTCACAGCTTTTGGACTCGGTCTTGTGGGCCTATCGGACGTCCTTCAATAATCCATTAGGGACATCTCCCTTTCACCTCATCTATGGCAAGCCGTGCCATCTGCCAGTGGAAATCAAGCATAAATCATTTTGGGCAATCACCGAGTTACTGTTAGATCCCGAGAGTATAGGATAGCAGAGTTGCCAGCCCTGGAGGAGTTGAGAGATACAACCTTTTCTAGCAGCCTACAGTATAAGGAAAAAGTGAAGACATGGCATGATTCTCATATCAGCCATAAATAGCTTGAGCCCGATCAACGGGTATGGTTGTTTGATTCCAGGCTGAAGTTATTTCCAGGGAAATTACAAAGCAAGTGGAAAGGTCCATATGTGGTCAGGAAGGTACATGACAATGGTAGCATTGATATATCCGAGCCTTCATCTTCCTCTACCTTCCGTGTTAACGGTCAGCGCTTGAAGTTATATCTAGATCATGATCCACCGACCGTTCACGTTGCCCCCATCCTTCTGGTCTGAGATGTGTTCTTTGACACCAATCATTTGCATCTCATACATGGTTATCACTTCTGCTGTATAGATCCATCTGTTGATATCTTTTCCCTTTTCTTCTTTTCTTCTTTTCCTTTTCTATCTTCTGTCTCTATCAGAAAGGTGTCGCCCCTTGTAGACAGTCTTCTATACTTAGGACATACTTTGTCCTAAGTATAGGGGGGTGTGCACCCTGAGTGCTTCTATTCTTTGATCCTCTCCATTGTCTCCTCTGCTTGTCTATACTTAGGGATATCTTACCCTAAGTATAGGGGGAGACAGTCTGAGTACGATCTGTTCATTCTCACCCTTGACCCTCCCTGCTTTGTGTACAGTCTGCTATACTTAGGATTATTTGATCCTAAGTATAGGGGGGACGGTCGACTTCTCATTCGTTTATTCATCTCTTATTTATTTATTCTTTAGACTTTTCTATACTTAGTACGAGTTATGTCTTCTCTTTTTGTCTCAGATCTATGAGGACATAGCTCAAGCTAAGTATAGGGGGGTCGTATATACTATGTATATACTTTAGCCATAACTCGTACTTTCGTATTTTCTTAATAATTATGGCTAATAATTCTTTAAAATTAATTAAAAATCTTAATAAAAAGATTTGATTATTCCTCAGATTCTTTGTGTATCTACTGATTAATAAATCAGGTGAAAATACTTTTTGCAAAATATTTGAAAAATAGTTCGAAAATTCTTGTGAAAAATCGTTTGAAAACTATTTTGAAAACATTTTGTTACATGTTTTCAACCTTTGTAAAAATATTTTGATTGTAAAATTATTTTCTTTATGTGAAATAAAAGGCTTGAAAAATGATTTGCAAACGGTTTAAAAAATGGTTAGAAAAATATGCGAAAAATCTATATATACTATTTGGAAAACCTTTGCAAAAAGATTTTCAAATGTGTGTACATGTGTCTAAAATTGTTTGTAAAAATTATTTTGGACTATAGTTTCTAAAATTGTTTGAAAAACCAGTGTCAAATAAATTTGAGGAATACATACATCACACCAAAAATCCATATATATTTATAAAATTGACCACTTACCCGTGTAAATTCTTAAAATCCAGTTCTTGTATATATATAAGAAGCACTCCCGTGTAAATATTTGTACCTAGTTTTTGTCCAAAATCTTTTGTTTTCAAAAATCCCAAAAACATTTGCAAAATTAAAATCCAAAAACACTTGAAAAACTTTTTCAAAAATCTAAAAATGCATATGCATCATCTTTTCAAAAACCCATAGAAAGTTCAAAATCTTTGAAAATTGCATCACAACACTATTTTCTGCATAGCATGGCATTCGCATTTTTCGGATTGAGTTTGATAGTTGAACAAATCTAAATAAAATCCGAAGATTGGAGCTTGGTTGGACCTTAAAATCTACCTAATTAACAGGAACCTTATAGGAACTGGGATTGACGTACTTCAGGTCTAGTTGACTTAATTCTTTGAGAATCACGAGACTTAGTTCAATGGATTCTTGACTGCCTATGTAGAGTATTTTGGAGCACACACACGACTCTTGTTGATAATGACCTAACTTGGACACCTGCACCCTTCACATGGTTCAACTCAGTTGGAGTGGTGAGGGGGTTGGATTTGCCGGTATGAGACACACACAGGTGGAAACACTTGTCCTCCTCTAGGGAGGGAAGTGAGCCCCAACCCGTCCAGTAATGATGAGTTTCGAGGATAGGAGATTGTGGGTTGCGATAAAGCTTCAAAAGAGGGATAGTCTACTGGCTCAAGAGGAAAAATTCCCTATGTAAATGCTGTTGTATATAGTATTAAAAAAATTGCAAAAGCAAAAACTCCAAAAAAGTGGACAGGCCTGTACAAAAAAAATGCCTACCGGAGTGTACATATGTGTAAAGTCAAATAAGCAAGCTTGAGCTTCAAAGTCAAATCATGTGAGCCTGCAGCTGGATGACTTGACTACACTGGTCTTGCATCCTAGGTTAGGTAGCTACACTAGCTACCGTCCATTCTTCTCTTCACCCCCTCCTCTTGGGTTGGTTGCCACTTGAACTTAGAAGGGAATACCCTGCTCCTTGAGGATTGAGTTGTTGGATTGGGGAATCATTGGGTTGTCATATTGGAGAAGTCAGTCTCTTTGTCATTTCAGTTGGGGAGAGCCACTATCACTTACACTATACGAGTTAGATTCATAGTCATAAGGGTTTGCATATGAGTTGAAATATTTCTGACCTAGCTCTTGAGGAGACTTGAGCAGAGTTTTGGGATTCTCAAGGACTGTTGGATTTCAAATCTGGTTCTCGTTAAGGTTCCGCCTGCACTAAAATTCCAAAGGTCCAACGTAAGCTCCAAACTTTGATTGTGTGAAGATAAGTTCGATAATTAAATTTAATCCAACTTCTTCTTTTTCTTTTCTTTCTTTTTCTTTCTGCACTTATTACATATGTGTTTGCTAGGGACTAGCAAAGGTAAAGTATAGGGGGATGATGAAGCCACATTTCATCATCTTTATTTTGTCATTTTGGCATCAAAAACCCTAGCAAATGCGTGTAAATATCCTTAATTTCCGCATCTTAGCATTCATGCATGTGTATGTAAATACTGTATAAAATACTGTATTTAAAGCCAAATTAAAGAATAAATAAAGAAAATAAAAAGAATGAAATATTGTAAATATTTTATGACCCAAAATCCTGAGACCTAGGCATCTAGATGAGTAGGTCGACAAGGAATAAAGTACGGGGAGATAAGGGTAAAATACAATAAAAATTCCTTCATTCTTTATTCATTTTGGGACCTAATTTACGTTCCACTTTTTATACCTCAAATAAAGAAACTTGAACATGAAGTTTTAGATAATTTAATAGAGAAAAATACAAAATTGATTTCACTAAAAAATAATATACAGATAAAAAGTTATGATCTGAATAAGATTTCAGAACTCCAACTTCCCAGACCCGTATCTTGCAAATAAAAACTCGAAATGTACCAAACTCACAACTTTAATTGTATAGAGTTTAGAATAAGCTATTTCATAGCAGTGGTTTCGTATTTTTCCGAGTTACGGTTTGAAAGTTGAGTTTTGGACCCCTATTGTATACTTGTACAAATTAAATTATTCTATTTATTATTTATTCATTATTTTAGTATTTTTATATTTTTAAAATTTTGTAAATATTATTTATAATATATATGTACCTTAAAACATGAAGAAAACCCTAAATAAAATACAAAATAAAATACCTGTATATACTACACCTAGGTATATTACCTATATACATACCTATATAATTACTTCTTCTATTTTATTAAGTGTATAAAATACTTTAGAAATATAAAATAAAAATATATTTAAGTGTATAAAAGTATTCTACACATTTTTAAAATAATAAACAAAAATAAATAAATTAAATAAACAAAATAAACATAAAATATTAAAATATATAGTTGTATACACCTATATAGCCTATAAAAGGCAACTCTTATTTTTATACCTCATAAAAATAAATAAAAATCACCATAAAATAATTTAGAAAATAAAAAATATTTTTCATTGATTAACCTAAAAATAATAAAATAATTAACTATTTTAAACTGATTTTACAAATCTTTTTCCAGGGACTTTTCTTGATTGGTCCACGTGGACCAATCAGGAGGCAGTCCAAGTTGACCTCGGTCAACTGGCTGTCCTCCCCATGTGCGCCTGTCAGAGCATCGTTTGACCTCGATTTCAACAAATTTTTGAGGGTGCTCCTTGCACCCTTTCATGTCGCGCCTTCTACGACTTTTGTTCCTCGATCAATGGGCACCCACGTCCAGATGATATCTCGATCTATGGATCAACGCAATAGCCGTTGCGACTCGATCTTTGGAGCGTCAGAGCAATACCGTCAAACCCTAGAAAATGGACCTCTGACTTCCGAGCCCATTTTGAACCCCTCACTCCATAGGTTTAGCTCCCTTTTCGCGCCCCATCGCTCGAGGAAGGTGACAGCTTCCTCTTGAGCATGTCAGGATGGTGGAGCGACACCTGAGGCAGCTCCACCACCTCCCCCTTCGTCGACGTTTGAGTTACCCCTTCCCTCTGGCTCCGGCCATCGAGGCAACCCCCTTTTTCTTTTATTTCTCTTGCATTTAGTTTGCCTTAGTCTTAGGATCAAAAGCCCCAAAGAAATTTCAAGATCCATCGATCAAATTATCTTCCACGCACACCTCGCCAGAGCGCACCTCCGGCCGACCACCTTCACGCCGCTTCACGCCACCATTTCCACTCCGCGGTGTCCGGGCATTTTGCCCTGGACCCTTTCACCTCTTTTTGCAGGTCAAAGAACGTGGACTCAAGCCTGGGGCTCATTTTGCGCCTCGTCGGAGTTCAGTGGAGCCTCCCAGCTCCGCCGCCCTCTCGCACATGCCTCGGCGGTCGTCGAGGTGTTTTGGAGCCACCAGGTGATAGAGGAAGAACCAAGGAGCTTGCAGCCCCATTATGAGCACTCCAGATCACCGGAGCACGGAGATCAGACTCAGGGGAAGTTTGCCTAGCCGACGTTCTTCCCCATTCTTCCTCCGCGCTTCGCCACCGTTGGATCCGGCCGCTACTCCAGAATGCGCACCAGCCGTTGGATCGAACCAAGCCGCCACCGTCAGATCTTCAGCCAGAGATCTAATCTTCGTCGTCCAACATGAAGCGTCATCCACCGTCCATCGTCTGCCACGTGTTAAGTGAAGCATCCCAGGCTGTTGGATCACGCGCGAGGGGTATTTTTCATCCGACACCCCCACATTTTTGTACTTATTAAATAGAACTTAAACTTTTATCTGCAGTTTAAATACTTTTGTAATAATTGCATCTAGGCCCCTGAACATTGTTTATTTACATTTCAGTCTAGTCCACGTCACCTCACGTGATCTGTGCACGTGGGGTGGTGGTGATTTTGCACTGGACCCCCCGTGGCTTTGTTTATTTAGCTTTAGTCCAGGAACTTTGATATTAAGTGTAATATTTTTGGGTAAATTGCATAGCACCCTCTGAGTTTTTGTATTTTGCACTTAAGTTCTTCCCAGATGCGTGCCACTCACGCGTAGGGTTGGGAAGTTTGCACTTGTAACCTTGCAGGGTTGGATATTTGTGATCAGTCCTGGAAAGTTGTTTATTAGTTATATATTTTGTGTGAAATTTGCACTTTGGCCCCTGTATGTTTGCTTATTTGCACTTATGCCCTTGCTAGTAGTGTAGTTTCTTGATGTTGTCTCTATTTATTTCATGCATCGATAAAACCTTAAAAAATCCACAAAAATTAGTTTAAGCTCCTGTGACATTGCTCATTCATGCCATATTTTTGTATTGCATTTTTATTGCATTTTAATATTTATTAAAAAAATAAAAAAACATGCATTTTTGCTACTGTTTGCATTAGAAAATCCATAAAAATTGTAAAAACGTTTTGAAAAATTCTAAAAAAATTATGTTTTGCTTGTCTTATCATCTTTTAGTGTCAATCCAAAAACCATTAAAAATTTCAAAACAAGAACCTTAATAATTAGAAAACTCTTAAAAATTTCATAAAAATCTAAAAAAATTCTAGAAAAATACTAAAAATATAAACTCAGTTTCTGTAGTTTCCTTATTTTATTGTCTTTCATTTAAAATTAATTGGGGAAAATTTTGTCACTGTTTACTATTTTTTATTCCCATTTTGATTTCGGCCAGTAGTGTAGTCCACTATTTTTTTTGTATTTTGCCTTTTAAATATACCAAAACATTCAGCAAAATTCCCAAAAATCACAAAAATAGTAAAAAATCATAAAAAGACCAAAAACATTTATTTGCATGATTTTTGAGCATTTTACTTATTTTTATAAAGCCTTTATCCTCTCTTTACCTATATTTATATATATTCTATTATTGGAAAAGAAAATATAAAAATATAAAATCCAAAAAGAAATAGAAAATCAGTAAAATCGAAAATGAAAATACAAACTTGAAAAGTAAAATAAAAAAATATAAAATTAAAAACCCACAAAAAATTGCATCTTTGTAGACATTTAATCACATCACATTTTTGTGCATTACTACCCGATCTATCTTGTTTGCTCCCTGAGGTCGACACTCTACACATACTTACACTATACACCTATTTGTAGAGTTAAAATAAATTTGACTCCACATTTGTTTGTCATTTCTTGATTAATATTGTTGTGGGTTCATTGTTGACTTTGATCGGGATTCATTGAGGGTCGCCACAACGACATTGTAGTCCCACCTTGTGTGGACTATTTAGACCCCTTGAATTTTGGTTAAATCACTAATTATACTTATAAATTTCATTAAAACCATAATAAAAAGATGTGATTATTTCTCAAATTCTTTGTGTATCTACTGATTAATAAATCAGGTGAAAATATTTTTTGCAAAATGTTTGAAAAATAGTTTGAAAATCTTTGTGAAAAATCTTTTTAAAACTATTTGGAAAACATTTTGTTACATGTTTTCAACCTTTGTAAAAACATTTTGATTGAAAAATTATTATTTTCTTTGTGAAATAAAAAGGTTTGAAAAATGATTAGTAAATGGTTTGAAAAATGGTTGCAAAAATATGTGAAAAATCTATATAAGGTTTGGAACCTTTGCAAAAATGATTTTCAAATGTGTGTACATGTTTGTAAAAAAATGTTTGTAAAAATTATTTTGGACTATAGTTTTCAAAATTGTTTGAAAAGCCTTTGTCAAATAAGCTTGAGGAATACATACATAACACCAAAATTCATTATATATATTTATAAATTGATCACTTACCCTTGTAAATTCTTCAAATCCACCTCTTTTAAATATAAGAAGCATCCCCGTGTAAATATATGTACCTTGTTTTTAGCCAAAACCATTTGTTTTCAAAAATCCTAAAAACATTTGCAAAATTAAAAATCCAAAAACATTTGAAAAATCTTTTTTAAAAATACAAAAAATGCATATGCAACATCTTTTCAAAAATCCATAAAAAGCTCAAAATCCTTGAAAATTGCATCACAAAAATATTTTCTTCATAGCATTTGCATAACATTCGCATTTTTCGGATTGAGTTTGATTGTTGAACAAGTCTAAGTAAAATCCGAAGATTGGAGCTTGGTTGGAACTTAAAATCTACCTAATTAACAGGAACCTTATAGGAGCTGGAATTGAGGTACTTCAGGTCTAGTTGACTTAATTCTTTGAGGATCACGAGACTTGGTTCGATGTATTATTGACTGTCTAGGTAGAGTATTTCGGAGCACACGCACGACTCTTGTTGATAATTACCTAACTTGGACACATGCACCTTTCACTTGGCTCAACTCAATTGGAATGGTGAGGTGGTTGGATTTGCCGGTATGAGACTCACACAGGTGGAAACACTTGTCCTCCTCTAGGGAGGGAAGTGCACCCCAACCCGTCCAATGATGATGAGTTCTGAGGATAGGAGATCGTGGGTTGCAATAAAGCTTTAAAAGAGGGATAGTATACTGGCTCAAGAGGAAAAAATCCCTATGTAAATGCTGCTGTATATTGTATTCAAAAAAATGCAAAAAGCAAAAACTCCAAAAAAAGTGGACAGGCCTGTACAAAAATAAAAATGCCTGTCGGAGTGTATATATGTGTAAAGTCAAATATGCAAGCTTGAGCTTCAAAGTCAAATCATGTGAGCCTGGAGCTGGATGACTTGATACACTGGTCCTGCATCCTAGGATAGGTAGCTATATTGGCTACCGTCCATTCTTCTCTTCACCCCCTCGTCTTGGGTTGGTTGCCACTTGAACTTAGAAGGGAATACCCTGCTCCTTGAGGAATGAGTTGTTGGATTGGGGAATCATTGGATTGTCATACTGGAGAAGTCAGTCTCTTTGTCATTTCAGTTGGGGAGAGCCACCATGACTTACATTGTACGAGTCAGATTCATAGTCGTAAGGGTTTGCGTATGAGTTGAAATATTTCTGACCTGGCTATTGAGGAGACTTGAGCAGAGTTTTGGGATTCTCAAAGGTTGTTGGATTTCAAATCCGGTTCTCATTAAGGTTCCTCCCGCACTAATATTCCAAAGGTCTGACTAAAGCTCCAAACTTTGATTTTGTGAAGACAAGTTCGATAGTTAAACTTAATCCAATTTTCTTCTTTTTCTTTTCTTTATTTTACTTTTCTGCACTTATTGCATAAGTGTTTGCTAGGGACTAGCAAAGGCAAGTATAGGGGATGATGAATCTACGTTTCATCATCTTTATTCTATCTTTTTGGCCTTAAAAACCCTAGTAAATGCGTATAAATATGCTTAATTCATGCATTTTAGCATCCATGCATCATTGTGTAAATAGTGTATAAAATACGATTTTTAACGCCAAAATTATAGAATAAAGAAAAGAAAAGAAAAGAAACAGAATAAAATATTGTAAATATTTTATGACCCGAAACCCCGAGACCTAGGCTCGATGACTAGGTCGACAAGGAATAAAGTAGGGGGAGATAAGGGCCAAAATAAAATAAAAAATACCTTTTATTTCATTCTTTCTTTATTCATTTTGAGACCTATTTTTGGTTCCACTTTTTATACTTCGAATAAAGAAACTTTGTACATGAAAGTTGTAGATAACTAAATATAGAAATACAAAATTGATTTCACACAGAAATAATGTATAGATAAAAAGTTATGATCTGAATAAGATTCCAGAATCCCAACTTCCCAGACCAGTATCTCTCAAATAAAAACTCGAAATGTACCAAACTCACCTTTTATTGTATATAATTTCTCGTAAGCTATTTAATGAAGGTGGTTTCGTATTTTTCAGAGTTACGGTTTGAAAGTTGAGTTTTCGGCCCCTTTTGTATACTTATACAGATTAAAATATTCATTTCATTTATTATTCATTATTTTTATAATTTTATAATTCTATAATTTTGCAAATAATATTTATAATATATGTGTACATTAAAATCATAATAAAAACCTAAATAAAGCTCAAAAATAAAATACGTGTACAAAACACCTATGTGTAATACCTGCACAAAAACCTATGTAATTAATACCTCTATTTTATTAAGCATACAAAACAGATCAAAAAAATAAAGTAAAAATAAATTCAAGTGTATAAAAATAGGTTATAAATATATAAAATAATAAACAAAAATAAATAAACCAACTACACAAAATAAAATATAAAATATTAAAATATATAGATGTATATACCTATATAAGCCTAAAATGGTAACTTGTATTTTTATACTTCATAAAAATAATAAAAAACCATATTCAAATACGTTAGAAAATAAAAAATATTTTTTATTTAATAACCAAAAATTAATAAATTTATTTGCTATTTTTAAATGAATTTAAAAGGATTTTTTACAGGATTTTTCCTGGTTGGTCCACGTGGACCAACCAGGAGGTCTAGGGAGTTGATCGGCGGGTCAACTCTCTGACCCTCTCCTGTAACTTATCAGAAACCTTGGTTTTTGCTCTAATTCGCGGATTTTTTGAGGCCAAGTCTTTCACTTTTTGATGACACTTCCTTCTGCATTTTTGTTGCTCGACTACCCATGATACTCGTCCTATGATTTGCTCAGGCATTGGACCGCTTAATCGATGACACCGCCTCATCCTTTGGAGTCCCATTACCATTCAGTCAAACCTTCAAATACACACCCTCGACTTCCCTTGTGCTTGATGACACCAAAAACCCGAGCAACTAAGGATGGAAAAATATAAACAAAGGTCGTTGCGGCCTCAGTCACTCAAGAGCCTCTCGGTCAATCAAGAAAATGTAAAGCAGACCACCAAACAGAGATAAAAATCAAATAAAAGCGATAGCGGTCCTGGCTATTATATTAGCCTGCTATAGCGACCAGGGTCGGACTCAGGGAGCACGTAATGGCCTTGCGGCCTACGAAGTAGTCTAAAGAATCGAAAAATACAAGGAAACTATTTTATGGTGGGTTTTTAGGTTTTTTAAATTTTTTTGGATTTTTAATTAATTAAGAAAATAAGGAAAACCAGTAAGACAACCAACTTCAAGGAATTATTTAAGGCATCAAAAATCAATCAAAAATTTAAATAAAAATGTTTTTATGTGTTTTAAGTTTTTTACTGTTCTTTGTGAATTTTTGGGATTTTTTTGATTTTTATTTAATTTTCTAAAAATAAAACAATGCAAGAAAATGAATGTACTCTCCATTCAGGAGTAAAAGGCCAATTTAAAATGCAAAAAGGCCTATTTAGCTCCTGGAGGCAATTTTCCTATAAACTAGATAGTTTAAGGAAAATTTGGGCACTGGAATTAATATTTTTGGATTTTTAAAATAATTATTAGAATATTTATGAGATTTTTAGTGTTTTGTAATTTTTATGAGTTTTATGTAATGAAAAATGACCAAAATTGGTAGAAAATCAAACAAGACAAAACACACGGTAGCTAATTTTTTTAGAATTTTTAGATGGGTTTTAATATTTTTTTGTGATTTTTCAAGTCAGATAGAAAAGAAAATGCGTATTTTTGAATTTTTAAAAATAGTTGATGAAACCAAAAATGTCCCCAAAAATTCTAGAAAATTTTACAACATGGAAGGAGCCACGTATCCATTTTTCATTGAATTTGGAGTGAGTTTGCTATTTTATTAAAAATCAAGTCCAAGGTACAGTGCATAGGGACCTAAACGTAAATGTCAAAAGTTCTGGGGGGGTCCGGTGCAAAATTCCCAAGAAATCATGCGCGTGGCGTGTGTTTGGGGCACACAGGGACCTATTTGCAAAGAAAGAAAGTTCCTGGGCTAAACAATAACAAGTATTAAAAGCCCAGGGACCTTAGTGTAATTTACCCACTAATACACGCACATGCGCACAAAAATCAAGCACATGGGCATAAATGCAATTATCTAAAAAGATTCATTCATTTCATAACAATCCAGAACTACAGGCAAAACATGCAAATATCCCAAATAAGCATGTGTTGACGCACGTGACACACTACAGGCAGGGGTATATATACAAATATAAAAAGGATAAGGTCTAAAGTGCAAAAGTACCAAAAAGATAACAACTGACTATAGTATTTACAGGACTAAACATGAAATAAAATAAACAGGGGGGCCTAAGAACAATTACCCCATTATTATATCCGATGGCTGGGGTGGCGCCACGTGGCTGATCGGACGGTGCTGGAAGGGTGGTGCCTCTTCTAAGAACTCCCTCTCGGATCGGACGGCTGAGGATCTGCCACGTATCAGATCTGACGGTGGAAGGCAGTGGCTAAACCCTTCGTCTGGATCAACGGTGATGAGGATGCCACGTGGGGTGATCAACGGCTGTGGAACGAGGGCTCCTCTTCGCTAGATGGGCGGTCAGGATCAAGTCCCCTAAAGATCAAACGGTGCAGGCTCCTCGCCAGAGGACGGCTCTGATCAAATCTGGGCGAGTGGGCACGATCGGACGGTGTCTGAAGGTCGAGGAAGAACTGATGGTCGGCGACCTTCGCCGGCCCGCTACACGCGCTCCCGGCCTCCTCGCGGGACCTTGATGATCGGAGATGAATAGTTGTGGTCTTCCACGTCCAATGGTGATCTCCGATGGCCCAACGGAGCTCCGAGGAGCTCAGACGGAGCCGGCGGAGCTCAAGCTGCTGCTCTAAATGGTCCAATCCCTCAGATGGGCTCGGATGTTCCTGCAAAGTACATCAGCAGACTCGCGGGTCGAGGGAAAAGTGCCTCGACCCTGTTAGGAGGGGTGACGGTGGTCGGTGAGGCGGGGCGATCGAGCTCCGGCGATGCAACGGTGGAGGAACTCGAAACCCCAGCTCCTGTGCAAGCTGGATTGAATGGAGGGGCGTAGAACGTGCGCGGGAAGAAGGCGAGCATGATGGTGCGGTCCGATGATCGAATGGAAGGTGGGGGTGGCCGGAATCGATGATGAATGGAAACGGCGAGATTTGGGGGAAATCGAAAATTAAAGAAATAGAAAGGGAGAAGGGGCTACCTACTACCTGCTGTCGACTGTGGGTGAGCTTAGGCAGCTCTGGGTCGTCGCCTCGCGGGTTGTCGAGGCCCGAGGCTCAAGCTCCACCTCTGGGCGGAGCACGGCGGCGCGAAGACGCCGGATCGATGGTCCAACCAACCTCTCCTCTCTGCAACACTGCCAGCAACGAGCTGTCACCTCGGGGATAATGGTGGAGGTCCTGGGATGAAGGAAGGTGAGCCAAAGATGCTGGAAAAAGGTGGCGGAGCTCGGATTTTATACTGCCAAGGGTCCGACAAGATTCGATCGGGTAGGGCAGCATGAAGCGCGGACCCCGAGGCGGGCACGCCGGCGAGGGTGTCTGATGTGGCAGGAACGAAACGGACCCGGGGTTTAGGTATGGGTTAGTCGGATCATCGCTAGAAAAGTGGGCGAAATCAGGTCAGAAGCGAGATCCGCGAGAGAATGGTCCGCGGGGGAGAGTTGACCGGGGGTCAACAATCCCCCATGGACCAATCAGATTATTTTATTTTTTTAATTATTTATAAATTAATTTAAAAATAGAAAATGACTTATTTTCGAAAAACTTTAAACATGAAAAATGTTTATTTATTTTCAAACTATTTTTTAGTGATTTTTAATTAATTTTTCAAAACAAAATAAGGTATTTACATAGTACGGCTATTTATAGGTATATGTACAATATGGGATTTTTTATTAATTATTTTTGTGCATTTTTATTCCTATTTTATATTTTATTTATTTATAGCATAAAATTAGGAATAAAAGGTTTTTTTATTATTTATATTCAATAGGGAAATAAATAGGTATATATATATATCTATATACATGGTATATATACAATATTCTTTTTAGTTTTTAATTTTGTTCTTTTTATTTTAATTTTGTTTTTGTTGTTTTTATTTTATTTATTTACAACATAAAAGATTAAATATTTACAAATTTTTATGGAAATTAATTTTATTTATTTATAGGGATAAATAAATATATAAGTGAGTTCATGTACATGGTGGATATACAAGGGTGAAGGTATTTCATTTTCTTTTTAGTTTTCTCATTTTTATTTTAAGTTTATATTTACAAATATTTACAAATAAATAGAAACCCACTTTATTTTTATTTTTAGAGGAAAATATTTATTTTTATTTACAGGTATATTTACACACCTGAGTCCCTATCTCCCTCTACTTTGGCTTTTATGCGGTCAGGCCCATGCTGAGCCCTCCCTTGGGATTAGGTTGCTCAATATTTATTCTAAATATTTCCATCTTTTTCTTTTTACTCTTTATTCTTTTATTTTTGCACAAAAACATGCTAATTATTAGTTTTTTACATCAAGCATGATTTTGGTAATTATTTGTATTTACAAACATATACATGCATTTGCAAAGGTTTTTGTAGCTAAAATATAAGAATAAAGAGTGATGAATGGGTATTCATCACTCCCCTATACTTAACTTTTGCTAGTCCCTTAGCAAACACTTATTTGATAAAGAAGTGAAAAAAAAAGAAAGAAAGAAAAAGAAAAAGAGAGGAATATACATGGATTAAGGCTGATTATTAAACTTGCCTTCATTAAATTGAAATATGGAGCTCGATCAGATCTTTGGATTATTAATGTGTCGGAACCTTATTTAGACTTAAGCTTAAAACTCAACAGCCTCTAAGTTCCACCAATCTATGGACAAGACTCCTCAATAAACTAGATCAGAACAAGTCTACATACACAAACTCTAATGACCATGAATCTTTCCATGCAGTGTAAGTGATATGTAGCTCCCCACCTTAGAAGTAACAAAGAAACAACCTCCCCAAACCTGGTAACTCTAATGCCTCGGTCTAGCAACTCTTTCCTCGAGAAGCGGGGTATTCCCTTCTAAGTTCAAGTGCAACCAGCTCAAGAAGAGGGGGAATAAGAGGTATAGAATTTTTGGGAGCTCAACCAGTGTAGCTAAGTCTCCCGCTGCAAGCTTCATGAGATGTAACATGGATACAATAAGCTTTTGCTTTATTTGACTATATACACTCCGGTGGGGTTATTAAATTTTCAATCCGACCCACCACTTTTTTGGAGTTCTTTTTGCATTTTTTTTCAAGTGCATCTGTACAACGTATCTACATGGTGCAGCATATATACAAGAAATTTTCCTCTTGAGTCAGTAGGCTATCCCTCTTTTGAAGCTTTATTGCAACCCACAGCTTCTGTCTTTAGCCTTCATCACCACTAGACCAAGTTGAGGCGCACTTCCTTCACTAGAAGAAGAAGAGAGGTTCCGCCTAGAAGTACAACCCTCATATGCTACCCCAAGCCAAAGGAAACTGCCTCCTCACTACCTCATCCGTGGAGAGCTAAGTGTAAGATGCTGGTGCAAGTCAAGCCATTGTCTCTAAGAGTCATGCGTGTGTTGTTAAGTGCTCTACTTAGGCTCATTAAGATGACATATGCTCATAGCCTAGTGGACTCAAAGAATTAAGTCCTGATGGACCTGAAAAGCCTTAACCCTAAGCCCTATAAGGTTCCTCTTAGAATTAGGTGGATTAAGATCTTAATCAAGCTCCATTTCCCAATTTAATTCCAGGCTAGTTTAAATGTCAACTATCATCCAGAAAAACTATATACATATATACAAAGATGCTATTTACAAATATTTACAATCGTGCAAAATTTTTGAAAAATGTTTTGAAATCATGAATGGATGAATGCATGAAATGCAAGTTTTGCAAAAGTATTTACATACATTTACACAAGATTTTTGCAAACTTTTGATTTTCAAATCATTTTGGAAAAATTTTGTACTATATACATACTTTTGATAAGAAAATATTTACACCAACTTTACACAAAAGATTTTTGAAAACATTTTTACAAGAATAATTTGTACACTAGCTATGTATGTGCAATAAAAGAATGATTAGTTACAGGAAATTTGTTTTTAATTTTTGTGGTTTTTAGGGTTTTTAGCCATTTAGCCATTTTTATTTATTAACACACTCACACAAAGTACGAGTTATGGCTAAAGTATATATGAAATATATACACACCCCCCTATACTTAGCTCGAACGATGTCCTCAAAGTGATCCAGAGCGATGAAGAAGACATAACTCGTGCTTAGTAAAGGGAAGTGAAAAGGAATGGCTGGATATAGAGATGAATGAATGAATAGAATGAGGAGAACTCGGTGGTTTCCCCCTATACATAGGATCAAATAATCCTAAGTATAGCAAGCTGTATGTGAAGGGAAATCCGAGTGAAGAATGTACAGAGTCTGCCCCCCCTTATACTTAGGGTAAAATATCCCTAAGTATAGGCAGCAAAACAGGGGTAGAAAGAATGAAAAGAATACCCGCAGGTCCTACATCCCCCCTATACTTAGGGTAAAGTACACCCTAAGTATAGCATAATCATAAGATGAAAAAAGGGATGTGGGACTAAAGAATAGAGTGATATGGACAACTCGATCTATACAGGTCGGAAGAACAGTGATAATCAGGCATGAGATGCAATAGATGTGAGTCAAGAGACCACATCTCACGCAAAGTGAATAGGGGCAACATCAACGACCCGCGGCTCATGATATAGAAATGGCTTGAGCCGCTGTAAGTTCACTCGGAAGGTACTCTCAGAAGATAACTCGGATATATCAATGCTACCGTTGTCGTGTACCTTTCTCACAAGATAAGGTCCCTTCCATTTGCTCTGTAGCTTCCCTGGAAATAGACGAAGCCTAGCATCAAACAACCATACTCTCTGTCCAGGCTCAAAATGCTTGTGGCTGGTATGAGAATTATGCCACTCTTTCACTCTCTCCTTATACTGTAGGCTGTTTGAGAAGGTTGTATCTCTAAGCTCCTCCAAGGCTGCTATCTCTACCCTTCTCTGGTCTCCTACACTATCTGGATCTAAAAGAATATCCGTGACTACCCAAAGTGACTTGTGCCTCAACTCAAGAGGTAAATGGCACGGCTTGCCATAAACTAGGCGAAAGGGAGATGCGCTCAATGTTGTCTTGAAAGACGTCCTATATGCCCACAAGACCGAGTTCAAAAGCTGTGACCAATCCTTTCGGTCAGGGCAGACGACTTTCTGCAAAATAGTTTTGATCTCCCTGTTCGAAACCTCAGCTAGACCATTCGTCTGTGGATGGTAAGGTGTAGCAACACGATGGTCTATACCGAACTCGCTAGCAAGTGCCTTCACCTGGTCATTGATGAAATGAGACCCCCCATCTGAAATCAATACTCGAGGTACCCCGAACCGCGTGATGATGTGCTTCCTCAAAAATCTGCAAACTGTCCTAGCATCATCGGCTCGGGCGGGGATAGCCTCAACCCAACGACTAACATAGTCAAGGGCCAACAGAATGTACTCAAATCCCTGACTCTTAGGGAATGGACCCATGAAACCGATGCCCCATGCGTCAAAAACCTCACAGAAGTGAATGGGCTGCATCGGCATCATATCACGCTGTCCACAAGTGCCCATCCTCTGACAGTCAGTACACCTCTTCACGAACTCATCAGAGTCCTTGAAGAGGGTAGGCCACCACAAGCCGGATTGGAGCACTTTCTGTGCCGTTCTCCTCCTAGAGTGATGTCCTCCTGCCTCAAGCTTGTGGCAGTAAGTGAGGACGCTATGGTGCTCATCCTGAGGAATGCACCTACGCTAGACGCTATCCCCTCCTTCGTGGTAAAGGATGGGATCCTCCCAGTGGTAGGACTTGGCCTTCGCGAGGAAGGTCTCAAGCCTCTGTCTGGGCCAACCTTGTGGGACTTTCTTAGCAACAAGAAAGTTCACAATATCGGCATACCACGGGAGTGAGGCGATAGAAAGGATCGCCTCGTCTGGGAAGGTCTCACAAATGGGATTAATCTGCTCAGACTCCTCAGGCTGCTCTAAACGGGAGAGATGATCCGCCACCACATTCTTGACTCCAGGCTTATCCTTGATCTCAATGTCGAACTCCTGGAGTAGAAGGATCCATCTGGTCAATCTGGCCTTAGCATCCTTCTTTACCATGAGGTATCGGATGGCAGTATCATCAGTATACAAAGTCACTCTAGATCCAATGATGTAAGATCTGAACTTATCTAGGGCGAACACGATTGCTAGAATCTTCTTCTCTGTGACTGTATAATTCCGCTGGGCGGAATCCAAGGTGCGGCTAACATAGTGGATAGCAAATTGGACTCCGTACCTCCTCTGTCCCAGCACGGCCCCCACGGCAAAATCGGAGGCGTCCGTCATGATCTCGAATGGGAGAGACCAATCTGGAGGCTGGAGGATAGGATCCTCAACAATACAATGCTTGAGAGTATCAAACGACGAAAGACACTTGTCATCGACAAGGAACTCGGTGTCTTTCGTCAGCAAGTCAGTCAATGGCCGGGCAACCCTACTGAAATCACTTATGAACCGCCGATAGAAACCGACGTGCCCCAGGAAAGACCGTAACTGCCGCAAGTTGGACGGTGGTGTGAGTTTTCTAATGACATCAACCGTGGTCGGATCAACCTCCATGCCTCTGTTGGAGATGATGTGGCCAAGCACCGTCCCTTGAGTCACCATAAAATGACTCTTCTCCCAAGAAAGAACCAAGCGGACCTCAATACATCGCTGAAGTACTCGGTCTAGGCAGTCAAGACAGGAGTCGAATCCGTCGCCGTAAATCGAGAAATCATCCATGAAGACCTCTAAGCACTCCCCTACCATGTCCGAAAAGATCGACAGCATGCATCTCTGAAAAGTCGCATGGGCATTGCATAGCCCAAATGGCATGCGTCGGAAGGCGTATGTGCCGAAGGGACAGGTAAAGGTGGTCTTCTCCTGATCCTCAGGAGCGATGGCCACCTGGTTGTAGCCCGAGTACCCATCCAGAAAACAATAATGGCTCTTCCCTGCCAGTCTCTCAATAATCTAATCAATAAAGGGCAGGGAAAATGATCCTTCTTGGTGGCCTGGTTGAGTCTTCTGTAGTCAAAACAAACCCGCCAAGATGTGGGTACTGGTGTAGCAATCTCCTCTCCAGACTCGCTAATCACTGTAGTGATGCCCGTCTTCTTGGGCACCACATGCAAAGGGCTGACCCACTTGGAGTCGGAGATGGGATAGATAAAATCGGCGCTCCACCATTTAGAAATTTCCTTCATGACAACCTCTCTCAGATTTGGATTCAGCCGCCGCTGGAACTCACGCGACGTCTTCGCCTCATCCTCGAGATAGATATGGTGGGAGTACAGGGCCGGACTAATCCCATGGAGATCTTCTACGCTCCATCCTATTGCCTTGCGGTTCTTTTCAAGAACCCCCATCAGACGGGATTCCTGCTCTCCAGTCAAATCGACTAAGATAATGAATGGGTACATCTCATGCTCACCCGCAAGGAATCTATACTTCAGCGACGAATTAAGTGGCTTCATCCCTGGACAACTGGGTGCTGGCAAATCTGGCTTCGAAAGAAGTCGCGTGTATGCGGCCAAATCTGCTCGGGAGAATGAGAACGTACTCTCGCAAACTGGATCTGAAGAAGGCTGCTCAACTGAACTGTCTCTGATCTGCTCGGCATCTACCTCCTCCTCAGCTGTGGGCTCAGTGGAAATCAGGTCTCGCATGTAATCATCACAATCTGCCTACTCAGACTCTGACTCCGAGGGATCTGCATCACACAAGGTGGCATCAGTACCACCATCATCACGAACATCCGTGTCGCGGTCGAGAACCTGCTCTGCTGCCTCTAAAGTATCTTGAACCAGGAATGTGCTATCCAAGCTCTCCTCTGCTGTCATCTCTGCATAAGCGGTGTTTGAAAATGAGGGGATGGCCTGTGCTGCTGGGTCTGCCCAAATTGCCTCATCGTCTGTGATAAAAAAGTCACAGTCCTGGTGGATGTCTAGACCTGCATCTGTCAGCTGCTCTGTATCTAAAGTGGTCTCTGAGCATGATCTCTCTCTGGCTCTGCTGTCCTCGACCGTCTCTATTTGTACACTTTTGCCCTCAACGCGAAAGTATACCTTCCCGCTATCATGATCAGTCATCGCCTTGGTTGTGGCCAAGAACGGACTACCTAGAATGATGGGGGTATCGGTCACTGAATCAGGGATCTCCATGTCCAACACTACAAAGTCCACGGGGAATTGCATACCCTGAATAGTGACGACAACGTCTCGCAACAACCCCTTCGGCCTCTTGACAGATCTATCTGCAAACTGAAGGACTGTCCTGCTCTGTCTAAGAGTGCCCAACTCGAAGCGGTCGAGAAGGGTTGTCGGAAGGAGGTTGATCGACGATCCGCTATCGAATAGAGTACGGTCGAATCTCTGCTCACTGATATGACATCTGACATAAGGGTCTCCTGAATCTGGCCTCTTGGCCGGCAGACGGTTCTGGATCGCGAAACACATGGCTTTCGTCAGCACATGGATCTCAGAGTGGTGGTTCCTCCTCTTCCTCCTAACTGTGGTCCTGTCTCTCAACGAACGCTAAAGAAGGGGAATGTGCTGCAAAGCCTCCTGAAGAGTCAGCTATATGTGGAAACGATCTATCATCTGCTGGCTGAACTCTTCCTGATCTCTCTTTTTTGGATTTTCTTTTTTCTTCCCCTTCCCCATCTGCAGAGCTCTAGGGAAGGGGATCACTGGGTACTTCTCAGATGAAGGACTAGGAAAAGGTCTAGACAGTTCGACGATCGGATCCACACATACATCATGCAGCACAGTGGGACCGGAAGAAAATAAACCCTTTCCTTTATTCACAGAACTGTTCCGAGATACAGGTGCAGAAGAAGGAAAAATAACATGTCTCTCAGAAGTATGGGTGGCCTCAGTACCACCATCAGCTGGCTCGGTTGTAGAACTCACGGCCTCAGTACCGCGCTCTGGCTCGGCATCGTGGGTGGCCTCAGTACCACCTCCTCGAACTGGTGAAACGACGGCCTCAGTACCGTCGGTGGAATCAGCATCCTTGGTGGCATCAGTACCACCGTCATCATTCTCCTCGTCGGGTGCTCTAGGTGGATCCTCATGATGTAGCTCAGATGATGCGCCGCCTGCTGACATCCTACCGCTCCTAAGTATGACAAAATCAATATCAAACAGATATCCAGTCATATCACCAAATGCATCACTAGGAGTGGTATACTCAGTACAAGCTACCTGCTCAGATTTCCGCTTCAGGTTGTTGGGGTTCGGCTCGATCTGGGCAGGAATGGCGGCCTTCCCTCTCACTATGTCCCGCATCTCCTGGCGGAACTCGTCCATCTCCCGTCTGAAGGTAGCCTGCTGATCCGTGAGGAGGCGGGCTATGTCATCCAAAACAGGGTTCTCATGGGAACCCAACGGGTAGCCTCTCTGGTAGTGAGGCTGCTGGATCTGCTGCTGCTGTGGCTGAGAGGGGTATGAGTGCTGCTGCTGCTGCTAGTGAGGCTGCTCACGCCTCCAAGACTGTCCCTGCTGGTAGGGACAAGGACCATAAGATGACTGCTGCTGCTGTGGTGGTGGGTACACTGGGGGCTGCTACTGCGGCTGGTTCTCTCTCTGATGGTTGTACTGGCCACCCTGTCCTGACGGCTGCTGCTGGGGCTGGGTACCTCCGGTCCCCCACCGGAATCCGGGATGGTCTCGTCAGATACCGGGCTGAGGGCGGTCATACCAAATCCCGTTGACATCCATCAACGGCTCTGCATCGTACGGGGCTGGCGGGAGTACTGCCAGAGGCTAATCAGGCTCGTATACCACCATCTGCAAGTCTTGAGATGGTGGTGACTGGTAACTGGTCTGCTTTACATTTTCTTGATTGACCGAGAGGCTCTTGAGTGACTGAGGTCGCAACGACCTTTGTTTATATTTTTCCATCCTTAGTTGCTCGGGTTTTTCGTGTCATCAGAATGGCGCCGTTGCCGGGGAGCACGGCTTAGTAGTCGGTTTTTGAGTTTTTCCGCGGTTTTCTTTTCGCGGCTTTTTATGCATATTTGTATATATCATTTATTTGCATAATGGTTTAAATAATTTGGTCTGATCACTCTTGTGTTTGTTTTCTTGCGAGGGCCCGAGGACCGAGGCAGCTTTCTTCGGAAGTCGAGCAACCACGGGAACCGGAGGCGGCTCTCTTCTTCACAGAGCCGCAGGAGGACGTGAGGAGCGAGCACGAGAGCGGGAGCCGCGGAATAGCCACGGAGTAGTTTAGTTTAGATTAGGTTTTATTTCAGCAATATTTGAACTGTTGTAATAATACAAGTACACTCAGAGACTTGGACTTTCAGGGCTGTTTCGCCAAGCACCGGTGTGCTCGGGGGACCCTTTCTGACTAGCTTAGATTTTTCGTGGCTTTCTCGCGATTTTAGATTTTTCACAGCCTTTTACGGTTTTACGCGGTTTTTATCGAGCCCCTAGCCTTAGGAATTTCTGATTGATTGTGCCGTACTCAGTAGGATCCACACACCTAATAGACTGCTCGTACCTATAGATCGTTAATTAGACCTACTAATAAATCATTAATAAAAATAGCTAAGTCACTTTCCTTAGAGCCTACGCGCCGCGAGCCTGCCCCGTCAAGCGCTACTCCTGAACTCGACCTGTCGAGAAGAGGAGGGGTGGATCTAGACCGAACTCTTTGGATCGAGGGCGAGTGACTAGCTAGACGGTGCTTTCGAGTAGAAGTTGCCTGCTTAGGACTCGGTTTTCCACTGCACCATATAGGTAGTTTTATTTCTGTCTTTAAATTCTGCGCGGATCATATTGCATGTAGAGTGCTGGAGACAGGTACGCATTTCTATCTCTGCATGCATCATTGATTTTCGTGCATCGGCTTTTTTCGTCTTCTCCCCCCTGTTTTCGACCTAATAACCAGGAGAACCGAAAAATTCGTTAGGCATTTTTGCTTGCATTAAAAAATTTAAAAAAGAAAAACCATAAAATTGGGACTGCTAAAACTATCGACCCTAAAAGACACCTGACTTAAAAATTTGTCTTGGGGAGAGCAACCCCCTCATTGCTTGGTTTGATTGTGCGCGAGAGTGACCCGTACACTAGGTAAAGCCCTCCGGTGCTCATCTCGACTGATTACCGACTCTTCTGTGCGGGACAGTCGGTTGAGAGAGTATCGGGTATCCCAGCAGGTCACGTAGTCGCTCTGATATTTTGATTGCCAAAATATAATTTGACAAGATAATTTGACCGAGCCTTTACGGTCTTCAGCTCGCGTTGCGTTGGTGAACTGGGGGTTTTATTTTGATCATAGTTTTTCCAGATCTCATCCGCCTTACTCGCCAGATCACGGTGATGGGCAGGAGGTCTCTTAGGCAGCCTCTGGCTGCACCGCTTTTTAGCACTCCGGCCCATTCATCTATGTCGGTTCGTGGGAGCTCAGACCCACTCTCCGAACCCGAGTATGACTCCACCCTGTTCCCCGTCGACCACCCTTCTTCTTCTGATTCAGAGATACCAGTGCCAGAGGAGAGACAAGCAGATGATTTATCGGCACCTGAGTTTGGTTGTTTTGATTTTTCAGAGACGATGGCCGGCAGTTCTGATGATCGCACCGGAGATCCACGAGGAGAGCAACATTTTATTCTAGACCAGGGTTCGATCAACTCCACCCTGATCGCCTCCCTCGAGTCAGTGCAGCAGCAGTTGAGGGATCAGGGGGCATTCATGATGGACATGAGGAGAGAGCTTGAGCAGTTGAGAGCCGACTGCGAGAACCGCGGAGGAGGAGGACCCGTCGATCCTGCAGCCGGAGGAGGACCCGACGATCCTGCAGCCAGAGGAGGCGGAGCAGGCGGAGTAGGAGGAGAAGCACGACCACTGAGATCTATGCGGGAGAACCACAATCCCCAGTCGACTTTGACACACCGTTGGGTGGTGCTACAAGCCATCGTGGGGGACTTCAAGTTCCCCCCGAACACTTTGCAGCTCCTTCTCTGGTTTCACGGTTTGGCTACTGAGGAGCCTCATCTCCACTTGCAGGAGTTTGACATGATTTGCAGTACTGTCCACGATCGTCAGGTGGACTAGGACACGATACTGATGATTGCCTTCCCCTTCTCTTTGGCAGATAGAGCAGCCACCTGGCTGAAACATATGGGGAAGTTGGTTTACACTTGGGAGCTGCTCCGCGCTGAGTACTTGCATAAGTACTATCCACTCGGGCGGACCAATGCAGCGAGAGCCCTGATCAGCAACTTCTCCATGCTCCCCAATGAGCCGTTCCATGAGGCATGGGAGAGGTTTCGAGAGATGACCGACAGATGCCCACACCATGATATTTCCAAGCCGAACCTTGTTCAGAGCTTCTTCATTGGGCTGACACCAGAGCTTCAGGGCTTGGTGAATGCTTCTTGTGGCGGGTCTTACTTCGCCAAGGATCACGACCAGGTTGTACGCTCAGGGCAGACCCCAGATAGCAGAACCCGTGCAGTACCAGAGGATAGCATGGGTCAACGCCGGTGCTTCCAGTTTGTCTGCAGTAGCAGCAGCACAATCAGAGTCCCCAGCTGCGGACATGGGCATCATCAGCGAGAAGTTGGATCGGATGGAGCTGATTGAGAAGAAGCAGTGCCAGGGCATCACTCAGATGGAGCAGATGGCACAAACTCTGAGCGACAAGAAGACCCATCTCATGTGTCTCCAGGAGGCACAGACGGCTTCCCAGCCCCATCTTCTGTTGCGAGGCGATCACGGCAGCAGCAGCAGCTCGTCACAGCGCTCTAGCTCACACCAGCAGCCTAGACAGATTCACCTTGTACAAGCGGAGCCGTACCAGACCCGGTTGTACGCTCAGGGCATACCCCAGCAACTAAGGATGGAAAAATATAAACAAAGGTCGTTGCGACCTCAGTCACTCAAGAGCCTCTCGGTCAATCAAGAAAATGTAAAGCAGACCACCAAACAGAGATAAAAATCAAATAAAAGCGATAGCGGTCCTAGCTATTATATTAGCCTGGTATAACGACCAGGGTCGGACTTAGGGAGAACGTAATGGCCTTGCGGCCTACGAAGTAGTCTAAAGAATCGAAAAATACAAGGAAACTATTTTATGGTGGGTTTTTTAGGTTTTTAAATTTTTTTTGGATTTTTAATTAATTAAGAAAATAAGGAAAACCAGTAAGACAACCAAATTCAAGGAATTATTTAAGGCATCAAAAATCAATCAAAAATTCAAATAAAAATGTTTTTGTGTGTTTTATGTTTTTTACTTTTTTTAATGAATTTTTGGGATTTTTTCTGATTTTTATTTAATTTTCTAAAAATAAAACAATGCAAGAAAATGAAGGTACTATCCAGTCAGGAATAAAAGGCCAATTTAAAATGAAAAAAGCCTATTTAGCTCCTGGAGGAAATTTTCCTATAAATTAGAAATTTTAAGGAAAAATTGGGCATTGGAATTATTGTTTTTGGATTTTTAAAATAACTATTAGAATTTTTATGAAATTTTTAGTGTTTTGTAATGTTTATGTGTTTTATGTAATGAAAAATGACCAAAATTGGTCAGAAAATCAAACAAGACAAAACACACAGTAGCTAATATTTTTAGAATTTATAGATGGGTTTATTATTTTTTTGTGATTTTTCAAGTCAGACAGAAAAGAAAATGCGTATTTTTGAATTTTTAAAAATAGTAAATGAAACCAAAAATGTCCCCAAAAATTCTAGAAAATTTTACAACATGGCAGGAGCCATGTGTCCAATTTTCATTGAATTTGGAGTGAGTTTGCTATTTTACTAAAAATCAAGTCCAAGGTACAGTGCACAGGGCCCTAAACGTAAATGTCAAAAGTTCTGGGGGTCCGGTGCAAAATTCCCAAGAAATCACGCACGTGGCGTCTAATTCAAATTAATAATTAATAAATAAATATAAATTACAATAGGCTCTCACTTATATATTATAAATCACATTTATAATATATGTGTATATGTGTGAATAATTTGGATATTGCTATTGCTATCCATGTTATTCTTATCCAAAATAATTAAATAACATTTAATTATATTGGATCATAATTCTCATGCATCTAAATAATACGAAACTAACTCATATTATTCATGATAATTAAATCACATTTAATCATCCATTTCTCAATGCTTTGATATAATTTAACAATGGAATTATTATCGACCTCTTTCAAGAATAACACACTCTCTCCGCAGATACTTGGAGATAAGGAGAGGTAATTGTGCGTTCCACGTATAATGACTTGGATAGTGAGATCACATCTCAAATCCAGATATCATGAACCTCTCATAGATGATTAATTAAATCAAGTCTGTAAATCTAATCTTCTCATTGCATCTGAATCACATTCAGATTAATGTCCAACATTAGGACCAAGATAAGATCACTTCTCTACTGAGAGGAGTTACTAAAATCTAGACATGTTTCATCACTCCCTCGGAATGGAAGCATCATGGTTGTACAATTATTTATGATCATATCACCCTCATGTATTCCTAATACATGTACATCTTGCATACTGCAAGACCTATGATAAACCCAAAGACATGTACCAATTTACACTGTCATCATTAGTGTGTTGTCACTAAGTATCTCATTCAATCATTGGGAGTTGGTATCGATCATATGCTTTCCAAAAGCATGTATCATACCTACAAATTCTTGTTATGCTTCTAAAGCATGAAGACCATGCATGAAATTTTATCAGTCCTGATACCTTATGAGTGAGCTCATGTCTTCTGATTCACAAGTGAACATGCATGATCCCTTTGAGATATCGTCTCACTCATATGCCCTCATATGCAGACCAGCTTGTCGGTGTATGGACTTTGATAGGACATCAACCTATTGGTCTGCCAAATATACATACTTATACATAGCAACGCATCTGTCTTCGATCAGAGGGTGTGTGCCTATATTGTGAAGGTATACGACATAGGACTTGGTTATCTCGATCCTATTAAGTCAGCTCCTTGATTTAAGTAATCTAATACCTCTGAATACCTATTCCCATATAGAGGACATGCTCAAGAGGTCGGTCAGATATCAACCGAATGAGAAAGGATTGTCATCTCCTACTCAGGCTGGAGATCATCTCTTAATAATCATTTGACGGTTCTTAATGAGTCCTCAATATATCTCCTTAGATATGCATCCAATCACCAGTCTCTATGATTCAACCATTGAATCAACTGTCATATGATCATTAAGATGGCGAAAGTACATAACCCTAATTGTAGAGAGGGACCTTATAGTGTATTCATTCATTTAATCTCAGATAGGGAGTGAAATAACCAATAACGTTTATTGATAAATCAAACATTACAGTATCATTTATTGTAGGAATGGTTTACCTCAGGCTCACATGGCTAATAATTCATTATGGTGAACTTTTGGTTGCCTCTGATATGCACGGGATGATGATAGGGTAGCTTCTCCTTCAGCCATTTCTTCGAAAGTCAGCCATACCACATCCTCATCGTTGTTGAAATAAGAGCTTCCACAAGCGGCATCGATGAGCTTCTGACTCTTAATCGTCAGTCCACCAAAGAAATGTTCAGCCAAGGTGGTCCGCAGGATATCATGGTATGGACACTTCTCTTGTAGATTTGTAAACCTCTCCCGAGCCTCATGAATGGATTCGTGGCTGGCTTGAGTGAAGTTTGCATTGTGAACATTCCTGAGATGGTATAACTTGTGTAAAAAGGTAGACTTGAGTTCCTCCATGTGTTGATGACCTTCCCCAAATGATTAATCCAATGCAATGCCTTTATCCTGAAGTTTGAATGAGAATGCAGTCATTTTAACTACACCTAACGGGATGTTAGTGTAGTACATGGTTCTGCAAATGCGCCCAAATTATTGGAGATGAACGTAGGGATTTTAACTTACATTCCTACGGAAGGTGGGAAGCAGAGCCAAGAGTTGAGGCTTAAACTCAAAATGGTAGTGGATGTCAGGTATCTGAATCCATTTCATCATATGTCATGCACCGGGATTGTAACTCTCCTTGAGGGTCGGCTTGGGTTGCCCTCCAAATGGTTCCTCACCTCTTCCACAAGGTCTACCTCTCATCTCTTCTTCTTCTCCTCCTCTTGGTTGATCTCTCCTTCTCCTAAGATCACTCAATATTCCATGAAAGGCAACCTCGGCTAATGCTTGGTTAGTTAGATGTTATTGTATTGCTTGGATGGAGGAAAGGAGTTGTGCATTACATGCATTTTGATCTGTATGTTGGCATGACTGCAGCTGTGGTGGGTGCCGAGGTACCTTTCCCTTTCCATTCGGAGTCATTTCTTTCGTTGAATCGGAGTCTGAATGTGGCACAATCTATGTCTCAAGATATGCACAAGGAATGATGCTTCAATAAGTCTATATGGAAGCACCTGATGAAATAGATCGCTTTGTGTTAAGTCAACACATATTTCATTAGGGATGGAGATGTATAAGGAGTAAAATCAATTTCCATCTAAAATAGGTGTATTTAAGGACAAGAGTTATCCCGGTCTATTGAAAAGTAGGGAGTCTAGAGAGAAATTCGTGGAGCCTGAACCGTGGTCTCGGGAATCTCCCCAAATTATTGAAGAAGTCGACCACATGGAGTCGATGATAGTGTCATCATAGTCCTAACTAAGCCATCCATGATTTGTCATATCAAGGTCAAGAGGAAGATCAATAGTAGATGAATGATACAAAGAGTCAATGAGAAATAAGATGAGTTAAAATTGTAAAATTACTCAAAGTGAGAGGGGGACAAATGAGGATAAAAGAAGATAAAATGAAGGGGAAAAATGCACAAATGTGTTGGACTTTGATCTTGGACCTTAATCTAAATCAAACAAACTCTAGACAAGTTTTGAATTCACTAACACAACCCAAGTGAATCAATGAAAGTTCAGATATTTTTATTTTTTCATTTTTATGGTTGTATTGTAGGCAAATCCTTTAACAAGTCCTTAAGAACTCTATCCCTATAGGAGTATGTGTACTATCGAGAAAGTACCTCGTACTTCTTCCACCTCCTTTGTAACTTGTGATATGCACACTTAGAAGTCCTTTATCCCATGAGTAGGTGGCTACTCAACCGAAGAATAGAGAAAGGAATCCAATGGGAAAAACCACTACTTCCCTTGTAGGCATACACCCGTGAGGGTGTGGCCTAGGCTTAGTACTTCAGACCAAGTCGATGTTCCACGCAATGCAGGAACATCGTTGTTGACTAGGCAATTCTCAATCATGTACGATACACCATCCCAGGTGATAATCAAGGTGCCATAGATCGAGATTTGGGCTCTAGTTTTAGGGGGTCGCGCTTCCCTTAGTTTGGAGTATACCTTTAATCAATGAGGGCTTTATGAACCCAAAACAAGGATGTCCATTACGACTTTTATGAAGGTCAAAGTTTTATTAGCAATCCCCTTGTTTTAATTTTTAGGTTTCACTTCTTCTTTTTTAGTATATTTCAAAGCAATCCACCTACTGATTTTGTGTATTTTCTTTTAAGTCCTAAATATGAATTAAAATATGGAAAGAACAAAAAACCAATGCAAGTGGATACAAAAGTGGAAATCTCATTCTTCTATCAAATGATGCATGCAAAGTAAGAAGACTCACCGTGCTTTATAGCAAGGCAAAATTGAAATATATACACTATATTGCAATATCTAATCGATGAAAGCATCCAAAACAAGACTGTATATTATCAAGAAGAACAATATGCAAGCTACTCAAAAATGGATCCTAAGTGTCCGATCTTGGGGACTCCTCGGTGCCTGCCACAATGAGTCCTGCAAGCATTGTATGAAGTCCCTCACGGTGCGTGGTTCCAAATTCAAGTAATTTGCAATTAATTTTTGACTAAGTCCAAACGTATATCATTATAGTACATGCTTCTATTAGGTGTTTAGACCTAGCATCCAAGTCAAATAAGCTTGAATCTAGGGGCTTCAGTCACATAAAACAAATGAAACAAATGTGAAAAGCTCAAGATACATGAAATAAAATAAAAGTGAGAAAACATGAAAAACCACGATGAGGCCCCTGTGTGAAAGGGCACTCGGGAAATGGACCTCGTTAGGTGTGAAGTCTCCAAGTCCATAACTATTAGAAATAAGTATTAAAAAATAAATAAAGTAATCTTCTTCCAAAATAATAAAATCCATGTGACTATTTTATTCTTATCCTTCTCTCCTTACTCTTCCTCTCGCTCTCTCCTAGCTAGCTTACAAGTAGAAAAAACCACCTCATTGTGACTCGAGTGTGTATGCCTCCTATGAAGTGGCCTTCATCACATGGTCCTTCGCAAGATTAATAAGGAAACACAGATTAGAACAGATCAAATAATTGTCAAAAATAGAGAGCAAATGAAAGAGAAATAATATGCATAATAGTATGCACAAGGCTACACTATCTGTTGCCCCTCGGCAAAGGTGTCATTTGTTTAACCCCAAAATTAGGGGAGTGGTCTTGTGGTCTACACAAGGCGGGACCACTAAGTGGTTGTGATGATTGCTCACCAAGATCAAGTGATTAAAACAACACTCAACCCACACAATATTAGAATCAAGCAATGCAAGCAAGTGTCAATAAAAATTTATTATAACCCTACGAAATAAGTATGTATAGTGACATGCAATAGGGTGTCAAACAAAAGAAGTATTGTGTACAGTAGGTATAATTTAAATGAATGAATAAAGCTAGTGTCTACAAGTATGCTCAAAATCACACAATGTGTTTGTAGGTTATAATTAAATAAAATAATATTTTAATTATATATTATATTATCATTTTTTAAATTTCCTCATTTTTAGTTTATTTGTAATATAATTATATAATAATATATAGATATATATTAAAGTAATAATGAGGACTATATATAATATAAATACTATATAGTATAATGTATATACTAAATATGCAAAAATCAAAAAATAATCAAAGAGAACAATCTTTTTTATTTTTTAATGATCTTAAATAATTATAAGGTATTTTAAAGAGTTAATAATAATATTAATTATATGTTTTGATATATAGACATAAATAGGCTATATATGGTGTACTCTATATAAATATAGACAAAAATAGTCAAAAATAGCCAAATAAAATATTTTTTTCATATATTTTCCATTTTTTTGGATTTTTAGGGATTTCAGCAATTTTTGTTGTATTTTTAAAGTTGAAATATAGAAAAGAAGGACTATTTAATAGACTAACTTGAACTAAGATTTAGAAATAGGAAATGGTCTCAAAATATCTCAAAATCAATTTTAATACAAGCTAATATATATATATATATATATAAATTACAAAATAAAAGATAGTATTTTCGAGATTATTTAAAAAATATATATTTTTAGGTTAGCAAGGGTTTGCTTTTTTTAAGAGTTTCTTTTTAGATTTTTTGTGATTTTTGATCTAGAGCGAGAAATAGACTAATAAAAAACGGGTAATTTTTTTAAATTTTCAGACAATGTTTTCTAATTTTTTTATATTTTAAAGTTAAACAACGAATAGAACGGCTCTAAATGGTTTTTAATAAATATTAACTGTATGAAAAATGTCAAATCAAAAAAATGACATGGATCAGAAGCCAATCATGCACATACACCCATTTTTTGGATATTTTGGAAGTGCAAGTGCCATTTTAAATAGAAAGAAATACATAAATAAAATTAATCAAGTTGGCAGGGGTATATTTGCAATTAAAATAAATCTCACAGGCACAAGTACAAAATATCTCAAAAGTTTGAACATAAACTTGAACTTTTAAGACTTAAAACAAATTATGGAACAAGGGGTACGCACTTGTTAGAAATGGATATTCATCTCCATTCTGTAATAAACTAGTCATAAATCATTATGATAAACATATTGTGGATGGTGTTTTGACTTCTGGTTGACTCTATGAAATGTGCATCGATGAAAATGCCATGAATGTTACTACCACTAATAAAAACCATAAAAGAAACAGAGGATGGAAATCATTCGAATATGGTTTGGAATCAAAGGCTTGGTCATTTATCTATTGATAGGATAAACAGATTGATAAAGGATGGGCCCTTAGATTTTCTACATATTCAAACTTTGCCTACTTGCGAACATTGCATTTAAGTTAAAATGTCTAGGACGCCTTTTCATAACAAGGTTATATGATGAGGGGGTATTCTTGATCTAATACATACCAATGTATGTGGTCTGTTCAATACCATGAACTGAAATGGATATCGATATTATTTGACATTTATTGATGATCATTCATGATACAAGTTTATCTTCCTACTACATCATAAATCTAAAAACTAAATGTTCAAAGAGTTCAAGGCTTTGGTTTAGAACCAAATCTATAGGAAGATTAAACGTATTCGATCTGACCAAGGTGGTGAGTACTTCTGAGATGAATTTAAGGAATAATTTTAAAAGAATGAAATTGTCTCCATTCTCACTCCTTTTGGAACTCCTCAACATAATGGTGTTGATGAAAGATGCAACAAGACTATCATGGATATGGCTCGTTGAATGATGAGTAAAACACATTTACCTCTAAGTTTCTGGGTAGATGTAGTAGAGACTGTAATATATATCCTGAACAAGATTTCTAGCAAGTCCATACCTTAAACTCCTCATGAGGATTGGTATGGAACCAAATCTAGTGTTAGACACTTAAAGATTTGGGGTTGCTTGGTCCATGCAAAAAACGTGGACGCAAGTAAGTTGGTATCTCACACTCGTGAGTGCTACTTCATTGAGTATGTTAAGGATGGTACTGGATACCAGCTTTATGACCCTGAGACCCATAATATTTTCATCTCTAGAGATGTAAAATTTCAGGAGGATGATTTCCTTAAAAGCATGACAAAAATGAATTAAAGTAACTCATTTAATACCCTGAGAACACTAAATTTCTGAATTAAAAATTGAAGAAGTAAATGAAGATGTAACACATGTACCTCTTCGAAGGTGTTCGAGAGTGGTTGCACCACCTCAAGGGTACAGATTCCATGTGTCAGGTGAAACTGATAATGATCCAGCTTCATTTGATGAAGCACTCGCAGATCATGACATGGATAGATGGATGCTACAAATGAACTCATAAATTGACTCCATGCAAAAAATGGTTTATGGACCCTAGAGGATCCACCTAGAGGGGTAAAACCAATTGGGTGTAAAAGAAATTCAAGAGAAAAAGGGAAATTGATGGGAAAGTAGAGATTTTTAAGGCACGACTCGTAGCCAAGAGATACACAAAAAGAGAAGGCATCGACTATGATGAGACGTTCTCTCATGTGGCTATTATTAAGTCCATCAGGGCACTGCTAGATATACCTGCATCTCTTGACTATGACATCTAGCAAATAGATATCAAGGCATCTTTCATAATGGATACCTCGAGGAGGATATCCATATAGAGTAGCCCTAGGGATTCATAACTGAGGAAGGTAAAGTATGCACACTGAAGAAATACATCTATACTCAAACAAGCTTCACGTAGCTGGAACATCAGATTTGACGAAACCATAAAGAATTATTATTTTGTGTAGAATCCTGATGAACCGTGTGTATACAAGAAGCTTAGTGGGAGAGCCATTGTGTTCATCATGCTTTATGTATATGACATCCTTATCATTGGGAATGATGCATGGATGATGACCAGTGCTAAGAGTTGTCTATCAAATACATTCTAGATGAATGATCTTGGAGAAACCTCTCACATTTTTTGTCTGAAGTTGTTTAGAGCCGAGAAAAGAGGATATTGAGATTATCACAACATGAGTACATTAAGAACATTTTGGAACGTTTCCATATGTAGAATTCCAAGAAAGTTTTCCTTCCCTTAATACATGGTATGTCCTATCTAAAGGGATGGCTCCACAAAATGTTGAGGGGAAAAAAAGCCATTGCTGGATACCCCTATGCATCAGCTGTAGGAAGCTTAATGTATGCCATAATGTGTACAAGGCTAGACATCTGCCATGCAGTGGGAGTGCTAAGTTGTTACCAATCATGTTACGGAGAATAACCCTGGAATACAGTAAAGAACATTTTCAAGTATCTAAGATGGGCGCAAGATTATATCTTGCTCCATGGAGATGATGATCTCTAAGTCTTGGGATATACATGTTCATACTTCCAGTTAGATATTGGTGATTGAAAGTCGACATTTGGGTTTGTATTCCTGTTGAGCAGTGGTGTTGCGAGTTGGAGAAGCAAGAAGTAGGTCACTACAGTCGATTCAACAATAGAAGCCAAATACATTGTCGCATCAGATGCCAAAAAGGAGGCGGGGTGGTTGCACAAGCTCATCCTAGAACTTGGCGTAGTTTCCTTTGATATTCCCATCCTGCTACTCTGTGATAACACTAGAGCCACTACCCCAGTAAAGGAACCCATATGGCATAAAAAGAGAAAGCACATGGAAAGGAAATACCACATCATTTGGGAGATTCAAAAGCGTGGTGATATCATCATCACCAAGATGGCCTCGGAAAACAACGTTGTTGATCCTCTTATCAAAGCTTTGATGTAGAAGGTTTTCGACCAGCATGTAATGAGCATGGGATTAAGAATTGTACCTGAATGGTTCTGAGGGCTAGTGGGATATTGTTAGCCATGTGAGCCCGAGGTGAATCATTTCTACAATAAATGTTATTGTAATGTTTGATTTATCAATAAAAGTTATTGGTTATTTTACTCCCTATCATAGATTTAATGAGTGAATGCACTATATGGTCCCTCTATACAATTAGGGTTATGTACCATGACCAACTTAATGATCATACATCTTTTGATTCAATGGTTAAATCATATAGGTTGGTGCTTGGATGAATATCTAAGGATTTAGATTGAGGACTCATTAAAAACCGTCAAATGATTGTTAATAGATGATTTCCATCATGAGTAGTAGATGGAAATACTTTCTCATGTGGTTGATATATTTGACCAACCTCTTGATGCATGTCCTTTTTATGGGAACAAATATTCAAAGGTGTCAGATTACTTAGGTCAAAGAGTTGACTTAACGAGATTGAGAGAACCGAGCACTATATCGTATACTGTCATTAGGAATGCATCCTCTAACTGAAGACAGATGTGTTGTTGTATGTCTAAGTATGTACATTTGATAGACCAAAAGGTTCATGGCCTAATCAAGATCCCGACGATCTGGTGTGCATACGAGTGATATGATCTCTCGAAGAGATCATACAAGTTCTCTTGTGAATCAGAAGATATGAGCTCACTCATAAAGTATTGGGACCGATCAAATTCAATGCATGGTCATCGTGCTTTTGAAGCATGATAAGTATCTATAGGTATGATATATTGTTTTATAAAGCATATGATCGATACTAACTCCAAATGACCGATTGAGAAACTTAATTACGAAACCTTAAAGATGACAGTGTAAATTGATCTATGTCTTTGGTATATCATAGATCTTCCAGTATGCAAGATGTACATGTATTAGGAATACCTGAGGGTAATGTGATCGTAAACGATTGTATAACCATGACGCCTCCATTCTAAGGGAATGACGAAAAAGGGTCCGGATTTCAGTGACTCCTCTCAGTAGAGAAGTGATCTGATCTTGGTCCAAATATTGGACATTGATCTAAATGCGATTCAGATGCAATGAGAAGATTATATATACGGACTTCATTTAATCAAGCATCTATGAGACGACCACGAGATCTAAAGTTTAGATGTAATCTCAATATCCAAGTCATTATACATGGTACGTACAATTGCCCTGTCTTTACCTCCAAGTATCTACGGAAAAAGTGTATTAGTCTTGAAAGAGTTCAAGAATAATTCCATTATTAGATTATATCCAAGCATTGCGAAATGGATAATTAAATGTTATTTAATTATCATGAATAATGTGAGTTTGATACATATTATTTAGATGCATGAGAATGATGATCGAATGTAATTGAATGTGACTTAATTATTATGGATAAGAATAATATGAATTGAGCTATCGAAATTATTCATATATATACATATTATAAATATGATTAATAATATATTTGAGAGAGGCTATTGTAATTAATATTTGTTGATTAATTATTGATGTGATTTGGAATAACATTGGATAATTTATTGAAAAACTAATTTACATTTTATTTTGGATTGTGAATGTGATTCAAAAATTTCCAATGGCATGATTGGAATGTTCACAAGATAATTTTAAATTATTTTTTGTGAGATAATTTACAATAAATGATGTTATAAAACATTGGAGATTTTAATGAGAAAATGTAATCTCATGGAATTGGAAGAAGATTGCCGCCTACCAACTAAAGGTGGTGGACGACCACCAAGTCCTAATTGGAATGGGTGGCTGTCACCCCATTTATGGTAGGAGGATAATTTCTTTTCCAATTTTCTCTATGGATAACTGATTTATTTTGAAATTAATATATATTGATTATTCAATATATATTAAATTAAATTAATTTTTGTTGTATTTTTAAAATAAAATCATGGCCATTGGAAGCAACACAAATCAATCTCATCCATTGATTTTGTGTTGTCCATTGATTGAGATCCATGAACTCCCAAAATACTATATAAGAAGAGGAAATCCTTGCTCTTCAAGTTTCAACAATAATTTATGAGTCTTTATCTGTCTCATTCTCATGCCCCATGCCACTCTCTATCTATCTTGAGTGGTCGTCCACTCTAGCCCTAGAGAGAAGGTCGTCATCATCATGCATCATTGTTGTGTTGCCTCCTCGAATACTCATAGATCTCTGTCTCCTTCGATGCACCTCGCTCGTGAAGAATATGTTTGATCTTATGAAATGAGATCAGGATATTCACCACTTGGATCAACAACTTGGATTGCGAGAAGCACACGATTCATCTTCACACTCGCAATCGTCTCCTCTGACAGATCAGACTTGAGATAGGAGGTCTCTTTGTTTAGAGACTCGATCACAACCAAACTACAAGAGGTATTTATACATCTAGTATGTGGTTTAGATGAAATGATCCAAGAATTGTTCTTGAATCATGTGGTTTCATCGATTAAATTTTTTAAATTTCGCTACATCGAACAACTAGTGCGATTAGTCTCTCTCGATCGTATATGATGCGATCTTCATGCTTCAGTGATGTGCTTAAGGATTCTTCCATATCCTTCAGGCAATACACATGGCATGCTCACACGAGCAGGACAAGGATGAGAGCTCTAATATGAGTATTGTTGGGAGCCTCCTATCCGAGGTTCATATAATTGAAAAGAGATCACAAGATCTTGAGAACTTGTTGTGATCGAATAGAGGACTCAACACTTAGACAAACTTGATCAAATTACCAAGTAGCTAGAGCAGTTGGCAAGTACAATCAGCTCATGCAATTTGGTATCTACATCGGTTGCTACTTCCGCTGAGATGAAAGAATCGGCATCGCCACAACCTCATCAACAGAGTCAGCCCCTGCCAGCGGTTCAACATGCTTATTACATGCAATCTCAAGAGATATCATCATCCCAACAACAACAACAACAACATCAACTAGTTGTATACCAACCAAAACTTCAGAACATTTCAGATCCATGCACCCCTCCACCATCTCTCATTCATGAGATAAATGGAGTTTGGTCAAATGATGTGTGGTTGACCCGTCGAAGCGGTCCTTAGTAGGGCGAGCCTGTAAAATCCAGTCCATTCCCTCAACAATAATTAGGGAGGTTTGTCCAAGGTAACAATCAACCTCACCACGAGCAGTCTCAGCCTTATCAATAGGGCTAGAGATAGAATCATTTCCAACAACCACAGTACTGGAAATACGGGAAGAATCGGTAGTACATGGTTGTGCCGTATCAACACACTCCTCCTCCTCAGCAACAATATAATTCTTTCTCAGTACCCATCATGTATATCTTACAAGTAGCCTCCGCACCACTTGCAGTCTCAACATGGCCAGCATGTTGAACCATTAGAGGCTTCTCTTACGAAGCCTACCCTTGACTTCTTGGCTCGACTTGTCAAGAGCCTCGTAGAGATAAGTCAGAAGATTTTTAACCTCACCACTACTAAGACCCCAATTCCAGCACAGGTAGAGGCAACAATTACAGAAAGTGGAGCAGGTAGTTTGTGATGTTCTTGCCAAACCCAAAGAGTCATATGTGCATGATGCTTTATTATCTAAAGTTGTTACTCTCACAAGAGGTAGGAGTTGCAACCATCTGCAATGATGAAGCAAAAAAATAAAGCTTCCACATGCGAGTCATCATCCTCTTCTGCATCAACCGGACAAGCAATTGGTCTAGGTGAGGAAAGAGAAGAAGGAGAAGAAACACCAACAAAAAGCCAAAATAATGGGAAAAAATTCAAAAACAACAAAAAGAGAACGACAACAGCCAACACACCAACGAGCCAGCTACATAGAGGACTGCACCTACATCCAACCCGAAGGCAGCTGAAGGAGCCATGCATGTTATTTTTGGGATGGCCACAATTTCAAATGGATGAAGAATCTACCTTTTGTCATCCAGCTATTCGGCCTAATATGAGCATATATTTTAGTTTTATAAATATTAATAATATTTTTATTATTTTTGGGTCTATAAGTAAGAATAATATTTCTATTAATTTCGGTTATGTACATATTCCTTTTCCAAACACACTAGAAAAATATAATATAAAATAAAAATTTGAAAACAGCTTTGTCAGACTCTGATGTTGTGCAAATCATTCATAATATTGTTCTTGAGATGCCTTTGCTACAAGTCATTAAGTACATGCCAAACATAAGTAAAGGACCTAAAGAAGCATGCACTTCAAAGAGACAACCACGCCATACCAGACAAAGAAATGTGAAGCACATTTTGACGGCGGCGACAATCAATGCAACCAACAATCTCCCGTATAAGAAGAAAGATGCAGGATCACCTCTCATTCGATGCATGATATTTGATCAAGAGTTTGATTGAACTATTCTTGATAGTGGATCTTTAATAAATTTGATGCATAATTCACTATTGAAGGAATCTGGGTTAGGGTCACTCGAGTTCACAAGGATGATTCTGCAGTTTGTAAACACTTTGATCAAGTGGCCCCAAGGAATTTAGGAGGATGTCATAATCACCATCCATGGAATATAGTTACCTGTGGACTTCATTGTTCTTGATATGGACACCTCAATTCCTCTTCTTCACACCCCTATTATACTTGGACGATTGTTCCTCCGAACAATTGATGCAGTGGTGGACTATGGCAACAGACATATTACCTTTTACTCAAATAACGATAAGGTACCAATTCAGTTCATTCAAGTGACAAAAGATTCAGAATCTTCAGCAGATGAGAGTGTGCCTATAGAGCAGACAGAAGACTGATTTTTTTACAAAGATTAGAGAAACAAATCTCTTCATGGATGACATTGAGACCCATGTATTCCTCTCAGCAAAGGAAGGAGTGGATAGCACAATCGACATCCTCACTATTTTAGAGGATGTGATATTTGTTGATCTACCAGATAAAATGATTTCTGTCCACATGTCCTTAGTAGAGGAAGAAGAAATTATTCCATCATCGAAAAATTTTATGCATCCATAGATTCAGAGATTACAGAATCCATGGTGGATAGTGTATAGTCGAAATATTTGACACCACCAATTCCTTGTGTAGTTCTAGAAGTTACCATGAAGAATATTCAGACTCCACCAGAGCTCAAGTAGCTTCCATCAAACATGAAGTATGCCTATCTTACGTGCAAACCGAATATGTTTCATGTTATCATCAATTCCCAGTTGACTTAAGGACAAGAATCTCGTCTGCTTGAGGTTTTAAAAAGAAACCACAAGTCAATTGGCTGAAAAATTTCCGATCTCTGAGGGATTAACCCTTCTTTATGATCCCATCACATTTACCTAGAAGAAGATAACAAGCCATCCCGTAAATTTCAGAGAAGACTAAATCCGAATCTCCGAGAGGTTGTTATGAATTAGATCACAAAATGGTGTGATGCAGGCTTCATTTATCCCATATCCAATTCCATGTGGGTGAGTCCCTTGCTTGTAGTGCAGGAAAAGTCAGGGATCACCCATCGTGAAGAACAACAAAGGAGAGGATATCTCTACCAGAGTTCCTACATCATGGCATGTTTGTGTTGATTACAGATGCTTGAATTTACCAACCAAGAAGGACCATTTCCTGCTTCCCTTCATCGAACAGATCGTTGAGAGTTTGGTCACGAAGGAGTATTTATTGCTTCTTGGATGGGTACTCTAGGCACAATCAGGTTACTATCGCCCCAGAAGACTAAAAAAAGACTACATTCACATGTCTATTTGGGGCATATGCCTTCTGTATATGCTAATTGGCTTATGCAATGCTCCTGCAACCTTTCAAAGGATCATGTTGGCAGTATTCACAGATACGGTTAGTAGTTTTCTCAAGGTATTTATGGATGATTTCTTGATCTATGGAGACAGCTTCGATCAGTACCTAATTTATTTAGACCAAGTCTTGAAAATATGCTGGGGTCAACGTGGTGCTCTCATGGGAGAAGAGCAATTTTATGGTAACCGAAGGGATTGTGGTAGGCCATGTCATCTCGAAACATGGCATAGAGGCTGATACCGCAAAGGTAGGTGTCATATCTAAGCTTGATCCACCTACAAATCCGAAGCACCTCCGATCATTCCTTGGGCATGTGGGATTCTATATAAGATTTATAAAAGATTTCAGTAAAATCATCCAACTGCTAACTGAGCTACTGGGCAAGGAGGCTAATTTTATTATTGATATCAGAGTCCTTCAAGCCTATAACCAATTGAAGATCTGATCACTCCGACCCTTGTTCTGTAGTCGCCATATTGGTCTCTACCATTTGAGATCATTAATGATGCTTCAAACTATGCCGCTAGAGTGATTCTGGGATAGAGGAGGGATAATCTTCCATTTGCAATTCACTATGCCATAAGAACTCTTTATGAAGCACAAAAGAACTATACTGCCACAGAGAAAGAGCTGCTTACAGTTGTCTTTGCCTTAGATAAGTTAATATCTCTTCTTGTAGGATCCAAAGTTATTATTTACACAATCCACTGTGCCATCTAGTACTTTCAAACCAAGAACGATGCCAAATCAAGGCTAATCAGATGGATCCTTTTGCTCTAAGAATTTGATCTTGAGATCTGTGATGAATCTAGAGTTAAAAATATGATGGCAAATCGTTTTTCCTGATTACCAGAGCTACTCCTGAGCATATCCTAATACCAATCAATGAAACCTTTCCAGATGAGGCAATTCTTTCAGTCACGCCACTCCCTTGGTTCATCTATATTATGAATTATCTTGTGTCCAAGAGAACTCCACAAGATTGTCCGAAGTTAATGATAGACAAATTTTTTGCTAGACATTCATTTCTATCAATGGGGTATCCATATCTCTTTTTGTGAGGGGGTAAATTGCATCTCGAGGAGGTTCTTTCCTCAGAAGGAAGTTCACAGTGTCCTCGAGCATTGTCATGCTTGAGAATCAGGACGACACCACTCCGGTAGATGTATGATAATCCAAGGTACTTCAATGTGGCCTTTGGTGGTCAACCTTATTCAATGATGTAGAGGATTTTATATAGCATTGCACTAACTGTCAGAAGATGGGTAGCACTATTGGAATGAGAGAAGAAATGCCCCTGAAATATATTCCGATTTCAGATGTGTTCGATGCATAAGACATTGATTTCATGAGACCATTTCCTAACCGTCAGGGCTATGAATATATTTTTCTTATTGTCGACTATGCGAGTCATTTGGTGGAGGCTATCCCTATCCGAGCCAGTGATAGTTGTACTGTTTGTTAGTTTCTAAAGGCAAACATCAATGCACAGTTCAGGATCCCCAAGATTTTTATATCAGAAGGGGTTAGCCATTTTATCAACAGAGTTGTGATGAAGATGACCTAGGAATGGTACATAGAACATCGAGTAGATTCTACATACCACCCACAGTCTAATGGCTTGGCAGAATGTTCAAATATGGTAATTAAGACGATTCTCCCAAAAATGTGTATGTCTAGACAGAAAGAACTAGTCTCAGCTGCATGATTCAATTCTCTGGGCCAATCAGACTACATATATGTCTCCTCTGAGCACCTAGTATACGACAAGCCACGCCATTCGCTCATCGAGCTGATTCACAAAACGTTGTAGGCAATTGATATCTGCAATTTGGATTCAAAGAAATAAGCAAATAGAAATGCAGATTTGAACAAACTTCTCTAATTTCATGATTATGCATATGACAACAATCTTATGTATAAGGTTAAGGTCAAGAAATGGAATGACAAGCACAACCGTTGCACGTCCTTCTAATCAGTTTAGAAAATTTGGTTGTTTGATGCAAAGTTAAAACTATTCCCAATGAAGTTTAAGAGCAATTGGATTAGATCATTCATAGTGAAGCATGTACGTCACAATTGAAGCAAAGTCATATGCGGATTGTTAGCTGACACATAGCTTTTTGTCACCAACAGAAAACTTCTGAAGCCTTACCTTGACCTTGATATATTCATGTCCATGGTTGACTCCGTTCAGGTGGCCTAATGATGTAGAACTTCCAACCGCAACATTTCTATACAAAGAGATCAAAAATATCTTTCATTAGTTATCATTTTCTTCTTTTATTCTTTTTGTTTCCAATTCTTCGATTCTTCTGAAAGCTTTACTTATCCCATTCACCATTGCTATACCTAGGATAAACTCCATCCTAAGTATAGGGGGATGAGTGTATACAGGTGCACATTCTTTAGTTTACTGGCATGTCTCCTCAACGTTTGACATTCTTTCTATACCCAGGAACATTTTACCCTCGACCCACCTAGCCTTATGTACAACCTGCTATATTTAGGAGTAATTGATGCTAAGTATGGGGCGGTCGGTCTACTTCTCGCTCTTTATTGAGTCATTGTAGTAGAGATTCTCCTATAGTTAGTACGAGTTATATCTTCCTTTTCTCTCCAATCTATGAGGACATAGCTCAAGCTATGTATAGGGGGTCATATATACCTTGTCTATATTGTAGTAATAACTCATACTTATGCATACAATATGGCTAACTAATAAAAATTAAAACACACATCCAATTTTTTTGTATATACTGATTAATAGATCAATTTAAATGTTTTATAAAATTGAAAAATGGTTGAAAATCCTCTTTAAAATATTTTATGAAAACTGTTTGAAAAATATTTTGTAAAATGTTTTCAACCATTGTAAAATTGTTTTGTTTGTAAAAAATTTCATATTCTTTGTGTGAATAAAATGTTTTGAAAATCTATTGGCAGATGGTTTGGGAAAATGGTTGAAAAAATAGCTTGAAAATTCTATACATGTTGTTTGAAAAATATTTGCAAAGGGATTTTCAAATCCTGTAAATGTTGGTTTACTTGTTAAATTATTTTTCAAAATAAATTTTCCAAAATATTTGTAAAAAATATTTCAAATAATTTTAAGAACCATATGCATCATTCAATCAAATAAAATTAGGGATATTTACACCCATAACCCTGAGTAATTGTGCAATAACAATCATAACCCTGCATAATCGTGAATTACACGAGAAACCCCCGATATTCACTCCGTCTCACACTCATAACCCTCCTTTAGTTTAATATGTTAACTCAACGGTTAATCTAACCAATATAGGATCTAACAGCTAAGATTACTCAAAATAAAAATACAAAAAGAAAAAATTAAGCTTCGTTGCTGGGGGGTGATGAGGGAAGGCAACTTCGTTGCCGGGGAATGATGCGAGGGGCGGTGGGTGCAAGCGGGGGTTGCACAGGGGTGGTGGGTGTAGGAGGGGGTTGCATGGGGCGGTGGGTACAGGCGGGGGTTGTAGGGGGGCGGCACCGGGGGCGCGGAGCTCGTGGGTGCATAGGGGCAAGCAAGGGGGCATGGGGCCAACCGCATGGAGGAGGGGCGAGAAGGGGGGCAGGGGGGGCATTGGGTCGCGGGAGAAGGGGCGAGAAGGGGTCCAACCACGGGGAGGAGGGGCGAGCAGGGGGGCAACCGTGGGGAGGAGGGGAGAGCAGAGGGCCGAGGGGGCATTGGGCCGCGGGGAGGAGGGGCGAGAAGGGGGGGCAGCCGCGGGGAGGAGGGGCGAGCAGGGGGCCAGGGGGTGTTGGGCCGCGGGGAGGAGGGGCGAGCAGGGGGGCCAACCGCTGGGAGGAGGGGCAAGCAGGGGGGCCAACCGTGGGGAGGAGGGGCGAGCAGGGGGCCGGGGAGGGGGGTGACCAGGGGCGGGGCAGATCGATACGGAGGCTTCGAGCAGGAGCTTCGAAGGAGGGGGCGACGGAGGCACGCAAGCTTGAAGGTGAGGAGGCGAGGTACCTGCGGCTGGGGGATGCCCTCATGGCTTCCAGTGCAGGTCAAGGGGGTGGTTTCAGGAGGCAGGGGGCTGGAGGAAGGGGAAAGGGAGGAAATCCATGTGTGAGAGGAGGCTGGAGGAAGGGGAGGGAAACATCATTTTGTAAATATAAAATATTTTGAAGGGAAAATTTGTCCACAATTAACTTTTTCTGTCGAACTTAACAATAATTCGAAACGACATTTGACACAGGGTTATGTCATGTAAAGGTTAAGCATTACTCGGGGTTTCTTGTGTGATTCACGATTATGCAGGGTTATGATTGTGCAAAATTACTCAGGGTTATGGGTGTAAATATCCCATAAAATTATTTACTACTGTAAACATGAACCTTAAGTTGTGTATATAACAAGATGCACTCCCGTATAAATACACACACACATATATCCCAAAATCTTTTGTTTTTGAAAAATCACTAAAAGTTTGCAAATTTGAAATTCCATAAAAAAATTGCAAAATATTTTCAACTGCATAAAAATTCATAAAAACTTTTCAAAAATCCACAAAAAGTTTAAAATTAGAAAATTACATCATAAAAATATTTTCTACATTGTGCACAATATTTGCATTTTTTGGGATTGATAAGGATAACTAAACAAGTCTAAATAAAATCTGAAGATTGGAGTTGGTTAGACCTTAATCCACTTAATTACATGAACCTTAATGGAACTGGAATTGAGGAACTTTAGGTCTGATAGACTTATTTCTTTGATACCACAAGACTTAGTTCATTGTCATCTTGATTTCCTAAGTAAAATATTTAGGAACATAAACATGACTCTTATTGACAATGACCTAGCTTGCACACTTGCACTTTACGCCTTGTTCAACTCAGGTAAAGTGGTAGAGGGTTGGATTTGCCAGCATGAGACACAAGCTAAAGGAAACATCAGAAGTTACATATTTGTGGCCATTTGTACCCCAACCTGATCTAGTAGCCATAAGATCTAAAGATAGAAGTCTGTGGGCTGCAATAATGCTTCAAAAGAGGGATAGTCTACATGTTCAAGAGGAAAAAGTCTTTATGTAAATGCTTTTGTATATAGTATTATAAAAAAAAGCAAAATAAAAAACTCCAAAAAAATAGACATGCAAAAATCAAAGAAAAATCAATTCTAATCAGAGAATGTAGATAATTAATAAGAAATCTTGAGCTTTAAAGTCAAATATATATGTGAGCCAGCAGCTGGATGACTTGGATACACCAGTCAGCTACACTGCTACTATCTATTATCTTCTTTAACTCCTCTTCTTAAGCTAATTGTACTTGACTTATAAGGGAATACCCCTCTTCTTGAGGAAAGAGTTATTGTATTGGGGAACTAAAGTCAGTATGTTGGAGAAGACTGAATTTTACAGCTTCATTCAAGAGGAGCTTCATGTCACTGACACTGTACGAGGTAAACTCATAGTCATAAGGGGATGGGTATGACATCGATTTGTTCCGACTAAGCTTTTTAGGAGACTTGGACAGAGTCTTGTGGATCTTGGAGGATGTTGTGTTGCAAGTTCGATTTTCGAACAAGATTCTGACCACACCTAAAATCCAAAGGTTCGATTGAGCTCCAAACATTGATATTATGAGGACAAATTCAAAAGTTAAAATTAATCCAAGTTCTTACTTTTTCTTTTCTTTATCTTCTTTTCTGCATTTATAGGCATAAGTGTTCACTTGGGAGTAGCAAAGGCAAGTATAGGGGGCTGACGAATTTCCATTTCATCACCTTTGTTCTTTCATTTTGGCCTTACATCCCTAGTTAAATGCATTTATATAGGATTAATTGATACAGAATAACATTCATTATTTATTCTATAAATATTGTATGAAATATTGTATTAGTGCTAAAATGAAAGAACAAAGGAAGAAAAGAAAAAGAATGAAACACAATAGCAGTTGAATGACCCTAGCCCTTGAGACTTAGTCATCATGATGACTGAATCGATAAGGAATAAAGTATGGGGAGTTAGGGCTATTAATCATATATAACACATAGTCTGAAAACCCTAATTATATAGGCCAATAATTAATTTTGGGACATATTTTATACATTATTACTTATACAACAAAACAATATACATTGAACATGAAACTTGTAGATAAATAAATAAATAAAAATACAAAATTTAGTTCATTAAAAATAATGCACAGTGTGCCTGAGACACACACAAAAAAATTCAAAATAAAAACCTCACAAACCTGTATCTTCTCCATAATGTATCAAAATTGAGTAAAATCACTAGTCATTGTATGTAACTTTTAATAAGCTGTTTAATGAAGGTGGTCTCATTTAAATTTAAGTTCGGATGCAAAATTTAGGTTTTGGGCACCTATTGTGCAATATAGATTTATATAATATTCAATTTAATTATTCTTTATATTTTACATTTTATTTTGTTTTTATGAAATTATATATATCATTTGAAACAAACATATTTAAAATAAACAAAAATCATAAAAATCAATAAAATAAATACTTCATTTGCATACGTAGATGAAATACACTTGTATACACCTATAATGTATATATTTATATAATTAATTAATTATATGTATAATTTCGGAAAAATACACTAAAAATATATTTATCCATATTAAAATAAGTTATAAATATTTAAAATATGTGTAAAAATGATAAAATTTAAAATGCAAGATAAAAATAAAAACACAATATATGGGTAAATATACTCATGATTGTACATGTAAATTGTATCTTACAATTAAAATCCTCATAAAAATAAATAAAAACTTGTATAAAATATTGAATTAAATTATAAACATTTTTTATATTTTATTAAAAAATAAATTAAATACTTTATTATTCTTATTTATTTTTATAATATTTTCTTTCAAGGATTTTTCTAGTTGGTCCACGTGGACCAACCACCCTTCTCTCTCTTCCTCACGCTTTAACATGTTAGAACTCAGGTTCTGCTCTAATTTTCCTGATGATCTCATGATGCTCTGGTTTAGTGTGATACATGATTCCTGGATATTAGAACACCCATAATTTCCGCATATACCTTTGATCTAGTCGTTCTCCAACGAATTGAGCAACATCTTCCTCGCAAGAAGGCCCCTCATTCTGTCAATAAATAAAGCTCGCCGATCATATTTTTGAGTTTGGGTCGTATCCCCTCATATATATTCCACAATGAGTGCATGGTGATATGAGGCTTCGTCAAGGGTCTGTAGAGAGGAGGATGCTCGCTAGAGGCAGTCCAAGTCATAGTCGGAGAAATTTCCTGGTGATTTTGCTTCTTTGGCTTTCAAGCCAAATCGAGGTCCCATCTTTCGTTTCCTAGGTCTATTCGTAACATAGTTTTCAATTCCATTCTTAGTTTATATTTTAACAAGTAGTTCATCATGGATCACAAACTCCTCATTCTCTTGAAGCTCGAGATCCAGGCCTATTTCCCGGTAATAATGGAAAAATATCAAAAAATACTAACTTGTAAAATTGTACGATAAAACTCGAGCCCTAATTTGAGACTAAGAACATTAAAATACGTACATCTCTCTCAAATAATGTCCAATTTAGGTCTACTCACTTTTAATATAATTTACATTCAAAGATCTTAAAACTAAGACCAATTTAGTAAAAAACGGAGATCATATGTGAAACTTGGGTTTTAGGCCCCTATTGTATATTGTGCATATTGACCAAACTACCCTTTATTATATATTCTTATTTTTTAATTATTAAAAATACAAAAATAATAGATTAAGTTGTAAATATTCATTTCATATTTTCTATATTTTTTAAATAATTTAAAAATGACAAAAAAGTGCAAAAGATAACAATACGGTATTTTATACTTATAAGATAACACCCAAAAAATATACTTTGTACGTATGGTTGATTTTGATTTTCAATCCTTCACAAAATTTGTAGATCTAGTCAAGACAATTAACTTTTGTGTTGATTACTTTTTGATTTGACCCATTTTATTTTTTCTTTTTATTTTGTTACATTTAATTTTTGATTTTTTTAAATACGACACATGGCAGCTCCTAGAACCGCCATGTGCCACATCATTTTTTATTATTTTTGTAATTTAATTTATTATTTATTTATTCATTCCCTTATTATTTTAATTTTATAATTGATTTTTTATTTTAATTTCTTTTAATTTAACTTTTATATTTTTTACTTTTATTTTCTTTCCTCTTGATTATTTTTAGTAGCCTACTTAGTTTATTTATTTTATTTGTTTTTCCCTGTTAATTCCTCTCTACTCCAACTTCCCACCAAAGCCGCCAACTCCCCATTCTCCTCTCATCTTCCACGACTCCTCTAACTTCCACCCCACTTCTTTTCCAACTTCCCCTCATCTTCCTCCTCTTTTTATCCCCCCATCTAGGGAAGCTAATTGAACTAAATCATTCAAATTCGATTAGGATTTGTTTGATAAATATTCGAAAAAATTTGATTCAAAATCAAATGAACTGATTTTGAATTTCACTTGTGAATTAGATTCCCAATTGAATCGAATTTGAATTAACCTGAATTTGTTCGATAATAATTCGATTCAATTCGGTATTTATATACATACGTGCATATATGTGTATGTGCATTCTATATTTATATATATAAACATAGTACATATATATATGTGCATATAATACTTACATGTTTACATACATACATGTAACAACTACTCTTGGTTGATTATGATCTTTTCTAAATATTATTGTACAAGGAATTAGAACATAATTACATCAAAAGAATGACGTGTAAGTAAATAGATGCAAAAAAGAGTATGTGAATATGTACTAAAAAAGTAACTACATTTAGTTTACATTGACAGATTTAGCATTTGCATTATATCACTAGGAATAACATGTGCAAGCAACTAAATATACTCTCAAACCAACTTACTAGAGTGATTAAGTGGTTAATTTTAAACTTCTAATCATATCTAGGACCTATTGATATGATTTATCATGTGAAGCATTCACCGCTATGATTTCCATACTCCCATGCTACATCGATATAACTTGTGAATGTATGACGTGTATATGCAACATTAGCCCCCCCCCCCATGAGATCAAATCTCTTTCCTTTCCTCTTTATAACTAAGTTAAAGTGATTTAACTGTAAAATATGTTATGAAATAGAGATGTGTATCCTTCATGCATATGTTATAAAGTTTATGTCTTCACTTTTTATTACTTTCTATAAGTACAATAATCAATCTTAGCATGCTATTCAAAAATTTTGAATCATTAAGAGGATACAAAGCACTCTAAGCCATATCCAATTTAACATGCATATATGTATGTATAATCCTATTATTTTAAGACTAATTATTATATATAAAAAAGAGTGAAAAACATTAGTTAAAAACTCTAATTGGAAAAAAAATCAAATGTCAAATATTGTTAGTCTAAATCTTCATCGACACATTTATTTTCATGTTCCCACATTCCTAACACTATATTTTCCATTCCCCCTTTCTTTATCTACAAAAGATCCTAAAAACCCATGGCATATTATGGTGACCTCTCTCCTAGCACGTGAAAACAAATGTTTTGCTACTTTGAATTCCTCCTTAACATTTATCGTGATTCAAAATCTATGTAGATTTATCTCTTTACTTTTTTTATTGCTTTGATTTTCCCTGCTTAACAATCCATGATGAATATCATTGTCAAGGTGAAATTTATCATCACATAAGTAATATACAAGTTCTTCTTACTATAATGTAAGTTGTTCCTTTGTACATAAAAAATTCAGATATTTCATTTTCATGGATTAGTTTTTTGGTATTGAAGATACTCGTGCTCAATGAAGAGGTTTTATCTTTCTAAGTTATTTTTTTTTCAATTCCCACTATTTTAAATAATAATATTAGTTTGTATCAACTTTCTATATAAAGTTTGATCTTAACTTACTTTAACATGCAATGGTAATTATATTGTTCAGCTTTTTCATCAATTATATTCTATCTCGTTGATAGTCTCTTATAATTATATTGTATGCATACATTCATTCATCATAGAAAAAGTATATTAGATTGTGAAAAATACATAATAATTGTAAAAATCATATACTTTTATCCGATGTATTGTATTGGTTCAATATTTTTCTCAATTTTATAGTTTTTTCAACTTATCTTAGTGACATACTTTCAAAAATAGAATTTTACAATAAAACATTGATATTATATTATTATTCATATAATATTATTTATAAAAGCTCTAAAAAATCAATTAATATTTCAAATTCAAAATAAAATGAATTGAATTTGAATATTCAAAACTGAAAATGAATTGAATCTGAATTTGAGTTAGTAAGTTCATTTGAAATTCTATTTTAGTTCGAATTCGAAATCTTTATAATGAATTGAATTGGAATCCTGGTGGATTCGAATGTATTCGATTCTATTAACACCCTTACCCCTATCTCCTTCATTCATCTCCATCCGCCATTTCTTCAATTGAGAATGAGGGACCACCGGCCCCCGAGTGCTGTCGGTGATAGCTTCAGCACCCTTCAGTCAAGCAACGACGATCGTAAAGGTGAGATACACAAGGGCTTTTCCTTGTGTCATTGTTCATCTCTTCAGGTCACTTCCTAGCTTCTCCGTTTTTTCACCAAATAAAATCAAGGCCACGACAGGAGCTCAGCATAGCTGCTCTGCAATCCATTGAATCACACAGGTAAGTTTTCCATCTTTATTTCCTCATTTTTTATTTGATCTAACACTCATTTTTGTTGTTCTACATTCACTTTCCACACTACCTCATAATCAACACCATCACCATCATCACCACATATTATTTCAACCCATAAAAAGTTTGCATTTTTTATTACCGCATTTTAAATCTAGAAAGTCTTAAAAAATATATTTGGCATTTGTCGTTGGATTAATTTTTCAGGAAAAATAGAATTTGCCTAATTTGTATTAGTTTCACATTAATATTGATTTGCCTGATCCACTCGGAGGGAGAGAATGAGTGCGTCGGGGGGAGGCGATGGCGGTGAGCCATGGGTTCTTGTCTGCTCGAAGCGTCTGCCAAGGGCTCACTCTTCCATCAACGGGAGTGCTGTCTGCAGTGTGTAAGGGGAGCAGTTACACAAAGGGAGTCTGCGGATGGGGCAACACATGGGCAGCGTCAGATGCGAAGTTAAGCCTTTCGGAAGCGGATGCTTTCGTTGCGGCTCCGTACATCACTGGGCGGCCTCTTGTCGGGAGCCTATGAGGTTCTTCCATTGACTTGGATTCTCTCACTGCACGAGGGTCTGTCCGCGAAAAAGAGATCACAAGGTAGTATGGGAAAGAGTGGTGCTAATTGGCGAAGGGGGCGGATCTAATCCGCTGCCGTTGGGGACGTCGGACGTGGGAGCAGCATCTGAAGGGAGTTTCGGTGGAGATATAGTGATGACGAGTCCTTGGCGAGTGATGGTGCGTGACCTAACGTTCGCAAAGTCGAAAGCTTTACCGTGGATGAGTAACAACAAGCGGACCCTTCTACGATGGCGTCGGCCAGGGATTCACGACGGACATTTGGTTGTTCGAGAGATGGATGTGGTGCGGATACGAGGCATCCCTCTCGTGTGCAGAAGGGCGGTGGAGGTGCGACAGATGCTCGCGTCGGTGGTGCCGGTGGCCGAGATCTTATCAAATGGCAGCGAAGCAGGAATGGGGGCGGACTTGGTAGTTCGTGTTCGAAGCGTCAGCTCATCATTGTTGGGTTGGATGAAGGTGTGCCACCGAGGTGTGGAACTGGACATCGAGGTGGCAACGACTGGTTTCAATGACCCACGAGGGATGGGGATCCACACGCTCAGCCTTCACAGAACCTCGGCAGAGTCAGTGAGGTTGCATCCGGTGGTGCAACCAGTCGAAGAGCGTGGAGCGACGAGCGTTGGGAGTCCACGTCAGATCGCAAAAATGACACCTCGTTTCCCGCACCAGATCCCGGAAGTTTTGTCCACAAAAAGGGGGTCGCAGGATGCATGGACGTTTCAGATTCCAGCGGATGCATTGAAGGGGAAGGAAGCGTTACTGCATGATCTTCGGAAGGAAAGGCAAAGGATAAATAATGAAATAAATCAAGCCTTACAATCGGAGGTGGCAGCAGTTACCATTACATGAGTTGTGGTGAGCCCAGACTCGGATCCCGACCTAATAATGGCAGCTGGATCCGACCATGTTACGCTATCAAACCCGGGGGGGGTCCACACTCTATGTGAATCACTTGATGCAGTCTGTTTTAGATAACAAGGCATCTCCTAACCGAGGGCGGGTATAGTATTGGAAGTTAGAAACAAGGGTGTCCTTCCGTTGAGGACATGAACGACGACAAGGGGGATAATTTGTGGGATTATCATGGAAGAGAGAGGGCATCAAAAAGTAGAGGGCTACACCGATGGCGAGGATGCCGTGGTGGTCTCCCAGGTAAACACAGAGATGAAGGAGGGTTAGAATGTGAGGATGAAGAATCCAGAAACTGAAGGCCAAGAAACGTGGGGTTTGGAAGGATTGCTGGGACAACAATCCGATGGTCGGGGAAGGTACCACTCGGAGGGCTAGGAGATAACTAGCGGGACTTCTCGGAGGGGGTGGGACAAAGAGGTTCAAAGGATTGCAGATTTCGTCGGCTCGGAGGAACTGGGGGATGGAGGAGCTTGGCTAAAAGGCTAGGGAGTTCAGGGGATCTAATAGGAAGTTTAGAGGAAGCGAAGATGAGGTTCGACACATACAGGTTGGTGGAGATTGCCAAAAGAAGGTGCTGGCTGATGAGGGATTGCAGATGGTTGAAGAGGAGACTAGAGCTCTAGCAGAGGGGGCGTCCGATTCAAGAGGAAAGTGTTCGGAGGTGTGGCTTTCTGAATGGGAGGTCAGATATACCGGAAAGGGGGGTATAAGACATGATTCCCTCATCCATAAAAGGGTTGTATGGAAATCGCCGAGAAGGAGGAGGAGGGAAGAGGTCTTGTTGGAGTTAGAGAATTCAGTCAACCCATCTCAAACCCAGGCGGATGACGACTCGCCATGGGGAAAGCCCAGTCGTTTTAGCTTGTTGGATCGTAGTTTCACTGAGTGCCTGGGGGTGGTGCAACCACTTATTGTTGGAAATGCGAGCCCACGACGAGCCATTATGCAATAAATGTTATTGCAAAAAAATATCATTCCCTGATCTGAAATGAAGAATAATTAATTTCCATAATAGGTCCCTTAGTACAATTAGGGTTATGTATCATGGCCATCTTAATAATCATACAACTGTTGATTCAACTATTGAATCATAGAGGCTGGTGCTTGGATGAATATCTAAAGGGTTAGATTGAGGACTCATCAAGCACCATCAAATGATTGTTAAGAGATGATCTCCAGCCTGAGTAGGAGATGGCAATCCTTATCTCCTTAGGCTGATATCTGACCGACCTCTTGATGCAGGTCCTCTGCATATGAATAGAGATTCGGAGGTGTCAGATTAGTTAGGTCAAAGAGTTGACTTAACGAGATCGAGATAACCAAAGTCCTATATCGTATGCTGTCATGATATAGGCACGCATCCTCTGACTGGAGACAGATGTGTTACTATATGTCTGAGTGTGTACATTTGGCAGACCAATAGGTTGATGACCTAATCAAGGTCTATACACCGGCGCGCTGGTGTGCATATAAGGGCATATGAGTAATACGATCTCTCAAAGGGATCATACAGGTTCAGTTACTGAACCGGAAGACATGAGCTCACTCATGAGATATTGGGATGAATCAAATTCCATGCGCATGGTCGTCTCGCTTTGGAAGCTTGACTGAATTTGTAGGTTTGATATATACTTTTAATATATGATCAAGACCTAGGTATGATATACACTTTTGGAAAGTGTATGATCGATACCAACTCCCAATGATCGAATGAGAAACTTACTGATAAAACCATGAAGTAGACAGTATAAAGTTGATCCGATACTTCGGGTTTAGTCTGAGTCTTCCAGTATGCAGGATGTACAGGTATTGGGAATACCTGAGGGTGATTTGATCATAAATGATTGTATAACCATGACGCTTCCATTCCTAGGGAGTGATGAAACGGGTCTGGATTTTAGTGACTCCTCTCAGTAGAGAAGTGATCTGATCTTGGTCCATGTGTTGGACATTGATCTGAATGTGATTCAGATACAATGAGAAGATTAGATTTACGGTCTTGATTTAATCAAGCATCTATGAGAGGCCCGCGATCTGGATTTGAGATATGATCTCAATATCCATGTCACTATACGTGGAACAGTACAATCGCCCTGTCCTTATCTCCAAGTATCTGCGGAGAGATTGCATTATTCTTGAAGGGTTCAAGAATAATTCCATAAGATCTAAGCAATGAAGAAATAATGATTAAATGTGATTTAATCATCTTGATGTGTGAAGAAATTATCCAATTTAATTAAATGTGATTTAATTAATGTGGATAAGAATAATGTGGATAGAAATATCCAATTATTCATAATATATTATAAATGTGATTTATAATGTATTAGAGAGCTAATTATAATTTATATGTGTTGATTAATTATTATGTGTATTGGATACACAATGTGTAATTAATTAACAATATGAATTATATGTTGTTTTGGGTTGTGAATATGATTCACAATTTTTTCCATGGCAAGAATGCAATATTCTCAAAGATAATTGTGAATTATTTTTGAAGAATAAAACCCAATAAATTTGTTGCAAATTAATAGGAGAGAAATCCAAGGAGATATGCAATCTCATGGAAATCCATGAGATTGCTCTCCATTGGGAAACAAGTGGGCGGCACCCAATTCCTATATGGAATGGGTGCCCGTCCCCTCTTAATTGCACATGGAGATTTGATCTCCATGTGTATTCTCTCCTTATTTGTTGGGTTGATTTAGGAATAAATTATATTTGATTTTATAAAATATATTTTGACCTAAATTTGTTGCTTTTGACAACAACAATCTTGGCCATTGGATTGACACAAATCAATCTCACCCATTGATTTTATGTGTCCCATGGATTGAGATCCATGGATCCCAAAACCCTATAAATAGAGAGTCATACTATGGTCTCTAATTACTTGTAATATTGGAGCTCTCTCTCCCTCATTTCTTCATACACGCCAGCCCTCTCTCCCTCTCTTGTTGGTGGCCGTCCACCATGCCCTAGAGGAGAGAACCGTCGTCGCCTTCGCCACCGCGCCGCCGCTTCGACGTTCTTCGGTTCTCCATCTTCTTGGAGAGTTCCTCTCACGAAGGAGACGTTTGATCTCATGCGACGAGATCAGGAGCAACCATGCTTGGATTATCTTCTTGGATTGCGAGGACAACGCGGTTCATCCCCGCGCTCGCAAGTGGTCTCGCCGACGATCGGACTTGAGACAGGAGGTCTCTTTCTTTAGAGACTTGATCAACCACGCTTCAAGAGGTATTGCATTATACTTGTTGTGGCTATAGATGAAATGATCTGAGAATGGTTCTCGGATCATGTGGTTTCATCAAATAAAAATTTTTAAATTCAGCTGCACCGAACAACTAGTACAACTAGTCGTTCTTCGTCGTATCCGATACGACGATCACGCTTCTGTGATGCGCTTGAGGATAATTCTATATCCTTCAAGTGGTATCAGAGCCAGGTTGACGGTTTCAAATATGATTCGAAAAACCGAGGACGACTTGGGTTCGTTAAGGTCGCGAAAGTTTTTACCGCATTTGATTTCGCAGATCTGTTTAGTAAATAAATTCGGCACTGTTTAAATTGTTTAAACACGAATTTAATACTTGGATTTTGTTCCCCATTAAATAAGGAAACCATAGGAACTGAGTTTATATAAATCGGATTTCGTATGCTCTAGATATGGTTGTTTTAATGAACATGTATACACTGTTGCGGGAACTGTAGATCTGAACGCGATTAAAATGTTAATTACTGTTTAGACATGCCTCGAAATGCGTGTAACATCGCTTGGATTCTGTCCTAAATCAAATTAGCAATCTATGAAAATTGATTTTGTCTAATTTGGATTTAATATGATTGAGATATGCTAATTTTAGTAAGAAGGGGTCACTGCTGAAATTACAGTCCTAATCTAGAACCAAGTGATTGTCAATTAGTGAAATTAATTGTTAATTTCGTGAAATAATCATAAAAATATTTGTGAAATATTTGAAGATGATTATTTACATAATTGACTTAGCCTCAACCAATTAATTGATTAGATTTGATCTAAATCTTAATTGGAAACACATTCATCAAACTTAATGTTTGATTGGTGATTGTCATTTAATCATTTAGTGAAATTAAATTATTTAATTTCCTAGAATAATTGTGCATAAATATTTGTGAAATATTTGATGATAATTATTCCCTTCAATGACATTGCCTTAACCAATAATTGATTGAGATGTGATCTAAATCATAATTGGAAACCACAATCTTTCAAACTTGATGCTTGAATAGGATTTGGGAATTTGTCTAGCAAATTTCCTTATAATCAAAAATGTTTTGATTATTACTATATGGTACAATTTCGGTTAAGGAACTGATGATCATCTCAAGTACAAATTAATCAATTTGGCATTATCCTTTCCCGAGGCGGATATGGTGCCTAGTCGGAGAGCATTGGGGTTGCGGGTTGCAACGTATGTGGTTCGTCCCACTCTCGTCGGTACTGGCCATGACAGCGGGTAGGGTCGGGATAATGTCCGAGGGATTAAGATGTATTTTTCTAATTATTAAAATTCGAATTAATACGTATTTTGAGATATTACCATATATGTATTCAAGTAAAATAATCAAGTTTGATAGATTGAATTGGATTGATAATTAATTTAATATGATTAAGTTGATTATGTCCAATTGAAATACTCTAATATGATTAGAGTTAATAATTCCCGTGGAAGAATTAATTATGTGAATGTGATTCACGATAATTAATTAAAATTTGAATATGAGGTGGAGGATCACATAAGTGACATCCATGGTCTCCCGTCAAGGCGGAGGGTTCCGTCGCCAGGGATTGCATGTGGGAGACGCCTGTCCAAAGTGACAGCTCCTGTATGCAAGCGCATCTGGATCGGGCTCGTCGCTTCTCGAAAGAGTAAGGACGTATGCGTAGTGACCCCAGTATCGGGTCCTCATATTATTGGGGCGATATTGGATTGCGCATAGCGAGTTGTATTCCTGTTGACGGTTGGTTCAAATAATGACGGGTCAACATTGCCTTAGGGGTGGTGGGCCCAGGTGTTAAAGACCAAATTGGGAGATGCAAGTTGGACTTGCAAGGCAGAATGTGTTCCCGCTTCTTTTTATCCGAGTTGTAGGTTCTCATATTATTTGGATGCAACAAAGATAAGGAAGGAGATCCCAGATCTTGCTTGAGATATAATGGTAAGTATATCTCTTACATTGAAAGTGATTAAGGGAATGAACTTTCAATGCTGACATGGCAAGACAACTTTGATATAAAAATTCCTAAATCAAAGTAAAATATGTATATATGAATACATACATCTATGCAAATTTCTTATTTCAGATAATCCTTCATTAAAACCCACTCAATGATATACTCAATAATAACCAGTGAAATATCTTGGATTGGACTCATGATCCAGATATTGTACTTGCAATTGAACACATAATGTATGTGGTTGCAATATGCAAGTTTCCTCATAATAATGAGGAATGACAATTAAATAGATGATAGGACTGCAACCCTAGGGTTTGTGTGTCTCTATAGTCTTGGTATCATCAAATGTACTTTGGAAGTGACATGTTGATGATGATCAAATTGTCATATAATCCTTATAAAATCAATGAAGATTTTCTGGCATACATATGTGCTCTTGACATTTAATCATGAGTGACATGGTTCTCTGCATCATGCAGAATGGTAGCTCTATAAGAGATGATGTATTCAAATTGTTTGAGTACCTACCTGAACCTATGTTTTATGAGTTTAGATGGATGTAGATGATGAGTGTCATTATTCTACTGTCTATACTCTAGTCATTCATGAAGCTTCATAGTATTCATATTGTGTGAATTTAATGAAGCATAAATAAATGTTGAAATACTCTTATTTTGAATTCTTTTGAATTTATTGTAAGAGATCCTTAATCTTAAGCAATGGTTGCTTATAGATAAAGGGAGTGCAATGGAAGCATGGGTTGGACCCAAGAAAGAAGGAAAGTCAAAGAGTTGACTGGACGTCTGTAACTTCCATATGACATCCAAAGAGTTGGATGAATGCCAATACTGCAATAAGTTGATGTGTTGATAGTATGACTATCAAGTCTGCCTAGAATCCTTAGAAAAGGAATCGGATGGAACATCAGAGTAATCTACATAAATCATTGATATTGACTTACTTATTGAATAAGATAAAGTCAAATAATTGTATCTCAATCTTCTGATGGCATTCGCAATGTGTTGCATATGTTTTAGAAGACTGGAAAATTTGATCTTAAAGGTTTATAGTTGTCCACGTGAATATTGATGCAATTGTTGCAACAATCTCTGTTGGATTAATAGATTTGTTAATTTCAGTGGGAGAGCCCTTAGTCTTAGAGAATGTCTCTGTGACCTAGATATTAGAATACACTCATTGTTTATTCCTAAATGTTGGAAATAAACATGAATTATGAGATAGAACTATCATAAAGAGTTATGATGGATATATTTCAGATAGTAATCTAAAATCTGGTGTACTCCACTAAATAAGAAAATTAATGAATGGTTCATTAATATTTCTAAATACTGAAATTAAAACCTTTATAAGATCAATAGGAGGATGAAGATCATTTAACAATAATCTAGCATTGAGCCTTGGACATTTGTCTATCGATTTGATCAATAGACTAGTAAGAGATGAAACTTTAGAATGTCTAAAATTTCAAAACTTACATACTTATGAATATTGTATTCAAAGTAAAATGCCCAATACACCCTTCTTTGGGAATGGTGTAAGATGCCGAGGTATTCAGGATCTCATGCATATTAATGTATGTGGATCATCTATATCATAATGAACATTATGGATATGTGATATCTATTAATGATTATGTATGATATGAGACTTCTTCTCTTCACTTAGAAACCTTTGAAAAGTTCAAAGATTTCACAAGTTTGGTTTAGAACCAAAGTTTGAAGGGAGATAAAATGAATTTGGTCTAATCTAGGTAATCAGTACCTATTAGATGAATTCATAATATACCTTATGGAGAAAGGAATATCATTCCTGTCTCAATCCTCCTAAAACACCTTAACTCAATAGAGTTATAGGGAGATACAATTGGATCATGTGTGACATGATTCAATCAATGATGAAATTTTAGCATAAATTCCTCTTAGTATCCAGGTATATATGTAGTAGAGACTGCATATAATTCCATGCAAGTAAGCTGGAATTGAGCACTTGAGAGTGCTGCTTCATTAGGAAAATAAAGAATGGTATTGGATACCTACTTTATGACCTTGAGATTCTTAAAATATCTCATCTCTGAGAATGTGATTATTAGAGGTTGAGACTCTTGAGAATCAAGATGAAAATGAAGTATAGGAACTCATTTTTTCTTGAGAAGATAATGAGACTCCTGAAATTGGAAACTAAAAGGACAATTAAAGATGAAACACTAATACCTCTTCAAATGAGTTTGAGGATGGATTCCATGTGTTAGAGAAATCTGAAAATGATGGAACTTCATGTGATGAAGCTTCTGAAGATCATAGCATGGATAGATGGATAGCAATAAAAGTCTAATGTAGACTTCATATACAAGTGTTGTATATGGACCCTCGAGGATCCACCTATATGGGTAAGACCTGTAAAAGGTGTAAATGGATCTTCAAGAGACAGAGAACCTGATGAGAAGGTAGAGACCTTCAAAGCACGGTTTGTAGCCATAAGCTACACACTGGAAGAGAAGACATTGCTTGCAATGAGACTTGCTCTTCGGTGACCATGCTTAAAACCGTCAGAATATTGCTAACCTTAGCTACACAACTTGACTATTGCATGTTCAAGATGTAAGTCAATATTGCATTCCTCTACGAATACCTCTTTGAGGATATTCACATGAAGTAGCCCCAGGGCTTCATGGTTGAGGAAAGCAAGGTGTGCAAGCTAAGGAATCCATCTATGGACTCAAATAAGCTTCTTGAAGTTGGATCATAAGATTTGATGAAATTATAAATGTTATGATTTCAGATATAATCTGGATGAGCAATGTGAAGCTTAGTGGGAGTGCCTTTGTGTTCATCGTGTTAAATGTAGATAATATCCTAATCATTTAGAATGATTTAAGGGTGATAATAAGTGTTTTATAGACTGGCTATTCCATATCTTGAAATATGATTTCAAAGATACCTCTTAGATCTTAGTTCTGAAGTTGTTCAGAAGCAAAGAGAAGGGAATATTGGGACTGTCACATTTGTAGTACACCTTGGACATATTCTATTCATAGAAATTCCAAGAAAGGCTTCCATCCCTTAAGATATGGTACTGACCTATCTAAAGGGATAGCACCTCAAAGAGTTGAGGCAGTGAATGCTAGAACTACTTGCCCTTGGGCATCAGTTCTGAAAAGCCGGATGTGTGCTAGATGTGTACAAAAGCCAGATGGCTGCCATGCAGTGGGAGTAGTAAACTGTTACTAATCCTAATATGGAAATAAAACACTTGGTTGCAGTAATGACAAAATCTTCATAGATGACAAGATTTTTGAGATAGTGATCTCAAAGTCTTATCTTCAAAAACTTAAGACTTTATAGATAGAGATCTAAAAGGTCTTAACTGTGGATACCTTAAGAGATAGTGATCTCCAGGAATAAGGATATTCTGATAAGGATTAAGGAAATACTGGTTATGATAATTGTTAAGCTGTAGTGTCAAAGACACTGTAACTAACTAGATTGAGTATTGGTTGCATAAGATGCAACATTCGCATTGGATGCGAGCACTGTTACTGGGGATATGCAAGTGCCGTAAAAGGACTTGGCATAGTCTTGCGGGGACAGAGTGATTGATCAGCTTACCTAGCTACTTTCTAAATAGCCTATGATTGTCACATGAGTGCGGGTTTAAATGATTAGCCCATTAATGGCTCTTTGGGCTAGTGGGAGATTGTTGGAAATGCGAGCCCACGGCGAGCCATTATGCAATAAATGTTATTGCAAAAAAATATCATTCCCTGATCTGAAATGAAGAATAATTAATTTGCATAATAGGTCACTTAGTACAATTAGGGTTATGTACCATGGCCATCTTAATAATCATACAGCCGTTGATTCAACTATTGAATCATAGAGGCTGGTGCTTGGATGAATATCTAAAGGGTTAGATTGAGGACTCATCAAGCACCATCAAATGATTGTTAAGAGATGATCTCCAGCCTGAGTAGGAGATGGCAATCCTTATCTCTTTAGGCTGATATCTGACCGACCTCTTGATGCAGGTCCTCTGCATATGAATAGAGATTCGGAGGTGTCAGATTAGTTAGGTCAAAGAGTTGACTTAACGAGATCGAGATAACCAAAGTCCTATATCGTATGCTGTCATGATATAGGCACGCATCCTCTTACTGGAGACAGATGTGTTACTATATGTCTGAGTGTGTACATTTGGCAGACCAATAGGTTGATGACCTAATCAAGGTCTATACACCGGCGCGCTGGTGTGCATATAAGGGCATATGAGTAATACGATCTCTCAAAGGGATCATACAGGTTCAGTTACTGAACCGGAAGACATGAGCTCACTCATGAGATATTGGGATGAATCAAATTCCATGCGCATGGTCGTCTCGCTTTGGAAGCTTGACTGAATTTGTAGGTTTGATATATACTTTTAGTATATGATCAAGACCTAGGTATGATATACACTTTTGGAAAGTGTATGATCGATACCAACTCCCAATGATCGAATGAGAAACTTACTGATAAAACCATGAAGTAGACAGTATAAAGTTGATCCGATACTTCGGGTTTAGTCTGAGTATTCCAGTATGCAGGATGTACAGGTATTGGGAATACCTGAGGGTGATTTGATCATAAACGATTGTATAACCATGACTCTTCCATTCCTAGGGAGTGATGAAACGGGTCTGGATTTTAGTGACTCCTCTCAGTAGAGAAGTGATCTGATCTTGGTCCAAGTGTTGGACATTGATCTGAATGTGATTCAGATACAATGAGAAGATTAGATTTACGGTCTTGATTTAATCAAGCATCTATGAGAGGCCCGCGATCTGGATTTGAGATATGATCTCAATATCCATGTCACTATACGTGGAACAGTACAATCGCCCTGTCCTTATCTCCAAGTATCTGCAGAGAGATTGCATTATTCTTGAAGGGTTCAAGAATAATTCCATAAGATCTAAGCAATGAAGAAATAATGATTAAATGTGATTTAATCATCTTGATGTGTGAAGAAATTATCCAAAATGTGATTTAATTAATGTGGATAAGAATAATGTGGATAGAAATATCCAATTATTCATAATATATTATAAATGTGATTTATAATGTATTAGAGAGCTAATTATAATTTATATGTGTTGATTAATTATTATGTGTATTGGATACACAATGTGTAATTAATTAACAATATGAATTATATGTTGTTTTGGGTTGTGAATATGATTCACAATTTTTTCCATGGCAAGAATGCAATATTCTCAAAGATAATTGTGAATTATTTTTGAAGAATAAAACCCAGTAAATTTGTTGCAAATTAATAGGAGAGAAATCCAAGGAGATATGCAATCTCATGGAAATCCATGAGATTGCTCTCCATTGGGAAACAAGTGGGCGGCACCCAATTCCTATATGCAATGGGTGTCCGTCCCCTCTTAATTGCACATGGAGATTTGATCTCCATGTGTATTCTCTCCTTATTTGTTGGGTTGATTTAGGAATAAATTATATTTGATTTTATCAAATATATTTTGACCTAAATTTGTTGCTTTTGACAACAACAATCTTGGCCATTGGATTGACACAAATCAATCTCACCCATTGATTTTATGTGTCCCATGGATTGAGATCCATGGATCCCAAAACCCTATAAATAGAGAGGCATACTATGCTCTCTAATTACTTGTAATATTGGAGCTCTCTCTCCCTAATTTCTTCATACACGCCAGCCCTCTCTCCCTCTCTTGTTGGTGGCCGTCCACCATGCCATAGAGGAGAGAACCGTCGTCGCCTTCGCCACCGTGCCGCCGCTTCGACGTTCTTCGGTTCTCCGTCTTCTTGGGGAGTTCCTCTCACGAAGGAGACGTTTGATCTCATGCGACGAGATCAGGAGCAACCATGCTTGGATCATCTTCTTGGATTGCGAGGACAACGCCGTTCATCCCCGCGCTCGCAAGTGGTCTCGCTGACGATTGGACTTGAGACAGGAGGTCTCTTTCTTTAGAGACTTGATCAACCATGCTTCAAGAGGTATTGCATTATACTTGTTGTGGTTATAGATGAAACGATCTGAGAATGGTTCTCGGATCATGTGGTTTCATCAAATAAAAATTTTTAAATTCCGCTGCACCGAACAACTAGTACGACTAGTCGTTCTTCGTTGTATCCGATACGACGATCACGCTTCCGTGATGCGCTTGAGTATAATTCTATATCCTTCACTTATATCTAATAAGGTTTCTGTGATTGATAAATGAAGGTGCTTTCTTGGAATGTGAGGGGCCTGGGTAGGCCAGAGAAGCGCCGGGGTATGGGGAACTTGATTCGCGAGGCAAAAGTGGATATCTTCTTGCCCTAGGAAACAAAGATGTCTCGCAACATGGCTAAGGGTAGTCGTGATCTAGGATTTGGACATAATTTTGAGATGGCTGAGACGGAGGCACAAGGTGCGGCAGGTGGCCTACTCACCGGTTGGAGGAGGGATGATTTTGAGGTGGTTGCTATATGGAGGTCATCCTTCTCACTCACGGTTTTCCTTAGACGAAGGGCAGACGACTTCTCTTTTGCGGTAATAGATATATATGGGCCATGGGTAGTGAGAGGGGCCTGTTAGCGGTAGACCTGACGCGACTGTACCCAACACATTTCAACGGGGTGTGGCTGTTGGGGGGAGATCTCAACATCACTCTACTACCAGGAGACCGCCCGAGGAGGGGAGGCAGGAAGGACATCGGCTCAACGGAGTTTCTGGATATGATCCACAACTCGGGGTTAACAATTTTTGATGCAACAAGTTGTGCTTATACATGGCGTAACACGCGGTCGAGATCGAGACTGGATAGGTTCCTACTTTCATTTGAGGGGGTGGAAATATTCCCGTTATCGCAGGTTTGGGCCCTTCCGCGGGCCAACTCCAATCACATGCCCATTGTTTGGTCGTCGGGCGAGGAGGGAAGAAGCAGATACTTCTTTCGCTTTAAAAGGGCTTGGATGTTGGAAGGGGGATTCAAGGAAACTATGGCTGAGCTTTGGAGGGGGTGGAATCTGGTGGGCTCGATGGTTCGTTGTTTTGCTTCTAAGCTGGAGCTTATCAAATCATACTTGATGGGGTTTGGGAGGGAGGTGAGAAACAAAAGGAGGGTGAAGAGAGATGATGCACAGAAGGAAGTAATGCGTCTGGATGGTTTGGATGACTTGAGAGGGTTGGAACATGAGGAATTAGCAGAGAGAAACAGGATTTTGGAGGTTATCTTGCATGATGATCGAAAAGAAGAGGTGGAATGGATGCAGAAGTCCAGGCAGAAGTAGCTACGAGAAGGCGATGCCAACACAAGATTTTTTTCATTCCATGGCTTCTTCCAGAAAGAGAGGGAATCATATTAGGGAATTAGAGGTAGGGGGCAGAGATTATCTGGGGAAGCACTTATTGGCAGTGCACTGAGAGATCATTTCATGGCAGCTTCACGAAGAAAACAAGAAAATGGATGGGGGTGGCAATGAAGGGGGGTGAAATCCTTATCGTTAGGGCAGGCTGACAAGCTGGTGACACCATTCACGGAAAAAGAAATAAAGATTGCTATTTGGGATCTGAATGCAGACGGAGCTCCTGGTCCAGATGGATTCCCGATCTTTTTTTATAGAGAATTTTGGAACCTACTGAAGTTTGAGATCATTGAAGTGCTAGAGGAGTTTAGAGACGAGAACAATGGTTTTAAGAAGATTAACAGGGCTATGTTGTTCTTGTTGCCGAAGAAAGACCAAATAGCTAGAGTGGAAGACTTTAGACCGATCACGCTATCAAATGGGATCTACCTAATTATAGCATAAGTGTTGGCTAACAGACTCAAGGTGGTCATGGACTCTATTGTGCTAGAGTGTCAGTCTGCATTTATTCAGGGAAGACAAATGGTTGATGGGCTAGTTGTGGCATTGGAGATCTGTTTAGAGTGGAGAAGAAAAAGGTTAAGGGCGTGCTGTGGAAGATTGATTTTGCAAAAGCTTACGACTGCGTAGACTGGAGGTTCCTGTGGTCATTTTTTAGAAAAAGAGGTCTCCCAGAAATTTGGATCACATGGATGAAGAGATGTATCACTACCTCATCCCTCTCAGTCCTAGTGAATGGAAATCCTGAAGGAGGCTTTTTCCAATTGCAAAGAGGCGTGCGGCAGGGGTGTCCCTTAGCACCCATGCTTTTTGTTCTGGTGGCATATGCGTTAGCGGTTATGTTCAGGCAGGCAGTTGATGGAGGGTCGTGTGGGGGTTTCCGCCTGGATGACATATCTGTGACACTGTTGCAGTATGGGGACGACACAATACTCTTTTTAGATGGAACAGAGGAGATGATGGGTAGATCAACACAGGTTCTGGATATCTTCAGCAAAATATCTGGGTTGGAGATCAACCTCCAAAAATTGACGGTTATCACCTTTGGCTTATAGAATGAAGAGAAGATCAGAAGAGCATAACTACTTGGGTGTCCATTACAAGATCTACCGATTACGTATGTAGGCCTTCCTTTGATGGACGGCAGATTGAAGGTTGAAGATTGGGATGCAGTGATCCAGAAGATAGAGAGTAAGCTGGAAGGTTGAAAGGCATTATCCTTATCTAGGGGAGGGAAGCTGGTTTTGTTAAAACATGTCTTATCTACCATTCCAATCTTCTTTTTTTCGACAAGATTGATGCCAGTGGGGGTGAGAAAGAGGATTGAAAAACTAATGAGAAGATTCTTCTAGTCAGATGGGAAACAACAGAAATCCAACATGCACCTGGTGGCTTGGGACGAGATCACGAGAAGTAAGGCGCAGGGGTGGTTGGGTGTGCGTGATCTAGAGAGTATGAACAAGGCCTTGATGGCTAAATGGGTGTTGCGTGTTTGGGGTCCTAGCGCAGACTTGGTGACAAGGCTATTAAGGAAGACCTACGAGGTAAAAGGGGCCATGGTTGCAAGTGTGATCCGCTTTGAATCACCACTTTGGCAGGGAATGCGGGAGGTGCTAAGGCACATTTCACACAGACTTACGCCTTGGTTAAGTGACGGGAGGGAGTTCAGATTTTGGAGGGATGACTGGATGGGGGAAGGGACCCTAGAGAGGCGGTTCCCAAGGCTTTTGCGTTGATTGCATCCAAGGAAGCAAATTTGAGGGAGTTAACACAGTGCGGGGAGTGGCAGATATCTTTTGATGCGGTCCTCTCAGTCAGAAGAAGAGAGGAGTTGGATAGACTTTTGGATGCGGCTCAATTGGCAGGTGAATTTTCTATGACCAAGGCTCATTATGTATGGAGGGTACAAGATTCTCTGTCAAATAGCTTTTTGGTGTGTTGAGAAGCGAAGGAGCAAGGACAACTGATCTTGACCTATGCAAGGATATGAAGATTGTATGGGCATGCAAGATACATAATAAGATCAAAAATTTTCTATGGTTACTGAGGAAAAACAAGTTGTGTGACAAGGTCAGGCGGGCAAAAATCTTGGGGATTCAGGATGTGAATTGCGATAGATGTGCTGAGCGGATGGAAAATTCATAACATCTTTTTTTCAAGTGTGAGGCTTCGACGAACGTCTGGAGGGAGATGGCTATCCTGCGGTTAGATGTGAATGGGTCAATGAACTTCTGGGAGGCAATAAGGAAGGTAGGTGGAAGCTCCTCAGACGACGTATCAAAACCTTTTGCGGTACTTTGGACAATCTGGTTAGCAAGAAATGAGCACATTTTTAAGAATCAAAATTTTTACTCAGAGAACATTGTATCTCACTGTAGGGCTCTTTTGAGTTTCTGGGAGTCTAGGTAAATTATGTTGTAATCTCGCTCTTTAATAAAAATATATTTTTACGGTGACTCTCACATTCGGAGATCACCCTCTTTGCCATCAAAAAAATTTAATTTGGCTAAATTGTTTGATTCATTAATAACCTAGTTCATCTGCATTTTTGCATTGACATTTTTATTGCATAAAAAATGCCTAAAATTCTGCTTGGAAAACTGTGAACTAATTTATCTAATTTGATCCCACATTGTTTCTTTGCCTCCTTGAGTAGACCCTGTGCTTACCCAGGTTAAAAATACATAAAATCGTACATTAATTAATTCATTAATTTATAAATTCATTTGGTCTATTTTTTATTGATCCTGATTGCGCGACTACAACTACATGACATGATTAACATAGGGCGATCACTGGTCCATCAAATGGCACCGTTGCTGGGGTGGCAAAGGGCTTAGAATCTTTTTAGAAAATTAGGTTTTGATTTTCCATTCTCTTGGGTAGTCAAACCCCAGAATTACCTTGTAGTTATTTCATTTTTCAATTATTTCTTGGTTTATCTTTTGTATATATATTGATACATCTCTCTAACATAAATTTTATCTTTTTGTGCGAGGACCTAATGGACTTGTAGCGGCTTTCTTGAAGAAGATGCATCTCGAATTACGTCAGAGGATGACGATTCATGGATCAAGTTAGTTGTTTAGACGCCAAGATGTTTTGAGAAGAGAGATTTTCAATTTTGTGATTTAGTTTGTAATAATTTCATATTTACATTGGATTCCCTTTGGAATCTCACGTGTGTACCCGGAACCTTGACATTGGACCCTTCGTGGTCGTGTAGTTGATCGACGTAGACTACGACCTACACTTGCAGCTCTTAGAGCATTTATCTTATTGCTTGTGCTCGTAAAATCTAGTACCACACATCACATATAATGAGAAACATTTAGAACGCAGATATAGAAGTTTAAATTAAATTGTTCATCACTCGCTAATTGAATTGCCTATTTAGGAACAGTTTTCTCCTTCGTATTTCATATAGTGTAAAATTTTAATTCTGTAGTGCATCTCGCATGTAGAGAGATGGTGGCACTGTAAGTTTTTTTACTCAAGAATTCATCATCATTTTCTCAATGACATCGGTTTTTTTTCTGATTCCCTCTCTCGGTTTTTCTAACCCAGGATAACGGAATTGGGACTGGATGGTAGATGTGATTGCTTGTGTGGATTAATTATAGTGATAACTAAGCTCTAAAATCGAGACTACTAATTAAATTAGACCTAAAAAAATTGATTAAATTTAACCCTTGTTTGCAGGAGAGCATCCCTGTCATTGTCTGATTTACTTGCAAGTGAGAGAGAGAGAGACGACACTAGGATAAATCCAAAGCCATGATTTTCATATAGACTACTGGTTCAAAAAATGATTAGCCACTTTTCAGTGAGGATCTATAGATAGTTGGTAAACGATCCGTATTTCCTTAGAAGAGTGGGAGGTCTAGAAGATGTTGTGCAAGGCTCCGTCCTCAAGAAATGAGTAGTCGTATTTATACAGTCTGCACTTACTCTTATACTGGTTGAAAGTGGGTGCAACTATTCGTAAGAATTAGGACAGTCAGTAGGAAAGTACAAGCACCTAACAACTCGTTAATCTTTCAAGACTTGCATTTGTCACCAACTAGAACTTACAAGATAATTTGACCGAACCTTTACGACCCTCATGTGTAGAGTTGTTGAATTTGGGGTTTGCTCTTGCATTTGTTTTGTATCTATCTGTATGCGTTATCCTATGTATTTGTATATTTTATACCTCGATCTGCTTACAATCATCTATTACTCCTCAAGATGTTATGAAATTGGTCATCATACCATGTCACTCCTCTTCGACAATAATCTGATCATCTTCACCTTCTTATTCCTCCTCACACCCCATAAAGATAATGAAGTCAAAACATTGACTGACTTTCCCACTTCTTCGTGCTTCTCACATATCCCACCTTCTTACACCCATAACCCACTTTCAAATGGGCTAACTCACTTTATAGTGGGTCACTTGCTGGAATCAATGAACAGTTCGCAGAGCAAGCCACTACTAAGATAAATGATTGGCAGAATTATGTGCCCCATAGACCTCATTATCATCTCAAGTTGGGACCGGACAACAAATCACATATATACAACCCAACTTAACCTTAAGGCATAACATGGTCGATCGAACAAACCGAATGGAGAGGCTTGCATCATATGATCTTCTTGACTTATTGACCCTAGTAATCAAGATTGATCAACCTTCAAATCACACATTCGGAGAGACTCCACATGTACAAGCTTGGATTCATGAGACAGAAATACAAGCCCCTCGTCCATTGACTCCATTATTCAAGGCTTCGATGAATATCTGCCATTCAGACGGTCCATACTCGACCAAGTTTTACATGTCAGAGTCTAGGCATGTTGAATGTGAGACTTCAAGATCTTAGTAGTATCCTCCTAGTAGACAAACTGCTTCAATGATCTGCTATGAGGACTTTTTGGAGGATAACATTTCTAGGGTTGTGGAGAAATATGAATTTATTGAGGATAAACTTAGAAATGTCATCAATTGAATCATTTCAGTTGATTCCTGCTCAGGTATGGAAGTTGAAAATTGAATAAGAAGATTAAATGTTGAAAATGTAGAGGATAAAAAGAAACACATGCACACTATACAGTTGGAATCCATTTTACCTCCCTCTTCTACTAACCACCTACCTTCCAATCTAGCGTCTCAACATCCTCCCACTTCATTACCTATTCAAAACGATAAAAAATCGAAAATCCTAAAAAACCAAAAAAATTGAAAAATCAGAAAAAGTGTTAAAAATAGAAAATGAAAAAGATCTTAAAAATGGATCTTGCCCTAAGGGAAGCACTCGATGAGGAATTAATTTTTAATCTTCCCTTAATAAAGGCCATAGATCACTTCCCTGACCTGAAATGATTTGTGAGAAGTAAACTGATGCCTAAGAGGTAGGATAATAAGAGGACAAGGACTGAGAAACACCTTGTCTCTATGGTTACCTCCTTGGTAATGGGGAGCAAGACCAAGAGCTGTAGAGTTAAGAGATTACCCAGGGTTGAATGTGAAAGAAAAGACACTATCTTTACCTATGCATGAATCGATGATGACTCACCGATAAATATCCTCCGACCTCTGTGTTTGACAAGCTCAAACTCAGGCTAATCGAAAATTCGAGAGATGTCGTTCAACTGGCTGGTCGATCTATAAAAAAGCCGAGAGGAACCATTTCAGTCATCATTACTTTCCAAGGTTCTCTAATCTAGATAGACTTCACAATCATTGACATTGAGCACCAAAGAGAGTTTGCCCAGTCTCCTATTATTCTCGAGAAGTCGTTCTTAGCCTCAACTAAGGTAACTATAGAATGTTAGACTCGGAAGATTGATTTTACAACATTGAGAGCACTCCGACAACATCCATTATTTGACACACTCTACTCTATGGTAACCAACAAAGATACTGATAGTCGTGACCATAGAGAGTAATATTAGTCCCACCTCTCTATTACAGCTAATATACTGGGTGTCGAGCCCACCATTGGATCAGAGACTCCCCACACATCAATGACTCCCATTGTTCGCATCACTCCTAATTCCAAACCTACTGACATCACTAGCACCTCCCTGAGATGTGTGTCGACCCTTCAGGAATATTACAAATACATGGTGAATCGTTTGATGAGGAATTGTAAAGCCTTTAACTTGATATCTCTCGGATCATATATCATAAGATCCGACTCGTCAAGAGGAAACCAACAGAATTTGTTTCGTATGAATCGGACTTTGTTTGGAATTGTTATGATTTTCAGAAGAAAGAGAAGTAAAGAGGTTTAAGACGTCATTAACCCGTAATGACCACCATTAAGACTAATTCAACACGGGTAAATAAACTAATGATGGATTGGGGATCATTAATGAGCATTTGAAAATAGTAATCAATGGTTAGCAAAAGTTAAGCGTAAGCCGCGAAGGTTAAATCGTGGTTAGTAAAAGTTAATCGTGATTAACGCTAATTAAACATCATTAGTGAATCTAAAAACTTCTGGAATGTTCCAACTTAAGACCTAAGTTTGGGATAAGTTTTGGCCAAAACCATGGGCCACAAACTATGGTTAAGGTCTATACCATGATTTTCTAACTATGGTTAGGGGACTTCTGGAGCCTTTAAATAGTCCCCCCTACCCATTCATTCTCTATGATTTCCACTACCACCACCACAACAAGGGCTAGGGTTGATAGGTCGGGAGAAGGAGTGGGAGGCGGGAAAGATCACTAATGAAGCGTCGTCGAGAGAACGAGGATGAGGAAGGTATGATCCTCTCTCAGTTTGCTTCGTAAGCTAGGTTTTCGATTCATCCTCTTTTCTTCCAAGCTTTGTTTTCGATTCATCCTCTTTTCTTCCAAGATTTGTTTTCGATTCATATTTCTTTCTGATTCATTTTTTATTGTGGTTCAAGGAGAAATATGTGTAATACTCTACTTAGTTGTGGGCAGCTATGCACGTTAGTGAACCCTGTGATTCATCACACTTTCACTCACCTAAGATGAGTGGTGTCTACTGATTCTCCATCGCTTATGGTTCTTTTCTATCAATTCCACTTTTATAGTTGTTTGATGGAGAAATCTGTGTAATACCCTACTTAGGTGCGTGCGGGTATGCATGTCAGTGAATCCTGTGATTCATCACACCGTTACTCACCTAAGACACATGGTGTCCACCGATTCTTCATCTCTTATTGTTTGAGTATATTTTTTCAGTTTCGTTATTGTTTTCCTCTAGATGATTTTATAGAGTAAACTCTTTCAATTTTTCTTTTAAAATATATCCCGATATAAGGGGAAACTCTGTCAGAATATTTCTAGAAATTTGTCCCAATATAAGGGAAAAGTATTCTGAAATTTTCTAAGAAGTATCACCGCGTATAAGGAGAAGTTCTGCCAAAATTTTAAGAGAAAATATGTTCTTCGCGTTCTTTGTGTTCTTCATGTGTTCTTCATGTTCTTCATATTCTTCGTTCGTTCTTTGCGTTCTTAGTTTTTTTAGTGTTTTTATATGAACATGAAATTCGATCGTTTCAGGAGATGTAAATCATCCTTTTCTGAAAATGAATCACGATAAAGCACTGCATACATGAGAGAGAGATTGATTAGGTAACGAAATCCTTCTTTTCGATGTTGAGTTTTCATATGTGAGCATTGAGGTTTCTGACTTTATGTTCTTCATTACGAAGAACCCTAATTCAGCTATTTTTGAGAAAGTAAGAAAAGTTGCTATAAGATTTCAACTAAAATAAGGTATAAGCATCGAATGGATGCAGTGGCTCAGAAAGTTAGGGTTTGGAAGTTAAAAAATGATCATAAATATGAGTTTATAAATATATAAATTAATTTATGTGTAAGTTTATACTCGGTATTATATTTATGCAAATATAAAGCTTAACGTAGGAATTACATCATGGGAATTGATGTGTTTTGAGTTGGAAACTGAAAAAGGATTGTGTCTTACATTAAGAATGACTGGGAGTAGAACTACAGGCGGGCATGCAACCTATAGGTTTGTTAGAAGGAACCCATATTTGTTTGGCCCACCCTACGTGGTACACGGTTGCCCTATTATGATAAATACACACGAAATGAATGATTTACAATGCGTGGTACCGGGAAACTATATATTTGGTTTGAACGACAGAAGATGTGGTTGTGCCATGTGGAGGCATTGGTAGTTCAATAGCAGCTGGGTCACGATAACATGTATTTAAAGCTGCTAGGTTATGTGATTAATGGTTAGCCTGATGTTTTAAGCAACTAGGTCCTCGAGGATAGTGTGCTCCTTTATTTTCTAGACTGATGGTTTGAGACTTTGATTAATAAAATAAAAGGATATGACAGGGTAGTATTGGAGGATTGGTTGAGGTGACGTGCAGCAACATAAGCTCACCAGATCAATGTAATCTCCAATACCCGAGTATCCATAGCTTCAGAGTCCAAGAATGGTGGGGTTCCCCTGGACTAATCCATGTTGTGGAGTAGAAGGAATAAGACTGAAACTAATGAGAATAAATGAAACGTTTTGTGCTAACAAATTTTTGAAAAATTACACAATTGTTTACTTTTCTCTTCTTCGTTACTTAGAAATCGCTAATTGTTATCGTGTGATTTATGAAAAATCCAATAGGTGCCAGTGAGCCATCGCAAGGACTTTAATAATCCATATAATTAACATGGTCATCTAACCAGTCACAATAGCTTTTCTCTATATGATAGTTAGTAATCTTTTGTGTATTTTACTTTCAAGCTGATGTACATATAAATGGTTATAGTGGAACAATGTATCATGTTAACTTTATTTTGTTAATGGAGAAGTGTTAAAATACTTTCTTCTTAGTATTTTTTATTTGCAGTCTCTTTCTGATTATTAGTTGTGATTACTGAATAAATTAATGCTAAGTAACCAGATCTGGATATGGGAGGATCCGACGGTCCGGAATCAGGGTCATGACAGTTTGATATCAGAGCCCGGTTACTCCAGTAATTTACTTAGTAATTAATAACTATGAGCATTATTCAGAAACTAAGGTGGTATTAAGATCCTTTGATCTAAATAAGTGATTGCAGCACCATTCACAAGTCATTGTCCCTTATGTACATCATTCCAACACGTATAGGACCTAACCTTTGGCCTTAGTTCATCCTAGGGTCATGCCAGGCCAAGATGTGTCTAGGGAATTAGCAACTATGATAGTAATGACCAATGAGATGGGTCAAAGGTAATAGGCATTAGAGCAAGAACTCAATGGCATAATGGGAGATCAAAGTCATCCGGACCTATGGTTGCTAGAGTTGAGGTTTCTATTCATCCTTATAAAAAATAGTGTAGATACCATCAGTCTATAGAGTTGTTTTCTCCTACTCCATTTGGAGGAGCATTGGAGAAGGCGCTTCATAGGCACACATAAAAAAAAGAGGAATGAAGAAGAATATTTGATTCCTATTGTAAGGAGAAGATTCTGAAAACGCACAAAACCACCATCCGAGTAAGGAACCAAGAGGTCAATTATAATTCAAGAATATCTTAGATGATTGTGTGGGATAGATTGTAGGACATCAATCACCTACTTATACGCTACTTATCGAAATGAATTATTTTGATCTCATCCTAGGGATGGACTGGCTAGAAAGGCATCATGCATGCCTTGACTGTTTTCAGAAGACATTAACTTTTCACTTTCCTAACTCAATAGAGTTCTAGGTCATTGGAAAAACATCCAATGATAATGTCGAATACATATCTATCTTAAATTCACAACAGTTGTTAGATCAAGTGTGCTAAGGTTAATTATATTATGTATCCACTACATCAGGATCAGATAGAATGATAGAAGATGTGCCTATAGTATGCAAGTTTCCTAATGTATTTCCAGATGAATTACCTAGATTTCCACCTAAGAAAGAGTTTGAACTTGAAATCTCTCTCACACATGACACTCACCCTATCGCTAAGCCTCCATATAGAATAGCACCGGTGGAGTTACGAGAGTTAAAGGTACAATTACAAGAAATGTTAGATAAAGGCTTTATTCGACCTAGTACTTCACCATGGGGTGCACCTGTATTGTATGTGAGGAAGAAGGATGGGTCAATGCGGTTGTACATTGACTATTGACAGTTAAACAAGAAAACAATAAAAAAAAGAATCCTCTACCAAGAATAGATGACCTTGTTGATCAATTACAGGGCCCAACTGTGTATTCCAAGATTGACTTAAGATCTGGATACCATCAACTGAAGATAAAAGATGTCGATATCCCCAAGACAACCTTTTGAACTAGATATGGACATTATGAATTCTTATCTATGCTTTTTGGACTGACAAATTCCCCATAAACCTTCATGGATCTCATGAATATAGTGTTCAAGGAGTTCTTAGATGACTTTGTATTATTTTTTTGATGATGTGCTTATTTACTCTAAGGATAAGCATATGCATGACTACCATCTCAAACGGGCACTTGAAACTCTAAGGAAGAATAAACTGTATGCTAAATATAACATATGTGACTTCCGGCTATCTGAAGTATTTTTCTTAGGCCATGTTATTTCTGGAAAAGGTATATCAGTTGATCCTACAAAGGGTAGTGCAGTGATGAGTTGGGAATGCCCGAAAACTATCACAGAAATACAATCTTTTCTGGGATTAGCTGGATATTATAGAAGATTTGTGAAGGACTTTTCACAAATAGCATTGCCAATGACTATACTGACTCAGAAGGAAGTTCCATTCATAAGGTCTGATGCATGCAAAACTAGTTTCCAAACAATGAAAAGATGCATAACATATACATCTATCCTTACTCTACCCTATGGAACTAAAGTATATACCTTGTACACCGACGCATCTAAAGAAGGACTTGGGGCAGTTTTTATGCAACATGGTAAGGTAGTTGTGTATGCATCACGACAACTCAGAACACATGGGAAGAACTATCCTACACATGACCTTGAATTAGCTATCGTAGTTTTCACTTTTAAGATATGGAGACACTACCTCAATGGTATTACTTTTGAAATATTAACTGATTATAAAAGCTGAAAATATATGTTTGATCAGAAGGATCATAATATGAGACAGAGATGGTGTCTAGAGTTGATGAAAAACTATTATTGCACTATTTCCTACCATCCTGGTAAGGGGAACGTCGTAGCAGATGCCCTTAGCAGAAGAACTTATTCACATGGGTTGGTGAATGCTATCTACTTCTGGGGTTTACTATCAGTGTTATGGAAACCATGTGATAGTAGTGCCGATACTATAATTATTCCTCACCGATACTGACCAGAGATCTAGGATAGAATAAAGAAATGACCGGAGGATGATCCAGTCCTTAAAGACTTGAGACAACAACTTGAGAAGAATGAGATAGAGGGATTCCGGATACAAGATGGGTTACTATATAACCATCACAGAGCTTGTGTACCAGACACTCCTGAACTAAGGAAGGACATCTTACATGAAGCACATTATTCTAGATTATCTATTCATCCAAGAATTATGAATATGCATAAGGATCTTCATTCATACTTTTGGTGGCAGGGAATGAAGAAAGATGTTGTTGAGTTTGTGAATCCATCTTTCACTTGCTAACAGGTCAAAGAATCACACCAAAAGACACCAGGATTGTTACAACCCCTCCCCATACCTGAGTGGAAATGGGAAAGCAATTCCATGGATTTCGTTACTAGCTTACCTCAGACAACTGGTGGTAAAGATAATATCTAGGTTATAATAGATCATCTGACCAAGGTAGCACACTTTATTCCAATAAGTTTATCTTTCACTCCAGATTAGCTTGTCGAGTTATATATTACACATGTGATCTGCCTCCATGGTATCTCAAAGGAAGTAGTTTCCGATCGAGGTTCACGATTCACCTCATACTATTAGGAGAACTTCATGAAAGCCTTAGGCACACAACTATGCTTGAGCACAACATATCATCGACAAAAAGATGGTCAATCAAAATGTACTATTCAGACTTTAGAGGACATGTTACGAGCATGTTCCTTAGAATGGAAATGATCATGGTTGAAACATTTGTCTCTTGCAGAATTCACCTACAACAATAGTTACCATGCAAGTATTGGTATGATACCATACGAAGCACTATATGGGCGTAGGTGTACTACTCCTCTATGTTGGAATGAGGCCAGGATAGAGAGCCTTTATAATTTAGATAGACTCCAAGAGACACGTGGAGTTGTAGAGCTTGCTCGAAAAACACTATTGACTCCTCAAAGTCGCCAGAAAAGCTATAGTGATTCCATGTAAAGAGACCTTAAGTTTGAGGTAGGTGACTTTGTATTTCTCAAAGTTTCGCCTATGAAGGGAGTTCAGAGGTTTGGTTTGCTTGGGAAGTTAGCACCCAGATTCGTGGGTCCCTTTGAAATTATTCAATGGATTGGAAAAGTGGCATATAGACTTGCACTTCCTCTACATCTTTCAGCAATACATGATGTTTTTCATGTTCCGAATATGAGAAAGTATATTAAGGATTCCAAGAATAAGATAAGCTATGATGATCTACATGCTAAACCAGACTTGACATACCTAGAAATACCTATGCAAATACTTGACAGGGATACCAATAAGATGGGGAACAAAGAGGTAACTCTAGTTAAAGTGTTGTGGCGTAACCAAGAGTTTGAAAAGCCACATGGGAATCTATGGTGGAAATGAGAGAAAAATACCCGTAATTGTTTGAATGATAAAACTATGTATTGTGTATAACTTTATTATAAATGAAATTGTGTTCATTCTCTTTAAGGTTGTTATGGTTTCAATCCTCTTTAACGTTGTTATGCCTGCTTTTCTAGTCTCGAGGACGAGACTTCCTTTAAGGTTGTTATAATTGTAAAGCCTTGAACTTGTTCTCTCTTGGATCCTATATCATAAGATCCAGCTCGTTAAGAAGAAACCAACGGAATTTATCTCTTATGAATCATACTTCGTTTGAAATTATTATGATTTTCAAAAGAAAGAGAAGTAAAGAGGTTTAAGACATCATTAACCTGTAATGACCGTCATTGAGACTAATTAAACACAGTTAAAGAAACTAATGATGGATCGGGGATCATTAATGATCATTAGCAAATACTAATCAATGGTTAACAAAAGTTAAGGGTAAGCCGCAAAGGTTAAATCATAATTAGTAAAAGTTAATCACGATTAGCGCTAATTAAATGTCATTAGCGAATCTAAAAACTTCTAGAATGTTCTAACTTAAGCCTAAGTTTGGAATAAGTTTTGGCCAAAACTATGGGCCACTATCAACGATTAAGGTCTAAATCATGGTTTTCTAACCATGATTAGGGGATTTCTGGAGCCTATAAATAGCTCCCATACCCATTCATTCTCTACGATTTCCACTACCCCCACTACACCAAGGGCTAGGGTTGAGAGGTCCGGAGAAGGAGTGGGAGGCAGGAAAGAGCGCTAGCAAGGCGTTGTCGGGAGAACGAGGTGGAGGAAGGTATGATCCTATCTCAGTTTGCTTCGTAAGATAGGTTTTCATCCTCTTTTCTTCCAAGCTTTGTTTTTTATTCATCTTTCTTTCCGATTCATTTTCTGTTGTGGTTCAAGAAGAAATCTGTGCAACACTCAACTTAAGTGTGGGCGGCTATGCATGTTAGTGAACCCTGTGATTCGTCATACTTTCACTCACCTAAGAAGTGTGATGTCCACCGATTCTCCATTGCTTATGGTTCTTTTCTTTCAATTCTGCTTTTATAGTTATTTTGATGGAGAAATAAGTGTAATACCCCACTTAGGTGTGGGCAACTATGCACGTCATTGAATCCTGTGATTCGTCACGCATTGTCTCACCTAAGACGCGTGGTGTCTACCGATTCTTCATCTCTTGTTGTTTGAGTATATTCTTTCAATTTTGTTATTGTTTTCCTCTCGATGATTTTATAGAGTAAACTCTTTCTGCTTTTCTTTTCAAATATGTCCCGATATAAGGGAAAACTTTGCCGAAACTTTTTAAAAAATATGTCTTGATATAAGGGGAAACTCTACCGAAATATTTCTATAAATATGTCCCAGTATAAGGAAACTCTACTGAAATTTTCCTAGAAATATCACCGTATATATGGGAAGTTCTGCCGATATTTTAAGAGAAAATATATTCTTCACGTTCTTTGTGTTCTTCATGTGTTCTTCGCATTCTTCGTGTTCTTCGTTCGTTCTTCGCGTTCTTGGTATATTTTTAGTGTTTTTGATACCAACATGAAATTCGATCATTTTAGGAGATGTAAATCATCCTTTTCCAAAAACGAATCACGATAAAGCACTGCATACACGAGAGAGAGCTCGATTAGGTAACGAAATCCTTCATTTTGCTGTTGGGTTTTTATATGAGATCGTTGAGATTCCTGACTTTATGTTCTTCATTACGAAGAATCCTAATTTGGCTATTATTTAGAAAGTATGGAAAGTTACTTTGTGATTTCAACTAAAATAAGGTCTAAGCATCGAATGGATGAAGTGGCTCGGAAAGGAAGGGTTTGGAAGTTAAAATGATCATAAATATGAGTTTGTAAATATATAAATTAATTTATGTGTAAGTTTATACCTAGTTTTATGTTTATGCAAATATAAAGCTTAACGAAGGAATTACATTATGCGATTGATGTTTTTTGAGTTAGATCCTGGAAAAGGATTGTGTCTAACGTTAAGAATGATTGGGAGTAGAACTACAGGTCGAACTTGCAACCTGTAGGTTTGTCGGAAGGCACCCGTATTGGTTTTCCCAACTTAGGTGGTACACAGTTGCCCTGTTATGATAAGTGCACACGAAATGAGTGATTTGCAGTATGTGGTACCGGGAGCCAATATATTCAGGTTGAGCGACAGAAGTTGTAGTCGTGCCATGTGGAGGCACGGGTTGTTCAATAGCGACTGGGTAACGATAACATGTATTTGAAGTCACTAGGTTATGTGATTTTTATAGTTAGCATGAGATTTTATGCAACTGGGTCCTCGGGGACGGTATGCTCCTTTGCTTTCCAAGCTGAGGGTTTGAGACCCTGATTAATAAAAGAAAAGTATAATTGTCAGGGTAATATTGGAGGATTAGTTGAGGTGACATGCGGCAGCATAAGCTCACTAGATCAACGCAATCTCCAATCCCGGAGTATCCATAACTTCGGAGTCCAAGAATGGTGGGGTTCCCTTAGACTAATCTCTGATGTGGAATAGAAGGAATAAGACAAACTAATGAGAATAAACGAAACTTTTTGTGCTAACAACTTTTTGAAAAATTATACAATTGTTTACTTTTCTCTTCTTTGTTACTTAGCACTCGCTAATTGTCTTCCTATGATTTATGAAAAACCCAACAGGTGTCGGTGAGCCATCGCAAGGACTTTAATAATCCAGCCAGTTAACATAGTTACCCAACCAGCCACTATAGCTTTTCTCTATAAGTTAGGTAGTAATCTTTTGTGTATTTTCCTTTCAAGATGATGTACATGTAGATGGTTATAGTGGAACAATGTATCATGTGAACTTTATTTTGTAAATGGAAAACTGTTAAAATACTTTCTTCTTAGTATTTTTATTTGCAGTCTATTTCTGAATGTTAGTTATGATTGCTGAATAAATTATTACTAAGTAACTAGATCCGAATGTGGGAGGATCCGACAGCCTGGAATCGGGGTCGTGATAGGAACCCACGGTCAGTACCACACCACATCCTGAATCTTCAAAGAAGACAACCATGACTGAACTGACCCCACACAAAAATACAATTTCTCCATCCTCTAGTCAGTTATTTAGTGAGAGGAAGTCTAGAATTAATTCCTCGAGGTGTTCCCCTGAATCCCTTAAGGCGTGTCACTCTCCACTCCCTCTCAATGATTCAGGTTCGAGAAAACAACTAAGAATGTTTCCTCTAACATACCAAAGAAGGAATTTTCTAAGGAGTCCTCATCGGGTCCGGATGAGGTGATTTATATGAGTGGGCTCAGTTTGATTATTCTTAAACCATATCTAAGCGAGTAGTCGTGTGTCGACCCTCATTGGACGATCCCTTCACCTCACTATTATTCATTTGAGAACGATTTTGAACAATGCCACATATGTATATTATCCACCTCCTCCTTCCCACAAGAAAGTTCTTTACAAACCTTCTTGATCCTTGTATATCCTCACTCGTCCTTTTATTTATTTTCTTTCCCTCCCTCCCTAGTGATTCAAATCACTTGCCCCGGCTCCATATCTTTTCATTTTATGTCTATACTTAGGATGACCAGATCACAAGTATAGGGGGAGAGTAACCTGAGTCGCTTCATCATTCTCTGTATATTCTCTAGATCTCATCGGTTATCACACTTACTCTTGTCCTAGACTTAGGCTGACCAGAGCCTAAGTATAGTTGGGCCAATGCCCAACATGTATATATATACTCATCCAATTCCCCTCTTGACCTCGTCTGCCCCAATTTTTGATCTTCTTCTACACTTAGGTTTCCAAAGCCTAAGTATAGGGGAGAATCGACTTCTATACTTTTATTATTTTATTTCTCCTATTCTTAGCATGAGTTATGTCTTTTTCTTTGCTTTTTGTATTTTGAGGAAATAACACATACCAAGCATAGGTGGGCTTGTATGTATTACATACATACTTTACCCATAGCTCAAACTTTCACATTTTTTTATATATTATGCAATAATTACGAGATGGATAAAAATTGGAAAAAAACTTTGTTTAAAATATATGTATACTTATATTGTATATTTGTTGTATAATATTATAATACTTGTGTAAGAAATTGTAAAATTCTTATATATAATACTTTTTTAAAATTGTAAAACTTGTAAAATACGAGGTCTACCAGGTTTTTGGAAAAAAATATTTTAGAAAAGAGAAATAAAAATATAGGCTTCTTAGTTACTCTTGCATATCATCCTTGTATTAAAAAAATATATGTCATGTACTTCATTCATATAAATTGCATGTCATGTGCAACTCATTTGCATATCTAGCATATGCAAAGTGGAAAGTTAATGGATTCTTAACTAAGTTTTGAATAGAAGTCGGGGATGGATTTGATTTGACCTTAATCTACCTGATTTCAAAGAAACCATATAGGAACTGGAGTTAAGATTTTTCAGGTCGAGTAATTTAATTCTATAAACCCACAAGTCTACGTTCAGATGTCATGTTGATTGGTCCAAGTAGAATATTTCGTACACACATGATTCTTTTAGATAGTGACCTAACTTCTACAAGCATCATGCATGTAGCTCTTCATTGATGAGCTGGTGAGGATGTAGAATCCTTTATCTTGGAGTAGTACACAGGTGGAAACATCCGTCCTCCTCCAGGGACGGTAGTGCATCTCAACCTAGTCTAGTGGCGTTGATGTCTAACGACGGGATGTTGTGAGTTGCAATAATGATTCCAAAGAGGGATAGTCTATTGGTGCGAGAATAAAAACTCCTGATGTACATGCTACATCTTGTATTTAGTAAGAAATAAAAAAAGAGAAAAAGAGAAAAAGAGAACTAAAAAAATGGATTGGCCTAAATGAAAATAAAATGCCTGCTAGAGTACGTATATTTAAAAGGCATATGCTTCAAAGTCTCATACCATGAAATCCTGCAGCTGGAGACTTGACTACAATGGTCAAGCTCCATGGATATGTGACTACATTGTTCACAATCAATTCTCTTCTCTACCCCTCTTCGTGAGCTGGTTGCACTTGAACTTAGAAGGGAATACCCCGATCCTTGAGGAAAGAGTTGCTAAATTGGGGAATTAGAGTTACTTTGTTAGAGGAGTTGTTTCTTTTCCATTTATGATGTGGAGAACTATATTTCACTTACACTGTACAAGTAACATTCATAATCATCAGAATTTACGTATGAAGATTTGTTCTGACCTAACTGTTGAGAGGACCTAAATAGAAGACTTGTGGAACTTAAATGATGTTAGGTCTTAAATTCAATTCCCAATAAGGTTTCACCACATTATTAATCCAAAGGCTGAGTCAATCTCCATTTTCAGCTTTTGTTCATGGCCTTGGTATGGAACCCAAAATCATTTCACCTTTTCATTCCATTTTAGTTACTTAGGGATGAGCAAAGTTTAAGTACAGGGGGATGATGAATATGTGATTCATTACTCTAAAATTTGAAATAGAGCTTCATTCCCGAGTAATTAGCTAGATATTTACATTTATTACACAATGTTCGCATTCATGCATTTAGAATTTATTTTTGCATTTTAGCATGCACATTTGCATTAAATAAGGAGCCAAATTCACTTGTACATATTCACCTGTATATTAGCTAAATTCACTTATTTTTATCTTTTTTATACTAATTCCATATCAAATAAAAACAACTCTGTATTATATATATATAACTAACATAATAAAAAAATAAAAAAATACTAACTTGTATAATTGAAATATAAAACCCGAGCCCTAGTTTGAGACTGACAACCTTAAAATCACATATCTCACAGTCTTCAATTTAGGTTTATCAACTTTTGAGGTAATATACATTCAAAGACCTTAAAAACAAGACCAATTCCATAAAAAATCGGAGATCGTATGTGAAACTTGGGTTTTGGGCCCCTATTGTATATTTCACATATTGACCAAACTACCCTGTATTTTATCTTTTTATTTTTCTTATATATTAGAAATCTAAAAACTAGAATAAGTTGTATATATTTCTTTCATATTTCACTATTTCTATTTTGATTTTTTTATAATTTAAAAATGACAAAAAAATATGCAAAAGATAAAAATACGGTATTTTATACCTGCCACCAAAAAATACATTTTGTACATATGGCTTATTTTGATTTTTTTACCTTCATAAAAGTTGTTGATCTCATCTATATGAGCAACTTTTGTGTTGACCATTTTTTGTTTGATCCTTTTGTTTATTCTTTTTATTTTTTTTACATTTAATTTTTATTTTTCTAGGTGCGAGACGTAACGTCCCCTAGAGTTGCCACATGTCACCTCATTCTTTATTATTTTTAAAATTTATTTTATTTATTATTTATTTATTCATTTATTATTTTTATTTATAATTAATTAATTATTCTATTTTTATTTAATTTATATATTTTTCTACTTTATTGTCTTTTGAGTTCATTATTTTTAGTAGCCTACTTATTTTTCTATTTTTTTATTTTTTTCCCTTTTACTTCTTCTCTACTCCAACTTCCCACTGAAGCCACCAACTCCCCATTCTCCCCTCATCTTCCACCACTCCTCTAACTTCCACTCAACTTCTCTTTAACTTCCCCTCATCATCCTCCTATTTTTATTCCCACATCCCCCTTCATTTATCTCCATCTGCCATTTCTTCAATTAAGAGAGAGAGACCACTAGCCCCTGAGTGTTATCAGTGACAACATCAACGCCCTCCGATCGATCAACGATGGTCGTAAAGGAGAGATCCACGAGGGCTCCTCCTCGTTTCATTGTGCATCGCATCATTTCACATCCTACCTTCTCCGATTTATCGTTGAATCAGATCAAGGCTACGATAGGAGTTCAACATAGTTACTCTACAATCTGACGAACCACACATGTAAGTTTTCCATCTTAATTTCCCCATTTTTTATTTTATCTAGCCCTCAGTTTTGTTGTTCTACATTCATCTTCCACACTACTTCATAATCGACACCATCACCATCATCACCATCCCCCTTCACCACCTCATCCTCTTCATATTTTTGTTTCCTATTTAAGAAAATCAAGAAAAAATAAAAAATATATATAATCAAAATAAACAAAAAAATTACAGGAACCGTCAGCCACCGGCCCTCCCTCATATATCTCCAGTTCGCCCTCAATGCGCCTCCAACCAAGATCGTCTGCACCTTTGGCCGCAACTCCGCCCCCAATAGCAACCCTCACCTTCCACGGCCAACCGCATCTCCCAAGAGATTACTACCTGCCTCGCTGCAACATTGCCAGCGATTGTATCTTCCCTTCTCGATGTTGCATCGACCACGTGCGACGCTTTTGCGGCACCACTGCATGACCTTCGCGTGGCCACACACTCCCCCGTGGGTTGTCGTACCCTCGCCACCGCACTTCCACTCCCTCCTGCTATCGATCGTTGCTCGACCAGATGTGCACCAACTACTACAAGCGCCCCAGTTCTATGTCACTCCCCACCGTACACCTACGGTCGCTACACACGCCCGCGGTCATACCGCTAGAGGCCACCATACGCATCCGTGTTCCTCCCTCCTTCACGCATAGAAGCTTGTCACATGTCATGTATGAAGCCATCCCAGACGCCTCGCACACTGCCAGCCCCCCTCCACCAGGTCAAGCCATCACCACCGCACGTGACCACTTGTCCCAACCTCTGCCTACAGCCGACGTATCTCGTGGAGGGTGGGTTCCTAAATTTGAACCCACGAACTGTATGGAGAGGAAGAAACCCCAAATTCTTATGGGAAAATTGCAACTTTTCTCCTGAAGGTATAAGATATTAAAGAAGTGCCCTTAGGTACAACTTTTGTTTGTTTATTTTATTTTTTGTATTGCAAAGACATCCCTAACTTTGAGCAGTAATTTGGATATCTATTTTACATAAAATTTCAATACAAAAATTGCATATGGTATAGTGTATAATTCTTTATCTTTTGGATATTTTTTTGGATTTTTGTGAGAATTGGGTAATTAACTAATTTCTTTAGTAAAATATTGCTTATTTTACCTACTGTGAGGTCTTAACTTTATATTTATTTCATGTATAGTTTAAAAATTCCTCAAAAATCAGAATTGATCCGTTGAAATGTGATTTATTTACTTTTCAAAATTCATCTAAATTGGAGTTGTCTTGTGCTTTAAATAAATAGTAGAGTGGTTCTGTAATTGATTTTTAATTAAATCCACGAATATTATTTTTGCAAAATTTCAATCAGTTGGATTCATCATTAAATACCTTCTTGAGATGATTTGCTCTCTAGATAAATTGATTTCTTGGATTAATTAGGAATTAGATACTCACAATCATTCTATTTTTAGTAAAAAATTCATAAAAACATCATATATTGTTAGAAAATTCTAAAAGTATTTTTGTAGTTTCATTTCATCATGTTTAACTTTAGTAAAAAATTTATGATTTTTATGTATGTTTATGTGAGAAATTGCATAAAAACACATAAAAAGTTTACACTTTTTATATTGTTGCATTTTAAATCCAAAAATTCTAAAAAAATACATTTGGCATTCATCGTTAAATTAGGTTTTTTGAAAAAAATACAATTTACCTACTTTTGATTAATATCGCATTAAATTTAATTTGGCCAAATTTCCTTATTCTAACCTAATTCATCCGTATTATGCATTTTCATTTTTATTTCATAAAAAATACAAAAAATCTGCTCGGAAAAACTGTGAGCTAATTCGTCTAATTTGATCTGACTTGTTCCTTTGCCTCCTCGAGTCAACCCTGGGGCTTGCGCAGGTTAAAAATACATAAAATCGCACAATAATTAAATCATTGATTATCGATTTGCGTGATTAATATTTGATCGATCCTGATTGCCCGACTACAATCACGCGACACACTTAACATACGACAATCAACGGTCCATCATAAGTGCAGGGCTCGAACTACTGAGAGCAATGAGGATAAGAAAATAATTATTTTCTACAAGGAATAAACAACTATTTTTGTGCTTTTTGAATTTTTAAAATTTGTGGGTTTTTTAATTATATTTTATTTTTATGATTTTTAAACTTTTATAATTTTTATTTTTATTTTTATAATTTTATTCATTTTTGTATTTTCTGATTTTTAATTTATTTTACTTTTTAATATGTAATAAGTATGTGTGTGTGTGCATGCGTGTATGTGTGTGTGTGCATGCGTGTATGTGTGTGTGTGTGTGTGTATATATACAGAAAAGGGAAGATGTCTTGTGTAATAGCCAAGTAGGTTGTGACACGAAGCTTTTCAACCTATTTTTTTTATTTTTTTGAAATATACATCATGTATAATCATCTATATATCCCTTCTATATGTCATTCGAATTTCATCAAAAATATAGACTCCTATGCCCTCCATATAGAATAGGTAATTTTAACTGTCTCAAATTTGTTGTAATCAACTTGTTATGGGTGGAGGGCATAGGAGTCTATTTCTGACGAAATTTGAAAGACATATAGGAAGAATAAATAGATAAATATACATGTAGAATTTAAAAAAATAAAAAAATAAGGGAAATTGCTCCGTGTAACAACCAACTTGACAGTTACATAGAACCGCCTCCATGTCCTATTAATATGTATGTATGTATTTATGTATGTATGTATGTATATAAATATGTATAATAAAAATAGCATATATGATTTAAATATATAATAAATGTATAAAATCGGTAACATACAAGTAAGTATATCTCTTTTTTAAAAGGTATTAAATATATTTATAGGTACTTGTAAAAGAGGAAAGGGAGTCTACTTCATGAAGTAGGTGATTTTTTTGGGAAATTCTTTTATTTTTTTGTAAAATACCAACATGGATTTTCATAACACTATCTCCCTAATATATCATTTCTATTTCATCAGAAATATAGACTCCTATGCCCTCCATCTCGAACAAGTAGATTTAATAGTCTTAGATTTGTGTTGTAATTGACCTGTTCTGGATAAAGTGCATGGGAGTCTCTATTTATGATGAAATTTGAATGACATATTAAACAGATATAGTTATGAAAATCTATGGTGGTATTGTCCAAAAAAATTGCAAAAAATGGGCATGAAGTATGTAAGGGTTACCTACTTCATGAAGTAGGCTCCCTTTCCTCTTTATAATAATAATAGTAATTTTAACAAGTATATAGTATATATAGAGTATATGTAGGATTTTATAATTATAAATATACTTAGAATATTCAAAAAATATAAAAAAGTTTTTTTTCTTTTTTTTTATTTTCTCTTTTTTGAGATTATTGTTAATTTTAAGTATTTTTAAAGTTCAAAATTCTCCAACATAGGGAGTAAATAAATAGGTTGAGTTGCTTCAATGTCTAAAAATATAAAATAAGCTCGAAATTCCTCAAAAATATATTTAATATGTACTGTAATATATAAACCAAAATATACATAAGAAAACTATTTTTTGGACTTTATATATTTTTTCTAATTTTTGAAAATTAGGAGGGTTTTTTTTAATTTTTTAATGTTTTATTTCTATATTTTTTGTGATTTTTTATCAGGAGTTATATTATATAGTAATATATAATATATATTTTTTGGGAATCTTTAAATATGTTATATTTTTTATGTTTTTATATCGAAATTGGAACTAAATAGCCTGAAGTGAGGTTTAATAGAAAGAAAAATAGATAAGTTAATGCTAAAATAAAATTAGGGAGTGATCATGCACATTGTCAGACATTTACTTTAATTTCTCCATAATTTTCAAGCCCATGAGCTATTTAATAAAAAATAAAATACATAAAACTAATTACAAAGCATAGTATGTGCATTTTTACAATAAACATAAAGTATGAGGATGTACATGCAAAAATACTAAAAGTTTTGAATTACAATACACATTTTAAATAATAATAGAAAATAACCAAACCTGGAAGGGTCTAGTTGAAAAAAGGACAACTCACATGGGGGATCACGTAAGTTGACCTGATACTGGACCTATATGCAATAAACAATACAGGCTGAGGCCCAGTAGCAATTTTTACAGTAATGTTTGAACTTAACTAAATATTTATAGGACTAAATATTAAATACAAAATTATGGAGGGGATACTAAGTAATTTATCCCTTAATATATGCACGATCGAAGGGCAGGGAGCGCTCTACGTAGCAAGCTGAGCAGTACTGATGGCGTACCGTTTCATTTGATTTCAATGGCTCAGATTAGATCTGGGATGCACCTATGATCGGATGGTGGAGAGGTGTTTGGATGAATTCCTTATGAACAAAGCTCCAGTGAGCTTTGTTGCTGGTTCCACTCGCTTCCGTCCACATCTTCCCTCGTTGAAGCTCTCCTATCCTTCGTAGAAGTGATGCGTGTTTGCGAGTGCCCTTAGAATTGTACAGGTCTTGTCAGAGGAGTCCTGGAGCTCAGGTTCCTAGGGCTACTATTCATACCATGGCTTGGTTCTCTAGGCGGCTTTTCCATTCGCATACTACACAAAAAGGTTGAGAGTGCGATGGCTATTTCCTCGCCCCTCTATTGAAGCTGGAGAACTAAGAGGGAGATGAAGTGATGGGACTCCAGTGGATGTGGAATCTGGTGGCTCACATCTGTGCAGGATTTGAGGTGAAAACAGAGAGGTTCTATGGAAAACTGAAGAGGAAGGAAATGAATTGAAAATGGAGGTCAGAAATGGGCAGATCATGGTGAATTTGGTGCTGGAGCCTAGTGCTGCGGTGATTTTTATTTTTAGAATTACTCTAAACTACATGCTATTTGATCAAATTAAGGATTATAGTAAACTTAGGGGAATTTGAGGAAAATATGTACCTAGAAGCTCGACAAGCCTTTGAGCTCAAAGCAGTAGAAGTTTGTCGATGAAGAATGCAGGTGAACCAAGATCTCTCCCTACACCTATTTATCCATACCAAGAAGGACCGAAGCGAGGCCTGCTATCTCCATGAGCTCATTAGGGGCGTCTTAATGGAGTTATAGCAGCGCAAGTGGTATCAAACTCAAAAAGGGAGGCGAGGGTCGGATTTTATAAGAGTCAGTTCCAACCAAAAAGATGAGGAGATGGCATGTAGACGGGGGGTGGTAGGTCCAGATGTTGGTATGGGCGTGGGTAAGGGACAAAGTGGCTCCACGAAGCTGGAGGTCTCGAGGAGGGAGGTGCATGAAAGAAGGCTAGGAAATCGGGAAAAGATAGGGCCTTCATGTACTCTGACAAAAAAAGGAGGTAGAGGCCGGACAATTGAGCAGGGGTCAGTGGTCCAGTGGTGTTGGTTCGTCCTCGTGGACCAACTAGAAAAAGGCAGGATGAGATTATTTGTTTATTCATTCAAAATTACTAAATGATTTTATTAATTTTTAATTAAAATCTAAAAAATGTTTTATTTTATGCAGTATTTAATTATGATTTTTATTTATTTTTACAAGTTGATTTATTAGGTGTTAATCTTTACATGTATATATAGGTATATATACTTGAATTTTGTCTAATTTATTTTTAATTTATATTTTATACTTTATTAGTATATACAATATTTTATATATTTATATCTTATTTATATTCATATTTATATATTTTTAGTATATTTGTTTGAGTTTGTTTATGTATATTACATAGATATATTATATGTATACTTTACCTATATATTATATAGCTTTATTTATTTAATATATTTTTAGTGGTTTTAATCTAATTTGATAAGTACATCTATTTTAAATAATATTCACAAATTTATAAAAATATAAGGAAGCTAAAAAATCGGAGAATAAATATATTGAATATTATATACATGTATATTGCACAATAAGGGCCCAAAAGCTAAGTTTTATATCTTAACTCCAAATTGAACGAACCAACTTCATTAAATAGATAATTTATTTTATGAAAATAAAAGTGAGTTTTATGAATTTTGAGTTTGTATGGAGAACATACAAGTCAGGAAAGTTTTCTTCGAATCTTTTTATTTTATGTGTCAAGACCATAATGTGCATTATTTTGCAATGAAATAAAATTTGTATTTTTCTTTTTATTTTATATACATTTTCATGTTCAAAGTTTACTGATTTGAGGTATAAAAATAAGAAAAAAAATGTCCCAAAATTCCTACTATTGTCAAGTCAAATTAAGGTTTTGAGTGTATGTTATGTACAATTCGTCGCCCTATCTCCCCTACTTATTTCCTTATCGACCAAGTCAAGGGTCACTTAGTGTCTTTAATACTTCATTCTTTTTCTTTTATTCCTCTATTCTTTTATTTTAAATTAAATACAATATTGTGTACGATATTTTATAAAGTTTCAAATATGAATTATTGAGTATTATTTTTTCACAAATTAATGATGTATACATGCATTTAGGTAGGGATTTAAGTCCAAAATGAAAAAAATAAAGGTGATGAAATGGAGATTCATCACCCAATATACTTTCCTTTGCTAGTTCCTAGCAAAAGCTGATGCAATTAGTGCATAAAAAAGAAAATAAAGAAAAGAAAAGGAAAAAACTTAGAATAATTTTTGACTTTTGAACTTTTATGATTAAAATCAATGTTTGGAGCTTAGTTAAGGCCTTTGGATTCTTGGTTTGTTCAGAATTGCATTAAGGTTTGGAAGTGTGACACAACATCCCTTAGGTTCCACAATCCTATTATTCTATTCAACTCACAGTCTTGTCAGAACCATCCTCCAAGACGCACACTCTTGCTACCTTGAAATGATAGAACCATATGTGTGAATTTTTCAGATCTTTTTGGACAAATCACTGAACTATCAAAGAGTCTACTCGTCTGACAACTCGTCCTCACGAAGAGAGATATTCTCTTCTTAGGTTAGTTGTTGCTAGTCTCACAATCGAAACGTTGGAGAAGCTAGAAGAAATGGAAAAGAAGTGGGAATGGACCATGGTAGTTGTCATTCTTCTGTGAAGCTCGATCAGAGTAACTGAGTCTTCACCAAGAAGAAGGCTTTTTTTGGAAGCTCAATATTTTTTAGGACATTTTGGTGTAGGCTTCTTTTTGGATATTTTCTTTGACTTAGCATTGATCTACATTCTTATTTGTGTCCTGACGAATATAGTCTTTTGGTCCACCCATGTTTTGAGGTCTTGGAAAAAGTTACTCCAGCAAACCAATCTTCATCCAAAGCATTGACACAATCATGTCTCCAGTATTTAGATATCATGGCTACCAGAATAGGTGGGTTGGAGTACAAGTTTTTGCAATCCTCAAGAATGGTTCCTAATCCATCCTTGACAAAGCAACCTAGCATTGTCCAGAATTAGACTCAAAGATTTTTCAACAATCCATCTGGGTTGAGCAAAGTGTTAAGTGCGAGGTTGATAGCCAAGCCACGATCTCAAAAGTCGTGCAGATGATATTAGACACAATGAATTGACTCATGAATATAGTCTCATGCAACCAAAATAATTAAATCAAGGTGACCTGAAGTATCTCAATTCTAGTCATTAGCGGGTTCCTCTGAAATTAAGTTCATTAACTCTATACCAAGCTCCAATTTTTAAACTTTATTTCAGACTCGTTCAATTGTCTAGAGCATTCCAAAAAATGTGAATGTTATGCACAAAGCAAGAAATCCTTTTTGAAGAATTTTTCTAATTTGAACATTTTTATGTAATTTTGGAAAAGGTTTTCCAAATTGTTTACAATTTTGAAAAGTTTTTGCAAATCTTTATTGTTTTTGAAGATTTTGAATTTTTAGCGATTTTGGAATACAGATTAGGGAAAGAATTATGTGCAGATATTTACATGGGAATGCTTATATATTTATAAGAATTGGTTGAAGAATTTACACAAGGCATTTACAACTTAAATTAGTTGTTATTTACAAATTTTTGTACAATGATTAAGCAAATATATAATTGTGTTCGTGTTATTATTCCTTATAATTATGTACAAGGTTCTCAAAAAAATTTAAAAATATTTAACAAACCTTTTTAAAACTTATTTTGAAAATAATTTTTATAAACTATTTTGCAAACATCTATAAAATTTGGAAATCATTTTGCAAAGATTTTTCAAAATAATTTTGCAATCATTTTCCAAATCATTTGCAAAATGAATTTTGAAAAAAATCAAACAAATGAAAAAGATTTTTGCAAAAAAATGAAAAAGATTTTTACAATGGATTGAAAATGTTTCACAAAAGTTTTCCAAATAGTTTTCAAAAGATTTTTCAAAGATTTTTCCAACCATTTTCATATAATTTCACAAAATATTTTTAAATTGGCTTATTAATCATATTTACAAATAATTTATGAAGTATTTCATACTTATTTGAAATCTATTCAATATAGTTGATTAAATTTTTTTCTATCCTTATAGTATATTAGCCATATTTATTGACAATACAAAAGTATATGGCTAAAGTATATACAATGTATATACGAACCCCCTATACTTAGCTTGAGTTATGTCCTCATAGGTCAGAGAGAAAGAGGAAGACATAATTCACGCTATGTATAGGAAAGTCTATACTACAACGACCAAATAATGAGAAGTTGGTTACCCCCCCCCCCTAAACAGTAGATTAATTAATCCCAAGTATATCATACCATATACAAAAATATGGATGATCGAGGATTAGAATTTACGACCTCAATGGACTTAGCTTGTCCCCTCTATACTTAGGGTAACGTATCCATAAGTATTGATATAGTATCAAATATTGAGAAACAAGTGAGTGAAAGAATAATGAATAACTCGAGGACACTTACCCCCTCCTACTTATGCTAAGTATAGCATAGATGAATGGGGTGAGTGCAATAGTGAAGAAAGAATTGGAAGAATGAAAACAAAAAGAAGAAAAGAAGAAAAACTAATGAAAGATGTTTTCCGGAGCATTGTTCGGATCCACTGAAGTTGGTGTATCTCTTCATCAAAAATTACTTGTACAGAATTGGCAACGACCAATAATGTATCATGCTCTATGTATGGCTTTAGCAATTGACCGTTGACTATGAAGGGTTGTATGTCAGATAACAATTCTGATATGAAAACACTTCCGTTGTCACAAAAAGTTCTGACTTTGTATGGCCTCGTCAGCTTGCTCTTTAATTTCCCCGGAAAAAGGTTCAACTTCATGTCAAATAACAATACTTTCTATCCAGGTTCAAAGGTCTTTCTTTTGATGTACTTGTCATTCCAACATTTGACCTTCTCTTTGTACATCAAGTTGTTATCGTACATGTAATCCTTGATTACTAGGAGTCTTCTCATATCTGACTTTCTCTTCTGACCACATTTTTATGAGTCAGGGTTGCATATGTTCACTTACCAAAGTGACTTGTAAATCAATTCAATAGGCGGGTGGCATGGCTTTCCATATACAAGCAATAGGGTGACATGCCCAAGGGAGACTTGTAGGTTGTTCTATATATCCAGAGAACTGAGTCCATGAGTAATGACTAGCTCTTTCTATCCGGCCTCACAAGCTTCTGCAGGATTGTCTTGATTTATCTGTTGGACAATTCAACCAAACCATTTTAATGAGGATGATAAAGAGACACAACTCGGTGATAGATGCCCTACTCCTTCATTAATTTCTTAACCCCTTTATAGACAAAGTGGATGCCTCCATCTAAAATCAAAATATTTGGAATCCTAAACTGCGAGATGATGTTATCTTTCAAGAATTTACATAATGTTCTGTTGTCTGTGGCTCGAGCTAGGGTAGCTTCCACCCATCGACTCACATAATCTACAACAAGCAGGATGTATTTAAAGCCCTAACTATTAGAAAAAAGACCCATGAAAATTAATGCCCCATGAATGTAACACATCAGATATCTGGATAAATTTGAGGGGCATGTAATCTTTAACACAAAGGTTTTTTCCCATTTTCTAACAATCAGTATAGGATTTCACATAATCATTCGCATCCTTGAAGAGTGTGGGCCACCAAAGGCCACACTACAGTATCTTAGTTGTCGTTCTACTTCCAAAATGGTGTATACCAGACTCAAGTTTATGGTAATGCTCGAGGACACTTGTGTACTCCTCCTAATGAATACACCGATGCCAAATGCAATCTGTTCCTTCCTTGAATAAGTTTGGATCCTCCCATTGGTAAAAATGAATATCGGACATGAATTTATCCTTCCTAATTCTTCTCCAATCTTGTGGAATGATTAATATGAAACCTACCTCATTCATAATCGATAATTGAAATATGAGAGGCGAAAATCAGTGGCTCAAAAATAACATTCTTTGAATGTTGTGGAGTATTTATACTTGGAAAGTCTACCAAGGTCGAACATAGGGACATGAGATACTCTATTCCTTGTCAAATTTTGATCAATTAAGAGCATATGTGAATAATTCTCAATTCTAAGGCATTCATGCAATTACAATGCAATTAAATGATGCATGCTTTTTTTGTCGATTTTCTTGCAATTATAAGATATGTAATGCATAGTATGAGTATGCAAAAGATAATAGACAAATATGCTATAGAAAGGTTACATAAATGAGCAACAAAATATGGTTTTAAATTAGAGTCAAATTAAGCACAAAAATATGAGCACTCATCAATTCAGGGAAAATACATGTAGAGAAAGAACATCTAACATTAAAAATTCACTTCATTTGAAATGGTGTTAGATAACAAAATTAAAGTTGCCATGAGCTCGATGAAGAAACAAGGAACAAAATGACACTAAAATCATGCAAACTGGACCTACGATGCTCAAGTTATGAATAAACAGTGTAAGGGCATAAAAGCAATAAAAATGTGAGAAATAAAAAGATAAATATCACGAATAGGTCTCTAAAGGGACTTATTTACAATTTACTAAAATTGTCAGGGCCCCGTTATTAACTTTCCATACGTTAGTGGCATTTTTGTAATTTTTGTAAGTTCCGAGGATCTTCCTGCAAAAAATCCAGGTGCACACGTAAGAGACACGTGCCCGGGGACCAAAGTGACATTTCTAAAAGTATCAAGTGTCCTTCGTATAAATTTCCCAGCTCACGTGTAGTGCACATGAGGGGCCAAGCTCGGGCTCGTCGCAGTTTCGGGTCCACATGGGTGGCTGTGGTGCTGGGAATGAGGTTCGGTGGACCCGAGCCTAGAGGATCGGTAGGAGGCTCGGACCGGCCACGTGACTTCATCATGGATGTCCAATCGAAACAATCGGATGGTACGTGTATATTCGTGCTCCTCCGTTGGCCACCAAAGAAAGCGAGGATTTGATGAATCCCATATTCATCATGCTAAAATTGGTCATTTAGTCTCTGTTCTCCAACATTCACATGCATTTAATCATTAACAAAGCATCATTAGCATTCATACATGTGTAAATAATATTTGCATTTCATCATGCATAATTGCATTAAAAATCCCAAGTGTAAACTAGACCAAAAAGTCACTAACTTCTCACATTTGTAAATAATTCATCCTAACTCCGATTGACCCAAAACCACCTCCATTATGTAGATATTGCTAATTTCATTAAATAAAAAATACAAAAAAATCACTATCCCCGATAAGTGTCAAATAATCCCAAAGTCTAATTTCACATCTGACACACTAAAACGAGCATATCTCTCACATACAATGTCCGATTTTGATCTACTCACTTTTAAAGTACTCCATTTTCAATATGTTCAAAACAAGACCAATTTCTAAAATTTGGAGCTCAAATGTGAAAATTTGGTTTTGGGTCTCTTTTGCGCATTTTAACTTTTTACCATTTTTGACCTACGTTTTTATGTACATAATTAACCCTTTTAATTTTATTTCTTCTTAATTATTGTTCTTTGATGAAAGTTTTATTAAGTGACACAAAAATCCAAATCCAGATTAAAACTGAAATCAAAGAAACAGACCAAGTCCAAGCGTCCGTTGTGAGTCTGTACAAAAGTTGTGTGTTTCTTACTTCTCTTTTATCTTCCTATTTTCTTATTTATTAAAAATCCAAAAAAATTAGATTAGTGTGTAATTATTTATCTTGTATTTTATCATAATTCTTCTAGATTTTTATCCTCTGTAAAAATACCAAAACAATTACAATACTCCAAAAAGTCGGTTTTCTATACACATGGAAAACCACCAAAAATACCACTTCACACAAATTACCTTTTTTGCTCTCAGGTCCTTCATGAAAGTCATAGATCTCGTCGAGATGAACAACTTTTGTGAAGAAAAGTTTTAGATCCGAGGTCTTCTTCTCCTTCTTCTCCATCCTCAAAGTTTGAAATTTTTTTGGGGGCACCACGTGGCAGCTCCTGGGCGTGCCACGTGGCCCCCACCTTGTCTCTCTCCAGGCCCCTCCCCCTGGGTCACGTGCTGTGCACGTGACCCTCTTCTTCCTCCAGTCATTTCTAAAAACCATCCCTTCTTCTTCTGAAACCATCGCCCCGCCCCCACCTCCCTCTCGCACAACGACGACGCCGCTCACCGACCGTTACGATCGCCATCACTCCTTGCCGTTACGCCTCTCGCACTCCTATAAATCTCCTCCCCCCTTCGACATTGGGAGGCATCCGCCATCATCCTGAGTAGCTGAGAGGAGGGTTTGTGACAGGAACTCCATTCTCAGGCGTAACCTCCTCTAGCGTGATCCACAACATCCCATTACTGTGTCGCTGCCCCCTTGCGAGCAGCAAAGCTTCGGGGTCACCTCTCCTGGCTCTTGACTCAAAGATCAAAGAAGCGGTTCCTCCCTTCTCCTTCCCCAGGCGACATCGTCCGAGCCCCCGCTCTTTCCTCCCTCCATGGGACTTCATCCGCCATCATCTCCCCAAGCTTCGAACCTTACTGGTGACAGCAGTAGGCTGTCCGACGACAACGACGAGGGATCCTTGGCGTGATCCATGAAGGATATTCGTGTTGCAGCATCTCCAGCTCGCTGCGTGAGCTTCGTGGCCTTACGACCATTTCGAGGCGATCATTGGAGCTCGAAGCTCCAACAACCACTAGCACAGCATTCGCCCCTTGTTCTTGGTTCGTTTTATCTTCTGCAGGTAGCTCCGCCCATTGAGCGGTCGACCACCTCGTGCTCTCCACCGCCTCGCCTCCGCACATCACCTCCGCTTGCGCATCGCCATCGCCCGCACCCACCGCCTCACGCTCTCCACCGCTTCGGCAATCGCCCATGCACGGAGCCCCTCTCCTCCGTCATTCGCCACGTACGCCGCCCCTGATCCTCCGCCCTCTGCCCGCTACGGCTCGCCAGCATCAACCTAGAGCAACCGTCGCCCCTACCTCGCCACCTGCAGTCTCCCCTGCGCGTCGGAGGCGCTGCCCCCGCTCCCACCATCGCTCCATCACTACAAACAGTCACCGTTGGATCGGGAAGGAGGCCCATGATCCAACAGCCCTGATCTGGCCACGATACCCAACCCGAGCCTCGGCCCCAACCTCAAGGCTCGGGTGATCCGAAGCATCAAAAGCCTCCACGTAGGCTCGAGCATCCAAGCCTGAGCCCCGCTGCCCGACCCTCAGGCCCGGGCCCGAACCTCAGGCTCAGACCCCGAGGCACAACGTTGCGCCTGAGCCGCAGCCCCGCCACCCGAGACTCCAGAGGCACGTGCAAGGCACTTGTGTCCGGGGGAAATTGCTGGTTACCCCTGGAAGTTCGTAAATTGACATATGTACCCCTGCCTGTGGGTAAATTGCAGAAAGACCATGTCGACTTTCAAAAATTGTAGATAAGTCCTTTCAGGGTCCATTTTGAAGGAAAAACTTTATTTTAATTACATTTTAGTCCCTGCAGTTTCATTTCATCATATCTTTTTCATCCGAACTCTGTTTTTAGCATATAATATGTCATTTAGAATCTTTTTCCTTGCTATATAACTTAGCATAAATTGAGGATAGATATGAGGTCGTTTATTGAGAATTATTATTTGAGGATCATTATTGACTCTAGCAGGCTAACTTTGACATGTTAGTGCTTGATGATTTAATGATATTTTATGCATGAATTCGGATAAGGATCTTACTCTGATTGAAACATTGTTGCTGATTATTCTCAATAGTAAAATCTTCACAGGAGGTTAATTTACATTTATTCCTTTAAGATTGTTGCCGACTATTTGAGGAGTAGAATCAAAGATATTTGGAGGCCGAATACTCTGCTTCACTATTCTGAATATCAGTTGCTTATTAACCTGAAGCAATGAGTCAAGATCAATCCATTTTGATTTGTGGTTAATTTTGCGAAATTATAGATCATATTATTTGAAGAATATGTTGAAAAATTGCAGATCATGTGCATAATTTTCTTTGTTTATTTTCTTTGCATCATATTTGCATCTCATTGCAATGTACATTTTCTGAACGTGGAAATTAATCAAGCATTGATTAATTATCTAATTTAATTTAAAACCATGCAACTAAGAATCTTTGTTCCCTAAGTTCGACCTTGGTAGACTTGCCAAGTAAAAATAGTCCACAACATTCAAAGATTGTGGTTTTTGCTGAACAGAATTTGCCTTCTATACTAGACAATTATTCATTCTTAAAGAGTCAGATTTCGCGTTCATCAAATGGCACTGTTGCCGGGGAACAATGATTTTTTAGGGTTTTGAATTATTTTTTGTAATTAATTTTTGTGTCATTTTTCTGCATTTTATTCTGCATTTCTCTCTTACTTCATATACTAACCGCAATTTCTCTCTTTGCAAAGTACTGGGAGCGGAATTTTGAGATTTAATCAAGGATCTGCAAGGACGAAAATTTGAATTTTGACTTTTGTGAGAGAGATCTTAGTCTAGGTTAACTTTTCTGCATTATTCACAAGCTCCCTCTCTCCTTGTAACCTGTTAATTTGTAGTATTCAGGACTGGACTCTCTGTGGCTTGACGTAGAATTTAGGAGCACATACGCTAGATTAGAATTATTTGATTGTGCTCATAATTCTTAGGCGACACATTCACTAACTATATGCACTATAGATCGTTCAACTTTAGCCAAATTTTTAAATCAATTCTTCCCACTAATAGAACTATCTGCTTATGGCGTCTTTCATCTGTGCATATCATTTAGTGTAATTTAAATTCCTTGTCTTGCATCCCATATGAAGAACGCGAGGATTCACTGTAAGTCTTCTTCTTAAGCATGCATCATTGATTTACGTTTGCATCGGCTTTTTCGATTTCCTTCCTCAAGTTTTACAACTTAGGAGTTAAAGAAATTGGGATTGTTTATTATGCGTGAATTTTGTGCTCGTTCAAACTTCAGTGATAACCTTAACTTAAAACTGGGACTGCTAATCAAGGCGACTGTAAATAAAACTGACATATAATTAACTTGTGTTTGGTGGAGATAAACCCACTCATTGTTTGTAAGGACTAGAATGCACACTTTGGATAGAGCCAAAACTGAGAAATTTCACAAAGACTAATGTTTCTAAAAATAATTAGCTACTTTTCATTGAGGGTCTCGGGTAGCCATTTTACGGTCCGACTTCCCTTAGCAGAGTGGTGGTTTAGAGGACTCCGCGGAAGGTTCTATCCTCAAGTAACACGGGTAGACGTTTAAACGGTCCGTATTTACACCTATACTTGCTGAAAGTAGGTGCAACTAGTTGTACGAACGCGGGACAGTCTTTACGAAATATTTTGGTACCTAACAGCTCTGCTTAATCTTCAAGATTGTTTTATCATTAAATTAAAATTGAATAGATAAGCGGTCGAACCCTAACTTGCCTTCACCAATGTTGATTGGGTGAATCTACGTGTTTGTTTTGTGTTTGATTTGTGTGCGTCAAAGACCTTGCAATCGCAAGAAAATCGTGGTTCGCTGATCATTCCATCCCTCTTAAGAATATGTTAGCACAATGGTCTTCTTTCTCGATCTACACGACCATGTCCTGATATCCTTCTTCTCACACTCCTCAGGGGAACCTGCCATTCAAACTAAGTTCCGCTCAGCCACCATTCTCTTCCCGCCCATACATCCCACCCTATAACCACACTTCTTCTTGGAATAGCCATCTCTCACATTCTGACAATCTTATGGACATGAGAGAGAGACCAGAATCGAGGATGAACAATAGAGTGACCGATATTGACAGTAAAACACGATTTCCGGTTACTATGATCTCACAGCCTCTTGAACCATCCCCTACTCAGGATGACTATCCTCTTGAGTACAATCAATTTTCCTTCGACAATCCACGAGAAAATCAAAGTCAAGGAAATATAACTCATGACCAGACCATAATGTTTATGAACAATCATTACTCTACTCGAGGTTATATGCCAGAATCACGACTCAGGGATAATGATTATTCAATCACTAGTCATGAGATGTTTGAGGATGAGATTGCTCGGATTAATCATAGAGCAGCCACTTTAATAGAGAGAATATATGATCTCATCCAGTCTATGCAAAATTCTGAAGAAGTAAGGCCACCACCATGCGAACCACTAGATCATCATGTGACTCACAATCAGGCACAACCACCACTGACCTCTTACCCTCCTACTGACCATATTACAGAAAATACCAAAAAAATTGAAAATTTTGAAAATTCAAAAAAATTGGACAATTCTGATATGGAAGCATTTTGCAAGAGTCTGGTCTTAGAGCTTCCATTAATCAAAGTCATAGAATATGTGCTAGATCTTAAGAGATTTGTGAAGAGTCGACTGAACCCCAAAAAGACGGGCAAGAAACGTTCCAGGACTGAGTATGACGTCATATCTATGGCTAGTTCTTTGGTGATGAATCATAAAATCAAATGCCGCAAAGTCAAGCGGTTGACTTGGATCACATGTGAAATTGAGGATTCTATATTCACTCATGTTCGGTTAGACGGCGACTCCACATTAAACATCCTCCTCAAGTCCATCTTTGACCAACTCAAGTTCTGGCAACTCAAAAAGACTAGGGTGATCGTTCAATTACCCGATCGATCTACCAAAAGACCGTGGGGGATCGTTTCTATCGTTGTAAATTTCTGAGGTAAAGAACATAAAGTGGACTTTATTGTCCTTGAAATTGAGCACCCCTAAAGGTTGTCTGAGTCTCCTATCATTTTAGGAAAGTCTTTCTTAGCCTTCGCTAAGGCGATCGTTGATTGTGAGACTTAGGAAATCAAGTTCGCCAACTCGAACCACAATGAACAAACCCCCAATGACACGTCCTGCTCTGAGGAAAACCAACTTGAAACCAAAAGTTATGATCAGGAGATAAATATTTCACATTATCAGACATCTCCACATGACATACAAATACAAATCGCAGGACAATCATCTAAAAGACTGACTGTTGGACAAACTTCGGATTCTCACCACCCTATCACTACTCCTAGGAAAAATCAAGATTTTGGAGCTTATGAAGAATCGGACCATATTTTTTAGGATCGTCACGATCATTTGAGTGGTCCATTGTTTGATTCGGCAGTAATTCATGAGATACTTGAACCATATAATTAACCAACTCTGGAAACTTCCGACGTCACCAAAATCCACGATCATCCGGAAGTGACATCAACACCCCCATCCATAAACCACAAAATCTCCAGAAACAATCTCCCTTAACCGAAGCAGTGCATGACCCTTCAAGAATTCGTCAACTTTTATGGGGATTCATCTGATGAGGAACTCACAAATGCCACATCGGTTACTCAAGACAGTAAGATGAAGACTGTCGAACTTCCTCCCAATACTTCCCAAGGAAACAAACTGACCAAGAAAGTCACCTTTGACATTAGACACCAGGTGATTTCTGAAGAGTCCTCGTCCGGTCATGATGAGGTTCATCAGATAAGTGCAATAAGTACATCTCTAATCCATGGGCACTTACCACTGATAGACAAAAGTTGGAGATCCTCTGCTGATAGCTACTATTCTCCTCAGGACGACTCCGACGATGGCTGGTCTTCTTCATCAGCCCCCTCGTCATCATCCTCCACATCTCCATACTATCTCCCTCCACACTTTCGCAAGAAGCTCCGTCGCAAACCTCATTTATATTATACATCTGCAAATCTACCTGGTTCCCCATATGTAATTATCCGATTATACTTAGGTTGGCCTAAGCCTAAGTATAAAGGGACGGGTACCATTGTTTATACATCACTTCTCTTCATTTGTTTTTGGCCCGTCTATACTGACTACGAGCTATGTCAACATATCATTTTGTGCCATGAGGACATAACACATGCTAAGTATGGGGGGGTGTGTTTGTATATATTTTACCTACTTTATCCATAACTCATACTTTAATCGTTTTTATCTAACATTGGGGATGGGTACAAGTAGTGTTTGTTGTGTGTATAATACATGTTTTTCAAAAAAACGAAAAAACAAAAAAAACCTTTTTGCATAAAAAAATTTCAATTATGGTCTTGCATTTCATGCATTCCTTGGTTGATATATTCCTGACACATTCACTATCACTCAAGTCTTAAGGATTTTTTAGGACACTTGATTTCTGAGATCTTGAGAGTCTGACTTAACATGCCCTAGTCATTAGGATTTTTGAACTTAATTATCCACACTTCCCTGGTTTGAATGATTTGAGCACTATATTGCACTCTTCATCTCTACCTTCAAAGAATATGATCAGCATAAATCACTTCCACAACTGCATGATTGATGAGATGAGTGCAGATATCACTTGAGGAACTAAGACTAGAGATTTAAGTTTAGACTCGATCTAATGATGCTCGAGGATGGGATGAAGTTAATGAAGGCTTCAGGAAACTTGAGTGTCAGCAAAATCCTAGCAAGTATATGAACAAGTTCATATGCTATCTTTTTGATATTGGCCTAAGTGCCAGGGTGTGTTGAAACTTAATGAAAAATGTTGATTAATATGCGCCAGCTTTTGGTAAAAGCAGTGGAGCTAGCCAACTAAAGCAATGAAATGTCAAAGAAAAGCTCTATTATCCAAATCAAATTATAAATGAGCTTCCACCAATGGCGAGCGCTCCCAAATATTTTCAAAGTTTCTACTTGGACCAAGCGCTAATTAGGGCCAAGGAGTCGGACTGACACCAAAAAAGGGCTCTGCATCGTAAATGCTACAAGTCTGGGTGTTGAAGGTATCTTATATACTCAAAAGAGACACACCCTGGTGTACTCCCAGAAAAACAAGTGCAGACGACTCAAAATTCTCTTGACGGACACATTGATCAAGAAAATAAAAATATACTTGTGTCGAGTAATAAGGCACTCGAGAGGCACCTTGTTCCAATGAAAGGGAGAGAAAATTATACACAATCCTATGCCCTCCATCATATGGCCGTCCATCTACACTTTCAAGTCCGAAAAACTAATGAGACGGTTGACTGAAGCAAGAATAGACTTATTCCCTACTGTTGAGAATTAGGTCTAGAGAAGAGTCTCATGGATTACTTTGGGTGATGTCGCGACTTGACTCTCATGAACACAGTACACTAAAAATCATATCCTTATACAATTTGTACAAACAGAGAGTCTGAAAATTAGAGAAGTTGGGTTCCTTTTGATTAAAGCATGGTTGTGCCCAGAGTTTTAGGATCATTCAAATTAAGGGTCTTCTACAAATTGAGACTTGAAAATTCACATGCACAGTCAGGGATGTATTCAAGTAAGTCATTCATTTATTTGATGCTCGGGGACGAGCATGGTTTAAGTACAGGGATATGATGAATCCCGTATTCATCATACTAAAATTGGTCATTTAGGCTCTGTTCCCCAACATTCACATGTATTCAATCATTAACAAAGCATCATTAGCATTCACACGTGTGTAAATAATATTTGCATTTCATCATTCATAATTGCATTAAAAATCTCAAGTGTAAATTAGCCCAAAAAGCCGCTAACTTCTCACATTTGTACATAATTCATCCTAACTCCAATTGACCCAAATCCACCTCCATTGTGTAGATATTACTAACTTCATTAAATAAAAAATTACAAAAAGATTACTATCCCCAAAAAGTGTCAAATAATCCCAAAGTCCAATTTCACCATCTGGCAGACGAAAACGAGCATATCTCTCACGTACAGTGTCCTATTTTGGTCTACTCACTTTTAAGTACTCCATTTTCAAATACCTTCAAAACAAGATCAGTTTCATAAAATTCGGAACTCATATGTGAAAGTTAGGTTTTGGGTCTCTTTTGCGCATTTTAACTTTTTCCCATTTTTGACCTGAGTTTTTATGTACATAATTAACCCTTTAAATTTTATTTCTTCTTCATTATTGTTCTTTGATGAAAGTTTTATTAAGAGACACAAAAATCCAAATCCAGATTAAAATGGAAATCAAAGAAACTGATCGAGTCCAAGCATCCGTTGTGTCTGTACAAATGTGTGTTTCTTATTTCTATTTTATTTTCCTATTTTCTTATTTATTAAAAATCTAAAAAAATAGATTAGTGTGTAATTATTTTTCTTGTATTTTATCGTAATTTTTTTAGATTTTTATCCTCTCTAAAAATAGCAAAATAATTACAATACTCCAAAAAGTCAGTTTTCTAAACACATGGAAAATCACCAAAAATACCACTTCACAAAAATGACCTCTTTTGCTCCTGGGTCCTTCATAAAAGTTGTAGATCTCGTCGAGATGAACAACTTTCGTTAAAAAATTTTTTTTGATCCGAGGTATCCTTCTACTTCTTCTCCATCCTCAAAGTTTGAAATTTTTTAGTGGCACCACGTGGCAGCTCTAGGCGTGCCACGTGGTCACCCACCTTGTCTCTCTCCAGGCCCCTCCCCCCGGGCGTGACCCTCTTCTTCCTCCAGCCGTTTCCAAAAACCACCCCTTCTTCTTCTTCTGAAACTGCCGCCCCCCACCTCCCTCTTGCACAACGGCCACGCCGCTCACCGGCCGCTACGATCGCCATCACTCCTTGCCATTACACCTCTCGCACTCCTATAAATATCCTCTCCCCTCCGACATTGGGAGGCATCCGCCATCATCTTGAGTAGTCGAGAGGAGGGTTAGTGACAGGAACTCCATTCTCAGGCGTAACCTCCTCTAGGCGTAATCCACGACATCCCATTGCTGTGCCGCTACCCCCTTGCGAGCAGCAAAGCTTTGGGGTCACCTCGCCGGACTCTTGAGGCAAAGATGAAATAAAAGGTTCCTCCCTTCTCCTCCCCCAGGTGACATCCTCCGAGCCCCCGCTCCTTCTTCCCTCCATGTCACTTCATCCGCCATCATCTGCCCAAGCTTTGCACCCTACTGGTGACAGCAGTAGGCTGTCCGATGGCAACGGCGAGGGCTCCTTGGCGTGATTAACGAAGGATCTTCGTGTTGTAGCAGCTCCAGCTTGTTGCCTGAGCTTCGTGGCCTTACAACCATTTCGAGGCGATCATTGGAGCTCGAAGCTCCAGCAACCACCAGCACCACATACGCCCCTTGTTCTTGGTTCGTTTTATCTTCTGCAGGTAGCTCCGCCTGTTGAGCGGTCGGCCACCTCGTGCTCTCCACCGCCTCACCTCCGCGCATCGCCTCCGCCCGTGCATCGCCACCGCCCGCGCCCACCGCCTCGCGCTCTCCACCGCTTCGGCAACCGTCCACGCACGGAGCCCCGCTCCTCCGCTGTTCGCCCACGCATGCCGCCCCCGCTCCTCCGCCCTCCGCCCGCTGCGGCTCGTCAGCATCAACCCCGAGCAACCGCCGCCCCAGCCTTGCCGCTTGCAGCCTCCCCCACGTGTCGGAGGCGCCGGCCCCGTTCCCACTGCCGCTCCATCACTACGAACAATCACTATTGGATCGGGCAGGAGGCCCAAGATCCAACAGCCCTAATCAGGCCACGATACCCCACCCGAGCCTCGGCCCAGACTCGAGGCTTAGGTGATCCGAAGCATCAGAAGCCTCCACGTAGGCTCGGGCATCCGAGCCTGAGTCCCACAGCCCGATCCTCAAGCCCGGGCCCGAACCTCACGCTCAGACCCTCGAGCCACTGCTTCACGCCCGAGCCACAACCCCACCACCCGAGCCTCCAGAGGCACGCAAGGTACGTGTGTTCGGGGGAAAATTACAATTGTACCCTTAGAAGTTCATGAATTGACATATATACCCCGCTAGTGGGTAAATTGCAGAAAGACCCCGTCGACATTCAAAAATTGCAGATAAGTCCTTCCAGGGACCATTTTGAAGGAAAAACTTTATTTTAATTACATTTTAGTCCCTATAGTTTCATTTCATCATATCGTTTTCATCCGAACTCTGTTTTTAGCACATAATATGTCATTTTGAAGCTTTTTCCATGCTCTATCACTTAGCATAAATTGATGACAGATCTCAGGTCATTTATTGAGAATTATTTTTTGAGGATCATTATTGACTCTAGTAGGCTAACTTTGACATGTTAGTGCTTGATGTATTAATGATATTTCATGCAGGAATTTGGATAAGGATCTTACTCTGATTGAACCATTGTATTTATTGCTGATTATTCTCAATAGTAAAATCTTCACATGAGGCTAATTTACATTTATTCCTCTAAGATTATTGCCGACTATTTGAGGAATAGAATCATCGATAGTTGGAGGCCAGATACTCTGCTTCACTATTTTGAATATCATTTGCTTATTAACCTGAAGCAATGAGTTAAGATCAATCCATTTTGATTTGTGGTTAGTTTTGCGGAATTATAGATCATATTATTTGAGGATTTAATATGTTTAAAAATCATAGATCATGTGCATAATTCTCTCTGTTTATTTTCTTTGCATCATATTTGCATCTAATTGCATTGTACATTTCTTAACGTGGAAATTAATCAAGCATTGATTAATTCTCTAATTTAATTTAAAACCGTGTAACTAAGAATATCCGTTCCCTGAGTTCGACCTTGGTAGACATGCCAAGTAAAAATACTCCACAACATTCAAATATTGTGGTTTTTGATGAATCGAATTTGCCTCCTATACTACGACAATTATTCATTCAAAAAGAGGCAGATTTCACCTTCATCAGGCTCCAACGACCTGCGGGTAGATACTCCGCGCACCACTTGCTCGCTTAAGGTCGAAGAAGAATGCCGAGAGGTCCGCGAAGGTGTTGAATGCGGTGAAGCTCTGAGGGTGTCAAGAGTGATTGATCGATGGAGCTCCGTCGTGGTGGAGGCTGGAGTTGGAGCTCAGGTGCGGCTTCCGACCATTGAAGTTCCTTCATGTGTTAGATAATAACCGAAGCATTGGTCGTCCATGAGTGCGAGTGAGGTGGAGTGAGATGGGAGTTGGGCGGAGATGAAGAAGGTGGTGACTCTGGGATGTCCTCCATTATGATGATGGAGGAGTGGGGTCGACTTGTGAGGGGTTCTGGAGGAAGAAAATGGTGGCGCATGAGTTGTTGGTGAACGGTGAAGATGCGAAAGGGGTTAATCGGCAACGATGGTGGTTATAGGCGGTGAGATAACTTGGAGAAGAAGGAAAGAAATTAAGAAAAAATACATGGTCGGAGCTAGGCGATGGGTAGAGGGATGGTTGGTTTGGGTTGAGCGGCGAATGTCGCTCCGGTCGTCACACGACGAAGATAGTCGAGCTTTGATTCTCATCGATGCCTAGGGCAACCGTAACATGGCAGAGTCGTCGTGGGTCAACACCTGCGCCGAGGAACCATTGTCTCTCGTCAACTCCATCCTCCTATGTCACAGGAGGAGGAGGATGACTAGGGCTTAACGTATTGAGTGGTGGACGAGGAATGGAAGCAGCAGAGGAGAGGGCTTTATAGGCAGCAGTGGTCAGTTTCTAACGAGGTGTCGAGGGGTTTGCAATGGTAGTTTAATGGCAAGGGAATAATGATGGTGGAATGAAGGTAGTCGTGCGAGGATGGCAGAGGTAGGTCTTCGTGGAGGAGATGTTATGGAGTGAGGGGAATGGCTGTGGCACCTTCCAAAATAGGAAGGGGTAGAGAGAAACACATGTGTAATGCCTGGGCTGAAGGCGTTGGGAGGGAGACGACGTACAGGGGGTGTTGGATCTCATGATACAACAGCTTGGATTAAGGCAGTGATTAAGGGTGGATATCAGATCGAAGGAGTGGATAAGGTAGCTGAGATGAGTGCGGAGGCGAGCGGTGCTGATGAGAAGATGGGTTTGATAAAACGACGGAGAAGAATGGGGTGACGTGGAGTGATGGTGGTCATAGGAATGGAAGGAAATCGAGTGATTGATAGTGAGGCATGAGCGAGTAGTTCTGATCTCATCTACTGGTGAGATCCAATGGTTGTGGGTGAAGCGAGAATGGAGTGTGGAGATGAAGGTGGGTGAAAGAGATCCAGTGGCCTGGAAGGGGCTTGGTGGTGGAAGGAGAAGTGCACCACATGGGCGGCCCAGAGGGCGCCACGTGGCCCAATCAGAAAAAACATAAAGGTAAAAAATAAAGAAAAATCTAAAAGAATTAGTTACTTTAAAAATTAAGAAAAATTCAAAACAAGAAAGTTGTAGATCTTGATGAGATCTACAAGTTTCATGTTGGACAAAAAGTCAAACGAGGTCATTTGTACAAAAAAGTATTTTTTAGGGGTATTTCTAAGAGGTTAAAAACACTGATTTTTGGGTTTTGACTTGTTTTTGTATTTTTTACTTCATTTAAGGGTTAGGAAATTATAGACAAATAATCAACCTAATTTTTAGGGGTTTTCAATAATAAAATTATTTCAAGAAAAATAAATACAATAATTACATGTTAAATATATGCAATATAATACAAGATGAAATGAATCTTTATTAGCAAATTTTATTGGATTAATTAAGCAAGGAGTTTTAATTAGTCGATTTTAGCATGACGATACGAAATTCATCATACCCATATACTTAAACCATGCTCGCCTTCGAGCATATAATGATTGAAGGAGTCAGATTAATTCCTAACAGTGCAAGTGAAGATTTCAAGGCTCAATCTTTCTAAGACCCTCAATTTATGTGATCCTAAAATTCTTGGCTTATCCATGCTTTTGTTAGAAGGAATCCACATGACATTAGTGTACTGCATTTCATGAGAGCCGAGTCGAGGCATCTCTCGAAGTTCCATTCCAGGAGACTCTCCTTTAGACCTCATCCTCAACATTAGGGAATAAGTCTATTCTTGCATCAATCAAGTGTCTCATTAGTTCGTTAGACTTGAAATGTAGATGGAAGTACAGATGATGGAGGGCATAGGATTGTGTCTAATTTTCTCTCCCTCTCATTGGAATAAGGAGCCTCTCAAGTGTTTTTTTACTCAACACAAGTAGATTTTCAACTTGTTGATGAATGTTTTCATCAAGAGAGTTTGGAGTCATCTTCACTTTTTCTGGGAGTACACTAGGGTGTGTCTCTTTTGAGTATCTAAGATACCTTTGACACCCAGACTTGTATCGCTTACGATGTAGAGCCATTTTATGGTGTCAGCCCGACTCCTTGGTCCTAATTAGTGCTTGGTCGAAGTGGACACTTTAAAAATGTTGGGGAGCACTCGCTATTAGTGGAAGCTCATTTGTAATTTGACTTTTGGAGGATAGAGCTTTTCTTTGAACATTTATTTCTTTTCATTTATTTTCCTTTGTTGGTTAGCTCCACTGCTTTTATCAAAAGTTGGAGCACACTGATCAACAATTGTCATTAAGTTTCATCACACCCTGGCACATAGGTAGATAAAGAGATAGCATATGAACTTGTTCACATACTGGCTAGGTGTTTGCTGACATTCAAGTTTTCTGAAGCCTTCATTAACTTTATCCCATCCTCGGTCATCATTAGATCAGTTCTAGACTCAAATCTCTGGTCAAAGATCCTCGAATGATATCTCAACTCATCTCATCAATCATGCAATTGTGAAAGTGATTGTGTTGACCATATTCTTTTGAAGGTAGAGATGAAGAGTGCAATATAGCGCTCAAATCTCTCAAACTAGGGAAGTGTGGATAATAAGCTTAAAACCCTAATGACTAAGGCACGTTAACTCAGACTCTCAAGACCATAGAAATCAAGTGTCCTCAAAATCCTCAAGCCTAGAGTGAATGTTAATGTGTCAAGAATACACCAACTCCTTAGTTAGTGATTTTTGGCTTTTGCATATTATTATGGATTTTAATTTATCATTTTTTAAACTTTTTTTGAGAGACAATGACTGGCCCAGACTCATATGAATAGAAGTATCTACTCTCAGCCAATATGGGTGTAAGTACGGGTCGTTAGACGGATCCGTGTTCCTTAAGGATGGTGCCATATATAATGTCCTCTAAACCACCCACTCTGCTAAGGGAGATGGAAGTTCCCTCACTGAAAGTAGATACTAAGCCTATTAGTCAAGGAATCATTCAAAGAAAGTTTTTTTTAAATTTTTATGGTGTTTTTGAAAAAGTGTTTATTTACAACAAGTTAATCCCTCAATTTTTAAGAAAACATTTTTACAGCGTATTTTTACAAAACTCAGTACATAAGTTTACTTAAACCAAGCCAAAAAAGTTTTTTAAAAGGTTTAAAAATATACGAGTTATGGTTAAAGTAAATATATATTAGTATACGGTATACCCCCATTATATTTAACATTTTCTACGTCCTCATAGCACAAGTGATATGAAGTCATGGCTCAGTCAAATATCGGGTGATATAGCAAAACTAAGGGTCCACCGATACTTTGTTCAAAAATTGACCCAATATAAGAATACAACATGAGGGATGGATGAATAGGCGGGTCCCCCTATACTTAGGCTACAAATAGACTAAGTAAAGGATCTGAGTTGGGGGGGTCTATTTTTAGAGGAATAATTAAACTACGATACAAGGGTAGAGGGGGTGTGTTTTTATAGAAGAAGATGAGAGGGGGTTTGTGCAATGTGTACAGTTTAAGGTGTAAGAGGGCAGAGAGAGAGATTGTAAAATATACAAAGAGGAAGGAGATGGGTGGTGAGTGTATATGTGCAAGTGTGTGGGGGGGGGGGTGGGGGGAGGGTAGATCATTTTGTGATCTACTTTTTTTCTTTTCTTTTTTTTACAACATGCAAGCCCTCTAACGAGGACTGTTAAAATAATGCACATGCAACATTTTTTACAGTATGCAAATGCAAGCAGACTGATAAACAAACCTAATTTCTCCACCAAATCTTTTGTGGCCTCTTCAGCGGGAGCTCCCAAGTCCATGCCTCCATTCAGATCAAGCATCCTCGATCTTCATGGGCCCTGCCACAAAAGAGAAATGTTAGAAAAATAGAGAGGAAATTAATCAGCAGAAATGATGCAAAAATAATGCATGAAAGGAAGATCTATGAATCTTGAAGTTATACAATACAGAAATATATAAAATTTCAAAAATAATAAAGGTGATCCGTGTCCCCAGCAATGGGGCCATTTGATGAACGTGAAATCCGCCTCTTTAATAATCGATAATTGTAGTATAGGAGGCGAAAACCAGTCAATCAAAAACCATAATCTTTGAATGTTGTGGAGATTTATACTTGGCAAGTTTAGCATGGTCGAACACAGGGATACGAGCTACTATATTCCTTGTCAAATTTTGATCAATTAAGAGCATGTGTGAATAATTCTGAATTCTAAGGTCTTCATGCAATTAAAATGCAATTATATGACGCATACATTTTTTTGTTGATTTTCATGCAATTATTAGATATGTAATGCATGGTATGAGTATGCAAAAGATAATAGACAAGTATGCCATAGAAAGGTTACATAAATGTGCAATAGAATATTATTTGAAATTAGAGTCAAGTTGAACACAAAAATATGAGCACTCATCAATTCAGGGCAAATATATGTAGAGTAAGAACAACATCTAACATTAAAAATTCACTTCATTTAAAATGGTTTCAGATGAGAAAATTAATAATGCCATGAGATAGATGAAAAACCAATGATTAAAACGATACTAAAATAATGAAAATTGGACCTACGATGCTCAAGTTATGAATAAAACAGTGCAAGGGCATAAATGCAATAAAAATGTAGGAAATAAAAAGATAAATATCACAAATAGGTCTCTCAAGAAACCTATTTGAAATTCACTAAAACTGTCAGGGCCCCATTATGAACTTTCCATATGCACAGGGGCATTTTTGCAATTTTCGTAAGTTCTAAGGGCCTTCCTGCAAAATACCTAGGTGCGCAAGTAAGGGTCACACACCTGGGGATCAAAGTGAAATATAAAAAAGTATCCACATTCATGTAAATTTCCCAGCCCTCACACGCAGTGCACGTGAGGGGGCCAGGCTCGGGCTCATTGCAAGTTCGGGTCCCCGTGGGTGGCTGTGGTGCTTGGCGTGAGGTTCGGTGGACCCGGGCCTAGATGATCGGTAGGAGGCTCGGGCCAGCCTGTGGCTTCATCATGTTCGTCCGATCGAAATGATCAGACGGTATTTGTATCTTCGTGCTCCTCCGCGGGCCGCCGGAGAAGGCGGGGCTCCAGCGACCTGCTGGTAGCTCCTCCGCGCACCATTCTCTCCCCTGAAGGTCAGAGAAGAATGCTGCGAGGTCATCGAAGGTGTTGGAGGTGCGGTGAATATCCAAGGGTGTCAAGAGTGATTGATCGATGGAGCTCTACAGTGGCAAAGGCTGGAGTTGGAGCTCAGGTGCGACTTTCGGTCATTGAAGTTCCTGCATGTGTTAGATAATAGCCGAAGCCTTGGTCGTGCATGAGTAGGAGTGAGGTGGAAGGAGATGGGAGCCAGGTGATGAATCTATGATTCATCACTCTTAAAGTTGAAAACAGAGCCTTGTTCCCGAGTAATAAGAAGCATATTTCCACCAATATGGCAGGATTAGCATTCATGCATTCATTAATAACATCTGCATTTTAGCATCTACATCTGCTTGAAATGAAAAGCCAAAGTCACTTGTAAAAATCACTCATCCGTATATATTTTACACTAACTCTAAATTCCATAAATTCACTCTATACTGAAGATATTACTAACACTAATACCAGAAAAATACAAAAGAAATTGCTAACTTGTATAATTGACCAATAAAACCCCAACCCAAGTTCGAAACCCTGGAACTTAGAATTCACATATCTCTCTTATACAACCTCTACTTTAGGTCTACTCAAATTTATAATAATAAACATTCAGAGACCTTCAAAATGAGATCAATTTCATTAAAATCGGAGCTTGTATGCAAAACTTGGGTTTTGGGCCCCCATTGTATACTATATGTATGTACATTTTTACCCTTGTATTTTATTACTTTATTCAACCTCGTTTCCTTTTTTGGTCAACATAAAACTTGTAGATCTCATTGAGATCTACAACTTTATGTTTTGAGTTTTTTCAAATTCGGCCATTTTCCTTGTCTTATTTCGTATTCTTCTTCAGCGATTCTGATTGGGCCACGTGGCTCCCTCTAGTTGTGCCATGTTGCTCACTCATCCGCTTGCCCTTCCCCCTTTCCTCTTGTCCGTTCGATGGCTTCATCTCCCTCTAAATCCTAGACATCCATGCCGCATCAGATCACAACCATCTGATTGAGGCTCAGATCGCATCTGGGTCGTCCGCCTGCGCCTTTACCTCCTAGCGCCACACATCACACCCATAGACACCCGATGGCCTCCCCTTCTTCAGATCTCAGCCATCCATTTCGCAACCTCTTTCGATAGTTGGATCTTAGCCCCGATGATTAGATCACAACCGCTCATCCTCGCTGCATTCTTCACCCTCTGATCCTCATCCATGATTCAATCTCCACCATCACATATTAGCGCTTAATACTTTGCCTGCCACGTGGTGCGCCCAGCGCCCTTCGATTGCATCACCATGATCTAATCCTACCCGTTTCCTCGCGCCCATCTCCTGGCTGTTGGATCACGAGATATAACAGACACAACATCATCGTCCACCTCCAGTCGTCTTCCCCACGCACGTTGCCCACCTCGCGCTTCATCCTCCCCCTTTCTATTTTCGTCACCCTATCAGCCACCATCTCTGCCCATGGAGTGCCCCACGACGTAGCCACGACATCCCTCATCCTCGCCAGAACCCACAACCATCACGATCCCCTTCCTCTTTGCTCCACAAACCCCACGAACCCAATGCCTCCATTTCCTGAACCTCCATCCACTTCCTATAAATACCCAGCCTCAAGTCAACTTCGACCCTATCTGCCATAGCAGGAGGTACCCCAAAGCTCTCATTTCCTCATCGATAAAAACGATTAGGCATGAAGTTGAGTGACGAATGTGGTCTACCTCTAGCGAGATCCGTGACGCATCTCTGCGAACTCGGACTACTACCTCGAGCGACGATCGGAGCCTCCATTCCCAAATAGCTTCATCCATTCTCCTTCGATCTTCTTTCTCTTTTCATCTCGATCTACTCCCAATTTTCTTGCTGTCTAAACTCGATTCCACTCTCCATCGATCATTTCCTGAGCTCTGCCTTGGAGCTCTGATCTTCGCGGCACCTTCAGATCACCCCCATGACCCGTCACACCACCTCCGACCATAGCTCTGCCAACCATGATGGAAGAACAATGCCGAACCCCTTTCACCTTCACGGAACAGGCCTCTCACACGATCACTGCACTCCCACGAGCAAGGGCACTCGATTTTTGGAAACCACTAACCCTATAGGTCCATCTTCTTCATTAGTCGGATGTCTCATCGGAGCAGCTTCAAGCTTCATTGACCCCGGCCTACAGACCGTCCCAGTTCTGTCCAGATAAGTCGGATGCTTCGCCATGACTCCACGATCGATTCCAGCTATCCAAGAGCTGACAGTGACATTCATCTATCACGGAGGAGGGCGACGAAGCTAGGACCCCCTCATCGGATCCCCGCCAAGTCTGTCGCAGGAGGCGGCGGCTTGGAGGAGCAAGAAGCTCAGCTACTGTCCGATCGCCTTAATCGGATGGTCCTCATTCGCCCACATCATCCGCATCAGCCGTCGTTGGTCAGGAGGATCTAATGATCTACCATCTGCCACATTGCCATTGTCTTCGAGCTCTAGATACCGTTGGATTCATCTTCATCCAACGGCCAGCATTGTGTCGTGAAGTCAGTTACCACCACCGTTGGATCGACCTTGATCTAACGATCCTACGCACGCCACGCATTCAACTCCAGTAGCCGTTTGATCTATCCATATCGATGGACCCAGCACTCGCCATGTAGCGCCCTCCGAACCTCTTCCCTGACCCTAGGATCGGAGCCCCGAAGCAAGATCGGTGCATGCCCGAACCTCCAGAGCCTACAACGCATCTGAGCCGACAATCGAGCCTCCAAAGCCTCCCGAGCCTAGCACCTCACTTGTCCCTCACGTGCGGTTTGGGAAAATTGCATCGAGGCCCCAACAAGTTTTCAACATTGCAAATCAGTCCCTGCCAGGCGCGTCACGTGAGGAGCTCTCATGGAAATTTTGCACGTATACCTCCAACATTATAGGTATTTGCACTTTAGTCCCTGTATGCACGTTTTATTTTAAGCAATTTTAATTTCTATTTTGCATTTTAGTCCCTATATTTGCACGCATATTTAGGCATCATTTATCATCATTTTTAAATTCCAAAAATTGCATGTTATAGTTTAATATGTGCTCTATCTTTATGGACACGTGTCAAATTCTTGTGAACTTCATAGAATTTAAAATTCATACTCTTGTGGAAATTTACATAATTTGCCCACAGTATGCTTGAAATTCATTATTAAATTATTTGTTGCTCTAAAAATAACCTTAAAATCACATTAGGTTTAGTTTAAAATGATCTACACTGTGCTTAAAAATCAAACTATTTGCATGCATCCCGAGGCCTGAATAAATGAATTAGTCTTTTGCTAGATTGAATTTTAATAGGTCCAATTTACGTCATTTTTTAGGTTTATTAATTTTCCTGGATTCATCTTACATAGATATATCTATGAAAATTTTTATATATGGAAATAATGTACTTTGGTATTTATTAAAATTATTTTTGCAAAAACTACCCTGTATTCATATTAAATTCACATTTAATTCATTTAGAGTCTAAAATTTCCAAAAATTGCAGTAGCTTAGTTCAATCACATTTCATATTCTGCCCAAGTTTCATAAATTTTGGATTTCATTTGACTATGATTTGTGATTTAACTTTAAATTTTGCTTGAAACTGAATTGTCTTTCTTTTAATAACATAAAAATTATGAAAAGACCAACAAAATATTATTTGAAAATCTGACATCGAAATTAAATTAAAATTACCCTAAGGAGAAAGTTGCCTCCCTGAGTTCGACCATGGGCTTTCCTAAGTAAAATAAATATGTCGCTCACATTTAATTGAATATTAAACAAAGTGGTTTTTGATAAGTCTTGATTTACCTTACTACAATGAACGACACATTTAATTTGATCATTAATCAAGTTGAATTAGGTATGGTAAATACAGGCTCGTCAAATGGCACCGTTGCCGAGAGGTACGACTTTGGTTAATTTTTAGAGAATTTTGATTTTTGATTTTCCATCCCCGGGTAGTCTGATTACCATCTTTTCTTGTGAATATTTTTCTATCATTTGTATTTGTTTATTCTGTGTCGTCCTTTATCTAACCTCCATTTATTTTCGTGCGAGGAATACAAGGAGTCGAAGGCGCTTGCCAAGCAAGTCGAGGAAACTGCATTAAAATAATTTGAGTGTTTTTGTGAGGACTTGTAATTTTCTTTCATTTTATTTTTGCACTTTTCCAGCGGTTACCGTTTGGGTTCTCGTGCATGTAAGTCATAGTAAAAATGTGTCCCCGTGTGCTGTGTGGATTGCTTGACGTAGCATAGGACCTGCACTTGCGGCTCTTAGAGATTTCTTAGGACTGTTTGTGCTCGTGAAATTTAGGACCACATTTCACCAGAAAAAGATACACTTAGACCGCTGGACTTAACTGAATTTAAATTCGTTCTTCACTCGCTAATAGAACTTCCTATCTAGGAGCAGCTTTTCGTCGATTGCATTTCATATAGTGTAAAATTTCAATTCAATATTGCATCCCACATTGTAGAGAGTTGTTATTTCTTAATCATTCATCATCGTTTTCTCGATTGCATTGACTTTTTTTGATTGTCTCCCTCGATTTTTTTAACCTAGGATAAAAGAATTATGACTGGATGGTAGACGTGATTGCTTATGTGAATTAATTACAGTAGCAATGAATCTCTAAAATCAGGACTGCTAATCTCAAAAAAATTAACTAAAGTTAACCCTTGTTTGCGGGAGAGTAACCCCAACATTGATTTCAGGCTGAGTGAGGGTACAGAGTGTGTGTGCACACCCTAAGGCAGAGCCAGAATCCACACCTTCCATATCAAGTACCCCGATCCTAGCAAATATCACAAGTGAATTCTTTCAAGTTCACTGACTAGCACCAAGTAACCTCCACCTGTTCTGGCAGGTAGTTAGGACTGAACCAGCGGTGCTCTGCGACAAGTTGCTAGTAACCCTTCGGGGTGAAGTTCCAGGCTTGTCAGCCTCCGCCTGCTTCGGTAGGTAGATAGGGACAGGTCTTTGAACTCCTCAGCTTGGGATAGGAGCAAAGAAAGAAATCTCACTGGTATCTTAGGCGACAGGTTAAACTGGGAAGACGCATCCAGCTTTGAGCCAACATCCCTATAGGTCGCGTAATCCTTGATATTTGTCTAAAAAATCACACTTAAAATCAGCCATAAACGGACTCGATTTCGGGTCCTTCACCGTGTAGAGTGTGAATTCGGGGTTTGCTCTTGTGTTTATCTTTGTGTCTATCAATGTGTGTTATCCTGTGTAATTGCACGTTTTCTACCTCGATCTACTTCAAGATGTCGGGATATTGATCCCCAAACCCTAATACCTCTGGTCAATCCTCCTCGACCATATACCGTTCATCTTCGCCTTCTCCTTCTTCCATGTATCCTCTGCCATCCATTGGAGACCCTTACCCGTGGTTGGTTCCACCTCGACTCGATTATGAAGGCAAAACATTGACTGACCTCTCCACTTCTTGGAATTTCTCACCTACTCCATATTCTAATACTTTGGACCCCCTTCCATCTTGGGCCGACTATCCTTATTCTCGAAAGCTTGTTGGAATCAATAAACCATATAAAGAGCAAGCCACTACTAAGACAGATGACTGGCAGAATTACGTGGGCAATTGAACATACCGAATGGAGAGGCATGTACCTAATGATCTTCCTGACTTGATTGGCTTTAGTGATCAACTTCACATTGACCAACCCTCCTCCCAGCCATTTAGAGAGTCTACGCAACTAGAGGATTGGATTCATGGATTCAACCTACACGCCCCCTCTTTAATGACTCCATCATATGAGGCTCCGACCAACATTTGCCATTTAGATGGTTCATATTCGACCCAGCATTACATGTCAGACTCTAGGTACGTTGAGTATGAGACCCCAATATCTCAGCAGTATCCTCCAATTGAGTAGAACTCTCCCATGATTTGTCATGAGAATTTTGTGGAGTATGGCATCTCTAGACTTATTGAAAAAAATGAATCATTTGGTAACAAGTTAAGAGATGTCATGGAAATATTGCACTCAATTTCTACCAGCCTGGGTATGAAAGTGGAAAAAGAAGTGTGTAGTTTTGAGGTTGAAAATAGAGCGAACATTAGGGAACCCATACATCATGTACAGCTGGAGTCACTTATACCTTTCTCTTCTACTAATCCCTTACCTTCCAATCTAGAATATGATCATTCGCCCATTAAAAACATTAAAAAATCGAAAATCCCAAAAAGACCAAAAACATTGAAAAATGAGAAAAACACATAAAAATTAAAAATGAAAAAGAATTAAAAAAATTGGATCCTGCCCTAAGGAAAGCACTCGATGAGGAATTTATTTTTAAACTTCCCATAATAAAGGCCATAGATCACTTCCTAGACCTTAAGAGATTTTTAAAGAGTAAATTGATGCCCAAGAGGTCGGGTAATAAGAGAACAAGGACGGAAAGACACATAGTGTCTAGGGCCACATCCATGTTGATGGAGAGAAAGACCAAAAGTTGTAGAGTGAAGCGGTTGCCCCGAGTTGAGTGTGAATCAAAGACACCATTTTTACTAATGCGAGAGATGATGACTCATAAAGAAATATCCTCCTGACCTCTGCGTCTGACAAGCTCAAACTCGGATCACTTAGGAAGTCCAGAGTGATCGTTCAGTTGGGTGATCGATCCATAAAACGAGCGAGAGGAATCATTTCAGTCATCATTACTTTCCAAGATGCTCTACTCCAGGTTGACTTCACAATCATTGACATTGAGCACCGAGGAGAGTTTGCCCAGTCTTTGATTATTCTCGGGAAAGGTGTTCATAGCTTCAACTAATGTGACTGCAGCTTGCGAGACTCGTGAAAATCGATTTTACAGCATTAGGAGCACTTCAAACTCACCCATTCTTTGATACACTTTACTCTAGGTTACCCCAAAAAGTTGTTGATAGTCGTGACCATCGAGAGGTAGATGAGTCCCAGCTCTTTGTCGCACCTGAGATATCAACTGTCCGGACGACCGTTGGTTTAGAGACTCCCCAAAACTTCACATCACCAGCTTCTTGCACCACCACCGTGACAGCTTCTAAGGAGGACTCACGACCCGAAGCTATCATTGAGTCGGATACGAATTTTGCTGATTGCCTTGATTGTTTTGATAATTTGACACAAGAGACCAATAATGTTGAGCCAACTGAGATCACTAGAACCTTCCTGATACGTGCGTTGACCCTTCAGGAATATTACAATCTATATGGTGACTCTCCTGATGAGGAAACCATGGTCAACACTACACCATATCCCAGACCTTCAAAGGAAACAACCAAGACTGAATTGACTCAACCCAAAACCACGGTTGCTTCTTATTCTAGTCGGTTATCCAATAAGAGGAAGTCGAGAAATGATTCCATGAGGTGTACCCTCGAACCCCTCAAGGCACATCACTCTCCACTCCTTATCAATGGATCAGGTTCTATAAAACCGACTAAGAAAGTTTCCTTCAACATACTGGAGAATGAATTTTTGGAGGAATCCTCATCAGGTCTAGATGAGGTGATCTAATACAAGTGAGCTTAGTTCGACTGTTCTTAAGCCATGTCTGAGCAAGCAGTCGTGTGCCAAACATCGTTGGATGATCCCTACACCTCACTATTATTCATATGAGGATGATTCCGACAACGACACATATGTATATTATCCACCTCCTCAGGTCCGCAAGAAGGTTCATTACAAACCTTCTTAATACTTGTATATTCTCACTCTTTCTTGTATATACTTTCCCTCCCTTCCTCCCCAGTGATTCGAATCACTCGCCCCGGCTCCATATCGTTTCATTTCATGGCTATACTTAGGATGAATAGATCCTAAGTATAGGGGGGAGAGTGACCCAAATCTATTCACCAATCGTGTACATCCTCCAGATCCCAACGGTCCTCATACCCATTCCTGTCTTATACTTAGGCTGACCAGAGCCAAAGTATGGGGGGGGGACTGATGCCCGCCCTATTTATACTCATCCATTTCTCCTCTTAAACTCGATCATCCCATTTTTGATCTTCTTCTACACTTAGGCTAACAGAGCCTAAGTATAGGGGGCGGAGCGACATCTATACTTTTTGTTATTTTAGCTCTCCTATGCTTAGCACGAGCTATGTCTTTTTCTTCGCTTTTTTTGCTCCGAGGACATAGCACATGCTAAGTATCGAGGGCATGTATATATTACTTATATACTTTACCTATAGCTCGTACTTTCATGTATTTTCACGTATTTTTGTATATATTATGCAATAATTATGGGGTGGGTAAAAATAAAAAAAATTAATGCATGTATAATGTGTATAATACTTGTATTAAAAAAGTTGTAAAATTCTTGTAAATAATAATTTTTTAAAATTAGTTGTAAAATAGGATGTATACCAAAATAAAGTCTTGCATTTCATTCGTCTCTGTCATCTACATCTCATCTGCATATCATGCATACGCAAAGTGGAAAGTTAGTGGGTTCTGAACCAAGTTATGAATAGATGTTGAGGATGGATTTGATTTGACCTTAATCTACCTAATTTCAGAGGAACCTTATAGGAACTGGAGTTAAGATTTTTCAGATCAAGTGACTTAATTCTTTGAGTCTGCAAGTCTATGTTCACATGTCATCTTGATTAGTATAAGTAGAATATCTCGTGTACACGCATGATTCTTTTAGACAATGACCTAACTTAGACAAGCATCATACACGTTGCTCTTCATTGATGAGGAGGTGAGGAGGTAGAATCTTTGGCTTGGAGTACCACACAGGTGGAAACATCCATCCTCCTCTAGGGAGGGTAGTGCATCTCAACCTAGTCTGGTGGTGTTGGCGTCTAAGGACGGGATGTTGTAGGTTGCAATAAAGCTTCAAAAGAGAGATAGTCTGCTGGCTCAAGGAGAAAAACTCCTTATGTATATGCTGCACCTTGTATATATGTCAAAAATAAAAGAAGAAGAAAAGAAAAGAGAGAACTCCAAAAAAATGGACAGGCCTGATTGAAAACAAAATGCTTGTTGGAGTATGTATATTTGCAAGGCATATGCTTCAAAACCTAGTACCATAGAAGCCTGTAGCTGGATGACTTGGCTATACTGGTCAAGCATCCTAGGATAGGTAGCTACACTAGCTATCATCCATTCTTCTCTCTACCCCCTCTTCTTGAGCCAGTTGCACTTGAACTTAGAATGCAATACCTTGCTCCTCGAGGAAAGAGTTACTGGACCGGGGAATTAGAGTTACCTTGTTAGAGGAGGTTGGTTCTTTGCCATTTCTAATGTGGAGAGCTATATTTCACTTACACAACACAAGTAAGATTCATAGTCATCAGAATTTGCATGTGAGGATTTGTTCTGACCTGATTGTTGAGGCATCTCGAATATAAGACTTGTGGAACTTAAAGGTTGTTAGGTCTTAAATTCAGATCCCAATAAGATTCGTCCACACAATTAATCCAAAGGTCGAGTCAAGCTCCATTTTCAACTTTTGTTCATGACCTCGGTATGGAACCCAAAATCATTTCACTTTTGCATTTCATTTTAGTTACACGGGGACGAGCAAGGTTTAAGTATAGGGGGTTGATGAATCTGTGATTCATCACTCTTAAAGTTGAAAATAGAGCCATGTTCCTGAGTAATTAGAAGCATATTTATACCAATATGGTATAATTAGCATTCACGCATGCATTAATAACATCTGTATTTTAGCGTTTACATCTACATGAAATGAGAAGACAAAGTCACTTGTAAAAATCATGCATCTGCATCTATTTTACACTAACTCTAAATTCCATAAATTCGCTATATACTATAGATATTACTAACATTAATACCAGAAAAATACCAAATAAATTTCTAACTTGTAAAATTGACCAATAAAACCCCAATCCAAGTTTGAAATGCTGGACCTTAGAATGCACATATCTCTCTTATACAACCTATTATTAAGGTATACTCATTTTTAAAATAATATACATTCAGATACCTTCAAAATGAGACCAATTTTATTAAAATCGGAGCTCGTATGCAAAACTTGGGTTTTGGGCCCCCATTGTATACTATATGTTTGTATATTTGTACCCTTGTATTTTTATTACTTTATTCGACCTCTTTTCCGTTTTTGATCAACTTAAACTTGTAGATCTCATCGATATCTACAAGTTTCATGTTTTGAGTTTTTCCAAATTCGGCCATTTTCTCCATCTTATTTCTCATTCTTCTTCAGCCATTCTGATTGGGCCACTTGGTGCCCTCTGGTTGTGCCACGCAACCTAGTCATCCACTCGCCTCACGCCTTCTCCTCTTGACCGTCCGATGGTTTCATATCCCTCCAAATCCAAGCCATCCACGTCGCAGCAGATCACAATCATCTGATCGAGGCCCATATCGCATCTAGGTCATTCGTCGGCACCTTCACCTCCTAGCGCCATGAGTCACACCCATAGCCACCCAACAGCCTCCCCTTCTTCAGATCTCGGCCATCCATTCCACAACCTCTTTCGACCGCTGGATCTTAGCCTTGATGATTAGATCGCAACCACTCATCCTCGTTGCATCCTTTACCCTCCGATCATCATACATGATTCAATCTCCACCTCCTATTAGCACTTAACACTCTGCCTGCCACGTGGTGTGCCCAATGCCCTTCGATTGCATCACCAAGATCTAATCCTACATGTTCCCTCACGCCCATCTCCTAGCCATTGGATCGTGAGATCTAACGGCCACGACATTGTCGTCTACCTCCAGCTATCTTCCTCGCACATGTCGCCTACCTCACACTCCATCCTCCCCCTTTCTATTTTCGTCACCCTATCGTCCATTATCTCCGCCCATGGAGCGCCCCACGACGTAGCCCTGACATCCCTCATCCTCGCCAGAACCCACAACCACCATGATTCCCTTCCTCTTCGCTCCACAAACCCCACGAACCCCAAGCCTCCATTGCCTTAACCTCCATCCTCTTCCTATAAATATCCAGCCTCCGGCCACCTTTGACCCTATTCGCCATAGCAGGAGGTACCCTAGAGCTCTCCTCTCCTCATCGGTGACAACAATTAGGCACGAAATCAAGCAACGAAGGTGGTCTACCTCGTTGAGATCCGCGGTGCATCTCTACCATGTAGCAGCTCCTCCGACAAGCTGCACGAGCTCGGGCCGCTACCGACCCTCGAGCGACGACTAGTGCCTCTTCCGCGAGCCTCCATTCGAAGATAGCTTCATACATTCTCCTCCGATCTTCTTTCTCTTTTCATCTCGATCTTCTCCCAATTTTCTCATCTTCTCCACTCGATTCCACTCTCCATCGATCATTTCCTAAGCTCCAGCTTGGAGCTCTGATCTTTCGGACACCTTCAGATCGCTCCTACGACCCGTCACACCACCTCCACCATAGCTCCGTCGGCCACGACGGACGAACAACGTCGGACCGATCTCACCTTCATGCCATAGGCCTCTCGCACAATCGTCGCACTTCCACGAGCACGAGCACTCATTTTCTGGCAACCACTAACCTTACAGGTCAATCTTACTCATTGGTCGGACATCTCGCCAGAGCTGCTTTGAGCTCCATCAACCCCGACCAAAAGACCTCCCCAACTCTGTCTAAATAAGTCAGATGCTCTGCCTGAAGGATATGGAGAAATCCTCAAGCGCATCACGGAAGCGTGATCGTTGTATTGGATACGACGAAGAACGACTAGTCGTACTAGTTGTTCGGTGCAGCGGAATTTAAAAAATTTTAATCCGATGAAACCACATGATCCGAGAACCATTCTCAAATCGTTTCATCTATAACCACAACAAGTATAATGCAATACCTCTTGATGCATGGTTGATCAAGTCTCTACGAAAAGAGACCTCCTGTCTCAAGTCCGATTGTCGGAGTAACGACTTGCGAGCGCGGAGATGAGTCGCGGTGTCCTCACAATCCATGTTGAACCAAGCGCGGTTGCTCCTGATCTCGTCGCACGAGATCAAACATCTCCTTTGTGAGTGAAGCACTCCAAGAAGACATAGAACCGCAGAGAGACGAAGCGGCAGCACGATGGCGCGGGCGTCGACGATTCTCTCCACCAAGGTGGACGGCCACCAAGAAGAGAGGGAGAGAGAGGGCTGTCGAGTATGAGAAAGAGAGAGAGAGTTTGTGCTACAATAGCATGTGTCAAGAGAGACAAGTATGCCTCTCTATTTATATGGTTTTGGGATCCATGGATCTCAATCCATGGGACATATAAAATCAATGGATGAGATTGATTTATGTTTATCCAATGGCTAAGATTGTTGTTGACAAAAACAACAAATTTAGGTTAAAATGTATTTGATAAAATCAAATATAATTCATTCCTAAATCAACCCAACAAATAAGGAGAGAAGACACAGGGAGATTTCATCTCCATGTGCCTTCCAAGTGGGCGGCCACACATTCCATATTGGAATGGTGTGCCGCCCATGAGATTGCATGGAGATTGCAATCTCATGGTAATCCATGAGATTGCATATCTCCTTGCAATCTCTCTTATTTATTTGCAACAAATTTATTGGGTTTTATTCTTCAAAAATAATTCACAATTATCTTTGAGAATATTGCATTCTTTCCATGGAAAAAATTGTGAATCATATTCACAACCCAAAACAACATATAATTCATATTGTTAATTAATTACACAATGTGTATCCAGTACACATAATAATTAATCAACACATACAAATTATAATTAACTCTCTCGAATGCATTATAAATCACATTTATAATATATTATGAATAATTGGATATTTCTATCCACATTATTCTTATCCATAATAATCAAATCACATTTAATCATATTGGATAATATCTCATATATCATGATAATTAAAACACTTTTAATTATCAAAATCTCTTTGCTTAGATCTTATGGAATTATTCTTAAACCACTTAAGAACAATGCTATTTCTCCTCAGATACTTGGAGATAAGGACAGGGCGATTGTATTGTTCCACGTATAGTGACTTGGGTGTTGAGATCATATCTCAAATCCAGATCCTATGGACCTCCCACTGATGCTTGATCAAATCAAGATCGTAGACTTAATCTTCTCATTGCATCTGAATCTCATTCAGATCAATGTCCAGTTCATGGACTAAGATTAGGTCACTTCTCTAATGAGAGGAGTCACTAAAATCCAAACCTGTTTCATCACTCCCTCGGAATGGAAGCGTCATGCTTATACAATCGTATATGATCAAATCACCCTTCAGGTATTCCCAATACCTGCACATCCTACATACTGGAAGACTTATGATCATTCTGAAGATAAAGATCACTTTTTCACTGTCATCTTCAGGGTTAGATCATTAAGTTTCTCAATCTTGGTCACTGGGACTTGGTATAGATCATATGCTTTCACAAAGTATATATCTTACCTTCAAATTCATGGCATGCTTCCAAAGCATGACAACCATGCATGGAATTTGTTCAGTCCGAATACCTCATGAGTGAGCTCATGTCTCCCAGTTCAGAAGTGAACCTGTATGATCCCTTTGAGAGATCGTATTACTCATATGTCCTTACATGCACACCAGTTGGTCGGTATATAGACCTTGATTAGGTCATCAACCTATTGGTCTACGAAATGTACATACTCAGACATATAGCAATACATATGTCTCTAGTCAGAAGATGCATGCCTATGTTGTGACAGTATACAACGTAGGTCTTTGGTTATCTCGATCTCATCACGTCAACCCATTGACTTAACTAACCTGAGGTCAGTCAGATATCAGTCATATGAGATAGGATTGCCATCTCCTACTCAGATTGGAGATCATCACTTAATGATCATTTGATGATGCTTGATGAGTCCTCTATCTAACTCCTTAGATATTCATCCAAGCATCAGCTTCTATGATCCATCCAATGAATCAACAGCTGTATGATCATCAAGTTGGCCATGGTACATAACCCTTATTGTACAGAGGGACCCTATAGTGCATTCATTCATTAATCTCAGAAAGGGAGTGAAAAATAATCAATAACTTTCATTTATAATTTATTCATTACAATTACATTTATTGTAGAAATGGTTCGCCCGGGGCTCACATTGCTAACAATCTCCCACTAGTCCTCAGAACCATTCAGGTACAATCTTTAAACCCATACTCATTACATGCTGGTCGAAAACATCCTGTGTTAGAGTTTGGTAAGAGGATCAACAACGTTGTCGGTAGAGGCCACCTTGGTGATGATGATGTCATCACGCTTTTGTATCTCCCGAATGATGTGGTATTTCCTTTCCATGTGCTTGCTCTTTTGATGCCATCTGGGTTCCTTTGCCTGGGAAATGGCTCCTGTGTTATCGCAGAGTAACGGGATGGGAGTATCAGAGGAAACTACGCCAAGCTCCAGCACGAACTTGCGCAACCACACCGCCTCCTTTGCAGCATCCGATGCGGCAATGTATTCGGCTTCTGTTGTTGAATCTGTAGTAGTGTCCTGCTTCTTGCTTCTCCTGCTCACAGCACCACCATTCAACAAGAACACGAACCCCGATGTCGACTTTCGATCATCTACATCCGATTGGAAGTCTGAATCTGTATATCCTTGGAGATCACCATCTCCATAGAACAAGATGTAATCTTGCGTCCGTCTTAGATATTTGAATATGTTCTTTACTGCATTCCAGTGTTGTTCTCCATAGAAGGATTGGTAACGACTTACCACTCCCACTGCATGGCAGATATCTGGCCTAGTACACATCATGGCATACATTAAGCTTCCTACGGCTGATGCATAAGGACATCCAGCCATGACTTTCTTTTCCTCAACAGTTTGAGGAGCCATTCCTTTAGACAGGTGGATACCATGTCTTAAGGGTAGGAATCCTTTCTTAGAACTATCCATACGGAATCATTCAAGAATCTTCTTAATGTATCCATGTTGTGAAAATCCCAAAATCCTCTTTTCTCAGTTTCTGAACAGCTTAAGGCCTAAGATATAAGAGGACTCTACAAGATCTTTCATCTCAAAGGTATGGGACAGCCAAATCTTTACACTGGTCATCATCCCTGTATCATTCCCAATGATAAGGATGTCATCTACATAAAGCACGATGAACACAATGGCGCTCCTACTAGTCTTCTTGTATAAACATGGTTCATCAGGATTCTGTACAAAATCATAACTCTTTATGGTTTCGTCGAATCTGATGTTCCAGCTACGAGAAGCTTGCTTGAGCCCATAGATGGATTTCTTCAGCTTGCATACTTTACCATCCTCTGTCATGAAGCCCTGGGGCTGCTCCATGTAGATATCCTCCTCGAGGTATCCATTGAGGAAAGTTGTCTTGACGTCCATCTGCCAGATGTCGTAGTCAAGATATGCAGCTATAGCTAGCAATGTTCGGATGGATTTAAGCATAGCCACAGGAGAGAATGTCTCATCATAATCGATGCCTTCTCTCTGTGTGTAGCCCTTGGCTACGAGCCATGCCTTTAAAGTCTCTACTTTCCCATCGGGTCCCCTCTTTCTTTTGAAGATCCATTTACACCCAATGGGTTTTACCCCTTTAGGTGGATCCTCTAGGGTCCATACACCATTCTTATGCATGGAGTGAATTTCTGACTTCATTGTCAGCATCCATCTATCCATGTCTTGATCCGCGAGTGCTTCATCAAATGAAGCAGGATCAATGTCAGTTTCACCTGACACATGGAATCCATACCTTTCAGATGGTGCAACCACCCTCGAACTCCTTCGAAGAGGTATGGGTGTTTCATCTTTATTTACTTCTTCAGTTTCTGGTCTGGGGAGCTCAGAATCCTCTTGGGATTCAATGAGTTCCTCTACTTCACTTTTATCTTGACCTTTAAGGAAATCATCCTCCATAAACTTCACATCTCTAGAGACAAAAACCTTTTGGGTCTCAGGGTCATAAAGCTGGTATCTAATACCATTTTTAACATACCCAATGAAGTAACACTCACGAGTGTGAGATTCCACCTTACTTGCGTCCACGTTCTTCGCATGGACCAAGCAACCCCAAACCCTTAAGTGATTGACACTAGGTTTGGTTCCATACCATAGCTCATGAGGAGTCTTAGGTACAGATTTGGTAGGAATCTTATTCAGGATATCTATTGCAGTCTCTACTGCATATCCCCAGAAACTAAGAGGTAAATGTGCTTTTCTCATCATTGAATGGACCATGTCCATGATGGTCCTGTTGCGTCTTTCAGCAACACCATTAAGTTGGGGAGTTCTAGGAAGAGTGAGATTTGAAACAATTCCATTCTCCTTAAGGTATTCCTTGAATTCATCTGATAGGTACTCGCCACCTCGATCAGATCGAATCCGTTTAATCTTCCTATCGGTTTGGTTCTCAACCAAAGCCTTGAATTCTTTGAACTTTTCAAAGGTTTCAGACTTATGACGTAATAGGAAGATAAACCCGTATCGCGAATGGTCATCGATAAACGTCAAATAATATCGGTATCCATTTGGAGTCGCGGTACTGAAGGGACCACATACATCAGTATGTATTCGGTCAATAATACCTTCGCATCTTGTAACCTTGTTACAGAAAGGCATCCTAGTCATTTACCTCGAATGCAATGTTCGCAGGTAGGCAAAGATTGAACCTGTAGAAAATCTAAAGGTCCATCCTTTTTCAATCTGTTGATCCTATCAACAGACAAATGACCAAGCCTTTGATGCCAAATCATATTTGAATGATTTTTATTCTCCCTAGATCTCTTAGGGTTTTTATTAATGGTTGTAACATTCATGACATTCTCATTAATGCACAATTCATAGAGTCCTCCAGAAGTTAAAACACCTTCTGTAATATATTTATCATAATGATTTATGACTAATTTATTACAGAACAGGAACGAATATCCACTTCTAACTAGCTTAGATACAGATATCAGATTCCTTCTAACTTCAGGTACATAAAGACACTCTTTAAGTACTAGGACTCTTCCACTAGATAATGATAGTCGACATGTCCCGACGGCGACTGCTGCAACACTTGCATCAGATCCCATCTGGATGACTATCTCCCCTTCTTCAAGACTTCTAGTTTCCTGAAACAAATGCAACAAATTGCATACATGAACAGAAGCACCAGAATCTACAACCCAACTTCCTTCTCGTCCGACGAGAAAGCTAGTTTCAATGATGAAAGTAGATTTCATACCTGCTGGGCCTTTACCTTTGTCTGAGGACTTCAGGTAATCTGGGCAGTTACGCTTCCAGTGCCCCGGCTTCTTGCAGTGGTGACAGACGTCGGTTTTCTTCGACGCCATGAGAGTGGATGCATTGGAAGAAGAGGCAACACTTTGTCCCTTCTTCTTTCTCTTCTGGGTCGGGCCCTTCCGAGAACCATGCTTCCGACCGCGCTTCCCTTTGACCTGTGCAACCATTGCACTGCCACTGGGACCATCCTTCTTCATCACGTCCTCTGCGGACTTTAATGCAGCAAGGAGAGCAACACTTGTCAATTCCAATTTATTCATGTGGAATGACACCACAAAGTTATTGAAAGACTTGGACAATGACAGCAGGATGAAGTCAGCTTACATGTCTGCATCCATCGTTGCCCCAAGAGTCTCCAGCTCCGACAAGTACCCAAACATTTTGAGTACATGTTAACGGACCGAAGTCCCTTCCTGCATTCTACAGCGAATGAGGTCTTTCATAACATTGTACCGCTGAGTGCGGTTAATTTCACCAAACATATCCTTAAGATTCTGCATTATTTCCTGACAGGTACTCATCTCCACATGTTGCTTCTGCAGAACATTGGAGAGAGAACCTAGGATATAGCACCTAGCCAAGACATGATCTTCATCATACTTGTCATTAAATGCTTTTTCTTCCTTAGACATAGGGTTCTCATGCTTGTCCTCGGATAGCACATAACTTATGCGCTCAGCAGAGAGAACAAGCTCCAAATTTCGGATCCAATCCGAGTAATTTGGGCCGGTCAATTGGTTGACCTCTAGAAGCCTACTAAGTGGGTTCAAAGACTTCTTTTTCTGAAATTAAGAATGCACTATATTAGAATATAAAAATATATATTCAAATTTATAATATTTGATTAAGGCATTTTAAATCAAATTGTTCTTGCTATGTCAACCTTGAAAGTTTATTCCCTTATTCACTTTCAAAGTAAGAGATATACTTACCAATATATCTCAAGCAAGAACTGGGATCTCCTCCTTATTTGTCATATCCCAATAATAGGAGAACCTATGACTCCAATAAAGAGAAGCGGGAACACATTCCGCATGCAAGTCCAACTTGCATTTCCCAATTCGGTCTTTAATACCCGGGCCCACCACCCCTAAGGCGATGTTGACCCGTTATTAATTGAACCAACCGTTAACAGGAATACAACTCGCTATGCGCAATCCAATATCGCCCCAATAATATGAGGACCCGATATTGGGGTCACTACACATACGTCCTTACTCTTTCAAGAAGCGACGAGCCCGATCCAAACGGATCGTATGCAGGAGCTGTCACTTCGCACAGGCGTCTCCTTCATATGATGTCTGGCAACGGAACTCTTCGCCTTGACGGGAGACCATGGATGTCACTTATGTGATCCTCCATCTCATATTCAAATTTTAATTAATTATTATGAATCACATTCACATAATTAATTCTTCCAAGGGAATTAATAACTCTAATCATATTAGAGTATTTCAATTGGACATAATCAATTTAATCATATTAAATTAATTATCAATCCAATTCAATCAATCAAACTTGATTATTTTACTTGAATACATATATGGTAATTTCTCAAAATACGTATTAATTCAAATTTTAATAATTAGAAAAATACATCTTAATCCCTCGGACATTATCCCGGCCCTACCCGCTGTCATGGCCAGTACCGACGAGAGTGGGACGGATCACATACGTTGCAACCCGCAACCCCAATGCTCTCCGACTAGGCACCATATCCGCCTCTGGAAAAGATAATGCCAAATTCATTAATTTGTACTTGAGATGATCATCGATTCTTCAACCGAAATTGTACCATATAGTAATAATCAAAACATTTTTGATTATAAGGAAATTCGCTAGACAAATTCCCAAATCCTATTCAAGCATCAAGTTTGAAAGATTGTGGTTTCCAATTATGATTTAGATCACATCTTAATCAATTAATTGGTTGGGGCCAAGTCAATTAGGCAAATAATCATGTTTCAATATTTCACAAATATTTTTCAAGATTATTTCTCTAAATTAACAATTAATTTCACTAATTGACAATCACTTGGTTCTATATTAGGAATGTAATTTCAGTAAGGACCCCTACTCACTAAAATTAACATATCTCAATCAATTTAAATCCAAATTAAGCAAACTCAATTTTCATAGATTGCTAACTTGATTTAAAACAGAACCTAAGTGGATTTGCACGCATTTCGAGGCAGATGATAACAGTAATTAACTCTTTAATCATGTTAAAATCTACTGTTCCCGCAACAGTGCATACATGTCCATTAAAACAACCACAACTAGAGCATACGAAATCCGATTAACGCAAACTCAGTTCCTATGATTTCCGTATTTAATGGGGAACAAAATCCAATATTAAATTCGTGTTTAAACAATTTAAACAGTGCCGAATTTTTCTACCAAACAGATCTGCGAAATCAAATGTGATGAAAACTTTCGCGACCTAAACGAACCCAAGTCGTTCTCGTTTTTTGAATCATATTCGAAACCGTCGACCTAAGGCTCTGATACCATTGAAGGACATGGAGAATCCTCAAGCGCACACGGAAGCGTGATCGTTGTATTGGATACGACGAAGAACGACTAGTCGTACTAGTTGTTCGGTGCAGCGGAATTTAAAAAATTTTAATCCGATGAAACCACATGATCCGAGAACCATTCTCAAATCGTTTCATCTATAACCACAACAAGTATAATGCAATACCTCTTTGAAGGGTTGATCAAGTCTCTACGAAAAGAGACCTCCTGTCTCAAGTCCGATCGTCGGAGTAACGGCTGCGAGCGCGAAGATGAGTCGCGGTGTCCTCGCAATCCAAGTTGATCCAAGCGCGTTTGCTCCTGATCTCGTCACACGAGATCAAACTTCTCCTTCGTGAGTGAAGCACTCCAAGAAGACAAAGAACCGCAGAGAGTCGAAGAGCACGATGGCGCGGGCGTCGACGATTCTCTCCACCAAGGTGGACGGACACCAAGAAGAGAGGGAGAGATAGGGCTGTCGAGTATGAGAAGAGAGAGAGAGAGAGAGAGAGAGAGAGAGAGAGAGTTTGTGCTACAATAGCATGTGTCAAGAGAGCCAAGTATGCCTCTCTATTTATAAGGTTTTGGGATCCAGGATCTCAATCCATGGGACACATAAAATCAATGGATGAGATTGATTTATGTTTATCCAATGGCTAAGAATTGTTGTTGACAAAAACAACAAATTTAGGTTAAAATATATTTGACAAAATCAAATATAATTCATTCCTAAATCAAGCCCAACACATAAGAAGAGGAAGACCACATGGAGATTCATCTCCATGTGCCTTCCAAGACAAGTGGGCGGCCTCACATTCCATATTGGAATGGTGTGCCGCCCATGACATTGCATGGAGATTGCAATCTCATGGTAATCCATGAGATTGTATATCTCCTTTTAATCTCTCTTATTTATTTGCAACAAATTTATTGGGTTTTATTCTTCAAAAATAATTCACAATTATCTTTGAGAATATTGCATTCTTGCCATGGAAAAAATTGTGAATCATATTCACAACCCCAAACAACATATAATTCATATTGTTAATTAATTACACAATGTGTATCCAATACACATAATAATTAATCAACACATACAAATTATAATTAACTCTCTCTAATACATTATAAATCACATTTATAATATATTATGAATAATTGGATATCTCTATCCACATTATTCTTATCCATAATAATCAAATCACATTTAATCATATTGGATAATATCTCATACATCATGATAATTAAAACACTTTTAATTATCAAATTCTCTTTGCTTAGATCTTATGGAATTGTTCTTAAAACATTTAAGAACAATGCTATTTCTCCTCAGATACTTGGAGATAAGGATAGGGCGATTGTATTGTTCCACGTATAGTGACTTGGATGTTGAGATCATATCTCAAATCCAGATCCTATGGACCTCCCACTGATGCTTGATCAAATCAAGACCGTAGACTTAATCTTCTCATTGCATCTGAATCTCATTCAGATCAATGTCCAGTTCATGGACTAAGATTAGGTCACTTCTCTAATGAGAGGAGTGACTAAAATCCAAACCTGTTTCATCACTCCCTCGGAATGGAAGCGTCATGGTTATACAATCGTATATGATCAAATCACCCTTCAGATATTCCCAATACCTGCACATCCTACATACTGGAAGACTTATGATCATTCTGAAGATAAAGATCACTTTTTCACTGTCATCTTCAGGGTTAGATCATTAAGTTTCTCAATCTTGGTCACTGGGACTTGGTATAGATCATATGCTTTCACAGAGCATATATCTTACCTTCAAATTCATGTCATGCTTCCAAAGCACGACGACCATGCATGCAATTTGTTCAGTCCCAATACCTCATGAGTGAGCTCATGTCTCCCGGTTCACAAGTGAACCTGTATGATCCCTTTGAGAGATCGTATTACTCATATGTCCTTACATGCACACCAGCTCGTTGGTATATAGACCTTGATTAGGTCATCAACCTATTGGTCTGCCAAATGTACATACTCAGACATATAGAAATACATCTATCTCTAGTCAGAGGATGCATGCCTATGTTGTGACAGTATTCAACGTAGGTCTTTGGTTATCTTGATCTCGTCAAGTCAACCCATTGACTTAACTAACCTGACACCTCTGAATCACTATTCCCATGCAGAGGACCTGCATCAAGAGGTCAGTCAGATATCAGTCATATGAGATAGGATTACCATCTCCTACTCAGACTTGAGATCATCACTTAATGATCATTTGATGATGCTTGATGAGTCCTCTATCTAACTCCTTAGATATTCATCCAAGCATCAGCCTCTATGATCCATCCAATGAATCAACAGCTGTATGATCATCAAGTTGGCCATGGTACATAACCCTTATTGTACAGAGGGACCCTATAGTGCATTCATTCATTAATCTCACAAAGGGAGTGAAAAATAATCAATAACTTTCATTGATAATTTATTTATTACAATAACATTTATTGTAGAAATAGTTCGCCCGGGGCTCACATTGCTAACACTGCCACGCCTCCACGATCGATTCCAGCTATCCACGAGTCGCCAACTACCTTCATCTATCACGGGGGAGGGTGGCGGAACCAGGACCCCCTCACCAGAGCCCCACCAAGTTCGTGATAGGACATGGCAGCACGGAGGAGCAAGAAGCTCGACCACCATCCGATAGTCTTGATCAGACGGTCCTCGTTCGCTCATGTCATCTACGTGAGCCTTCGTCGGGTCAGGAGGATCTAACCGTCTACCATCTGCCACGTCGCCATCATCTTCCAGTTCCAGATACCGTTGGATTCATCTTGATCCAATGTCCAGCATTCCGCCATGAAGTTAGTTACCACCACCGTTTGATCGACCTTGATCTAACGGTCCTACACGCGCCACGCAATCAACTCCAATAGCCGTTGGATCTATCCAGATGGAACGGCCCTACACTCTCCACGTAGCACCCTCCGAGCCTCTTCCCCGACCCTAGGCTCAAAGAACCCAAAGCAAGACCGAAGCATGGTCGAACCTCTAGAGCCTACAACGCATCCGAGCCAACATCCGAGCCAACATCCGAGACTCCAAAGCCTCAAGAGCCTAGCGCCTCACATGTCCCTTATGTGTGGTCTGGGAAGATTGCACCGAGGCCCCTACAAGTTTTCAACATTGCAAATCAGTCCCTACCAGGCGCGCCAGGGGAGGAGAACGTGTTCTAGTGGGATTTTTACACGCATACCCCAACATTATTCGTATTTGCACTTTAGTCCCTATATACATGTTTTATTTTAAGAAATTTTAATTTCTGTTTTATATTTTAGTCCATGTGTTTTGACGCATATTTAGGCATCATTTATTATCAATTTTAGATTCTAAAAATTGCATGTTGTAGTTTAGCGTGCTTTATCTTTGTGGACACGTGTCACATTCTTGAAAGCTTCGTAGACTTTAATAATATTATTCTTGTGGAAATTTAAATAATTTGCCCACTGTGTGCTTGAAATTCATTATTAAATTATTTATTGCTCCAAAAATCACCATAAAATTACATTAGGTTTAGTTTAAGTTGATCTATATTGTGCTAAATAAAATCCTGAGGCTTGAATAAATGAATTAGTCTTTTGCTAGATAGGAATTTTAATAGGTCTAATTTACATCATTTTTTAGGTTTATTAATTTTCTTGGATTCATCTCACATAGAGATATCTAGGATATATTTAATATCTAGAAATAATTACCTTGGTATTTATTAAAATTAATTTTGCAAAAACTACCCTACATTCATATTAAATTCACATTTAATTCATTTATAGTCTAAAATTTCCAAAAATAGTCGTAGCTTAGTTTCATCACATTTCATATTCTGAACAAGTTTCATAAATTTTGGATTTCATTTGACTATCATTTGTGATTTAACTTAAAATTTGGCTTGAAATTGCATTATCTTTCTTTTAGTTGCATACGAAGTTGATAAGCACTCCCACTACCCTTGTTAATTCGAGCAAATTAATGTTTAAGTTAATTGATTATGTTCGTTGCATTAAATTAATGTTTCAATTATATTCAACTTAATCTCGAGCGGCAAATTTTTACTTGGTGGAATTCCAAGGTCGAACTCAGGGAGGCAACTGTCTCCTTAGGTAGATTTTTAGCAAATTTCCAATGTTCAATATTCAGAGGAGATATTTTTGGTCTTTTTCGGTTTTTTATGCAAGACACATGCAAAATCGGGCCAGTTTAAACGTTAATTCAGAAATATGGCCAAATTAATTCTAAAAATTACGAAACTTGGCCAGATGATGAAATATGATGAAATTAAGCTACCCTAATTTTTTTTTGGAATTTTCTGACACTAAATCAATTAGTATGAATTAAAAATGAATGCAAGTGATTTTGACTAATTTAATTTTAATAAATATCAAATCAAAATAATTTTGGGAATAAAAATTATCCTAGATAGATCTAAAGATGAGGAATCCAGGAAAATTATCACACCTTAATTTTGATGTGAAATGAACCTATTGAAAATTAATTTAAGGAAATAACCAAATGATTTATTTAGGCCTCGAAATGCATGCAAATGTGATGAAATTTTTATGCAAGGTGAAGCTAATTATCCTAGATCTAATGTGAATTTTTTGGGAATTTTTGGAGTACAGAGAAATTATTGCTAATTAAAAGGTTAAATTGGGCAAAATATCACAGAAATGAACCAATTAGTTAATTAAAAATTCCACTGATATCACAAAAATGTGCCAAGTCTCACATAAGGTAAAAGACAAGTTAAACTATAACATGCAATTTTTGGAATTTAAAAATGATGAAACATGGACACCTAAATATGCGTGTAACAACAGGGGTATAAATGCAATACAAGAATTCAAAATTGCTTAAAATAAAATATGCTGACAAGGACCTTTATGCGATTACCTAGAATGCAGGGGGTGGAATGCACTTTCTCCACAGACGCACGTGCTCCTCACGTGGGTACGCTTCACAGGAACTGAATTGTAATTTCAGAAATCTTCAGGGGCCTCAATGCAATTTGCCCAGGACGCACGTACTCCTAACGTGGGGTACCCTAGGCTCGGTGGACGGCGGCGGCTCGGGACGAGGCTCGGGTGCTCTAGAGGTTCGGCTGGAGGCTCGGAGAAGCTTCGGGTGATCCGAGCCTAGAGGTCGGGGAAGAGGCTCGGATCGGGCTACATGGCACGATCTAGACCGTGGATCAAGTGACAATCCAACGGCGGTGGTCTCACTCATACTGATGGCGACGTGGAGATGAGTGACCGTTGGATCTAGATTGATCCAACGGCACCTGGATCGTGATGAAACGGTGACGTGGTTGATCTATCGCCGCTTTATCGTGATAAATCCAACGGCTCTCTGCTGCTCCGGATGAATGCGACGTGGCGTGACTCTGATCGTTCAATCAAGATGATCGAATATCTGAGGGACGTCATCCCCAAAGGCCCTCAACCTCCTACGGAGGAGAAGGTGGGGCTCCGACGAAGCTAGGCTTGCTCCGCCCGGTCCTCCAGTCGTCGATGAAGCTCGCGGGGGACTGTGACGTAGCTGGGAAGATGCGGGGCAAAGTGGCGAAGCCTCCGGTGGCCTCAGGAGTGGAGGAGGTGGTCTGGAGTTCGATGACGATGAAGCTCGAAGGGAGCTCCGACAAGCTTCCGTCCAGTCAACGAGATGGCACCTGCAGAGGGTTAGATGATAGCCGAAGAGTGCGTGTGTTCGTGGAGGTGGTACTGAGTGAAAGGCGAGGCCTATGTCGGAGTGAGGGGTGTCCGGTGATCGAGCTCTGCCCAGGTGGTGGAGCTAGCATCGGTGAGAGGTGACGTGCAGCATTTGAGGAAAATAAGGGGAGCGCGAAGATCGGAGCTCCGTCGCGAAGATCGGAGCTCCGTCGCGGAGCCCGGAGGGATGAAGGTGGAGCAAGAAGATGATGGTGGAAGGCGAATTAAATCGGATAAATCAATGGGAAAGTAAAGAGAATATCAAAGGAGGATGGAGGATGCTACCTGGGGAATGAAGCTCCGATGAAGCTTCTAGGTCGTCGCTCAAGGGGTCGGTAGAGTCCCGAGCTCGTGCAGCACCTTGGAGGAGCTGCGATACGGCGGAGTTGACTGTGGATCTCGCTGGAGAAGACACCCCTTCTTCGCTCAAGGATTCGTCTAATCGCTGTCACTAATCGGAAGGTCAGAGCTCAGGGAAGCTCTCTGGAATGGCGGATAGCTGCGACAGTGGCCGGAGGGCAATGATTTATAGGGTGAAGTTGATGACAGGAATCGTTGGAAGGTGGAGTTCGTGGAAGTTGTGAGGCGACTCTGGTGGAAGTCGTGGGAAGAGAGGGAGCTGGCGAGGATGAAGGAAGAATGGGCTCCATCGTGGTGGTGTTGGTGGTCGGAGAGGGTAGCGGGAGTGGGGCCGAGAATAGAAAGGGGGCGACGAGTCGGCGCAATGGAGATCGTGGGAGAGAGGGAGTCTGGAGGTAGGAGATGAAGTCTAGGCCATTGGATCTTACGATCCAACGGCCCGGATCGAAGCGCCAGATAGTGGTTCTGATGCGATATGAGGTGAAGCAATCGAGGGCACTGATTGAGCCACGCGTCGCGTTAAATACGAAGCGCAAGCGGGCGGCGTGGATTAAATCCGGGTCGACCTCATCGAAGGGTGTTAATGCGCCACGTGTTGTGCTCTGGAGTGGGCGTTGGCGAATGGTGTGGATGTGATGAAGGCGCTAATCGAAGGGCTGAGGTGCGAGGCAGAATAAGCGGTTGTGATGGAAAGGCATGGGCGTGATCGAGTGGCGCAAAGAGCCGCCACGTGTCAGGTGCATAGTCAGGCGGAGGCGGGCGGTTGCGATGGGAGATGGGTGATGATCAGACGGTTGAGAAAGAGAGCGTACGTAGAGGCGGCACAACCATTGGATCGGGATGAAGATCCCACGGCTATGGGCGTGGGCAGCTAAGGCAAGGGGAGCGGGTCGCGTGGCACAATCAGAGAGCGCCACGTGGCCAACTGTGAGTGGCTGCGAGAGAAAATGAGATTAGAGAGAGAATGAGACCGAATTTGGAAAAACTCAAAACATGAAAGTTGTAGATCTCTTCATGTTGACCAAAGACGGAGATGAGGTCAAATATGATGCAAAAATACAGGAATACAAATATACACATATATAGTATACATAGATGCCCAAAAAAACAACTTCTTCCTACGAGCTCCGAATTGGATGAAATTAGTCTCATTTTAAAGGTCTTTGAATGTGTATTACTCTGAAAGTGAGTAGACCTATTTTGGAGTTTGTATAAGAGAACTATGGGCTTTTTATGGTCCAGGGGTTCTAGGGCTTTAGTGGATATTTTACAAAGGAGATCTCTGACTTTATAGGTGTATATTTTACAAGTGATCTTGGCTTCTTATTTAGTGCAACTATGAGTGCTAAAATGCATATATTATAAATGCATGTATGAATGCTAATTGTGCAAGATAAAGGGAAATATGCTGCTATTTACTCGGGAACAAGCCTCTATTTTCAACTTTTAGAGTGATGAATCACAGATTCATCAGAAGTCATAAAAAGACCAACAAAATATTCTTCTGAAAATCTGACATCGAAATTAACTTAAAATTACCCTAAGGAGAAAGCTGCCTCCCTGTGTTTGACCTTGTGCTTGAACAAGTAAAATATATCTACCGCTCGCATTTAATTGAATATTAATCGAACTGGTTTTTGATAAGTCTTTATTTACCTGACTACAATGAAGTACACATTTAATTCGATCATTAATCTATTTAAATTAGGTAGGGTAAATACATGCTCATCACCGGGCGGAGAATAAGAAGTTGATGGCTCTAGGATGTCCTCCGCCGTGATGACGGAGGAGTGGGGTCGACTCGTGAGGGGATTCTGGAGGAAGAAAATGGTGGCACATGAGTTGTTGGTGAATGGCAAAGATGTGAAGGTGGTTAGGGGACAACAATGGTGGTCATAGGCAATGAGATAATTCGAAGAAGAAGGAAAGAAATTAAGAAAAAAATACCTGGTCGGAGCTAGGAGATGGGTGGAGGGATGGTTGGCTTGATCTGAGCGGCGATTATCGCTCCTCTCATTACACGACGATGACAGCCGGGATTCGGTGCTCATCGATGCCTAGGGCAGCCGTAGCACAACAAAGTCGTCGTGGGTCAACACCTGCACCTGAGCGCCATTTTCGCTCGTTGACTCTGTCCTCCTTTGTCACAGGAGGAGGATGACTGGGGATTAGCGTATTGAGTGGTGGACGAGGAATGGAGGTGGATGAGGAGAGGGATTGAAAGGTGGTAGTAGTTAGTTTTTGGCGAGGTATCGAGGGGTTTGTAATGGTGGTTTAATGGTGTGGGAGTAATGGTGGTGGATCTATGGTGGTCACGTGAGGATGGCGGAGGGTATGGCTTTGTTGAGGAGATGTTATGGAGCGAGGGGAATGGTTGTGGCGCCTTCCAAAATAGGAAGGGGCTAGAGCATAACTCCTGCGTAATGCCCGAGCTGAAGACGCTGGGAGGAAGACGACACGCGGGGACCGTTGGATCTCTTGATCCAACGACTTGGATTAAGTTGAAGGTTAAGGGTGGAGATCAGATAAAAGGAGTGGATCGGGTGGCTGAGATGAGTGCGAGGCGAGCAATGCTGATGAGAAGGTGGATTTGATAAAATGGTGGAGAAGAATGGGGTGACGTGGAGTGATGGTGGCCGTAGGATCGGAAAGAAATCGAGCGGCTGATAGTGAGGCACGAGTGGGCGTTTCTGATCACATCTAGTGGTGAGATCCAACAGTTGTGGGTGAAGCGGCTATGGATGGTGGAGATGAAGGCGGGTGAAAGAGATCCAATGGCATGGAAGGGTCGGGTGGCAGAAGGATAAGTGGGCCACGTGTTAGTAATGTGAGGTCGAGGCGAACCATTCCTACAATAAATGTTATTGTAATAAATGATTTAACAACAATATTTATTGATTATTCTTCACTCCCTTTCTGAGATTGAATGAATGAATGCACTATAAGGTCCCTCTATAGAATAAGGGTTATGTACCATGGCCAGCTTGATGATCATACAATTGTCGATTCATTGATTGAATCATAGAGGTTGATGCTTGGATGAATATCTAAGGAGTTAGATAGAGGACTCATCAAGCATCATCAAATGATTGTTAAGTGATGATCTCCAGTCTGAGTAGGAGATGGCAATCCTTTCTAATATGACTGATATCTGACCGACCTCTTGATACAGGTCCTCTACATGTGAATAGTGATTCGGAGGTGTCAGATTAGTTGAGTCAAAGGGTTGACTCAACGAGATCGAGATAACCAAAGACCTATTTTGAACGCTGTCACAGCATAGGCATGCATCCACTGACCAGAGACATATGTGTTACTATATGTCTGAGTGTGTACATTTGGCAGACCAATAGGTTGATGACCTATCCAAGGTCTATATACCGGCGAGCTGGTGTGCATGTAAGGACATATGAGTAATACGATCTCTCAAAGGGATCATATAGGTTCACTTGTAAACCGGAAGACATGATCTCACTCATGAGGTATTGGAACTGATCAAATTCCATACATGGTCGTCATGCTTGTGAAGCATGACATGAATTTGAAGGTAAGATATATGCTTTGGGAAAGCATATGATCTATACCAATTCCCAATGACCAAGATTGAGAAACTTAATGATCAAACCCTGAAGATGACAGTGTAAACGTGATCTATATCTTCAGGATGATCATAGGTCTTCCAGTATGCAGGATGCATAGGTATTGGGAATACCTGAGGGTGATGTGATCATAAACGATTATATAACCATGACGCTTCCATTCCGAGGGAGTGATGAAACAGGTTTGGATTTTAGTGAATCCTCTCAATAGAGAAGTGACCTGATCTTAGTCCATGAATTGGACATTAATCTGATAGAGATTCAGATGTAATGAGAAGATCAGGTCTACGGTCTTGATTTGATCAAGCATCTGTGGGAGGTCCATGAGATCCGGATTTGAGATGTGATCTGAACATCCAAGTCATTATACGTGGAACAATACAATCACCCTGTCCTTATCTCTAAGTATCTGCGAAGAAATAGCATTATTCTTGAAGAGGTTCAAAAATAATTCCATAAATCTAAGCATTCAAGAATTGATGATTAAATGTGATCTAATCATCTTGATGTGTGTGGAAATTATCCAACATAATTATATGTGATTTAATTATTGTGGATAAGAATAATGAGGATACCGATATCCAATTATTCATAATATAATACAAATGTGATTTATAATGTATTTGAGAGAGCTAACTATAATTTATATTAGTTGATAAATTATTAATGTGTATTGGATACACAATGTGTAATTAATCGAAAATGTATATTATATTTTTGTCTTGGGTTGTGAATGTGATTCACAAATTTCCATTGGTAAGATTGCAATATTCTCAAAATTAATTATGAAATATTTTTGAAGAATAAATCACAACAAAAGTTGTTGGAAATAATAATGAAGATTTCCATGGAGATTTGCAATCTCATGAGATTTCATGAGATTGCCTCCACATGGAAACATGTGGACGGTGACCAAGTCCTACTTGGAATTGGTGGCCGTCCACCATGTTGACATGGGAGATGCAATCTCCATGTTGATTCTCTCCTTATTTGGTTGATCTAATTTAGAATTGAATTGTATTTGATTTATCAAATATATTTGATCTAAATTAAATCATAAATTTGTTGGCTTTTACCATCAACAATATTGACCATTGGATTGAGTATAAATCAATCTCATCCATTGATTTTATATGTCCCATGGATTGAGATCCATGGATCGCAAAACCCTATAAATAGAGAGGCATACCATGCTCTCTAAGGCTGTGCAATTTTGGAGCACATCTCTCTCTCTCACTCTCTCTCTCTCTTTCTTGGTGGTCATCCACCAAACCCTAGAGGAGAAAGTCGTCGACGCCTTCGCCACCGCATCGTCGCCTCGACGTTCTTCGATTCTCCGTCTTCTTGGAGTGTTACACTCACGAAGAGGACGTTTGATCTCATACGATGAGATCAGGAGTTCATCGTGCTGGGGTCATCTTGTTTGATTACGAGGATAACGCGGTTCATCCCCGCGCTCGCAAGCGTCTTCTCCGACGATCGGACTTGAGACAAGAGGTCTCTTTTCTTAGAGACTAGATCAACCACGCTTCAAGAGGTATTCCTTTATACTTGTTGTGGTTCTAGATGAAATGATCTGAGAATCGTTCTTGGATCATTTGGTTTCATCGCATGAAAAATTTTAAATTGCGCTGCACAGAACAACTAGTATGACTAGTCGTTTTGTGTCGTATTCGATATAACGATCTCACTTTTGTGATGCGCTTGAGGATAATACCATATCCTTCAAGTGGTATCAAAGCCTTAGGTCGAAGGTTTTGGATACGATCCGCAAACCTAGGATGACTTGGGTTCGTTAAGGTCGCGAAATTTTTTTGTCGCATTTGATTTTCGCACATCTGTTTCGTGAATAAATTAGACCCTATTTAAAATGTTTAAACACGAATTAATCACTTGGATTTTGTTTTCCATTAAATAAGGAAACCATAGGATCTGATTTTGCGTAATTTGTGTTCCTTTTGCTCGAGATATGGTTGTTTTATGAACATGTATTCACTGTTGCGGGAACTGCGAATCTTAACATGGTAAATGAGTTAATTACTGTTTTGATACTCCTCAAAATGCATTAAATATCATATGGATTCTGTCCTAAATTAAGTTAGCAATCTTTGAAATTTGAGTTTGTCTAATTTGGATTTAAATTGATTGAGATATGTTAATTTTAGTAAGTAGGGGTCACTACTGAAATTACAGTCCTAATCAAGAACCATGTGATTGTCAATTAGTGAAATTAATTGTTAATTTCTGAAATAATTATGGAAAATATTTGTGAAATATTGGAATATTATTATTTCCTTAATTGACTTGGCCTCAACTAATTAACTGACTATATTAGATCTAGATCATAATTGGAAACACAATCATCAAACTTAATACTTGAATAGGATTGGGAATTTGTGTAGCAAATTTACTTATAATAAAAAATGTTTTGATTATTACTATATGGTATAATTTCGGTTGAAGAACTGATGATCATCTCAAGTACAAATTGATCTATCTGGCATTATCCTTTCCTGAGGTCGATATGGTGTCTAGTCGAAGAGCATTGTGGTAGCGGGTTGCAACGTATGTGGTCCATCCCATTCTCGTCCGTACTGGCCATGACAACAGGTAGGGACTCGATAATGCCGGAGAAAATCAAGGTGTATTTTCTAATTATTAAAAATCGAATTAATACGTACTTTAAGATATTACCATATATATATATTCAAGAATACAATCAAGTTTGTTGATTGAATTGGATTGATATATAATTTAATATGATTAAACTGATTATGTCCAATTGAGACACTCTATTATGAATAGAGTTGTTATTTCCCTTGGAAGAATTAATTATATGAATAAGATTCATGATAATTAATTAAAATTTGAATATGAGGTGGAGGATCACATAAGTGACATCCATGGTCTCTCGTCAAGGCGAAGGGTTCCTTCGCCAGGGATTGCATGTGGGAGACGCTTGTCCGAATTGACAACTCTTGTATGCAAGCGCATCTGGATCGGGCTCTTTGCTTCTCGAAAGTGTAAGGCCATATGCGTAGTGACCCCGATATCAGATCCTCATATTACTGGGACGATATTGGATTGCGCATAGCGAGTACTATTCATGTTGACGGTTGGTTCAATTAACAACGGGTCAACATCACCTTAGGGGTGGTGGACGCAGGTGTTAAAGACCGAAATGGGAAATGCAAATTGGACTTGCAAGGAGGGATGTGTTACTGCTTCTCTTTATTAGGGTCGCAGATTCTCATATTATTGGGATGTTACAAAGATAAAGAGGAGATCCCAGTTCTTTCTAGAGATATAGCGGTAAGTATATCTCTTGCTTTGAAAGTGATTAAGGGAATGAGCTTTCAAAGTTGACAATGCAAGAATAATTTGATTTAAAATGCCTTAATCAAATATCATGAATTTGAATATATGTTTATATGTTCTAATATAGTGCATTCTTAATTTCAGAAAATGAAGTCCTTGAACCCACTAAGCAGGCTTCTTAAGGTCAATCAGTCGACCGATCCAAATTACTCGGATTGGATCCGTAAATTGGAGCTTGTTCTCTCTTCTGAGTGCATAAGTTATGTGCTCTCCGAAGACAAGCATGAAAGCCCTAAATCCAAGGAAGAAAAGGCATACAATGACAAGTATGATGAAGATCATGTCTTGGCTAGATGCTACATCCTGGGTTCTCTCTCCAATGTTCTTCAGAAGCAACATGTGGATATGAGCACATGCTAGGAAATAATGCAGAATCTGAAAGATATGTTTGGTGACATAAACCACACTCAACGTTACAATATTATGAAAGAACTCGTTCGCTGCAAGATGTAGGAAGGAACTTCAGTTCGAGAACATGTACTCAGAATGTTTGGGTACTTGTCTGAACTGAGACTCTTGGGGCAAATATGGATGCAGACATGCAAGCTGACTTCATTCTGCTATCTTTTCCCAAGTCTTTCAATAATTTTGTGGTTTCATTCCACATGAACAAGTTGGACTTGTCGAATGCTGGCCTTCTTGCTGCATTAAAGTCTGCAGAAGATGTAATGAAGAAAGATGGTCCCGCTGGCAATGCAATGGTTGCACTTGTCAGAGGAAAGCGCGGTCGGAAGCAAGGTTCTCGGAAGGGCCTGGCCCAGAAGAGAAAGAAGAAGAGTCAAGGCGTTGGCTCGTCTTCTAGTGCATCCACACTGATAGCGTCGAAGAAATCCGACGTATGTCACCACTGTAAAAGGCCGGGGCACTGGAGGCGTAACTGCCCGGAATACCTGAAGTCGTCAGACAAAGGTAAAGCCCGAGCATGTATGAAATCTATTTTCATCATTGAAACTAGCTTTCTCATTGGATGAGAAGGAAGTTGGGTTGTAGATTCCGGTGCTTCTGTTCATGTATGCAATTTTTTGCATTTGTTTCAGGAAACTAGAAATCTGGAGGAAGGGGAGATAGTCATCCAGATGGGATTTGATGTAAGTGTTGCAGCAGTCACCGTCAGGACTTGTCGACTATAATTATCTAGTGGTATAGTCCTTATACTTAAAGAGTGTCTTTATGTACCCGAAGTCAGAAGGAATTTGATATCTGTATCTAAGATTATTAGAAGCATATATTCATTCCTTTTCTGTAATAAATTAGTCATAAATCATTATGATAAATATATTGCATATGGTATTTTGACTTCTGGTGGACACTATGAACTGTGTATTGATAAATGTATCATGAATGTTACAGCCACTGATAAAAACCCTAAAAGATCCAGGGAGGATAGAAATCTCTCGAATGAGATTTGGCATCAAAGGCTTGGCCATTTATCTGTTGATAGGATCGATAGATTGATAAAGGATGGACCTTTGAATTTTCTACAGGTTCAACCTTTGCCTACCTGCAAACATTGCATTCAGGGTAAAATGACTAGGATGCCTTTCCGTAACAAGGTTACAAGATGCGAAGGTATTATTGACCTAATACATACCGATGTATGGGGTCCCTTCAATACCGCGACTCGAAATGGATATTGATATTATTTGACGTTTATTGATGACCATTCGCGATACGGGTTTGTCTTCCTATTATGTCATAAATCTGAAATCTTTGAAAAGTTCAAAGAGTTCAAGTCTTTGGTGTAGAACCAAACCAATAGGAAGATTAAACGGATTCGATATGATCGAGGTGGCGAGTACCTTTCAGATGAATTCAAGGAATACCTTAAGGAGAATGGAATTGTTTCCAATCTCACTCCTCCTTGAACTCCCCAACTTAATGGTGTTGCTGAAAGACGCAACAAGACCATCATGGACATGGTCCGTTTAATGATGAGCAAAGCACATTTACCTCTTAGTTTCTTGGGATATGTAGTAGAGACTGCAATATATATCCTGAATAAGATTCCTAGCAAATCTGTTCCAAAGACTCCTCATGAGCTCTGGTATGGAACCAAACCTAGTGTTAATCACTTGAGAGTTTGGGGTTGCTTGGTCCATGCGAAGAACGTGGATGCAAATAAGCTAGAATCTCGCTCTCGTGAGTGTTACTTCATTGGGTATGTTAAAGATGGTATTGGATACCAGCCTTATGACCCTGAGACCCAAAAGGTTTTTGTTTATAGAGATGTGAAATTTCTGGAGAATGATTTCCTTAATGGTCAAGGCAAGAATGAAGTAGAGGAACTCGTTGAATCGCCTGAGGATTCTGAGCTTCCTGTGCCAGAAACTGAAGAGATAAATAAAGACGAAACACCCATACCTCTTCGAAGGAGTTCGAGGGTGGTTGCCCCACCTAAAAGGTATGGATTCCATGTGTCAAGTGAGACTGACATTGATCCTACTTCATTTGATGGAGCACTTGCGGATCATGACATGGATAGATGGATGCTAGCAATGAAGTCAAAAATTGACTCCATGCATAAGAATGGTATATGGACCCTAGAGGATCCACCTAAAGGGGTAAAACCCATTAGGTGTAAATGGATCTTCAAGAGAAAAAGGGGACCAGATGGGAAAGTAGAGACTTTCAAGGCACGGCTCGTAGCCAAGGGCTATACACAGAGAGAAGTCATCGATTACGATGAGACGTTCTCTCCTATGGCTATGCTTAAATCCATCAGGACACTGCTAGCTATTGCTGCATATCTTGACTACGACATCTAGCAGATGGACGTCAAGACGACTTTCCTCAATGGATACCTAGAGGAGGATATCTACATGGAGCAGCCCCAGGGCTTCATAACTGAGGATGGCAAAGTGTGCAAGCAGAAGAAATCCATTTATGGGCTCAAGCAAGCTTCTCGTAGCTGGAACATCAGATTTGGCAAAACCATAAAGAGTTATGATTTTATGTAGAATCCTGATGAACCTTATGTGTACAAGAAGCTTAGTGGGAGCGCCATTGTGTCCATCGTGCTTTATGTAGATGACATCCTTATCATTGGGAATGATACAAGGATGATGACCACTGTGAAAATTTGGTTATCCCATACCTTTGAGATGAAAGATCTTGGAGAAGCCTCTTACATCTTAGGCCTGAAGTTGTTCAGAAACCAAGAAAAGAGGATTTTGGGATTATCACAACATGGATACATTAAGAAGATTCTTGAACGATTCCGCATGGATAGTTCCAAGAAAGGATTCCTACCCTTAAGACATGGTATCCACCTATTTAAAGGGATGGCTCCTCAAACTGTTGTGGAAAAGAAAGCCATGGCCGGATGTCCTTATGCATCAGCTGTAGGAAGCTTAATGTATGCCATGATGTGTACAAGGCTAGATATCTGCCATGAAGTGGGAGTGGTAAGTTGTTACCAATCCTGCTATGGAGAACAACACTAGAATGCAGTAAAGAACGTATTCAAATATCTAAGACGGACGCAAGATTACATCTTGGTCTATGGAGATGGTGATCTCCAAGTCTTGGGATATACATATTCTGACTTCCAATCGGATATTGATGATCGAAAGTCGACATCGGGGTTTTTATTCTTGTTGAATGGTGGTGTTGTGAGCTGGAGAAGCAAGAAGCAGGACTCTACTGCAGATTCAACAACAGAAGCCAAGTACATTGCCACATCGGATGCTGCAAAGGAGGCGGTGTGGTTGCGCAAGTTCATCCTTGAGCTTGGCGTAGTTTCCTCTGATACTCCCATCTTGTTACTCTGCGATAACATGGGAGCCATTGCACAGGAAAAGGAACCCAGATGGCATCAGAAGAGCAAGCACGTGGAAAGAAAATACCACATCATTCGGGAGATTCAAAAGTGTGGTGACATCATCATCACCAAGGTGGCCTCTGCCAACAACGTTGCTGATCCTCTTACCAAACCTCTGACACAGAAGGTTTTTGACCAATATGTAATGAATATGGGTTTAAGGATTGTTCCTGAATGGTTCTGTGGGCTAGTGGAAGATTGTTAGCAATGTGAGCCCGAGGCGAACCATTCCTACAATAAATGTTATTGTAATAAATGATTTATCAATAAACGTTATTGATTATTCTTCACTCCCTTTCTGAGATTGAAGAAATGAATGCACTATAAGGTCCCTCAGTACAGTAAGGGGTATGTACCATGGCCAGCTTGATGATCATACAGATGCTGATTCATTGATTGAATCATAGAGGTTGATGCTTGGATGAATATCTGAGGAGTTAGATAGAGGACTCATCAAACATCATCAAATGATTGTTAAGTGATGATCTCTAGTCTGAGTAGGAGATGACAATCCTTTCTCATATGACTGATATCTGACCGACCTCTTGATGTAGGTCCTCTGCATGCGATAGTGATTCAGAGGTGTCAGATTAGTTGAGTCAAAGGGTTGACTTAAGGAGATCGAGATAACCAAAGACCTATGTTGAATGCTGTCACAGCATAGGCATGCATCCTCTAACCAGAGATAGGTGTGTTACTATATGTCTGAGTGTGTACACTTGGAAGACCAATAGGTTGATGACCTAGCCAAGGTCTATATACCGACGAGCTGGTGTGCATGTAAGGACATATGAGTAATATGATCTCTCAAAGGGATCATACAGGTTCCCTTATGAACCGGAAGACATGAGCTCACTCATGAGGTATTGGGACTGATCAAATTCCATGCATGGTCGTCATGCTTTGGAAGCATGACATGAATTTGAAGGTAAGATACATGCTTTGGGAAAGCATATGATCTATACCAATTCCCAATAACCAAGATTGAGAAAATTAATGATCAAACCCTGAATATGACAGTGTAAAAGTGATCTATATATTCAGGATGATCATAGGTCTTCCAGTATGCCGGATGTACAGGTATTGGAAATACCGGAGGGTGATGTGATCATAAACGATTGTATAACCGTGACGCTTCCATTCCGAGGGAGTGATGAAAATGTTTGGATTTTAGTGACTCATCTCAATAGATAAGTGACATGATCTTAGTCCATGCATTGGACATTGATCTGAATGAGATTCAGATGAAATGAGAAGATCAGGTCAACGATCTTGATTTGATCAAGCATCCGTGGGAAGTCCATGAGATCTGGATTTGAGATGTGATCTCAACATCCAAGTCACTATATGTGGAATATTACAATCGCCATGTCCTTATCTCCAAGTATCTGCGGAGAAATCGCAATATTCTTGAAGGGGTTCAAGAATAATTCCATAAATCTAAGCATTGAAGAATTGATGATTAAATGTGATTTAATCATCTTGATGTGTGTGGAAATTATCCAATATAATTAAATGTGATTTAATTATTGTGGATAATAATAATGTGGATAGCGATATCCAATTATTCATAATATATTATAAATGCAATTTATAATATATTTGAGAGAGCTAATTATAATGTATATTTGTTGATTAATTATTAATGTGTATTGGATACACATTGTGTAATTAATCGAAAATGTAAATTATATTTTGTCTTGGGTTGTGAATGTGATTCACAAATTTCCAATGGTAAGATTCCAATATTCTCAAAATTAATTATGAATTATTTTTGAAGAATAAATGACAACGAAAGTTGTTGGAAATAATAATGGAGATTTGCAATCTCATGAGATTTCATGAGATTGCCTCCACATGGAAACATGTGGACGGCGACCAAGTCCTACTTGGAATTGGTGGTCGTCCACCATGTTGACATGGGAGATGCAATCTCCATGTTGATTCTCTCCTTATTTGGTTGATCTAATTTAGGATTGAATTGTATTTGATTCACAAATATATTTGATCTAAATTAAATCATAAATTTGTTGGCCTTTACCAACAACAATCTTGACCATTGGATTGAACATAAATCAATCTCATCCATTGATTTTATATGTCCCATGGATTGAGATCCATGGATCTCAAAATCCTATAAATAGAGAGGCATACCATGCTCTCTAAGGCTATGCAATTTTGGAGCAAATCGCTCTCTCTCTCATTTCTCTCACACGCCAACTCTCTCTCTCTATTGGTGGTCGTCCACCAAACCCTAGAGGAGAAAGCCATCGACGCTTTCGCCACCGCATGATATGGCTAAAAGAATTGAGTTTCGCTGTTTCCTTTTTATTTGATGAAGAAAGTAAACTGTCGGTTGTAGCCGAAAGCCGCGAAACAAAATTTTCGGTTCTTAAAACCTATCAAACAAATACGGTTCTCGGTCAGAAAACCGTTCAGTAATATTTAGCCAGGCAAGTGTTCCTGGATCGAACTCAAGGAGGCAGAATAAATTCCCCAGATTTTTCTCTTCGTAATCTTATTTTAATTCTTCTCTAAGTCAAAACTCTTCTTTTTATTGATTTTTACTTTTGTTATTTTTGTTTGATTTTATTGTTTTTAAATTTTTATTTAATTTTCAAAAAGGGATATTTTTCAAAAGATTTACTTATTATATAATAGGTGGAGATAATATAGGTGATACTATATAGTAGGGTGAACGAGGTTCGAGCCGCGAGCTAGAACTACACAAGAAATCAAAACAAAGCAAGACGGCTTTCGATAAAATCAAAACACGTAGAAAACTCGTCAAAAAGCCGTAAAAATTTGATACTAAGTAGCTGGGGTAGTTGTGTAGCTACCCTCAAGAAATCGTCGAAATCCGAGGTCACAAGAAGAAGAAACAACCCCTACAGCCCAGGGGCATAAGCGCAAAACTATTTAAAAAGTTCGCAATTAGGTCCTCAAGGACTGTTCTGAAGAAAAAGTACAAGAATCTTTACATTTAGGTCCTTGCGGAGGGACCGAAATGCAAATATGCAAAAGTCTGGAGGTGGAATGAAATTCTGAAATCTTAGCTGGATTTATTATTCAATTTTCCCACCGTTTCGGCTTGAACGTCTGAGATTAGAACGTCCTCACGTGGATCTGACGCTCCTCCTCTTGACACGTGTTGCAAGCCTGTAGCCTCCCAGTTCTTGAGGTTGTTGAGTAGCTGACGGCGGCGCCTTCTTCCCCGACTTATCCCGGCCGTCCGGCGACGTCTTTGGCGCACCTGCGGGGCCAGAGGGGTGGCTCCTCCACCCCTCGAGCTCGCCCGCTGAAGGGACCGGCGGAAGATGCTCCGAACGGCGGTGGCGTCGGGAAGAAGAAGGTGATTCCGTACACCTGGAGGTTGCTCAGAGGTGACGACCCATCTTTGAAACTCAAATCTGAAGGCGATTTATGATCCCCAGATCTCAGCGTTGGCCCGCGATGAAGATGGATATGCAAACAACACTACGGTATGCTCGATTCGTGTCGAATCGGCCAACAAATGAAGATCTCAAGTCCCAAAAACGACGAAGAAGCTTAAATTTCCAGCCAAACTTCATAATGCGTGAAGAAGATGAAGAAACGATGACCGATTTGGAGCGAATTTGAAGTGAATCGAATGGGATTTCGATATTGCGTCTAAGCTCAGTGATTAAGCTAATGAAATCACGGGTTAGCGTCGCTAATCGACGCACGTGAATCGAGAAATAAAACAAAGGAGATGGAGGAAAAAGCCTGGGAAAAGTCGAGGTGTATGACCTGGACGAGCTGCTCGACGGCGGCTTTTGACCGGAGCGAAACGCGGTGATGGCGGCGCTGCAAGGCGGCATGGCTGCCTTGGAACCTTCTCTGACGTGCCTTCTTCCTCGCGAGCTCCTCCTTGGCGCTGTCACCGCCTCTATTTGGTTGGAACAAGGCTTAGAAGGTAGGGTGGTCGAACAACCTAGAGCTGGGCTCTGGGTGGTTGAAGAGTTGGTTGTAATGGCGGACCTTGGAGGCTATTTATAGGAGAAATGGCGTGGGCTCCAAGGTTGATCCAAGGGTGGCGATGGAGAGGGTAGTTGGGGGAAGATGACGGACGGGTTAGATAGGTCGGAAGGTTCTGGAGTGGCGCGGGAAAAAAACTTGAAGATGGCCGGTTGAACAGCCTGGCATACCAGAATCTTGGGGGAAGAAGACCCAGGTGCTGACAAGTGTCAGCACCTGGTTGGTCAAAAAGCGAAATTAACTTATAAATTGGATATAAAATAGTTAATTACATTATTTTAAATAGGTATAAATACAAGAAGTGAGAATAAATTAATTTTCTAATTTATGGCATAATTACTTTTAATAAATAATGATTATTATTTAAAATATAAATATTATATTAATAAATATGTATTTATAAATACGTTTTAGATTTTTAATTTAATAAATAAATAAGTAAAAATTAATTTTATATTTTCTTAATTATTAGGATATTGAATAAGGTTTATACAAATTTTAATAGATTTTTATAAATTAATTTACATATTTTAATAGATAGAGTTAGTATCTAAATAGGTCATTTATAGCTATGCATTGGGATTTTTGATTTTATTAAAATAATAAATGGTCTCCAAAAATTATGAAATAATTTATGGTTAAACTACAAGGTCATGAAATAATTTAAAAATTATAAAATTAAGAAAATGATAAATAATGTGTGTTACATAAAATAAATAGCCCAGAAACCCCTTTGTCTTTTGGTCACAAAACCGACTTTTTACAAACGGACTCCGAATTCGATGAAATCACCTTTATTAATTAGAGAATATTATTTTATGAATTTTAAAGGTGAGTAGAGTGAAATTGGTGTTCGTATGAGGAAGTTATGATGTTCGGAAGTTGAGATTTTGATAATTTGTAGGCTGGGTTTCTTGGCATATATACAGGGTAATATTTTTAACTTATTTTTATATTTTTATATACATTTTTAAGAATAATTAGGAGAAGGATTTGGTGAAAAATATGTTAATCTGAAATAATTAAAATTCTTTGAAGTTCTGTATTTATTTTATAAATAATGAAGGGTGTATTTGTGTGTGTTAAATTATTTTTCTTTGGTTTTCTTTCCTTATCGCCCCCTACTTATTGGTTTGTCGACCAATCCATGCTGACTTGGTCTCGGGGGTTAGGTTATAAATATATCTTACAGCTATATTTATATTTTAAGTCATATTGTATATATATACATATATTCAATATGCCTTTTTCTTTATTTTTCTGGTTCTTTATTTATTTACATGATTTTAGTGGTTAAAAGTGAATATTTACATATGAATGGTGTTTTGTTAAAATATGAGAAGTAGTGGGTATTTACATGTATTTATTAAGGGTTTTAAGACAAAATGCGACAGAAAAGTTAATGAATCATGGATTCATCAACCCCCTATACTTAATCTTTGCTAGTCCCTTAGCAAGCACTTATTTGAAAAAGTAAGTGAAAAAGAAAGAAAGTTAGAATGAATTTGTTTTCCTAAACCAATTCATGAGAACCGTCAAAGGACAGAGCTCGATCGGGCCTGAAACGAGCATTTTGTCGGAACCTTAACTAGGATTAGGATTTTATCCTCAACAGTCCTCAAATTCCATAATCCTTACTCAAGATCACTTCATCGGCTAGTTCAGACTCACTTATTCATATCTCAAACTCCATCATCCTTGAAGTCAACTTGTACAGTGTGTGAATTGATTTAGCTCTTCCTGCTTAGAGAACCGCAGAAACCGTCCATCCTGGCTATACACTCCTATGGCTTCCTCATCTCGCTACTCTTTCGTCGGGGAGGGAGGTATTCCCTTCTGAGTTCAGTTCTGCTATGTCCACAATCGAATATAGGGAGAAGTTAGAAGAATGAGAAAAGAAGTGGAGTGCTACCAGTGTATACGCATCTCCTTGTAAAGCCCAACCGGTGTAGCTGAGTCTCCACTAAGATGTGCAGGCATTTTTGGTGGAAGCTTGGACCATTGTGGTCATTTTTGGTGGAAGCTTGGACCATTGTGGCCTTATTTGGTGGCTTCTGCTTTTCTTTGACTTTGTAATTTGCTTGCACTTCATTCATCTTTTTTACCTCGACGGATATAGCATCTTTTTAGTTCGTCCCTTTTTTGAGGTCTTAGAAAAATTGTGTCAGCAGATCCTTCCCTCATCCGAAGCAACTATCGCAACCCCAATCTCTCCCGTCTTTAGACGTCAATGCCGCAAATATAAGGATAGAAACACATTACCAAGGTGTACTGCCCTTCGGAACTCCATGCAAGTCGAGCTAAGTGCAGAGTGCATGTGTTCAAGATTGGTTCACTGGTGTAGAGTTGTACCGATGACTCCAAATGATCTACTTAAGCTCAGATGACTTGATTTCCTGAATATGGTCTTACGGAACCCAAAGATTTTAAGTCAAAGACCTGAAGAGTCTAAATTCTAGTTCCTAATCAGGCTCCTTACAATGAAAGTTAAAGGTCGTAATCAAGCTCCATCCTTTAGACTAGACTCAGTCCTTAGTTCCAGAAATCAAACTTATTCTGAAAAATGCGAATGCAAATGCAACCATGTTTTTGTGAATTATATTTTCTGAATTTTACTCATTTTTATGGATTTTAAGAATTTTGTAATTTTTCTGAATTTTAGGACTCTGTTTTTTTTATGGATTTTATGATTTTTATAAACAAAATTTTATTCATAAATTTTACAAGATATATTTTATTTGAGTTAAATATCTAATGTATTTTACAAATTTTATCTACAAAGTATTTTACAAGGATTGAATGGTTTTTACACATGTTTAATAAATAGGATTTTAACTAAGTATTAAACAAATTTTAAGTACAAATTTTAAATACAAATTTTAATTACAAGTTTTAAACACAAGTTTTAATCATATTTTACTTATTTACAAGGATTTTATAAATAAAAGAGTGGATTTTAAATTAACCCGTACCCACTTTTTATGGATTTTATAGATATAGAAAATACATAAAAGTACGAGTTATGGACGAAAGTATATATACAATATATACACACCCCCCTATACTTAGCTTGTGCTATGTCCTCATAGCGTCAAAAGAGAAAAAGGAGGACATAACTCGTGCTAAGTAAAAGTGGGTGAAAACGGATATCGAGTAAAGTCAGTCAACCCCCCCTATACTTACGATCAGGTCATCGTAAGTATCAAGGGAGAGCAAAAACGGGATGACTGAATAAAAAGGATAAATAACGAAAGTTCAAAAGAAAAAGAATACGAAATCATCGAAATCACTCGGTCCCCCCTATACTTAGGATAAGGCATCCTAAGTATAGAAAAGAGTATAGCCAAAAATTGGGGACCAGTGATTCGTGACAAAGAATGGCTATACAAAAGAATCAGCACAAAAAATAAAACGTAAATCAGGGACAATCGGTCCCCCCAATACTTAGGATCTGGTATCCTAAGTATAGAAGACGAGCAAAAACGCGGACGATTGTGGTCTACGAAGAATGTACAAGAGTTGTGAATCTCCAGAATGGCTCAAAAGAATTTGTACAGGAAGAAGTGAAGGAATGATCATGATTCCTGTACTAAGTAGATCACTTCAGTACGGACCAGATGATCAGTAGTTTCTACGAAGTGCTTCAGCATCTGCCCGTTAACCACGAACGATTCTGCACCAGGTGACACATCTGATATCGCAATACTGCCATTGTCGTGCACCGTTCTGACTATGTACGGTCCTTCCCACTTGCTTTTCAATTTGCCGGGAAAAATTCTCAACCTTGCATTGAACAACCAAACTTTCTACCCAGGGACAAAGCTCTTGTGCCGAATATGTCTGTCATGCCATTTCTTCACTTTGTCCTTATAGATGAGTGTGTTCTCGTATGCTTGATTTCGAATTTCTACCAGCTCATTCAGATCTATCTTTCTCTTGGCTCCTGCTTTCTGTTCATTCATCAGTATCTCTCGAATTGCCCACTCAGATTTGTGCATGATCTCTACGGGCAAGTGGCACGGCTTTCCATAAACTAGCCTGAATGGTGAAGTACCTAAGGGAGTCTTATACACAATACGATATGCCCAAAGAACTTGATCTAGAAGAAGTGACCAGTTCTTCCTATCCGGTCGTACTAGTTTCTGGAGAATTGATTTCACCTCCCTATTTGAAACTTCAGCCATGCCATTCGTCTGCGGGTGGTAAGGAGAAGCTACTCTGTGATCGATGCTGTATTGTTTCACTAGCTTTTTCACCTCCTTATTAATAAAATGGCTACCCCCATCAGAGATAAGAATACGAGGGATCCCGAACTGCAAAATCATGTGTTCTCTTAGGAACTTGCAAACGGTCTTGCTGTCTGCGGTTCGTACGGGTATAGCCTCCACCCATCTGCTAACATAGTCTACAACAAGAAGAATGTACTCAAAGCCGCTGCTAGAAAGGAACGGTCCCATAAAATCTATGCCCCATGCGTCAAAGATCTCGCAGATAATAACAGGTCGCATCGGCATTGCATCTCTGGCACTGACTGTCCCTACAGCTCTCTGACAATCTGGACAACTCTTCACGAATGTGCAAGCATCTCTGGTAAGAGTTGGACACCATAATCCGCTCTGTAGTACCTTGTGTGTTGTCCTCTTTCTTGAATGATGTCCTCCTGATTCTATAGAATGACACAAAGTGAGGACACTGTTATATTCCTCCTGAGGAATACAACGCCTGTAATCACAATCTGGTCCTTCGCGAAAAAGAAGTGGATCCTCCCAATGGTAGTATCGTGCCTCGGAAACTAGTTTCTCAACTCTGTTCTTCGGCCAACCCTAAGGACTTTTCTGTGTGACCAGAAAGTTCACTATGTCTGCATACCACGGAAGTTCTGTAACCGCAAAGATGCTTTCGTCAGGAAATCTCTCTACGATCTCTGGCGTGTACTCATCTGAAGGATGATCTGATTGCAATCAGGAGAGGTGATCAGCTACCACATTCTTTACTCCAGGTTTATCCTTAATATCCAAATCAAATTCCTGAAGTAAAAGAATCCATCTAAGAAGGCGTGCCTTGGCATCCTTCTTTTCCATTAAAAATCTGATAGCTGAATGATCGGTGTATACGGTGATTTTCGAGCCAAGCAGATATGATAGAAACTTGTCTAGTGCAAACACTAGTGCCAACATCTCCTTTTCTGTCACTGTGTAGTTTCTCTGAGCATCATCTAAGGTTTTGCTGGCATAGTGAATAGCTACGGGAAGTCCATTCCTCCTCTGCCCTAATACAACCCCGACCGCAAAATCTGATGCATCCGTCATGATCTCGAAGGGTAGAGACCAATCAGGCGGCTGTAGGACAGGAGCACTGATTATTTTCTCTTTCAATGTGAGGAAGGCATTGAGACATTTATCATTTAAAACAAACTCGATGTCTTTGCCTAGCAATTCAGTTAACGGTCGGGCAATCTTGGAGAAATCTTGGATAAACCATCGGTAAAAGCCGACGTGCCCCAGAAATGACCGTAACTGCTTGATGTTGGATGGTGGCTCGAGTTTCTTGATGACGTCCACCTTGGCAGGGTCAACCTCTATGCCTTGCTGGGAGATGACGTGCCCCAACACGATCCCGTGAGTAACCATAAAATGGCTCTTTTCCCAGGACAGAACGAGATCTACCTCACAACACTTTTTCAGAACCTGGTCTAGGTGCGCTAAACAATCGTCAAAGGACTCACCATAGACCGAAAAATCATCCATAAAAACTTCTAGAAAATCACCGACCATGTCCGCAAAAATAGCAAGCATGCATCTCTGGAATGTCGCAGGAGCGTTACACAATCCAAAGGGCATCCGTCTAAAGGCATACGTGCCGAACGGACATGTAAATGTGTTTTTCTCCTGGTCTTCAGAAGCAATTGATACCTGGTTGTATCCGGAGTAACCGTCAAGGAAAAAGAAGTACCCCTTCCCTGCCAACCGTTCTATAACTTGGTCTATAAAAGGCAAAGGGAAGTGGTCCTTCTTCGTCGCGGTGTTCAACTTTCTGTAATCAACACATACTCGCCACGACGTGGTTACTCTCTTTGGAATCTCCTCTCCACTCTCGTTTTTCACCATCTGAATTCCCGACTTCTTCGGGACAACATGTAATGGGCTAACCCATTCGAAGTTGGAGATGGGATAAATGAACCCTGCGTCGCACCATTTCGTAATCTCTTTCTTGACAACTTCTCCTAAAACCGGATTCAGCCTACGCTGAAACTCTCTGGAGGGTTTGCTTTCATGATCGAGATAGATATGATGTGAACACAAAGCAGGATTAATCCCGCGGAGATCGGATACAGTCCACCCAATGGCCTTGCGGTTTCTTTCTAGAATCTCCATCAGACGAGATTCTTGATCATCGGTCAAAGTTGAGCTGATAATAACCAGAAACCGTTGATGTGGACCTGCAAGGAAGGCATATTTCATGTTTTGTGGCAAAGTTTTAAGTTCTGGCAAGGTAGTATCTGTATCTGCAGAAACATCATCTGTAATTGTATGGGGATCTATATCGGTAGGTGGTGTGTCTGCAATTTGATTCTCCACCATCTCAATGTGCTCTAGCGTCGGACTACAGAAGATGTTCAAGACAGCATCCGACTCCTCAGAATGATCAGAAGAGAATAAATCAGCTAGATAGAATTCTGATTCATCTGAGACGGAGGAATTGTGTAAAGTTTCTAATTCTGAAAGATATGCATTAATTTCATCAAAAGTCGGATCCCTTTGCTCATCATCATCCAAACTGAAATATAAAGTCCCATCGGAAGAATTACCCCCTGAGGTCTCGGACCCATCTCCTGTCAAATATTCTTGGGTCTCTACCTGATATCTTTCGAGGTCGTCAAGACGAACCTCATCCATGTAATCACAGGAGGCTAAAGAACTCAGAAAATCCGAAGATGCATCACTGAAGGTGTTTGATTCTCTCGCCATCTCTATATGTACCTTTTCACCTACGGCACGAAAAGATACCTTCCCTGTATCATAATCGAAGAGAGCCTTTGCGGTCTCTAAAGGTCTCCCGAGAATGATCGGGGTAAGGTGTAACTGTGCAGGGCAATTCATATCTAGGACCGTAAAGTCCACGGGAAATTGCAGACCCTGCACGGTTACGATAACGTTCCTAAGTATACCCTTAGGTCTCTTTACAGATCTATCAGCAAACTGAAGGATCGCGCGAGATTTGTAAAGAGGACATAATTCGAGCTTCTCGAGTAAGGAAGCGGGTATCAGATTGATCGAGGAACCGTTATCTAATAGAGTGCGATCGAACTCGGCTTTTGCGATCTCGCATCTTACATAATGTGCACCTGAGTCTTTCTTCTTCTTTGGAAGCTTATTCTGTATCGCACAGGATGTAGCCTTAGTCAAAACATGCTTTTCTGTTCGAGATCTCTTTTTCCTACGCGTGGTGCATCTGTTCTTCAATTGATTCTTGAGCGTAGGAAATTGATCTAAGGCATCATGGAGAGGGATCTTCAGAAAGATGTGATCTTTGAGTAACTTTTCGATCTGTGGAGATTCGGGATTATTTTTGATCTTTTTCTTTCCTTTTCCAAATAAAGCATCGGGAAAAGGAATAAAATCAGGATTCAGAAAATCAGAAGTTTTATTCAACTCAGAATCAACATTGACATCGAGAGTTTCAGAATTATCTACAAAACTCTCTAAAACAGGGGAAGAAATGTTTTTGTTCGGGCTCTCTGCCTGATCTGGCGTGATATCATCGTCTGAGTCGCCAGTGTCCATATCTGAAGTATTGGCATTGCTCCTGTCTCTTGATTCTGTGTCCTCATCCTCTTACGGTTTCTCCTCCTCGGCATTTCGATCATGCTCGTGCTCCTCTGGTGCCCTCTCCTTCTCTCTAGTAGGTGTTTGCGGAAATCTACCGCTCCTGAGACGAATGAAGTTAGATAAAAATTCAGGAAACGAGATCTTACCTGTAGGTTCTACCTGATCTGGATGCCTCCTCTTGTTATTCGGGTTCATCTGAGGTTGGTCTGGGAGAGTGGTCTTCGGCACGGTTAATTCGTCCAGACGACGGTTAACCTGCTCCATCTCTGTCTTGTGCGCGATCTGGAGCGTACTCAGCATATCCATGATCTGGTTGAGCGCCTGGGCCTGTGAAGACATTTCCGGTTCGGTGTGGTGGCCCTGGCTTGCTCCTCTCTCCTGCCTTGGCGTGAAATGCTGAAAGGTGGAAGGCTGAGAGTAGCGCTGAGGTGTGGAGGAAGACTGCTGTGGCTGCTGAAAAGAATAATTCGGTGAAAACTGGGCAGGGTGCTGATATGAAGGTTGCGGTCTCTGATGGTAGACATTCGGATGAGACTGCTGCTGCGTGAAGCTCTGGTGGTGCTGAAATTGCGGACGTCCATGCTGCAGATGACCGTACGGCTGCTGCGGCTGTTGGTTCGGTATACTCGGCTGCTGCATCGGAGTATACCAAATCCCGTTGATCTCGAAAGTGGATTGTGGCTCCACCTCTATCTTTGCGGTGCTGTTGATCTGGCCAGGATTGGCATGAGACTGATCCTCATGCCAATCGAGCTGCGGAATCTCGGACTCGCTCTGAATGTAATGGATCTGACGGGTGAGTGGAGCGGGTGCGATCCTCCGTGCTGGTTGCGCATTCGAAGAAGTCTGGCTCTGCTGGTACTGGATCTGAAGATCAGCGACCTTCTTCGATAGATCACTCAGCTGCTAAGGTAGAGATGAGAGTTTCTCCAACTCTCGCAGCGGCTGTAGGTCTTGGACCTGCTTGTGAATCACATCCACCAACATCAATTTCTCGCTAATGAAGCCCATGTTGGTGTTGGATTCAGAATCCGAGATATTTGCCACCTTATGATGTTCTCGATGATGTGGTGGTTGTGGGGCTTTCTGAAATGCCCGAGTAGAGTCTACAACTCTTGAGTTCTCGGACATCCCTTCGAAGATGGCCCAGACTGACTCGACATCTTTATTCAAGTAACTGCCGCCACATGTGGCACTGACTAGCCCATGAACTTCCGGCTGGAGTCCTCCGAAGTAATTCTGTACAAGCACCTTCATCGGGATCTCATGATGCGGGCATCTCTTCGTCAGGTCCTTAAATCGATCCCATGCCTCATGGAATGATTCATGCGGTAGTTGCGTAAAGTTGGAGATCTGGCTCCTCATCATGTTCGTCCTTCCTAGAGGAAAATACTTGCGTAGGAAGGTGGACTTTAGGTCGTCCCATGTAGAAATTTCTCTCCCCAAATGACTAAGCCCATAAAGGGCCTTATCGGCTAAGGCAAAGGGGAAAGCCTTGAGGCGTACGGCTTCCAGCGTTACTCCTGGATAACAAGTCGTTCCGCAGATCATCTCAAGCTTTTGTAAAAACGTAAACGGCTCCTCTGCGGCATTCCCATAGTATTGGGAAGCAAAGAGATGAAGGACGGTCGGAGTTCGTATGGCCCTTGGTTCGGCGGTAGCCGAATCCAATGGTGGAGCGTTCTTGCGCCCGGGTCATACTCGTCCCGTAAAGTCGCGGGAACCGCAGGCGGTAACTGGTTCCCGGCCCCTGCTCGCAGCGCGGCTATTTGCCCTTGTAATTCCGTCTGAACTCGGAATTGTTCTCGAATTTGTAGATTCATCTGCTGAAGTGTATCGAGAATCCCAGTAGTAATATCTGCAGCTTCTGATCTTCCGTCATCGTGCTCCTCGGCTGCTACCCTCTCCTCTGCTGCTGGTGCTTTACCGCGAGCCATCGGCTTCGAGTCGTCTGGAAAAGAGAAGCTCTCGTAAGCACTCAGTGATAGTTCAGCTGGAGATGATTTATTGAGACGAGAGTCTGTCTCAATTTTCTGGCCAGGAGGTGAGGGAGTCTAGGTCTGACTTGCCTCGAGATCTGATAGGACCGTCTCGGGAAGAGGGTCATCCCGAACCTGTGAAGACATACGTTCGACGGTGGACGGTTGAAAGCTCACAGAGTCTGAGCTGAAAAGCCGTCGAGACGTCATCTTCGATGTCAAGAGAAAAGTCGGGAGAGCACGTGTACGATTCAAGAGAGAGAGAAATGCGAAAGCCGCAGAAACCCGTGCCCCGCAAGCAAACACAAAGCAAACCCCGTTTTCACCAACTCAACCCTGATGAAGACCGTAAGAGTTCGGTCTTTTATCTTTTCGGTTTTAGGGTTGTAATTAGCAAACAATCTTTGCGATTTATTGTGTGCTGTGCGAGCTGATAGGTGCCCGATGTATCTCCCGCGATACTGTCCCGAGTCCTTACAAAGAACCACTTGCTCTCAGCCAGTATGGTGGCAAGTACACGGACCTATTCCGGACCGTGTTACTTAAGGACGGAGCCTTACGCAGTGTCCTCTAAATCCCCCACTCTGCTAAGTAAACTCGGACCGTTGCCGGCTACCCGAGCGTACCCACTGAAAAGCAGTGATTCGGTGTATGAACTAAGTACTATTTTGGAAGATTTCGGGGTTTTTTTATTAAGTGTCGTCTCTCGCTCGCGCATTCTGAGAAATGTGCGGGGGTTACTCTCTCAAATCACTTGAGTCGATTTACGGTTTTTGGTCAGATAGATTTAGCAGTCCTGATTTTAGTTTTGCGATTTTTATGGGTTTTTTTTTTCAGACAACATCTATATATAGTTTTTTTCTTTTTTAAAAACCCTAAAGCAAGCACCTAAGTTGCAAGTCCTAGGACTAGCTACGCGACACAAGCAGATCGAGTAAAAAAAACCTAAACAAGCTTCTAGAAAACCGTGAAAAACCGATGAGCGATAAAAGCCGCGGTGGGTGCCCTGATCCTCGGATACACGGTATCCGGTGAATCAGACACCGAGGAAAATGGGGGGGTTTGTTTATTGTCTATTACAAGTCTCTCCCTTTCTCTCTCTTTTACAAAAAGGATACTAACTACTTCGCTCCTCTACAGTCGACTCGTGAAGAAGAAGACGACCTTTGCTCTTTCAACTGGCTCGGCTTCTGAAGAAGCCGGTTGATCCTGTAGGCCCTCCAAAGATGGTTAGCAAAGAAAAACCGATCGAGAAAATCGAGAAAAACCGTAAGAAGAAGAAAAAGCAAAACACGAAAAAGCCGTACGAACAAAGAGAAAAGAGAAAAATAAAATCACGAAGAAATGAAAAATCAAAAAGAATCTAACGCCTCCTCGGCAACGGCGCCATTTTGATATGGCTAAAAGAATCGAGTTTCGCGGCTTCCTTTTTATTTGATGAAGAAAGTAAACTGTCGGTTGTAGCCGAAAGCCGCGAAACAAAATTTTCGGTTCTTAAAACCTATCAAACAAATACGGTTCTCTGTCGGAGAACCGTTCACTAGTATTTAACCAGGCAAGTGTTCTTGGGTCGAACTCAAGGAGGCATAATAAATTCCCTAGATTTTTCTCTTCATAATCTTATTTTAATTCTTCTCTAAGTCAAAACTCTTCTTTTATTGATTTTTACTTTTGTTATTTTTGTTTGATGTTATTGTTTTTAAATTTTTATTTAATTTTCAAAAAGGGATATTTTTCAAAAGATTTACTTATTATATAATAGGTGGAGATAATATAGGTGATACTATATAGTAGGGTGAACGAGGTTCGAGCCGCGAGCTCGAACTACACAAGAAATCAAAGCAAAGCTAGACGACTTTCGATAAAATAAAAATACGTAGAAAACTCGTCAAAAAGCCGCGAAAATTTGATACTAAGTAGCTGGGGTAGTTGTGTAACTACCCTCAAGAAATCGTCGAAATCTGAGGTCACAAGAAGAAGTAACAACCCCTACAGCCCAGGGGCATAAGCGCAAGACAAACTATTTAAAAAGTTCGCAATTAGGTCCTCAAGGACTGTTCTGAAGAAAAAGTACAAGAATCTTTACATTTAGGTCCTTGAGGAGGGACCGAAATGTAAATATGCATAAGTCTGGAGGCGGAATGAAATTATGAAATCTTAGCTGGATTTATTATGCAATTTTCCCACCATTTCGGCTTGAACGACTGAGATTAGAATGTCCTCGCGCGGATCTGATGCTCCTCCTCTTGACACGTGTTGCAAGCCTGTAGCCTCCCGGTTCTTGAGGTTGTTGAGTAGCTGACGGCGGCGCCTTCTTCCCTGACTTATCCCGGCCGTCCGGCGACGTTTTTGGCGCACCTGCGGGGCCAGAGGGGTGGATCCTCCACCCCTCGAGCTCGCCCGCTGAAGGGTCCGGCGGAAGATGCTCCGAGCGGCGGTGGCGTCGCGAAGAAGAAGGTGATTCCGTACACCTGGAGGTTGCTCATTGGTGACGACCCATCTTTGAAACTCAAATCTGAAGGTGATTGATGATCTCCAGATCTCAACGTTGGCCCGCGATGAAGATGGATCTGCAAACAACACTATGGTATGCTCGATTCGTGTCGAATCAGCCAACAAATGAAGATCTCAAGTCCCAAAAACGACGAAGAAGCTTAAATTTCCAGCCAAACTTCAAAATGCGTGAAGAAGATGAAGAAACGATGACCTATTTGGAGCGAATTTGAAGTGAATCGAATGGGATTTCGATATTGCGTCTAAGCTTAGTGATTAAGCTAATGAAATCACGGGTTAGCGTCGCTAATCGACGCAGCGGATCGAGAAATAAAACGAAGGAGATGGAGGAAAAAGCCTGGGAAAAGTCGAGGTGTATGACCTGGACGAGCTGCTCGACGGCAGCTTTTGACCGGAGCGAAACGCGGCGATGGCGGCGCTGCAAGGCGGCATGGCTGCCTTGGAACCTTCTCCGACGTGCCTTCTTCCTCGCGAGCTCCTCCTTGGCGCTGCCACCGCCTCTAGTTGGTTGGAACAAGGCTTGGAAGGTAGGGTGGTCGAACAACCTGGAGCTGGGATCTGGGTGGTTGAAGAGTTGGTTGTAATGGCGGACCTTGGAGGCTATTTATAGGAGAAATGGCGTAGGCTCCAAGGTTGATCCAAGGGTGGCGATGGAGAGGGTAGTTGGGGGAAGAAGACGGATGGGTTAGATAGGTCGGAAGGTTCTGGAGTGGCGCGGGAAAAAAACTTGAAGATGGCCGGTTGAACAGCCTGGCATACCAGAATCTTGGGGGAAGAAGACCCAGGTGCTGACAAGTGTCAGCACCTGGTTGGTCTAAAAGTGAAATTAACTTATAAATTAGATATAAAATAGTAAATTACATTATTTTAAATAGGTATAAATACAAGAAATGAGAATAAATTAATTTTCTAATTTATGGCGTAATTACTTTTAATAAATAATAATTATTATTTAAAATATAAATATTATATTAATAAATATGTATTTATAAATAGGTTTTAGATTTTTAATTTCATAAATAAATAAGTAAAAATTAATTTTATATTTTCTTAATTATTAGGGTATTGAATAAGGTTTATACAAATTTTTATAGATTTTTATAAATTAATTTACATATTTTAATAAATAGAGTTTGTATCAAAATAGGTCATTTATACCTATGTATTGGGATTTTTTATTTTATTAAAATAATAAATAGTCTCCAAAATTTATGAAATAATTTATGGTTAAACTACATGGTCATGAAATATTTTAAAAATTATAAAATTTAGAAAATGATAAATAATGTGTGTTACATAAAATAAATAGCCCAGAAACCCCTTTGTCTTTTGGTCCCAAAACCACTTTTTACAAACGGACTCCGAATTCGATGAAATCACCTTTATTAATTAGAGAATATTATTTTATGAACTTTAAAGGTGAGTAGAGTGAAATTGGAGTTCGTATGAAGAAGTTATGATGTTCGGAAGTTGAGATTTTGATAATTTGTTGGCTGGGTTTCTTGGCATATATACAGGGTAATATTTTTAACTTATTTTATATTTTTATATACATTTTTAAGAATAATTAGGAGAAGTATTTGGTGAAAAATATGTTAATCTGAAATAATTAAAATTCTTTGAAGTTCTGTATTTATTTTATAAATAATGAAGGGTGTATTTGTGTGTGTTAAATTATTTTTCTTTGGTTTTCTTTCCTTATCTCCCCTACTTATTGGTTTGTCGACCAATCCATGCTGACTTGGTCTCGAGGGTTAGGTTATAAATATATCTTACAGCTATATTTATATTTTAAGTCATATTGTATATATATACATATATTCAATCTGCCTTTTTCTTTATTTTTCTGGTTCTTTATTTATTTACATGATTTTAGTGGTTAAAAGTGAATATTTACATATGAATGGTGTTTTGTTAAAATATGAAAATTAGTGGGTATTTATATGTATTTGTTAAGGGTTTTAAGACAAAATGCGACAGAAAAGTTAATGAATCATGGATTCATCACCGCACCGCCGCCTCGACGTTCTTCTGTTCTCCGTCTTCTTGGAGTGCTACCCTCACGAAGAGGATGTTTGATCTCGTACGACGAGATCAGGAGTTCACCGTGCTTGGATCATCTTGTTGGATTGTGAGGATCACGCGATTCATCGATGCGCTCACAAGCGTCTTCTCCGACGATCGGACTTGAGATAGCAGGTCTCTTTTCTGAGAGACTAGTCAACCACACTTCAAGAGGTATTCCTTTATACTTGTTGTGGTTCTAGATGAATTGATCTGAGAATCGTTCTTGGATCATGTGGTTTCATAGCATGAAAAATTTTTATTCCGTTGCACAGAACCACTGCTATGACTAGTCGTTCTGTGTCGTATTCCATACGATGATCATGCTTCTGTGATGCGCTTGAGGATAATACCATATCCTTCACCATGTAAGTGGCCTAGAGGGCGTCACGTAGCCCAATAAGAAAAATCAGAAAGGTAAAACTAAAGAAAAATCTAAAAGAATTAGATAGAAGCAAAATTAGGAAAAAGTCAAACATGATAGCTGTAGATCTTGATGAGATCTACAAGTTTCATGCTGGATAAAAATTTAAATGAGGTCATTTGTACAAAAAGTATTTTTGGGGGTATTTTTAAGAGGTTAAAAACACCAATTTTGGGGCTTCGAGTTGCTTTGCAATTTTTTAATTCTTTTAAGGTTTAGGAAATTATAGACAATTAATCAACCTAATTTTTAGGGGGTTTTAATAATAAATATATTACAAGGTAATTAAATACAATAATTACAGGTTAAATATGTATAATATAATACAAGATAAAATGAATGAATTATTAGCGAATTTTATTGGATTAGTTAAGCAAGGAATTTTAATTAGTGGATTTTAGCATGATGAATATGAGATTCATCATGGAACTGCCCTGAAGACGAGGTAGTTTACAATATCAGTATGACAAGGGAGAGATGCCACATTGAGATTTGATTCTTCGGGAAAAGTTTCTGCGATAAGTGTACTACTCAATGAGTATCTTGGAATTCCATTATGGAGAGGTGATCTTCTACCACTTTCTGAACTCCAGGTTTATCTCTGATTTCTAGGTTAAAATCCTAGAGGAGAAGGATCCATCTAAGTAGACATGATTTGGCATCCTTCTTATGCTGAAGGTGCATGATAGCAGAGTGGTCAGTAAAGACTATAACTTTTTTATCAAGAAGGTAAGATATGAACTTTTCTTAAAGAAAAAACAACCTCCATAAATTCTTTCTTTGTAACTGTATAGTTTCTTTATGCCTCATCTAATGTTTTGTTGGCATAATGAATAACATAAGGCACTTTGTCTCTTCCTTGTCCTAGAACAGTCCCAACCGCAAAATCTGATGCATCCATCATGATCTCAAAAGGGAGAGACCAATCTAGTGGCTTTCGGACCGGATCCTGATTGACCAGTTCATTCAACTAATAAATGATCGGAAAACCTACTAATCTACAATAAACTAGGTCTACTTGTGATGTATCTCAGTGAGATGTTGAGCAAGCTTGCTGAAGTCCTTGATGAATCGACGATAAAAGCCGACATACCCTATGAGTGACCTCACATTCTGAGGTGGCTTATGTTTAGCAGTTACATTCACCTTTGCAGGGATGGCCTCCATGCCGTGCTTGGAGATGACATGGCCAAGCACCATTCCTTTGTAACCATGATGTGGCTCTTTTCCCATGATAGCACAAGATTAACTTCACGACATATCTGTAGTACTATAGGTACATGAGGCATGAGTCAAAACTGTCACCATAGATGAAGAAATCATCCATGAATATTTCAAGAAATCTCCCAACCATGTCAGCAAAGATGGAAAGCATGTACCTCTGGAAAGTAGCTGGAGCATTGCAGAGTCTAAAAGGCATTCTTTAAATACCTATGCACCAAATGGGCAGGTGAAAGTTGTCTTCTCTTGGTCTTCAAGGCGATCGATACTTGATTTTAACCAGAATACCCATCCAAAAAGTAGAAGTATTCTTTCCATCCAAGTCACTTATGAACTTGATCGATGAATGGTAGAGGGAAATGATCCTTCTTCGTAGTTGAATTAAGGCGGCTGTAGTCAACACACACCTGCAAAAATGTCGTTACATGGGTCGAGATCTCCTCTCCTTGGTCATTCTTCACACTACAAGAAAAACACGATTTGGCAAGCACAAAAGGGTGAGGATGGGATGAGCACATGTGCTCGCCACCTTTGGGCGAGCACAAGTCCTCACCCACCTACCTCGCCCAGTAAAATTTCAGTATGTGATTTTAAATGGTGCGTAAAAATTTGGGGGAGAGCACTTGGAGATCACATTAGCGAGCACATGTTCTCACCCATGTCTAAAAACAGAACGCTATCAAGCTCCCTGTCCTTCATTCCAAATGAAACCAAACCCCAAAGACCATTCTACAACAATCTTTGAGCGGCATCCCTCACCTCCGTCAACCATCATCCTGCTCCACTATAGACTACTTCTTCTTCTATAAGCTATTTTAAGCAATCCTATCTTGCTTATTTTGATTTTTGTTGCATAGTATGGATATATTCAATGTTTTAGGGTTTGCATTTTTTTAGACTGGAACATCATACCTTGTTTTTAGAAATCGTTAAATTGTTGATTGTAAATCATACGATTATATTGATGTATGTTAGATGTTAGAATTTATTTTGTTAGCTTGTTGTATATGCATATCAACATGTATGGAAGGTGTATGATAAAAGTCTTAAACCATTACCATTTAAAAGAAAAATATTGTTAAAATTTGTTTACTTGTAGATTGGACATTATACGATTAGGTTACCATAAATTATGTTTTAGAATGAATTTTGCAAGGCTATTCTATATGCAAATCAACATGTATGCAAGGAGTATGACATGCTAATGAAAAATTAAGAAATTCCATTTTATATGTGATGTGATAACAGGTTAGTGCATGTGATGATCTTTTCTGTTGTATCATCATTAGTACTTTATCTTCATGCATTTACTTTCATGGTGTTGTAAGATGATTTGTTGAAAATGCACTTCATTAAGTAGATGAAATTAGTGCATGTGATAATTTTTTCTATTGTTTCATAATTCAGACTTTATTTTCATGCATGTACTTTTATGTTTTTGCAAGATGATTTATTGAAAATGTACTTCATTAAGCAGACAAGGTTAATGCATGTGATGAGTTTATCTATTATATCGTCATTCATACTTTGTCTTCATGATGTTTCTTCATGTATTTACATTCATGATTTTGCAAGATGATTTATTGAGCATGCATGTCTAGAGGTGTTATTCTTTTTTAAAAAAATCGTATTTACTTCCAATTTTTCAGAATCACAAGATTTCAGGTCCTTACATTCGAACATGATCGTGAGTACGGACATGGTTAGTGCAAACCCTAACCCTACATCATTAGGTATGCTTGATTGACTTTTATCATTTTAACATGTATATTCAAGTTTCAAACTATTAATTTAATTTTATTTTAAGTTGACTAGGTGCAAGGTTTGATCTATATAAAAAGGAAGAATTTAAGGAGAATGCACTTCACTAAATTAAAGGGGTTAATACATATGATGATTTCTGCTTTTGTATTATGATTCATACTCTGTCTTTATGTATTTGTTTTCATGTTTTTGCAAGATGGTTTTTTGAGTACTTACATGTTCATGTGTGCACTATATTAGGTTCATGTGTTTTTATGTATGTGTTAGAGTGCTCGTATGTATATGCTAGTGTGTTTATGTTTGTGTATGTATGTTACATTGTCTTAGTTTGTGTTATACTTTGTATGTGTTACACCGTGAAAAAGAGGGTGTGCTTGTTTGTCTTAAGTTTGTTTATGTTTTTGTGTTTAAGTGTGCTTATGTGAATACTAGTGTGTGTTAGTATGTATGTGTAAATTAAAACATAAATGCAAGAGATATAGTGTGTATGTTTGTTAGAGAGTGTAGAGTGTGTAAGTATAGTGTCTTGGTTCTAGATATGAAGTGCTTGTGCTTTAGTATAGTGTTTGTGTTAGTATACTTATGTGTGTTATTGTTTGTGAGTGTATGTTACAGTGTATGCTAATGCACTATAAAAGCTTGTGCATATGTGTTATGCATGAGAGAGAAAGAATGTGTATGCGAAATGAGGATAACACTAGAAGAGAAGATAACAATCAAATTGAAGTATGGACTCTCCAACTTGGCATAAAATATGTTACATAGTATATGAGTATAACAATGACATTATAATAGCTTATACAGGTTCAACGGGCCTTCGAAACCCTGCAGAATCTATATTTTTTTCATGTTATCTGAAGTTAGCGGTCACATGTGCTAGCCAAGTCTTAGCTAATACAAGACCTAGAGAGCACATGGCTCGGACTTGGCTAACACTGGCGCTCGCCCACTTTTAATGGTGAGCACATGTCCTTGCCAATATAAGCTAGCGAGTAGGGTTTTAACGAGCACAAGTTTGGTGAGCACACATGCTCGCCAGATATCTTGGAGAGCACATTGAGAGCACCTTGGGAAGACGTTTGTGCTCACCAAAAGCGCTTTTTTCTTATAGTGTCACCATAGTGAGCCTTGACTTCTTAGGAACTACATATAGGGGGCTCGCCCATTTGGAATTGGAGATAGGATAAATAAAGCACGCTTCACACCACTTCATGATTTCCTCAATTACAACATCCTGAGCATTACGAATTAATATTATATGAAATTCTTGGGATGCTTTGCAATCAACTTTGAGATAGATGTGGTGTGAACACAGAGCCATAATTATCCCATGAAGATATGAGACTTTCCAACCATGTGCCTTGTCATTCTTTTCTAGAACATCAAGAAGTCGAGATTCTTGATCCAGGGTCAGCCTGCTACTACTAATGACCAGATACCTGCAAGGAAATCGTACTTCCAACTCTTGGGAGAGAATATAATTCTGGTAGTTAGTAAGTTTTCTCCACAATCACTTCAAAAACTATGTTCGTAGACGACCAATCTGCTAGTTTCAATGCATCATTACTCACCTCCGTCACTGCTGGCTCTGAAAGAAATGAACCAAATATATCGGCGATGAATTCCTCATGTTTGGAGTGGCATGAATCTTATTTGAATAGGGTGCTAATTAGTGGCTCAGATTTTGCATCTGGTCCCAGTCGATAAGTGAACATGGATTGACTGTGTTATCTAGGTCCTCCTTCGAAGAGAGGATTTCCTCTAATGTCATTTAGAGAAAGATGATGATCGCTTACATCCACAATATCACAATCTTTCGTAGCTGATTCTTCTCTCCCTGTATCAGATGTAGTTTTTAGCTCACTGACCATATCAAGGGTGACCTTGTCAGTGCTGGAGCAGAAGGTAATCTTCCCAGGAATGTAGTCAACGACCACCTCGACTATGCGAAGGAACGGTCTTCAAAGAATAATGGGTGGTTGGAGTAACGGTGCAGGGGAGTCCATGTCTAGGACTATAAAATCAACTATAAATTACATATCCTACATAGTTACGTTAACATCCTGCAACATACTGCTAGGTCTCTTAACAGATTGATCTACAAATTGGAGGATCATTCTTGTGGTCTAAAGTGATCCACACTCAAATTTTTGCATTAGTGAGGTGGGCATGAGGTTTATTGAAGACCCGCAATCAAGCAGATTGCGCTTAAAAGCTTGGTCAAAAATCTAGCATATAATATTGGTTGTCCCCCTATCATTCTTTTTTGAGGAAAGTCATTAATTGCATTTAATGTGCCCATGGTCAATATGTGTTTCTCTCCTCTACTATGTTTGTTCATGTGTCTCTGATGCTTCAAGGTACATGCATGTTTCAATTCTTTCTTCATAGCGGGCATGTATTCCAAGGCCTTCATGAGTAACATTTTAAAAATAAGATTTCCAATGATTGAAACCATTATAGGGTCAGACAATGGAGTTTTTAAATTTCTATTTTTTTGGTATTTTTTCATTTCCTCTGGAAATGGAACATTCACAGAAGATAATTCAGTGTTCTTAATTACATACTTATTTATGAAAGGTTGTTCAGAAGCTGGGCTTATATTCAAAAAAGGCAAAAATATATGTGCATGACCTTCAACTTCGTTTGGTTGCTCTGTATCTGTTGTTAGTGCTGACTCCTCCACGGCTGGCCCCTCTAGGATTCTCCTCTTCATTTCTTTCTAAAAATTTTGTTTTGCTTATTTTTGTAGTTTTTACTGTTGGTGGTGGTGGGTGGGTGGATGGTGTTGGTACTTCTCTTACATCATCTTCTTCCTCATCGGTTCTATTACTGGATCAATTGATGTAGAACATGAATCTCCAGAAGATGCTTTATTCTTCCCCTTAACAATAGTGGATGGCTTCAATACTCTACCTCTCTTGAGAGACACAACATTAGACAACATATAATCTGAAATGCCTGACTAAGTTGGATCAGAGGAGACATCAAAAATTTCATTCTCTTAATGCTTGAAATTGTTAGGGGTCACCACAACCTGTACTGAAATCAGAGTTTTGGTTGTAGTGAGGACATCAAGCTTCTAGGACATATCTATGAGGCCTTTGACTGGTTTGGCCAAGTAATCCACAGCTGGGTTCACTAGAGTAGTCTCGGATGATTCAACATGTTGATCACACTGAGAATGATACTGTGGAGGCTAGAAACTCAAAGAAGTATGATGAGGAGGAGGAACTTGTTGTTGATGAAATTACGGAGGAGGATAATAAATATGAGAAGTATCCGTGTACTAGTGATATGGTTGGTATTAGCAGTACACGAGCTGCTAGTAATACTGGTTCTGCCTCCAATTGTCCTGGTATGGCAGAGACTGGTGCTGCAGATGCTAGTTTAACTGAACAAACATCTCGCCCAGATGTTGGTGATACAATCGAATAGCCGAAGATTGGCCTTGCTATTGTCTGCCCGGACAAGCCAATTGGGCATCGTTGTTTCAAATGCCGTTCACTTCCTAAATGATGTGTGGTAGTGGGAAGAATGTATCGTAATAAGGGGGCTAGGGCTCTGGCTGATAAAGGACAATCGACTAAGATGGCAGTTGTGGTGACAGATCAGGTGCCTGCACGTTATATACATGTTGGACATGAGGCTGACCTGCATTCAATTGAGAGTGTTGTGGAGTTGATGGTTCCTTCTTCTCAACAGGAGTGGTAGTTTCCAGACTCAGACTACACGATGTTGATGGTACTTACAAGCAGCTCCAGGTACATGGAAATTTGATCCAGCTTGTCCAAGTGTTAGGCTCCTATTCTATCACTAGATAACTTCTCCAAGTCCTATGATTTCTTATCAATAATATCAACTTTGGGCAGATGGTTCCATATGACGATAAGGTTGTATTTCTCATCCCTGTCCACTTAACGAGATGCTGCCATTTGTGGTGGATTTGTGGATGTTGTTGTTAGGAATGAGATAAAGATAGAGCGGCCTCTCTTTTGACAATATCTTCAAAGATCAGCCATATGACACCCTCATCCTTGTTGAAATGTGATCCATCATAGGTGGCATCTATAAGCCTCAGACTCTTAGGAGTGAGTCCCCGAAAGAAATGTTGGACCAGGATGGTCCGATGGATGTCATGGTGGGGCACTTCTCCTGTAGATTTTTAACCTCTCCTAGGCTTCACGTATGGACTCGTGTGGTCCATGGGATAAGTTATTGATTCTCGCTTGTATCTTATTCCGACGAGCAAGCAGGTAATATATCTAGAGGCACACAGAATTCAATTCCTCCCAGTTCATCATGACCTTCCCCAGATGATTAATCCAATATAGAACCTTATCTTGAAGGTTGAATGGGAACACGGTCATCTTGAATACATCCAACAGGATTTTGGGGTAGTGAGTCGTAAGAGAGATGCGAGCGAACTGTTGAAGATGAATATAATGCTTTTTGTTGGTGTTCCTGTGGAAAGACGACAAAATATCAAGAAACTAAGGCTTCGATTCAAAATGTCTATTGACTACAGGGATCTGCATCCACTCTAACATCTAGACAGGGCCAGGATTGTAAGTTTCTTTGAGAGTAGGATTGGGCCTCTCTCCCCTAAGCTCATCCGTGATCCCTCCATGGTGTCCATACTTAGGTTCATCATCTCATCCTACTCCTCTTATCTATCTATCTCTCTCCTCAAGTCATTCAGCATTTCTTGGAAAATGACCTGGAAAAGAGTCTGATCTGTCAGTTGTTATTGGACGCCCTGGATTGATGTGAGCAGATGTACATTCACAGTGTCCTGATCGGGTTATCCCTGATCCAGCTAGTTCAGTACCTTTCCCTTCCCTTGAGGAGACATCTCTGAACCAGACTTAGTGGATGTGATGTGCACGGGGTCCAGTGTTGGATCTGCATAGAAAGATGCATCTAGTTCAGATTTCAAATATTTGGCACCAGAAGAGATGGATGATCTAGAATTAGGGTTAATCTCGGATGTGTACGAATGGAACATTTGATATTGACTTATATCAATCTCCATCCATAAGGTTGAATGGTGGGACAAGAGTGATCCCAATTTATTGAAATTGGAGACAATGTTGAGGAGTCTGGAGATTGGTTCGCAAGACCCTAACCGAGTTCTTTAGAATCACCTATTGAAGATGTTGAGATCATGGAATCGATGTGGGTGTAGGTGAGGTCCCGACTAAACCATCAGTGAATTGACATCTTGGATAGAAGCAGAGTATATGAGAAAATGAATATGGTGATAAATACCTAAAATAAAAGGAAAGTGGGAAAAGGCTTACAATGAGCGAGTCTAGAAGAAAGAAAACATATCAAAAAATGGCTTAAGTGTGCATAACTGATCTTTGACCTAGACCTAAATTCAAATAAATACAATACAAGTATGGATTCATCAACCCAACACAATGTGGAGCCGTGAGATTTCATCTATTTTTATCTTTTCAATTTTATTGTTTTTTTCATGCAATCTTTGAAAAAGTCCTTTGCGGCTAACCCTATAGGAAAGTGGATTCTTCTAGAAAAGTATCCTTTACTTTCCACTTCATTTTTAACATGTAGCATGTACTTTTTAAGAGAATTCCTGATATTAGGTCTTGATCCTCTACTCAGCCAAAGAATAAAGGAGGAAGCCAATAGGTGAAACCGTTACTTTCCCCATAAGTGAGGTATTTAGACGTAAGACCATGAGACAAACACATCCATGAGGGTGTGGCCTCAGCTCAATACTTCAGACTAGGTCAGATGTTCTACACAAGGCGAGAACACCATCGTTGACAAGACCCTACTCGCCTAAGTACAATAGAAGTGCCAATACTTCATGAATCCAGTCAATAGCAAGGCATTATTCAGACTAGGTATTAGGGCTCTAATCCTTATGGATCATTTCAGGAAGGTTGATCGAAGCTCGCTGGCCATGAGCATCTTCCTAGTTCTTTAAGGTTGTCTCCAAGCCGTCTGATCAAGCATTGATGCCAGAAACAATAATTGCCTCGGAAGTGAGGCACCACAACCATTAGATCATCCACAAGGATCTAATCTGAAGTGTCTGATGCGAATCAGAATCTGTCGTCCGATAGGCGACGCATGGCAAGTTGAATCCTCTACATCGTTGGATAGCACTAGTGGGGGTAATTTTTCCCACTACCCATGTAGGTTTTTGTATTTTATATTTAATCCATATACTTTCATCTATAGTGTAAAATATTTTGGTTATTTTACATTCAACCCCATGTACTTTTAATATTTACATTTAGGTCCAATCTATGTCAACTCATGTGCCCATGCACATTAGGGGACTGGGTATTTTCCATCTAAGCCCATAGATATTTTGTATTTCATTTAAGTCCATGTTTTTGAAATATTATCAATATTTTCTAGAAATTTTAGCATCTTGACCCCTGAGATTTTCATTAATTGCAGAAATATCCCTCTGTGTATATATCATTAGAAACACTTGGTGAAATAATAGTTTTAACCCTAAATTTCTCTAGGGTTTTTATATACAATATCAAACTTTTTACATTTGCATAAATAGCCCCACCAGACTATATTTTTTTGGTGGATTTTATTTTTGTTAGAAATGGCTCATGTGCCCTAAAATTTTATAGAAAATTAGGATACATATCTTATATATTATTCTAAAACATATATTTTTATTAAGGTATTTCATCCTATATTCGTATTTATTAAAAATTAAAAATAGATCTATTTTCCCAATCTAAGTTAGAAAATAAAAAAATACAAAAATGTTTTGAAAATTTCCAAAAAAAACTTTTTTCGATCTACTACTAAAAATCCCTAAAACTAGAAAAAGCAAACCACTTTAAATTAAACGTATCTAAAATCCCAATAAAAACTATAAAAAAATTCCAAAAATATTTGTTTCTATTCCTAAATTTTGTCTATAATATTTGTTATTTATTAAAAATAAATTTTGGAAATTTTGAGACTTTTTATATTTTTAAGTTCCAAAACAATTCAACCTATATATTCTAGATATTGGTTTTCCATCTTAATTCACTTAAAAATACAAATAAATTAGTAAAATATATAAGAAATATACCAAAATATAGAAAACATAAAAAGATAAAAAAACTTTTTATTTAGTGATTTTTTAGTATTTATAATTATATCCATAAACATAAAAACATGCATCCTAATGTATATTTATATTTACTTATATTAATATTTATAGTTATTATACAAAAATAAAAATAGATTTTTTAAAATAAAAAAATTATAAAATTAAAATCCATAAAAAATATCAAAATAAAAAATTCAAAAAAATATAATTTAACCTAGAAAAAAATTCAAAAACCCTCAAAGCCCAAGTTTAGTCAATTTTGTTGTTTATCCCCATTCTTCCCGTGTTCGACACCCTACCATACTTGTCACTATACACATTTTATTGTAGGGTTATAACAAATTTGATTTAAACTTGCTTGCATTGCATAAACTCTACAATATGTAGGTTGACTGTTGATCGACCTTAGCTTCACTGAGAAGTTGCCTCAATGACACTCTATCTTCTTTCTTAGTGAGGAAAATTTTAGACCCTCGCCAGAGTTGAGTTCACCCGTGATTGAACTCAAGGCCCGATTTGTATCTCAAGAATCAACACATGCAATAAAATAATAAAGCAATCAAATATGGATGTGTGAATCAAAATTTATATAACCCTACAATAATTGTGTATATAGCGAAAAGCAGAGTAGGTATATTATATAATATAGGATATTATAACTATGTATAATCAAAATTCACAAATTAAATATTTTTGTCCTTCCTATGTTTTCTTTTATTTCTTTGATTTTTTAGGATTTTTTTCTCTAATTTTTAGATATTTTTAAAGTCCAAAATGATAAAAACTAGGGACTTTTAAAATAGACCAAATTGATTTGAAACTTAAAAATTATAAAAAAATTTCCAAAGTTTCTCTAAATAAAACTTATGAGCAAATAATAAATATAAATATAACAATAATTAATATTTTTGGTTTTTAAAAAATATTTTGAATTTTTTTATGGTTAGAAAGTATTTTTATTTTTTTAGGATTTTTTGTTATTTTTATGTTACTTTTTGTATAGAATTAGAGAATACTATAATAAGTAGTAGGTAATTTTCTTGGATTTTTTCAGTATAGTTAATATATTTTGTATTTTTTCCATGCAAACATGGAATAAACCTACACTATTTTCTTTTATTAAATAAAAATGTGCATCAAATGCAAAATAAGTTGTGGAAGAGCAACGTATCAAGCACATTATCCTATTTTTCCATGATTTTTGGCACACGGATGATTTAAAAAATAGAAAATCAATCATAAAAATCAACTAATCTAGCAAGGGCATTTGCAATTAAAATAAATGTGAGGGTTTACATGAAAATAACCCAAAAACATTAAATAGGAGATTGATTTTTATATACTATTTAGTAATTTGCAAACATGCAAAGTTACAAGTGTAAATTACCCATCTCACATAGGGGTCCATGTGATCTGAGTTGGTAGGGAGCTAACTTGCAATTACAAAAAGATTCAAGGATTGACTCAGAAATCTTCCTAAATGCTTTGAACGATATTAAATATTTATAGAACCACTCTCGAAATACAAAAGGTAGAGGAGGTTTTAGTATAATTTAACACCCCCTCCCCATGTGCACATTAATGGACGATCCAGAACGCTTCACTTAAGCGAATCAGACGGTTGGGATGAGGCTTCAGTTCACTCTAATCTAACATCATCAATAGGATCTGACTGTTGTTCTTGATCTTATGGTGCATGGAAGGTCGCCAAGAATAGGGAAGAAGGTACCCCCTACCGTCTTCATTCATCAAATACTCATCCCCCAATGTGTCTTCTTCAGATCTGATCAACTCGGCATCTTCCTAGGGGTCTCGTGCACATGCAACTGCCCTCAATGGAGACCATGCCCCATCGATGGGGACATGGATGTTCTTTAAGTTATGGAGCCCTGGGAATGACGTTCTTCATCTAATCACACTCCTGGCATCTTTTGAAGGCTCGTACCTGCATACAAAAGTTCAATAGCTTGAGGTGATGTTCCTTGGTCTAGTTTGAAGCTATGCAACAAAGAAAACGCACATGGAAATGAAGCTCAAGGTGGAGATGATGTAAGAGCTTCATGTGCTTGGATTCTTGTGAGATCCAAGATGCAAATGTTTGGTTCGGATGGAGAACTTAGGATAAAGAATGTTGATGGAATGCATCGAGATATGAATGGCTTCATAGTGAATCAGAACTAGAGCACGAGCTCTAGGTCAACATAAAATTTGGATCCTAACCAAAATGAACTGCTAATTACTGGAATTAAAATGTAAAATCAAAAGGTACAAAGAAAACTAACTTGGTTATGTTAGGAAATGGCCTCGATCTATTCTGAGAACCACAAAGCCAGAACCTCGGCTGGATCGCTTCGCTCTATCGCTCCTTGTTGCAGCTCCACCTCGCCGCTTGTTGTCACCAAGGATCGAGGGTATACCATAGCTGAGGGGTTTAGATTAGCCAAGGAAGGATCAAAAAGATCAAAAATAGCAGAGAAGTCAGATTTATAGGCTAGAAGAAATGATGAATTGATCACGGGATTAAGGGTGATTTTGTGTTTGTGCGATCAAGCTAGGGCTGTGGCGACGAAGAGTGATGATTGGGCATGAGATTGCTGAGGAAATCAGAGGCTCTCGAACCTCCAATCAAGGATGAAAATTTGGTGAAGGAGGGTCAGGCGTGCCCTAACATGAGTTACATACATGGGCGGCTGAAGGAAGGACAGTTGACATGTGTGTCAAATGTCACAAGCTTGTGATTGAGCTATATAATTCCACTAAATGACAAAACTCAAAATTAAAGAAGAAATAATTACATAAAAAATAAGAAAATTGTTTATTTACAAATAAGTCAAAACATAAAATAAGTTTGTTATTTTATGTACAATTTTATTATAAATTTTATTTATTTTTACACCTTAATTTATTAGGAGTTCTTACTTAATTACAATTATTTTATTATTTTTTTATAATTTTTATACATTTAGATTTATGTATTGATGTTTTAATTAATAATTATCTCATTTCTTATTTTATTTATATTTATTATATTATTATGCATATTAACATAATTTTACTTTATTTTTTATCATTTTGTTTATTAGGTTAAATAAATACTTATATGGTGTATATAGGTATGCTTCATCTATGTATTTCTATGACTTATTTTTATTATTTATTTTTTATGATTTTGTTTTTATTTTTTTATTTGTTATATATAAAATATAGACAAGTGTAAAAAATATAAGATAGTTAAACAGATAATAAATACGATGATGAATATATACAAGTATATAATACAAAAGGGACCCAAAAGCCAACTTTTGCATCTTAGTTCTGATTTTAATGAAACCACATTCTTTAAATAGATAATTTAATTTTAATAAAAATAAAAGGTGAGTTTTGTCAAGTTGGAGTTCAGACGGAGAAGATACAAGTTTGTGAAATTTGGTTTACGGTTTTTTATTTTGTGTGCCATAGTCGCATTGGTATATTAATTTTCAGTGAAATCAATTTTGTATTTTTCTATGTATTAATATGTACAACTTTCTTGTTCAAAATTTGTTGATTTGATGAATAAAAAATATATAATAAAATAGGTCCTAAAAAGTGTATTTAGATATATTAAAATTAGGGTTTTTAAAATGAATTCCTGTAGGTTTTCTACCCGGTCTCCCCCTACTTTATTCATGGTTGACCAAGTCAATTCAGGTATTTTATACAGTATTTATAGTATAATAAATTAGTTCTATTTTGAACAAAATAATGATATATGCATGCATTTATCTAGGTATTTAAGGCCAAAATGAAAGAATAAAGGTGATGAAATGGAGATCCATCACCCCCCCACCCCCTATACTTACCTTTGCTAGTCCCTAGAATTCCATATTCTGGCCAATTTTCATAATTTTTGAACTTCAGTTGATCATATTTTTGAATTAAGTTGTAAAATTGGCTTGAAATTGCATTGCTTTTCCCTTCTTGCATAAAAATTGCTAAAAAAACCAAAAATATCCTTCTGAAGATCTGATCCCTAAATCAACTAAAAATTTACCTAAGGAGATAACTGCCTCCTTGAGTTGGACCTTGGGCTTGCCCAAGTAAAATAAAAAATCTGCCACTCGTATTTAATTGAATATTAATTGGAGTGGTATTTTTGACAAAGTATCGTTAACCCGACTGCAATGAACTTAAACAATTAATTTGATCGTTAATTTGATTGAATTAGCAAGGGTAGACAAGGCAACGTCAAAATGGTGCCGTGGCCGGGGAGGTGATGTGACCCAAACATCTTGCTACTCGGGTGAAGTAATAATCACGGTCGTTGCAACCCGGATAACAAGGCTAAGTCAATTAAGAAAAATCCGAGACCACCAAAATAGAAATCAAACAATCAATGTGGCAAGCGGTCTTGCGATTTATTTTTACCTTCCATGAAAACCTCGAGAAAACTACCAACCATATTTAGGAATACGGCCTAACATGCATTGCTGGAATGTCGTTGGAGCATTACATAAGATAAATGGCATTCTGTGGAGACGTAAGTCCCAAATGGACAAGTGAAGGTCATCTTCTCTTGGTCTTTAGGAGCAATTACAATTTCATTGTAACTAGAGTATCCATCCAAGAAATAGAAATACTCCTTCACAGTCAATCTCACATTGATATGATTGATGAAGGGGAGTGGAAAATGGTTTGTGTTTGTCACTAAATTCATGCGTTTGTAATCCACACAGACACGTCAAGATGTTGGAAATCTGGTCTCAATCTCCTCTCCTTTATCATTCTTTATCATGGTGATCCCTAATTTATTTCCCACAACATGCATGGAATCACCCATTTTGAATCGGAGATGGGATCTATGAATCTTGCATCACACCATTTAGTCATTTCATTCATTATAACCTCCTGGAGATTTGGATTTAAAATACGCTTGTGATAAATCTGAATTTCATCATCTTTATTCATTTATTTTATCTTAAAATCTCTTCTTATACACTTATAAATACTAATAAAACATTCTTTTTATTATTTTTATCCATTTGTAAACATTGTGTAAAAAACATTATTTAAACCTGAAATAAAAAATAAAGAAATAAAGGGAAAATATAGAAAAATGAAGATTGTAAATAAATACAAGTTACTCTAACAAAGTGTGAACGTCAAGTTTTTACCTGATCAATAAGGAATAAAGTATGGGGAGATTAGGACTAGTGTATAAAAATAAAGAAAATAAAAAAAGCATTCGTCCTCATGTACAAAGTGCACATATTTCATCTATTTTGTATATAAACCTTTTAGTATTTTATTTATCATTCTAATCATCCCAAGTAAAAATATTTTCTTCTTGCAACTTGTACATTAAAATAAGTTGTAAATATTAAAATAACTGCAAGAAGAATCATCATTCATTATATACATAACGACTCTTTGGAAAAGTTGTAAAAACAAACTTCCAAGACTCATATCTTCTCCGTAAAAACTCAAAAATAAGAAAACTTACCTTCATTGTACTTTAGATAAAATAAGCTTCAAAATGGCAGGTTTCATTTAAATTAAAATGCAAGATGTGGCTTTTGGAGTGTATTATATATTGTGCCTTTGTTATGTATTGTGTGAATATTGTATTATTATTTTTTATTGTACATATGTGTATATTGTGATTGAAAATACTTATGAATATTGTATGTTATCCAACTAAAACAAAAATAATAGTTACAAATATAAAAAATTAACAAACAATTTGTGTGTATATTGTACATGTACCACAATGTATTTTGTAAATATATCTATTTATTTAACTTAATAAAAAAATTTGTAAAAATAAAATAAAAATATGAATAAAATCCTTGTGAAATGGTGTAAATAAATAAAAAATAAATTATGTATTTATTTTTAAAAATAAATAATTAAAAGTACATGTGTTGTATATATAGGTATATAAACCTATGAATAAAGGGTATTATTTTTTTAACTTAATTTATTTAATTTATAAAAATCACCTAAATCAAGATTATTTAATTCTTAATAATTTTTATTTATATTATTATTTATTTAATGTTATTTACTAACTTACTTTTAATTTATTTACATATTTATTGGATTTTTGTCTTTGTTCAATTTGTTGTGTAGTCAGGCCTCACTTGATTAGCTAGACCTTGGTCAGTTGACCCAAGTCAGCTCCTCCAATTCCCACCTGTCCCAAATAAAAGGCTCACCAGAGCCTCTTCTCTTATTTTTTTCCTCACAACCCGATCATCATTTGGTTTTGATTTCTTCTTGATTTTTCTTGTCCAAATAATCTACTCATATGCTCGTAGAACATTCTCTTTAGATTCGTCGTGATCCGTTTGTTATTCCGTTCCAAAAATCCGCCAAACATATACTACTATAAATTTCCTCTTCCTCCATTGCCAATTGTTAGATCCATTTTTCACCAATTTCTCTGCATAGGATCGGTCTTGGAGGTACGAGGCTATGATATAGCTTTTTCCCCTTCGATTTGGAGTGTGAGAGATAAGTGAAGAGAGTGGTCCATACGATCATCAAAGCTCCACCTCCTAACGCATCAGATCAAGGCCAAGACCCCTCTTCTTATACCCTTATGTAATAATAGGCAATTCTCTTTCATTTAATCGTTTAATGCACTATTTAATTTCCATTCTTAGTTTAGATCAGATCCATGATATCGAAGCTCCGATCTACCCGATCTGAGATCTCAGATCATCTACACTAAGGGATGAGCATTGGGATGGGCCAGCCTGGTCTCGCCTGAAGCCCATCCCAAAAATCTCGGCCCGACCCAGGCCCAAATTTAAACTAGGCTGGGTTTGGGGCCGATATCTAGGCCCCAAATGTTTTTTGGGTCGGACTCGGGCTTGGCTCGGACCAGCTCAACGGGGCCCAAGGGACAGACCCAAAATGGGCCCAAACCCTTTCCCGCATCCTACATGCATGAAAAATCCCACTTATTTCACATACACTTTCTTCTTGTATCCTATCTTCATACAATGTTTATAAATCAAGAAAGTCGAGCATGTGACATATGACTTGATGATCATTTTATTTCCATTCAGAATTAATTTTCCTTATTAATTTTTGGTTTAGATTCTGTTGGATATTCTTGAATTTATTAGTATTTATTTTTTCAATTAGAACATTTTCTATTATGGAACCTTGACCTAATAAGGGCCTTATGCCCTTTTTTTAACATGTAGTGTCAGGTGCACATGTTGTTGTTAACTAGGTAAGTTTGTTTCACTCTTTCAATTTTTATAACCGAGAGAATTCATGGTATCTAGCATTGAGTGTATGTGTGTAAAATAAGAAATCCTGAGATTTGGTAGAATTGAATTTTAGTTCTTTCACAAGTATTATGGCACATGTTTTAAACAATTTTGGCTTGTGTAAGTTGATTTGAGATTGACATAAAACAAAAGATTCAAAGTTAATAATCTCTAATGGGTAGAGGTGAGCATCCCGGCCCAAAGGAATTGGGTGGGGCTTGGGCTTAGGCCGAACAAAAAAGTTTTGCAGGCCTAAGCCCAATCCAAGGCCTGAATTTTTTAAACGAGCTTCAACTTGGTCCCTTCAAGGCCCGACCCATACTCATCCTATATACACTCTCATCCTATTATTCTCATATGATCACCATTATTTTCTTAATTCTTCCCCAAACCCGATCATCTCCAGATCGCATTGAATTTGGAGATTGGCTCCCAATCGGTTCATCATCACCAGATCCCTCATCCACCTTCCATTTCTCCTAATTTTTGACCTAATAATTTAACTGGAGACTTCCTCCAAGCATAAGAAATATCTGTAGGATCTAGGGGTGCACCTAGGACCAAGGATGAGGATCTGTAGGAGGACATCAAGCATCATACCATCTAGAACTCCAGATCTTCAAATCGACGTCATCGAACTTCATAAGAGTGGTTCATCGATGTGATGAGCTTGCAGGATAGTGCCTAGACCATCATAATGTGAATCAGGTGGGGAGATCGAGCGAGCTTCGGTCGATTGAACATCACCAGAGTCACCCTTCTTCCATGTTCATCCAAATAGCTTCAGAAGTGTCCGATCAAGAGAGATGATGCCAGATTAGATTGAGTCCCTTGGATTTGCCCCAAAGATGCACCATTTAATCACATTTCCAATCCAATCCAGACCATTCAAAGGCTTTTCAACTTCGCCATCTGATTAGCATCTAGATTCATCGCAACCGTCGATCCAGCCACGTGGATTAAGAGTAAAATTGCACCCTCATCCTTGCATGTTTTCTATTTTGTAAATAATACATGAGAGTACATGTGTTATTATATTGTTGCTTGGTTATTTTCATATATATCCTTGCATTTTATTTTAATTGCACTTTAATCCTCTTTGATTGTATAAGTGTGCTTTGTACGTAACACTTTGATTAATTGCAATCTATATCAAGTTGTTTTCTTCTTACCATTTAGCCCTTAAGAATATAATGATTCCAAATAGGTTCGTGCCAGCGCACCTCATGTACGCTGACATGACCTGATATGGGTAAATTACGGGGTAAGCCCCTATATTCTTTTCTTATTATTATTCTAGTAGCTTAAATAAGTTTCTTTGCAGATAATCCCCTGTGAAATTGTGTTATAATTTTGATTGTTAATCTTCATTAATAAATTGCTAATCACTTCTAAAAATCCTATAAAAATATATTAGATTCCTGCTACTTCTATTAATTATAATAATTTTATTTTTTGTTTTTAATTAGTCTTATTATTTTTGAAAAATAAAAAACCCTCTGTTTTACACCTTATTGCATAAAATAAATCACTAAAAAATATGTGAAAAATCCTAAAAAAATAGTTTGTGCTTATTTTTATGTGTTTCAACGTCTATATAAATTTCATCTCTTAATTCTCTGTGAAAAACAAAAAATTTGCAAAACACTAAAAACACATAAAAATTAATATAAAATCACTGAAAATTCAACAAAATTGATAAATTACTTTTTGTAAACCATAAAAATTCATCTTTGTTTATGTATATATTTCAAATATTTTTACATTTACTTCTATTTTAAAAATCAAAAAACATTTCTTTCATTTTCTGTTTGTTGTTTTCAATTTTACTATTAGTTTTAAAAATCTAAAAAAACTAAAAACACTTCAAAAATCATAAAATAAAAACTTTACAACCTCAGAAAGAATTTTTGTTTGATTTTTTATATAGTTTTGTTTTCAAAATCCAAAAAGCTTATTTTCCTTTCTTTTTCTTTTTATTTATCTTATCTTATTATATTTTATTTTCAAAAATTAAATAAATTTGCAAAAGTTGAAAAATTCATAAAAATTTACATAATCAGAAACCATAAAAATGTATCAAAAAATAAAAAACCATAAAACTTAAAAAGATAAAAATACATAAAAATCCATGAGTAGTTTGCCTTTAGTTTCCCTTCTCTTTATATTTCTTTGCATGATTTTGAATTAAATAACCCTCGGGTTAATTTTACCCTCCTTGAGTTCGATCTTATAGGATATATGGGTGAACAAATAGCATTGTAGTTTTACTTACAATCTTCTATTTGTAGCTTGATTCCTTCTTTATCTTAAATAGTTTTTATTTGACACTTATTTGGGTTATGATGACACTCCTGCCTTGTAATTAGATCCACTAAATAAAAAAAACCCTAAAAAAGTGAGAGTACAACAAATGGCGCCGTTGTCGGGGATGCACGACAAGGGTAGCTAGGTTGCTTTACTTTGCCTGCTATTCTTGGCATTTTTTATTTTTATCATTTTATTTCTGTTAGCCATAATTGTGAATCTACATTTTGTTGAGGAGTGAGCACTCACTTTGAATTTTGCATGCCGTGAGAAAGCTTATACAATGCTTGTAGGATCTGATTTATCGAACAACAAAATCCCCCCATGATCGGACTAAGGGATTCATTTGAGATCCATTTTACTTTCACTTCTAATTTTGCCTTATAGCCACCTATTTTTTTGAGTGTTTGTCTGTCTATATTGTTTGCCTTTATTTCTTTTATTTTGCTCATAGTTTCATAAATGTGACCTAACAATTTCTTGTTTATCTCTTTCTTGCGACGTCCCGACGAGCAAGGGATGCTTTGTAAGGGTCATTAGTGCACCCAAGCGAAGTGGAGGCATCTTATTTCTTCATCAAGTCGTACGAGAGCGTACGAGAGAAGAAGAGGGAAATTTGGAGGACCCTTTGAGCATTTTATTCTCATTTTATTTTTGTAATAAATTTGTAATAATTTATTGGTGTTTGAATCTTTTTCTTTTTATATTTGGCCATTAGAGATCCTTGTATGACTATGAGGTTTGTTTCGCCAAGTGCCAATGCGTTTGGGGAACCTCATCGATTTTGGTTTTCTCGACTTTATTTTCTTTTTTATCAAGGTTTTCTGTGCTTGAGCCCTTAAAAGTAGGTTATATTATTTTGGCAGAGCCAGGTAATCAATTAGGTCCACATCCATTAAATAAGAATATATGTTCCTATAGATTAGTTCATAGGATTGGACTTGTCAAATAAACTTGTTCTTGCCCGCTAATAGAAGTTACTATTTAGGACATTTCTCTTGCATCATTTACGTAGTTTTATTTTTGTATTTTATTTTATGTGAGGATCAATTTGCGCATAGACTATTGGAGGAAGGTAAATATTTCTTACTCTTGCATGCATCATTGATTTCCATTGCATCGGCTTTTTTGAATTCTTCCCTTGATTTCTCTCACCGAGGAAATAAAGGAGTTGGAAAATTTGGTATATCGTTTGTTTGAAAAAGATCCAAAAAAGAGACAGCCAAATAAAAAAAGGGACTGATAATTTTGACTCGACGCTAAAACTAGTTGTAAGGACATATCATCATGGTTTTGGGGAGAGTAATCCGATCATTGTTTGCAGGTGCTTACCTCCAAATAGAGTGGGTGATGACCCTGGACTTGTGCCCTATGCTTATGTACACATCTTTGTGGTGTATTGTTGAGATGCAAGTACTTGCATTATATGTTACAAATTGTTTGATGTGCTCATTCTCCTTCCTCAATTTCAGCTTGATATTGAACCGGGTATCCTAGGAAGATATTTCCATTGATTGGGGAGTATTGAGAACACGTGCTAGGCGATAGCAGCGACTCACCATGTGTACCTAGTAGTAAGTCACTTTATGTAGTTCACTAAACTATAAAGTAAAGGATAAAAGATCGAAATCATATGGTCATCTCATTGTGTTGAGTTGGAGAACTTGGGGGTTTGCTTTCTAGTACTAGAGATCCATCAACGCTCTTTACGCCTTCATTCATATATTCATCTTATTTGAACTCACATTCTTGCAAATTGACTTTTGCTTTTGAATATGTCATATTGTAGTATTTTGTGCTTGAACTTCATGTCACACACTGCAATCCATTCATTTTCACATATTCATGATGACTATCTTCCTGAATTCATTTCTTTCTCTACTTCTCCACTTCTTTAACCAATAAATCCCCTATTCGAGATTGATTTTAATCTCTAAGTATGTCGAGATTCCACCTATTTTAAGTATTGATAGAGTATCTTGCACATTGTCAGAAACCGATTCGGATTCATAGGACTCGATGGCACCATCGTTGGGTAATGGACATATAACTGAGCAGCTTGAGATCAAGTCGATGATGTTGGCAACCATTAAAGCTACCTAGGCCTAGCTTACAGAGTATGGCAACATCTAAGCTTGTTTGAGAGACATGATCTTAGAGCTAAGATAGGACATAGGAGAGAGGAGGATGGACAGAGAGGAGGTGAGAATGGGGGAGTTAATCATGAGCAGCCTAGAGTAGATCTGAAGCCCACATTGAGAGATGCATATAACCCAAGAGCAGGATACATAATGACATGTATACAGATTCCTGTGGTTCATGGCCATTTTGAGATGAAGCCCACTATACTTCTATTTCTCCCGATATTCCATGGGAGCATTTACGATGATCCATATATTCACCTCCAGCAGTTCGATCGCATTTGCAGTATGATACACTACCCTAACATCCCATTAGAAGTAGTGAAGATCGCTTCCCTTTTGTTCAATCCCGTGGATAAGGCATTGTATTGGATTAACCATTTAGGGAAGTTCATCACATCTTAGGAGGAGTTGAGGTATGATCATATCAAGTATTATCCATTGAGACACCGCAATGAGATGTAATCATTGATAGGCAACTTCTCCTAGTTGTCCCAAGAGCCTATTTATGAGGCATGGGAAAGGTTCAAAGATTTGACGAAGAAGTACCCCCACCATGATATTCCAAAGACTGACCTCGTGTAGAAATTGTTTGGGAGGTTGAGCTTAGAGAATCAGAGATTGGCAGGCGCTGCTTGTCGGGGTTCACATTTCAATAAGGACGAGGATGTGTTATATTAGATTTTTGAGGATATAGCATAGGGCTCCTCAGCTTTTTGTTCTTTACTGCTTTCTAGAAGCACCCTCTTCCTTCTTCTACTTTAGCAGTACCCCACAAGGGCATCATCATTACTGTATCTCATGATGTGGATAGGGTATATAGTATTGATCTGATCATCATTGGTAATCACCTATCCAAAGATGATATTATCGAGAAGCGATCACAAGAGCTTCATAAGTTACAAGTGATCGAATAGAGGATGAAGGAGCTGGACAAGCTTGATGAGATCACACCCCATCTGGAGCTTCTAGTCAGTGCATCAGCTCTTGTCATAGTCAGAGTGCCGCATCCGATATTTTGCACCGCACAGTATCGGAGTTCACACTTGTACCTTTCAGCATGTGTACTACATGCAAACACAATATCAGGTCTCATGACAGTCTTATCATATTTGTGTTGTACCGTATTACCAGGAGCAACAGTATATTCCCAAGTAGTATTATCCACTTGCAACTCACATCCATGAGGTGAATGGTATCTAGTTTGACCGTGATTGTAGTCATCCCCATCCATTAAGGCATGGTCAGCCTAGTTCACAACTAAGAGGTTGGTTCACTACCATCAGGGAGGTAGACCATCGCTCTAGCACCAGTCGTCTTCACAGTCTCATAAGTTTGTCTCCACCACACTTTCATACGTGGAGACATGAATATCAACAATTGATGCAACCTGCCTATTCATACCATCCATATCAGCAACAACCTACATATTCTATGCAATTTGACTCACATCCTCATCCCCCATATTCATATCAGCAACATCAGTATCCTGGGTACCAACCTCCGTACTACCAGACTCGACAACCTGTTATTGAGCACCTCGAGGCACCATTAGTGAACCCAACCCTAGATAATCTTTCCTTGCTTATGAAGAACATGATTGATTTGACTCAGAGGCTCGACGACCTAACCACGACAAAGACTCTTATCTTAGCCTAGGTCGAGGCCGATCCCAATAATTTTAGATGCAATGAGTAGGTAGCTCATGATCCATCTACGCTAGAGACAGGTATGGCCTTTGATTTCACATGTTTATCTGATGCTATTTCTCTCAGTAATAATAGGAGACTACAGCCACCTGCACATCCAGAGTTGCAATTGAGTGGTCGAGGAGTTGATAGAGCTTCACCTACACCATCATCTTCTTCATCATCTGAGTAGAGATCTAGAGTTGCAGTTCAAGATCTTCTTCTTCACCTTCTACTTCTTCACAACCACCACCACCTCCGTAGAGAATAAGGTGAGATGCAGTGTCGAGTCAGCTTCGAGGAATAACATACCCATCGTGGAGTCTTCCTCAGCACCAGCAGACAGAGCAGCCTAGACCGTTATCCCTTTTGTATCTTCTTCTATACCTCTATTGGATGATACTATATAGTCCGTTTTTTATCATCTGTTTATACATACATATTCAGATATGACTAAGAGAAATTAGAAGTCTGATGTTTCTTCAGATTCTATCTCATTTCCATCTGCATTGAATAAATGAAGAATTCAAAAATTTAAATTAGTCGTATCTGATCCTAGAGTGGTAGAGATCTTACATAACATCTTTATAGAGATATCTTTACTAGCCATGGAATATATGCCCACAATGAAAAAGGGAATGAAAGAGGTATGTACTAGGAAGCATCAGCTGAAGTAGAACAAATGCATGAGGACCGAGTAGCATATCTTGACCATGGCCACAGTTCATGCCATTAGCAACCTCTTGCCGGAAAAGAAACATAAGGGAGATCCTCACATCCGTTGTTTGATATTTTATCAGGAGTTAGATCATACTTTGCTCGATAGAAGATCCTTAATCAATTTGATGTCATCCTCATTACTTACTGAGTTTGGATTGGGACCTCTTAGATCGACCAGGATGATCCTTCAGTTCGATGATAGATTGATCAAGAGACATATGGGCATTATTGAGGATGTTATTGTAATGGTGAAAGGCATGAGCTTCCCAATTGTTTTCATTGTCTTGGATATGGACACACTTGCACCATTAATCCATAACCTGATCATACTTGCCCTGTCGTTCCTTCGAACGACAAAAACAGTAGTTGATTATTGTACTAGAGAGAGCACCTTTAACTCTAGCAGTGATAAGGTTAAGATAGAGACGACCCCAGATCCGAGGCCACCACCACTAGCAGCAGATGCAAGAGAACCAAGTGCACCAGTTTATGAGGATTGGGATTTCTTAGTTGAGATTCAAGATACTAATCTATTCACTGATTTCATGGATATCCAAGAGTTTCTTTCTCAGAAGGAATACCTAGAAAGCACAGTCACCTTGAGCTCCCTTGTTGATTATTCTGAGTTGTTATCTGATGAACCATTTGAGATGTATTCTGAGGATTTCCTTGATTTGTATGAAGTATATACCGATGAGATTATTGCTAAGTTACCTATAACACATTCTAAGTTCCATTTGGAGGTACTATTTGAGATTCAAGATACACACTATTCTGAGATCGATTTTGAGACACCGCATGTTGAGATATCTAAGCCACATACAGATGTTACTGAGATACTTGGTGATGATACACTTTCTATTGAGATTAGTGCTGAGATATCTTAGTCGTTCATTGATGAGTTTGTGGAGTTATTTGAGCAACATGATGAGCCATCCTTGTCTGAGTAGTGATTGATACACTTCATGCTAAGCCTATAGTGGATATAGAGGACAGATTATTGAGAGTATATCATATATCTTCAACCAATGCAGTTGCAGATGTTATTGTAGAGCCGATTCAAGCACCACCTAAGATAAAAGTTCTACCCTCATCTATGACATATGCCTTACTAGCGGTTGCCCCCCATATGTTTCCGATCATCATCAGTTCATAGTTGATCAATGACCAGGAATCTCGTGTTCTAGAGGCTCCTGAGAGAAATTGTAAGGCTATTGGCTAGAGTATTTCGGATCTCCGTAGGACTAGTCCGTCTTTTTATTCACATCACATCTACTTATAGGATGACAGTAGGTTGACTTGTGAGTTTCAACCTCGTCTGAATCCTAATCTCTGGGATGTTGTCATGAAAGAGATTAGGAAATGGTGTGACACTATCTTTATTTATCCCATTTTAGATTTCTAGTTGGTCAGATTGTTGCTTGTAGTTTCGAAAAAATCTGATATTACTGTTATGGTAAATGATCGTGTGTGGAGATTCCAACTTGTGTACCAAATTCATGGCGTGTTTTCGTAGATTACCAGCACCTGAATTCAACGACCAAGAAAGATCACTTTCCACTGCCCTTTATTGATTATATTATTGAGAGGTTGGTAGGTAAAGAGCTCTTTTTTTTCTTGGATAGGTATCTGGGATATTACTAGGTAGAAATCACTCCTGAGAATCAAGAGAACACTACTTTTACTTTTCATTTGGCACCTACGCCTTTAGATGGATGCCCTTCGGATTGTGTAACGCCCCTACTACATTCTAGAGGTGTTTGTTGTTTTGTTTTAGATGACATGGTAGGTAGTTTTCTAGATGTTCTCATGGATGATTTCACAACCTATGGGGATAGTTTCGACTCATGTCTTAATCATTTAGACCAAGTACTTCAGAGATGTTGTGAGGTAAACTTAGATCTCCCGTGGGAGAAGAATTACTTTATGGTGAATAATGGGATTGTATTGGGTTGCATCATCTCCAAACATTGTATGGAGTTTGACCCATCTAAGATTTATGTGATCTCCATGTTAGATTCATTGTAGAGTTTGAATCAGTTGAGGTCATTTCTTGGACATGTTGTATTTTATAAACAATTCATTAAGGACTTCAGCAAGATCGCCAGGCCATTGAATGAACTTTTATGCAAGGAGAGTGAGTTTATTCTTGATAATAAAGTCCTCCTTTCCTTTCATCAGATAAAATATATGGTTACTAGTGCTCATGTCCTTTAGCTACCCGATTGGTCTCTCCCCTTTGAGATCATGACAAGCGCTTCTGATTTTATAGCTAGAGTTGTTCTAGGGTAGAGACGAGATGGTGTACCATCTACTATACACTATGCTAGCAAGACTCTGAACGAGGCATGGAGTAATTACACTATTACAAAGAAGGAGATGTTAGCAGTAGTGTTCACGTTAGAGAAGTTCCATTTCTATCTTATGGGTTCACATGTGATTGTTTACACAGATCATACTTCCATACAGTACCTACAGGCCAAGAAGAACGCCAAACCTTGCCTTATCAGATGGATCATTCTTCTCTAAGAGTTTGATTTGGATAATTGTGAGGAGCTTGGAGTGAAAAGTATTGTAGTAAGAACACCTTTCTCAGATATCAGATGTAGAGTCTCTTGAACAGTTACTACTTCCTATTTCAGAGACCTTTCCATATGAGGCTATTTTTTCTGTTGCCTCACTCCCACGGTACGTTGATATTGTTAACTATCTTATATCCAAGAAAGTTCCACGAGATTATCCTAACCTTAATGTAGACATATTCATGTCAAAGATTCATTTTTACCAGTAGGAGGATTTGTACCTATTTTATGAAGGTGCGGATTGTATCTGGTGGAGGTGCATTCCTCGGGAGGAATACACCAGTGTACTTGAGCATTGCCACATATTACAGGCTGTTGGGCATTATTCAAGGAAGCGCACGGTAGAGAAGGTACTTCAATGTGGCCTATGGGGGCCAACTTTGTTCAAGGATGCTATAGATTATGTTCGAGGTTGTACTGATTGCCAGAGAATGGGAGGATACGTTGGTTCCAAAGATACCATGCCCATGAGATATATCCATATTTTAGATGTTTTTGATGCTTGACTTCCATTGACCCATTCCCTGTCAGTCAGAGATTTCAGTATATCATGCTTGTTGTGGATTATGTTAGTCGTTGTGTGGAGGTGATTCCCACCCGAGCTGTTGATAGTCATACGATTTGTTTCTTCCTCAAGGACAACATTATTGCATGGTTCAATGAACCCAAGATACTCATTTCAAATGGGGGTAGCCATTTTAGCAATCGAGAGGTCATAAATCTTTTGAAGGAGTGCGCCATTGATCATAGAGTTGTGTCTTCTTACCAATCACAGACAAATGGCTTGGATGAGATTTCGAATAGGGAGATCAAGATGATACTTCAAAAACTTGTACGTCCAGATAGGAAGAACTATAACAGATGTTTGACTTAGTTCTATGGGCTTATCGGACAATGTACAGGTCTCCATTGGGCATGTCTCCCTATAGATTGGTTTATGGAAAGCCTTGCCACTTGCCAATTGAGATGATACACAATTTTATGGTCACTATGTGTATGCAACTTGGATTATGAGAGAGAAGTACAAAATAGGACATTGGATGTGAATAGATTGTTGGAATTCCGAGATTTCACCTACGACAACTCACTCGTATATAAGGAGAAAATCAAGGGTTGGCATGATAGACACATTAGGAGGAAGACTTTCATCCCTGATCAAAAAGTATGGAAGATTGATGCAAAATTTAAGTTGTTTCCCAGCTAATTAAAAAGTAAATGATCAAGACTGTTCATTGTAGAGTTATGTGTGACAATGGTAGTATAGTCATATATGGGTTGTAATTTGACGCACAATCATTTGTTGTGAATGGACAGTCGCTTAAGCCATATCTAGATCATGATACACCTCGATCTGTAGTTGATTCCATTTATGTGGTATCAGACGATGATCTTTGACATCTTCCACATCTGATACATGAGCTAAAATTCTTTTGTATGTATCCTTTCTTTTTATTCTTTCTTCTTCCATATTTATCATTCACCTCTTTCCCGTGTGTGTATGTGCTTTACTTGGGATGTACTCTATTCTTAGTACAGGGGAGGTGAATGACTTGTGTTGTTCTTTTCTTTTCATTTCATCACTCTTTTTTTCCTTTCCTATACAAAGGGATCCTTACCCTAAGTATAGTGGGTGATGTCGATCATTTTGTTCTTCTTTTACATTTTTTAATTTTTTATTGTTATGATCCCTTGCTTGTCCTTCAAGTTGTCGATATTCCTTTTCTATACTTAGGGATCTTTTACCCTAAGTATAGGGGAGGACAAGTTAAGCCATTGAGTGTGTACATTCTCTTCCTTGGGTTTTCCCATTTGTATAGTCTCTATACTTAGGATTATTTGATCCTAAGTATAGGAAGGATCATCAACTTCTATTCATTTTATTCATTATTCTTAGAGTCGTTGTTGTATAGATTCTTTTCACTTTTCTATACTTAGTATGAGTTATGTCTTCCTTTGTAGCTCTTTATCACTACGAGGACATACTCAAGCTTAGCATAGGGGTGTGTCGTATATATTGTATATATACTTTAGCCATAATTAATACTTTTGTTTGTCTAATATTATTGCTAACAAAGTGGAATAAAAATATTTTGTAAAAAGTTTGTAAAAATCATTTGAACATTTCCTTTATAACATAGTGTTGTAAAATTTTTGTAATTTGTTTGTACAAATGTTAAACTATTTGTAAAATTCCTTTGTAAAATTGTTGTAAAAATTTGTGTAGCATTGTTTTTTATGAAAATTATTATAAAATGATTTTTTTGTAAAAATCTTTGTAATTTATTTTTTATCAAAACTATTTATATTGTAAAAATGTTTGTAAAATATTTGTAAAGAAACTTTTTGTAAAATTGATTAGTAAAATTTTTGTAAACTAGTTTTGAAAACCTTTTGTAAAAAAGTTGTAAAAATGTCTTGTAAAATTTTGTAAAATGTTTTGTAAAGGATTTGAAAAAAGTTTGTAAAAACTTTTTAAAGTTGATTTGTAAACTATTTTATCACCTTTTAAATAAATAACTTGTTTTAACATATTATTTGTATATACTAGTTGTACAAAAAGTTTGCAAACAAAAATTTTAATCATCTTGTAAACACCTTGTTTATAAAATTATGTGTGCATAGAATTCTTTTAATAAAATTCTTTGAATAAAACATGTATAAATTGTGAATCAAATTCTTTATTAAATTTTTTTAAATAAAATTCTTTTGTAGATAAAAGTCACCTTATAAAATTTGTAGATAAAACTTGTAAATATTCTTTTTGTAAAATCGTGTATAAATTGTGTACAATCATGCGTATTTGTTTGCATAAAACTCTTCTAATTTGTATAAAACTGAGAAATTAATTATGTATAATTCTCTATATTAAAAACTCTATTAAAACTAAGAAATTAAAGTCCACAAAAATGTGCAAAATTCTCTGAAAACCTTTAAAAAGATTTGTCTTTTACTTTTTACTTTTCTTAAAAAATGCTTCGTATATATTTATTGCATTTGTAGAATGAAATTAATGTTTAAACTAATCTGGAATAAAATCGAAGAATGGAGCTTGGTTAATACCTTAATCCACTTAATTTTAGAGGACCCTTATAGGAAATGGAGTTGAGACTTTTCAGGTCAAGAGAGTTAATTCTTTGACTCCACAAGACTATGTTCACATGTCATCATGATTGGTCTAAGTATAATATTACATACACACGCATGGTTCCTTTAGACGTGACTTAACTTGGACAAACACTTTACACGTAGCTCTTAATTGATGAGGTGGTGTGGGTTGGAGTCCTCTAGCAAGACACGCATACGAATGGAAACATACATAATCACCTTGAGTGGCCAGTGCACTCCAACCTAGTATAGTGGTGTCGACGTCTAACGATGGAAGTTGCGGTTTGCAATAAAGATTCAAGAGAGGGATGGTATGCTTGTTGGACATGCGAACCCATGGCGAGCCATTATGCAATAAATGTTATTGCAAATATCATTTCGTGATCTGAAATGAGGAAAAAATTATTTGAATATTTGGTACCTTAGTATAATTAGGATTATGTACCATGGCCATCTTGATGATCATAAGGCCAAAGAGTTGAACTAACGAGATCGAGATAAGCAAGACCTATGTTGTATGCTATCAATATATAGGCAGGCATACTTTGACTAGAGACAGATGTCTTATTATATGTTTTAGTATGGACATTTTGCAAACCTATAGGTTGATGATATAATCAAGTTCTATACCCCGGCGTGCCGGTGTGCATACAAGGTCATATGAGTAATACGATCTCTCAAAGGGAACATACAGGTTTATTTACTAAACAGGAAGATATGAGCTCACTCATGCGATGTTGGGATCAAATTCTGTGCATTATCGTCTCGGTTTGGAAGCTTGATAGAATTTGTAGGTTTGATATATGCTTCTGGGAAGTATATGATCAATAACTGGGTATGATTTATGTTTTTGGAAAGTATATGATTCATACCAACTCCCAATGATAAAATGAGAAGCTTAATGATAAAATCCTGAAGGACATAATCTAAATTAATCTAAAACTTCAGGTTTATTCTAGGTCTTCTAGTATGCAGGATGTATAGGTATTAGGAATACATGAGGGTGATGCTACTGATTGTATAACCATGAAACTTCCATTCCAAGGGAATGATGAATAGATCTAGATTTTAGTGACTACTCTCACTGGAGAAGTAATTTAGTCTTGGTCCAAATGTTGGACAGTGATTAGAATGCGATTCAAATGCAACGAGAAGATTAGATTTATCACTTTGATTTAATCAAACATCTTTGGGAGGTTCCCGTAATCTGGATTCGAGATATGTTCTCAATATCCAAGTCACTTTATGTGGAACATACAATCGCCATGTCCTTAGATCCAAGTATCCGTAGAGAAAGCACATTATTCTTGAAAGAGTTTAGGAATAATTCCATTATTTATAATGTGTCTAAGCATTGAGGAAAATTGATAGTTAAGTATGATTTAATTATCATGAATAATATGAAGTTTATTCATATTATTTGGCCATATAACGAAAGTTATCTGTGATAATTAAATGTGATTTAATTATCAATGATGAGAATAATGTGAATGTGGTTCATGTTATTTGAGCAAATGCGAATAGAGATCGAAGATGATTAAATATCATTAAATTAGCAGGGATATGAATAATTTAGATAGCACTTTCCATATTATTTGTACATATTTTAAATGTTATTTATAATATATTAGAGAGAGCTCATTGTAAATAGTGCCTTCAAATTAATTATTGATGTGAATTGAATTCACTTTGAAATTAATTGGAAATATAATTTACATTTTATTTTGGGTTGGGAATAATATTCATAATTATTTAATGGCATGATTGCAATATTCGTACAATTTATTTGGAATTATTTTTGTGAATTAATTTACAACAAAAGTTGTTGTAAATATATATGAAGGTTAAAAAAACAACAGCATCCATTTAATGGATGCTGGACGTGAAGGATATGGTGAGATCCTTGAGCGCATCACGGAAGCATGACGATCGCATCGTATGTGATCGGGAGCGACTAGTCGCACTAGTAGCTCGATGCAGCAGAAATTAAAAATTTTCATGTGACGAAACCGCTTGATCCAAGAACACTTCTCGGATCGTTTCGTCTAAACCACAAACAAGTAATAGGATTACCTCTTGAAGCGTGGTTGTGATCAATTCTCTAAATGAAGAGACCTCCCGTCTCACGTCCGATCCGATGGAGGAGACGCTTGCAGGCGTGTTGACGAAACGCGTGCTTCTCGTAATCCATGTTGATGATCCAAGCCACGGATCTCTTAATCTCGACAAATGAGATACAATGTCTTCTTCACGAGCAAGGCACGCTAAAGTAGACAGAGATCCACAAGCAAACCATTGGGCAACATAACGACGACGTTGTGGCGATGGAGAATCTCTCTAGTGCATCCATGGTGGATAGCCACATGAGAGAGATAGAGAGAGTAGGTGTGTAGAGAGAAAGAGAGAGAGAGAGAGAGAGAGAGAAAGAGACTTGTTGTTTTTCTTGTAACCTTGAAGATCAAGGGAAGCCTCTCCTTTTTGGGATCCATGTATCTCAATCCATGGGACAACACAAATCCAATGGCTCTCATTGATTTGTGTTTCTTTTTAGTGGCCAAGATTTGTGTTGGTAGAAAACAACAACAATTAATTTAATTTATGTTAAATATATATTGATGAAACAATATAATTCAATAACCAAATTAAATCAAGATCTCATGGAGATCATAAGAGAAAGAGTGCCTCCTTCCATGATGGAAGGAGGGGACGGCCACACATTCCTAATAGGAGTGGTGGTCGTCCTCTCCATGTATATGGAAGGTGGCTCTCATATCTATGATGCAATCTCTAAGATTATGAGTTGTAAATTATTCGAAAAAAATAATTCATAATTATTTTGTAGTCATTGCAATCTTGCCATTGAAAAATTTGTAAATCATATTCACAACCCAAAAAAAAATGTAAATTACATTTTCAATTCAATTTTCAATGTGAATCCAATTCACATTACCATTTAATTAACAAATGTAAATTACAAATAGCTCTCTCTTACATATTATAAATCAAATTTATAATATATATGACTAACATGGATATTGCTATCCACATTATTCATATCTATGATAATTAAATCACATTTAATCATCTTGGATCTCCATTCTCTTGTTCTCAAATAATATGAATCGCATTCACATTATCCATATCTTTGATAATTAAATCACATTTAATTATCTTAGATAATTCTCCTTATAATATGAATCAAATTCATATTACTCGTGATAATTAAATCACATTTAATTATCATTACTCTTAATGCTTGGATACATAATATCGACAATGAAATTATCATGAACCTTATTAAGGATAATGCGCTTTCTCCGTGGATACTTGGATATAAGGATAGGGCAATTGTATTGTTCCATGTATAGTGACTTGGATATTGAGATCATATCTTAAATCCAGAGCGTGGGCCTCCCATAGATGCTGGATTAAATCAAGACCGCAAATTTAATCTTCTCATTGTGTATGAATCACATTCAGATCAATGTCCAACATTTGGACCAAGATCAGATTACTTCTCTACTGAGAGGAGTCACTAAAATCCAGACCCATTTCATCACTCACTAGGAATGGAAGCGTCATGGTTATACAATTGTTTATGATCACATCACCCTCAGGTAATCCCAATACTTGTACATCCTGCATATTGGAAGACTCAGAATAAACCCGATGTATTAGATCAACTTTACATTGTGTACTCCAGGGTTCTATCAGTAAGTTTCTCATTCGATCATTGGGAGTTGGTATCGATCATATATTTTTCAAAATCATATATCATACCTTGGTCTTGATCATATACTTTCCAAAAGTATATATCAAACCTACAAATTTAGTCAAGCTTCCAAAGCGAGACGACCGTGCACTGAATTTGATTCTTCCGAATATCTCATGAGTGAGATCATGTCTTCCGGTTCAGTAACTGAACTTGTATGATCCCTTTGAGAAATCGTGTTACCCATATGCCCTTACATGCACACTAGCACGCTGCTGTATAGACCTTGATTAGGTCATCAACCTATTGGTCTGCCAAATATACATACTCAGACGTTAACATCTGTCTCCAATCAGAGGATGTGTGCCTATATCATGACAGCATATGATATAGGACTTTGTTTATCTCGATCTTGTTAAGTCAACTCTTTAACCTAACTAATATGACACCTCCGAATATCAATTCCTATACAGAGGACTTGCGTCAAGAGGTCGATCAGATATCAACCAAACCGAGAAAGGATCGCAATATACTACCCACGCTGGAGATCATCTCTTAACAATCATTTGACGGTGCTAAATGACTCCTTGATAACTGCTCCCACTACCCTTGTTAATTCGAGCAAATTAATGTTCAAATTAATTGATATTGTTTGTTGCAGTTGGATAATGAGAGCAGATCAAAAACCACTTTCAATTATAGTCAAATTAATTTCGAGCAGCAATTTTTTTACTTGGTTGGAAGTCCAAGGTCGAACTCAGGGAGGCAGCTGTCTCCTTAGGTAGATTCGAAGCAAATTTCCAAGGTTTGATTTTCAGAGGAGATATTTTTGATCTTTTTCGGTTTTTTATGCAAGACACATGTAAAATCAGGCTAGTTTAAACGTTAATTCAGAAAGATGGTTGAATTAATTCCAAAAATTATGAAACTTGGCCAGATTATGAAATGGGATGAAATTAACTTACCCTAATTTTTTTAGAATTTTCTGATACACGGACAATAAAAAATGCAGACTTTAGTGAAAATGACTAAACCAATTTTAATAATTAATCAACGATGATATTTCGTTAAGAGCTATCCAAATCAACTTGAATTTCGTTAAAACACTTCACGGTTGATTAATTAAAAATCGATTAAGGTTTTCACTAAATGATTTTTCTAAGACAAACTACAGGTGCAAATGGTGTGATTTTCGGATATGTTGTAGCATAGGCTTATATCTACCAATGATGAGTTTTCATATATTTTTCGATAAGCAAATAATGAGAAATCAATTAATCAATAAAAATGGGCAAACATGTGCATTTTTTACCAAATTAAAATCCATATTATCTGCAAATCAGAAAAATACAAATAAATGCTAAAATAGTAGAACAAGAGTTATGCTACACGATGCAATTTTCGGAATTAAAAATGGATGACAGAATGACGACAAAATAGACGTGCAAATGCAGGGGTATGAATGCAATACAGAAAAAGAAATATGAGCTCAAATGAAGAACAAGGATTTACATGGAATTACCTAAAACTTGAACTTTGTTTGAAAACTTGCAAAGTGGTGCAAGTGTCCCCTTTCCAAATGCCCAATTTGTCTTATTATGCGCTAGTCCTTGCTCTACTTTTTTTGGTTAAACAGGGGAAGGGGGGCGAGCTTAGGAGGTGGCGGGCGACATTGGGGGAGCTCGGTGGCGGCGCGGGCTGGTCGGGGACGATGGGCGAGGAGGCGTGAAGGAGACCGGCGGCTCGCAGCCGCGGGAGGAGGAGGGCACATGGTGCTCCTGGGGCTGGTGGTCGCGTTGGCGTTGTAGAGGGCATGGTCGAGCGGCGTTGGGGGTGCTCGGTGGAGGCGCGGGCTGGTCGCAGGATGTCTTAGTTCTGGAGGTTCGTGGCCGATACACAGCGCACAGAGGGATCGCTCGAGTTGGTGTGCGCTTGAAGCAGTGGTGGAATGGCGTGCACGGGTCGCCAGCGGCGGGGCAGATGGCTGCGGGAAGATCCTCGAGTTTGGTCGACACACAGTCAAGGGTCGTCGGGGCAGAGGCAGCAGTGCGGCGACGGCGGTGGTGACGTGGCCGATAGCGTCGGTGAAGAAGAAGAGAAGGAGAGAGAGATCGTGGGGGAAGAAGGCAAGAAACAGGGGAGTTTCACCACCTCCCCTGTTGCTCATGCATTTGTTTAGCCAGGGTTAAATTTTAGATTAATTGACTGATGAAAGTTTGCCGAAAAATTCAAGATAAATCACCGTTGCATTCGCAACGTGTGATTTATCCGTGGAAGTGGAATTGGTTTTGTGATTTGGATGATGGAAGATGGAGAATCGAGGAGAGAGAAATGAAATGAAGATGAAGAAGAAGAAGGAAGTTACATGTAATGTGGACGGATAAGGTGCTTGGGAGGAGGAGCGAAGGTGCTCCTGTCGTCGCTCAATGCACGGCAAGCGGAGCTCGAGCAAGCCTCGTGTGAAGATTGCAGCGGCGAAGGTTGAAGCCTCGCCTGATCTCGCATGGAGGGGGATCGTTGTTGCTCGATGGGAACTCTTAAGCTGTCACCTACAAGATCTCAGAGCTAGACCTATCTCCAAATGAGTGGCGGCTGGGGATGAAGGAAGGAGGAGTGGGGAATATAAAGAGGAGGAGGAGGAGGTTGGAGAGGAGATGGAGAGAGTGGGAGAGATGGAAGATGGAGTGGGGGAGTTGGGGTTGGATTGGCCGTCGATGGTTGGCTTCTCCCTTAAGTCTAGGGAGAGTGGAGGAGGAATGGGTAGAGAAGAAGCTCGGCCGTTGATGAAATACCTTTTCATCCAATGGCCCTGGATGAAGGAGGAGGTGGCATAAGTAGATGAATGAGGAGGAGACACGTGGTGGCTCCAGGAGCTGCCACATGTCGTTCCCAGAAAAATCCACAACTAAAAACAAAGAAAAATTAGAAAGAAATAATAAAAGAGGTTAAATCAAAAAGTAATCAACAAGAAAGTTGTTCGTCTTGACGAGATCTACAACTTTCGTGAAGGGTCGAAAATCAAATGAGAGCATTTGTACAAAATGTATTTTTGGGTGGTACCTTATAGGTATAAAATACCATATTTTTCCTTTTGCAATTTTTTTTGTCATTTTTCAATAAGAGAAAAATCAAAATAAAAATAGAGAAAATATGAGGAGAATATTTACAATTTAATCAATTTTTTTGGATTTTTAATAATGAAGAAAATAAAATGATAAAATACAGAGGTAAAACGGTCATTATGTACAATATACAAAAGGGACCCAAAACCCAAGTTTTGCATACGAGCTCCGATTTTAATGAATGTGGTCTTGTTTCGAAGGTCTCTGAATGTGTATTACTTTAAAGTGAGTAGACCTAATTCGGAGGTTGTATGAGCGAGATATGTGCATTTTAAGGTTCATGGTTTCAAACTTGGATTGGGGTTTTATTGGTCAATTTTACAAGTTAGTATTTTTTGATATTTTTCTTTAATTAGTGTTAGTCATATATACACTATGGAGTTGATTTTATTGGATTCGGAGTTAGTATAAAATATATACAATAAGCGAAATATGGTGAATATACAGGTGAGTATTTACAAATGAATTGGGCTTCTTATTAATGCACATATGAATGCTAAAATGCCGATGTTATCAATGCATGCATGAATGCTAATTATGTAATATCATTAGAAATATGCAGCTAATTACACAGGAACAAAGCTCTATTTTCAACTTTTAGAGTCATGAATCACAGCTTCATCAACCCCTTATACTTAAACCTTGCTCGTCCTCGAGCAACTACATGAAATGTGAGTGAAATGAGATTGGGTTCCATACCAAGGTCATGAACAAAAGTTGAAAATGGAGCTTAACTCGACTTTTGGATTAATTGTGTGGAGGAACCTCATTGGGACCTGTACTTAAGACCTAACAGACTTCAAGTTCCATAAGTCTTCTATTCAAGACGCCTCAACAGTCTGGTCAGAACAAATCCTCAAACGCAAATTTCTGATGACTATGATTCATACTTGTACTGTGTAAGTGATATGTAACTCTCCACGTCAGAAATGGCTCAGAACCAGCCTCCTCTAACAAGGTAACTCAATAACCCGATCCAGTAACTCTTTCCTCGGGGTATTCCCTTCTAAGTTCAAGTGCGACCAGCTCAAGAGGAGGGGGTTGAGAAAAGAATGGACGATAGCCAGTGTACTACCTATCTCGGGATGCCTGACCAGTGTAGCCAAGTCATTCAACTGCAGGCTTCTTGCTAATATACATACTCCGACAGGCTTTTTTTTGGCCTGTCTACTTTTTTTGGAGTTCTTGCATTTTCCTTTTTTTCTTTGAAACTATATACAATGTGCAGCATGTACATCAGCAGTTTTTCCTCTTGAGCCAGTAGACTATCCCTCTTTTGAAGCATTATTGCAACCCACAACATCCTATCCTCGGACTTCAACACCACCAGACTAGGTTGAGATGTACTACCCTCCCTAGAGGAGGACGGATGTTTCCACCCGTGTGCTACTCCAAGCGAAAGGATTCTACCTCCTCACCACCTCATCAATGAAGAGCTACATGCATGGTGCTTGTCCAAGTTAGGTCACTGTCTAAAAGAATCATGCGTGTGCACGAGATATTCTACTTAGACAAATCAATATGACATGTGAACATAGACTTGCGGACTCAAAGAATTAAGTCACTTGGCCTGAGAACTCTTAACTCCAGTTCCTAAGGTTCCTCTGAGATTAGGTGGATTAAGGTCAAATCAAGTCCATCCTCAATATCTACTCATAACTTGGTTCCGAACCCACTAGCTTTTCACCTTGCATATGCAAGATATGCAGATGAGATGCAAATGATATGCTATGTAGATGAATGAAATGTAAGACTCTTTTTTTTTGAAATGCAAGGATGATATGCAAGAGTAAGCCTTTATTTTCAACCTTTTCATTTTATTTTCTATTATACAACAATTTTTACAACAATTTTTAGTTTGTAATAATATACATAGTGTACAAGTTTTTTTTGGTATACATCCTATTTTATAACAAATTTTACAAAAGTATGTTTTACAAGTTTTTATACAAGTATTATACATATAGTAAAAAATTTCAATTTTTACCCACCCCGTAATTATTGCATAAAAACACGTAAAAATACGTGAAAGTACGAGGTACGGGTAAGGTATATATGTAATATATACACGCCCCCCTATACTTAGCGTGTGCTATGTCCTCAGAGCACGAAAAGCGACTAAAAAGACATAGCTCGTGCTAAGCGTTGGAGAGCTAAAATTACAGGATGTATAGAAGTCGCTCCGCCCCCCTATACTTAGGCTCTCGCAGCCTAAGTGTAGAAGAAGATAAAAAAATGGGACGGACGAGGGCAAGAGGGGAAATGATGAGTATATACGAGGTGGGCATCGATCCCCCCACACTTAGGCTCAGGTCAGCTTAAGTATAGGATAGGAGTGAGTATGAGAATCGATGTGATCTGGAGGATGTACAGTGATTAGACTCAGTTGACTCACCCCCCTATTCTTAGGATCTGATCATCCTAAGTATAGTCCACGATGATGATAGATGAAGCTGGGATGAGTTACTAGAGTCGCGGGAGGAGAAAGGACAGAATGTACAGGAATGATGGTATGTACAAGTGAGTCGGTCTGAATCTTTCAAGATATTGCTGATGGCTAGAGCTTACTGCTGCAAGGTCTCCTGCATGGCTCGAGGTGTATCTACTGAATCTGTCTCACGCATAAACACAATCTCCTCAACATGGACCAACTGCTCATTGGATTCGACGAAATGCTTCAACAGTTGTCCATTTACTAGGAATGTCAGTGCGTCATATGCGAGATCTGAGATCTCGACACATCCACTATCATGCATCGTACAGACGAGAAATGGGCATGTCCACTTGGACTTCAACTTGCCTTGGAAGATCTTCAGCCTAGCATTAAACAACCATACCTTATGTCCAGGAACAAAGGTCTTTCGTCTGATATATCTATCATGCCAACGCTTCACCTTGTCCTTGTACACCAAACTGTTGTCATATGTGTGGTTTCTGACTTCCACAAGCTCATTCAGATCCATTTCTCTCTGCTTCTACCCAATGTGTGTGTTCCAGTTGACCTTCTTGATTGCCCATTATGATTTATGCACTAACTCTGCGGGCAAATGACACGGCTTTCCGAAAATCATTCGAAATGGAGAGGTTCCTAATGGTGTCTTGTAAGTTGTCCTATACGCCCATAGGACCTGATCCAAGATCTGAGACCAGTCCAACCTGTCTGGGCGGACAAGCTTTTGCAATATAGTCTTCACCTCCCTATTCGACACCTCGGCCATACCATTAGTTTGTGGGTGGTAAGGACTAGCGACAGGGTCTTCGATGTCGTAGTCCTTCAGGAGTTTCTTCACCTCCCGGTTAACAAAGTGGCTACCCCCATCTGATATCATCATTTTGGGAATCCCGAACCTAGAGATGATATGATCTCTGATGAATTTATAGATAGTTCTGTTGTCTGCGGCTCGGGTTGGGATAGCCTCCACCCACCTAGATAGATAATCTACCGCAAGAAGGATGTACTCAAATCCATGGCTAACAGGAAATGGGCCCATGAAATCGATGCCCCAGGCGTCAAAGACATCACAAACGATGACAGGCTGCATCGGCATCTCATCCTTGGAACCAACGGTTCCTCCCATTCTCTGACATACTAGGTACGACTTCGCAAAGGTGATGGCATCGCGAAACAGAGTCGGCCAGTAAAAACCACACTGAAGTACCTTCCAAGCGGTCCTCTTCCCGGAGTGGTGTCCTCCTGCCTCCAAGCTGTGGCATAAAGAAAGGACACTCTGGTATTCCTCCTTAGGAATACACCGTCTCCAGAAACAATCTGGTCCTTCAAAGAAAAGGATCGGATCCTCCCAATGGTAGTGTCTCGCATCCGACTTAAGTCGGTCGATGTGTCACTTGGGCCAACCTTCTTGGAGACAAGATAGTTCACGATGTTGGCATATCATGGAAGTGAGTCGATAACAAAAATCGACTCGTTAGGGAAGGAGTCTCGAATAGGTGAATCCTGAGAAGTGTTAAGATCTTCGAGACGAGAGAGATGATCGGCTACTACATTCTTCGTTCCAGGTTTATCACGAATATCCAAATCAAATTCTTGGATAAGTAATATCCACCGAAGAAGTCGCGCCTTCGCGTCCTTCTTCTCCGACAAATATTGTAGCGCCGTGTGGTCAGTGAACACAATTACCTTGGATCCAATTAAGTGAGATCTGAACTTGTCCAAGGCAAACACTACTGCAAGCATCTCCTTTTTGTAACTGTATAGTTACGCTGAGTTGTATCAAGCACTTTTCTTGCATAGTGGATTGCAAACGGGACGCCATCTCTCCTCTATCCTAACACAGCGCCAACAGCAAATTCTGATGCGTCTGTCATGATCTCAAAGGGTAGAGACCAATCTGGGGCTTGTAGGATAGGTGTGTCCATGATCATTCCTTGCAATAGCTTAAAGGCCTTAAGACATTTGTGATCAACAACAAACTCCATGTCTTTACCTAAAAGCTCAGTTAGCGGTCGGGCAATCTTAGAAAAATCCTTGATGAATCTCCGATAAAATCCGACATGCCCGAGGAATGACCGCAATTGCTTGATGTTGGTTGATGGCTGGATTCGTCTGATCACATCCACCTTGGCAGGGTCGATCTCCATTCCTCTCTTGGAGATGACGTACCCCAACACAATGCCCTTTGTCACCATGAAGTGACTTTTCTCCCAGGAGAGCACCAGATTAACCCCACAACAGCGTTTAAGGACTCGGTCCAGATTCCTAAGACAGGAATCAAAGGAATCATCGTGGATCGAGAAGTCTTCCATGAAGACTTCCAGGAATTCGCCGACTATTTCGGCGAATACAGCAATCATGCACCTTTCAAAAGTACCCGGAGCACTGCATAACCCAAAGGGCATGTGCTTCAAAGCACAAGTACCAAAGGGACATGTGAACGTGGTCTTTTCCTGGTCCTTTGGAGCTATGGCTACTTGATTGTAGCCCGAGAACCCGTCTAAGAAACAGAAGAATTCTTTCCCCGCTAGTCTTTCTAGGATCTGATCAATGAATGGTAGGGGGAAGTAATCCTTCTTCGTCGCGGCATTCAAGCGTCTATAATCCACACAGACGCGCCACGACGTGGGCATTCGCGTCACGATCTCTTCTCCGTCCTTATTGGTGTTCGTCTGAATTCCCGACTTCTTCAGGACCACATGGATCGGGGACACCCATTTCAAGTTGGAGATGGGATAAATGAAACCCACGTTGCACCATTTCTCTGTCTACTTTTTCACTACCTCTCGTAAATTCGGATTCAAACGACGTTGGAATTTAGGAGAGGGTTTGGCTTCATTCTCCAAATAGATATGGTGCGAACACAGAGCAGGATTTATCCCGTGGAGATCGGAAATGCTCCAGCCTATTGCCTTGCGGTTTTTCTCCAGGATCTCTAGCAAGCGAGATTCCTGCTCCTCGGTCAATCGCGAACTGATGATGACTGAATATTTCCTTTCTTGACCCGCAAGGAAGGCATATTTCAGCATTGTGAGTAAAGTCTTGAGCTCAGGTAAGGTGTCATCGTCTAGGAAATCTGGCTCAATTGAATCTGGCTCAGTGTTGGAAGTAGATGAATCTTTCTCTATTATTGCTGCCACCAAATTATTTGGCTCTGGAGTCGGATCATCAAAGGTCTCCATGCAATCGGTGAAATCCACGTCCGACTCGTCATCCTCATCTTCTGATTGACCTAAAGAGGGAAGGACTGACGAGCTCAGCTGGGCTTCTAAGTCATCGAAGATGTAGGGGGATGCAGATTCTGAGCTGTACTCGTCTCTGAGGATCATGTAAACTGACTCATGCACTGGATCATCTCCGGAGGGGAGGGACTCATCGATGCTGGTTGGGTTCTGTCTCCATGGCCCAACTGTGTCTACATGGTCGCGATCTGCTTCAGACGAAGAGTACTCGGTGTTGGACTCGGAATCTGGTCTCTGCCATCTGGTTTGCTTCATCTCTAGTTCCTCATCTCCGCTTGGAGTTTGGAACTGGATCTTCCCGATCTTATAATCAAACAAGGCCCCTGCCGTCCTAAGGAAGGGCCTGCCTAAGATGATCTGGGAATATCTCCAATTACGAGGGGTCTCCATATCTAGGACAGTGAAGTCCACTAAGTGTTCTTGACCCTCGACATTGATTACAACATTCCTCAATTCTCCTTGGGACCTCTTGGTTGATTTATCAGCGAACTGCAGGAGGGCTCTAGATTTCCTAAGGTCCAAGATCAAGCCGCTCATAGAGGGTTGTAGGCATTAAGTTAATTGAGGATCCGTTGTCTAGGAGAGTGCGTGCAAATGCAATGTCATCGACATGACTTACTACATAATGTGCATTCATGTCTCTTCATTTCCTTGGAAATGAGTTCTTTATTGCACAACTCGTGGCTACTGACAGAACGTGTTTCTCAACACGACTTTTAGTCTTCCTGCTAACCCTAGTAGGTGTGCATCTCACCTTCAGGTACTTCTGAAATGCAGGAGTCATTTCCACGTACTTGTCAAAGGGGATTGTGACCTTGATATACTTGTTGCAGAACTCTGCCATCTCAGGGTCATCTTTTTGGATTTTTTTGATTTTCTTCTTTCCATCCGTAAGAGCACGGGGGAAAGGGATTATGACTCTAACTCATGTTCTGAAACTGAAATGTTTTCATTGAAAGCTGGAAATGAGTTCTGTACACGACTCGGACTCTGAAACAGACTCGGATTCTGACTCGAACTAAAAGAAAAATGCTGTGGCGAAACCGGTGATGCATCTTCCGTGACTTCTGGACGATCCTCCTCAGATGGAGGTGCGAGCTCTTCGTCGGTTTCTTCGGACTCTCTACTGATGCGGGTTTGCTGCTTCGAGGACCCAGAAGTCCTCTTCTTCTGCCGGTGGTGGTGATGGTGGTGCTGCTCCTCTTCTTCCTCCAAGTTCTCCTCAGGTAGAGACTTGGTGGCTCCTTCCTTCGGTGTCCGTGCTTGATCAGGTATGATCACGGTCCTTCCGATCTTGAGGGACATATGATTTACATTATCATACGAAAGGATCTCATGTTCAGATGAAGACTTATCTGAATAGTATACCTGATCACGAGGTCGATTCTGGCCTTGATTTAGGCTGTTCGGATTGGCCTGAACCTGGGCGGGAATCGGGGTCTTTGGCTCCATCTGCTGATTCTGGGTACGAGAAACACGATTCAGATCGGTTCTCATATCCAGATGGTCATTATGGATCTGTTGGACCCTATCAGACAGGGTCTGGATCGCCAAGGTGAGGGACTCTAATTCAGTGGGCTGGACTGGCTGATGCTGACTTGCGGATAAGGTTCTGTACTGGCCCTGCTGGCCATGCCGATACTGCTGTTGCTGATAGGATGGTGCCTGGCCCTGTTGGCCCGAGTGGAATATGCGCTGTTGGTGCTGGTGCTGCTGAGGCTGGTACCTTTGTTCGGGTCTGAACTGAACAAAGAGCGGTGCGGGGACGGAGCTGGTTTCTTGGTAAGCTGGGGAAGGTTGGTGATGCTGACCATTCCCCATCCCGACTGTCTACCGACGGGGACACGGCTGTACCACAGCCCGTTGATCTCGAAGACCTGCGGAGGCTCCTCGTATCTGGTTTCCACTTGTGGGGTGCATGTTGGTCCTGCTGGGTGTAAGTCTGATCCCAGCCACTCTGAGGCCCCGGTGCTTGTTCCTGTACAAGATGGACTCGATGTATAGGTACAAGTGGTGCAGAAGGGGCAAGTAGCTTTATCTTAGCTACCTTCTCAGAAAGTTCCTCCACTTGCTTCGGTAGACGTGAGAGAGACTCAAGGTCAGTAACCCTCTTGTGGATGTGCGTGACCATGGTTAATTTTATCAGCAATCATCCCCATGCTGGGAATGAGGTCCTCTGTCAGATCCGCTACAGTCCTCTGGGTAGTCTCATTGGATAGGATTGAGGGAGACAACTGATAGCCTCTGGTGGCCTGCAATCTGCCGGTTTCCGCCATCTGCTCTAGTATCTTCCATACAGCATTCTCATTTTATTCAGATAGCTTTATCCATAGGCAGCACTTACTAACCCCTGCATCTCCCGGGGTTAAACCACAGAACAAGTTCTGGACTAAGATCGCCTTAGAAATGCTGTGGCAGGGACATTTCTGAACTAGGTCATTAAACCTATCCCAGGCATCATGGAATGGTTCACTGGGTCCCTGGGAGAAACTGACGTTATTTGTTCTCATTTGGTTAGTCCTACTGAGAGGGTAGAACTTTTCAGGAATAAGTCCTTGAACTGCATCCAGGTTGTACATCTCACCCCTAGGTTCTTCAGCCAATGTGTTGCCTTATCTCCTAAGGCGAAAGGGGTGACCTCCAGTCGAATGTAATCCTGCCCCAACCCGAGGATGGTTAAGGTTGTTGCAAACCAGCTCGAAGTCATGTAGGAAGGCGTATGGTTCTTCATGGGCATTTCTGTTGAACTTCGGTAGCAAGCTAAGGAAGAGGGGCTTGAGCTCAAATGCTTCAGAAGGAACCGCTGGTGCCAACCAACTTTGTATCTCATTCTCTGCTGGATTGTAGGCATCAACCATTGGTCGGTCGATTCCTCCTGCCGCAATGATTTGTCCCATTCTTGCTGTAAGATCCGCATTCTGTTGTTTGGCTTTGGGTGAGGCGAGCCAATACTTGCTGGAGTGGGTCATCTTGGTTCTCCTCTTCTGGGAGTTTCTTTGGTGGCATCTTGTCTCTAGTCCTGGGGAAATGGAAATTATCTAGATTAGAGTATGACTCAAGGAAGGGTTTCTTACCCTAGGCGATAATCTTCCTTGGTAAGCTCAAAGGAGAGGAGAGTGTTGGTTTGAGAGTAACCACCCTGGGTGTGAGGGATCCAGAACTCAAGAGGTCATGAGTCCTGGGTGTTCCAAGGTGCGCTTGGGCTGGTGAAGATGATTTTCGTTGGGGACTCAAAGAGAGCTTGGTAAATAATGTGTTGATATTCCCCAGTCAGTCATCTTGAAGTGGCGAGAAGAATCGGGAGTTCTAAGATAGGATTTTACTCCTACCTGAAGCAAGCAATTCAATCCAAGACCTGGGTTCACTCTCAACACAGTGAAGACTCGAAACCAAGTCCAATAAATCTTGTTAATTTTAAGTGTGATTTTCAAGCAAGATAGCAAGGATTTACGCGGCCTATAGGGAAGTCGGCTCAGAGCCGGATGCGTCTTCCATGTTTAACCTATCGCCTAAGATACCGCCGGTCCTTCCTTTCTTCGCTCATATCCCAAGTTGATGGACTCAAAGATCATGCCCCTATCTACCTGCAAGCAGGCGGAGGCTGACAAGGCTGGAACTTCGCCCGAAGGTTTACTAGCAACTTGTCGCGAAGTACCGCTGGTTCACCCCTGACTACCCGCGAACAGGCGGAGGCTACTTGGTACTAGTCAGTGAATCTAAAAATATTCAATTCGTGATATTTGCTAGGATCGGTTGGCCCGTGATATGGAAGGCGGAGATTTGGGGCTCTGCCTTAAGGTGTTCACACACACTCAAGTACCCTCACTCAGCCTGAAAACAAGGTCAGGGATTAGTCTCCCGCAAACAAATTTTCCAATTTTATTGATTTTTTTTGCCAATAATGTTAGAAGTCCCGGTTTTAAGATCAGTTATTACTTGTTAGTCCAACCACACAGCACACCTATTGTCCAGTCCCAATTTCCGTTTAATTTATATGTGAAAAACAGAGGGGAAATCGAGAAAAGCCGATGCACGGAAAACGATGATGCGTATGCTGTGTTAAGAAGACTTACAATGATCCCTTTGCTTGTATGCAGGATGCAAAACAGAATTGAAATCTTTACACAACATGCAGATGCAAGCGACAAAATCCGCTCCTAGACAAGCAGTTCTATTAGCGAGTGAAGTACAGGTTGATTTGACTAGATCCGCAGTCTAAGTGTGTCTTTTAAGGTGGTTGTGTGGTCCTAAAAATTACGAGCACAAGCAAACCCTAGAGTGGCTCGAGGAGCCGCTAGTGCAAGCCTAATTTACAATTCAAACCACACAGCACACGGGGACACGGTTCCACTATTATTACACACGCGAGAACCCAAACGGGAACCGCTGGAAATGATGCGAAAAAATATGAAATGAATAAAAGTACAAGTTCTCTCAAATAACTCAAGAAATTAAAATGTCGATTCCTCGAAGCGTCTTCGACTCCTCGCGTTCCTCGCACAGAAATAATTTGAGGTCAGATAGAGAACGAGTCGAAAAATACAAAAATTAAAGGACGGAAAATATTCACTAGAAAACCGGGGGTCAGACTACCCGGGGAGAGAAAATCAAGCACTTAAAAATTACTGCAAATTAACCTAAGCCGTGCCTCTCCGGCAACGGTGCTATTTTGATAACTTCTCCCACTACCCTTTTTAATTCGAGCAAATTAATGTTCAAATTAATTGATATTGTTCGTTGCAGTCGGATAATGAGAGCAGATCAAAAACCACTTTCAATTATAGTCAAATTAATTTCGAGCGGCAATTTTTTTACTTGGTTGGAAGTCCAAGGTCGAACTCAGGAGGCAGTTGTCTCCTTAGGTAGATTCGAAGCAAATTTCCAAGGTTTGATTTTCATAGGAGATATTTTGGTCTTTTTCGATTTTTTATGCAAGACATATGCAAAATCAGGCCAGTTTAAACATTAATTCAGAAAGGATGGTCGAATTAATTTCCAAAATTATGAAACTTGGTCGGATTATGAAATGGGATGAAATTAACTTACCCTAATTTTTTTAGAATTTTCTGATGAACGGATAATAAAAAATGCAGACTTTAGTGAAAATGACTAAACCAATTTTAATAATTAACCAACGATGATATTTCTCAGAAACAAAATTAATCCACCCACGAACTGCTAGTAGCTTTTCACTCTCCAAAAAGGCTAATTAGAGCTATCCAAATCACTTGATGAATTTCGCTAAAACACTTCACGGTTGATTAATTAAAAATAGATTAAGGTTTTCACTAAATAATTTTCCTAAGACAAACCACACATGCAAATGGTGTGATTTTCGGTTATGTTGTAGCATAGGCTTATATCTACCAACGATGATTTTTCAGATATTTTTCGATAAGCAAATAATGAGAAATCAATTAATCAATCAAAATGGGTAAACGGTTGCATTTTCTACCAAATTAAAATCCATAAGTATTCTGCAAATCAGAAAAATACAAATAAATGCTAAAATGGTAGAACAAGAGTTATGCTACACGATGCAATTTTCGGAATTAAAAATGGATGACAGAATGACGACAAAATAGACGTGCAAATGTAGGGGTATGAATGCAATATAAAAAAAGAAATATGAACTCAAATGAAGAACAAGGACTTACATGGAATTACCTAAACTTGAACTTTGTTTGAAAACTTGCAAAGTGGTACAAGTGTCCCCTTTGCAAATGCCCAATTTGTCTTATTATGCGCTAGTCCTTGCTCTAATTTGTTTGGTTGAACAGGGGAAGGGGGCCGAGCTTAGGAGGTAGCGGGCAGCATTAGGGGAGCTCGGTGGCGGTGCGGGCTGGATGGGGACGACGGGCGAGGAGGCGTGAAGGAGACCGGCGGCTCACAGCAGCGGGAGGAGGAGGGCGCGCGGTGCTCCTGGGGATGGTGGCCGCGTTGGCGTTGTGGAGGGCGTGTTTGAGCGGCGTTGGGGGAGCTCGGTGGCAGCGCGGGCTGGTCGCAGGATGTCTTAGTTCTCGAGGTTCGTAGCTGACACACGACGCACAAAGGGATCGCTCGAGTTGGTGTGCGCTTGAAGCAGTGGTGGAATGGCGTGCACGGGTCGCCAGCGGCGGGGCGGATGGCTGCGGGAAGATCCTCGAGTTTGGCCGACACACGGTCAAGGGTCGTCGGGGTAGAGGCAGCAACGCGGCGACGGCGGTGGTGGCGTGGCTGATAGCATCGGTGAAGAAGAAGAGAAGGAGAGAGAGATCGTGGGGGAAGAAGGCAAGAAATAGGGGAGTTTCACCACCTCCCTTGTTGCTCATGCATTTGTTTAGCCAGGGTTAAATTTTAGATTAATTGATTGATGAAATTTTGCTAAAAAATTCAAGATAAATCACCTTTGCGTTCGCAACGTGTGATTTATCTCTGGAAGTGGAATTGGTTTTGCGATTTGGATGATGGAAGATGGAGAATCGAGGAGAGAGAAATGAAGATGAAGATGAAGAAGAAGACGGAAGTTACATGTAATGTGGACAGATAAGGTGCCTGGGAGGAAGAGCGAAGTTGCTCCTGTCGTCGCTCAATGCACGATAAGCGAAGCTTGAGCAAGCCTCGTGTGAAGCTTGCAGCAGCGAAGGTTGAAGTCTCGTCGGATCTCGCCTGGAGGGGGATTGTTGTCGCTCGATGGGAACTCTTGAGCTGTCACCTACAAGATCTTAGAGCTCGACCTATCTCCAATTGAGTGGCGGATGGGGATGAAGCAAGGAGGAGAGGGGAATATAAAGAGGAGGAGGAGGAGGTTGGAGAGGAGATGGAGAGAGTGGGAGAGATGGAAGATGGAGTGGGGGAGTTGGGGATGGATTGGCCGTCGATGGTTAGCTTCTCCCTTAAGTCAAGGGAGAGTGGAGGAGGAATGGGTAGAGGAGAAGCTCGGTCGTTGATGAAATAGCCTTTCATCCAACGGCCCTAGATGAAGGAGGAGGTGGCATAAGTGGATGAATGAGGAGGAGACACGTGGTGGCTCTAGGAGCTTCCACGTGTCGCACCCAGAAAAATCCACAACTAAATACAAAGAATAATCGGAAAGAAATAAAAAAAGAGGTTAAATCAAAAAGTGATTAACACGAAAGTTGCTCGTCCCGACGAGATCTACAACTTTTATAAAGTGCCAAAATTCAAACGAGATCATCTGTACAAAATGTATTTTTGGGTGGTACCTTATACGTATAAAATACCATATTTTTCCTTTTGTATTTTTTTGTCATTTTTCAATAAGAGAAAAATTAAAATAAAAATAGAGAAAATATGAGGAGAATATTTACAATTTAATCTATTTTTTTGGGTTTTTAATAATGAAGAAAATAAAATGATAAAATACAGGGGTAAAACGGTCATTATGTACAATATACAAAAGGGGCCCAAAACCCAAGTTTTGCATACGAGCTCCGATTTTAATGAAATTGGTCTTGTTTCGAAGATCTCTGAATGTATATTACTTTAAAAGTGAGTAGACCTAATTCGGAGGTTGTATGAGCGAGATATGCACATTTTAAGGTTCACGGTTTCAAACTTGGATTGGGGTTTTATTGGTCAATTTTACAAGTTAATATTTTTCTGATATTTATCTTTATTTAGTGTTAGTCATATATACACTATGGAGTTGATTTTATTGGATTTGAAGTTAGTATAAAATATATACAAATAAGCAAAATATGGTGAATATATAGGTGAGTATTTACAAATGAATTGGGCTTCTTATTAATGCACATATGAATGCTAAAATGCCGATGTTATCAATGCATGCATGAATGCTAATTATGTAATATCAGTGGAAATATGCAGCTAATTATTCGGGGAACAAAGCTCTATTTTCAACTTTTATAGTCATGAATCACAGATTCATCAGTCCTTAATATAACTCTTTAGATATTCTTCCAAGCAGCAGCCTCTATGATTCAACAGTTGAATCAACAATTGTATGATTATTAAGATGGCCATGGTACATAACCGTAATTGTACTAACGAACCTATTGTGAAAATTCTATATTCTTTATTTATATCAGGCAATGATATTCGCAATAACATTTATTGCATAATGGCTTGTCGTGGGCTCACATGTCCAACAATCTCCCACTAACTCAAAGGGCCATTAATGGGCTAATCATTTTAAACCTGCACTCATGTGACAATCATAGGCTATTTAGAAAATAGCTAAAGCTGATCAGTCGCTCTGTTCCCAAAAGACTATGCCAAGTCCTTTTACGACACTTGCATATGTCCTAGAAGAGTGCTCGCATTCTTTGCGAATGTTTCATCTTACGCAACCAATACTCATTCTTGTTAAAGCTTATTAAAGTGTCCTTGACACTATAGCTTAATAATTGTTAACCAGTATTTTCATAATCCTTATTAGAATACCTTTATTCATGGAGATCTCTATCTCCTAAGATATCTACAGTTAAGACCTTTTAGATCACTATGTCTTAAGCTTTTGAAGATAAGATTCAGAGATCACTATCTTGAAAGTCTTGTCATCTTTGAAGATATAGTTATTACTGCAGTCAAGTGTTTTATTTCCATAGTAGGATTAGCAACACTTTACTACTCCCACTATATGGCAAATATCTGGTTTTTGTACACATCTAGCATATGTTCAGCTTCTCGTAACTGATGCACAAGGACAAGCAGTTCTATCATCTACTTACTCAACTCTTTGAGGTGCTATCCCTTTAGATAGGTTAGTACCATATCTTAATGGATGGAATCCTTTTTGGAATTTTCAATAAAATGGAATATGTCCAAGGTGTACTACTAATGCGACAGTCCCAATACCCTCTTCTCTATGCTTCTGAACACCTTCAGAACTAATATCCAAGAGGTATACTTGAGATTATATTTCAAGTTATGGAACAACCCGATTATAAAATACTTATTATTTTCCTTATATCACTTTAAATGATTAAGATATCATCTACATTTAGCATGATGAACACAAAGGCACTCCCACTAAGCTTCACATGGCTCATAAAGATTGTATATGAAATCATAACATTTATAATTTCATCAAATCTTATGGTCCAACCTCAAGAACCTTATTTGAGTCCATAGATGGAGCTCTCTAGCTTTCACAAATTGCTTTCCTTAACGAAGACCTAGGGCTACTTTATGTGAATATCCTCAGAGAGTAATTCATGGAGGAATGCAATCTTGACTTCCATCATGAAGATATAAAAGTCAAGTTGTGTAGCTATAGTTAGCCATATTCTGATGATTTTAAGCATGGTCACCAAAGAGCAAGTCTCATCGCAAGCAATGTCTTCTCTTCCTGTGTGTAGCTCATGGCTACGAATCGTGCTTTGAAGGTCTCTACCTTCTCATCAGGTTCCCTCTTCTCTTGAAGATCCGTTTACACCTTAATGGGTCTTACCCTTATAGGTGGATCTTCGAGGGTCCATATACAACATTTGTATATGAAGTCTACTTTAGACCTTTATTACTAAAATCCATCTTTTCATGTTATGATCCTCAGGAGTTTCATCACATGAAATCCGATCATTGTCAGACTTAACTGACACATGGAATACATCCTCAGACTCATTTGAAGAGGTATTAGTGTTTCATCATTAATTGTCCTTTTAGTTTCCGATTTCAGGAGCCTCATTATCATCTCAAGATTAAGTGAGTTCCTTTACTTCGTTTTCATCTTGATTCTCAAGAGTGTCATCCTTTAAGAATCATATTCTTAGAGATGAGATCTTTTAAGAATCTCAAGGTCATAAAGTAGGTATCCAATACTGTCCTTTATTTTACTAATGAAGTAGCACTCTCTAGTGCTAGATTCCAGCTTGCATGCATGGAACAATATTAAGGATATATATTGTAGTCTCTACTACATATATACTTAGAAACTAAGAGGTAATTATGCTAAAATTCATCATTGATAAGATCATGTCACACATGATCCAATTGTATCTCCCTATAACTCTATTGAGTTAAGGAGTATTAGGAGGATTGAGATAGAAATGATATTCATATCTTCATAAGGTATTCTTTGAATTTATCTAACAGGTACTTGCTACCTAGATTAGATCAAATTCATTTTATCTTCATTCAAACTTTGGTTCTAAATCAAAATTATGAAATATTTGAATAATTCAAAGGTTTCTTAGGTGAAGAGAAGAAATCTCATATCATACATAATCATTAATAGATATCACATATCCATAATGTTTACTATGATACAGATGATCTGCGTACATAAATATGTATGAGATCCTAAATACCTTGACATCTTACACCTTTCCCAAGGAAGGGTGTATTGGACATATTTTACTTTTGAATACAATATTCATAAGTATGTAAGTTTTGAAATTTTAGACATTCTAAAGTTTTATTCTTACTTGTCTATTGATCAAATCAACAGGCAGACGTCCAAAGCTTGATACCAGATCATTGTCAAATGATCTTTATCCTCTTATTGATCTTTAAAGGTTTAATTTCATTATTAAAAATGTTAATGAACCATTCATTAATTTTCTAATTCAGTAGAGTCCTCTTGATGTTAGATTACTTTCTGAAATATATCCATCACAACTCTTTATGATAGGTCCATTCCAGAATTCATGTTTATTTCCAACATTTAGAAACAAACAATGAGTGTATTGTAATGTCTAGGTCATAGAGACATTCTCTAAGACCAAGGGCTCTCCCACTAAAATTATGAAGTCTATTTATCCAATGGAAATTGTTGCAACAATTGCATCAATTCCAATATGGATGACCATTAAACCTTAAGATCAAATTTCTAATCTTCTAATATATATGCAACCAATTGCAAGTGTCATTAGAAGATTGAGATACAATTATTGGACTTTATCTTATCAAATAAGAAAGTCAATTTCAATGATTTATGTAGATTATTTTGATGCTCTATCGGAGTCCTTCTATAAGGCTTCAAGACAGACTTGATAGTCATACTATCAACACATCAACTTATTACAGTATTGGCATTTATCCAACTATTTGGATGTCATATGGAAGTCATAGAAGTATGATCAACTCTTTGACTATCCTTCTCATCTTGGGTCTGACCCATGCTTCCACTGCGCTCCCTATATCTGTAAACATCCATTGCTTAAGAATAAGGATCTCCTATGTTAAATTCAAAAGAATTCAAAGTAAGAGTATTTCAACATTTATACATGCTTCATTATATTCATACAATATGAATATTATGAAGCTTCATGAATGACTAGAGTATAGACAGTAGAATGATGACACTCATCATGTCTACATCCATCTAGACTCTTAAAACATTGGTTCAGGTAGGTATTCAAACATTTTGAATACATCATCTCTTATGGAGCCACCATTCTCCATGATGCAGAGAACCATCTCATTCATGATTAAATGTCGAGATCACATATGTATGCTAGAACATCTTCTTAAGTCTTTATAAGGATTATTTGACAATTGCGATCATCATCGACATGTCACTTCCAAAGTACATTCGATGAGAGATCAAGACTATAGAGACATACAAACCCTAGGGTTGTAGTCCTATTATCTATTTAATTGTCATTCCTGATTATTATGAGGAGACTTGCACATTGCAACCACATACATTATGTGTCCAACTGCAAGTACAATATCTGGATCATGGATCCAATCCATGATATCATACTGGTTATTATTGAGTATAGTATTGAGTGGTTTTAATGAAGGATTATCTGAAATAAGAAATTTGCATAAGTGTATATATATATATATATATATATTACTTTTATTTAGGAATTTTTTATATCAAAGTTGTCATGCCTTGACAACACTGAAAGTTCATTCCCTTAATCACTTTCAATGTAAGAGATATACTTACCATTATATCTCAGCAAGATCTGGGATCTCCTTCCTTATCTTTGTCACATCCCAATAATATGAGAACCTATGACTCTGATAAAATGAAGCAGGAACACATTCTACCTTGCAAGTCCAACTTGCATTTCCCAATTTGGTCTTTAACACCGGATCCCACCACCCCTAAGGAGATGTTGACCCGTTGTTAATTGAACCAACCGTCAACAGGAATAGAACTCGCTATACGTAATCCAATATCGCCCCAATAATATGAGGATCCGATATTGGGGTCACTACGTATACGGCCTTACTCTTTCGAGAAGCAAAGAGCCTGATCCAGATGCGCTTGCATACAGGAGCTGTCGCTTCCGACAGGCGTCTCCTACATACAATCCCTGGCGACGGAACCCTTCGCCTTGACGGGAAACCATGGATGTCACTTATGTGATACTCCATATCATATTCAAATTCTAATTAATCATTATGAATCATATTCATTATGATCATTCTTCCAAGAGAAATAACAACTCTATTCATAATAGAGTGTTTTAATTTTAAGTGGATTCCAATTAATCTAATCATATTATATTAATGATCCAATTAATATCCAACAAACAATCTTTATTGTTACTTGATTTATGGTATTATCTCAAATAGGTATTATTTAGAATTTTAATAATTAGAAATACATCATGATTTCTTAAGAATTATACTAACCCTACCCGCTGTCATGACCAGTACCGATGGGAGTGGGACAGATCGCACACGGTGCAACCTGCTACCCCAATGCTCCCCGACTAGACACCATATCCACCTCGGGAAAGGATAATGCAAAATAAATCACTTTGTACATGAGATGATCATTGGTTTTTCAACCGAAATTATACCATATAATAATAATCAAAACCATTTTGATTAGAATTATAATGAGATTTGCTAAGCAAATCTCAAATCTTATTCAAGCAACATGTTTGTTGGAATGTAGATCTTGTAGATCGGGTAACCAACTTGTGATCTAGATCACATCCAATCAATAATTGGTTAGGGCAATGTCATTTAAGGAAATAATTATCTAAAAATATTTAAAAAATATTTATCCCTAATTAATCCAGGAAATTAAACCATTTAATTTCACAAATTAATTAAATGACAATCACTAGATTCTTGATTAGGAAAGTATTTCCAGCAGTGAGCCTCACTTACTAAAAATATCATATCTCAATCAATATAAATCCAAATTAAGCAAAATATGTTACTAAAGTTTGCTAATTTGATTTACAACAGAACCTAAGCGATTTGCATGTATTCCAAGGCATTTCAAATCCGCAATTAACATCTTAATTACGTAATGATCCGCAATCTCCGAAATAGTGGATACATGTTTACTAAAATGATCATATCTCGAGCATACGGAATCCAAATTACGTAAACTCAGATCCTACTGTTTCCTTTTTAGTGGGGAACGAAATACAGTTATTATTTTAGTTTTAAATAATTCAAAAATTTCCGAAAATAATCTCAAAACAGAGATGCGAAAATGAAATGCAAGAAAACTTTCGCAAACCCTAATGAACCCAAGTCGTCCTCAGTTCATCTCATCCAAAACCTTTAACCTGGCTCTGATATCACTTGAAGGATATGGTGAGATCCTTAAGCGCATCACGGAAGAGTGAGGATTGCATCGTATGCGATCGGGAGCGACTAGTCGCACTAGTTGCTCGATGCAGCGGAAATTAAAATTTTTCATGCGACGAAACCACTTGATCCAAGAACACTTCTCGGATCGTTTCATCTAAACCACAAACAAGTAATAGGATTACCTCTTGAAGCGTGGTTGTGATCGAGTCTCTAAACTAAGAGACCTCCTGTCTCAAGTCCGATCCGATGGAGGAGACGCTTACGAGCGTGTTGATGAAACACGTGCTTCTCGCAATCCATGTTGATGATCCAAACTACGGATCTCCTGATCTCAAAAAACAAGATACGATGTTTTCTTCACGAGAAAGGCATGCCTAAGTAGACGGAGATCCACGAGCAAACCATCGGGCAGCATAGCGATGATGCTGCGATGATGTAGAATCTTTCTAGGGCATCCATGATGGACGGCCACATGAGAGAGATAGAGAGAGTAGGCATGTAGAGAGAAAGAGAGAGACAGAGAGAGTTGTTATTTTTCTCGTAACCTTGAAGAGCAAGGGATGCCTCTCCTTTTATAACATTTTGGGATCCATGGATCTCAATCCATGGGACAACACAAATCCAATAGCTCTCATTGATTTGTGTTTCTTTTTAATGGTCAAGATTTGTGTTGGTAAAAACCAACAACAATTAATTTAATTTAGATTAAATATATATTGATGAATCAATATAATTCAATCACCAAATTAAATCAAGATCTCATGGAGATCATGGGAGAGAGAGTGCCTCCTTCCATGATGGTTAAGTCAACCCTTTGACCTAACTAATATGACACCTTCGAATCTCTATTCCTATACACAGGACATGTATCAAGAGGTCAGTGAGATATCAGCCTATGTGAGAAAGGATTACCATCTCCTACTCGGGGTGGAGATCATCTCTTAATAATCATTTGACAGTGCTTGACGAGTCCTCATTCTAACCCTTTAGATATTCATCCAAGCACCAGCCTCTATGATTCAATTATTGAATCAATGGCTATATGATTATTAAGATGGTCATCGTACATAACCCTAATTGTACAGAGGGACCTATTATGCAAATTATTTATTCTGCATTCAGATCAAGGAATGATATGTTCAGTAACATTTATTGCATGATGGCTCCCGTGGGCTCGCATGTCCATCAAAAACATGTTAAAACCCTAATTTTATATCCAATAATTATATTTTGGGATCCTTTCATTTTCTCAATTTTATACCTTTAAATTAATAAACCCTCAACATGAATATTATACATTAAGATAAAAAGAAAAGTACAAATATCATTTCATTAAAAATTAATGTGTAGTGTGCCCCTAGACACACTAGACCTGTATCTTCTACATACATATCCAAAATTGGCCAACTCATCTTTAATGTTCATAAAATCAAATTACCTATTTAATAAAGGTGATTTCGTTCAATTTGGAATTAAGATGCAAAGTTGGCTTTTGGGCCCTCATTGTGCAATATACATGTATAAAATATTCATTATCTATATTCTTTATATTTTAAGTTTCTTTTATTTTTAAATATTATTCAAAATACATGTAAATTATAAATTACAATAGAAACCTATAAAAGCATTAAATAAAGAAAGCTATAAAATATATAGGTAAAACAACCTATAATTTACCTTTCGTAATATATTACATATTTATTTAAGAATATAAATAAACTTGTAAAAATATTAATATAAATATATAAAAGTGTAATTAAATATATTATAAATATGGAAATCATAAATAAGTAAAATACATATTATAAAATAAAAATACCAAATATTGGTATAAATACTTATACTTATACATGTAGATATTAATATGTAATAATGAACTTCTAAAAATGAATAAAAATCAGAAAAAAAATATTACATAAAATAAGAAATATTTTTTATATTTTAGCCAAAAGTTAAAAAAAATGTTCACTATTTTAAAATGAATTATAAAGGATTTTTTTCTCTGATGTTCCTCGTTGGTCCAAATGGACCAACCAAAAGCTGAGGACTGTTGACCCCAGTCAATTGTCCTCTTTCCTCTGCTGCCCTTATGTCAGAACCAGTGACCATCCCATCTTCTCCCAATTCTCAATGCCACCTTGATGAATATGTGATTCATCACTCTAAAAGCTGAAAATAGAGCTTTGTTCCTGAGTAATTAAATGCATATTTCCACTTATATTGCATAATTATCAATCATGCATGCATAAATAATATCTGCATTTTAGCATTCATATTTCCATTAAATAAGAAGCCCAATTCACTTGTAAAAATCGCATGTATATTCACCATATTTCATCTATTTGTATATATTTATACTAACTCCAAATCCCATAAAACCAACTCTATATTGTATATATTACTAACACTTATTAAAGAAAAATATCAAAAAATACTAACTTGTAAGATTGACCAATAAAACCCGAGTCCATGTTTGAAACTAGGAGCCTTAAAATACACATATCTCTCTCATACAGTGTCCGATTTAGGTCTATTCACTTTTAAAGTAATATACATTCAAAGATCTTCAAAACAATAGTAATTCCATTAAAATCGGAGTTTGTATATGAAACTTGGGTTTTGGGCCCCTATTGTATATTGTAATTTTTGACATTTTTTCTCCCTTTGTTTGACCTCATCTCAATTTTTGGTCAACTGTGAAACTTGTAGAGCTCATCGAGATCTACAACTTTCATGTTTTGGGTTTTTTTCCAAATTCGGAAATCTCCTCCCTCTTTTTCTTGATTTTCTCTTGAATAACCTGATTGGGCCACGTGGCTCTTTCTGGTTGAGCCACGTGGACCGTATCATTGCGCGCCACACTCCCATCATTAGCTGCCATTGGATTGCTCCCTGGAGCTCTATATCTGTGCCTCTCATTCCCTCCTCTTTCCTAACCATTCGATTAACCACCTTCTTCATTACAACCACTCACTTCCGCCTCACTCTCAGGCCGACACGCTTCTTCGCCTACGCCACACAATCCCCTCCTGACGCTGCATCTCTACCGCACACTACCGCTTTACTCTTAGCCCTTCGATCGTGTCCTGATCACATCCAGTCCGTCCATTAGCGTCTTCACCGCAGATCGCCACGTTTCATATTCTCCACTGCCTGATCATCTCCAGTTGCTTCCATATCCACCGCACACTATCGCTTTAATTACCACAGTTTTATCTGATCCCAGATCTCATCATCGCCGTCCGCCAGCACCGCTTCCTCCTCGCATTGTGTGGCGCTTCCTATGCCTCCTGATCATGTCTCCCCCGCTCTAATCCCAGCCGCACGTGAGCACACAGCTTATGGACATTGTATCGCAAGACCCAATGGCCGAGGGACCATCTTCTTCCTTCCGTTTGCCCCCCACCCACGATCACTACCTCGTGCAGCAACCTCCCCCTTTCCCTTCTCCTGACTCCATCATCCACGATCTCCACTCGCCAACCAGCCCACGATGAAGACCAGTCATTCACCATCTTCACAGGCAGTCACTCCACCCATGACTCCCTCTCTTTCACTCCATACCTCTCCCACAAGACACGATGCCCACCACCTCACCTCAACTTCTCCGCCTTGAAATACCTCGCCCCTCCACCATGCCACGGCATCCGTCGTTGATTTCATGAGAGGATAGCTCTCTTTATCTGCTCAGGTAACAGCTGAGCATTTTGTGAAGTCGAGCAAAGACCCCTCTTTTGTTGGCGAGATCTAGCGAAATGGTTACCTCCGCCGTTGCAAGCTTCAGACGAAGCTTGCTTAGCTCCGCTGCGTTAAGCGATAATCGGAGTGCTCCGACGAGCAGCTCAAATCCAGGTAAACTTTTCCCTTCCTCCTCTGACTTATTCTTTCCCTCTACTCCTCGGTTCTGCATCTTTTCCTCTATTCCCCATTCACCTATGATTTTCTTCCATTTCATTCGATCCCATCGTCGATCATACATCCACTATCCACTTCCACCTTTCGACAACCACCTCTGCAACATCACCAACCACCCACAACATACTCCATTGACATTTATCGCTTTCTACGCCTTGACCTCAATCTCCCCTCCACTCCGTCTATCGAGCTCCGTCGCACCTCACGTCGTGCAGCCTGCAAGCAACTTTTCCGGATAGCTACGCAGCGCGTGAGGCTTCCGCGCACCATCGCAGACCTTGCTACCTCGGTTCCACCGTCGAGCTGCACCGCCCACTTCATCGACAGTAGTCACTCGTCATCGACCACTCGTGCTCTCGTCTGCACCTCATCGCCCTCTCCTCCTTAGGCCATTGGTGTGATGTACATGCACCGCTCGATCTCCATCGAGCGACTCAGAAATCATCAAGCTATAACAGTCGATCACCGAACCCTTCGCCATCCGACGGCCAGCAATCTTCCACGTCACTACAGCTGGACCTCACTTCCTGCCATTAGCTTTGGGCTCGACCAAACTTGCTACAGATCGTCATGTGTAGACTTAGGATACGAGCCTCCTTCTGCTTTGTCGAGCCTCATGCGCATGTGCAAAGTACGTGCAGTTGTGGAAGACTTGTGTACATGCCCTGACCTTTCCCACAAATTCCACTCATACCCCCGCCTTCTAAGAAGCACGTGAGGCACACGTGTCTCCTGGGAATATTGCATAAACATCCTCCGGCTTATAGGTAATTTCATTCGAGTCTTGTAAGCATATTTCTTTCATCAATTTTAATTCTCTATTGCATTTTGAACCCCGTCTTTTCATATCATTTTAAATTGTCATTTAGCATCATTTTGTCATTCTAAAAATAACATATTGTAAAACATCCTAGGCTTTATCATTGTAAATGCTTGTTATATTTTTTGAGAGCTTCAAATTATTTAATATTATGCTTTTCGATGAAAATAGCATATCTTTCCCATTGTTCCTTGCTAATTGATTATTAAATTAATTACTATTCTAAAAATTGTGAAAAAATCAAAGTAGGTAGATTTAAAGTATTTTTACATTGTGCCCAAAAATCACATCATTTGCATTTATATCTAGGTTGCAAAAAATTAGTTAGTCATTTGTGTAATTCATTTTTTATTTAATTCCTCAATGAGTCTAGATATATCTCACATAAACCCATTTAGGATAAATTAGTTTATGAAAAATATTGACGTTTGGTATTTATTAATTACGAAAAATCACACCGCATTCATGTTTAATTCATAGTTAATTCATACAGAGTCGAAAAATTCCAAAAAATAGGGTAGCTTCATTTCATCATAATTGACACTCTGGCTAAATTTGAGGCTTTTTGGACGTACTTTGATCATATTCACATTTTAACCCTCGAATTTGTCCAAGATTGCATTGCATTTTTAACTGCATAAAAACATAAAAAATATTCTCCCGAAAACCTAACATCTGAATCGACTTTGAATTAATCTAAGGAGAAAGTTGCCTCCCTGAGTTCGTCCTTGGGCATGCCCAAGTAAAATAAAAGAAAATTTTTGCTTGTGTTTAATAGGCATATTAATCAAAGTGGTTTTGATAAGTCCGATTTTACCCGACTGCAACGACATCATAAAATTTAATCGTTAATCCCGTTAGAATTAAGCATTTGAGCTGAAGCCCCATTTTCTTAGTTTGCTACCAAAGTTTAATGGAAATGCCACTGAAGAACCATATGCTTTCTTGAGAGACTTCGAGATGGTGTGCAACAACCTTAGTCACCCTAGGGTTGGACAAGATTACATCAGGTTGAAGGCTACCCCATTTGCCTTAGGAGATATGGCTGCTCATTGGTTAAAGAATCTTGGGGTTAGATGTATGAACTGGATGCAATTCAAAGTTTTATTCCTGAAGAAGTTCTACCCACTCGGTAGGACTAACCATATGAGGACAAAGATCTCTAGTTTTTCCCAGGACCCTGATGAATCTGCGATTCATCACTCTAAAAGTTGAAAATGGAGCTTTGTTCCCGAGTAATTAGATGCATATTTCTACTTATATTGCATAAATAGCATTCATGCACGCAGGCATAATATCTGCATTTTAGCATAAAATAAGAAGCCAATTTCACTTGTAAATATTCACCTGTATATTAGCTAAAATACCCTATTTATATATATTTTATACTAACTCCGAATCTAATAAAACCAACTCCATTGTGTATATGACTAATACTAATTAAAGAAAAATATCAAAAAAATACTAACTTGTAAAATTACCCAATAAAACCCCAACCCAAGTTTGAAACCATGAACCTTAAAATGCGCATATCTCTCTCATACAAAATCCGAATTAGGTCTACTCACTTTTAAAGTAATATACATTCAAAGACCTTCGAAACAAGACCAATTTCATTAAATTCGGAGCTTGTAGGAAGAAGTTGGATTTTTGGGCCTCTATGTATACTATATCTGTATATATTTGTATTACTGTATTATTGTATCATATCTGACCTCATCTCCATTTTTGGTCAACATGAAACTTGTAGATCTCATCGAGATCTACAACTTTCACGTTTTGAGTTTTTCCAAATTCGGCCTCCTTCTCTCTCTAATCTCATTTCTCCTCGCAACCACTCACAGTTGGCCACGTGGCGCCCTCTGATTGCGCCACGCAGCCCGCTCCCCTTTAGCATCATCCGCCCGCGCTTTGGGCCGTTGGATCTTCCTCTGAACCAATGGCCCAGTGTTGGACATGTGAGCCCACGGCGAGCCATTATGCAATAAATGTTATTGCAAATATCATTCCCTGATCTGAAATGAAGAATAAATAATTTGCATAATAGGTCCCTCTGTACAATTAGGGTTATGTACCATGGCTGTCCTAATGATCATACAGCTGTTGATTCAATTATTGAATCATAGAGGCTGATGCTTGGATGAATATCTAAAGAGTTAGATTGAGGACTCATCAAGCACCGTCAAATGATTGTTAAGATGTGATCTCCAGCCTGAGTAGGAGATGGCAATCCTTTTCTCACATAGGCTGATATCTGACCGACCTCTTGATGCAGGTCCTCTGCATAGGAATAGAGATTCGGAGGTGTCAGATTAGTTAGGTCAATGGGTTGACTTAACGAGATCGAGATAACCTAAGTCCTATGTTGAATGCTGTCACAGCATAGGCACGCATCCTCTGATCGGAGACAGATGTATTGCTATATGTCTGAGTATGTACATTTGGCAGACCGATAGGTTGATGGCCTAACCAAGGTCTATATACCGGCGCGCTGGTGTGCATATAAGGGCATATGAGTAATACGATCTCTCAAAGGGATCATACAGGTTCACTACTGAACCGGAAGACATGAGCTCACTCATGAGATATTGGGAAGAATCAAATTCCGTGCACGGTCGTCTTGCTTTGGAAGCTTGACTGAATTTGTAGGTTTGATATATACTTTTGGAAAGTATATGATCAAGACCTAGGTATGATATATGCTTTTGGAAAGAATATGATCGATACCAAATCCCAATGATCAAATGAGAAACTTGGTGATCAAACCCTGAAGAAGACAGTGTAAAATAGATCTTGATCTTCGGGTTGACCATGGGTCTTCCAGTGTGCAGGATGTACAGGTATTGGGAATACCTGAGGGTGATGTGATCATAAACGATTGTATATCCATGACGCTTCCATTCCGAGGGAGTGATGAAACAGGTCTGGATTTTAGTGACTCCTTCCAGTAGAGAAGCAATCTGATCTTAGTCCAAGTGTTGGACATTGATCTGAATGAGATTCAGATTCAATGAGAAGATTGGATTTGCGGTCTTGATTTAATCAAGCATCTGTGGGAGGTTCGTACGATCTGGATTTGAGACGAGATCTCAACATCCAAGTCACTATACGTGGAATAATACAATCGCCCTGTCCTTATCTCCAAGTATCTGCGGAGAAAGCACATTATTCATGAAAGGGTTCAAGAATAATTCTTTTGATGAAATATCCAAGCAAGGACTTGATGATTAAATGAGATTTAATTATCAAGCTTAATATGAATATAATTCATATTATGAAAATGATTGTCTAAGATAATTAAATGGGATTTAATTATCAAGGATTAAGAGAATGTGGATAACACTATCCATGATATATGTGTATTATAAATACGATTTATAATATACATATATAAGAGAGAGAATTTATGTGAATAGCATTTGTTAATTAATAGTGTGGATTAGATTCACATTTATTAATTAATTGGAAATGCAATTTACTAACTAGTTTGGGTTGTGAATGTGATTCACATATCTTCGATGGCATGATTGAAATATTCACAAATTAATTTGGAATTAATTTGGTGGATATTATTGCAATAATAGTTATTGCAATTTATTAAGAAGTAATAAGATAAAATAAAAGGAGACAAAATAACCCCCTATAATTTAGGGTGGTTTGTTGACTCCCTTTTTTTGTTGTCACATTATCTCTTAATTAGTTAAATTAAATTATGTTGATAATGTTGCAACATATTTTAATTTAAATTAATGTTGTTGGTTTTAATCAACAACAATCATAGCCATTGATTTAGCATGGACCAAGCATAGCCCTTGGATCCATGTGTCCCATGGATTGAGATCCATTGGATCCTAAACTAGTATAAAAGGAGGGCTAGGGTAGCCTTTCCAAGTTACAACATTCTTGAGTTGAAGAACTCTACTCTCTCTCTCTCTCATTCTCGTGGGGTCTCCCTAATATTCAAGTGGCCGTCCACTTTGTGTATTAGGAAGGAGATCATTTTTTCTACGCCTCGACGCTTGGATCTTCGTCAAAGGATTGCGGGAAGGATGCGACTCATCATCGTGCCCGCAAGCGCATTCTCCGTGGGTCGGACTTAAGATAGGAGGATCTCTACTTTGGGATCTCGCGATCACAACCACGCTTCAAGAGGTATTCCTTATACTTTGTGATTTGATGAAACGATCCGAGAAGTGTTCTCGTGATCATGTGGTTTCATCTTTAAAGTTAAAAAATTTTTAGTTTCCGCTGCATCTAGCGACTAGTGCGACTAGTTGCTCCGATTGCATACGATGCGATCAACACGCTTCCGTGATGCGCTTGAGGATACTCAATATCCTTCAAGTGGTATCAGAGCCAGGTTGAATAAGGTTTTGGATATGATCCATAGACCTTAGACGATTTGGTTCTTGAAAGGGTTGCGAAATTTTACTGCATTTCAATTTTTCGCACCTCTGTAAAATTGAATTTTTCGGCTCTGTTTAAAATGTTTAAACACGAAATTTTCAATTGGATTTTGTTTCCCATTAAACAAGGAAACCATAGAACTTGAGTTTACTAAATTTGGACTTCATTTGCTCAAGATATGGTCTTTTGAGTATGACTATATTCATTGTTGCGGGAACTGCGGATTTGAACGTGATTAATGAGATAATTACGGTTTTAATCCGCCTTGAAATGCGTGAATTATCACTTGGGTTCTTTAATAAATTAAATAGGCAATCTTTGGAAACTGAGTTTGCATTTTTTGGATTTAAATTGATCAAGATAAGTTAATTTTAGTGATTGGGGGTCACTGCTGGAAATCAACAATTTTGATCTTGAACCTTGTGATATGTCATTCAATTATCATGATGAAAATTAATTGTTAATTTTCTGGAATAATTAGTGATGAATATTTGTGAAATATTTAAAGAGATAATTATTTCATTGAATGACACTTGCCTAAACCACAATGATGAGATATTAGATCTTGATCATTGTTTCATCAACAAACATTGCTTTCATGAAAACCGTAGTTTATCCTACAATAGTTGTAGGACAACTTTTACATGAAAAACCCTTTTGCTTGAATAGGATTGGGGATTTGTCTAGCAAATCTCCTTATAATCAAAAATGTTTTGATGTATATTATATGGAATAATTTCGGTTGAAAAACCGATGAGCATCTCAAAGTACATGATGGTCTATCTGGTATTATCCTTTCCCGAGGCGGATGTGGTGCCTAGTCGGAGAGCATTGGGGTAGCGGGTTGCAACGTATGTGGTCCGTCCCACTCTCGTCGGTACTGGCCATGACAGCAGGTAGGGACTATATAATATCGGAGACAGACAATGTGTATTTTTCTAATTATTAAAATTCGAATAATACGTACTTTGAGTATATACCTACTATTCAAGTAAAAGACATGTTTTTTGATTGATGATTGGATTAATGATTAATTTAATATGATTAAATTAATTATATCCAATAAACACTCTATTTTGAATAGATGTGTATTTCCCTTGGAAGAATTAATTATGTGAATATGATTCACGATAATTAATTACAATTTGAATATGAGGTGGAGGATCACATAAGTGACATCCATGGTCTCCCGTCAAGGCAAAGGATTCCGTCGCCAGTTGTTGTATATAGGAGATGCCTGTCCGAAGTGACAGATCCTATATATGATTTAATTGGATCGGGTTCTTTGCTTCTCGAAAGAGTAAGGCCGTATACGTAGTGACCCCAATATCGGGTCCTCATATTATTGGGGCGATATTGGATTGCGTATAGCGAGTATTAAGCCTGTTGACGGTTGGTTCAATTAATGACGGTCAACATCATCTTAGGGGTGGTGGGCCCGGGTGTTAAAGACCGAATTGGGAAATGCAAGTTGGACTTGCAAGGAGGAATGTGTTCCCGCTTCTTTTTATCCGAGTTGTAGGTTCTCATATTATTGGGATGCAACGAAGATAGGAAAGGAGATCCCAGATCTTGCTAGAGATATAATGGTAAGAATATCTCTTACATTGAAAGTGATTAAGGGAATGAACTTTCAGTGTTGACAAGGCAAGACAACTTTGATATAAAAATTCCTAAATCAAAGTAAAATATGTATATATAATATATATACACTTATGCAAATTTCTTATTTCAGATAATCCTTCATTAAACCCACTCAATGTTATACTCAATGATAACCAGTAAAAATATCTTGGATTGGACTCATGATCCAGATATTGTACTTGCAATTGGACACATAATGTATGTGGTTGCAGTGTGCAAGTCCCCTCAACATAATGAGGAAGGGCAATTAAATAAGACAATAAGACATCACCTTAGGGTTTGTATGTCTCTATAGTCTTGATCTTTCATCAAGTGTACTTTGGAAGTGACATGTCGATGGTGATCGTAATTGTCGAATAATCCTTATAAAATAAAAGAAGATATTTTGGCATACATGTGTGCTCTAGATATTTAATCATGAATGACATGGTTCTCTGCATTATGCAGAATGGTGGCTCGTAAGAGATGATGTATTCAAAATGTTTGAATACCTACCTGAACCTAAGTCTAAGAGTTAAGATGTATGTAGATATGATGAGTGTCATCATTCTACTGTCTATACTCTAGTCATTCGTGAAGCTTCATATTAATCATTTTGAATGAATTTAATGAAGCATGTATAAATGTTGAAATGCTCTTGTATTGAAATCCTTAGAATTCAACATAAGAGATTCTTTGTCTTGAACAATGGTTGTTTTTAGATGAAGAGAGCGCAGTGGAAGCATGGGTCAGACCCGAGTAAGAAGGAAAGTCAAAGAGTTGACCTACTTCTGTGACTTCCATATGACATCCAAAGAGTTGGATGAATGCCAATACTGCAATAAGTTGATGTGTTGATAGTATGACTATCAAATATGTCTAAAATCCTTAGTGAAGGACTCATATAGAGCATCAGAATAATCTACATAAATCACTGACTCTGACTTTCTTATTTCATAAGATAAAGTCTGACAATTGTATCCCAATTTTCTAATGACAATTGCAATTGGTTGCATATATATTAGAAGATTAGAATTAGATCTTGAGGTTTAGTAGTCATCTACATGGATATTACTGTAATTGTTGCAGCAATCTCTATTGGATAGATTGACTTCATATTCTCAGTGGGAGAGCCCTTAGTCTTAGAGAATGTCTCTATGACCTAGATATTAGAATACCCTCATTGTTTGTTTCTAAATGTTGGAAATAAACATGAATTCTGAGATAGAACTATCATAAAGAGTTATGATGGAAATATTTCAGATAGTAATCTAGCATCTAGTGGACTCCACAAAATTAGAAAATTAATGAATGGTTCATTAAGATTTCTAATACTAAGAATCAAACCTTATAAGATCAATAGGAGGATGAAGATCATTTGACAATGATCTGGCATCAAGTATTGGACATATGTCTATTGATATGATCAATAGCTAGTAAGAGATGAAACTTTAGAATGTCTAAAAATTTCAAATCTTACATACTTGTGAATATTGTATTCATAGAATGTCCAATACACCCTTCTCTTAAGAAAGGTGTAAGATGTCATGGTATTCGGGATCTCATACATATTGATGTATGTGAATCATCTATATCATAGTGAACATTATGGATATGTGATATCTATTGATGATCATGTATGATATGAGATTTCTTTTCTTCACCTGAGAAACCTTTGAAATGTTCAAAGATTTCAAAATTTTGGTTTACAACCAAAGTTTGAAGGAAGATTAAATGAATTTGATCTAACCAAGGTAGAAAGTACCTATTAGATAAAATTCAAGGAATACCTTATGGAGATATGAATATCATTTCTATCTCAATCCTCCTAATACACCTAAACTCAATGGAGTTGTAGGGAGATACAATTGGATCATGTGTGACATGATTTGGTCAATGATATTTTTTAGCATAATTTCCTCTTAGTTTCCTGGTATATATGTGTAGTAGAGACTACAATATATATCCTTAATGAGGTTCCATGCATGTAAGCTGGAATGTAGCACTTGAGAGTGCTACTTCATTAGGAAAATAAAGGATGGTATTGGATACCTACTTTATGACCTTGAGATTCTTAAAAGATCTCATCTCTAAGAATGTGATTCTTAGAGGATGACTCTCTTGAGAATCAAGATGAAAATGAAGTGTAGGAACTCATTTAATCTTGAGAAGATAATGAGGCTCCTGAAATCGGAAACTAAAAGGGACAATTAAAGATGAAACATTAATACCTCTTCAAATGAGTTTGAAGATGTATTCCATGTGTCAGTTAAGTCTGACAATGATCGGACTTCATGTGATGAATCTCCTGAAGATCATGACATGGAAAGATGGATATTAGCAATAAAGTCTAAAGTAGACTTCATATACAAGTGTTGTATATGGACCCTCGAGGATCCACCTATATGGGTAAGACCCGTAAAGGTGTAAATGGATCTTCAAGAGAAGAGGGAACCTGATGAGAAGGTAGAGACCTTCAAAGCTAGGTTCGTAGCCATAAGCTACACATCGGAAGAGAAGACATTGCTTGCAATGAGACTTGCTCTTCGATGACCATGCTTAAAATCATCAGAATATTGCTAACCTTAGCTACACAACTTGACTATTGCATCTTCAATATGTAATTCAAGATTGCATTCCTATAAAGAATACCTCTCTGAGGATATTCACATGAAGTAGCCCCAGGGCTTCATGTTTGGGGAATGCAAGGTGTGCAAGCTAAAGAAAACCATCTGTGGACTCAAATAAGCTTCTTGTAGTTGGAACATCAGATTTGATGAAATTATAAATGTTATGATTTCAAATAGAATCTTGATGTACCATGTGAAGCTTAGTGGGAGTGCCATTGTGTTCATCGTGCTAAATGTAGATAATATCCTAATCATTTGGAATGATATAAGGATGATAATAAGTGTTTTATAGACTGGCTATTCCATACCTTGAGATATGATCTCAAAGATGCCTCTTGGATCTTAGTTCTGAAGTTGTTCAGAAGCAAAGAAAAGAGGGTATTGGGATTGTCACATTTGTAGTACACCTTGGACATTTTCCATTCTTGGAAATTCCAAGAAAGGCTTCCTTCCCTTGAGATTTGGCACTGACCTATCTAAAGGGATAGCACCTCAAAGAGTTGAGGAAGTGAATGCTAGAACTGCTTGCACCTCTGCATCAGTTACGAGAAGCTAAGTGTATGCTAAATGTGTATAAAAGCCAGATATCTGCCATTCAGTGGGAGTAGCATACTGTTACTAATCCTATTATGGAGATAAAACACTTGATTGCAGTAATAACAATAAAATCTTCAAAGATGACAAGGCTTTTGAGATAGTGATTTCAAAGTCATAATCATCAAAAGCTTAAGACTTCATAGATAGATATCTAAAAGGTCTTAACTGTGGATACCTTGAGAGATAGTGATCTCCCAGAAAAAGGGTGTTCTGATAAGGATTATGGATATACTGGTTATAATAGTTATTAAGTAGTAGTGTCAAGGACACTATAACTGCTTTGACTAGATTGAGTATAGGTTGCATTAGATGCAACATTCGCATTGGATGCGAGCACTGTTACCTAGGGATATGCAAGTGCCATAAAAGGACTTGGCGTAGTCTCGCGGGAACAGAGTGACTGATCAGCTTACCTAGCTATTTTCTAAATAACATATGATTGTCACATGAGTGTGAGTTTAAATGATTAGCCCATTAATGGCTCTTTGGGCTAGTGGGAGATTGTTGGACATGTGAGCCCACGGCGAGCCATTATGCAATAAATGTTATTGCAAATATCATTCCCTTATCTGAAATGAAGAATAAATAATTTGCATAATAGGTCCCTCTGTACAATTAGGGTTATGTACCATAGCTGTCCTAATGATCATACAGCTGTTGATTCAATTATTGAATCGTAGAGGCTGATGCTTGGATGAATATCTAAAGAGTTAGATTGAGGACTCATCAAGCACCGTCAAATGATTGTTAAGATGTGATCTCCAGCCTGAGTAGGAGATGGCAATCCTTTTCTCACATAGGCTGATATCTGACCGACCTCTTGATGCAGGTCCTCTGCATAGGAATAGAGATTCGGAGGTGTCAGATTAGTTAGGTCAATGGGTTGACTTAACGAGATCGAGATAACCTAAGTCCTATGTTGAATGCTGTCACAGCATAGGCACGCATCCTCTGACCGGAGACAGATGTATTGCTATATGTCTGAGTATGTACATTTGGAAGACCGATAGGTTGATGGCCTAACCAAGGTCTATATACCGGCGCGCTGGTGTGCATATAAGGGCATATGAGTAATACGATCTCTCAAAGGGATCATACAGGTTCACTACTGAACCGGAAGACATGAGCTCACTCATGAGATATTGGGAAGAATCAAATTCCGTGCACGGTCGTCTTGCTTTGGAAGCTTGACTGAATTTGTAGGTTTGATATATACTTTTGGAAAGTATATGATCAAGACCTAGGTATGATATATGCTTTTGGAAAGAATATGATCGATACCAAATCCCAATGATCAAATGAGAAACTTGGTGATCAAACCCTGAAGAAGACAGTGTAAAATAGATCTTGATCTTCGGGTTGACCATGGGTCTTCCAGTGTGCAGGATGTACAGGTATTGGGAATACCTGAGGGTGATGTGATCATAAACGATTGTATATCCATGACGCTTCCATTCCGAGGGAGTGATGAAACAGGTCTGGATTTTAGTGACTCCTTCCAGTAGAGAAGCAATCTGATCTTAGTCCAAGTGTTGGACATTGATCTGAATGAGATTCAGATTCAATGAGAAGATTGGATTTGCGGTCTTGATTTAATCAAGCATCTGTGGGAGGTTCGTACGATCTGGATTTGAGACGAGATCTCAACATCCAAGTCACTATACGTGGAATAATACAATCGCCCTGTCCTTATCTCCAAGTATCTGCGGAGAAAGCACATTATTCATGAAAGGGTTCAAGAATAATTCTTTTGATGGAATATCCAAGCAAGGACTTGATGATTAAATGAGATTTAATTATCAAGCTTAATATGAATATAATTCATATTATGAAAATGATTGTCTAAGATAATTAAATGGGATTTAATTATCAAGGATTAAGAGAATGTGGATAACACTATCCATGATATATGTGTATTATAAATATGATTTATAATATACATATATAAGAGAGAGAATTTATGTGAATAGCATTTGTTAATTAATAGTGTGGATTAGATTCACATTTATTAATTAATTGGAAATGCAATTTACTAACTAGTTTGGGTTGTGAATGTGATTCACATATCTTCGATGGCATGATTGAAATATTCACAAATTAATTTGGAATTAATTTGGTGGATATTATTGCAATAATAGTTATTGCAATTTATTAAGAAGTAATAAGATAAAATAAAAGGAGACAAAATAACCCCCTATAATTTAGGGTGGTTTGTTGACTCCCTTTTTTTGTTGTCATATTATCTCTTAATTAGTTAGATTAAATTATGTTGATAATGTTGCAACATATTTTAATTTAAATTAATGTTGTTGGTTTTAATCAACAACAATCATAGCCATTGATTTAGCATGGACCAAGCATAGCCCTTGTATCCATGTGTCCCATGGATTGAGATCCATTGGATCCTAAACTAGTATAAAAGGAGGGCTAGGGTAGCCTTTCCAAGTTACAGCATTCTTGAGTTGAAGAACTCTACTCTCTCTCTCTCATTCTCGTGGGGTCTCCCTAATATTCAAGTGGCCGTCCACTTTGTGTATTAGGAAGGAGATCGTTTTTTCTACGCCTCGACGCTTGGATCTTCGTCAATGGATTGCGGGAAGGACGCGACTCATCATCGTGCCCGCAAGCGCATTCTCCGTGGGTCGGACTTAAGATAGGAGGATCTCTACTTTGGGATCTCGCGATCACAACCACGCTTCAAGAGGTATTCCTTATACTTTGTGATTTGATGAAACGATCCGAGAAGTGTTCTCGTGATCATGTGGTTTCATCTTTAAAGTTAAAAAATTTTTAGTTTCCGCTGCATCTAGCGACTAGTGCGACTAGTTGCTCCGATTGCATACGATGCGATCAACACGCTTCCGTGATGCGCTTGAGGATACTCAATATCCTTCACCCAGCTCTTTCCACGTCCGCCTCTTTCTCTTGTCGTCTGATCTTTTCCCATCTCTTATCCTCACCGCCTACTCATGCCTTGTCCAAAAGCTGCCACGTGGCATATTTTGCGCCCTTCGATCGCGCCTTCATCCATCCATCTCAGCCGCTAATCCTGAAGCCATGTCGTAGCCATTCAATTGCGGTTAGATCTGATCTCCACCGCCCGCTGCCGCTTGCTTATAAGCTCTCCACGTGGCGCTTCGTACACCATCTGATCGAGCAACCTCAGAGTACATCCTGATCGCCCGTTAGCGTTGCTCCCGCAACACGACATGTAGCATCTTATACACCCTTAGATTGTGTCACCTAAGATCTAATCCAAGCCGATCCTTAGCGCTCTCTTCTCCGTCGTTGGATTGCAAGATCCAACGATCGAGACTTCGTCTCCTACCTCCAGACTACCTCTCTCCCACGTTTTTAGCCTCGCACAACACTCGCCCCCTTTCTATTCTCGGCCCCACTCCAGCCACCCTCTCCGACCGCCAACACCACCACGATGGAGCCCATTCTTCCTTCGACCTCGCCAGCTCCCTCAATCACCACGATGAACCCCAGATTCGCCCCACGACTTCCACGAACCTCACCGCGTCATCAGCTACCCCATCACCTTCACCCTACAAATCATCGTCCTCCGGCCACATTCTTCCCCATCCGCCATTCCAGAGAGATACCCTTAGCTCCACCCTTCCAATTGGTGACAGTAATTCGTCGAGACGTTGAGTGATAACCGGGCTTCTTCTCTGGCGAGATCCATGACCTTCTCCGCCGTGCCGCAGCCTCCTCCGTGAGCTACACGAGCTTAGGCCTCCTACCGACCTTCGAGAGAAGACACGGAAGCCTCCCTGGAGCTTCTAATCCCAAGTAGCATCCTCCATCGATCCCCTGATCTTCTGCTTCGTTTTTCCTTTATCTTCTCCGATTTAATTCGCCATTCATGCGTATCTTCACCACCTCCCTACCATCCTCCGAGCTCTGCCTCGGAGTAGGGATCTTCGCACAACATTCTGTTCACGCCCACCATACACTTCATCCTCCACCATCGCCGGCTCCGCCACCTTGGCGGAGCTCGATCACCGGTCATCCCCACTCCCCCATAGGCCTCGCCTCTCACTCAGCATAACTCCACGGACACACGCACGCTTCGGCTATATCTCTAACCCTTGCAGGTGTTCTTTCCTTGATTGGTCGGAGGCTCGTCGGACCTGTATTCGAGCTCCTCTACCACTACGCTCCAGAACGCCTCCTCCACTCCTGAATCCTCCAGACACTTCGCCAGCCATCCACTAATCTTCTGAGATACCTAAGACCATCAATCAACCTTCACCGACGACGGGAGGGCAGGGCGGAGCTAGCCAAGCATCGCTAGAGCCCTGCCTTCTCCTCCGCAGGAGGCGGAGGGCTATCGGGGACGAAAATCAGCAGCCATCCGATCCCTTTGATCGGACGATCCGAAGCAAGCCACGTCGCCAATCGCCGGACCTCCAGGAGATTGTTGGATCATCTTGATCTAACGGCTCTCCTCCTTCACGCGCCAGCCACCGACAGCCATGGGATCATCTTCGTTCCTACGATCCAGATTTGCCCACATCGCCTGGTCCGAGCCTCCTCCCTGATCATTAGGCTCGGATCACCCGAAGCTTACCCGAACTAGATCCGAACCTCCAGAGTCGACTAAGCCTAGCTCCGAGCCGCTGAAGACCACCGAGCCTAAGGACCCCACGTGATCTGCACGTGCGTCCTGGATCAATTGCGTCGAGGCCCCTGAAGGTTTTCCATATTGTACTTCAGTCCCTTCCAGGCGCACACCACGTGAGGAGCACGTGATCCGTGGAGAAATTGCATCCACCTCCCCTGCATTATAGGTAATTGCATAAAAGTCCTTATCAGCATGTTTTATTTTCAGCAATTTAAATTTCTTTAATTGCATGTAGGCCCTTGTCTTTGCACGCATATTTAGGCATGCATATTAATTCATTTTTCAAATTAAAAAATTGCACTGTGAAGTTTATGTCGTCCTCTTCATTATGAGACACTTGGCATATTTTTGTAATTTCAGTAGAATTTTCTATTATTTAAGTGGCTCATTTTTGCTATATTTTGCCCAATTTCACCTCTTAATTAGTAGTAATTTTTCTATGAATCCAAAAATTCCCCAAAAAACACATTAGATTCGGGACAATTAAGTTCACATTGTAACCAAAAATCATCTCATTTGCACACATCTCGAGGCCTAAATAAATCATTTATTGATTTTATTAATTGATTTTTAATAGGTCCATTTCACATGGAAATTTATGTTCATTAATTTTCCTGGATACTTCACTCTTCGATCTATCTATGATAATTTTGATATCTGGAAGTAATGTGATTTGGTATTTATTAAAATTAAATTAGTCAAAATCACCTTGCATTCATTTTTAATTAATAGTTAAATAATTTAGTATCAGAAAATTTTAAAAAAATTAATATAGCTTAATTTCATCATATTTCATCATCTGGCCAAGTTTCATAATTTTTGGAATTAATTTGACCTTGTTACTGATTTAACTTGTGATTTGGCCTGATTTTGCATTTGTCTTGCATAAAAAACCGAAAAAGACCAAAAATATCTCCTCTGAAAGTCAAACCTTGGAAATTTGCTTTGAATATACCTAAGGAGACAGTTTCCTCCCTAAGTTCGACCTTGGACTTCCACCAAGTAAAAAAATTGCCGCTCGAGATTAACTTCAATATAATTGAAAGTGGTTTTTGATCTGCTCTCATTATCCGACTGCAACGAACATTAGTAATTAATTTGAACATTAATTTGCTCGAATTAACAAGGGTAGTGGGAGCCAGTTATCAAAATGGCGCCGTTGCCGGGGAGGCACGGCTTGGGTTAATTTGTAGTGAAATTCTGATTGTTTGATTTTTTATCCTCGGGTAGTCTGACCCCCGATTTTTCTTGTGAATATTTCTCTGTCTTTTAAATTTTTGCATTTTTTGTGTTGTTCTCTTTCTGACCTCAACTTGTTTTTGTGCGAGGAACGTCGTAGTCGAAGACGCTTCGAGGAACCTGCATTTTAATTTGTTTGAATGATTTGAGAGGACTTGTATTTCTCATTTTTCTTCGCATCATTTCTAGCAGTTCCCGTTTGGGTTCTCGCGTTTGTAAAGATAGTGGAATCGTATCCCCGTGTGCTGTGTGGCTTGAATTGTAAATTAGTCTTGCACTAGCGGCTCCTTGAGCCACTCTAGGGTTTGCTTGTGCTCGTAATTTTTAGGACCACACAACCACTTAAAAGATGCACCTAGACCGCAGATCTAGTCAAAACAACATGTTCTTCACTCGCTAATAGAACTGCATGTCTAGGAGCGGATTTTGACGTCTGCATTTGCATGTAGAGTAAAAATTTCAATTCTGTTTTGCATCCTACATACAAGCGAAGGGATCACTGTAAGTCTTCTTAACTCAGCATACGCATCATCATTTTTCGTGCATCAGCTTTTCTCGATTTTCCCCTCTATTTTTCACACTTAAATTAAACGGAAATTGGGACTGCACGATAGGCGTGTTGTGTGGTTGGACTAACAAGTGATAACTGATCTGAAAATCGGGACTTCTAACATTATTGACCAAAAAAATCAATAAAATTGGAAAACTATTTGCGGGAGACTAATCCCCGACCTTATTTTCAGACTGAGTAAGGGTACTTGAGTGTGTGTGAACACCTTAAGGCAGAGCCCAAATCCCCGCCTTCCATATCACGGGTCAACTGTTCCTAGTAAATATCACGAGTTGAATATTTTTAGATTCACTAACTAGTACCAAGTAGCCTCCTCCTGTTCGCGGGTAGTCAGGGGTGAGCCAGCGGTACTTCGTGACAAGTTGCTAGTAACCCTTCGGGGCGAAGTTCCAGCCTTGTCAGCCTCCGCTTGCTTGCAGGTAGATAGGGGCATGGTCTTTGAGTCCATCAACTTGGGATAGGAGCGAAGAAAGGAAGGACTGGAGGTATCTTAGGTGATAGGTTAAACAGGGAAGACGCATCCGGCTCTGAGCCGACTTCCCTATAGGGTTCGTAAATCTTCCTATCTTGCTTGAAAAATCACACTTAAAATTAACAAGATTAATTGGACTAGGTTTCGAGTCCTTCACTGTGTTGAGTGTGAACCCAGGGTCTTGGATTGAATTGCTTGCTTCAAGTAGGAGTAAAATCCTATCTTTACTTAGAACTCCCGATTCTTCTTGCCACTTCAAGATGAATGACTAGGGGGATATCGACACATTATTCGCCAATCTCTCTTTGAGCCCCCCACGAAAATCATCTTCACAGGACCAAGCGCACCTTGGACCACCCAGGACTCATGACCCTCTTGAATTCGGGATCCCTCACACCCAGGGTGGTTACTCTCAAACCAACCCTCTCCTCTCCTCTGAGCTTACCAAGGAAGAACATCGCCTCGGTAAGAAACCCTTCCTTGAGTTATCCTCTAATCCAGATCATTTCCATTTCCCAGGACTAGAGGACAAGATGCCACCAAAGCGACCCCCAGAAGAGGAGAACCAAGATGACCCACTCCAGCAAGTATTGGCTCGCCTCGCCACAGCCGAACAAACAAATGTGGATCTTACAGTAAGAATGGGACAAATCATTGCGGCAGGAGGAATCGACCGACTAATGGTTGATGTCTATAACCCAGCAGAGAATGAAATACAAAGTTGGTTGGCACCAACGGTTCCCGCTGAAGCATTTGAGCTCAAGCCCCACTTCCTTAGCCTGCTACCAAAGTTCAACGGAAATGCCCATCAAGAACCATATGCCTTCCTCCGAGACTTCGAGTTGGTTTGCAACAACCTTAGCCATCCTAGGGTTGGGTAGGATTACATTCGACTGAAGGCCACCCCTTTCACCTTAGGAGATAAGGCAGCGCATTGGCTGAAGAACCTAGGGGTGAGATGTACAACTCGGATGCAGTTCAAGGACTTATTCCTGAAGAAGTTCTACCTCTCAGTAGGACTAACCAAATGAGAACAAAGATCGCCAGTTTCTCCCAGGGACCCAGTGAACCATTCCATGATGCCTGGGATAGGTTTAATGACCTAGTTCAGAAATGTCCCTGCCACGACATTTCTAAGGCGATCTTATTCCAAACCTTGTTCTATGGTCTAACCCGGAGATGCAGGGGTTAGTAAGTGCCGCCTGTGGAGGAAGCTATCTAAATAAAAATGAGAATGTTGTATGGAAGATACTGGAGCAGATGGCGGAAACCGACAGGTCACAGGCCACAAGAGGCTATCAGTTGTCTCCCTCAATCCTATCCAATGAGACAACCCAGAGGACTGTAGCGTATTTGACAGAGGACCTCATTCCCAGCATGGGGATGATTGTTGATAAGTTAACCATGGCCGAGCAGATCTACAAGAAGGTTACTGACCTTGAGTCTCTCTCACGTATGGAGAAGCAAGTGGAGGAACTTTCTGAGAAGGTGGCTAAGATAAAGCTACCTGCCCCTTCTGCACCTCCTGTACCTGTTCATCGAGTCCATCTTGCACAGGAACAGGCACCGGGGCCTCAGAGTGGCTGCAATCAGACTTACATACAACAGGACCAGCACACACCGCCACAAGTGGAAACCGGATACGAGGAGTCTCCGCAGGTGTTCGAGATCAACGGGGTATGGTACAGTCGTGACCCCGTCGGCAGACAGTCAGGTATGGGAAATGGTCAGCATCACCGACCTTCCCCAGCTTACCAAGAAACCATCTCCGTCCCCGCACCGTGCTTTGTTCAGTCTAGGCCCGAACAAGGGTACTAGCCTCAGCAGTACCAGCAACAGCAGCAACGCACATTCCAGCAGGGCCAGTACAGAACCTCGTCTGCAAGTCAGCGTCAGCAAGTCCAGCCCACCGAATTGGAGTCCTTCACCTTGGCGATCCAGACCCTATCTGATTGGAATCCAATTAAAATTAAGACACTCTATTATAATTGTTTGTTGGATATTAATTGGATCATTAATTTAATATGATTAGATTAATTGGAATCCAATTAAAATTAAGACACTCTATTATAAATAGATGTGTTATTTCCCTTGGAAGAATTAATCATAATGAATATGATTCATAATGATTAATTAGAATTTGAATATGATATGGAGGATCACATAAGTGACATCCATGGTCTCCCGTCAAGGCGAAGGGTTCCGTCGCCAGGGATTGTATGTAGGAGACGCCTGTACGAAGTGACAGCTCTTGTATGCAAGCGCATCTGGATCGGGCTCTTTGCTTCTCGAATGAGTAAGGTCGTATACGTAGTGACCCCAATATCGGATCCTCATATTATTGGGGTGATATTGGATTGCGTATAACGAGTACTATTCCTGTTGACGGTTGGTTCAATTAACGATGGGTCAACATCGCCTTAGGGGTGGTGGGCCTGGGTGTTAAAGACCGAATTGGGAATGCAAGTTGGACTTGCAAGGCGGAATGTGTTCCCGCTTCTTTTTATCCGAGTTGTAGGTTCTCATATTATTGGGATGCAACAAAGATAAGGAAGGAGATCCCAGATCTTGTTGAGATATAATGGTAAGTATATCTCTTACATTGAAAGTGATTAAGGGAATGAACTTTCAGTGTTGACAAGACAAGACAACTTTGATATAAAAATCCTAAATCAAAGTAAAATATATATATATATTTATATATTTATGCAAATTTCTTATTTCAGATAATCCTTCATTAAAACCCACTCAATGATATACTCAATAATAACCAGTAAAATATCATGGATTGGACTCATGATCCAGATATTGTACTTGCAATTGGACACGTAATGTATGTGGTTGCAATGTGCAAGTTTCCTCATAATATTGAGGAATGACAATTAAATAGATAATAGGACTACAACCCTAGGGTTTGTATGTCTCTATAGTCTTGATCTCTCATCGGATGTACTTTGGAAGTGACATGTCGATGATGATCGCAATTGTCAAATAATCCTTATAAAATTAATGAAGATATTCTGGCATACATATGTGCTCTTGACATTTAACATGAATGAGATGGTTCACTGCATCATGCAGAATGGTGGCTCTATAAGAGATGATGTATTCAAATTGTTTGAGTACCTACCTGAACCTATGTTTTAAGAGTTTAGATGGATGTAGATGGTGAGTGTCATCATTCTACTATCTATACTCTGGTCATTCATGAAGCTTCATAATATTCATATTGTATGAATTTAATGAAGCATGTATAAATGTTGAAATGCTCTAACATAAGAGATCCTTAGTCTTAAGCAATGGTTGCTTATAGATAAAGAGAGCGTAGTGGAAGCATGGGTTGTACCCTAGTAAGAAGCATGGTCAAAGAGTTGACTGTACATCTATGACTTCCATATGTCATCCAAAGAGTTGGATGAATGCCAATACTGCAATAAGTTGATGTGTTGATAGTATGACTATAAAGTCTATCTAGAATCCTTAGAGAAGGACTCGGATGGAGCATCGGATTAATCTACATAAATCATTGATATTGACTTGCTTATTAAATAAGATAAAGTCAAATAATTGTATCTCAATCTTCTGATGACATTTGCAATAGGTTGCATATGTTTTAGAAGACTGGAAAATTTGATCTTAAAGGTTTATAGTTATCCACATGGATATTTGATGCAATTGTTGCAACAATCTCTGTTGGATTGATAGACTTGTTAATTTCAGTGGGAGAGTCCTTAGTCTTAGAGAATGTCTCTGTGACCTAGATATAAGAATACACTCATTGTTTGTTTCTAAATGTTGGAAATAAACATGAATTCTGAGGTAGAACTATCATAAAGAGTTATGATGGAGATATTTCAGATAGTAATCTAAAATCTAGTGGACTCCACTAAATTAGAAAATTGATGAATGGCTCATTAACATTTCTAAATGCTGAAATTAAAACTTAAGATCAATATGAGGATGAAGATCATTTGACAAAGATCTAGCATAAAGCTTTGGACATTTGTTTATTGATTTGATCAATAGACTAGTAAGAGATGAAACTTTAGAATGTCTAAAATTTCAAAACTTACATACTTATGAATATTGTATTCAAAGTAAAATGTCCAATACACCCTTCTTAGAGAAAGGTGTAAGATGCCAAGGTATTCAGGATCTCATGCATATTGATGTATGTAGATCATCTATATCATAGTAAACATTATGGATATGTGATATCTGTTGATGATTATGTATGATATGAGATTTCTTCTCTTCACCTAAGATGCCTTTGAAATGTTCAAAGATTTCATTATTTTTGGTTTAGAACCAAAGTTTGAAGGAAGATAAAATGAATTTGATCTAATCTAGGTAGCAAGTACCTACTAGATAAATTCAAAGAATACCTTATAAGATATGAATATCACTTCTATCTCAATCCTACTAACACACCTTAACTCAATAGAGTTATAGGTAGATACAATTGGATCATGTGTGACATGATCTTGTCAATGATGAATTTTAGCATAATTATCCCATAGTTTCCAGGTATATATGTGTAGAAGAGACTACAATATATATGCTTAATATGATTCCATGCATGCAAGCTGGAATCTAGCACTTGAGAGTGCTACTTCATTAGAAAAATAAAGGATGGTATTGGATACCTACTTTATGACCTTGAGATTCTTAAAGTATCTCATCTCTGAGAATGTGATTCTTAGAGGTTGAGACTCTTGAGAATCAAGATGAAAATGAAGTGTAGGAACTCATTTAATCTAGAGAAGATAATGAGGCTCCTGAAATTGGAAACTAAAAAGGACAATTAATGATGAAACATTAATACCTCTTCAAATGAGTTTGAGGATGTATTCCATGTGTCAGTCTGACAATGATCGGACTTCATGTGATGAAGCTCCTAAGGATCATGACATGGAAAGATGGATTTTAGCAATAAAAGTCTAACGTAGACTTCATATACAAGTGTTGTATATGGACCCTCGAGGATCCACCTATATGGGTAATACCTGTAAAGGTGTAAACGGATCTTCAAGAGAAAGGGAACCTGATGAGAAGGTGGAGACCTTCAAAGAACGGTTCGTAGCCATGAGCTACACATCGGAAGAGAAGACATTGCTTGCGATGAGACTTGCTCTTCGGTGACCATGCTTAAAAACATCAGAATATTGCTAATCTTGGTTGCACAACTTGACTATTGCATCTTCAGAGATGTAAGTCAAGATTGCATTCCTCTATAAATACCTCTCTGAGGATATTCACATGAAGTAGCCCCAGGGCTTCATGATTGAGGAAAGCAAGGTGTGCAAGATAAGGAATCCATCTAAGGACTCAAATAAACTTCTTTGAGATGGACCATAAGATTTGATGAAATTATAAATGTTATGATTTCAAATGGAATCTTGATGAGCCATGCGAAGCTTAATAGGAGTGCCTATGTGTTCATTGCGCTAAATGTAGATGATATCCTGATTATTTAAAATGATATAAGGATAATAATAAGTGTTTTATAATCTGATTGTTCCGTAACTTGAGATATGATCTCAAGGATACCTCTTGGATCTTAGTTCTGAAGGTGTTCAGGAGCAAAGAGAAGAGGGTATTGGGACTATCTCATTAGTAGTACACCTTGGACATATTCCATTTTATTGAAAATTCCAAAAAAGGATTCCATCCATTAAGATATGGTACTAACCTATCTAAAGGGATAGCACCTCAAAGAGTTGTATGGAAAATCCCAAGAAAGGCTTCCATCCCTTAAGATATGGTTCTGACCTGTCTGAAGGGATAACACCTCAAAGAGTTGAGGAAGTAAATGCTAAAACTACTTGCACTTGTGCATTAGTTACGAGAAGCTGAGTGTATGCTAGATGTGTACAAAAGCCAGATATCTGCCATGCAGTGGGAGTAGTAAAATGTTACTAATCCTACTATGGAAATAAAACACTTAATTGCAGTAATAATAATATCTTCAAAGATGATGAAACTTAGAGATGGTGATCTCAAAGTCATATATTCAAAAGTTTAAGACCATGTAGATAGTGATCTATAAGGGTCTTAACCCTAGATACCTTTGGAGATAGAGATATTCATGAATAAGGGTATTCTTATAAGGATTATGGAAATACTGGTTATAACAATTATTAAGCTATAGTGTCAAGAACACTATAACAGCTTTAACAAGGTTGAGTATTGGTTGCATGAGATGCAACAATCGCATTAGATGCGAGCACTGTTACTAGGGATATGTCAGTGTCGTAAAAGGACTTGGCATAGTCTCGCGGGAACAGAGTGACTGATCAGCTTACCTAGCTATTTTCTAAATAGCCTATGATTGTCACATGAGTGTGGGTTTAAATGATTAGCCCATCAATGGCTCTTTGGGCTAGTGGGAGATTGTTGGAAATGCGAGCCCACGGCGAGCCATTATGCAATAAATGTTATTGCAATTCACTCCTTAATCTGAAATGAAGAATACATAATTTGCATAATAGGTCCCTTAGTACTATTAGGGTTTTGTACCATGGTCATCTTAATGATCATACAGCTGTTGATTCAATTATTGAATCATAGAGGTTGGTGCTTAGATGAATATCTAATGAGTTAGATTGAGGACTCATCAAGCACCGTCAAATGATCGTTAAGAGATGATCTCCAGCCTGAGTAGGAGATGGCAATCCTTATCTTTAAAGGTTGATATCTGACCGACCTCTTGATGCAGGTCCTCTGCATAGGAATAAAGATTCGGAGGTGTCAGATTAGCTAGATCAAAGAGTTGACTTAACGAGATCGAGATAACCGAAGTCCTATATCATATGCTGTCATGATATAGGCACGCATCCTCTGACCGGAGACAGATGTGTTACTATATGTCTGAGTATGTACATTTGGCAGACCAATAGGTTGATGACCTAATCAAGGTCTATACACCGGCGCGCTGGTGTGCATATAAGGGCATATGAGTAATAGGATCTCTCAAAGGGATCATACAGGTTCAGTTACTGAACCAGAAGACATGAGCTCACTCATGAGATATTGGGAAGAATCAAATTCCGTGCGCACGGTCGTCTCACTTTGGAAGCTTGACTGAATTTGTAGGTTTGATATATTGGAATGTATATGATCAAGACCTAGGTATGATATACGCTTTTTGGAAAGTGTATGATTGATACCAACTCCCAATGATCGAATGAGAAACTTACTGATAAAACCATGAAGTAGACAGTATAAAGTTGATCCAATACTTCGGGTTTAGTCTGAGTCTTCCACTATGCAGGATGTACAGGTATTGGGAATACCTGAGGGTGATGTGATCATAAACGATTGTATAACCATGACGCTTCCATTCCTAGGGAGTGATGAAACGGGTCTGGATTTTAGTGACTCCTCTCAGTAGAGAAGTAATCTGATCTTGGTCCAAGTGTTGGACATTGATCTGAATGTGATTCAGATGCAATAAGAAGATTAGATTTACGGTCTTGATTTAATCAAGCATCTATGGGAGGCCCGCGATCTGGATTTGAGATATGATCTCAATATCCATGTCACTATACATGGAACAATACAATCGCCCTGTCCTTATCTCCAAGTATCTGCGGAGAAAGCGCATTATCCTTGAAGGAGTTCATGGATAATTCTATTGTTGATTTATGTATCCGAGCATTGAGAAAATGGATAATTAAATGTGATTTACTTATCATGAGTAATATGAATTTGATTCATATTATAAAGAGAGTTATCTGAGATAATTAAATGTGATTTGATTATCAAAGATGTGAATAATGTGAATGTGATTCATATTATTTGAGGACAAGAGAATAAAGATCCAAAATGATTAAATGTGATTTAATTATCATGGATATGAATAATATGGATAGCAATATCCACATTAGTCATATATATTATAAATGTGATTTATAATATATAAGAGAGAGCTATTTGTGATTTACATTTGTTAATTAAATGTTAATGTGAATTGGATTTACATTGGACATTGAATTGAAAATGTAATTTACATTTTGTTTTGGGTTGTGAATATGATTCACAAACTTCCAATGGCATGATTGCAATGTTCACAAAATAAATTGGATTTATTTTTGTGAAATAATTTGCAACAAATGTTGTTGCAAATATTGGAGAGAATCATGAGATAATGTAATCTCATGTAATAGGAAAAAGGAAGCTCCCTTCCTAATGAGGAGAGGGGACGACCACAAGTCCATAAGCAATGTGGTGGCCGTCCACCCTCCTTATGGAAGGAGGGTTGCCTCCTTTCATATCTCTCCAATGGAGATTGATTTGATATAAATCAAATTATATTTAATATATATTTGATTTTTATTAAATTAATTGTTGTTGTGTTTTTAGCAACAAATCATGACCATTGAAAGAAACACAAATTAATGTGGACCATTGAATTTGTGTTGACACATGGATTGAGATCCATGGATCCCAAAACCCTATAAAAGGAGAGGCACCCCATTGCTCTTCTTTGCACATAAGTGAGACAACAAGTCTCTCTCTCTCTCTTTCTTTCTCTTTCTCTCCCTCTCATGGCCGTCCACCATGGATGCCCTAGAGAGGCTCTCCATCGCCGCGGCACCGTCGTTATGCAGCCCGATGTTTTGCTCGTGGAACTCAGTCTACTTCGGCATGCCTTGCTCATGAAGAAGACGTCGAATCTCGTGTGTCGAGATCAGGAGATCCACCGCTTGGATCATCAACATGGATTGCGAGAAGCACGCGGTTCATCCCCGCGCTCGCAAGCGTCTCCTCCGACGGATCGGACTTGAGACAGAAGGTCTCTTCGTTTAGAGACTTGATCGCAACCACGCTTCAAGAGGTAAACCTAATACTTGATTGTGGTTTAGACGAAACGATCCGAGAAGTGTTCTTGGATCATGTGGTTTCGTCACATGAAAATTTTTTAATTTCCGCTGCATAGAACAACTAGTACGACTAGTCGTTCTTCGTCGTATTCGATACGACGATCACGCTTCCGTGATGCACTTGAGGATCTAACCATATCCTTCAAGTGGTATCAGAGCCAGGTTTGTGGTTTTGGATACGATCCATGAACCAAGGACGACATGGGTTCATCAGGGTTTGCGAAAGCTTTCTTGCATTTCATTTTCGCATCTCTGTTTTGATATTATTTTCGGCACTGTTTAAATTGTTTAAATACGAAAATAATAGTTGTATTTTGTTCCCCATTAAATAAGGAAACCGTAGGATCTGAGTTTGCGTGATTTCGATTCCGTTTGCTCTAGATATGCTCATTTTAGTGAACATGTATCCACTGTTTCGGGGACTGCGGATCACGACGTAATTAAGATGTTAATTGCGGATTTGAAATGCCTTGAAATGCCTGCAAATCACTTGGATTCTGTTGTAAATCAAGTTAGAAAACTTTAGAAATTTATTTTGCTTAATTTAGATTTAAATTGATTGAGATATGGTATTTTTAGTAAGTGAGGGTCACTGTTGAAAATACTTTCCTAATCAAGAACCTAGTGATTGTCATTTAATTAATTAGTGAAATTAAATTGTTTAATTTCCTGGAATAATTATGCATAAATATTTGTGAAATATTTAATGATAATTATGTCCTTAAATGACTTTGCCCTAACCAACAAATGATTAGATGTGATCTAGATCAAGATTGGTTACATGATGTACATGATCAACATTCCAACAAACATGTTGCTTGAATAGGACTTGGGATTTGTTTAGCAAATCTCATTATAATGTTAATCAAAATTGTTTTGATTATTACTATATGGTATAATTTCTGTTGAAGAACCGATGATCATCTCTATTACAAAATGATCTATTTTGCATTATCCTTTCCCGAGGTGGATATGGTGTCTAGTCGGAGAGCATTAGGTTTGCGGGTTGCAACGTATGTGGTTCGTCCCACTCTCGTCGGTACTGGCCATGACAGCGGGTAGGGTTAGTATAATGCTTAAGAAATCATGATGTATTTCTAATTATTAAAATTCGAAATAATACGTATTTGAGATAATACCATAATTCAAGTAACAATTAAAATTGTTTGTTGGATATTAATTGGATCATTAATTTAATATGATTAGATTAATTGGAATCCAATTAAAATTAAGACACTCTATTATAAATAGATGTGTTATTTCCCTTGGAAGAATTAATCATAATGAATATGATTCATAATGATTAATTAGAATTTGAATATGATATGGAGGATCACATAAGTGACATCCATGGTCTCCCGTCAAGGCGAAGGGTTCCGTCGCCAGGGATTGTATGTAGGAGACGCCTGTCCGAAGTGACAGCTCCTGTATGCAAGCGCATCTGGATCGGGCTCTTTTCTTCTCGAAAGAGTGAGGCCGTATACATAGTGACCCCAATATCGGATCCTCATATTATTGGGGCGATATTGGATTGTGTATAACGAGTACTATTCCTGTTGACGGTTGATTCAATTAATGACGGGTCAACATCGCCTTAGGGGTGGTGGGCCCGGGTGTTAAAGACCGAATTGGGAATGCAAGTTGGACTTGCAAGGCGAAATGTGTTCCCGCTTCTTTTTATCCGAGTTGTAGGTTCTCATATTATTGGGATGCAACAAAGATAAGGAAGGAGATCCCAGATCTTGTTGAGATATAATGGTAAGTATATCTCTTACATTGAAAGTGATTAAGGGAATGAACTTTCAGTGTTGACAAGACAAGATAATTTTGATATAAAAATACTAAATCAAAGTAAAATATATATATATTTATATATTTATGCAAATTTCTTATTTCAGATAATCCTTCATTAAAACCCACTCAATGATATACTCAATAATAACCAGTAAAATATCATGGATTGGACTCATGATCCAGATATTATACTTGCAATTGGACACATAATGTATGTGGTTGCAATGTGCAAGTTTCCTCATAATATTGAGGAATGACAATTAAATAGATAATAGGACTACAACCCTAGGGTTTGTATGTCTCTATAGTCTTGATCTCTCATCGGATGTACTTTGGAAGTGACATGTCGATGATGATCGCAATTGTCAAATAATCCTTATAAAATTAATGAAGATATTCAGGCATACATATGTGCTCTTGACATTTAACATGAATGAGATGGTTCACTGCATCATGCAGAATGGTGGCTCTATAAGAGATGATGTATTCAAATTGTTTGAGTACCTACCTGAACCTATGTTTTAAGAGTTTAGATGGATGTAGATGGTGAGTGTCACCATTACTCTGGTCATTCATGAAGCTTCATAATATTCATATTGTATGAATTTAATGAAGCATGTATAAATGTTGAAATGCTCTTACATAAGAGATCCTTAGTCTTAAGCAATGGTTGCTTATAGATAAAGGGAGCGTAGTGGAAGCATGGGTTGGACCCGAGTAAGAAGCATGGTCAAAGAGTTGACTGTACATCTATGACTTCCATATGTCATCCAAAGAGTTGGATGAATGCCAATACTGCAATAAGTTGATGTGTTGATAGTATGACTATCAAGTCTATCTAGAATCCTTAGAGAAGGACTCGGATGGAGCATCGAATTAATCTACATAAATCGTTGATATTGACTTGCTTATTAAATAAGATAAAGTCAAATAATTGTATCTCAATCTTCTGATGACATTTGCAATAGGTTGCATATGTTTTAGAAGACTGGAAAATTTGATCTTAAAGGTTTATAGTTATCCACATGGATATTTGATGCAATTGTTGCAACAATCTCTGTTGGATTGATAGACTTGTTAATTTCAGTGGGAGAGTCCTTAGTCTTAGAGAATGTCTCTGTGACCTAGATATAAGAATACACTCATTGTTTGTTTCTAAATGTTGGAAATAAACATGAATTCTGAGGTAGAACTATCATAAAGAGTTGATGAATGGCTCATTAAAATTTCTAAATGCTGAAATTAAAACTTAAGATCAATATGAGGATGAAGATCATTTGACAATGATCTAGCATCAAGCTTTGGACATTTGTTTATTGATTTGATCAATAGACTAGTAAGAGATGAAACTTTAGAATGTCTAAAATTTCAAAACTTACATACTTATGAATATTGTATTCAAAGTAAAATGTCCAATACACCCTTCTTAGAGAAAGGTGTAAGATGCCAAGGTATTCAGGATCTCATGCATATTGATGTATGTAGATCATCTATATCATAGTAAACATTATGGATATGTGATATCTGTTGATGATTATGTATGATATGAGATTTCTTCTCTTCACCTAAGATGCCTTTGAAATGTTCAAAGATTTCATTATTTTTGGTTTAGAACCAAAGTTTGAAGGAAGATAAAATGAATTTGATCTAATCTAGGTAGCAAGTACCTACTAGATAAATTCAAAGAATACCTTATAAGATATGAATATCACTTTTATCTCAATCCTCCTAACATACCTTAACTCAATAGAGTTATAGGTAGATACAATTGGATCATGTGTGACATGATCTTGTCAATGATGAATTTTAGCATAATTATCCCTTAGTTTCCAGGTATATATGTGTAGAAGAGACTACAATATATATGCTTAATATGATTCCATGCATGCAAGCTGGAATCTAGCACTTGAGAGTGCTACTTCATTAGAAAAATATAGGATGGTAATTGGATACCTACTTTATGCCCTTGAGATTCTTAAAGTATCTCATCTCTGAGAATGTGATTCTTAGAGGTTGAGACTCTTGAGAATCAAGATGAAAATGAAGTGTAGGAACTCATTTAATCTTGAGAAGATAATGAGGCTCCTGAAATTGGAAACTAAAAAGGACAATTAATGATGAAACATTAATACCTCTTCAAATGAGTTTGAGGATGTATTCCATGTGTCAGTCTGACAATGATCAGACTTCATGTGATCAAGCTCATGTAATTAACTAGTACGACTAGTCGTTATTCGTCGTATTCGATACGACGATCACGCTTCCGTGATGCACTTGAGGATCTAACCATATCCTTCAAGTGGTATCAGAGCCAGGTTTGTGGTTTTGGATATGATCCATGAACAAAGGACGACTTGGGTTCATCAGGGTTTGGGAAAGCTTTCTTGCATTTCATTTTCGCATCTCTGTTTTGATATTATTTTCGGCACTGTTTAAATTTTTTAAACACGAAAATAATAGTTGTATTTTGTTCCCCATTAAATAAGGAAACCGTAGGATCTGAGTTTGCGTGATTTCGATTCCGTTTGCTCTAGATATGCTCATTTTAGTAAACATGTATCCACTGTTTCGAGGACTGCGGATCACGACGTAATTAAGATGTTAATTGCGGATTTGAAACACCTTGAAATGAATGCAAATCACTTGGGTTCTGTTGTAAATCAAGTTAAAAAACTTTAAAAATTTATTTTGCTTAATTTGGATTTAAATTGATTGAGATATGGTATTTTTAGCAAGTGAGGGTCACTGTTGAAAATACTTTCCTAATCAAGAACCTAGTGATTGTCATTTAATTAATTAGTGAAATTAAATTGTTTAATTTCCTGGAATAATTATGCATAAATATTTGTGAAATATTTAATGATAATTATGTCCTTAAATGACTTTGCCCTAACCAACAAATGATTAGATGTGATCTAGATCAAGATTGGTTACATGATGTACATGATCAACATTCCAACAAACATGTTGCTTGAATAGGACTTGGGATTTGTTTAGCAAATCTCATTAAATGTTAATCAAAATTGTTTTGATTATTACTATATGGTATAATTTCGGTTGAAGAACCGATGATCATCTCTAGTACAAAATGATCTATTTCGCATTATCCTTTCCCGAGGTGGATATGGTGTCTAGTCGGAGAGCATTAGGGTTGCGGGTTGCAACGTATGTGGTTCGTCCCACTCTCGTCGGTACTGGCCATGACAGTGGGTAGGGTCAGTATAATGCTTAAGAAATCATGATGTATTTCTAATTATTAAAATTCGAAATAATACATATTTGAGATAATACCATAATTCAAGTAACAATTAAAATTGTTTGTTGGATATTAATTGGATCATTAATTTAATATGATTAGATTAATTGGAATCCAATTAAAATTAAGACACTCTATTATAAATAGATGTGTTATTTCCCTTGGAAGAATTAATCATAATGAATATGATTCATAATGATTAATTAGAATTTGAATATGATATGGAGGATCACATAAGTGACATCCATGGTCTCCCGTCAAGGCGAAGGGTTCCGTCGCCAGGGATTGTATGTAGGAGACGCCTGTCCGAAGTGACAGCTCTTGTATGCAAGCGCATCTGGATCGGGCTCTTTGCTTCTCGAAAGAGTAAGTCCGTATACGTAGTGACCCCAATATCGGATCCTCATATTATTGGGGCGATATTGGATTGCGTATAACGAGTACTATTCCTGTTGACGGTTGGATCAATTAACGACGGGTCAACATCGCCTTAGGGGTGGTGGGCCCGGGTGTTAAAGACAGAATTGGGAATGCAAGTTGGACTTGCAAGGCAGAATGTGTTCCCGCTTCTTTTTACCCGAGTTGGAGGTTCTCATATTATTGGGATGCAATAAAGATAAGGAAGGAGATCTCAGATCTTGTTGAGATATAATGGTAAGTATATCTCTTACATTGAAAGTGATTAAGGGAATGAACTTTCAGTGTTGACAAGACAACTTTGATATAAAAATCCTAAATCAAAGTAAAATATATATATTTATATATTTATGCAAATTTCTTATTTCAGATAATCCTTCATTAAAACCCACTCAATGATATACTCAATAATAACCAGTAAAATATCATGGATTGGACTCATGATCCAGATATTGTACTTGCAATTGGACACATAATGTATGTGGTTGCAATGTGCAAGTTTCCTCATAATATTGAGGAATGACAATTAAATAGATAATAGGACTACAACCCTAGGGTTTGTATGTCTCTATAGTCTTGATCTCTCATCGGATGTACTTTGGAAGTGACATGTCGATGATGATCGCAATTGTCAAATAATCCTTATAAAATTAATGAACATATTCTGGCATACATATGTGCTCTTGACATTTAACATGAATGAGATGGTTCACTGCATCATGCAGAATGGTGGCTCTATAAGAGATGATGTATTCAAATTGTTTGAGTACCTACCTGAACCTATGTTTTAAGAGTTTAGATGGATGTAGATGGTGAGTGTCATCATTCTACTATCTATACTCTGGTCATTCATGAAGCTTCATAATATTCATATTGTATGAATTTAATGAAGCAAGTATAAATGTTGAAATGCTCTTACATAAGAGATCCTTAGTCTTAAGCAATGGTTTCTTATAGATAAAGGGAGCGTAGTGGAAGCATGGGTTGGACCCGAGTAAGAAGTGTGGTCAAAGAGTTGACTGTACATCTATGACTTCCATATGTCATCCAAAGAGTTGGATGAATGCCAATACTGCAATAAGTTGATGTGTTGATAGTATGACTATCAAGTCTATCTACAATCCTTAGAGAAGGACTCGGATGGAGCATCGGATTAATCTACATAAATCATTGATATTGACTTGCTTATTAAATAAGATAAAGTCAAATAATTGTATCTCAATCTTCTGATGACATTTGCAATAGGTTGCATATGTTTTAGAAGACTGGAAAATTTGATCTTAAAGGTTTATAGTTATCCACATGGATATTTGATGCAATTGTTGCAACAATCTCTGTTGGATTGATAGACTTATTAATTTCAGTGGGAGAGTCCTTAGTCTTAGAGAATGTCTCTGTGACCTAGATATAAGAATACACTCATTGTTTGTTTCTAAATGTTGGAAATAAACATGAATTCTGAGGTAGAACTATCATAAAGAGTTATGATGGAGATATTTCAGATAGTAATCTAAAATCTAGTGGACTTTACTAAATTAGAAAATTGATGAATGGCTCATTAACAATTCTAAATGTTGAAATTAAAACTTAAGATCAATATGAGGATGAAGATCATTTGATAATGATCTAGCATCAATCTTCAGACATTTGTTTATTGATTTGATCAATAGACTAGTAAGAGATGAAACTTTAGAATGTCTAAAATTTCAAAACTTACATACTTATGACTATTGTATTTAAAGTAAAATGTCCAATACACCCTTCTTAGAGAAAGGTGTAAGATGCCAAGGTATTCAGGATCTCATGCATATTGATGTATGTAGATCATCTATATCATAGTAAACATTATGGATATGTGATATCTGTTGATGATTATGTATGATATGAGATTTCTTCTCTTCACCTAAGATGCCTTTAAAATGTTAAAAGATTTCATTATTTTTGGTTTAGTACCAAAGTTTGAAGGAAGATAAAATGAATTTGATCTAATCTAGGTAGCAAGTACCTACTAGAGAAATTCAAAGAATACCTTATAAGATATGAATATCACTTCTATCTCAATCCTCCTAACACACCTTAACTCAATAGAGTTATAGGTAGATACAATTGGATCATGTGTGACATGATCTTGTCAATGATGAATTTTAGCATAATCATCCCTGAGTTTCCAGGTATATATGTGTAGAAGAGACTACAATATATATGCTTAATATGATTCCATGCATGCAAGCTGGAATCTAGCACTTGAGAGTGCTACTTCATTAGAAAAATAAAGGATGGTATTGGATACCTACTTTATGACCTTGAGATTCTTAAAGTATCTCATCTCTGAGAATGTGATTCTTAGAGGTTGAGACTCTTGAGAATCAAGATGAAAATGAAGTGTAGGAACTCATTTAATCTTGAGAAGATAATGAGGCTCCTGAAATTGGAAACTAAAAAGGACAATTAATGATGAAACATTAATACCTCTTCAAATGAGTTTGAGGATGTATTCCATGTGTCAGTCTGACAATGATCAGACTTCATGTGATGAAGCTCCTAAGGATCATGACATGGAAAGATGGATTTTAGAAATAAAAGTCTAACGTAGACTTCATATACAAGTGTTGTATATGGACCCTCGAGGATCCACCTATATGGGTAATACCTGTAAAGGTGTAAATGGATCGTCAAGAGAAAGGGAACCTGATGAGAAGGTGGAGACCTTCAAAGCACGGTTCGTAGCCATGAGCTACACATCGGAAAAGAAGACATTGCTTGCGATGAGAATTGCTCTTCGGTGACCATGCTTAAAAACATCAGAATATTGCTAATCTTGGTTGCACAACTTGACTATTGCATCTTCAAAGATGTAAGTCAAGATTGCATTCCTCTATAAATACCTCTCTGAGGATATTCACATGAAGTAGCCCAGGGCTTCATGATTGAGGAAAGCAAGGTGTGCAAGCTAAGGAATCCATCTAAGGACTCAAATAAGCTTCTTTGAGATGGACCATAAGATTTGATGAAATTATAAATGTTATGATTTCAAATGGAATCTTGATGAGCCATGCGAAGCTTAATAGGAGTGCCTATGTGTTCATTGCGCTAAATGTAGATGATATCCTCATTATTTAAAATGATATAAGGATAATAATAAGTGTTTTATAATCTGATTGTTCCGTAACTTGAGATATGATCTCAAGGATACCTCTTGGATCTTTGTTCTGAAGGTGTTCAGGAGCAAAGAGAAGAGGGTATTGGGACTGTCACATTAGTAGTACACCTTGGACATATTCTATTGTATGGAAAATCCCAAGAAAGGCTTCCATCCCTTAAGATATGGTTCTGACCTGTCTGAAGGGATAACACCTCAAAGAGTTGAGGAAGTAAATGCTAAAACTACTTGCACTTGTGCATTAGTTACGAGAAGCTGAGTGTATGCTAGATGTGTACAAAAGCCAGATATCTGCCATGCAGTGGGAGTAGTAAAATGTTACTAATCCTACTATGGAAATAAAACACTTAATTGCAGTAATAATAATATCTTCAAAGATGATGAAACTTAGAGATGGTGATCTCAAAGTCATATATTCAAAAGTTTAAGACCATGTAGATAGTGATCTATAAGGGTCTTAACCCTAGATACCTTTGGAGATAGAGATATTCATGAATAAGGGTATTCTTATAAGGATTATGGAAATACTGGTTATAACAATTATTAAGCTATAGTGTCAAGAACACTATAACAGCTTTAACAAGGTTGAGTATTGGTTGCATGAGATGCAACAATCGCATTAGATGCGAGCACTGTTACTAGGGATATGTAAGTGCCGTAAAAGGACTTGGCATAGTCTCGCGGGAACAGAGTGACTGATCAGCTTACCTAGTTATTTTCTAAATAGCCTATGATTGTCACATGAGTGTGGGTTTAAATGATTAGACCATCAATGGCTCTTTGGGCTAGTGGGAGATTGTTGGAAATGCGAGCCCACGGCGAGCCATTATGCAATAAATGTTATTGCAATTCACTCCTTAATCTGAAATGAAGAATACATAATTTGCATAATACATCCCTTAGTACAATTAGGGTTATGTACCATGACCATCTTAATGATCATACAGCTGTTAATTCAATTATTGAATGATAGAGGCTGGTGCTTAGATGAATATCTAATGAGTTAGATTGAGGACTCATCGAGCACCGTCAAATGATCGTTAAGAGATGATCTCCAGCCTGAGTAGGAGATGGCAATCCTTATCTTTAAAGGATGATATCTGACCGACCTCTTGATTGAGGTCCTCTGCATAGGAATAGAGATTCGGAGGTGTCAGATTAGCTAGGTCAAAGAGTTGACTTAACGAGATCGAGATAACTGAAGTCCTATATCATATGCTGTCATGATATAGGCACGCATCCTATGACCAGAGATAGATGTGTTACTATATGTCTGAGTATGTACATTTGGTAGACCAATAGGTTGATGACCTAATCAAGGTCTATACACCGGCGCGCTGGTGTGCATATAAGGGCATATGAGTAATACGATCTCTCAAAGGGATCATACAGGTTCAGTTACTGAACCGGAAGACATGAGCTCACTCATGAGATATTGGGAAGAATCAAATTCCGTGCGCACGGTCGTCTCACTTTGGAAGCTTGACTGAATTTCGTAGGTTTGATATATACTTTTGGAAAGTATATGATCAAGACCTAGGTATGATATACGCTTTTTGGAAAGTGTATGATTGATACCAACTCCCAATGATCGAATGAGAAACTTACTGATAAAACCATGAAGTAGACAGTATGAAGTTGATCCAATACTTCGGGTTTAGTTTGAGTCTTCCAGTATGCAGGATGTACAGGTATTGGGAATACCTGAGGGTGATGTGATCATAAACGATTGTATAACCATGACGCTTCCATTCCTAGGGAGTGATGAAATGGGTCTGGATTTTAGTGACTCCTCTCAGTAGAGAAGTAATCTGATCTTGGTCCAAGTGTTGGACATTGATCTGAATGTGATTCAGATGCAATAAGAAGATTAGATTTACGGTCTTGATTTAATCAAGCATCTATGGGAGGCCCGCGATCTGGATTTGAGATATGATCTCAATATCCATGTCACTATACGTGGAACACTACAATCGCCCTGTCCTTATCTCCAAGTATCTGCGGAGAAAGCGCATTATCCTTGAAGGAGTTCATGGATAATTCTATTGTTGATTTATGTATCCGAGCATTGAGAAAATGGATAATTAAATGTGATTTAATTATCATGAGTAATATTAATTTGATTCATATTATAAAGAGAGTTATCTGAGATAATTAAATGTGATTTGATTATCAGAGATGTGAATAATGTGAATGTGATTCATATTATATGAGAACAAGAGAATAAAGATCCAAAATGATTAAATGTGATTTAATTATCATGGATATGAATAATGTGGATAGCAATATCCATATTAGTTATATATATTATAAATGTGATTTATAATATATAAGAGAGAGCTATTTGTGATTTACATTTGTTAATTAAATGTTAATGTGAATTGGATTCACATTGGACATTGAATTGAAAATGTAATTTACATTTTGTTTTGGGTTGTGAATATGATTCACAAATTTCCAATGGCATGATTGCAATGTTCACAAAATAAATTGGATTTATTTTTGTGAAATAATTTGCAACAAATGTTGTTGCAAATATTGGAGAGAATCATGAGATAATGTAATCTCATGTAATAGGAAAAAGGAGGCTCCCTTCCTAATGAGGAGAGGGGACGGCCACAATTCCATAAGGAATGTGGTGGCCGTCCACCCTCCTTATGGAAGGAGGGTTGCCTCCTTTCCTATCTCTCCAATGGAGATTGATTTGATATAAATCAAATTATATTTAATATATATTTGATTTTTATTAAATTAATTGTTGTTGTGTTTTTAGCAACAAATCATGACCATTGAAAGAAACGCAAATTAATGTGGACCATTGAATTTGTGTTGACACATGGATTGAGATCCATGGATCCCAAAACCCTATAAAAGGAGAGGCACCCCATTGCTCTTCTTTGCACATAAGTGAGACAACAAGTATCTCTCTCTCTTTCTTTCTCTTTCTCTCCCTCTCATGGCCGTCCACCACGGATGCCTAGAGAGGCTCTCCATCGCCGCGGCACTGTCGTTATGTTGCCCGATGTTTTGCTCGTGGAACTCCGTCTACTTCGGCATGCCTTGCTCGTGAAGAAGACGTCGGATCTCGTGTGTCGAGATCAGGAGATCCACCGCTTGGATCATCAACATGGATTGCGAGAAGCACGCGGTTCATCCCCGCGCTCGCAAGCGTCTCCTCCGACGGATCGGACTTGAGACAGGAGGTCTCTTCGTTTAGAGACTTGATCGCAACCACGCTTCAAGAGGTAAACCTAATACTTGGTTGTGGTTTAGACGAAACGATCCGAGAAGTGTTCTTGGATCATGTGGTTTCGTCACATGAAAATTTTTTAATTTCCGCTGCATAGAACAACTAGTACGACTAGTCGTTCTTCGTCGTATTCGATACGACGATCACGCTTCCGTGATGCACTTGAGGATCTAACCATATCCTTCAAGACCCCTATTCCCGCCCAGGTTCAGGCCAATCCGAACAGCCTAAATAGAGGCCAGAACCGACCTCGTGATCAGGTATACTATTCAGATAAGTCTTTATCTGAACATGAGATCCTTTCTTATGATAATGTAAATCATATGTCCCTCATGAGCGGAAGGACTGTAATCGTACCTAATCGGGCACGGACACCGAAGGAAGGAGCCGCCAAGTTTCTACCTGAGGAGAACTTGGAGGAAGAGGAGGAGCAGCAGCCCCATCACCACCACCTGCAGAAGAAGAGGTCTTCTGGGTCCTCGAAGCAGCAAACCTGCATCAGTAGTGAGTCTGACGAAATTGATGAAGAGCCCGCACCTCCATCTGAGGAGGACCGTCCAGAAGAAGCGGAAGATGCATCACCGGTTTTGCCACAGCATGTTTCTTTTAGTCCTAGTCAGAGTCCGAGTCTGTTTCAGAGTCCGAGTCATGTACAGAACTCAGTTCCAGCTTTCAATGAAAAAATTTCAGTTTCAGAACATGAGTTAGAGTCAATAATCCCTTTCCCCCGAGCTCTTACGGGTGGAAAGAAGAAATTCAAAAAAATCCAAAAAGATGACCCTGAGATGGCAGAGTTCTGCAACAAATATATCAAGGTCACATTCCCCTTTGACAAGTACGTGGAAATGACTCCTGCATTTCAAAAATACCTTAAGGTGAGATACACACCTACTAGGGTTAGCAGGATGACCAAAAGCCGTGTTGAGAAACACGTTCTGTCTGTAGCCACGACTTGTGCAATAAAGAACTCGTTTCCAAGGAAACGAAGAGACATGGGTGCACGTTATGTGGTGAGTCATGTCGATGACATTGCGTTTGCACGCACTCTCCTGGACAATGGATCCTCAATTAACTTGATGCCTATAGCCCTCTATGAGCGGCTTAATCTAGGACCTCTTAGGAAATCTAGAGCCCTCCTGCAGTTCGCTGATAAATCAACCAAGAGGTCCCAAGGAGAATTGAGGAATGTTGTAATCAAAGTCGATGGTCAAGAATACATGGTGGACTTCACTGTCCTAGATATGGAAACCCCTCGTAATTGGAGAGATTCCCAGATCATCTTAGGCAGGCCCTTCCTCAAGACGGCGGGGGCCTTGTTTGATTATAAGATCAGGAAGATTCAGTTCCAAACTCCAGGCGGAGATGAGGAAATAGAGATGAAGCAAACTAGATGGCAGAGACCAGATTCCGAGTCCAGCATCGAGTACTCTTCGTCCGAAGCAGACCGCGACCATGTAGACACAGTTGGGCCATGGAGACAGAACCCAACCAGCATCGATGAGTCCCTCCCCTCCGGAGATGATCCAGTGCATGAGTCAGTTTGCGAGATCCTTAGAGACGAGTACAGTTCAGAACCTGCATCCCCATACATCTTGGATGACTTATAAGCCCAGTTGGGCTTGTCAGTCCTTCCCTCTTTAGGACAATCAGAAGATGAGGATGACAAGTCGGACGAGGCTTTCACCTATTGCATGGAGACCTTTGACGATCCGACTCCAGAGCCAAACAATTTGGTGGCAGCAATAACAGAGAAAGATCCAGTCACTTCCAACACTGAGCCAGATTCGATTGAGCCAGACTTTCTAGATGATGACACCTTACCTGAGCTCAAACCTTTACCCACAACTCTGAAATATGCCTTCCTTGCGGGTCAAGAGAAGAAATATCCGATCATCATCAGTTCGCGATTGACCGAGGATCGGGAATCTCACTTGCTAGAGATCTTGGAGAAAAATCGCAAAGCAATAGGCTGGAGCATTTCCGATCTCCACGGGATAAATCTCGCTCTGTATTCGCACCATATCTACTTGGAGAATGAATCCAAATCCTCTCGTGAATTCCAACGTCATTTGAATCCAAATTTATGAGAGGTAGTGAAAAAGGAGATAGAGAAATGGTGCAACGCGGGTTTCATTTTTCCCATTTCCGACTCAAAATGGGTGGCCCTGATCCATGTGGTCCCAAAAAAATCGAGAATTCAGACAACCACCAACGAGGATGGAGAGGAAATCGTGATGCGAGTGCCCACGTCATGGCGCGTCTGTGTGGATTACAGACGCTTGAATGCCGCGACAAAGAAGGATCATTTCCCCCTACCATTCATTGATCAGATCCTAGAGAGACTAGCGGGGAAAGAATTCTTTTGTTTCTTGGATGGGTTCTCGGGCTACAATCAAGTAGCCATAGCTCCAGAGGACCAGGAGAAGACCACGTTCACATGCCCCTTTGGTATCTATGCCTTCAGGCACATGCCCTTTGGGTTATGCAATGCTCCGGGTACTTTTCAAAGGTGCATGATTGTTGTATTCGCCGAAATGGTCGGTGAATTCCTGGAAGTCTTCATGGACGACTTCTCGGTCCACAGCGATTTCTTTGATTCTTGTCTTAGGAATCTGGATCGAGTCCTCAAATGCTGTTGTGAGGTTAATCTGGTGCTCTCCTGGGAGAAAAGTCACTTCATGGTGACGGAGGGCATTGTGTTGGGCACGTTAACTCCAAGAGAGTAATGGAGGTTGACCCTGGATTTTACTTATCCAGAAATTTGATTTGGATATTCATGATAAACCTGGAAAGAAGAACGTAGTAGCCGATCATCTCTCTTGTCTCGAATATCTTAATACTTCCGAGGATTCACCTATTTGAGACTCCTTCCCTGACGAGTCAATTTTGTTGTCAACTCACTCCCATGGTATGCCAACATCGTGAACTATCTTGTCTCCAAGAAGGTTCCCGAGGGTTGGCCCAAGAGCCACATCGATCGACTTAAGTCAGATGCGAGACACTACCATTGGGACGATCCGATCCTTTTCTTTGAAGGATCGGATTGTGTCTGGAGACGGTGTATTCCTCAGGAGGAATACCATAGTGTCCTTTCTTTATACCACAGCTTGGAGGCAGGAGGACACCACTCGGGGAAGAGGGCCGCATGGAAGGTTCTTCAGTGTGGCTTTTACTGGCCGACTCTGTTTCGCGATGCCATCACCTTTGCGAAGTCGTGCCCAGTATGTCAGAGAATGGGAGGAACTGTTGGTCCTAAGGATGAGATGCCAATGCAGCTTGTCATCATTTGTGATGTCTTTGATGCCTGGGGCATCGACTTCATGGGCCCATTCCCTGTTATCCACGGATTTGAATACATCCTTCTTGCGGTAGATTATCTATCCAGGTGGGTGGAGGCTATCCCAACCCGAGCCGCAAACAGCAGAACTGTCTGTAAATTCATCAGAGATCATATCATCTCTAGGTTCGGGATTCCCAAAATGATGATATCAGATGGGGGTAGCCACTTTGTGAACCGGGAGGTGAAGAAACTCCTAAAGGACTACGGTATCGAACACCGTGTTTCTAGCCCTTACCACCCACAGACTAATGGTATGGCTGAGGTGTCAAATCGGGAGGTGAAAACTATATTGCAAAAGCTTGTCCGCCTAGACAGGAAGGACTGGTCTCAGATCTTGGATCTGGTCCTATGGGCGTATAGGACAGCTTACAAGACACCGCTAGGAACCTCCCCATTCTGAATGGTATTCGGAAAGCCGTGCCATTTGCCTGCAGAATTAGTGCATAAATCAGAATGGGCAGTTAAGTAGATCAACGGGAACACACACCTTGGGCAGAAGTAGAGAGAAATGGATCTGAATGAGCTTGTGGAAGTCAAAAACGACGCATATGACAATAGTTTGGTGTACAAGGACAAGGTGAAGCGTTGGCATGATAGATATATCATACGAAAGACCTCCGTTCCTGGACAGAAGGTATGGTTGTTTAATGCAAGGCTGAAGACCTTCCAAGGCAAGTTGAAATCCAAGTGGACAGGCCCATTCATTGTCTGAGCGGTGCATGATAGCGAATGTGTCAAGATCTCAGATCTCGCAGATGACGCACCGACATCCCTTGTGAATGGACAACTGTTGAAACACTTCATCGAATCTAATGAGCAGTTAGTCCATGTTGAGGAGATTGTGTTAATGCGCGAGACAGATTCAGCAGATACACATCGAGCCACGCAGGAGACCTTGCAGCAGTGAGCTCCAGCCATCAGCAGCATCTTGAAAGATTCAGACCGACTCACTTATATATACCATCATTCCTATACATTCTTTTCTTTCTCCTCCCGCGACTTTAGTAACTCATCCCAGCTTCATCTATCTCTATCTTAGACTATACTTAGGATGACCAGATCCTAAGTATAGGGGGGATGAGCCAACTGAATCTGTTCTCTGTAAATCCTCCAGATCACATCGGTTCTCATACTCACGACTTTCCTATACTTAGGCTGACCAGAGCCTAAGTATAGGGGGGGACCGATGCCCTCCATGTATATACTCATCCATTTCCTCTCTTGCCCTCGTCCGCCCCATTTTTTGATCTTCTTCTACACTTAGGCTACCTGAGCCTAAGTATAGGGGGGCAGAGCAACTTCTATACATTTTGTACTTTTAGGTCTCCCATGCTTAGCATGAGCTATGTCTTTTTAGTCGCTTTTCGTGCTCTGAGGACATAGCACACGCAAAGTATAGGGGGTGTGTATATATTACATTACTTTACCCATAGCTCGTGCTATCGTGTATTTTTACGTATTTTTGTATATATTATGCAATAATTACAGGGTAGGTAAAAATTGAAAAAAAATTATAATTTTGTACTATATGTATAATACCTGTATAAAAACTAGTAAAACATACTTTTGTAAGACTTGTTGTAAAATATGATGTATACCAAAAAATTGTATACTATGTATATTATGTACAAATTGTGTAGTGTTGTAAATAATAAAAATTGTTGTATACTAGAAAATAAAACAAAAAAAATAATATTGAAAATAAAGGCTTCTTATTTATTTTTGCATCCTTGCATTAAAAAAAAGGGTCTTGCATTTCATGTCATAGCATGTCATATGCACCTCATCTGCATATCTTGCATATGCAAGGTGAAAAGCTAGTGGGTTTTGAACCAAGTTATGAGTAGATATTCAGGATGGGCTTGATTTGACCTTAATCCACCTAATTTCAGAGGAACCTTTAGGAACTAGAGTTAAGATTTTTCAGGTCAAGTGACTTAATTCTTTGAGTCCGCAAGTCTATGTTCACATGTCATCTTGATTAGTATAAGTAGAATATCTCGTGCACGCATGATTCTTTTAGACAGTGACCTAACTTGGACAAAGCACAATGCACGTAGCTCTTCATTGATGAGGTGGTGAGGAGGTAGAATCCTTTAGCTTGGAGTAGCACACGGGTGGAAACATCCGTCCTCCTCTAGGGAGGGTAGTACATCTCAACCTAGTCTGGCGGTGTTGAAGTCTAAGGACAGGACGTTGTGGGTTGCAATAATGCTTCAAAAGAGGGATAGTCTACTGGCTCAAGAGGAAAAACTCCTGATGTATATGCTGCACCTTGTATATAGTTCCAAAAAAAGAGAAAAGATGCAAGAACTCCACCAAAAAAAATTGCATGTCGGAGTATGAATATTAGCAAGAAGTCTGCAGCTGGATGACTTGGCTACACTGGTCAGGCATCCCAGGATAGGTAGCTACACTGGCTACCGTCCATTCTTTCTCCACCCCATCCTCTTGAGTTGGTCGCACTTGGATACCCCGCTCCTCGAGGAAAGAGTTACTGGATCGGGTTATTGAGTTACCTTGTTAGAGGAGGCTGGTTCTGAGCCATTTTTGATGTGGAGAGCTATTTTACACTTACACAATACAAGTAAGAATCATAGTCATCAGAAATTTGTGTTTGAGGATTTGTTCTGATCTGACTGTTGAGGAGTCTTGAATAGAAGACTTGTGGAACTTGAAGTCTATTAGGTCTTAAGTTTAGATTCCAATAAGGTTCCGCCACACAATTAATCCATAGGTCGAGTCAAGCTCCATTTTCAACTTTTGTTCATGACCTTGGTATGGAACCCAATCTCATTTCACTCTTGCATTTCATTTTAGTTGCTCGGGGACGAGCAAGGTTTAAGTATAGGGGGTTGATGAACCTGTGATTCATCACTCTAAAAGTTGAAAAAGAGCTTTGTTCCCGAGTAATTAGATGCATATTTCTACTTATATTGCATAAATAGCATTCATGCGCGCAGGCATAATATCTGCATTTTAGCATAAAATACAAAGCAAATTTCACTTGTAAATATTCACCTGTATATTAGCTAACATACCCTATTTGTATATATTTTATACTAACTCCGAATCTAATAAAACCAACTCCATTGTGTATATATGACTAACACTAATTAAAAAAATATCAAAAAAATACTAACTTGTAAAATTACCCAATAGAACCCCAACCCAAGTTTGAAATCATGAACCTTAAAATGCACATATCTCGCTCATACAACCTCCGAATTAGGTCTACTCACTTTTAAAGTAATATACATTCAAAGACCTTCGAAACAAGATCAAATTCATTAAATTCGGAGCTTGTAGGAAGAAGTTGGGTTTTTGGGCCTCTATGTATACTATATCTGTATATATTTGTATTACTGTATTTTTGTATCATATCTGACCTCATCTCCATTTTTGGTCAACATGAAACTTGTAGATCTCATCGAGATCTACAACTTTCATGGTTTCGAGTTTTTCCAAATTCGGCATCCTTCTCTCTCTAATCTCATTTCTCCTCGCAGCCACTCACAGCTGGCCACGTGGCGCCCTCTGATTGCGCCACGTGGCCCGCTCCCCTTTAGCATCATCCGCCCCTGCTTTAGGCCGTTGGATCTTCCTCTGAACCAACGGCCCAGCTCTTTCCACGTCCGCCTCTTTCCCTTGCCGTCTGATCTTTTCCCATCTCTTATCCTCACCTCCCGCTCATCCCTTGTCCAAAAGCTGCCACATGGCGTATTTTGCGCCCTTCGATCGCGCCTTCGTCCATCCATCTCAGTCGCTAATCCCGAAGCCATGTCATAGCCCTTCGATTGTGGTCAGATCTGATCTGCACCGCCCGCTGTCGCTTGCTTATAAGCTCTCCACGTGGCGCTTCGTACACCATCTGATCGAGCAACCTCAGAGTACGTACATCCTGATCGCCCATTAGCGTCGCTCCCGCAACTCGACACGTGGCATCTTATACACCCTTAGATTGCATCACCTAAGATCTAATCCAAGCCGATCCTTAGCGCTCTCTTCTCCGCATTTGGATCGCAAGATCCAATGGCCGATACTTCGTCTCCTACCTCCAGACTACCTCTCTCCCACGTTCTCAGCCTCACACAACACTCGCCTCCTATCTATTCTCGGCCCTACTCCAGCCACCCTCTCCGACCGCCAACACCACCACGATGGAGCCCATTCTTCCTTCGACCTCGCAAACTCCCTCAATCACCACGATGAACCCTCAGATTCGCCCCACGACTTCCACGAATCTCACCTCGTCACCAGCTACCCCATCACCTTCACCCTATAAATCATCGTCCTCCGGCCACATTCTTCCCCATCCGCCATTCCAGAGAGATACTCTTAGCTCCGCCCTTCCAATTGGTGACAGCAATTCGTCGAGACGTTGAGTGATAACCGGGCTTCTTCTCCGGCAAGATCCATGGCCTTCTCTACCGTGCCGCAGCCTCCTCCGTGAGTTGCACGAGCTCAGGCCTCCTACCGAACTTCGAGCGAAGACACGGAAGCCTCCCTGGAGCTACTAATCCCAGGTAGCATCCTCCATCGATCCCCTGATCTTCTGCTTCATTTTTCCTTTATCTTCTCCGATTTAATTCGACATTCACGCGTATCTTCACCACCTCCCTACCATCCTCCGAGCTCTGCCTCAGAGTAGGGATCTTTGTGCTACATTCTGTTCACGCTGACGATACACTTCATCCTCCACCGTCGCCGGCTCCGCCACCTTGGCGTAGCTCCATCACCGGTCATCCCCACTCTCTCATAGGCCTCGCCTCTCACTCAGCATAACTCCATGGACACATGCATGCTTCAGCTATATCTCTAACCCTTGTAGGTGCTCTTTCCTTGATTGGTCGGAGGCTCGTCAGAGCTGTATTCGAGCTCCTCTGCCATCGCGCTCCAGAGCGCCTCCTCCACTCCTGAGTCCTCTAGACGCTTCGCCAACCATCCACAGATCTTCCGAGATACATAAGACCATCAATAAACCTTCACCGACGACGGGAGGGTAGGGCGGAGCTAGCCCAGCATCGTCGGAGCCCCGCCTTCTCCTCCGTAGGAGGCGGAGGGCTATCGGGGACGAAAATCAGCAGCCATCCAATCCCTTTGATCGGACGATTCGAAGCAAGCCACATCTCCAATCGCGGGACCTCCAGGAGACTGTTGGATCATCTTGATCTAACGGCTCTCCTCCTTCACGCGCCAGCCACCGACAGCCATGGGATCATCTTCGTTCCTACGGTCCAGATTCGCCCACGTCACCTTATCCGAGCCTCCTCCCCGACCATTAGGCTCGCGTCACCCGAAGCTTACCCGAAACAGATCTGAACCTCCAGAGCCGACTAAGCCTAGCTCCGAGCAGCCGAAGACCACCGAGCCTAAGGACCCCACGTGATCTGCACGTGCGTCCTGGATCAATTGCATCGAGGCCCTTGAAGGTTTTCCATATTGCACTTCAGTCCCTGCCAGGCGCACTCTACGTGAGGAGCACGTGATCCGTGGAGAAATTGCATCCACCTCCCCTGCATTATAGGTAATTGCATAAAAGTCCTTGTCAGCATGTTTTATTTTCAGCAATTTAAATTTATGTAATTGTGTGTATGCCCTTGTCTTTGCACGCATATTTAGGCATGCATATTAATTCATTTTTCAAATTAGAAAATTGTACTGTGAAGTTTATGTTGTCCTCTTTATTATGAGACACTTGGCATATTTTTGTAATATCAGTAGAATTTTATATTAATTAACTGGATCATTTTTGCTATTTTTTGCCCAATTTCACCTCTTAATTAGTAGTAATTTTTCTGACTCCAAAAATTCCCCAAAAAACTCATTAGATTCAAGACAATTAAGTTCACACTGTGACCAAAAATCATCTCATTTGCACGCATCTCGAGGCCTAAATAAATCATTTATTGATTTGATTACTTGATTTTTAATAGGTCAATTTCACATGAAAATTTATGTTCATTAATTTTCCTGGATTCTTCACTCTTAGATCTATCTAGGATAATTTTGATATCTGGAAATAGTGTGACTTGTATTTATTAAAATTAAATTAGTCAAAATCACCTTGCATTCATTGTTAATTCATAGTTAATTAATTTAGTATCAGAAAATTTTAAAAAAATAGTGTAGCTTAATTTCATCATATTTCATCATCTGGCCAAGTTTCATAATTTTTGGAATTCATTTGACCATCAATTTGATTTAACTTGTGATTTGGCCTAATTTTGCATGTGTCTTGCATAAAAAACTGAAAAAGACCAAAAATATCTCCTCTGAAAGTCAAACCTTGGAAATTTGCTTCGAATCTACCTAAGGAGACAGTTGCCTCCCTGAGTTTGACCTTGGACTTCCACCAAGTAAAACAATTTGCCGCTCGAGATTAACTTGAATATAATTGAAAGTGGTTTTTGATCTGCTCTCATTATCCGACTGCAACAAACATTAGTAATTAATTTGAACATTAATTTGCTCGAATTAACAAGGGTAGTAGGAGCCAGTTATCAGACCCCCATGAGCCATTCCATGAAGCCCGAGATAGATTCAACGATTTAATACAAAAATGCCCTTGCCATGGCATTACCAAGGCAATCTTAGTTCAGACCTTGTTTTGTGGCATGACCTCAGAAATGCAGGGGTTAGTGAGTGCAGCCTGTGGAGGTAGCTATCTGAACAAGATCGAAAATGTCGTATGGAAGATCCTAGAGCAGATGGCGGAAACAAGCAGATCTCAGGCCAACATGGCCTATCAGGTGTCTCCCTCAAGCATATTGATGAATCCATGATTCATTAACTTTTCTGTCGCATTTTGTCTTAAAACCCTTGATAAATGCATGTAAATACTCATTAATTCTTATCTTTTAACAAAACCTCATTCATGTATAAATATTCACTTTTAACTATCAAAAGCATGTAAATAAATAAAGAACAAGAAAAGAACAAAGGCAGATTGGATATATGTATATATGTACAATATGACTTAAAATATAAATATAATTGAAAGGTATATTTATAGCCTAACCTCCGAGACCAAGTCAGCATCGATTGGTCGACAAACCAAAAAGTAGGGGGAGATAAGGACAGAAAACCGTAAAAATAAATTAATTCATGATGTATACACCTTTCACTATTTATAAAATAAATATAAAACTTCAAAGATTTTTAATTAACTCATATGTATATATTTTCACCAAACTCTTTTCCTAATTATTTCTAAAAATGTATATAAAAATATAAAAATAAGTTAAAAATATCACCTTATATATATGCCAAGAAACCTAGCCTGGAAATTGTTAAAATCTCAACTTCCGAACATCATAACTTCTTCATACGAACTCCAATTTCACTCTACTCACCTTTAAAGTTCATTAAATAATATTCTCTAATTAATAAAGGTAGTCTCATCAAATTCGGAGTCCGTTTGCAAAAAGTCGGGTTTGGGACCAAAAGACAACGGGGTTTCTGGGCTATTTATTTTATATAACACACCTTATCTATAGTTTTCTTAATTTTATAATTTCTAAATATTCTTATGATCTTGTAATTTAACCATAATTTATTTCATAATTTTTGGAGCTTATTTATTATTTTAATAAAATCAAAAACCTTAAAATATAGGTAAAAATGAAATAGCTAACTTATATCCTTATTAATTAATATATGTAAATTAATTTATTAAAATCTATAAAAATTCACACAAGCCTTATTTATTATTCTAATAATTAAGAAAATATAAAATTAATATTTATTTATTTATTGAACTAAAAATTCAAAACCTATTTATAAATACATATTTATTAATATAATATATATTTTTTAAGTAATATTTATTATTTATGAAAAGTATTTATTCCATAAATTAGATAAATTATTTATTTACATTTCTTGTATTTATACCTATTTAAAATAAAATTTAATGCTATTTAATATTTATTTTAGAAGAATTTAAACCCATCTGACCAATCAGGTGCTGACACGTGTCAGCACCTGGTTCATCTTCTCCAAGAAGAGCTGAACCAAATTCTGTTCCAACCAGCCTTCTTCCCTGAATTCTCCCGCGCGCATCTTAACTCCTTTTGATGGCCTAAGCCCTTGGATCTTTTCTCCTAACTAACTTCTCCATCGCCTACCCTTCGATTTGACTTGGAGCTCACGCCATCGTCCTATAAAAACCCCCCAAAGATCACCATTTTTAACCAACTCTCCAACAACCTGAGTCACAGCTCCAGATTGCCTGACTCCCCAACTTCCTCGCCTCGCTCCGCTCGCTCAGGAGGTGACAGCTTCGCTTGAAGGTGCTCGCGTGGAGGAGGAGACATCGGAGGAGGTTCCAAGGAGGTCCGCCACCTTGCATCGCGATTGTCGTGCGCGTGAAGCTCCGGCCAAGGTTGACCGTCGAGCGACTTCATTCCAGGTAATACACCTTTAATACCCAGACCTACTCCCTCCATTTCTCATTTTTCGTTCTCGATATCCGTGCTGTAATTAGCGATGCTAATCGCACCATTAGGTGGTTCAATCATTTAGGTTAGACGCTAAATCAAATTCCGTTCGCATTTTGCTTGAAATCTTCTCAAATCGCACCACCATTTCATTACCCTTCTCAAGCACCTCGCAATTCTTTCTGGAAACTATACTTTTCACCATCTTTGAGCTTGCAAATCTTCCAACTTTTGGCCAATTCCTAGTGAATCGAGCATACATATTGATTCTTGCAGGTTTTTCTTCAATACGGCGCCAAAAGCCACGTATCTGGAAGCCATAATCTTCACGAAAATCCTTGTCAAAGAAGCTGTTACAACTACCTTCAACCTCCGGAAGAACGAGATTGTCATCTTCATCACCGGTTTCTCGTTGCTTCGAGCCAATTCCAATCTCCTACACCCGCGGGCGAGCTCGAGGGGTGGAGGAGCCACCCCTCTGGCCCCGTCGGAGCGCCCTAGTCGCAGCTGATCGTCGGAGAAAAGTCGGAGAAGACGCTTCGCTCGTCAGGAGTTCAACAAACTCAAGAACAAGCGACGCGCGGGCTAGCGACACCTGGCACACGCTAGAGCGTTGGATCGCGCCCTGCAACTTCTAATCCGGACCGTCAAAGCCGAAGCAGTGGAATTTTTGCACCTTAAACCCAGCAGGTTTTCCAGACATTATTCCCGCTCTAGATAGTTTCCAGAATTACATTTAGGTCCCTCCGTAGGGACCTAAATTTAAAACATTTGTATTCTGTTTTCAAAACAGTCCCTGAAGGACCTATTTACAGAACATTTTATATAATTTTTTTACGCTTATGCCCATGGGCTGTAGGGGTTGTTTTTACCTAGTTTGACCTTGTTTCTCGACGATTTCTTTAGGGTAGTTACACAACTACCCCATCTAGATTGTATTAAATTTTCGTGAGTTTTTGTCGTGTTTTCGTGGCGTTTTGATTTTTCGAAAACCGCATTCGTTTTGTGTTGTTTTCTTGTGTTGTTCGAGCTCGCTGCTCGACGTGTTTTCACCTACTATATTGTATCACTTACCTATATCCACCTATTATATAATAAATAAATCTTTTTTGAAAAATATCACTTTTTGAAAATTAAATAAAAATTTGAAAAGAATAAAATCAAATCAAAAAAATAAAAATAAAACAAAAAGTGTTTTCTTACTCTGATCATTTTAAGAAGAGATAAAATAAAATCGCCAACAACAATCTCTCGAAAAATCAAAAGCACTCTATTCTGCCTCCTTTAGTTCGACCCAGGCACACTCACCTGGATAAATAATTAGTGTAGGTTTTCTTCGGAAAACTGAATTTGTTTGATAGACTGAAGATCGTGATTTTTCGCGGCTTTTTCTACATCGACAATTTTACAACTTAAAACCGCGAACCGATTTTCAGCCTCATCACATATCTAATGAGACATCTAGGAGGATTGTAGCGGATCTGAAAGATGACATAATCCCTAGCATGGAAATAATAGCTGATAAGCTCACCATGGTAGAACAGACAGACAAGAGGGTCACTGACCTTGAGGCGCTTTCATGATTGTCGAAGCAAGTGGAGGAATTAACTGAGAAGATAGTCAAGATATGACTACCTGCCCCTTATGCACCACCTATACATGTACATCGAGTTCATCTAGTACAGGAGCAGGTACAAGGGCCTTATAGCAGCAAGATTGAGGAGCGCAGTACACTCAGCTGGAGCAGCACGTACCCCCACAAGTGGAGTCAGTCTACGAGGAGCCACCGCAGGTGTTCGAGATCAACGGGTTGTGGTACATCCATGAACTTGTCGGTAAACAGTCGGGACAGGGAACGGTTAGCCACATCGACCGACCCTAGCTTACCAGGAAACTAGCTCCATCCCCGTACGGTGCTTTGTACAGTCCCGATGACCAAGACAAGGATATCAGCCTCAGCAGCACGAGCAGCGGCGCACATTCCATTCGGGCCAGCAGGGCCCTCCACCACCTTACACCGCATTGTCCCATCCACAGTAGTATTGGCAAGGCCAGTAGGGCCAGTATAGATAGTCAAATCACGCATCCTCTAGTCAGCAGCAGCAAGCCCCATCCACTAGTAAATTGAAATCCCTCCCCTTGCCCATCCAGACCTTGACTGATAGGGATTAGCAGATACATAACGATTACATCGATATCAAAACAGATCTGAGTCGTGTCTCATGCCACCAAGATCAGCAGATGGCACCAAGGACCCCAATTCCTGCTCAGGCTCAGGCCAACCTCAATAACATGAGTCAAGGTCAACACCAACCATGAAATAAGGTATACTATTCAGATTATTCTGAACAGGAGATCCTTTCATATGATAATGTTAATCATATATCCCTCAGGAGCGAAAGTACTTTGACCGTACCTAATCGGGTATGGGTACATGAGGAAGACGCCTCCAAGTCTCTACCTAAGGAGAACTTGGAGGCAAAGGAGCAGCATCACCACCACCATCACCAATGTTATAAGAGGATTTCAAGATCCTTAAAGCGCCATGGTAAGAAGAAGGAGAGGTGCACCAGCTATGAATCAAGCAAGCCAGATGAAGAGCACGCACCTCCATCTGAGGAGGACGCACCAGGAGGAGCAAATGATGCATCACCTGTTTTGTTTTATGAATTTCTTTCCAGTCAGTGTCAGAGTCAGAGTTAGAGTTCCAGTCCTATACATAACTGAGTTTCCAATTTGAATGAGAATATTTCAGTTTCAGAATCTGAGTTGTCATCAATAATCCCTTTCCCCCGCACTCTTAAGAATGGAAAGAAGAAGAAACCCAAAAACTCCAAAAAGATGACCCTGAGATGGCTGAATTCTACAACAAATATATCAAGGTCACAATCCCCTTTGATAAGTATGTGGATATGACACTGCATTTCAGAAGTACCTTAAGGTGAGATGCATACCTACTAGGGTCAGCGGGAAAACCAGAAGCCGTGTTGAGAAGCACGTTTTGTCAGTAGCCACTACTTGTGCCATCAAGAATACGTTTCCAAGGAAGCGAAGGAAACATGGGTACCCATTATGTGGTGAGTCATGTCGATGACACTGCGTTGCATGCACTCTCCTAGAAAATGGATCCTTAATTAACCCGATGTTCAAAGTCCTCTATGAGCGGCTAAATCTAGGACCTCTTAGGAAATCTAGATCCTTACTCCAATTCATAGATAATCAACCAAGAGATCCAAGGGAGAATTGAGGAACATTATCATCAAAGTCGAGGGTCGAGATTACATGGTGGACTTTACACTCCTTGATATGGAGACCCCCGAAATTGGAGAGATTCTCATATCATTCTAGGAAGGCCCTTCCTGAGAACAGCAGGGGCCCTATTTGATTATAAAATTGGGAAAATTCAGTTCCAAACTCCAGACGGAGATGAGGAACTTCAAATGAAGTAGACAAGGTGGTAGATGCCAGATTTTGAATCAAGCATTGAGTACACTTCGTCAGAGGAAGATTGTGTTCATGTAGACACCATTGGGCCATGGAGACAGAACCCAGCTAGCACCGATGAGTCCCTCTCTATTGGAGAGAATCTTGTACATGAGACAGTTTGCAAGATCCTTAGAAACGAATATAGCGCAGATCCTACAGAGAATGCATCCCCCTACATCCTCGATGACATAGAGACCCAGCTGGGCCTGTCAATCCTTCCCTCTTTAGGACCAAAAGATGTGGATTATGAGTCGAACGTGGCTTTCACCGATTGCTTAGATACTTTTGACGATCTATCTCCATAGTCGAATGAGTTGATGGAAGTTACTTCATAGACAGATCCAGCCACTACCAGCATAGAGCCAGAATTGATTGAGCCAGATTTCCTCGATGACCAAATCTTACCTAAGCTCAAACCATTACCCACAACCCTTAAGTATGCTTTCCTTATGGTATAAGAAAGGAAATTTCTGGTTATCATCAATTCGTGATTGACCGAGGAGAAGGAATCTCGCTTGCTAGAGATCCTGGAGAAAAACTGCAAGGCGATAGGATAGAGCATCTCCGATCTCCATGGGATAAATCCCGCTCTGTGTTCGCACCATATCTACCTTGACAATGAAGCTAAACCCTCTCATGAATTCCAACGCAAGTTGAATCCAAATTTACTGTTAGCAATGTGAGCCCCGGGCGAACCATTCCTACAATAAATGTTATTGTAATGAATAAATTATCAATGAAAGTTATTGATTATTTTTCACTCCCTTTCTGAGATTAATGAATGAATGCACTATAGGGTCCCACTGTACAATAAGGGTTATGTACCATGGCCAACTTGATGATCATACAGTTGTTGATTCATTGAATGGATCATAGAGGCTGATGCTTGGATGAATATCTAAGGAGTTAGATAGAGGACTCATCAAGCATCATCAAATGATTATTAAGTGATGATCTCCAGTCTGAGTAGGAGATGGCAATGCTATCTCATATGACTGATATCTGACTGACCTCTTGATGCAGGTCCTCTACATGGGAATAGTGATTCAGAGGTGTCAGGTTAGTTGAGTCAATGGGTTGACTTGATGAGATCGAGAATACCAAAGACCTACGTTGAATACTGTCACAACATAGGCATGTATCCTCTGACTAGAGACAGATGTGTTGCTATATGTCTGAGTATGTACATTTGGCAGACCAATAGGTTGATGACCTAATCAAGGTCTATATACCGGCGAGCTGGTGTGCATGTAAGGACATATGAGTAATACGATCTCTCAAAGGGATCATACAGGTTCACTTGTGAACCGGGAGACATGAGCTCACTCATGAGGTATTGGGACTGAACAAATTCCATGCATGGTCGTCATGCTTTGGAAGCATGACATGAATTTGAAGGTAAGATATATGCTTTGTGAAAGCATATGATCTATACCAAATCCCAATGACCAAGATTGAGAAACTTAAATGATCTAACTGTGAAGATGACAGTGCAAACGTGATCTTTATCTTCAGAATGATCATAAGTCTTCCAGTTTGTAGGATGTACAGGTATTGGGAATACCTGAAGGGTGATTTGATCATATACGATTGTATAACCATGACTCTTCCATTCCGAGGGAGTGATAAAACAGGTTTGGATTTTAGTGACTCCTCTCATTAGAGAAGTGACCTAATCTTAGTCCATGAACTGGACATTGATCTGAATGAGATTCAGATGGAAAGAGAAGATTAAGTCTACGGTCTTGATTTGATCAAGCATCAGTGGGAGGTCCATGGGATCTTGATTTGAGATATGATCTCAACATCCAAGTCACTATACGTGGAACAATACAATCGCCATGTCTTTATCTCCAAGTATCTGAGGAGAAATAGCATTGTTCTTAAGTGGTTTAAGAACAATTCCATAAGATATAAGCAAAGAGAAGTTGATAATTAAATATGATTTAATTATCATGATGTATGAGAAATTATCCAATATGATTAAATGTGATTTAATTATTATGGATAAGAATAATGTGGATAGTAATATCCAATTATTCATAATATGTTATAAATGTGATTTATAATATATTAGAGAGAGTTAAATATAATTTATATTAGTAGATTAATTATTAATGTGTATTGGATACACATTGTCCAATTAATTGAAAATGTAAATTACATTTTGTTTTGGGTTGTGAATATGATTCACAATCTTCCAATGTCAAGATTGTAATATTCCCAAAATTAATTGAGAATTATTTTGGTGAATTAAATTACCAACAAATTGTTGTTGGAAAATAAGTAGAGAGAAAATCAAGGAGATATGCAATCTCATGGTAATCCATGAGATTGCCCTCCCATTAGGAAAGGAGGGGGCGACACCAAATCCCTTGTGGGATTGGTGGCCGTCACCTCCCTCCAAAGGGGAAGGTTGATCCCCTTTGTTCTCTCTCTCTCCTTATTTGATTGATTTAATTTGGTATTAATATTTATTTGATTTATTAAATATATTTTATCAAAATTAAATCACAAGTTGTTGGTTTTTACCAACAACAATCTTGACCATTGGATGGACATAAATCAATCTCATCCATTGATTTTATATGTCCCATGGATTGAGATCCATGGATCCCAAAACCCTATAAATAGAGAGGCATACCATGCTCTCTCTTTACATGCTATTGTAGCACACAACTCTCTCTCTCTCTTTCTCCATACTCGACAGCCCTCTCTCCCTCTCTTCTTGGTGGTCGTCCACCATACCTCGGTGGAGAGAATTGTCGACGCCCGCGCCATCGTGCTGCCGCTTCGACGCTCTGCGGTTCTCCGTCTACATGGAGTGCTTCTCTCATGAAGGAGACATTCGATCTTGTGCGACGAGATCAGGAGCAACCGTGCTTGGATCATCTTGGATTGCGAGGACACCGCGACTCATCTCCGCGCTCGCAAGCCGTTACTCCGACGACCGGACTTGAGACAGGAGGTCTCCTCTCTTAGAAACTTGATCAACCACGCTTCAAGAGGTATTTCATTATACTTGTTGTGGTTATAGATGAAACGATATGAGAATGGTTCTCGGATCATGTGGTTTCATCGAATAAAATTTTTAAATTCCGCTGCACCGAACAACTAGTACGACTAGTCGTTCTTCATCGTATCCGATACGATGATCACGCTTCCGTGATGTGCTTGAGGATTTCTCCATATCCTTCAATATCAGAGCCTTAGTTCAACGGTTTCGAATATGATTCGAAAAACCGAGGACGACTTGGGTTCGTTAAGGTCGCGAAAGTTTTTATCGCATTTGATTTCGCAGATCTGTTTAGTAAATAAATTCGGCACTTTTTAAATTCTTTAAACACGAATTTAATACTTGTATTTTGTTTCCCATTAAATAAGGAAACCATAGGATCTGAGTTTGCGTAAATCGGATTTCGTATGCTCTAGATATGGTTGTTTTAATGAACATGTATACACTGTTGCGGGAACAGTAGATTTTAACATGATTAAATAGTTAATTACTGTTACCATCTGCCTCGAAATGCGTGAAACATCACTTGTCTTCTGTCCTAAATCAAGTTAGAAATCTATTAAAATTGAGTTTGTCTAATTTGGATTTAAATTGATTGAGATATGTTAATTTTAGTGAGTAGGGGTCACTGCTGAAATTACTGTCCTAATCTAGAACCAAGTGATTGTCAATTAGTGAAATTAATTGTTAATTTCGTGAAATAATCTTGAAAAATATTTGTTAAATATTGGAACATGATTATTTACCTAATTGACTTGGCCTCAATCAATTAATTGATTAGATTTGATCTAAATCATAATTGGAAACCACAATCTTCAAACTTGATGCTTGAATAGGATTTGGGAATTTGTGTAGCAAATTTCCTTATAATCAAAAATATTTTAATTATTACTATATGGTACAATTTCGGTTGAAGAACCGATGATCATCTCAAGTACAAATTAATCAATTTGGCATTATCCTTTCCCGAGGTGGATATGGTGTCTAGTCGGGGATCGCTGGGGTAGCGGGTTGCAACGTATGCGGTCCGTCCCACTCCCGTCGGTATTGGCCATGGCAACGGGTAGGGCCGGGATAATGTTCGAGGGATTAAGATGTATTTTTCTAATTATTAAAATTCGAATTAACACGTATTTTGAGATATTACCATATACATATTCAAGTAAAATAATCAAGTTTGATTGATTGAATTGGATTGATAATTAATTTAATATGATTAAATTTATTATGTCCTATTAAAATACTCTAATATGATTAGAGTTGATAATTCCCTTGGAAGAATTAATTATGTGAATGTGATTCACGATAATTAATTAAAATTTGAATATGAGGTGGAGGATCACATAAGTGACATCCATGGTCTCCCGTCAAGGCGAAGAGTTTCGTCGCCAGGGATTGCATGTGGGAGACGCATGTCCGAAGTGACAGCTCCTGTGTGCAAGCGCATCTGGATCGGGCTCTTTGCTTCTCGAAAGAGTAAGGTTGTATGCGTAGTGACCCAATATCGGATCCTCATATTATTGTGGCGATATTGGATTGCGCATAGCGAGTACTATTCCTGTTGACGGTTGGTTCAATTAACAACGGGTCAACATCGCCTTAGGGGTGGTGGGCTCGGGTGTTAAAGACCGAATTGGGAAATGCAAGTTGGACTTGCAAAGCGGAATGTGTTCCCGCTTTTCTTTATTGGAGTCGTAGATTCTCATATTATTGGGATATGACAATGATAAAGAGGAGATCCCAATTCTTGCTAAAGATATAGCGGTAAGTATATCTCTTACCTTGAAAGTGATTAAGGGAATGAACTTTCAAAATCGACAATGCAAGAATAATTTGATTTAAAATACCTTAATCAAATGTCATAAATTTGAATATATATTTCTATATTCTAATATAGTGCATTCTTAATTTCAGAAAATGAAGTCTTTGAACCCACTTAGTAGGCTTCTTGAGGTCAACCAATTGACCGGCCCAAATTACTCGGATTGGATCCGTAATTTGGAGCTTGTTCTCTCTGCTGAGCGCATAAGTTATGTGCTTTCCGAGGACAATCATGAGAACCCTAAGTCCAAGGAATAAAAAGCATTTAATGACAAGTATGATGAAGATCATGTCTTGGCTAGATGCTATATCCGAGGTTCTCTCTCCAATGTTCTGCAGAAGCAACATGTGGAGATGAGTACCTGCCAAGAGATAATGCAGAATCTTAAGGATATGTTTGGTGACATTAACCGCACTCAGCAGTACAATGTTATGAAAGACCTCATTCGCTGCAGGATGCAGGAAGGGACTTCGGTCCGTGAACATGTACTCAAAATATTTGGGTACTTGTCGGAGCTGGAGACTCTTGGGGCAACGATGGATGCAGACATGCAAGCTGACTTCATTCTGCTGTCATTGCCCAAATCTTTTAATAACTTTGTAGTGTCATTCCACATGAACAAGCCGGAATTGACAAGTGTTGCTCTCCTTGCTGCATTAAAGTCTGCAGAAGACGTAATGAAGAAGGATGGTCCCACTGGCAATGCAATGGTTGCACAGGTCAAAGGGAAGCACGGTCGGAAGCATGGTTCTCGGAAGGGCCCAGCCCAGAAGAGAAAGAAGAAGGGACAAAGTGTTGGCTCTTCTTCCAATGCATCCACTCTCATGGCATCGAAGAAAACCGACGTTTGTCACCACTGCAAGAAGCCGGGGCACTGGAAGCGTAACTGTCCAGAATACCTGAAGTCCTCAGACAAAGGTAAAGCCCCAGCAGGTATGAAATCTACTTTCATCATTGAAACTAGCTTTCTCGTCGAACGAGAAGGAAGTTGGGTTGTAGATTCCGGTGCTTCTGTTCATGTATGCAATTTGTTGCATTTGTTTCAGGAAAATAGGAATCTTGAGGAAGGGGAGATAATCATCCAGATGGGATCTGATGCAAGTGTTGCAAAAGTAGCCGTCGGGACTTGTAGACTATCATTATCTAGTGGTAGAGTCATTATACTTAAAGAATGTCTTTATGTACCCGAAGTCAGAAGGAACTTGACATCTATATCTAAGCTTGTTAGAAGCGGATATTCTTTCCTTTTCTGTAATAAGTTAGTCATAAGTCATTATGATAAATATATTGCGGATGGTGTTTTGACTTCTGATGGACTCTATGAGTTGTGCATTGATAATTCTATCATGAATGTGACAACCACTAATAAAAATCCTAAAAGATCCAGAGAGGATAAAAATATCTCAAATGAGATATGGCATCAAAGGCTTGGTCATTTATCTGTTGATAGGATCAATAGATTGATAAAGGATGGACCTCTAGATTTTCTACAGGTTCAACCTTTGCCCACTTGCAAACATTGAATTCAAGGTAAAATGACTAGGACGCCTTTCCATAACAAGGTTACAAGATGCGAAGGTATTATTGACCTAATACATACCGATGTATGTGGTTCCTTCAGTACCGCGACTCGAAATGGATATCGATATTATTTGACGTTTATTGATGACCATTCGCGATACGGGTTTATCTTCCTACTACATCATAAGTCTGAAACCTTTGAAAAGTTCAAAGAATTCAAGGCTTTGGTTGAGAACCAAACCGATAGGAAGATTAAATGAATTCGATCTGATCGAGGTGGTGAGTACCTGTCAGATGAATTCAAGGAATACCTTAAGGAGAATGGAATTGTTTCCAATCTCACTCCTCCTGGAACTCCCCAACTAAATGGTGTTGCTCAAAGACGCAACAGGACCATCATGGACATGGTCCGTTCAATGATGAATAGAGCACATTTACCTCTTAGTTTCTGGGGATATGCAGTAGAGACTGCCATATATATCCTGAATAAGATTCCTAGCAAATCCGTGCCTAAGACTCCTCATGAGCTATGGTATGGAACCAAAACTAGTGTTAATTACTTGAGGGTTTGGGGTTGCTTGGTCCATGCAAAGAACGTGGACGCAAGAAAGCTAGAATCTCGCTCTCGTGAGTGTTACTTCATTGGGTATGTTAAAGATGATATTGGATACCAGCTTTATGACCCTGAGACCCAAAAGGTTTTTGTTTCTAGAGATGTGAAGTTTTTGGAGAATGATTTCCTTAAAGGTCAAGACAATAATGAAGTATAGGAACTCATTGAATTCTCTGAGGATTCTGAGCTTCCTAGACGAGAAACTGAAGAGATGAATAAAGATGAAACACCCATACCTCTTCGAAGGAGTTCGAGGGTGGTTGCACCACCTTAAAGGTATGGATTCCATGTGTCAGGTAAAACTGACATTGATCCTACTTCATTTGATGAAGCACTCGCGGATCAAGACATGGATAGATGGATGTTGTGTATGGACCTGGAGGATCCACCTAAAGGGGTAAAATCCATTGGGTGTAAATGGATCTTCAAGAGAAAGAGGAGACCTGATGGGAAAGTAGAGACTTTCAAGGCACGGCTCGTAGCCAAGGGCTACACACAGAGAGAAGGCATCGATTATGATGAGTCTGTGGCTATGCTTAAATCCATCCGGACATTGCTAGCTATAGCTGCATATCTTGACTACGACATCTAGCAGATGGACGTCAAGACGGCTTTCCTCAATGGATACCTCGAGGAGGATATCTACATGGAGAAGCCCCAGGACTTCATGACAGATGATGGTAAAGTATGCAAGCTGAAGAAATCCATCTATGGGATCAAGCAAGCTTCTCGTAGCTGGAACATCAGATTCGACGAAACCATAAAGAGTTATGATTTTGTGCAAAATCCTGATGAGCCTTGTGTATACAAGAAGACTAGTGGGAACGTCATTGTGTTCATCGTGCTTTACGTAGATGACATCCTTATCATTGGGAATGATACAGGGATTATGACCAGTGTTAAGATTTGGTTGTCCCATACCTTTGAGATGAAAGATCTTGGAGAAGCCTCTTACATCTTAGGCCTGAAGTTGTTCAGAAATCAAGAAAAGAGGATTTTGGGATTATTACAACATGGATACATTGAGAAGATTCTTGAACGATTCCGTATGGATAGTTCTAAGAAAGGATTCCTACCCTTAAGACATGGTATCCACCTGTCTAAAGGAATGGCTCCTCAAACTGTTGAGGAAAAGAAGGTCATGGTTGGATGTCCTTATGCATATGCTATAGGAAGCTTAATGTATGCCATGATGTGTACTAGGCCAGATATCTGCCATGCAGTGGGAGTGGTAAGTCGTTACCAATCCTGCTATGGAGAGCAAAACTGGAATGCAGTAAAGAACATATTCAAATATCTAAGACAGACGCAAGATTACATCTTGGTCTATGGAGATGGCGATCTCCAAGTCTTGGGATATACAGATTCTGACTTCCAATCGGATGTAGATGATCTAAAGTCGACATCGGGGTTCATGTTCTTATTGAATGGTGGTGTTGTGAGCCGGAGAAGCAAGAAGCAGGACACTACTGCAGATTCAACAATAGAAGCCGAATACATTGCCGCATCGGATGCTGCAAAGGAGGCGGTGTGGTTCCGCAAGTTCGTGCTGGAGCTTGGCGTAGTTTCCTCTAATACTCCCATCCCGTTACTATGTGATAACACGGGAGCCATTGCACAGGCAAAGGAACCCAGATGGCATCAAAAGAGCAAGCACGTGGAAAGGAAATACCACATCATTCGGAAGATACAAAAGCGTGGTGACATCATCATCACCAAGGTGGCCTCTGCCGACAATGTTGTTGATCCTCTTACCAAACCTCTGACACAGAAGGTTTTTGACCAGCATGTAATGAGTATGGGTTTAAAGATTGTACCTGAATGGTTCTGAGGGCTAGTGGGAGATTGTTAGCAATGTGAGCCCCGTGCGAACCATTCCTACAATAAATGTTATTGTAATGAATAAATTATCAATGAAAGTTATTTATTATTTTTCACTCCCTTTCTGAGATTAATGAATGAATGCACTATAGGGTCCCTCTGTACAATAAGGGTTATGTACCATGGCCAACTTGATGATCATACAGCTGTTGATTCATTGGATGGATCATAGAGACTGATGCTTGGATGAATATCTAAGGAGTTAGATAGAGGACTCATCAAGCATCATCAAATGATTATTAAGTGATGATCTCCAGTCTGAGTAGGAGATGGCAATCCTATCTCATATGACTGATATCTGACTGACCTCTTGATGCAGGTCCTCTGCATGGGAATAGTGATTCAGAGGTGTCAGGTTAGTTGAGTCAATGGGTTGACTTGATGAGATCGAGATAACCAAAGACCTACGTTGAATACTGTCACAACATAGGCATGCATCCTCTGACTAAAGATAATGTGTTGCTATATGTCTGAGTATGTACATTTGGCAGACCAATAGGTTGATGACCTAATCAAGGTCTATATACCGACGAGCTGGTGTGCATGTAAGGACATATGAGTAATACGATCTCTCAAAGGGATCATACAGGTTCACTTGTGAACCGGGAGACATGAGCTCACTCATGAGCTATTGGGACTGAACAAATTCCATGCATTGTCGTCGTGCTTTGGAATTATGACATGAATTTGAAGGTAAGATATATGCTTTGTGAAAGCATATGATCTATACCAAATCCCAATGACCAAGATTGAGAAACTTAAATGATCTAACCCTGAAGATGACAGTGTAAAAGTGATCTTTATCTTCAGAATGATCATAAGTCTTCCAATATGTAGGATGTACAGGTATTGGGAATACCTGAAGGGTGATTTGATCATATGCGATTGTATAACCATGACTCTTCCATTCCGAGGGAGTGATGAAACAGGTTTGGATTTTAGTGACTCCTCTCATTAGAGAAGTGACCTAATCTTAGTCCATGAACTGGACATTGATCTGAATGAGATTCAGATGCAATGAGAAGATTAAGTCTACGGTCTTGATTTGATCAAGCATCAATGGGAGGTCCATGGGATCTGGATTTTAGATATGATCTCAACATCCAAGTCACTATACGTAGAACAATACAATCGCCCTGTCTTTATCTCCAAGTATCTGAGGAGAAATAGCATTGTTCTTAAGTGGTTTAAGAACAATTCCATAAGATCTAAGCAAAGAGAAGTTGATAATTAAATATGATTTAATTATCATGATGTATGAGAAATTATCCAATATGATTAAATGTGATTTAATTATTATGGATAAGAATAATGTGGATAGTAATATCCAATTATTCATAATATGTTATAAATTTGATTTATAATATATTAGAGAGAGTTAAATATAATTTATATTAGTAGATTCATTATTAATGTGTATTGGTTTATACACATTGTCTAATTAATTGAAAATGTAAATTACATTTTGTTTTGGGTTGTGAATATGATTCACAATATTCCAATGTCAAGATTGCAATATTCCCAAAATTAATTGAGAATTATTTTGGTGAATTAAAATACCAACAAATTGTTGTTGGAAAATAAGTAGAGAGAAAATCAAGGAGATATGCAATCTCATGGTAATCCATGAGATTGCCCTCCCATTAGGAAAGGAGGGGGCGGCACCAAATCCCTTGTGGGATTGGTGGTCGTCACCTCCCTCCAAAGGGGAAGGTTGATCTCCTTTGTTCTCTCTCTCCTTATTTGATTGATTTAATTTGGTATTAATATTTATTTGATTTATCAAATATATTTTATCAAAATTAAATCACAAGTTGTTGGTTTTTACCAACAACAATCTTTACCATTGGATGGACATAAATCAATCTCATCCATTGATTTTATATGTCCCATGGATTGAGATCCATGGATCCCAAAACCCTATAAATAGAGAGGCATACCATGCTCTCTCTTTACATGCTATTGTAGCACACAACTCTCTCTCTCTCTTTCTCCATACTCGACAGCCCTCTCTCCCTCTCTTCTTGGTGGTCGTCCACCATACCTTGGTGGAGAGAATTGTCGACGCCCGCGCCATTGTGTTGCCGCTTCGACGCTCTGCGGTTCTCCGTCTACTTGGAGTGCTTCACTCACGAAGGAGACGATCGATCTCATGCGACGAGACTAGGAGCAACCGTGCTTGGATCATCTTGGATTGCGAGGACACTGCGACTCATCTCCGTGCTCACAAGCCGTTACTCCGACGATTGGACTTGAGACAGGAGATCTCTTCTCTTAGAGACTTGATCAACCACGCTTCAAGAGGTATTGCATTATACTTGTTGTGGCTATAGATGAAACGATTTGAGAATGGTTCTATGATCATGTGGTTTCATCGAATAAAATTTTTAAATTCCGCTACACCGAACAACTAGTACGACTAGTCGTTCTTCATCGTATCTGATACGATGATCACGCTTCCGTGATGCGCTTGAGGATTTCTCCATATCCTTCATTTACGAGAGGTCGTGAAGAAGGAGATTTAGAAATGTGACAGGGGTTTTATTTACCCCATCTCCAACTCCAATTGGGTGGCACCTATCCATGTTGTCCCAAAAAAGTTAGGAATTCAGATAACCACCAATGAGGACGGAGAGGAGATCAAGACACGAGTACCCATGTCATGGCGTGTCTGTATGGATCACAGACACTTGAATGTCGCGATGAAGAAGGATCATTTTCCCTTACCATTTATCGATCAGATCTTAAAAAGATTAGAAAGAAAGGAATTCTTCTGCTTCTTATATGGGTTTCTGGGCTACAACCAAGTAGCTATCGCTCATGAGAACTAAGAGAAAACCACATTCACATACCCCTTTGGTACCTATACTTTTAGGCACATTCCCTTTGGGTTATGCAATGCTCATGGTACATTTCAAAGATGCATGATTGCAGTATTCACCGAGATGATCTGTGAATTCTTGGAAGTCTTCATGGATGACTTCTCGATCCAAGGTGATTCCTTTGCTTCTTGCCTTAGAAATATGGACTGATTCCTCAAAAGATGTTTTGAGGTCAATTTGGTGCTCTCTTGGGAGAAAAGTCACTTCATGGTGACAGAGGGCATTGTGTTGGGGTATGTCATCTTCAAGAGAGGAATGGAGGTTGATCCTGCCAAGGTGGATGTGATCAGACGACTCCAGCCACCAACCAATGTAAAGCAGTTGCGGTCATTCTTCGGGCATGTTGGATTTTACAGGATATTTATCAAAGATTTTTCAAAAATCACCTGTCCGCTAACTGAGCTTCTAGGCGAAGACGTGGAGTTTATTGTAGATCACAAATGTCTTGATTCTTTTAAGCCACTTCAAGGTATGATCATGGATGCCCCGATCCTACAAGCCCCAAATTGGTCTCTTCCTTTTGAGATCATGATGGACACCTCAGATTTTGTTGTTGGGCCGTAGTCGGACAGAGGTGGGATGGTATTCCGTTTGCTATACACTACGCAAGCAAAGTGCCTGACACCGCTCAGCGTAACTATAGAGTTACCGAAAAGGAGATGCTTGCAATAGTGCTCGCCTTGGATAAGTTTATATCCCATCTCATCGGATCTAAGGTGATTGTATTCACAGATCATACAGACTACGGTACCTAATGAAAAAGAAGGACGCAAAGGCGCATCTTCTTAGGTGGATTTTACTCATCCATGAGTTTGACGTGGACATTAGAGATAAACCTGGAAAGAAGAACGTAGTGGCTGATCACCTCTCCCATCTCGAAATTCTTGATACTTCTGATGATACACTTATTCGAGCCTTCTTTCTAGACGAGCCAGTTTTTGTTATCGACTCACTTCCATGGTATGCCAAAATAGTGAACTATCTTACCTCCAAGAAAGTTCCAGAAGATTGGCCCAAGAGCAACATAGACCAAATCAAGTCGGATGCAAGACATTACCATTGGGAGGATTCGATCCTTTTCTAAGGACCGGATTGTGTCTAGAGGAAGTGTATTCCACATGAGTAATGTCAAAGTGTCCTTACTTTCTACCATAGCCTAGAGGCAAGAGGACACCATTTCAGGAAGAGGACCGCATGGAAGATACTACAATGTTGTTTATACTGGCCGACTCTATTTCGCGATGCTCTCACCTTTGCGATGTCAAGCCCAGTATGCCTGTGAATGGGAGGAACTGTTGGTTCCAAGGATGAGATGCCAATGCAACTTGTCATCGTTTGTGATGTCTTTGATGCTTGGGGAATCAAGTTCATGGGTCCATTCCCGGTTAGCCATGGTTTTGAATATATCCTTCTTGTGATGGATTATCTATCAAGGTGGGTGGAGGCTATCCTGACCCGAGCCGCAGACAGTAGGACTGATTGTAAATTTATCAGAGATCACATCATCTCTAGGTTCAAGATCCCCAAAGTACTGATATTCGATGGGGGTAGCCATTTTATGAACAGAGACATGAAGAAACTAGTAAAGGATTACGGCATCTAACACCATGTCGCTAGTCCTTACCACCCACAGACCAATGCCATGATTAAGGTGTCAAATAGGGAGGTTAAGACCATAATGAAGAAGCTCGTCTGCCCAGACAGAAAGGAATAGTCTCGGATCTCGGATCAGGTCCTTTGGGCTTATAGGAAAGCTTACAATACACCATTAGGAACCCCCCCCCCCATTCATAATGGTGTTTGGGAAGCGGTGCCATTTGCCCGTAGAGTTAGTGCATAAATCCGAATGGGCAATCAAGAAGGTTAATTGGAACACTCACCTAGGGCAAAAACGGAGAGAAATGGATCTAAATGAACTTGTGGAGATCAGAAACAAAGCATATAACAACTGTTTGGTATACAAGGATAAGGTAAAGCGTTGGCACGATAGAATTTTATCACACGAAAGACCTTTGTTTCTGGTCAAAAGGTATGGTTGTTCATTGTGAGGCTGAAGGTTCTCCAAGGGAAGCTTAAATCCAAGTGGATGGGTCCGTTCATAGTCCGTGTTGTGCATAACAGTGGATGTGTAGAGATCTCAGATCTTACAGATAGAGCACAAACATCCTTAGTTAATGGACAACTCCTAAAACACTTTGTCCAACGTAATGAACAGTCAGTCTGTACTGAGGAGATTATTTTCATGCATGAGGCAGACTCAGAAGATACACATAAAGTCACGCATGAGGTCTTACAACATTGAACTCACGCCATCAGCAGCATCGAAAAGATTCAGATCGTGATTCTTGTATATACCCACCTCCCTCTTGTACATACTTTCTCTCCCTCCCCAGTGATTTGAATCACTCGCCCCGGCTCCATATCATTTCATTTTTTGACTATACTTAGGATGACCAGATCCTAGGTATAGGGGGTGACCCGAGTCTCTTCACCATCCGTTGTATATCCCCCAGATCTCATCGGTTCTCACATCCACTTCTGTCCTAGACTTAGGACGACCAAAGCCTAAGTATAGAAGGGACAGATGCCCATCATATATATACATATATATATACTCATCCATTTCCCCTCTTGACCTCGTCCGCCCCATTTTTTATATTCTTCTACACTTCGGTTGCAAGAGCCTAAGCATAGGGGCCGGAACGACTTCTATACTTTTTGTAATTTAGCTCTCCTACGCTTAGCATGAGCTATGTCTTTTTCCTCAATTTTCGTGTTCTGTGGACGTGGCATACGCTAAGTATAGAAGGGTGTATATTACATATATACTTCATTCATAGCTCGTACTTTTGCGTATTTTTGTATATAGTATGCAATAATTACGGGTTGGTTAAAATTTAAAAAAAATAGTAAAATACATGTATACTAGTATGTATATTGTATAATCTGTATAATACTTATATAAAAAGTTGTAAAATTCTTGTAAATAATATTCTTGTAAAAATTATTGTATACCAGAAAATTAAAAAAAATGAAAATAAAGGCTTCTTATTTACTCTTGCATATCATCCTTGCATAGTATGTCTTGCACTTCATTCATCTACATAACATGTCATCTACATCTCATATGCATATCTTGCACATGAAAAGTGAAAAGTTAGTGGGTTTTGAACCAAGTTATGTATAGATGTCGAGGATGGATTTAATTTGACCTTAATCTACCTAATTTCAAAGGAATCTTATAGGAACTGGAGTTAAGATTTTTCAGGTCAAGTGACTTAATTCTTTGAGTCTGCAAGTCTATGTTCACATGTCATCTTGATTGGTCTAAGTAGAATATTACACATGCATGATTCATTTAGACAGTGACCTAACTTGGACAAGCACCCTGCACGTAGCTCTTCATTAATGAGGTGGTGGGGAGGTAGAATCCTTTGGCTTGGAGTAGCACACAGGTGGAAACATCCGTCCTCCTCTAGAGATGGTAGTGCATCTCAACCTAGTTTGGTGGTGTTGATGTCTAAGGATGGGATGCTTTGGGTTGCAATAAAGCTTCAAAAGAGGGATAGTCTACTGGCTCAAGAGGAAGAACTCCTGATGTACCTGTTGCACCTTGTATATAGTTCAAAAAAAAAGAAAAGAAAAGAGAGAACTCCAAAAAAAATGGAAAGGTCTGATTGAAAATAAAATGCCTGACGGAGCCTGTATATTTGCAAGGCATATGCTTCAAAGCCTCATACCATAGAAGCCTGTAGCTAGATGACTTGGCTGCACTAGTCAAGCATTCTAGGATAGGTAGATACGCTGGCTATCGTCCGTTCTTCTCTCCACCCCCTCTTCTTGAGTCGGTTGCACTTGAACTTAGAAGGGAATACCCCGCTCCTCGAAGAAAGAGTTACCGGACTGGGGAACTAGAGTTACCTTGTTAGAGGAGGCTGTTCTTTGCCAATTCTGATGTGGAGAGCTATATTTCACTTACACAGTACAAATAAGAATCATAGTCATAAGAATTTGCGTATGAGGATTTGTTCTGACCTGACTATTGACGCGTCTTGAATAGAAGACTTGTGGAACTTAAAGGTTGTTAGGTCTTAAATTCAGATCCCAATAAGGTTCTGCCACACAATTAATCCAAAGGTCGAGTCAAGCTCCATTTTTACTTTTTTTCATGTCCTTAGTATGGACCCAAAATCATTTCACTTTTGCATTTCATTTAAGTTGCTCGGGGACAAGCAAGGTTTAAGTATAGGGGGTTGATGAATTTGTGATTCATCACTCTAAAAGTTGAAATAGAGCTTTGTTCCCAAGTAATTAAATGCATATTTCCACTTATATTGCATAATTAGCATTCATGCATGAATAAATAATATCTGCATTTTAGCATTCATATTTGCATTAAATAAGAAGCCCAATTCACTTGTAAAAATCACCTGTATATTCACCATATTTCATCATTTGTATATATTTTATACTAACTCCAAATGCAATAAAACCAACTCTATAGTGTATACATTACTAACATTAAGTAAAGAAATTCAAAAAAAAATACTAACTTGTAAAATTGACCAATAAAACCCGAGTCCAAGTTTTCAACCAGGAGCCTTACGCATATCTCTCTCATACAGTTCCCGATTTAGGTCTATTAACTTGTAAAGTAATACACATTCAAAGACCGTCAAAACAAGACTAATTTCATTAAAATCAGAGTTCGTATGTGAAACTTGGGTTTTGGGCCCCTATTGTATATTATACTTATAGACGTTTCTTCTCCCTTTGTTTGACCTCATCTCCGTTCAACATGAAACTTGTAGAGCTTATAGAGATCTACAACTTTTGTGTTTTGAGTTTTTCCAAATTCGGCCATCTCCTCCCTCTTTTTCTTAATTTTCTCCTGAATAACCCGATTGGGCCACGTGGCTTTTTCTAGTTGAGCCATATGGCCCATATCATTGCGCGCCACGCGCCCATCATCAGCTGTCGTTGGATTTCTCCCTGGAGCTCTCCATCTGTGCTGCTCATTCCTTCCCCTTTCCTAACCATTCAATCAACCACCTTCTTCATCATAGTCATTCACTTCCGCCTCACTCTCAGGCTGCCACACGTCTTCGCATACGCCACACGATCCCCTCTTGATGTTGCATCTCCACCACACACTACCGCTTTCCTCTCAGCCCTTCAATCAAGTATTGATCACATACAGTATGTCCTTTAGTGTCTTCACCGCAGATCACCACGTGCCACATTCTCCACTGCCCGATCATCTCCAGTTGCTTCCATCTCCACCGCACACTACCGCTTTGATTACCACCGTTCGATCCGATCCCAGATCTCATCATCACCATCCTCCAGCGTTGCTTCCTCCTCACACCGTGTGGTGCTTCCTGCATCTCCCGATCACGCCTCCCCCACTCTAATCCCAACCGTACGTGAGCACCCAGCTTATGGCCATTGGATTGTAAGATCCAACGGCCTAGGGACCGTCTTCTTCCTTCCGTTTGCCCTGGACCCACGATCCCCACCTCGTGCGGCAACCTCCCCCTTTACCTTAGCTCAACTCCATCACCCATGATCTCCACTCGCCAACTAGCCCACGATGAAGATCGATCATCCACCGTCCTTGAAGGTAGCCACTCGACCCACAACCCCCTCTCTTTCTCTCCATACCTTGCCCGCAAGACACAATGCCCACCACCTCACCTCAACTTCTCCGCCTTCAAATACCTCGCCCCATCCACCATGCCATGGCATCCACTATTGATTGCATGAAAGGGATAGCCCTCTTGATCTGCTTAGGTAACAGATGAGCATTTTGTGAAGTCGAGCGAAGACCCCTCTTTTGTTGGCAAGATCCAGCGAAGTAGTTACCTCCACCGTCGCAAGCTTCAGACGAAGCTTGCTAAGATCTGCACCTCCGCTGCATTGAGCAATAATCGGAGTGCTCTGATGAGCAGCTCAAATCTAGGTAAACTTTTTCCTTCCTCCTCTGACTTCTTCTTTCCCTCTACTCCACTGTTCTGCATCTTTTCCTCCGTTCCCCATTCGCCTATGATTTTCTTCCATTTCACTTTATCCCATCGTCGATTATACATCCACCATCCACTTCCACCTTTCGACAACCACCTCTGTAACATCACCAACCACCCACAACACGCTCCATTGACATTCATCGTCTACTACGCCTTGACCTTGACTTGGCCTCCACTACTTCTATCGAGCTCCATCGCACCTCGTGCCGTGCAGCCTACAAGCAACTTGCCCAGAGAGCTACGCAGCGTGTGAGGCTTCCTCGCACCACCGCAGACCTTTCTGCCTCGGTTCCGCCATCGAGTTGCACCGCCCTCTTCATCGATAGTCATCAGTCATCATTGACCGCCCGTGCATCCACACCTCATCTCCCTCTCTGCCTTCGGCCATCGGTGCGACATACATGCACTGCTTGATCTCCAACAAGCGACTCAGAAACCATCAAGCTACAATAGCGATCACCGATCCCTCTTATTCGCCATCTGACGGCCAGCAATTTTCCACGTCTCTACAGCCGGACCTCACTTCCTGCCATTAGCTTTGGGCTCGGTCGAACTTGTTGCAGATCGCCACGTGTATGCTCAGCATACGAGCCTCCTCCTGCTTTGTCGAGCCACATGCGCAAGTGCAAAGTACGTGCAGTTGTGGAAGACTTGCGCACATGCCCTAGCCTTTTCCGTAAATTCCACTCATATCCCCACCTTCCAGGAAGCATGTGAGGCATATGTATCTCTTGGGAATATTGCATAAACGCCCTCAGGCGTATAGGTAATTTCATTCGAGTCTTGTAAGCATATTTCTTTCATCAATTTTAATTCTATATTACATTTTGAACCATGTCTTTGCATATCATTTTAAATCGCCATTTAGAATCATTTTGTCATTCCAAAAAATGCATATTGTAGAACATCTTAGGCTTTATCATTGTGAATGCTTGTTATATTTTTGAGAGCTTCAAATTACTTAATATAATTCTTTTCATGGAAAATAGCATATCTTGCCCATTATTTGTTGTTGATTGATTATTAAATTTATTGTTACTACAAAAATTACAAAAAAATCACATCGCATATCTAGGTCGCAATAAATTAATTGGTGATTTGTATAATTTATTTTTAAATTAATTCCTCACTGAGTATTTTTAGGAATTAAAAATTATTCTGGATATCTCTCACATAGAACCATCTTGGATAAATTAGTTCAGGAAAAATATTGACGTTAGGTATCTATTAAAATTAAGAATGCGAAAATCACCATGCATTCATGTTTAATTCATAGTTAATTCATACAGAGTTGAAAAATTCCAAAAAAATGAGAGTAGCTTCATTTCATCATAATTGACACTCTAGCTAAGTTTGAGATTTTTTGGACTTACTTTGACCATATTCACATTTTAACCCTCAAATTTTTCCAAGATTGCATTGCATTTTTAGTTTCATAAAAAACATAAAAAAATATTCTCCCGAAAACCTAACGTCTGAATCGAAATAAATAAATCTAAGGAGAAAGTTTCCTCCCAGAGTTCGACCTTGGGCTTGCCCAAGTAAAATAAAAGAAAATTGTCGCCTTGCATTTAATTGACATATTAATCAAAGTGGTTTTGATAAGTCCGATTTTACCCAATTGCATCGATATCATTAAATTTAATCGTTAATCCGGTTGAATTAAGAAGGGTAAAAAAGGGTCTTGTACACCTCCATTCTTCTTCTCCCTCAAGACATTCACCCATCTCTAGCCCTATCAAACTTCTCCTTCACCCATACCCTATCTCTCACCAACCACTATCCTTCCTCATGTCATCTCCTCCCCCTTTTTGCCCTTTAACATGGCTATAAAAGTCTGAGTACCATCCCCTTTTGCAAATTTGATCCCCATTTTTAGCTCGTAACCACAATCGGATTCATGGGGAGTAGGACATTGGTGATAACTTCATCCTCATGTCCTTGTCGTCCTAGAAAAAGGACAGAATCGGTGAGATCCAAGGTTCGCCAGACATCCTCCAACCAAACTTCTTCTTGCTCCAAGTACATCATGTTGAGCCGTTAGCTTTTAGTTTTCTTAATGCTTTTCATTTCAGTAACTTAATTTTAGCTTTAGTTTCATCAATCAATCCTTAGACTAGTTTAAATGGAAATTAAAATCGATGGAGCTCTCCAGTCCCAAATTCTCTTGTGTCCGACTATGATCTGACTCGCATTTGTCCCATTTTTCTTCCCTAGTGCATGTTTCACCTTTCCCCCTTGGATACGCCCTCGATTTTGTAAGAATGGAGGTCTCACGAGCTCCTTATGACACCTATAGTCGGATCTCTACCATTTCATCCATCCCTTGTGTGTATTATCTTCATTCTAGGTCGAGGAGGTCCCCCTCGATCATGTGGTTGCTTTTACGTAGGAAGCAGTCTGAATAGGGCACTTAGAAGCTCGACCGAAGACCATATCATAACTTCCAAGAACTTAAAGCTCCAAGGTCATTCCGATGCACCCCAAAATCATTTGAGCCCTCATGTTGAAGCGTAAGACCACCACGAGGCAAAGGGAGGCATCAGTGAGGTGTTTGGTGGCGAGAGGACGAAGATTCGAGCAATTGAAGCTCGTTGGAGCTTTACTATTGGTGTATTCTTCCAAGGCCCTCCAGAATAGTGCAATCAAGAACCACGACCCAGATCTAAATTTAGTTCGTCCAATCTAAAGGCAAACCGACATCCTTTAAAGCCGCTCGATTAGATGCGTATAAGCTCCTCCGCCCTTTGATTACGTGCAGCAAAGGGGTAAATTATTAAGTAACCCCTCCGCTATTTTGTATTTAGTATTATGTCATGTAAATATTAAATTAAGTACAATCTTTTATGTAATAATTGCACAGATCCCTGAAACCTTTTAATTATTGCATATAAGTCCGGCACCAGCTCACTTCATGTGGCATCCCACGTGAGGTGAGAAAATTGCAAGGGACCCCTCCTGGGTCTTATTATATCATTTTTATATTTAACAATTTTAATTAAGTATTAAAACTTTAGGTATTTTGCACGATAACCCTTGTACTCATACTTTATCGCAAATATACCCTTGTTAATATATTGTATTTATTTTGTTGCATTTCTACTTTATTTAAATATCTCTTGTACATATAAAATCATGGGAAAATTACAGTAAATGCTTCATATCATGCCCTCACACATATTTTTAGTTTAGGATTTTCCTGCATTTTTTCATTTATAAAAATCATTCCATGTTTAGCTTTAAATATAAAAATAAAACCATTTTTAAAAATTACGAACATATATATACTATTTATTACTATATAATATAACTCTTGACCAAAAATAACGAAAAATATAAAATAAAACTTTCAAAATTAAAAAAAATCCTACGAACCTAAAAAAATTGGAAAAACTTCTCTGAAACTAGTTTTATGTTGTAACTTTTTATTTATATTATATTTTATATATCAAATTTTTTGAGATATTTTTACCTATTTATCTATTTTTACAACCCTAAAACATTTGACATATTATTATATTTCTATTTTGTTATATTGAATCAAATAAAAATACATAAAAAGATGTAACAATTATAAGAAAAAATATAAAAACAAAGAAATTTATAAAAAAACAAAAAAAAATATTTTATAATTTCTATTATATATATATATAACCATATATGGTATATATACTTAATATTACTTATATAGTACTATAGTAATTATTGTTTTTAATTATAAATACCTTAAATGAATTTTAAAACCCTTAAAATTTTAAAAGGACTATACTTATTGTATTTCCCAAACTTTTTATAATATATCACATGTAGTATTAATATTAGAAATATTATTATAAATATATGTGGGAAAAAGGGAAGCTACACCGGGTGGCGCAGCCAACTAGCTACACCCAGGCATTTTTCTCATTGATTTTTATTTTTTGAAGGAAACCTATGGAGTTTTATTTAGTTTATTGAGTGGAATATATATTTCAAATTTCATGCAAAACAAACATGCCTAACATGCCCATATAGATTGGGTCAATTTCAATAATTCTGAGACTGTTAGAATGTGATAGTCCTTATGGAGATGATAGAAGTGTCCAATTTAGTTGAAATTGGTATGCTATCATGGTGATATATGGTAATTTAAATCCCCCTAAGTTTCATTTCAAAAGCACAAAAAATCAATGAAAAAATGGTCAGGTGCAGCTAGTTAGCTACACCCTCGGGTGTAGTTTCCCCAGCCCCAATATATATACTTATTATATTTTAAAAACAATAGAAAACTAAAATCAAAAAACTAAAAATAAAATAAAAAATTATAAATTCAAAATTATAAAAATAGATAATTTAAAAATCCATAAAAATTAAAATTAATTAAAAACCCACAAAAATAAAAACAACCAAAAAGTATAAAAATAGTTATTGTTTAATTTTCATTAACTGACAATAAATACCTATCCTCGTAGCTCTCAATAGCTCGACCCCTACACTTGCTTGTTATACGTATTTATTTGCAATATATTTAACCCTACACAATTTTCATTGAATTATCATTATTTTGGGTTGATTGTTGGGTTGATTGATTAGTGATATTCCGAGTACTGCGAGAGCAGCCGACACAACGATTATCGGACCTGACTTGTCAGGAAACATACGCGCTCTAAGACCAGGTGTTAGGAACCCCTCACTAATCAATTGAACAAGTGCCACATGTCTAAGTGATTTCATTAATGTTGTTGTATCATGAACGATTTATTTTACATTTAAGCCTTTCGCATTTTTGCAATTTCTATTTAGTATTTAGTATTCCATATGTTTTGTAAACAAATTGTATAAATTACACAAAAGTCCTCATACTTTCAGCTTTTTACAATTAGGTCATCCCACGTGTGGTGCTTTTGGGGAAAATTACAATTTATACCCTATTAATTCTATGCCTTTACTTAAAACAAGTTTAGGTTTCTTTTATTTACAAAAAGGTCCATGATAATTTGTATTTTTTATGTCTTGCATTTTTATTTTTATTAAATATCTCTTGTATGTTTTAAATCTTGGGGAAAATATAGTAGAAGAAAGATATAAAGTTTATTCATGTCCATAATTTTATTTGGCATTTTATTGTTTTTTTCCCATTTTTTAAAAATAAAAAGGAGTATTTTATACCATGTTTGTTTAAAAAATAAAAAATATTACAAAACCATCTTTAAAATTTTCAAAAAAAAATATATTATATATTAATATATACTCTACCTTCATATCAAAAACCCCTAAGAATTATAAAAAACCTTAAAATTCACAAAACCCTAAATCACTATAAAATTTTAAAAATCATTTAAATCAAAATAAATGTTTATTTTCTATATTTTCTTTATTATATATAATATGTATTAAAAAAATTTGGGAAATTTTGAACCTATTATATATTTTTAAAACCCAAAACAATTCAGCCAATTTATTGTATTGAATGTTTTGTACATTTTAATACTTTGAACATACAAAAAATAAGAAAAAACTCTATAAAAAATACAAATAAAAATATTAAAAACACAAAAACATTTTATTTTCTGAATTTTGAGTATATATATAAATATAAAACCTAAATATACTATATAAATCTTATATAACTTTTTCAATACTTACTATTATTACAAATATATATTATATTATAAAAATTTAAAAGAAACTAAAATTTCAAAATTAAGAAGAAAATAAAATTTAAAAATTTTAAAATATAAAATATTATAAAATCGTTAATTAATTAAAAATAAAAATGAAAACCCAAAAAATTTAGAAGAAGATAAAAAAGTACAAAAATAATTATTATTATTATTAATTACTAATAATTATACCTATCCACTATTACCCCTAGTGGTTCGACTCGTACTACTTGTCATTATGCACACATTTTTGTTTGTTATAATAAATTTCACCTCACTTGTTCTCATTGCGGTATACGAATTATGGGTTGATTGCTGATCTATTTGATTGAGTTGAGTATAGAGAGAGGGGCCAATACATTATATGTCGGACACCACAGGACCTCCAAGATCGGATGTTAGGTGCTCCTCTTTTGAAATTATCAAATGGTGCTCTTATTGGAGAGAAACGAATAGGATTGTCGTATATATTATCTGCATAATTTTCTATTTTTATTTCTTATTTATCTGTTCTAATCATTTTTTGTTGACTTTTCTACGATGGCCCACTACGCAAGGACGGTCTTCTAAGAGACCATGGCAACCAAGTAGAACAAAGATCGATCCCTTCTTTGTAGGTCGGAAGGACAAAGCAGAAGATTTTATTTTATTTTTGCGTGAGAGAATAAAATTTGTAAATTATTGTGGTAATACAGGTTCAAATTCTCTACACACATGGACATTCGTAGACCCATTTCATCAGGTGGTTGTTCTCTTGGGGGGTCTACTTGATTTTTCTCGCATTTCTTTCGCTTCTACTTTTTATCCTCCCTATTTTTCTGCATTTTATTTTGTTTCTCATGTTTCGAGTTTTTTGCTTTCTTTTCCTTTGTTTTGTGTGCTTGAAGCCCCTGGTTTTAGGTTTTTATTTGGATGAGCCAGGTAGATTTATGTCCATACACTTAATAGAATCTTGCACCTATATATCGTTGGACTTCAATAAATTAATGCATATGTGCTTCCCGAGTAGAAGTTCATATTAGAACAGTTTCCGCTTTCACACATATAGGATAGATTTATTTTCATGTGTGGATCATCTTTAATGTAAACTACTGGAGTCAAGTATGCATCCCTATCTATAGCATTTGCATTCATTGATTTTTGTGCATCGGCTTTTCTGAAATTCTTCCTATGTTTCTTGAACTTAGGCAATAAAAGCAATCAGAAAATTCGTTAGATGTTTATTTTTCAAAAGACCAAAAAAAGTGATAACTAATAAAATTGGGATTGCTAACTGAACTCGACCCTAAAACTAAACGTAAATGACAAATATCAATGTTTTGAGGAGAGTAACCCTCTCATTATCATAGGTACACTCCTGACTGAGTGAGGAACGTACATATAAGGAATAAAGCACCCCAACCCTAGACTTATGCCTTAAGTGCTTGGGATGGCTCTTGGTCCCTATTATTGCTGAAAGCACTTACCTCCAACCTTAGACGAAGTGGTCTGCTGTTCTAGAAAGTGTACTATGACAACTCGAACACATGCACTCTAGGAGACTACACCTATGAGCTTGTAAATAATTGCTTTGTCACCTAACTGGCTAACTCTAAAACAGAAAAGATAAAATACCAAACCTTCATGGTCTTCACATTGTTGAGTTGGCAAATTGAGGGGCTTTATTTGTGCTTTTTTATGTGTATTTGATCACTCCATGTATTTGCACCCTTTTTTTCATATTTTTACTTGACCATCATGCTCTACCTCATTCCCACCTATTGAAAACTGAGAGGTCGACTAAAGCAACTTTTATCTGGACTTTGCGGATTTCTCTCTCTCCACTTCAGTCGGTGCACCTCCATTTAGTCAGGAGGAGTATTTACTGAATTTTTCTTTTTTATACATATCTACCTTTTGAGATGGACCCTCCTCTTGAATGGATACATGGGCTGCCTACACGCTTTGACTTTCCATATCCATTAGGGCAGTCTGCTCACCCATAGTGTCAGCTTCATATTTTGAGCACCCACCGCCACTATCCCCACCACCACAGTCACATTTCCCACCATCACCCTCTCTCGATGCTACATTGTTAGAGTTTCCTCCCTTGGTCCTGACTCTTGACTACATGACATGGTTCGTGGAGAAAATGCAAAAGAGGATAGAGACCCTCGCCAAACATAATAAGAGTTGCATTGTCGTTCACCTTCTGTGTGATGGAGTCATAAGAGGCCACTCATGGGAGATCACAGTCACCAAAAATACAAAATATGAACAAAAAATAAAAACCAAAAAGATAATAAGGGGAGACACCTAGCCAAGTCAGGTCGTGAGGAGAGGGTACCTATCCCAACCTCTTTAACCACACATACACACACTACAGTTCCAACCACCCTACATATCAAGGATGACCTTGTATAGTCTTCTAGTTAACCTTATGTGCACGTTGATTCCGACTTCTTCCCTAATAAGGAAGAAATAAAATAATTAAAAAAATATTATCTGAACCTAAAGTGGTGGCTGCTATTCAGGCTATCATTGAAGCCTCACTTCTCCACGACATGGACTTTTCGCATGCACCCAAGAGAAATAGGATACGTCTCAGGAGTGAACACCAAATTCTGACCATAGCCACTACCCATGCTATCACCCATTATCTGTCCAACAAGAAAAGGGACACTAGTACACCCTTTCTAGATGTGCTATGTTAGACCATCATTTTGATCACACTCTCCTTGCCAGTGGCGCGATTAGTACAATACCCTCCTCACCTGTTGAGATACTCGATCTCAGGTCTCTTAAGAAAAGTAGGATGATTTGTCAATTTGTTGATCGATCAATAAAGTGTCTAAAGGATATTCTTGAAAACATTGTCATTCAGATCCAGAGTATGAGATGCATTATTGATTTTGTTGTATTGTCCATGGAGACCTCCACCTCTGTGGAGCGTACTCCAATCATCTCGGGTCAGCCTTTTCTTGCTACTACAATGGACATTATTGATTATGGATCTGGAGATATACGCTTTCATTCTCACAATGAGAGTGTTCTAATTGAGACAATCATTGCACCCACTGCCACTCAGAAACCCACCCTTGATAAGAGTCTGCCTTTGTCAACCGACTCAGAGGACTATGACCATGTTACTGTGATCAAAGATGTTTATTATACCATGGACAATACCGAGACCTAAGAATTCCTCTTCCAAGGGGAAGACTCATAAAGCATAGACCTATGTGTTCCTTCTTCTTGTGTGTGGACATGTGTCGATGAGATCTGCAGCATTTACACTATAGAGACATTACCACGAAGGGAAGAAAAATGAGAGACTTCCCAGGTCGGACATGTACTTACTTGTTCCACTGATGAGTTCGTGCTTTCTCATTTTGAGACCACTAAGGATCTTCACCTCGTCAATCATGATCGGGATTCGTCAGCAGTTGAATTCGATATCGACTTGAACCTTTTCATATCCATTCCTCAATGGTCACACCATATGGTAAAGTTTTTTGCCGTCTTGATCATTGTATATTTATCACCATGTATATACTCATTTTTATTTATGTTATTCCATCTATTGTATCTATTGTCCACCTCGATCCATGCATTTTACCATGCTTAGGATGTGCTTTATCCTATGTATATGGGAGGTGGATGAGTCAAGTGTTCTTTCTTCATTATGTTTCATAAATTCTGTCGTTGCTTATGCTTAGGGATCTCTTATCCAAATATAGGGGGTTATGTTGTCCATTATCCCATCTTTATCACTTTATTTGTTTTCTTTATTTACTCTTCATTTATATCGATCCCCTTGCTTGTATATTCACTTGTTGATACTCTATTTTATACTTAGGGATCCTTCATCCTAAGTATAGGGAAAACAAGTTGAGTTGAGATTTCTTCATTATGATCTTTGATCATCCTCGTTTAGTGTACAGTCTGCGATACCTAGGATTAGTTGATCCTAAGTATATAGGGGACGATCGACTTCTTATTCTTTTATTTGAGTCGTTGTAGTGTAGGCTTTTCTATATTCAGGTGTTTAACCAGAAAATCAAGCAGTCTTATGTTCCACACAAGGGGGAACGCAGTCGTCGAACTGACCACACGACATTCGAATTAAAACAACAATTAACCCACAACAGATAAATCAAGCAATGAAAGTAAATGTGTCGAGTAAAAATTTATTATAACTTTACAACAAAGATCTGTATTGGTTGAAGTATGTGTAGAGCATCGAACACAGGTTGCAAGCACGTAGATCGGGGCAGATGATGCTCAAAAATGACTGTGATCAAGTTATCTATTTGTCTAATTTTTGTGGGTTTTAATTTATATTTTTATTTTATTTTTAAATTTTGTATTTTTATATTTTAATTTTTAATTTCTGATTTTGTATTTTCTTTTTTCTTTTATATTTTTTTATATTTTCTTTTTCCTTGGAATATATATAAAGTAATATAAAGCATATATAAGAGAGATGAGAGAGATAATAATAGGTAAAAATATCCAAAATTTAGGAAATAAAATATTTTTGTGATTTTTATTTTTTTTGTTTTCTTGATTTTTCAATATTTTTGCTTTTTTGGTATTTTTAAATCATAAATACTAAAAATAGGGAATCAAATAAACGCCTGAGATTAAAATGAAGATGAAAAATATCAAACAATAACAAAAAATTATCCAAATTAATTTTAAAATAAATATAATAAAATATAGAAAATTTGGAAATAGAGATTATATTTTTATGATTTTTTATGGAGTTTTTATATTTTCATAAAGGTTTTAGGGGTTTTGTAATTTTTAGGAGTTTTCTTTTATTTTTTTAGTGATTTTTGGTCCAAAGATAAAACACATAGAAATAAACAAAATATATTTTTTTTGGAAATTTTTTCAATAGTTTTTATAATTTGTATGGATTTTCTAATGCAAACAGGGATGAAAATGCATAATTTTATTTTTTTTATAAATAATAAAATAACACAAAAATGAAAAATAAAAATATGGCATGATTGAGCATGCAACAGGATCATATGCCTATCTTTGGGTATTTTTTATTTTTATAGATGCATGAAATAAATACTAGAAACAAAAGGAAAATACACACTAGCAAGGGTATTTTTGTAAATATGTAAAAGTACGAGAGCCAAGTTGCAATTTTTCCACAAAAATTATAACTGAACAAAAATATTCCTAGACCAATGAGAAATAACCAAACACCTAGGACCGTTCCTACAAAAATGCCAAAGTCATATGTGTTGCCATGCGCACCTAGAAGGGACTAATAACAATTATCAAAAACCTGGGGGCTTGAAAGCAAAATATCCAAAAATTTTATAACTGCGATAAAATATTTATGGACTAAAAGACAATACCTAAAATTCTGAGGGTCTGACTGCAAAATGTCCCTCACTTGGTCGCCCACGTGAGGTGACATGGTCTAGACTAGATTGTAATTATAAAAAGTACGGGGGCTAATATGCAAATATTACGAAACTTAAAGAACGACAAAGGAAAGTTTGAGTTTTAATATTTAAATATAAAAATAGATGAAGGCTTATGTACAAAATTACCCATGCCCTATGGATCCAACGGCTGACGGATTTCACTTGGACACATGTCGCATATCCGATGGGCGATGACGATTCGGCTTCTGCAGCCCAGATCAGATCCCAGATGGAGATCAAAGGTTGGTGTAGGGCACGATCCAACAACTCCTGTCGAGTCTGGAAGAACACGGCCAGATCAACGGCAGCGAAGGGCTGAGGAAGAACTGGGACGTAGCCCCGGCGAGGCGAGTCTTTCCGAGTTTGTTCTCTGTCCTCCGGCGATCTGGAGAGCCCCAAAATGGCCGTACACTTCTTGCATGTCTTCTTTAGATTCCAGGAGCTTTAGAATGTCTAGGGAGGCGTTGTAGCGCAGCCAAAAAGGCGGCAGAGCTGGAAGCTCCCAGGTATCTCCGGTGGACGATCAAAAATGCCCCTGGCGCGTGTGAGACACCAAGTCCCTACAAGAAAGAGTTAAGAAGGTCACGGGTAAAATTTCACGTACTTTCACAGGGGAAAATGGCGGAGATGGAGTAGATGGACGCTCGCTGGAGCCAGCTCCGATGAGGTGAGCGGTTTGGTTGTGAATCGAAATCGGAGGTATGGATCTAGTCCTAAAACTAAGGTGAATAAAAAGAACGCAAGAAAAATAAAAAAAGATGGACCTCGAAGGCCGGTATGCCCGAGATGGTACCTCACAGCCGTTGGCCGGAGATGGGGGGTGGAAGCCATCCTCAACATTGCCTAACGCCGCAACACTTGACCGGAAGCAAACCTGTCACATTCTCCAGTCTAGGGCGCAAGATGGAGGGGAAAGGCTAGGTCAAAAGAGGGTTCAAAATTCGAATTAGGAAGAAGGGAGGTTTTTGTACAGGTACTTGATGGGGATTAAATATCGAAGAATATTTAGCGTATTGTGGATCCGATCCCCGAAAAAATGCTTGGGTGTATAAGAGTGTACTTCGAGGAGAAAAACTCGTGAAAGAAGCTCAACGATTTGGTGAAAGGATCAGCTTTGAAAAAATCCTAGAAAATAGACAAAAATGAGGCTTTGACAGGAGTGGCAGAGGCTGGTCAGAAAGTAGACGAGACGGCAAGAAGATCGAGGTGCAACCAGCAAATCGACGATCCAATCCTTGATACAAAACATGGGCGTGTAGGGTGGATATATGGGAGAAAAAGTCAAGAAGGGCCCAAGGTGAAATTGTGAAAGATGAGAGCCCCAAAATTTCGAGAAATGGGGCAAAAACACAATCTCACAGGGCGCGGGGGAGTGGCAGTGCAGTTGACCGAGGTCAACTGGCAATGCGCCCAGGTTGGTCCACGTGGACCAACTAGGAAAAACCTCCTGGAAAATATTTAAAAAATTAATAACAAATATTAATTGATTTTATTAATTTTATGTTATAACATAAAAAATTCCTATTATTTTATAAATTATTTTATTATGATTTTTATTTATTTTTTCGATGTTTGGAATTACAAGTTCCCTTTTAAGGGCTATATAGGTATATCCATCTATGTATTTTAATATTTTATTTTTATTTTGTATATTTAATTTTATTAATTTTATTTATTATTTTATATATTTATAACTTAATTTTATAAACTTAAATAATTTTGTTCCATTTTTCTGAAATAATTTATACTATTACATAAATAGATGTGTAATCTATATAGGTATAGATATAGGTCTTTTACCTATGTATTTATACAAGTATTTTAATTGTATGTTTTATCGAACGATTTATTCATGTTTTAATATACACATATATTAAAAATAATATTTACAAAATTATAAAAATATAAAATTATAAAAACAATGAATAATAAATAAAATGAATATTTTAATCGGTATAAGTATACAATAGGGCTACAAAACCTAACTTTCAAACCGTAACTCAAAAAAATATGAAACTACCTTCACTAAATAGCTTATTAAAAGTTTTATACAATTAAAGGTGATTTTGATATATTTTGAGTTTTTATTTGTGAGATATGGGTTTGGGAAGTTGGGATTTTGGAAATTTATTCAGAGTATATTGTGTACACTGTATATTATTTTTCTGTGAAATCAATTTGGTATTTTCTATATTTAATTATCTACAATTTTCATGTAAAAGTTCCTCTATTTGAAGTATAAAAAGTAGAACTAAAAATAGGTCCTAAAAAATGAATAAAGAATGAATTAAATAAAAGGGATTTTTATTAGTTTTCGGCCCTTATCTCCCCCTACTTTATTCCTTATCGACCTAGTCATCGAGATGCCTAGGTCTCGGGGTTTCGGGTCATAAAATATTTTCAATATTTTTTTTCTTTTATTTTCTTTGTTCTATAAATTTGGCTTTAAAAATCGTATTTTATACATTATTTACACAATGATGCATGAATGATAAAATGCCTAAATTAAGCCTATTTACATGCATTTACTAGGGTTTTTAAGGTCAAAATGATATAATAAAGATGATGAAATGGAGATTCATCATCCCCCTATACTTGCCTTTGCTAGTCCCTAGTAAACACTTATGCAATAAGTGCAGAAAAGAAAAACAAAGAAAAGAAAAAGAAGAAAACTTTACTTTAATTATCAAACTTGTCTTCACAAAATCAAAGTTTGGAGCTCAAGTTGGACTTTTGAAATTTTAGTGCAGGTAGAACCTTAATGAGAACCGAATTTAAAATCCAACATCCTTCGAGAATCCCAAAACTATGCTCAAGTCTCCTCAATAGCCAGGTCAAAATACTTCAACTCATACGCAAACCCTTATAACTAAGAATCTGACTCGTACAATGTAAGTGATGGTGGCTCTCCTCAACTGAAATAACAAAGAGACTAACTTCTCCAATATGACAATCCAATGATTCCCCAATCCAATAACTCATTCCTCGAGGAGCGGAGTATTCCCTTATAAGTTCAAGTGGCAACCAGCTTAAGTGGAGGGGGTGAAGAGAAGAATGGACAGTAGCCAGTGTAGCTACATATCCTTGGATGCAAGACCAGTGTAGTCAAGTCATCCATCTGTAAGCTCACATAATATGACATTGAAGCTCAAGCTTGCTTATTGACTATACAAATATATACACTCCGGCAGGCATTTTAGTTTTGTACAGGCCTGTCCACTTTTTTGGAGTTTTTTTTTGAAATACAATTCACAACAGCATTTACACAAGGAGTTTTTCCTCTTGAGCCAGTAGATTATCCCTCTTTTGAAGCTTTATTGTAACCCACACTCTCATGTCCTCAAAACTCATCATCACCAGACGGGTTGGGGTGCACTTCCCTCCCTGGAGGAGGACAAATGTTCCCACGTGTGTGTGTCTCATACCGGTAAATCCAACCCCCTCACCACTCCAACTGAGTTAAGCCAAGTGACAGGTGCAGGTGTTCAAGTTAGGTCATTATTGAAAAGAGTCATGAGTGTGCTCTGAAATACTGTACTTAGACAGTCAAGAATCCATTGAACCAAGTCTCGTGATCCTCAACGAATTAAGTCAAGTAGACCTGAAGTACCTCAATTCCATCTCCTATAAGGTTCCTATTATTAGGTAGCTTTAAGGTCCAAACAAGCTCTAATCTTCATATTTTACTTAGACTTGTTCAACTATCAAACTCAATCCGAAAAAATTCTAATGCTACGTAAATGCTATGCAAAATGCAGAAAATATTTTTGTGATGCAATTTTCAAAATATTTTGAACTTTTTATGGATTTGAAAAGATGATGCATATGCATTTTTTAGATTTTTCAAATGTTATTGGTATTTTAGTTTTGCAAATGTTTTTAGGATTTTAGAAAATCAAAAGATTTTAGCCAAAAACTATGTACAAATATTTACACAGGGATGCATCTTATATTTACAAGAATTAAGTTTTTAAGAATTTACAAAGGGTAAGTGGTCGGTTTTATATATGTATAAAGAATTTTATTGTGATGCATTTATTCCACAAACTTATTTGAAAAAGGTTTTTCAAACAATTTTTGAATACTATAGTCCAAAATAATTTTTACAAACATTTTTACAAACAAGTACACACATTTGAAAATCATTTTGCAAAGGTTTTTCAAATAGTATATATAGATTTTTCAAATATTTTTGCAACCATTTTTCAAACCATTTGCAAATCGCTTTTCAAACATTTTTCTTTCACACAAAGAAAATAAATTTAACAAACAAAAAAATTTACAAAGGTTGAAAATATGTAACAAAATGTTTTCAAAATAATTTTTAAAAGGTTTTTCAAAAGTATTTTCAAACTATTTTTCAAACATTTTGCAAAAAACATTTTCCCCTGACTTATTAGTCAGTAAATATAAAACGAATTTGAGGAATAATCAACATATTTTTATTAAGGGTTTTTAATGAATTTTAATAGTGTAATTAGACATACTTATTAACAAAAATACAAAAGTACGAGTTATGGCTAAAGTATATACGCAGTATATATGCCCCCCCATACTTAGCTTGAGTTATGTCCTCATAGATCAGAGAGAAAAAGAGAAGACATAACTCATACTGAGTATAGGAAAGCCTAAAGAATAACGAACAAATGAAGGAATGAATGAATGAGAAGTTGACTGCCCCCCTATACTTAGCATCAAATAATCCTAAGTATAGCAGACTGTATACAAAGAAGGAAAGGTCAAGGATGGGAATGAACAAATTGTACTCAGACTGTCTCCCCCTATACTTAGGGTAAGATATCCCTAAGTATAGACAAGAAGAGGAGACAGTGGAGAGGATCCAAGAATATAAGCAATCGGGTGAACACCCCCCTATACTTAGGACAAGGTACGTCCTAAGTATAGAAGACTGACAAAAAGGGGCGACACCTTTTCGGTAGAAGAAGAAGATATAAGAGGAAAAGAAGAAAACAAGAAAAGAAAAAAAAGATATCAGAAGATGGAAGAAAGATAGAAAGAATGTATACACCACTCCCCCTATACTTAGGGTAAAAGAAGCCCTAAGTATAGGCAACAACAGGAGTGATGAACGGAACGAAGATTGAACACTCAGCTTATCCACCCCCCCCCCCATACTTAGGACAGAGTACGTCCTATGCAAGGCACACATGAGAATGGGTGAATGAGCAAAACGGGAGAGGGACGGAGATGAAAGCGAATATAAAATAGAAATGGATGTACAAAGGATCAAGAAGGTTGAAAGCGAACCTTCTTGCGGGAACGATGAGGAATAGAACTAGTATGGTGCAGGTCGACATCGAGGTCCTCAGATGACACTAACCGATCAGGGTCAACACGATGAGGGTCCTCAGTGGTCCTAGGGTGTGAAGGCACAAACGAGTGAGTTGAAGAAGTACGATTAGGTCCGGCCTTGGGAGTCTGTTGGCACGAAAATCCAAGAGACTGAGGTAATCAGGTGTATCTAAGATGGTCGTTGCGACCTCTGTCACTCAGACGTGCCAATCAAGAAAAAAAATCAGACCACTAATAGATAAAATCAATCAAAACACGAAAGCGGTCTCGCTATTGGATTAACCTAGTATAGCGACCAGGGTCGAACTCAAGGAGCACGGGTTGGCCTCTCGGCGTACGAAGTAGTCAAAAGAGATAAAATAAAAGAGCAAAATATTTTTGGTGGTTTTTGAATTTTTTTGTATTTTTTTTGGATTTTTTAGTTTATTAAGAAAATAAGAAAAGCAACCAAGCACACACTGCAACAATTTATTTAAAGCACTAAAAATCAATCAAAAATTCAAACAAAAATATTTTTATGTGTTTTATATTTTTTAGTGTTTTTGGTGAATTTTTGAGAATTTTCTGATGTTTATTGAATTTTCTAAAAATCAAACAGTAGCTGAAATCAAAGGTACTGTCCAGCCGAGCTAAAAGGGCCTAGATAAAATATCTAAAGCCCCCAAATTAGCTAAGAGGTAATTTTCCTATAAAGAGAATAAAACAAGGAAAATTTAGGCACCTATTTTATTATTTTTGGATTTTTGGTTTAATAATTAGAATTTTTATAAGTTTTTAGGGGTTTTTCAATTTTTAGTGGTTTTTAGTAGTGAAAAATAGCCAAAATTGGCTAGAAAATCAAACACAACAAAATAGATAGTGGACAATTTTTTGTAATTTTTGGACACTATTTAAGATTTTTTTGTGATTTTTAACGTTAGACAGTAGCAAAAATGGATGTTTTTGATTTTCTAAAAATATCAAACAATGACGAAAATGTCACCAAAGTTTGTAGAAAATTTTACATCATGGCAGGAGCCATGTGTCCAATTTTCGCTAAATTTGGAGGTGATTTGCTATTTTATTCAAAAATAAAGAGGGGGCACTGTGCACAGGGACCAAAGTGCAAATACCCAAGAGTCTGGGGTGTCTGGTGCAATTAACCCAGCAAAACACGTGCGATGCGCGTGTCTGGGGCACTCAGGGACCCAAATGTAAGAAAAATAAGTTCCGAGGGCTTATTGGTAACAGGTGCCAAAAGTCCAAGGGCTTATCTGTAAAATACCCAAAAATAAACACACATGCTCAAATACACCACGCACAGGGGTATAAATGAAAATAAGTGAAAGCTTTCATTCAACTAAGAACAACCAGAACTACAAGGGCATGAAATGTAAAATACCCAGAGAATCACGTGTCGAAGCACGTGTCACATCACATACAGGGGCATCTTAGCAAATAAAAGCAAGTACCAGGGTCTCTATGCAAATAACCCTAAAACTAAACAACTGATCTCAATATTTACAGGACTAAAGCGAAATGAAATAGGAAAGAGGGCCTAAGGGTAAATTACCCTTTATTATACGGAGCGGCTGGATGGACGCCACGTGTCTGATCGAGCGGTCAAGGGTGACTGGGGGTCCAACGCTGCTCTCCTCGGGATGATCCAACGGCTGGGGCTAGTCCACGTGGTGCATCGGACGGTGTCAGGCGCGGATGGCTAACCCTCGAGCCTCGGATGGTCCAGATCTCTCCTTCTCCTGATCGAACGATGACGGCTGCTCCAACACGGACGGTTCAGATGAACCTGGAGCGAGAGGGACGATCGGACGGCTTCTGAAGGTCGTGGAAGAACAGGTGGCCAGCGAACTTCGCCGGCCTCGTGAGTGCGCTCCTGACCTCCTCTGCTGCGCCTGAGGATCGGAGAAGCTCCGGCGTGATGGTGCGCAGCTACTGATACCCTCCGATGGCCCAGCCGAGCTCTGGGGAGCTCCGGCGAGGGCGGCGGAGGCGAGGCTCCTGGTCTGAATAACCCAAGCCCTCAGATGGGCTTGGTAGCACCTGCAAAGATCACCAAGAGGCTCGTGGGTCGAGGTCAAACTGCCTCGACCCGGTTAGGCGGAGCGACGGTGAGCTGTGGGTCGAAATGGCGAGCTCCGGCGAAGGGGGTAGACGGAGGAGCTCGGCTCCCAGCTCCTGTGCGAGCTGGGTTGGATGGAGGGGTGAAGAAGGTGCGTCGGAGGGAGGCGGAGGCGATGGTCGATTCCGATGATCGAAAGGAGTGATGGGATGGTCGGAATCAGCTAGAGACGGCGGCGGTACGAATTGGGCGTAAATGGAAATCCGGGAAAGATAAGGACCTAAAAGGTTACCTGGGTGGTCGAAGAGACTGGGGAGGAGTTGGGGAAGCTCCTGGTCGTCGCCTCGAGGAGCGTCTCCCTCCGAGACTCAAGCTCCAGCTGATGGCGGAGCGACGGCGGCGAAGCTCGCCGGATCGATGGTCTCGCCCTCCTTCCTCGCTGCGACACCACGGAGGACGAGCTGTCACTCTCGCCGATGTGATGGAGGTCACTGGGAGTGGAGCGAAGGAGCCAAAGATCGGGAAATGAGGTGGCGGAGCTCGAGCTAAATATGGGCGAGGATCCAGGAAGACGAGGTCGGGTAGGGCGTGGAAGCGCGCGGATCCCGAGGATGACGCTCCGGCGAGGGTGTCGGATGTGGCAAGATCAAAACGGACCCGGGGTTTGAGTGAATGTGATTCGGGTTTAAGTGCTAAAAATCCGAGAAGTGGGCTTACCCGCTAAGAACCGTGCAAAGTGGTCCTGGGGGGGTAGTTGACCGGGCGGTCAACATCCCCAGGACCCAAAAGAAACAAGCCACGTGGCTGGATCTTGAAGTGAAAATTAAGGGTAGCTAGGGGCCGAGTTAGCAAAAACTCAAAACACAAAATATTTTTCTTTTATTTTTTTCTATTTTTTAGTGATTTTTAATAATTTTTTCGAAATAAAAATAAGGTATGTACACTATATGTACTATGTAGGTATATGTACACTATTAGGGTTTTTAATTTTTGATTTTTAATTTTTATTTTTATGCAATTTTATTCCTATTTTATATTTTATTTATCTTCATTATAAAATAAGGAATAAAAAGATATTTTTATTTTATTTTTATTATTTATATACATAGGTAAAATAAATATATACACTTATATACATGGTATATGTACAATCTATTTTTGTGTTTTTAATTTTTGCTATTTTTATTTGATTTTTGTTTTGATTGTTTTTATTTTATTTATTTACACTAGATAATAAAGAATATTTACAAAAACTATAAAGATTTATTTTATTTATTTATAGGGCTAAATAAACATGTAGGTGAGTCTATGCACAATGTGAAAGTGATATTTTTGTTCTTTTTTATTTTCATATTTTTATCTTTTGTTTTTATATTTATAAATATAGACACAAATTTACAAGCCTATTTTTGGTGAGGAAAATACCTTTATGTTATTTACATAAGTATGTACACATATGAGCCCCTATCTCCCTCTACTTTGGCTTTTATGCGGTCAGGCCCATGCTGAGCCCTCCCTTGGGTTAGGTTGCTCAATATTTATTCTAAATATTTCCCTCTTTTTATTTTTAATCTTTATTCTTTTATTTTTGCACAAAAACATGCTAATTATAGGTTTTTACACAATGCATGCTTTTGGTAATTATTTGTATTTACATGAATATACATGCATTTGCAAAGGTTTTTGTAGCTAAAATATAAGAATAAAGAGTGATGAATGGGTATTCATCACCCCCCTATACTTAACTTTTGCTAGTCCCTTAGCAAACATTTATTTGAAAAAGAAGTGAAATAGAAAGAAAGAAAAAGAAAAAGAGGGGAATGTACATGGATCAATGTTGAATATCTAAACTTTCCTTCATTAAATTTAATTATGGAGCTCAATCAGATCTTTGGATTATTAATGTGTCGGAACCTTATTTAGACTTAAGCTTAAAACTCTACAGCCTCTAAGTTCCACCAATCTATGGACAAGACTCCTCAATAAACCAGATCAGAACAAGTCTACATACACAAACTCTAATGACTATGAATCTTTCCATGCAGTGTAAGTGATATGTAGCTCCCCACGTCAAAAGTAACAAAGAAACAACCTCCCTCAACCTGGTAACTCTAATGCCTCGGTCTAGCAACTCTTTCCTCGAGAAGCGGGGTATTCCCTTCTAAGTTCAAGTGCAACCGGCTCAAGAAGAGGGGGAAGAAGTATAGACTTTTGGAAGCTCAGCCAGTGTAGCTAAGTCTCCCGCTGCAAGCTTCATGAGATGTAACATGGATACCATAAGCTTTTGCTTTATTTGACTGTATACACTCCGGTGGGGTTATTAAATTTTCAATCCGACCCACCACTTTTTTGGAGTTCTTTTTGCATTTTGCATTTTTTTTCAAGTGCTTCTATACAACATATCTACATGATGCAGCATATATACAAGAAATTTTCCTCTTGAGCCAGTAGACTATCCCTCTTTTGAAGCTTTATTGCAACCCACGGCTTCTGTCTTTAGCCTTCATCACCAATAGACCAAGTTGAGACGCACATCCTTCACTAGAAGAAGAAGAGAGGTTCCGCCTAGAAGTACTACCCTCATATGCTACCCCAAGCCAAAGGAAACTGCCTCCTCACCACCTCATCCGTGGAGAGCCATGTGTAAAGTGCTGGTGCAAGTCAAGCCATTGTCTCTAAGAGTCATGCGTGTGTTGTTAAGTGCTCTACTTAGGCTCATCAAGATGACATATGCTCATAGCCTAGTGGACTCAAAGAATTAAGTCCTTATGGACCTGAAAAGCCTTAACCTAAGCCTTATAAGGTTCCTCTTAGAATTAGGTGGATTAAGATCTTATTCAAGCTCCATTTCTCAATTTAGCTCCAGGCTTAGTTCAAATGTCAACTCTCATCCAGGAAAAACTTTATACATATATATATATATATATATACAAAGATGCTATTTACAAATATTTACAATCGTGCAAAATTTTTGAAAAATGTTTTGAAATCATGAATGGATGGATGCATGAAGTGCAAGTTTTGCAAAAGTATTTACAAACATTTACACCAGAGTTTTGCAAACTTTTGATTTTCAAAACATTTTTGAAAAATTTTGTACTATATACATAATTTTGATACAAAAATATTTACACAAGCTTTACACAAAAGATTTTTGAAATCATTTTTACAAAAATACTTTTTACACTAGCTATGTATGTGCAATAAAAGAATGATTATGTACAGGAAAAATTTTAATTTTTTTGTGATTTTTAAGGTTTTTAGCCAATTTATTTATTAACACACTCACACAATGTACGAGTTATGGCTAAAGTATATATGAAATATATACACACCCCCCTATACTTAGCTCGAACGATGTCCTCAGAGTGATCAAGAGCGATGAAGAAGGCATAACTCGTGCTTAGTAAAAGGGAAGTGAAAAGGAATGGCTAAGTACAGAAACGAATAAATGAATAGAATAAGAGGAACTCGGTGGTTTCCCCCTATACTTAGGATTAACTAATCCTAAGTATAGCAAGCTGTACATGAAGGGAAATCCGAGTGGAGAATGTACAGGGTCTACCCCCCATATACTTAGGGTAAAATATCCCTAAGTATAGGCAGCAAAACAGGAGCAGAAAGAATGAAAAGAATACCCGCAGGTCCGACATCCCCCCTATACTTAGGGTAAAGTACACCCTAAGTATAGCATAATCATAAGATGAGAAAAGGGATGTGGGACTAAAGAATAGAATGATATGGACATCTGGATTTATACAAGGCGGAGGAACAGTGAAACTCAGGCGTGAGATGCATTAGATGTGAGTCAAAGACTACATCTCACGCTAAATGAATCGGGGCAACAACAACGTCTCGCGGCTCATGATCTAGAAATGGCTTGAGCCGCTGGCCGTTCACTCGAAAGGTACTCTCAGAAGACAACTCAGATATATCAATGCTACCATTGTCGTGTACCTTTCTGACCAAGTAGGGTCCCTTCCATTTGCTCTGCAGTTTCCCTGGAAACAAATGAAGCCTCGCATCAAACAGCCATACTCTCTGTCCAATCTCAAAATGCTTGTGGCTGATATGGGAATCATGCCACTCCTTCACTCTCTCCTTATACTGTAGGCTGTTTGAGAAAGCTGTATCTCTAAGCTCCTCCAGTGCAGCTAACTCTGCCCTCCTCTGGTCTCCTACACCATTTGGATCCATAAGAATATCTGTAACTGCCCAAAGTGACTTGTGCCTTAGCTCAACAGGTAAATGGCACGGCTTGCCATATACGAGGCGAAAAGGAGATGTGCCCAATGGTGTCTTGAAAGAAGTCCTATATGCCCACAAGACCGAGTCCAAAAGCTGTGACCAATCCTTTCGGTCAGGGCGGACGACTTTCTGCAAAATAGTCTTGATCTCCCTGTTCGAGACCTCGGCTAGACCATTCGTCTGTGGATGGTAAGGTGTAGCAACACGATGGTCTATACTGAACTCGCTAGCAAGGGCCTTCACCTGGTCGTTGATGAAATGAGACCCCCCATCAGAAATCAGAACTCGTGGAACCCCGAACCGCGTGATGATATGCTTCCTCAAAAATCTGCAAACTGTCCTCGCATCAGCGGCTCGGGCGGGGATGGCCTCAACCCAACGACTAACATAATCAACGGCCAACAGAATGTACTCAAATCCCTGACTCTGTTGGACATGTGAGCCCACGGCGAGCCATTATGCAATAAATGTTATTGCAAATATCATTCCCTGATCTGAAATGAAGAATAAATAATTTGCATAATAGGTCCCTCTGTACAATTAGGGTTATGTACCATGGCTATCTTAATGATCATACAGCTGTTGATTCAATTATTGAATCATAGAGGCTGGTGCTTGAATGAATATCTAAAGAGTTAGGTTGAGGACTCATCAAGCACCGTCAAATGATTGTTAAGATGTGATCTCCAGCCTGAGTAGGAGATGGCAATCCTTTCTCACATAGGCTGATATCTGACCGACCTCTTGATGCATGTCCTCTGCATAGGAATAGAGATTCGGAGGTGTCAGATTAGTTAGGTCAAAGAGTTGACTTAACGAGATCGAGATAACCTAAGTCCTATGTTGAATGCTGTCACAGCATAGGCACGCATCCTCTGACCGGAGACAGATGTATTGCTATATGTCTAAGTATGTACATTTGACAGACCAATAGGTTGATGACCTAACCAAGGTCTATACACCGGCGCGTTGGTGTGCATATAAGGGCATATGAGTAATACGATCTCTCAAAGGGATCATACAGGTTCACTACTGAACCGGAAGACATGAGCTCACTCATGAGATATTGGGAGGAATCAAATTCCGTGCACGGTCGTCTCGCTTTGGAAGCTTGACTGAATTTGTAGGTTTGATATATACTTTTGGAAAGTATATGATCAAGACCTAGGTATGATATATGCTTTTGGAAAGTATATGATCGATACCAAATCCCAATGATCAAATGAGAAACTTAGTGATCAAACCCTAAAGAAGACAGTGTAAAATAGATCTTGATCTTCGGGTTGACCATGGGTCTTCCAGTATGCAGGATGTACAGGTATTGGGAATACCTGAAGGGTGATGTGATCATAAACGATTGTATATCCATGACGCTTCCATTCCGAGGGAGTGATGAAACAGGTCTGGATTTTAGTGACTCCTTTCAGTAGAGAAGCAATCCGATCTTAGTCCAAGTGTTGGACATTGGTCTGAATGGGATTCAGATTCAATGAGAAGATTGGATTTGCGGTCTTGATTTAATCAAGCATCTATGGGAGGATCGTTCGATCTGGATTTGAGATAATATCTCAATATCCAAGTCACTATACATGGAATAATACAATCGCCCTGTCCTTATCTCCAAGTATCTGCGGAGAAAGCACATTATTCTTGAAAGGGTTCAAGAATAATTCTTTTGATGAAATATCCAAGCAAGGACTTGATGATTAAATGTGATTTAATTATCAAGCTTAAATATGAATATGATTCATATTGTGAAAATGATTATCTAAGATAATTAAATGAGATTTAATTATCAAAGATTAAGAGAATGTGGATAACACTATCCATGATATATGTGTGTTATAAATATGATTTATAATATACATATAATAAGAGAAAGAATTTATGTAAATAGCATTTGTTAATTAATAATGTGAATTGGATTCACATTTGTTAATTAATTGGAAATGCAATTTACTAACTAGTTTGGGTTGTGAATATGATTCACATAATTTTCAATGGCAAGATTGAAATATTCACAAATTAATTTTGGAATTATTTTGGTGGATATTTATTGTAATTAATTGAGGAATAATATAATAAATAAAATGGAGAAAACAACCACCCTCATGGGTGGCGTCACCCATGAAGAGTTCATGGGTGACGCCCCCCCTTTTTTAGGGGTTGGTTAACTCCACTTCATTTGATATATTATCTCTTGATTAATTAACTTTAAATTGTTGTTATTAAACAACAATCCTAGCCATTGATTTATCATGGACCAAGCATATCCCTTGGATCCATGTGTCCCATGGATTGAGATCCATTGGATCCTAAACTAGTATATAAGGAGGGCTAGGGTAGCCTCTCCATGGTACATCATTAAGAGTTGTACAAGGTTACAACTCCCTCTCTCTTTCTCATTCTCGCCCTCTTTTTCTCTTCTCCATTAAGTGGCCGTCCACTTTGTGTTGAGAAAGGAGAGACTCTCGGCTTCTTCTTCGACGACTCGTGGATCTCCATCTTCTTTGGAGTTGCTTACTCTAAAGGAAGACGACGGATTTCGTTTGACGAAATCGGGGGAGCCATCGCTTGGATCTTCATCGAGGATTGTGGGAAGGAACACGACTCATCATCGCGCCCGCAAGTGCGTTCTTCGTGGATCGGACTTAAGATAGGAGGATCTCTACTTTGGGATCTCGCGATCACAACCACGCTTCAAGAGGTATTCCTTGTACTTTTTGGTTTGATGAAACGATCCGAGAAGTGTTCTCGTGATCATGTGGTTTCATCATTAAAGTTAAATTTTTTTAATTTCCGCTGCATCTAGCATCTAGTACGACTAGTTGCTCCGATTGCATACGATGCGATCGACACGCTTCCGTGATGCGCTTGAGGATTCTCAATATCCTTCAAGTGGTATCAGAGCCAGGTTGAATAAGGTTTTGGATATGATCCATAGACCTTAGACGATTTGGTTCTTGAAAGGGTTGCGAAATTTTTTTGCTGCATTTCAATTTTCGCACCTCTTAAAATTGAATTTTTCGGCTCTGTTTAAAATGTTTAAACACGAAATTTTCAATTGGATTTTGTTCCCCATTAAACAAGGAAACCATAGGACTTGAGTTTACTAAATTTGGACTTCATTTGCTCAAGATATGGCTTTTTGAATATGACTATATTCACTGTTGCGGGAACTGCGGATTTGAACGTAATTAAGGAGATGATTACGGTTTTAATCCGCCTTGAAATGCGTGAATTATCACATGGGTTCTTTAATAAATCAAATAGGCAATCTTTGGAAACTGAGTTTGCATTTTTTGGATTTATATTGATCAAGATAAGTTAATTTTAGTGATTGGGGGTCACTGCTGGAAATTAACATTCTTTGATCTTGAACCTTGTGATATGTCATTCAATTATCATGATGAAAATTAATTGTTAATTTTCTGGAATAATTAGTGATAAATATTTGTGAAATATTTAAAGAAATAATTATTTCATTGAATGACACTTGCCTAAACTACAATGATGAGATATTAGATCTTGATCATTGTTTCATCAACAAACATTGCTTTCATGAAAACAATAGTTTATCCTACAATAGTTGTAGGACAACTTTTACATGAAAAACCCTTTTGCTTGAATAGGATTGGGGATTTGTCTAGCAAATCTCCTTATAATCAAAAATGTTTTGATTTATATTATATGGTATAATTTTCGGTTGAAGAACCGATGAACATCTCAAAGTACATGATGGTCTATCTGGTATTATCCTTTCCCGAGGCGGATGTGGTGCCTAGTCGGAGAGCATTGGGGTCGCGGGTTGCAACGTATGTGGTTCGTCCCACTCTCGTCGGTACTGGCCATGACAACGGGTAGGGACTGTATAATACCGGAGACAGACAATATGTATTTTTCTAATTATTAAAATTCGAATAATACGTATTTTGAGAATATACCTACTATTCAAGTAAAAGACATGTTTGTTGATGATTGGATTAATGATTAATTTAATGTGATTAAATTAATTATATCCAATAAACACTCTATTTTGAATAGATGTGTATTTCCCTTGGAAGAATTAATTATGTGAATGTGATTCACGATAATTAATTATAAAATTTGAATATGAGGTGGAGGATCACATAAGTGACATCCATGGTCTCCCGTCAAGGCGAAGGGTTCCGTCGCCAGGGATTGTATGTAGGAGACGCTTGTCCGAAGTGACAGATCCTATATGCAAGCGCATCTGGATCGGGCTCTTTGCTTCTCGAAAGAGTAAGGTCGTATGCGTAGTGACCCCAATATCGAGTCCTCATATTATTGGGGCGATATTGGATTGCGCATAGCGAGTTCTAATCCTGTTGACGGTTGGTTCAATTAGCAACGGGTCAACATCATCTTAGGGGTGGTGGGCCCGGGTGTTAAAGACCGAATTGGGAATGCAAGTTGGACTTGCAAGGCGGAATGAGTTCCCGCTTCTTTTTATTGGAGTCGTAAGTTCTCATATTATTGGGATGCGACAAAGATAGGAAAGGAGATCCCAGATCTTGCTAGAGGTATAATGGTAAGAATATCTCTTACATTGAAAGTGATTAAGGGAATGAACTTTCAGTGTTGACAAGGCAAGACAACTTTGATATAAAAATTCCTAAATCAAAGTAAAACATGTATATATAATATATATACACTTATGCAAATTTCTTATTTCAGATAATCCTTCATTAAACCCACTCAATGTTATACTCAATGATAACCAGTAAAATATCTTGGATTGGACTCATGATCCAGATATTGTACTTGCTATTGGATACATAATGTATGTGGTTACAATATGCAAGATCCCGCAACATAATGAGGAAGGGCAGTTAAATAAGACAATAAGACATCACCTTAGGGTTTGTATGTCTCTATGTTCTTGATCTTTCATTGAGTGTACTTTAGAAGTGACATGTCGATGGTGATCGTAATTGTCAAATAATCCTTACAAAATAAAAGAAGATATTTTGGCATACATATGCGCTCTAGACATTTAATCATGAATGACATAGTTCTCTGCATTATGCAGAATGGTGGCTCGAAAGAGATGATGTATTCAAAATGTTTGAATACCTACCTGAACCTAAGTGTCTAAGAGTTAAGATGTATGTAGATATGATGAATGTCATCATTCTACTATCTATACTCAAGTCATTCATGAAGCTTCATAATAATCATTTTGAATGGATTTAGTGAAGCATGTATAAATGTTGAAATACTCTTGTATTGAAATCCTTTGAATTCAACATAAGAGATTCTTTGTCTTAAACAATGGTTGTTTATTGATGAAGAGAGCACAGTGGAAGCATGGGTCGGACCCGAATAAGAAGAAAGTCAAAGAGTTGACCTACTTCTGTGACTTCCATATCACATCCAAAGAGTTGGATGAATGCCAATACTGCAATAAGTTGATGTGTTGATAGTATGACTATCAAGTCTGTCTAAAGTCCTTAGTGAAGGACTCAGATAGAGCATCAGAATAATCTACATATAATCATTGACTCTGACTTTATTATTTCATAAGATAAAGTCTGACAATTGTATCCCAATCTTCTAATGACATTTGCAATTGGTTGCATATATATACTAGAAGATTAGAAATTTGATCTTAAGGTTTAATAGTCATCTACATGGATATTGGTGCAATTGTTGTGACAATCTCTGTTGGATAGATGGACTTCATATTCTCAGTGGGAGAACCCTTAGTCTTAGAGACCTAGATATTAGAATACCCTCATTGTTTGTTTCTAAATGTTGGAAATAAACATGAATTCTGAGATAGAACTATCATAAAGAGTTATGATGGATATATTTCAGATAGTAATCTAACATCTAGTGGACTCCATAAAATTAGAATATTAATGAATGGTTCATTAAGATTTCTAATACTGAAAATCAAACCTTATAAGATCAATAGGAGGATGAAGATCATTTGACAATGATCTGGCATCAAGCCTTGGACATTTGCTGTTGATTTGATCAATAGACTAGTAAGATATGAAACTTTAGAATGTCTAAAATTTCAAATCTTACATACTTGTGAATATTGTATTCGAAGTAAAACGTCCAATACACCCTTCTCTGGGAATGGTGTTAGATGTCGAGGTATTCAAGATCTCATACATATTGATGTATGTAGATCATCTATATCATAGTAAACATTATGGATATGTAATATCTATTGATGATTACGTATGATATGATATTTCTTCTCTTCACCTGAGAAACCTTTGAAATGTTCAAAGATTTCACAATTTTGGTTTAGAATCAAAATTTGAAGAAAGATGAAATGATTTTGATCTAACCAAGGTAGCAAGTACCTATTAGATAAAATTCAAAGAATACCTTATAGAGATATGAATATCATTTCTATCTCACTCCTCCAGATAAACCTGAACTCAATAGAGTTGTAGGGAGATACAATTGGATCATGTGTGACATGATTTGGTCAATGATGAATTTTAGCATAATTATCCCTTAGTTTCCAAGTATATATGTGTAGTAGAGACTACAATATATATCCTTAATGAGGTTCCATGCATGTAAGCTGGAATCTAGCACTTGAGAGTGCTACTTCATTAGGAAAATAAAGTATGGTATTGGATACCTACTTTATGACCTTGAGATTCTTAAAAGATCTCATCTCTGAGAATGTGATTCTTGGAGGATTGAGAATCTTGAGAATCAAGATGAAAATGAAGTAAAGGAACTCATTTAATCTTGAGAAGATAATGAGGCTCCTGAAATCGGAAACTAAAAGGACAATTAAAGATGAAACATTAATACCTCTTCAAATAAGTTTGAGGATGTATTCCATGTGTCAGCCAAGTCTGACAATGATCGGACTTCATGTGATGAAGCTCCTAAGGATCATGACATGGAATGATGGATATTAGCAATAAAGTCTAAAGTAGACTTCATATACAAGTGTTGTATATGGACCCTCGAGGATCCACCTATAAGGGTTAGACCCGTTAAGGTGTAAATGGATCTTCAAGAGAAGAGGGAACCTGATGAGAAGGTAGAGACCTTCAAAGCTCGGTTCGTAGCCACAAGCTACACACCGGAAGAGAAGACATTGCTTGCAATGAGACTTGCTCTTCGGTAACCATGCTTAAAACTCATCAGAATATTGCTAACCTTAGCTACACAACTTGACTATTGCATCTTCAGGATGTAATTCAAGATTGCATTCCTCTAAGAATACCTCTCTGAGGATATTCACATGAAGTAGCCCCAGGGCTTCATGGTTGAGGAAAGTAAGGTGTGAAAGCTAAAGAAATCCATCTGTGGACTCAAATAAGCTTCTTGAAGTTGGAACATAAGATTTGATGAAATTATAAATGTTATGATTTCAAATAGAATCTTGATGTACCATGTGAAGCTTAGTGGGAGTGCCATTGTGTTCATCGTGCTAAATGTAGATAATATCCTAATCATTTGGAATGATATAAGGATGATAATAAGTGTTTTATAGACTGGCCATCCCATACCTTGAGATATGATCTCAAGAATACCTCTTAGATCTTAATTCTGAAGTTGTTCAGAAGCAAAGAAAAGAGGATATTGGGACTGTCACATTTGTAGTATACCTTGGACATATTCCATTCTTGGAAATTCCAAGAAAGGCTTCCTTCCCTTGAGATTTGGTACTGACCTATCAAAAAGGGATAGCACCTCAAAGAGTTGAGAAAGTGAATGCTAAAACTGTTGCACTTGTGCATCAGTTACGAGAAGCTAAGTGTATGCTTGATGTGTACAAAAGCCAGATATCTGCCATGCAGTGGGAGTAGCAAACTGTTACTAATCCTATTATGGAGATAAAACACTTGATTGCAGAAATAACAATATCTTCAAATATGACAAGGCTTTAGAGATGGTGATCTCTAAGTCATATCTTCAAGAGCTTAAGACTTTATAGATAGAGATCTAAAAGGTCTTAACTGTGGATACCTTGAGAGATAGTGATCTCCCGGAATAAGGGTATTCTGATAAGGATTATGGAAATACTGGTTATAATAGTTATTAAGCAATAGTGTCAAAGACACTATAACTGCTTTGACTAGATTGAGTATTGGTTGCATAAGATGCAACATTCGCATTGGATGCGAGCACTGTTACCTAGGGATATGCAAGTACCGTAAAAGGACTTGGCATAGTCTTTTGGGAACAGAGTGACTGATCAGCTTACCTAGCTATTTCTAAATAGCCTATGATTGTCACATGAGTGCGGGTTTAAATGATTAGCCCATTAATGGCTCTTTGGGCTAGTGGGAGATTGTTGGACATGTGAGCCCACGGCGAGCCATTATGCAATAAATGTTATTGCAAATATCATTCCCTGATCTGAAATGAAGAATAAATAATTTGCATAATAGGTCCCTTTGTACAATTAGGGTTATGTACCATGGCTATCTTAATGATCATACAGCTGTTGATTCAATTATTGAATCATAGAGGCTGGTGCTTGAATGAATATCTAAAGAGTTAGGTTGAGGACTCATCAAGCACCGTCAAATGATTGTTAAGATGTGATCTCCAGCCTGAGTAGGAGATGGAAATCCTTTCTCACATAGGCTGATATCTGACCGACCTCTTGATGCAGGTCCTCTGCATAGGAATAGAGATTCGGAGGTGTCAGATTAGTTAGGTCAAAGAGTTGACTTAACGAGATCGAGATAACCTAAGTCCTATGTTGAATGCTGTCACAGCATAGGCACGCATCCTCTGACCGGAGACAGATGTATTGCTATATGTCTAAGTATGTACATTTGACAGACCAATAGGTTGATGACCTAACCAAGGTCTATACACCGGCGCGTTGGTGTGCATATAAGGGCATATGAGTAATACGATCTCTCAAAGGGATCATACAGGTTCACTACTGAACCGGAAGACATGAGCTCACTCATGAGATATTGGGAGGAATCAAATTCCGTGCACGGTCGTCTCGCTTTGGAAGCTTGACTGAATTTGTAGGTTTGATATATACTTTTGGAAAGTATATGATCAAGACCTAGGTATGATATATGCTTTTGGAAAGTATATGATCGATACCAAATCCCAATGATCAAATGAGAAACTTAGTGATCAAACCCTGAAGAAGACAGTGTAAAATAGATCTTGATCTTCGGGTTGACCATGGGTCTTCCAGTATGCAGGATGTACAGGTATTGGGAATACCTGAAGGGTGATGTGATCATAAACGATTGTATATCCATGACGCTTCCATTTCGAGGGAGTGATGAAACAGGTCTGGATTTTAGTGACTCCTTTCAGTAGAGAAGCAATCCGATCTTAGTCCAAGTGTTGGACATTGGTCTGAATGGGATTCAGATTCAATGAGAAGATTGGATTTGCGGTCTTGATTTAATCAAGCATCTATGGGAGGATCGTTCGATCTGGATTTGAGATAATATCTCAATATCCAAGTCACTATACATGGAATAATACAATCGCCATGTCCTTATCTCCAAGTATCTGCGGAGAAAGCACATTATTCTTAAAAGGGTTCAAGAATAATTCTTTTGATGAAATATCCAAGCAAGGACTTGATGATTAAATGTGATTTAATTATCAAGCTTAAATATGAATATGATTCATATTGTGAAAATGATTATCTAAGATAATTAAATGAGATTTAATTATCAAAGATTAAGAGAATGTGGATAACACTATCCATGATATATGTGTGTTATAAATATGATTTATAATATACATATAATAAGAGAGAGAATTTATGTAAATAGCATTTGTTAATTAATAATGTGAATTGGATTCACATTTGTTAATTAATTGGAAATGCAATTTACTAACTAGTTTGGGTTGTGAATATGATTCACATAATTTTCAATGGCAAGATTGAAATATTCACAAATTAATTTTGGAATTATTTTGGTGGATATTTATTGTAATTAATTGAGGAATAATATAATAAATAAAATGGAGAAAACAACCACCCTCATGGGTGGCGTCACCCATGAAGAGTTCATGGGTGACGCCCCCCCTTTTTTAGGGGTTGGTTAACTCCACTTCATTTGATATATTATCTCTTGATTAATTAACTTTAAATTGTTGTTATTAAACAACAATCCTAGCCATTGATTTATCATGGACCAAGCATATCCCTTGGATCCATGTGTCCCATGGATTGAGATCCATTGGATCCTAAACTAGTATATAAGGAGGGCTAGGGTAGCCTCTCCATGGTACATCATTAAGAGTTGTACAAGGTTACAACTCCCTCTCTCTTTCTCATTCTCGCCCTCTTTTTCTCTTCTCCATTAAGTGGCCGTCCACTTTGTGTTGAGAAAGGAGAGACTCTCGGCATCTTCTTCGACGACTCGTGGATCTCCATCTTCTTTGGAGTTGCTTACTCTAAAGGAAGACGACAGATTTCGTTTGACGAAATCGGGGGAGCCATCGCTTGGATCTTCATCGAGGATTGCGGGAAGGAACACGACTCATCATCGCGCCCGCAAGTGCGTTCTTCGTGGATCGGACTTAAGATAGGGGGATCTCTACTTTGGGATCTCGCGATCACAACCACGCTTCAAGAGGTATTCCTTGTACTTTGTGGTTTGATGAAACGATCCGAGAAGTGTTCTCGTGATCATGTGGTTTCATCATTAAAGTTAAATTTTTTTAATTTCCGCTGCATCTAGCATCTAGTATGACTAGTTGCTCCGATTGCATACGATGCGATCGACACGCTTCCGTGATGCGCTTGAGGATTCTCAATATCCTTCAGACTCTTAGGGAATGGACCCATGAAATCGATGCCCCATGCGTCAAAAACCTCACAGAAATGAATGGGCTGCATCGGCATCATATCACGCTGTCCACAAGTGCCCATCCTCTGACAGTCAGTGCACCTCTTCACGAACTCATCAGAGTCCTTGAAGAGGGTAGGCCACCACAAGCCGGATTGGAGCACTTTCTGTGCCGTTCTCCTCCCAGAATGATGTCCTCCTGCCTCAAGCTTGTGGCAGTAAGTGAGGACGCTATGGTGTTCCTCCTGAGGAATGCACCGACGCCAGACGCTATCCCCTCCTTCGTGGTAAAGGATGGGATCCTCCCAGTGGTAGGACTTGGCCTTCGCAAGGAAGGTCTCAAGCCTCTGCCTGGGCCAATCTTGTGGGACTTTCCCAGCAACGAGAAAGTTCACAATATCGGCATACCACGGGAGTGAGGTGATAGCAAGGATCGCCTCATCTGGTAAGGTATCTCGAATGGGATCAATCTGCTCAGACTCCTCAGGCTACTCTAAACGAGAGAGGTGATCCGCCACCACATTCTTGACTCCAGGCTTATCCTTAATCTCAATGTCGAACTCCTGGAGTAGAAGGATCCATCTAGTCAGTCTGGCCTTGGCATCCTTCTTTGCCATGAGGTACCTGATGGCGGTGTGATCTGTGTACAAAGTCACTCTAGATCCAATGATATAAGATCGAAACTTATCTAGGGCGAACACTACGGCTAGCATCTCCTTCTCTGTGACCGTGTAATTCCGCTGGGCTGAATCCAATGTGCGGCTAGCGTAGTGGATGGCAAACAGAACTCTATCCCTCCTCTGTCCCAGCACTGCCCCCATGGCAAAATCGGAGGCGTCCGTCATGATCTCAAATGGGAGAGATCAATCAGGCGGCTGGAGAACAGGAGCCTCAATCACACACTGCTGGAGAGTCGCAAAGGACGAAAGACTCTTGTCATCGACAAGGAACTCGGTGTCTTTCGTCAAGAGGTCAGTCAACGGCCGGGCAATCCTACTGAAATCCTGAATAAATCTCCTATAAAATCCAACGTGCCCCAGGAATGACCGTAGCTGCCTCAAATTGGACGGCGGTGCGAGTTTTCTAATGACATCAACCTTGGCCGGATCAACCTCCATGCCCCTGTTGGAGATGACGTGGCCAAGCACCGTCCCTTGAGTCACCATGAAGTGACTCTTCTCCCAAGACAGAACCAAACGGTACTCAATACATCGCTGGAGTACTCGGTCTAGGCAGTCAAGACAGGAGTCTAATTCGTCGCCGTAGACCGAGAAATCGTCCATGAAGACCTCCAAACACTCCCCTACCATGTCCGAGAAGATCGACAGCATGCATCTCTGAAAAGTCGCAGGGGCATTGCATAACCCAAATGGCATGCGTCGAAAGGCATATGTACCGAAGGGACAGGTAAAGGTGGTCTTCTCCTGATCTTCAGGAGCGATGGCCACCTGGTTGTAGCCCGAGTACCCATCCAGGAAGTAATAATGGCTCTTCCCTGCCAGTCTCTCAATGATCTGGTCAATAAAAGGCAGGGGGAAATGGTCCTTCTTGGTGGCCTGGTTGAGTCTCCTGTAGTCAACACAGACCCTCCAAGAGGTGGGTACTCGTGTAGCAATCTCCTCTCTCGACTCACTGATCACAATCGTGATGCCCGTCTTCTTGGGCACCACATGCAAGGGGCTGACCCACTTGGAGTCGGAAATGGGATAAATAAAATCTGCACTCCACCATTTTGATATTTCCTTCATCACAACCTCTCTCAGGTTGGGGTTCAGTCGCCGCTGGAACTCACGCGACGGCTTCGCCCCCTCCTCGAGATAGATATGGTGGGAGCATACTGATGGACTAATCCCATGGAGATCTGTCACGCTCCATCCGATTGCCTTGCGGTTCTTTTCAATAACCCCCATCAAACGGGATTCCTGCTCTCCAGTCAGATCGGCAGAGATGATGACTGGGTACATCTCAGGTTCGCCCGCAAGGAACCGATACTTCAGCGAAGTAGGGAGCGGCTTCAGCTCTGGACAGCTGGGCGCTGACAATTCTGGCTTCGGAAGGAAATGTGTCAATGCTGCTAAGTCTGCCAAATATGCCTGGGAGAAAGAAAGCGAACTCTCGCAAACTAGATCTGGAGAAGGCTGCTCAACTGTGCTGTCTCTGATTCGCTCTGCATCTACCTCCTCCTCATCTGTAGGCTCAGGTGGACTCAGGTCTGGCATCTGATCAACGCAATCTGCCCAATCAGACTCTGAATCCGAGGGATCTGCATCAAACAAGGTGGCATCAGTACCACCATCACACAAGGTGGCCTCAGTACCACCATCACTAAGAATCGTGTCGCGGTCGAGAACCGGATCTGCTGCCTCTGTCATATCCTGGACCAGGGTTGTGCTCTCCAAGCTCTCCTCTGCTGTCATCTCTGCATCAGTGGTGTCTGGAAATGAGAGGATGGCCTGTGCGGAAGGGTCTGCCCATGCTGCCTCATCGTCTGTGATCACAAAATCACAGTCCTGGTAGATGTCTGGCCCGTCGTCAGTCAGCTGCTCTGAATCTGTGCTGGCCTCTGAGCGTGCTCTCTCTCTGGCTCTGTAGTCCTCGACCGTCTCTATTTGTACACTCTCGCCCTCGACGCGAAAGTATACCTTCCCGCTATCATGATCAGTCACCGCCTTGGCTGTAGCCAAGAACGGATGACCAAGGATGATGGGGGTATCGGCCACTGAATCAGGGATCTCCATGTCCAACACTACGAAGTCCACGGTGAATTTCAGGCCCTGAATCGTGATGATAACGTCTCACAACAACCCCTTCGGCCTCTTGACAGATCGATCAGCAAACTGAAGGACTGTCCTGCTCTGTCTAAGAGTGCCCAACTCGAAGCGGTCGAGAAGGGCTGCCGGAAGAAGGTTGATCGACGATCCGCTATCCAATAGAGTTCAGTCGAACCTCTGCTCACTAATCTGACATCTGACATACGGGGCCCCTGAATCTGGCCTCTTGGCCGGCAGACGGTTCTGGATCGCAAAATACGTGGCTCTCGTCAGCACATGAATCTCTGAAGTGTGGTTCCTCCTCCTCCTGACTGTGGTCCTGTCTCTCAAAGATCGCTGAAGAAGGGGGATGTGCTGCAAAGCCTCCTGGAGGGTCAGCTGGATGTGAAATCTGTCGATCATGCTCTGGCTGAATTCCTCCTGCTCTCTCTTTTTTGGGTCTTTTTCTTTTTTCTTCCCCTTCCCCATCTGAAGGGCTCTAGGGAAGGGGATCACGAGGTCCTTCTCAGATGAAGGACTAGGAAAAGGCCTACACGGCTCGACGGCCGGATCCGCACATACATCAAGCACCATAGTGGGACCAGAAGAAACTAAACCTTTTCCTTTATTCACAACAGTGTTCTGAGATACATGAGAATGAGGAAAAACATCTGATCTCTCTACACAAACACCGGTGGCCTCAGTACCACCACGGGCTGGCTCTGCTACTGGACGTCTCGCGGCCTCCGTACCGCGGGCTGGCTCGGCTCCTCTGGTGGCATCAGCACCACCTCCTCGAACTGGTGAAGCGGCGGCCTCAGTACCGCCGGTGGAATCAGCATCCTTGGTAGCATCAGTACCACCGTCATCATCATATGCGGCCTCAGTACCGCTCTCCTCCTCCTCATCTGGCGCCATGGGTGGATCCTCGAATCGTCGCTCAGATGAGGCGCCGCCTGCTGGTGCTCTACCGCTCCTAAGTGTAACAAAATCAGCATCAAATAGATCCGAAGACATATCATCAAATGGATCACTAGGAGTGGTATGCTCAGTGTCTACTACCTGCTCAGACTTCCTCTTCAGGCTATTCGGATTCGGCTCTATCTGTGCAGGGATGGCGGCCTTCCCTCTCATCAGGTTCCGCATCTCCTGGCGGAACTCGTCCATCTCCCGTCTAAATGTAGCATGCTGGTCCATGAGGAGGCGGGCTATGTCATCCAAGGCGGGGCTCTCATGGGAGCCCGACGGGCAGCCTCTCTGGTGCTGAGGCTGCTGGAACTGGTGCTGCTGGTAAGAGGTGTAGGAGGAAGGATGCTGCTGCTGGTGTGGTGGGTGAGCCTGCTGCTCACGTCTCCAAGACTGTCCCTGCTGCTGATAGGGACGAGGAACGACGGACGACTGTTGGTGTGACTGATAGGCTGGGGGCTGCTGCTGCTGGTGATCTCTCTGCTGGCTATACTGCCCTCCCTGACCAGATGACTGTTGCTGGGGCTGGGTACCTCCACTCCCCCACCTGAATCCAGGATGGTCTCGTCGGATCCCAGGTTGGGGGCGGTCATACCAAATCCCGTTGACATCCATCAACGGCTCTGCATCGTATGGGGCTGGCGGGAGTACTGCCAGAGGCTGATCCGGCTGGTATACCACCATCTGCATGTCTGGAGATGGTGGGGACTGGTAAGAGGGCTGCTGCTGCTGGTGCGGCTCTGCCTGTATAAGGTGAACCTGTCTAGGCTGCTGAAAAGAGCTGGAGCGCTGGGACGAGCTGCTGCTGCCGCCGGTATCGCCTCGCGACTGAAGACGGGCTGTGAAGCCGTCGGTGCCTCCTGGAGACACATGAGCTGGGTCTTCATGTCTCTCAGAGTCTGTGCCATCTGCTCCATCTGCGTGATACCCTGGCACTGCTTCTTCTCGATCAGCTCCATCCGATCCAACTTCTCGCTGATAATACCCATATCCGCAGCGGACGACTCTGCCTGTGCTGCTGCAATTGCGGATGAACTGGATGGACCGGCATCGACCCGTGCTATCCTCTGGTACTGCACCGGTCCTGGCGGCTGGGGTCTGCCCTGAGTGTACAACCGGGTCTGGGACATCACCATATAATTCTCGGCCATCTCCTCGAAGATGGCCCAAACCTGGTCGTGATCCTTGGCGAAATAGGACACGCCGCAAGAAGCATTCACCAGGCCATGGAGCTCTGGTGTCAACCCGCTAAAGAAGCTCTGCACAAGGTTCGGCTTTGAAATGTCGTGGTGCGTGCATCGGTCTGTGAGCTCTCGGAACCTCTCCCATGCCTCATGGAATTGCTCATTGGGGAGCATGGAGAAGTTGCTGATCAGGGCCCTCGCTGCATTGGTCCGCCCGAGTGGATAGTACTTGTTCAAGTACTCGGTGCGGAGCTGCTCCCAGGTGTAAACAAACTTCCCCAAATGCTTCAGCCAGGTGGTTGCTCTGTCTGCTAGGGAGAAGGGGAAGGTGATCAACCGAATCGTATCCTGGTCCACATGGCGGTCGTGGACAGTACTGCAGATCATCAAGAACTCCTGGAGGTGGAGATGGGGCTCCTCGGTGGCAAGTTCGTGAAAACGGGGGAGCATCTGCAGGGTGTTCGGGGGGAACTTGAAGTCCCCCACAATAGCAGGCACCACTACCCAATGATGCATCAATGTAGATCCGGGGTTGTGCAACTCCCGCATCGGTCTCGGTGGTCCTCCTGCCGCAGCGGCTGCCGCTGCGGCGGCGGCTGCTGCTGCTGCTGCGGCTGCTGCGGCTCGTGCCTCTGCATCTGGTCCGTCCTCAGGCTCGCTCTGATCTCTCTCTGCTCTGAGTCGCTCCAACTCTCTCCTCATCTCAATCATGAAAGCTCCCTGATCTCTCAACTGCTGCTGAACGGTCTCTAGAGAGGCAATCAGGGTGGAGTTGATCGCTCCCTGGTCCATGACAAAATGCTGCTCTCCTCGTGGACCTCTGGGGTGATCCTCAGAACTGTCGGCCATAACTTCTGCAAAATCAAATGAGCCCAACTCAGGTGCTGTCAAATCTGCTAATCTCTCCTCGGGCTCATGTCGCTCAGGTCTGAAAGAAAGGGGATCGAGGGGGAACAGGGCGGAGTCGTACTCGGGCTCGGAGAGCTGGTCTCGGCTCTCGCGGGCCAACCTAGATGATCGGGTAGACGTGCCTGAAAGCGGTGCAGCCAGAGGCTGCCTAAGAGAGCGTCTACCCATCATCTTGATCTGGTGAGTAGTGCGGATGAGACCTGGGAAAACTACGATCAGAATGCAAACCCCCGGTTCACCCACGCAACGCGAGCTAAAGACCGTAAAAGCTCGGTCAAATTATCTTGTCAATTTTTATTAGGTGAACACACAAGATATCAGAGCGCTTACGTGACCTGTTAGGATACCCGATGCTACCCCAACCGACTGGACCGCACGGAAGAGTCGGTAGTCAGCTAGAAGTAGCACCGGAGGGCTCTACCTAGGGTGCGGGTCACTCTCTCGCGCATCCAAACCATACAATGAGGGGGTTGCTCTCCCCAAGACAAATTTTTAGGGTGAGTGTCTTTTAGGGTCAATAGTTTTATCCAGTCCCAATTTTATGATTTTTCTTTTTAATATTTTTCAAATAGAAAACAAACGCCTAACGAATTTTTCGGTTCTCCTGGTTATTTAATCCAAAACAGGGGGGAGAAGACGAAAAAGCCGATGCGCGATGAAATCAATGTTGCATGCTGAGATAGAAATGCGTACCTTGTCTCCAGCACTCTACATGCAAGTGATCCGCGCAGAATTTAAAGACAGGAAATAAACTACCTAAATGATGCAGGCTGAAAACCGAGTCCCTAAACAGCAGTGCTACTCGAAAGAACGGCTAGCCGACCACCAGCCTCCAATCCAAAGGGTCCGGTCTAGACCCACCCCTCCTCTTCTCGACAGGTCGAGTTCAGGAGTAGCGCTTGACGGGGTGGGCTCGTGGCGCGTAGGCTCGGAGGTGATGGAACGGCTATTTTATTATTATTTTTATTATAGGTCCAATTACCGCACTAGAGGAACAAGCAATTGTATTAGGGTGTTTGGATCCTATGAGTTACGTCACAATCAAGAAGAAAATCCTACGGCTAGGGGCTCGATCAAAAACCGCGTAAACACCGGAAAAGGCAGTAAAAAGAGCAGAAAACAAAACCGCGTAAAAAGCCGCGAAAGAACCTAAGGGTCCCCCGAGCACACCGGTGCTCGGCGAAACAGACCCGCTGAGTCAACCACAGTCCAAAGTGTCCAGTCTGAGTCCCTGTATTATTACAATAACAATCAAAGGTCTAATCTAAACCTCACCCACTCAACTCTCTCTCTCTCTCGCTCTCTTGCGGTTCCGTGCAGAAGGGAACCGCCTCCGAATCCTGCGGTTGCGCCGGCTCCTCGAAAGTCGCCTCCGCGATCCTCGAGCCCTCGCAAGAAAAAGAGCAAGTGTCACAAGCCAAATTATTATGAAAATGTCAGAAAAATATGTATATATGTGCAGGAAGCTATACAAAAAGCCGCGCAAAGAAAAAGCTGCGGAAAAACTCAAAAAGCGACTACTAAGCCATGCTCCCCGGCAACGGTGCCATTCTGTTGGCACGAAAATCCAAGAGACTGAGGTAATCAGGTGTATCTAAGATGGTCGTTGCGACCTCGGTCACTCAGACGTGCCAATCAAGAAAAAAAATCAGACCACTAATAGATAAAATCAATCAAAACACGAAAGCGGTCTCGCTACTGGATTAACCTAGTATAGCGACCAGGGTTGAACTCAAGGAGCACGGGTTGGCCTCTCGACCTACGAAGTAGTCAAAAGAGATAAAATAAAAGAGCAAAATATTTTTGGTGGTTTTTGAATTTTTTTATATTTTTTTTGGATTTTTTAGTTTATTAAGAAAATAAGAAAAGCAACCAAGCACACACTGCAACAATTTATTTAAAGCACTAAAAATCAATCAAAAATTCAAACAAAAATATTTTTATGTGTTTTATATTTTTTTAGTGTTTTTGGTGAATTTTTGAGAATTGTCTGATGTTTATTTAATTTTCTAAAAATCAAACAGTAGCTGAAATCAAAGGTAATATCCAGCCGAGTTAAAAGGGCCTAGATAAAATATCTAAAGCCCCTAAATTAGCTGGGAGGTAATTTTCCTGTAAAGAGAATAAAACAAGGAAAATTTAGGAACCTATTTTATAATTTTTGCATTTTTGGTGTAATAATTAGAATTTTTATAAGGTTTTAGGGGTTTTTCAATTTTTAGTGGTTTTCAGTAGTGAAAAATAGCCAAAATTGGCTAGAAAATCAAACACAACAAAATAGACAGTGGACAATTTTTTGTAATTTTTGGACACTATTTAAGATTTTTTGTGATTTTTAAAGTCAGACAGTAGCAAAAATGGATGTTTTTGATTTTCTAAAAATATCAAACAGTGACGAAAATGTCTCCAAAATTTATAGAAAATTTTACATCATGGCAGGAGCCATGTGTCCAATTTTCACTAAATTTGGAGGTGATTTGCTATTTTATTCAAAAATAAAGAGGGGGCACTGTGCACAGGGACCAAAGTGCAAATTCCCAAGAGTCTGGGGGGTCTGGTGCAATTAACCCAGCAAAACACGTGCGATGCGCGTGTCTGGGGCACTCAGGGACCCAAATGTAAGAAAAATAAGTTATGAGGGCTTATTGGTAACAGGTGCCAAAAGTCCAGGGGCTTATCTGTAAAATACCCAAAAATAAACGCACATGCTCAAATACACCACGCACGGGGGTATAAATGCAAATAAGTGAAAGCTTTTATTCAACTAAGAACAACCAGAACTACAAGGGCATGAAATGTAAAATACCTAGAGAATCACGTGTCGAAGCACGTGTCACATCACATACAGGGCATCTTAGCAAATAAAAGCAAGTACCAGGGTCTCTATGCAAATAACCCTAAAACTAAACAACTGAACTCAATATTTACAGGACTAAAGCGAAATGAAATAGGAAAGAGGGCCTAAGGGTAAATTACCCTTTATTATACGGAGCGGCTGGATGGACGCCACGTGTCTGATCGAGCGGTCAAGGGCGATTGGGGGTCCAACGCTGCTCTCCTCGGGATGATCCAACGGCTGGGGCTAGTCCACGTGGTGCATCGGACGGTGTCAGGCGCGGATGGCTAACCCTCGAGCCTCGGATGGTCCAGATCTCTCCTTCTCCTGATCGAACGATGACGGCTGCTCCAACACGGACGGTTCAGATGAACCTGGAGCGAGAGGGACGATCGGACAGCTTCTGAAGGTCGTGGAAGAACAGGTGGCCGGCGAACTTCGCCGGCCTCGTGAGTGCGCTCCTGACCTCCTCTGCTACGCCTGAGGATCGGAGAAGCTCCGGCGTGATGGTGCGCAGCTACTAATACCCTCCGATGGCCCAGCCGAGCTCTGGGGAGCTCCGGCGAGGGCGGCGGAGGCGAGGCTCCTGGTCTGAATAACCCAAGCCCTCAGATGGGCTTGGTAGCACCTGCAAAGATCACCAAGAGACTCGCGGGTCGAGGGCAAACTGCCTCGACCGGTTAGGCGGAGCGACGGTGAGCTGTGGGTCGAAATGGCGAGCTCCGGCGAAGGGGGTAGACGGAGGAGCTCGGCTCCCAGCTCCTGTGCGAGCTGGGTTGGATGGAGGGGTGAAGAAGGTGCGTCGGAGGGAGGCGGAGGCGATGGTCGATTCCGATGATCGAACGGAGTGATGGGATGGTCGGAATCAGCTAGAGACGGCGGCGATACGAATTGGGTGTAAATGGAAATCCGGGAAAGATAAGGACCTACAAGGTTACCTAGGTGGTCGAAGAGACTGGGGAGGAGCTGGGGAAGCTCCTGGTCGTCGCCTCGAGGAGCGTCTCCCTCCGAGGCTCAAGCTCCAGCTGATGGCGGAGCGACGGCGGTGAAGCTCGCCGGATCGATGGTCTCACCCTCCTTCCTCGCTGCGACACCACGGGGGACGAGCTGTCACTCTCGCCGATGTGATGGAGGTCACCGGGAGTGGAGCGAAGGAGCCAAAGATCGGGAAATGAGGTGGCGGAGCTCGAGCTAAATATGGGCGAGGATCCGGGAAGACGAGGTCGGGTAGGGCGTGGAAGCGTGCGGATCCCGAGGATGATTCTCCGGCGAGGGTGTCGGATGTGGCAAGATCAAAACGGACCCGGGGTTTGAGTGAATGTGATTCGGGTTAAGTGCTAAAAATCCGAGAAGCGGGCTTACCCGCTAAGAACCGTGCAAAGTGGTCCTGGGGGGGGGGGTAGTTGACCGGGCGGTCAACATCCCCAGGATACAATAGAAACAGGCCACGTGGCTGGATCTTGAAGTGAAAATTAAGGGTAGCTAGGGGCCGAGTTAGAAAAAACTCAAAACACAAAATATTTTTATTTTATTTTTTTTCTATTTTTTAGTGATTTTTAATAATTTTTTTGAAATAAAAACAAGGTATGTACACTATATGTACTATGTAGGTATATGTACACTATTAGGGTTTTTAATTTTTGATTTTTAATTATTATTTTTATGCAATTTTATTCCTACTTTATATTTTATTTATCTTCATTATAAAATAAGGAATAAAAAGATATTTTTATTTTATTTTTATTATTTATATACATAGGTAAAGTACATATATACACTTATATACATGGTATATGTACAATCTATTTTTGTGTTTTTAATTTTTGCTATTTTTATTTGATTTTTGTTTTGATTGTTTATATTTTATTTATTTACACTAGATAATAAAGAATATTTACAAAAACTATAAAGATTTATTTTATTTATTTATAGGGCTAAATAAACATGTAGGTGAGTCTATGCACAATGTGAAAGTGATATTTTTGTTCTTTTTGATTTTCATATTTTTATCTTTTGTTTTTATATTTATAAATATAGACACAAATTTACAAGCCTATTTTTGGTGAGGAAAATACCTTTATGTTATTTACATAAGTATGTACACATATGAGCCCCTATCTCCCTCTACTTTGGCTTTTATGCGGTCAGGCCCATGCTGAGCCCTCCCTTGGGTTAGGTTGCTCAATATTTATTCTAAATATTTCCCTCTTTTTCTTTTTGATCTTTATTCTTTTATTTTTGCACAAAAACATGCTAATTATAGGTTTTTACACAATGCATGCTTTTGGTAATTATTTGTATTTACATGAATATACATGCATTTGCAAAGGTTTTTGTAGCTAAAATATAAGAATAAAGAGTGATGAATGGGTATTCATCAGAGTCTCGCTGATATCAAAGTGGAATGGGACGAACTCATCATCATCGGAAGAAGTGTAATCAGTGTCATCCTGCGAGGTCTCGTCCATGTCGAAACCAAAAGGAACGAACTCATCAGAGTGGAAGTAGTCGAACTATGTTCGTCCTCTACAATCTCAACCGGATCATCTTTCTAATCAAAAGGCTCGAATTTTCGAATAAAAGCAACCAAATTAAATTCGGCCTTTGTCTCTTCAATATCCAAATGAACAGGAATTGACTCATCAGTGAAAGTAGTCGAGCCATGTCCATCATGTCTAGCCTCTGAATCTGCCCTCTGCTCAATGGTGTTGATCGTGTAGATCCTGCGGATGTCATCAACACAACACCAATCAGAGGAAGCGGAAACACCAAGGTCTATGCTTTCTGAGTCTTCCTCCTTGGAGAGTAATTCTCGGGTCTCGTCATCGGTCATGAAGAAAGTCTCTCTGATATCCTCATAAAGATCATAGGCCTCAAGGTCAGCCACAGTACGTGTAGTCACATCAAGTGTAGGTCTCTGATCGGTAGTGGGTGGAGTGATGACCACCTCTCTCTCATCAATAGGACGAAAGAGAATCTCTCATGAACCATAACCAATAACAACCCTCGTAGAGGTGAGGAATGGTCATCCCAGGATGATTAGAGAGTGTTCCCGGTGGAGGTCTCCATGGGCAATACGACAAAATCAACATTGTAACTTGTGCCCTGAATCGATATGACGGTGTTTTCAAGGATACCCTTCGACCTCTTGATAGATCCACCGGCAAACTAAACTATCATCTTGGTTTTCATGAGAGGCCCTAAATTAAGAGAATGTACCAACTAGAAGGGTAATATGCTAATCGAAGCATCGCCTTCGAGGAGAGTTTGATCACATGTGAAGTCAGAGATGGTGCGGTAAATGAACAGTGTGGCAGTGTTCCTCTTCTTAGGAATAGGATGGTGTGTGATGGCGTACGCAGTGGCCATGGTCAATATATGATGCTCAGATCTGCTCCTCCGCTTTCTCTTCTTGGTAAAAGGAACAGATAAATCAGTCATGGCCTGCTGAAGTAGGGCACGGATGATCTCATGAATGGTAGCCACCACTTCGGGTTCTGTCAACATTTTTTGAATTTTTGGACCTCCTCCATACAAGGGAGGAAGTCAGAATCAGCATATACACGAGGCATGCCAAGAGCAGTCTGTACAGCAGCATCCTCAAGGTCAAAGGTGGGACAAGGTGTGAAAGGTTGTGTGGTCAAATGATCTGATAAAGATGCCCTCTCATTACAGTCTGAATCAACCAAAGGTCTCCCGAACTCTTTTTGGATTTTTTAAATTTTTCTCATTTTTTTGTATTTTGGGCGATTGCAATCTATCGTGGAAATCCTCGAATGAACCCCTATCATCAAATGGTGGACTATCATGGTCTCTCTTATTTATACTAGTGAGATTGCCAATTCTTTGTATCATTTTATCCATCAGTTGGTCAAGTGCTCAAGGGTGGACTCCATGAAAGGTGACTCCAACAGATCAGTCTCGGGTGGATGTGAAGGAAAGTGTGAAGGTGGAGGTGGGTAAAAATCCGAGGTCTGATACTGTGGCTGAGGAGGATATGTACAAAAGTCGGGAGAAAAGTCCTCCTGAAAAAATGAGATGGACCACTGGAGTGAACGAGGGATCCGCAAAATCCGGATAAAATACGCTCTAGTCGGCCATCTCGAAATAAGAGAAAAATGATCAGAAGAGCATGAAGGGAAAGTCAAGTGAACTGAGAAGAGGGCGTAAATGCATAGAAGTGATCTAGGATGCAAACAAGAAATCACAAGCAAACTCACACAATACAAACCCTCAATTCACCTACTCAACTCGGTAGAGACCGATAAAGTCGATCTTTTTATCTTGTCTGTTTTAGAGTTAGGTGAGAAGTCCAAAAGTTGCACAAACACAGGGACTGAATGGAATTTTGGCACTAATCCTTAGTGTGTGCGCGAGCAAGTAAAATCAAAGACAATGAGTGGATTACTCACCCCAAGACAAGGTTTTTCTTTTTGGTCTGTTTTAGAGTCGAGTAATATTAGCAGTCCCAATTTTATTGGTTATCACTTTTTTTGGATTTTTAGTGAGAAATGCACGAGCCTATCGAGGAGTCAATTTCACTTAACACCTAGGTGATCAAAATCAGAGGTAGAGAGGCAGAAAAGCAATACAAGTGGCAAATCAATGATGTATGCTAAAGATAAATGCTCACCTTGCCTCCAGCACTCTACATGCAAAGATGCTCAGAAGAATTGAAACATATCTATGTGCAAATGCAAGCCAATGAAATCGCCCTAAGTTTCAGAAATTGCTATTATCGTGAAGAACCAATGCTAATGATTTAGAATGGAACTGAAGTGTCCGGTCTTGGAGTCTCCTCGTTGCCCACCACAATGGGTCAAGCAAGCATTGAATGGAGAACTCTCGCAACGTGGTGGTTCCGAGACTAAGTGAGAAGCAATTCAAAATTTGACTAAGTCCAAACGTAGACTATAAGTGCAGGCAAATATATTAGGTGTTTGGCCTTAATCTATCGCAAGCAATCCTAAAACTAAGAGCTCAAGCACACAAAATAAGGAAAACAAAATTGAGAAACAAAATAAAAAGGCGATGAAAACTATGAAAATCATGGTGAGCCCCCAAGGGAACAATCACTTGGAAATTAGGCCTGAAATTCTAGAGTTCGGAGTACATGTTTATTACAAATAATAGTGGTCTCTCTCTCACACACACAAAAATTACACAAGTAATTAAATACACAAAAAATGCTCAAAATTTGATCCAAAGGCAAATTGAAATTGTCTAAAATGCCAATCAAATCCTAGCAGTAATTTTATGTGAAACTACAAAATAAAATCTACCTACAGAAAAAGAAAACACATTTTTTGATTTTTTTTAATGATTTTTATGAGATTTTTAGTCTTTTTTAATTTTTAGGGGTTTTATAAATGGGAATGCAATGAAAATTACCTAGGAGCTAAAACAACACAAACCCCACAATCAAAGTTTTTTGGAATTTTTCAAAGTATTTTTATATTTTTAATGGATTTTCAAGATAAAAAGAGACACTTTTTAAGGTTTTTGAATTTTAGAAAATACCTAATGAAAATAAAACTAGCCACAAAAATTCCCAAAATTCCTACACAATAGCAGGAGCTACGTGTCAAAATTTCAGAATTTTTGTAGAGAATTGTTATTTATTTAATTAAAAACAAGACACACATCTCACAGGGACCAAAACGCAAATAAATTAAGTTTTGGGACAAAAAAGTAACAAGCAATAAGACCCTAAGGCCCAATCTGCAATTTCTCCATCAAAATCCCCACATGTCGTAAATCAACATTCACAAGGACATATTTGCAAATATGAAAAGTAAATATTCAATCAACAATAGAAGATAAGTTCGGGGTAAACAATGCAAATATCCCAACTAAACATGTGACGAAGCACGTGGATCCACACAGGCAGGAGTAAAAAGTAAATATGACTACAGGGACTAAAATGTAAAATGGTTCAACTGTGATTTTTATTTTACAGACTAAAATAGAAACTAAAATAAATGCAGGGTAGAAGATGCAATATACCCATGGAGGCACGTGAGAGGTGCGTGGGGACAGGTGTCAGCTGTTGATAGGGCTTGATTGGGCAGCTCTACTACTCTGCACAGTTGATCTGACGGCCAGGGAATATTCCCTGTGTGTGGCATAGATCTGTCAGATGGTATCAGATCAACAGTCGAAAGGTTGCAACGCTGGACGGCTCAGATGAAATCTATGATGCTGCTCCAGTTCCAACGACAACGGAAGATGGTGGACGAACAAAGCTCTGGTGAACTTCGAATGATGAATTGGGCGAATTCGTTCGGTCGAGTAGGCTACCAATGGGTAAAGCACATCCAGAGAGGAACTCTGCGTCGAGTTGTGGGCTCTGATAGCCTGACGAACTGTCGGATGGAAGGAACGGTGGAGCTGGGGAATGGGGTAGCTCCCCCGAGCAGCTGGGAAGCAAATAGATCTTCTCATAGGTCCAGGGCACCTGCAATGCCAAGCTAAGACTCGGAGGCACACTCCGGTCCAGGTTATTAGGAAAAGAAACCAAAAAAGCGACGGCGAGAGATCTCCGGCGGTTGTGACAGAAGGAGATCAGGGACCTAATCTTGGCTATGCGAGCCAAGATCAGGGTGATCAGGCTGCGTGGGAAGATGTAGGGCGAGCGTGTGAGTTGATCCAAATGAATAGATGAGGGTGACGAAGCTCCGACCTGCTGGTCGGAGCTGGCGGAGCTACGGCGGCATACAAATGAATGGATGATAAATGACGGAGCTAGGAACGATCAAAGTGCTATCTGAGGGTTCGAGTATGATCCTGAGCTCCAGGAAGAGTGAACAGCAGGGTTGTGGCCTCGACCACGTTGCGTTAGGCGAAGGAGGCTTCTCACGGCGGTTCTCCGCTACAAATGGGGAGCGTCGGCTACACGACACCAAATCGACCACCAAAGGGCTCCTCCGACGGCCGTCACTACACTGGAGGGTTCTAGGGTATCTAGAAGGGGTGCGACGCGAGCTCCTCCGCTGGGGTAGCGGATGAAGAGATCTTTAAGTGCTTCTAGGTGGCTGGAGAAATCGGGTAGGAGCGCGTGAACCGAGGAAGATCTGTGCCTTCCTAGGGATCCGCAAGGGTCACAGATCCACGAGGAAGGTGCGGGCGAAGAATTGGGGCATTGGCACGCGTGATCCGCCATAGGAAATTCCGAGAAGAAGGTCCGGCGAAGAGGTCGGGTCGGGTCAAGCCCGGGAAGAGGGGGTTGACAGGGGTCAACCTCCTGACGTGGACCAATCAGAAAATAGGATTTACAAAAATATTTACAAATTGAAGAAAAAATAATAAATGACTTTAAATAAAAAAAGTATAAAATGAAAAATGTTTGTTATTTTTCAAATTGTTTTTGGTGGTTTTTATTTATTTTTTTTTTGAAAAATAAATTAGTTTATATACAATATAGTGTATTATATACAGGTATAATATACCTATGTATTTTGTATAATTATTTTTATTTTATTATTTTTACAAAAATACCCCTAATTTTATATTTTATTTATTTTCAACGTAATTTTTGGAGTATAAAATATTTTTTGTTTTATTATTATCATTATTTTTTTGCATGTATATAATAAATAGGGAAGAAGAAATATATACATGTATTATGTACAAGTGAGAGAGAATTTTATTTTGTTTTTATTCTATTTTTCTGATTTTTATTTCATTTTTAGAAATATATACAAGGCAATGAAAACATGTTTTTATTTTTACAAAAATAATTTATATACATACCATATATATAAATATACATATATACAAGGTAGAGTGGCCCTATCTCTCTCCACTTATTTTATTTGACGATTAGGCAAATACTTGGCCCTTTCTTGGGTTTGGGTCACTCAATATTTATTCTAAATATTTCCTTCTTTTTTTCTATTCTTTATTCTTTTATTTTTGCGCAAATACATGCTAATTATGAGATATTAACACATGCATGCATAATGCTAAGTTATTATATTTACACATATTTACATGACGCTTTACCAAGATAATTAGCTAAAATAAAAGAATAAAGAGTGCTGAATGGAGATTCATCAGTCATCAATGTCATCAACTCATATACTACTTATTGTTGTATTTCCTTGACCATCTAACTATATGGTGAAGTTTCACGGTCACCCTTAACTTCAATTCCAAAATGAGAGGCCATTTGATTCAGAAAATACTAAGATCAACTAGGTGCGTGTAATACCAAGATTTCGTTATATTCATCTCAGTTGGGTGATTTTCTTTTGTGGATATCATATGTCCAGAGGAACTTTAGCTCTTATACCATTTGTAATGAAACGGATCACGCCGACCGGCGGAAGCATGCGATAAAAGATCGTGCGTCCGAGCCGGTACCAATTCATGTATGGTAAACAATGAACATACTAAAAATCATTCTCAAAAGGATCCATAAAATCCAATTCAACCAATGGTCCCCATTATTACAACAATAACAAGGGTATACTTGCAAAAGAAACTAAATAATTTCACAACATGGCTCTCTGTTCCAGAGGGCATATATATATCCACCATAAATCATGTAACTATCCAAACCAGGTTGAAAGTCTCATTGAGTCTGCCACACGAACTTGATTTCTTAGTCGAACTTGTTCCATACCTGAAATAAATAAACATACATTTCATGATTCTAATGCCCAGTAAGCATCGGGGTACATGCCTGGGAATTCTAACGGTCTTTTAACCAGTTACATTTCATGTACTTGAGTACCAATGGAAAAATATCATTGCGTGCCTAGATGTCTCATTCATGTCTAAATCGTTCACTAACAAGTTTCATATTGATTCTTTCATAAATATGAGTATGCACGTGCAATATTCATACAAATATATAAGCTATCATTATTCATCATAAGGGGTGTGTTTCATGAAATCCATAACATGTATATGTACCATTTATCAATTAGATCATTCTTCTGTATTAATCCCTTAAATAGCTTTTGCATGCCTTGACAATTTATTAATCTCAAATTATTTCCTTGCATAAAATATAATGGTTTATTCTTTTTTTAAACCATTTTCTCACATAACATGTACTGGTTTATCTTTATAAACCATTTCTCTCATAAGTTGTAATGATTTATCTTTATAAATAATTTCCTTACATACTTGTAATGGTTTACCATTATAAACCATTTTCTAGCATGATTATTCAATACATTTATACATATACCTTAACATTAACATAATTGAATATATGCTATGACATTAATATAATTGTACATATTCCCATAGCATTAATATAATTGTACATATGCCTATAATATTTCAATGTTTAGGGTTGTCTTAATTGTTAGATTCTTAGACAGCTTTGATGGCTTTGCTGGCTTTACCGGTGGCACTAGCGGTCCATAACATAACATGACAGTGTAGCTACAACAGTAGAGGACTTAGCTTTTGCCTCTATGGTTTCTAGCAACCATATGCCCCTTGCGGTGTTTCCCCTTGGGCCTACGATAACTTGACTCTAGAGGTGGCTCCAATCATTGGGTGTAGCACTTCTACAACAATAGAGGATTTAGCTTTTGACTCTATGGTTCCTTGCAACCATACGCCCCTTGTGGCATTGCAACTTGTGCTTATGATATTTGAACTCTAGAGGTGGCTCCTACCATTAGCTATAGCACTAAGCTCCGCTTATCTTCGTCGTGCCATTACTCAAAATATTAAGGAAATTCCAAATCTTTTAATATCATTTTCCTTTCCAGGCAATAGTGTTTCATTTGAATACTTTGGCAGAGATTATACAAAATACATAATCGTTGTATATTTGTGTGTGTGAGTGTGTGTAACTTTGATTATCAATGGTAAACAATATGATATTCAATTTCTTATTTTTTTAATGATAACCTAACTATCAATAGAAGTTATATAAAGCAATGCGAGGGAGCATCTTCTTTAAATTAATCTTGTGTAATTTGAAAAGTTTATTTCTTTTACTCTACCAATTCCATACGATTATTTTTTGCAAATCAAATTATGATTGTCATGTTTCCATTATCGGTGATAAATTTAAATACCTCGACTCATCATAGGAATTATCAGAGCGGATCTTAATGTTTAATGTGCTGCATAAACTTTACCTTTATTATTATTACTATGCCTATGAATTATTTGTAAGTTACCACGTGTATACATCTTAATCAATGGAAAGGGATATACTGTATGCATTTTTGTTTCATATTACGATGATTAAAAAAATATATTCATAATATCCTTGTGTATTCGTCATCAATCAGAATCGTAAGATTTCTAGACTATGCCACTTTACTCGAGATCCACTCATGAATCAAAGATTCATTCCATAATCGCTGAAATCATTATGATTTATTAGTGAATAAATAAAATTATCTATAAGGATTAATCACCTAATCCATATACGTGTGTCTATATACAAAGATTTAAAGAATAACTCCTTTCATCATTACCAATTTGAAATTAACAAATCATATATAATTATTTCTTATGCATGGAGTCTGAAATAATCAAGATACATATTTCTTTTCTCTATTTCGATTTCTTCTAACAACTTGATGAATCTCGGATTCATCACTCTAAATCTCATTTATTAAGCTTAAGTCCCTAAAAATCAACAACATATTTGCATTTATTCTGCATAATTAGCATTCATGCATGTTTTCATAAAAATGGCATTTTCTCCATAATTTCTGGACAAAATAAGAGCCAAAAATCAAAGCGAAATTTGACCTGTAAATAGCCGAACTTCCCAGATTTTTAACTCCTTCACGCTAACTCCGAATAACCCAAAACCACTTCCATTGTGTACATATCATTCACAAGAATAAATGAAAAATACAAAAAATCACTAACCCAAATAAGTGGACCAAAAACCCAAACCCTAGTTTCAGGATTTTCAGACTAAAAACCACATATCTTCCCCATCCAGTGTCCGATTTGATCCTACTCACTTTTGAACTAATGCACATCCAATTACCTTCAAAACAATACCAAGTTCAAGTGAATCGGAGCTCGTATGTAAAAGTTGGGTTTTGGGCCTCTTTTGTACATTGTATATTTTCGCGGTTTTCTGACCTTTATTTTATGTATATATTTTCTTTAATAATAAAAATCCAAAAAAATAGATTTAGATGCCTTTTATTTATCTTTGAATTTTCCATATTTTTCTGGATTTTTATCTTGTTTAAAAATGATAAAAAATTAGAAAACTCAAAAATCAAGGTATTCTATGCACATAGGATACCCCAAAAATTCACTTTTTACATTTGATCGAATTTGGTTTTGATGTCTTCATGAAAGTTGTAGATCTCATCGAGACGAGCATTTTTCGTGAAGGACTTTTTTCGATACGAGGTCATTTGCTATTTCTTTCTGATTTTACAAAAGAATATTGCTTTGATTTTTCTGGTGCTGACATGTGGCAGCCTCAGAGGCCGCCACGTGCCATCGTTTTTTAAGCCTTTTATTTTCCTGTTTTTATTAAAAAAATCAGCCGCACGTGCGTCGCACGTGCCCCCAGGCACGTGCTCCGCACGTGCTGGGCCTCCCCAGGCCCTTGCCACGTGGCTCCTCCTTGGTCGTCCGATCTCGGCCGATCGGACGGCCCGCCCGCATCTCCTACCTCCCGCATCCCCCTCCGTAACTTCCGCCGCACATCTCGCCAGCACCAACCGCCTCCGCTGATCGCCCGCACCGGCCCTCCGCTCCTCTCGCCGCGACGCCCAACGGCCCCCCGGGTTTTCTCCTTTGTCCTCGCAACCACCTCGCCGCCAAGCCACCTCCGCTCTCATCCTATTTAAGAAACAGGACGCACCCTTCCCGACTATCCGTCGATAGCCCTAGCTTCTAGCCTCACCGGTGGTGACAGCCCAGCGAGCCCTCCTTCTCCGGCGAGATCCGGCCACACCTCCTTCATCGACATCACCGGCCCCCACCGCCAACGTCTTCTTCAAGCTTTCACACCGTCGTCACCATCTTCCCCGACGACCACCGCATCGCCATCATCATCAGCGGCTCCTCCGCAGCAGCTTCAACCCGCCTCCGTCGTCTGGAGCTCCTTCGACTACGCCGCCTCCGCCTTCGCAACTCCACCCGACAAAGCTCCACCGCCCTTCGTCTCCACCGCATCAGCCAGGTGCTCCGCCCCAGCCTTCACAGCCTTGGCCGGAGGAAGGCTCCCCCTCCGCCTCGCCAAACCGCCAGCGACCGGGCTCGGAGCCCGAGGCCCTCCGCGCTCGGAGGGAACTTCCGCAACCCACGGGTCACGTGCTCAGCACGTGACCGCGTGGTCAAATTGCAGATCGCCCCCGGGTCCTTCTCCATATTGCCGCCAACCCCCTGCCTCCAAAGGGCACGTGCCACGCACGTGACCCCCTAGGAAATTTGCAATCACGCCCCCTTCACTTCCGGTAATTACTTTTAGGTCCCCACAACAGTTTTGTTATTTATTTTGTTTGCATATGTACCCCTGTCTATGTCATTCATTTTAGACCTCTACATTGCATCATTTTATTTATCAAAAATCGGCATTTTGTTTCTCACTTAATTCTCTACGTCCGGACATATTGCGGATGTTTTTGTGATTAGTGGTTAATTAATTATCAATTATTCTGTGGAAAATTCCAAACTTTACCCATTTTATGCTCTTAAAATTGTCCTTGATTAACCATTGCTTTAAAAATCCCTGAAAAATCATCCATTGTAGAGATTATTTTGATTAACATTGTGCCCAAAAATCTTTGCATTTGCATGCATAATTTGCTCTGTAAAAATCATTTTGCGTATTTCATTGTTTAATTTTTAATAGGTATTAGGCCCTACATTTTCGAGAGTTAGGATTTTTCTGAGATCCATCACCTAGTGATAGATCTTAGGTAATTTTGGTTTTCGAAAATAAATAGGTTTGATATTTATTATAATTAAATATTGAAATTCATTTTGTTTGCATTTAAAAATCCATAAAAAATTCATTTTGCATCCGAAAATTCCGAAAAAATTACAGTGCATTCATTTCATCATCATTCATATAATGGCCAAGTTTCGTATTTTTCAGACATCGGTTGATTGAAATTTACATTTTAGTTTCTAAAATAGGCCAAAACTGCATTTTGTATCCCTTATTGCATTGAAAAATTCCAAAAAAAAGAGACTGCATTGAAAACCGAATACGAATTTGGATAGACATATCTCTAGGTTGTTCCTTTGCCTCCTTGTGATCGACGTTGGGACTTGCCCAAGTAAAATAAACATAAAACCACTTGATTAAAATTGCATATAATTTGTGGTTATTTCTTGACTGTTTCCGATCGCCACCTACAACGAACGACTCACATAATTTTACGCACTTCACGATAAAAACAACTTCTTAACGCCGCATTTATGGACCCGTCAGATGGCGCCGTTGCCGGGGAGGCAAACGGCTTAGTTTTGTGTTTTGAAAATTTTTCGCTCGGTTTTCCGTATTCGGGTAGTCTGACCCCCGAATTCTTCATTGTGAATACCATTTTATTTCCAGCATTTATTTTTTCAGTATTTATTCGCTTGATCTATTTTCTGAGTCACTCTCTTACACATATCTCTCTTATTTTTCTTGCGAGGTACTCGGCGTACGTGGAGCAGTTTTCAAGAAACCGACGCATCTTCACCGACAACCGAAGAAGCCGCAATTAATTTAAGATCGAGTCGAGTCGTGAGAGAGCGTAGAGTCTAGGTTTTTAATCTCTGCAAATTTCCATTTCTGCTCATTTACAGCGGTGTCCGTTTGGACTCTCGCGTGTGTAAAAAAGGACCTTGAACTTCTCTGTGGTGTATCGTGGCCTGTTTCACTCTCCGGTGAGGGTGGGGCCCGACTTGAGTGGCGACTAGGATAGACCTGCACATACGGCTCTCAGAGCATTCTTACTTTTTGATTGTGCTCGTAGGATCTTAAGCCACACTTCACTATCAAGACGCACATATCGTTCAACTTAGCCAAATTTAACTCAATTCTTCCCGCTAATAGAACTTTCTGTTTAGGTGCGGTTTTTATCGGCTTGCACGCATATAGAATAATTTTTAAATTCTGTCTAGCATCCCACATGGAGATTGCGAGGAGGCACTGTAAGTCTTCTAACTGAGCATTCATCATAGTTTTCCGCGTGCATCGGCTTTTCCCGACTTTCTCCCTCTTGTTTTATCACATAAATCTAAAGGAAATTGGGACTGGACGGTAGACGTGTATTTGTGCTCGTCTAAATTCTTCAATGACCACCTAATTAAAATTGGGACTGCTAATTATAGCCGATCTTAATAACCCATAAAATCAAGAATTTTTGCGGGAGAGCAACCCCGACCTTGGATGATTTTATTTTTCTGAGTAAGCGAGAGACGACACTTAAGGCTAGAGCCCAAATCCTAAATCTCAGCTCACTAAATTTTTGCCAAGATTGATTTATCACTAACTAAAATTGGAAAGATAATAGCCGAACTCTTACGGCTTCATTGTGTGAGTTGGTGAATCTGGGGTTTGATTCGTGCTTGCATTAGTGTGCGTAAACCGAGACCTAAGATCAAAAGCCGCACATTTGATAAAAACTCTCTTCCCGTGTGATCATCTCTTTCCTCTCTTGATTTTAACATCATCATGGATTTCTTGTCCAATAACTCTTGCAGACCCAACCCCTCATTCCTTTCAGCTCTTTCAAAAATAGCCGAACGTTTATCCGAAAATCCATCAGAGCTATACTATGAAAATGAATTTGTATCGGTTAGACCCAAAACACCTCCCCCTCAACCACCAATAAATCCATCTCCTTCTGCTAATCCGACCTGTTTCATGAATGACAACCCTTTGTATTCAGAGCAGACAAACCAACAAATGATTGAGGGCTCTACTTCTTCATTTAATCCTCTTTACATTGATCATACCATTCACCCCTCATATTCGGTAAATGTCAATCCATCATTCATGGGAGAAGATAACCACATGATCGAATTGAACACTTCTTCACCTCTTCCATCAATCTCGAACACCAAAGAAAAATCATTATCTTGGATTGAACATAATAACCCCCTCTTCACTCATACAGAGGATTGGGCCGACCACATAAGATCACAACTCCTCTTGGACCAACTCCACTTACCTAGACCATATGAGCAGCCACCTTCCATGATTATTGAGGAGGTACTTTCAAAAAATGATGATCGTATATCGGATATTTCAAGAGACCCCTCCCCTAGTACATATAGAAAAATGGAAGAGGACATTCAATTACAAAAACATACCCTAACTGCTCCCATACTTGGCCAAGAAGAGATTTTGGAGAATATTTTGAGGATGAATAAGAAATTTGATTTAATGGAGGATAAATTTCAAGAACTTGCCGATCGATTAATCTCTGGTAGCTCGGATATAAAAATGAATGAGGAAATGATTGGATCTAAGACTGAAAATTTTGAGGATATTCAGGGACCTAGGGATTATTCTGATAATTTCACTTCTACATATTACTGCCCTAGAGATGACTATGCCGCAGACTATCGCTCTGAATATCAAAGCCCCTTTTCATCTGAAGAACACACCACACCCCTACACCACCCAGAAAATACCAAAAAATGGAAACATTTGAAAATCACAAAAAATTTGAAAATTCAGAAAATTTCATAAAAATTGAAACTGAAGACGATCTGAGGAATTTGGATCCGACCGTACGGGAAGCATTAGGAAGGAAATTGATTTTTGAACTTCCCTTTCTACAGGCCATTGAACACTTTCCTGATCTTAAAGGATTTGTGATAGACAAATTAACGATGAAGAAATCGGGCAGGATTAGAACAAAGACCGAGAGACATATATTGTCAATGGCCTCCTCCTTGGTATTGAGGAGAAAAACCAAGAGCCGCATAGTGAAGCGGTTGCCCAGATTTGAATGTGTACTCAAAGACATGATTTTCACCCATGCTCGGATTGATATCGATTCACCAATTAATATCCTCCCGACCTATGTATTCCATGAACTCAAACTCAGACCGATTCGAAAGATACGAGAGATTGTTCAATTAGCGAACCGATCGATAAAACGGCCGAGAGAAACCATTTCTGTCATCATTAAGTTCCAAGGTGCTCCGCTCAAAGTAGAATTCACGATCATTGATATTGAGCATCAAGGAGAATTCACCCAGTCTCCAATCATTCTCGGAAAGCCATTCTTGGCATTGGCCAAGGCGAGTATTGATTGTGAGAATCGGGAAATCAATTTCACAGCATTGGAAGCACTTAGATCTGACCATGTCTTTGAGGAACCACGATCTCCTGAGGAAACCCACGAAGTCCCCGACAACCGTAACCATGAAGCGGTAGAAGAGCCCTACCCCGCAGCCACACCTGAGATAACGGTTGTTGATGAGACTATTGGTTTAGAAAATCTCCCCCCTGCTCCATTCCCAGTCGCTCTCACTAGGGAGAATCATGTATATGAATCATATGATCCGGAGACTTATGCATGGGCACACCCTGGGTCGACCTACTCTGACTACGTGGATTACATCAACTCGACACAGGATTGCGCCAACATCGAATCAATTGAGAAAGAACATGCAGAGACTCTCCCCAGTATTTCAATTCCCGCAGATCTCAAAATAGACAAATCTTTCTACTATGATCCCGAGACATATGCATGGTCACACCCTGGAGCAACATTCGCTGAATATCTTGACCAAATCATCCCAAATCGAGAATGCTCAAACATACGGGAGACTAAGAGCAAGCACACAGACTGAGCACCGACCAAGGAAAATTCAAATGGCTATTCATCTGGATACTCAAGTGAACCGACACCTTCACGATGAAATAAAAAGAGAGTCACCTTTGACCTTCCGGAAGAGGTATCGTCTGATGGTCCCTCATCAGGTCCGGAAAAGGTAGTCTACATGAGTGAAGTCTGTTAGGCAGCCCTAAAGCCATATCTTCGTAAGGATCCAAAATTCAATTCTCATTGGACAACTCCCGTTCCTAACTACTACTCATCCAAAGCTGATGCTCCTGCCCTCTTCAAGTACACTGGAATTCTTTCGTATGAGCTGACTGAGACCGGTGCTTCTGAGCTATCGTCTGAGGACAAATTGATTGACCCCAAGAAGGAACGAGTTCTGAGGAAACAATTAAAGAAACAAAGAGATATGCAGACTTGGAGTATGTCCACTTTCAAATACTACTCCTTTGAGGATAACTCTGATGATGGATATCTTTCATCTGACTCAAACACTTCATCTACTATCCATCATGATTTTTCTGAGGATGACACTGATTGTAGTTGGGAATCATATGCTCCATCTTCACCTCATCATTATGATCTCCCACCGCAGGCTCACAAGAAGATCAGCCGAAAACCGCCTTAATCATTTGGCTACCCACCCTCCCTCCCGACCACATCGGTCTCCTTGTACAGCTTCTTCCTCTACTTAGGCCAAGGCCTAAGTATAGGGGGGACCGATGCCATCTGTTTATACCATCCTTCTCATCCTCCCGACCGCTCCATTTCCACCCTTCTTCCATACTTAGGCTATCCAGAGCCTAAGTATAGGGGGAACCGACATCCACCTGTATATCCTCTCCTCACTCACATATCATGACCGCCTCTTTTCTGCTTTACTTCCTAACCCATTGTATATAAATTTTCCACTCCCTTACTCTTAGCACGAGCTATGTCTTCATTACGCTTTTTGTGCTCTGAGGACACAGCACTCGCTAAGTATAGGGGGGTCTGTATATATACTTTATATATATTTTACCCATATCTCGTACTTTCGCGTAAGTCTATATGTATTTACAGGGTGGGTACTAACTTCAAAAAAAAAGAGTTTTTCTATTAACACTGACTTGCCCAAAATTTTTTTTAAAAAAATGGCTTCTTATTTCATCTTTGCACACACACACGCAAAAAAATTCTGCATTTCACACACTTGCACTTCATCCAACATCACATGCATTTGCATTTGTGAAAAGTCATTGGGTTCTGAACCAAGTTGTGAGCCGAAACCGAGAGTGGTCTGAACTTGCCCTTAATCCACCTAATTTTCAGAGAAACATCACCGAGAAATAGGATTTTAAGAGCTTCATGTCTTTTTGACTTAATTCCTTAAGTTCCACATGACAATGTACAACGTTTGACTCTTAGTGTCTAAACTGGTCTCTTCATTCTGGGTACAACTCTGGAATAGGGAATTAATTCGCACACTCGCACTATGCACTTAGCTCAACCCAGACGGGATGTTGGAAGACTGTGTGAGTCTCTTTTCTGGTAGCGTGGAAATCTAAAGACCGGAGTACGGGTTGAAATAAAGCTTCGGAAAAGGGATGGACGGCTGGGCACAATTTTTCTAAGACCCCAAAAAATGTACGGAATGAAAAGATGCTATATCCGTAGGGGCAAAACAAGATCCAAGCAGAACCACCAAAAATTCCAAATACAAAGAAGCATTCTACCAAAAAAATTCGACCAAAAAGGTCCAAGCTTCAAGAAAACCTGCAGATCTTGGTGGAGACTCGGCTACACTGGCCAGCTTCACAAGGAGAGGTGACTGAAGGATATGGTTAGATCCTCAAGCGCATCACGGAAGCGTGAGCGTCGCATCGAATATGACGAAGAACGACTAGTCGCACTAGTTGTTCTATGCAGCGGAAATTAAAAAAATTTTCTTGCGACGAAACCACATGATCCAAGAACACTTCTCGGATCGTTTCGTCTAAACCACAAACAAGTATTAGGTTTACCTCTTGAAGCGTGGTTGCGATCAAGTCTCTAAACGAAGAGACCTCCTGTCTCAAGTCCGATCCGTCGGAGGAGACGCTTGCGAGCGCGGGGATGAACCGCGTGCTTCTCGCAATCCATGTTGATGATCCAAGCGGCGGATCTCCTGATCTCGACACACGAGATCCGATGTCTTCTTCACGAGCGGGGCGCACCGAAGGAGACGGAGATCCACGAGCAAACCATCGGGCAGCATAACGACGATGCCGCGGCGATGGAGAACCTCTCTAGGGCATCCATGGTGGACGGCCACATGAGAGAGATGGAGAGAGGATGTGTAGAGAGAATGAGAGAGAGAGAGATTTGTTGCCTCAACTTATGTGTGTAAAGAAGAGCAATGTGGTGCCTCTCCTTTTATAGGGTTTTGGGATCCATGGATCTCAATCCATGTGTCAACACAAATCCAATGGTCCACATCAATTTGTGTTTCTTTCAATGGTCATGATTTGTTGCTAAAAACACAACAACAATTAATTTAATAAAAAATCAAATATACAATAAATATAATTTGATTTTATATCAAATTAATCTCCAATGGAGAAATAGGAAAGGAGGCAAGCCTCCTTCCATAAGGAGGGTGGACGGCCACCAATTCCTCATGGGAATTGTGGCCGTCCCCTCTCCTTTTTTAGGAAGGGAGCTTCCTTTTCCTATTTCATGAGATTATATTATCTCATGATTCTCTCCAATATTTGCAACAACTTTTGTTGCAAATTATTTCACAAAAATAAATCCAATTTATTTTGTGAACATTACAATCATGCCATTGGAAATTTGTGAATCACATTCACAACCCAAAACAAAATGTAAATTACTTTTTCAATTTAATGTCCAATGTGAATCCAATTCACATTAACATTTAATTAACAAATGTAAATTACAAACATCTCTCTCTTATATATTATAAATCACATTTATAATATATTTGATTAACATGGATATTGCTATCCACATTATTCATATCCATGATAATTAAATCATATTTAATCATCTTGGATCTCTATTCTCTTGTGTCCAAATAATATGAATCACATTCACATTATTTACATCTTTGATAATTAAATCTCATTTAATTATCTAAGATAACTCTCTTTATAATATGAATCAAATTCATATTACTCATGATAATTAAATCACATTCAATTATCCATTTTCTCAATGCTCGGATACATATATCAACAATAGAATTATCCATGAACTCCTTCAAGGATAATGTGCTTTCTCCGCAGATACTTGGAGATAAGGACAGGGCGATTGTATTGTTCCACGTATAGTGACATGGATATTGAGATCGTATCTCAAATCCAGATCGCGGGCCTCCCATAGATGCTTGATTAAATCAAGACCGTAAATCTAATCTTCTCATTGTATCTGAATCACATTCAGATCAACGTCCAATACTTGGACCAAGATCAGATCACTTCTCTACTGAGAGGAGTCACTAAAATCCAGACCCGTTTCATCACTCCCTAGGAATGGAAGCGTCATGGTTATACAATCGTTTATGATCACATCACCCTCAGGTATTCCCAATACCTGTACATCCTGCATACTGGAAGACTCAGACTAAACCCGAAGTATTCGATCAACTTTATACTGTCTACTTCATGGTTTTATCAGTAAGTTTCTCATTCGATCATTGGGAGTTGGTATCAATCATACACTTTCCAAAAGCGTATATCATACCTAGGTCTTGATCATATACTTTCCAAAAGTATATATCAAACCTACAAATTCAGTCAAGCTTTCAAAGCGAGACGACCGTGCGCACGGAATTTGATTCTTCCCAATATCTCATGAGTGAGCTCATGTCTTCCGGTCCAGTAACTGAACCTGTATGATCCCTTTGAGAGATCGTATTACTCATATGCCCTTATATGCACACCAGCGCGCCGGTGTATAGACCTTGATTAGGTCATCAACCTATTGGTCTGCCAAATGTACATACTTAGACATATAGTAACACATCTGTCTCCGGTCAGAGGATGCGTGCCTATATCATGACAGCATACGATATAGGACTTTGGTTATCTCGATCTCGTTAAGTCAACTCTTTGACCTAACTAATCTGACACCTCCGAATCTCTATTCCTATGCAGAGGACCTGCATCAAGAGGTCGGTCAGGTATCAGCCTTCAGAGATAAGGATTGCCATCTCCTACTCAGGCTGGAGATCATCTCTTAACAATCATCTGATGGTGCTTGATGAGTCCTCAATCTAACTCTTTAGATATTCATCCAAGCACCAGCCTCTATGATTCAATAGTTGATACAACAGCTGTATGATCATCAAGATGGCCATGGTACATAACCCTAATTGTACTAAGAGACATATTATGCAAATTATGTATTCTTCATTTCAGATTAAGGAGTGAATTGCAATAACATTCATTGCATAATGGCACGTCGTGGGCTCGCATTTCCAACAATCTCCCACTAGCCCAAAGAGCCATTAATGGGCTAATCATTTAAACCCCCACTCATGTGACAATCATAGGCTATTTAGAAAATAGCTAGGTAAGCTGATCAGTCACTCTGTTCCCGCGAGACTACGCCAAGTCCTTTTACGGCACTTGCATATCCCCAGTAACAGTGCTCGCATCTAATGCGAATGTTGCATCTCATGCAACCAATACTCAATCTAGTTAAAGCTATTGTAGTGTTCTTGACACTATAGCTTAATAATTGTTATAACCAGTATTTCCATAATCCTTATCAGAATACCCTTATTCATGAAGATCTCTATCTCCAAAGGTATCTACAATTAAGACCTTTTAGATCTTTATCTATAAAGTCTTAAGTTTTTTGAAGATAAGACTTCGAGATCACTATCTCAAAAATCTTGTCATCTATGAAGATTTTGCATTTACTGCAACCAAGTGTTTTATTTCCATAGTAGGATTAGTAACAGTTTACTACTCCCACTGCATGGCAGCCATCTGGCTTTTGTACACATCTAGCACACACCCAGCTTCTCAGAACTGATGCCCAAGGGCAAGTAATTCTAGCATTCACTTCCTCAACTCTTTGAGGTGCTATCCCTTAAGATAGGTCAGTACCATATCTTAAGGGTTAGAAGCCTTTCTTGGAATTTCTATGAATAGAATATGTCCAAGGTATACTACAAATGTGACAGTCCAATTATCCTCTTCTCTTGGCTTCTGAACAACTTCAGAACTAAGATCTAAGAGGTATCTTTGAAATCATATTTCAAGATATGGAATAACCAGATAATAAAACACTTATTATTATCCTTATATCATTTTAAATGACTAGGATATCATCTACATTCAGCAAGATGAACACAAAGGCACTCCCACTAAGCTTCACATGGCTCATCAAGATTCTATCTGAAATCATAACAATTCCATCAAATCTTATGGTCCAACTTCAAGAAGCTTATTTGAGTCCATAGATGGATTCCTTGGTTTGCACACCTTGCTTTCCTCAACCATGAAGCCCTGGGGCTACTTCATGTGAATATCCTCAAAGAGGTATTCGTAGAGGAATGCAATATTGACTTACATCTTGAAGATGCAATAGTCAAGTTGTGTAGCTAAGATTAGCAACATTCTGATGATTTTAAGCATGGTCACCGAAGAGCAAGTCTCATTGCAAGCAATGTCTTCTCTTCCGGTGTGTGGCTCATGGCTACGAACCGTGCTTTGAGGGTCTCTACCTTCTCATCAGGTTCCCTTTCTCTTGAAGATCCATTTACACCTTTACAGGTCTTACCTATATAGGTGGATCCTATAGGGTCCATATACAACACTTGTATATGAAGTCTACTTTAGACTTTTATTGCTAACATCCATCTATCCATGCTATGATCTTCAGAAGCTTCATCACATGAAGTTCGATCATTGTCAGATTTCTCTGACACATGGAATCCTTCCTCAAACTCTTTTGAAGAGGTTTTAGTGTTTTATCTTCAATTATCCTTTTAGTTTCCAATTTCAGGAGCCTCATTATCTTTTCAAGATTAAATGAGTTCCTACACTTCATTTTCATCTTGATTCTTAAGAGTCTCAACCTCCAAGAATCACATTCTCAGAGATGAGATATTTCAAGAATCTCAAGGTCATAAAGTAGGTATCCAATACCATCCTTTATTTTCCTAATGAAGCAGCACTCTCAAGTGCTAGATTCCATCTTGCATGGAACCTTATTAAGGATATATATTGTAGTCTCTACTACACATATATACCTGGAAACTAAGGGATAATTATGCTAAAAATCATCATTGATAAGATCATATCACACATGATCCAATTGTATCTCCCTATAACTCTATTGAGTTAAGGTGAGTTAGGAGGATTGAGATAGAAATGATATTCATATCTCCATAAGGTATCCTTTGAATTCATCTAACAGGTACATGCTATCTTGATTAGATCAAATTCATTTTATCTTCCTTCAAACTTTGGTTGTAGACCAAAATTATGAAATCTTTGAACATTTCAAAGGTTTCTTCAGGTGAAGAGAAGAAATTTCATATCATACATAATCATTAATAGATATCATATATCCATAATGTTTACTATGATATAGATGATCCGCATACATCAATATGTATGAGATCCCGAATACCTTATCATCTTACACCATTCCCAAAGAAGGGTGTATTGGACATTTTATTACGAATACAATATTCATAAGCATGTAAGCTTTGAAATTTTAGACATTCTAAAGTTTCATCTCTTACTAGCCTATTGATCAAATCAATAGACAAATGTCCAAGGCTTGATGCTAGATCATTGTCAAATGATCTTCATCCTCCTATTGATCTTAAGGTTTAATTTCAGTATTTAGAAATGTTAATGAACCATTCATTAATTTTCTAATTTAGTGAAGTCCACTAGATTATTAGATTACTATCTGAAATATCTCCATCATAACCTTTTATGATAGTTCTACCTCAGAATTCATGTTTATTTCCAACATTTAGAAACAAACAATGAGTGTATTCTTATATCTAGGTCATAGAGACATTCTCTAAGACTAGGGACTCTCCCACTGAAATTAACAAGTCTATCAATCCAACAGAGATTGTTGCAACAATTGCATCAATATCCATGTGGATAACTATAAACCTTTAAGATCAAATTTTCCAGTCTTCTAAAACATATGCAACCTATTGCAAATGTCATCAGAAGATTGAGATACAATTATTTGACTTTATCTTATCAATGATTTATGTAGATTAATCTGATGCTCCATCCGAGTCCTTCTCTAAGGATTCTAGATAGACTTGATAGTCATACTATCAACACATCAACTTATTGCAGTATTGGCATTCATCCAACTCTTCGGATGACATATGGAAGTCATAGATGTATAATCAACTCTTTGACCATACTTCTTACTCGGGTCCAACCCATGCTTCCACTGCGCTCCCTTTATCTATAAGCAACCATTGCTTAAGACTAAGGATCTCTTATGTAAGAGCATTTCAACATTTATACATGCTTCATTAAATTCATACAATATGAATATTATGAAACTTCATGAATGACCAGAGTATAGATAGTAGAATGATGACACTCATCATCTACATCCATCTAAACTCTTAAAACATAGGTTCAGGTAGGTACTCAACCAATTTGAATACATCATCTCTTATAGAGCCACCATTCTGCATGATGCAGTGAACCATCTCATTCATGTTAAATGTCAAGAGCACATATGTATGTCCGAATATCTTCATAAATTTTATAAGGATTATTTGACAATTGCGATCATCATCGACATGTCACTTCCAAAGTACATCCGATGAGAGATCAAGACTATAGAGACATACAAACCCTAGGGTTGTAGTCTTATTATCTATTTAAATGTCATTCCTCAATGAGGAAACTTGCACATTGCAACCACATACATTATGTGTCCAATTGCAAGTACAATATCTGGATCATGAGTCCAATCCATGATATTTTACTGGTTATTATTGAGTATATCATTGAGTGGGTTTTAATAAAGGATTATCTGAAATAAGAAATTTGCATAAATATATAAATATATATATTTTACTTTGATTTAGGATTTTTATATCAAAGTTGTCTTGTCTTGTCAACACTGAAAGTTCATTCCCTTAATCACTTTCAATGTAAGAGATATACTTACCATTATATCTCAACAAGATCCGGGATCTCCTTCCTTATCTTTGTTGCATCCCAATAATATGAGAACCTACAACTCGGATAAAAAGAAGCGGGAACACATTCCGCCTTGCAAGTCCAACTTGCATTTCCCAATTCGGTCTTTAACACCCGGGCCCACCACCCCTAAGGCAATGTTGATCCGTCATTAATTGAACCAACCGTCAACAGGAATACAACTCGCTATGCGCAATCCAATATCGCCCCAATAATATGAGGACCCGATATTGGGGTCACTACGCATACGTCCTTACTCTTTCGAGAAGCGAAGAGCCCGATCCAAATGGATCGTATGCAGGAGCTGTCACTTCGGACAGGCGTCTCCTACATACAATATCTGGCGACGGAACCCTTCGCCTTGACGGGAGACCATGGATGTCACTTATGTGATCCTCCATATCATATTCAAATTTTAATTAATTATCGTGAATCACATTCACATAATTAATTCTTCCAAAGGAATTATTAACTCTAATAATATTAGAGTATTTCAATCTTAATTGGATTCCAATTAATCTAATCATATTAAATTAATGACCCAATTAATATCCAACAAACATTTTAATAGTTACTTGAATAATGGTATTATCTCAAATACGTATTATTTCGAATTTTAATAATTAGAAAAATACATCTTAATCCCTCGGACATTATCCCGGCCCTACCCGTTGTCATGGCCAGTACCGACGAGAGTGGGACGGACCACATACGTTGCAACCCGCAACCCCAATGCTCTCCGGCTAGGCACCATATCCGCCTCGGGAAAGGATAATGCCAAATTGATTAATTTGTACTTGAGATGATCATCGGTTCTTCAACCGAAATTGTACCATATAGTAATAATCAAAACATTTTTGATTAACATTATAATGAGATTTGCTAAACAAATCCCAAGTCCTATTCAAGCAACATGTTTGTTGGAATGTTGATCATGTAGATCATGTAACCAATCTTGATCTAGATCACATCTAATCATTTGTTGGTTAGGGCAAAGTCATTTAAGGACATAATTATCATTAAATATTTCACAAATATTTATGCATAATTATTCCAGGAAATTGAACAATTTAATTTCACTACTTAATTAAATGACAATCACTAAGTTCTTGATTAGGAAAGTATTTTCAGCAGTGACCCTCACTTACTAAAAATATCATATCTCAATCAATTTAAATCCAAATTAAGCAAAGTAAATTTCTAAAGTTTGCTAACTTGATTTACAACAGAACCCAAGTGATTTGCACGCATTTCAAGGCGTATCAAATCCGCAATTAACATCTTAATTACGTCATGATCCGCAGTCCCCGAAACAGTGGATACATGTTCACTAAAATGAGCATATCTAGAGCAAACGAAATCGAAATCACGCAAACTCAGATCCTACGGTTTCCTTATTTAATGGGGAATAAAATCCAAATATTATTTTCGTGTTTAAACAATTTAAACAGTGCCGAAAATAATATCAAAACAGAGATGCGAAAAATGAAATGCAAGAAAACTTTCGCAAACCCTAATGAACCCAAGTCGTCCTCGGTTTATGGATCGTATCCAAAAACACCGACCTAAGGCTCTGATACCACTTGAAGGATATGGTTAGATCCTCAAGCGCATCACGGAAGCGTGAGCGTCGCATCGAATATGACGAAGAACGACTAGTCGCACTAGTTGTTCTATGCAGCGGAAATTAAAAAAAATTTCTTGCGACGAAACCACATGATCCAAGAACACTTCTCGGATCGTTTCGTCTAAACCACAAACAAGTATTAGGTTTACCTCTTGAAGCGTGGTTGCGATCAAGTCTCTAAACGAAGAGACCTCCTGTCTCAAGTCCGATCCGTCGGAGGAGACGCTTGCGAGCGCGGGGATGAACCGCGTGCTTCTCGCAATCCATGTTGATGATCCAAGCGGCGGATCTCCTGATCTCGACACACGAGATCCGATGTCTTCTTCACGAGCGGGGCGCACCGAAGGAGACGGAGATCCACGAGCAAACCATCGGGCAGCATAACGACGATGCCGCGGCGATGGAGAACCTCTCTAGGGCATCCATGGTGGACGGCCACATGAGAGAGATGGAGAGAGGACGTGTAGAGAGAATGAGAGAGAGAGAGATTTGTTGCCTCAACTTATGTGTGTAAAGAAGAGCAATGTGGTGCCTCTCCTTTTATAGGGTTTTGGGATCCATGGATCTCAATCCATGTGTCAACACAAATCCAATGGTCCACATCAATTTGTGTTTCTTTCAATGGTCATGATTTGTTGCTAAAAACACAACAACAATTAATTTAATAAAAAATCAAATATACAATAAATATAATTTGATTTTATATCAAATTAATCTCCAATGGAGAAATAGGAAAGGAGGCAAGCCTCCTTCCATAAGGAGGGTGGACGGCCACCAATTCCTCATGGGAATTGTGGCCGTCCCCTCTCCTTTTTTAGGAAGGGAGCTTCCTTTTCCTATTTCATGAGATTATATTATCTCATGATTCTCTCCAATATTTGCAACAACTTTTGTTGCAAATTATTTCACAAAAATAAATCCAATTTATTTTGTGAACATTACAATCATGCCATTGGAAATTTGTGAATCACATTCACAACCCAAAACAAAATGTAAATTACTTTTTCAATTTAATGTCCAATGTGAATCCAATTCACATTAACATTTAATTAACAAATGTAAATTACAAACATCTCTCTCTTATATATTATAAATCACATTTATAATATATTTGATTAACATGGATATTGCTATCCACATTATTCATATCCATGATAATTAAATCATATTTAATCATCTTGGATCTCTATTCTCTTGTGTCCAAATAATATGAATCACATTCACATTATTTACATCTTTGATAATTAAATCTCATTTAATTATCTAAGATAACTCTCTTTATAATATGAATCAAATTCATATTACTCATGATAATTAAATCACATTCAATTATCCATTTTCTCAATGCTCGGATACATATATCAACAATAGAATTATCCATGAACTCCTTCAAGGATAATGCGCTTTCTCCGCAGATACTTGGAGATAAGGACAGGGCGATTGTATTGTTCCACGTATAGTGACATGGATATTGAGATCGTATCTCAAATCCAGATCGCGGGCCTCCCATAGATGCTTGATTAAATCAAGACCGTAAATCTAATCTTCTCATTGTATCTGAATCACATTCAGATCAACGTCCAATACTTGGACCAAGATCAGATCACTTCTCTACTGAGAGGAGTCACTAAAATCCAGACCCGTTTCATCACTCCCTAGGAATGGAAGCGTCATGGTTATACAATCGTTTATGATCACATCACCCTCAGGTATTCCCAATACCTGTACATCCTGCATACTGGAAGACTCAGACTAAACCCGAAGTATTCGATCAACTTTATACTGTCTACTTCATGGTTTTATCAGTAAGTTTCTCATTCGATCATTGGGAGTTGGTATCAATCATACACTTTCCAAAAGCGTATATCATACCTAGGTCTTGATCATATACTTTCCAAAAGTATATATCAAACCTACAAATTCAGTCAAGCTTTCAAAGCGAGACGACCGTGCGCACGGAATTTGATTCTTCCCAATATCTCATGAGTGAGCTCATGTCTTCCGGTCCAGTAGCTGAACCTGTATGATCCCTTTGAGAGATCGTATTACTCATATGCCCTTATATGCACACCAGCGCGCCGGTGTATAGACCTTGATTAGGTCATCAACCTATTGGTCTGCCAAATGTACATACTTAGACATATAGTAACACATCTGTCTCCGGTCAGAGGATGCATGCCTATATCATGACAGCATACGATATAGGACTTTGGTTATCTCGATCTCGTTAAGTCAACTCTTTTACCTAACTAATCTGACACCTCCGAATCTCTATTCCTATGCAGAGGACCTGCATCAAGAGGTCGGTCAGGTATCAGCCTTCAGAGATAAGGATTGCCATCTCCTACTCAGGCTGGAGATCATCTCTTAACAATCATCTGATGGTGCTTGATGAGTCCTCAATCTAACTCTTTAGATATTCATCCAAGCACCAGCCTCTATGATTCAATAGTTGAATCAACAGCTGTATGATCATCAAGATGGCCATGGTACATAACCCTAATTGTACTAAGGGACCTATTATGCAAATTATGTATTCTTCATTTCAGATTAAGGAGTGAATTGCAATAACATTCATTGCATAATGGCTCGTCGTGGGCTCGCATTTCCAACAGTGACTACACTTACCACCCCCTCCAGTTCTTTTCTCTTTCTTCTAGCTTCTCCCCCATTTCGATTGTGAACACAGCACGACAGACCTTAGAAGGAAATACCTAACTCCCCGAGGACGAGTTACTGGAGAGGAGAGGAGCATGGTAGTCCGGCATTCTGGATGGGAAGAGCTAAAACCCTTCACACACACGAGTCGGTTATTCAATGTTCATAGGCTATACTTTGGGAAGAGGATTGATCTAAGATGACTTCTGAGCCGAAACTGTAACAATGATGTGTAGAACTTGAGGGCTGTTGATTTTAAAATTCTAAGTCTCACAGAAGTTCCGCCACACTACTAATCCAAAGGTCGAGTTTAGTTTCATTCTTACCATCAACTCATGGTCTTGGTATGGAACCCAGTCTCATTTCACTTCATGGCATGTCTTTTTGATGCTCAGGGACGAGCATGGTTTAAGTATAGGGGGATGATGAATCTCGGATTCATCACTCTAAATCTCATTTATTAAGCTTAAGCCCCTAAAAATCAATAACATATTTGCATTTATTCTGCATAATTAGCATTCATGCTTGTTTTCATAAAAATGGCATTTTATCCATAATTTCTGCACAAAATAAGAGCCAAAAATCAAAGCGAAATTTGACCTGTAAATAGCCGAACTTCCCAGATTTTTAACTCCTTCATGCTAACTCCGAATAACCCAAAACCACTTCCATTGTGTACATATCATTCACAAGAATAAATGAAAAATACAAAAAAAATCACTAACCCAAATAAGTGGACCAAAAACCCAAACCCTAGTTTCAGGATTTTCAGACTAAAAACCACATATATTCCCCATCCAGTGTCCGATTTGATCCTACTCACTTTTGAACTAATGCACATTCAATTACCTTCAAAACAAGACCAAGTTCAAGTGAATCGGAGCTCGTATGTAAAAGTTGGGTTTTGGGCCTCTTTTGTACATTGTATATTTTCGCGATTTTCTGACCTTTATTTTATGTATATATTTTCTTTATTAATAAAAATCCAAAAAAAATAGATTTAGATGTCTTTTATTTATCTTTGAATTTTCCATATTTTTCTGGATTTTTATCTTGTTTAAAAATGATAAAAAAATTAGAAAACTCAAAAATCAAGGTATTCTATGCACATAGGATACCCCAAAAATTCACTTTTTACATTTCATCGAATTTGGTTTTGATGTCTTCATGAAAGTTGTAGATCTCATCAATACGAGCATTTTTCGTGAAGGAATTTTTTCGATACGAGGTCATTTGCTATTTCTTTCTTATTTTACAAAAGAATATTGCTTTGATTTTTCTGGTGCTGACACGTGGCAGCCTCAGAGGCCGCCACGTGTCATCGTTTTTTAAGCCTTTTATTTTCCCGTTTTTATTAAAAAAAATCGACCGCACGTGCATCGCACGTGCCCCCAGGCACGTGCTCCGCACATGCTGGGCCTCCCCAGGCCCTCGCCACGTGGCTCCTCCTTGGCCGTCCGATCTCGGCCGATCGGACGGCCCGCCCGCATCTCCTACCTCCCGCGTCCCCCTCCGTAACTTCCGCCGCACATCTCGCCAGCACCAACCGCCTCCGCTGACCGCCCGCACCGGCCCTCCGCTCCTCTCGCCGCGACGCCCAACGGCCCCCCGGGTTTTCTCCTTTGTCCTCGCAACCACCTCGTCGCCAAGCCACCTCCGCTCTCATCCTATTTAAGAAACACGACGCACCCTTCCCGACTATCCGCCGATAGCCCTAGCTTCTAGCCTCGCCGGTGGTGACAGCCCGGTGAGCCCTCCTTCTCCGGTGAGATCCGACCACACCCCGTGGCCGTTGCAGCAGCGACCATCGTCGCCTCTTCTGCTTCGCTCCGAGCTTGAGCTCCGTCGAGCCTACGACCGACGTTCTTCATCGACATCACCGGCCCCCACCGCCAACGTCTTCTTCAAGCTTTCGCACCGCCGTCACCATCTTCCCCGACGACCACCGCATCGCCATCATCATCAGCGGCTCCTCCGCAGCAGCTTCAACCTGCCTTCGCCGTCTGGAGCTCCTTTGACTACGCCGCCTCCGCCTTCGCAACTCCACCCGACAAAGCTCCACCGCCCTTCGTCTCCACCGCATCAGCCAGGTGCTCCGCCCTAGCCTTCACAGCCTTGGCCGGAGGAAGGCTCCCCCTCCGCCTCGCCAAACCACCACCGGCCGGGCTCGGAGCCCGAGGCCCTCCGCGCTCGGAGGGAACTTCCGCAACCCACGGGTCACGTGCTCAACACGTGACCGCGTGGTCAAATTGCAGATCGCCCCCGGGTCCTTCTCCATATTGCCGCCAACCCCCTGCCTCCAGCACGCATGTGACCCCCTGGGAAATTTGCAATCACGCCCCCTTCACTTCCGGTAATTACTTTTAGGTCCCCCACAACAGTTTTGTTATTTATTTTGTTTCCATCTGTACCCCTGTCTTTGTCATTCATTTTAGACCTCTACATTGCATCATTTTATTTATCAAAAATTGGCATTTTGTTTCTCACTTAATTCTCTACGTCCGGACATATTGCGGATGTTTTTGTGATTAGTGGTTAATTAACTATCAATTATTCTGTGGAAAATTCCAAACTTTACCATTTTATGCTCTTAAAATTGTCCTTGATTAACCATTGCTTTAAAAATCCCTGAAAAATCATCCATTGTAGAGATTATTTTGATTAACATTGTGCCCAAAAATCTTTGCATTTGCATGCATAATTTGCTCTGTAAAAATCATTTTGCATATTTCATTGTTTAATTTTTAATAGGTATTAGGCCCCACATTTTCGAGAGTTAGGATTTTTCTGAGATCCATCACCTAGTGATAGATCTTAGATAATTTTGGTTTTCGAAAATAAATAGGTTTGATATTTATTATAATTAAATATTGAAATTCATTTTGTTTGCAATTAAAAATCCATAAAAAATTCATTTTGCATCCTAAAATTCCGAAAAAATTATAGTGCATTCATTTCATCATCATTCACATAATGGCCAAGTTTCGTATTTTTCGGACATCGGTTGATTGAAATTTACATTTTAGTCCCTAAAATAGGCCAAAACCGCATTTCGTATCCCTTATTGCATTGAAAAATTCCAAAAAAAAAGAGACCGCATTGAAAACCGAATACGATTTTGGATAGACATATCTCTAGGTTGTTCCTTTGCCTCCTTGTGATCGACCTTGGGACTTGCCCAAGTAAAATAAACATAAAACCACTTGATTAAAATTGCATATAATTTGTGGTTATTTCTTGACTGTTTCCGATCGCCGCCTACAACGAACGACACACATAATTTTACGCACTTCACGATAAAAACAACTTCTTAACGCGGCTTTTCCGGTCTCGTTACAACTATGATAATGGAAATAGCAAGTTGTTTGTATATTTTTTATTTGATGTGAAGGCAACCATCAAGATCTTAAGTAATGTTCATATATATTCAACTTATACGCTAGAGCTTTCTTCCAATAAACCGTTATTTGAGTGTAGTGTCATATAAATTCGACATCTACATTTAGAAATCATAGTTCGGATATGATCATTTTTTATATGAAATCCTAAACCGAAACATACAATATTAGATCTTATTTTCGAACACGATCATTAATCATACGAAAAATTCCTATACTGATACATACCTCAGGTCCAATGATTAACCATCTCTACAACAATCGTCGCGACTCCATACGGTAATGTATCCACACCCTGCTCTTTCTTTGATTCAACGTCGTTGACTCCCACGACATAGACGAATCTTCCTTGAGAGTTAAGATCGCTTTCTTCTCTCTCTACACAAGACATGGAAAGATGAAGTGAATTCCCATTCCCAAATCTCGTAGTATTTTATAACCACGAATGGGAGGTAATAATGGGTTAATTAACTGAGAATTAAATGTAATGATAATTATTAGAAATAAAGGAATGCACATGTTCCTTTTTAAAAAACATAGGCGTTACAATTAGAGTTGTTGTATATGGTTTATCTAATGTAAAAATATAATTTTACATCAAACGATTACTGTAAGATATATTATATGGTTTCTCGAATAGATACATCAATTCATTTTGATACCCCCATGCATTCTAATACATTTATTGTTTCTACTTTCTATAAATGGATTATGATGTATGCTGGATTTTTGTTGGGCTCTACTACAACCATGCATTCTAATGCAGCATCTATTCATTTTTAATGTATGTTGGATTCTTTTTGCTAAATGATCCTGATTTTTTTGCTCTTAAAACAAAACTTTAACTAGATATGAACCTTACGCATTCATTTATTATAGAGCATCCATTTATTGTAATGCATCCATTACTACAACTATTTATATGGATTTACTATAATCTTCGTTATAAATTTTTATTGGAGTTGTTGTATAAGTTTTGTTTGTTGTATTTTGCTAAATTATCTCTTTTTGAGTCAAGTAGTATTTGAATCCAAAGTTAATATCTAATAATGTAATCTTTAGTTTTTATAGATGACTTTTTTTGCCATATAGAACATCAAAATTTATTTTGGATATGAACCTTATGCAGCCATTCATTCTAATGCATTCATTGATTCTATTTTTTAGATGTTATATGATTTGTCTAAGATGTATGTAGTCATTCTGATTTCTATAGAATTCATGTTTTGGCTTTTGTGTACTTTTCTATCTTACATTTTGAACCTTATGTCGGATTCGTGTTGTTGGCTGATATATTTTTTATTTCTCTTTGTGGCAAATGGTGTTTGTCTCGATATGCTAATGTAATCTTCATGAACCTGATACTTTTGAAACATAAATCTTAAAGCTTGTTCTGGATATGAGCCTTAGAATCCTTTCATTTGAATGCATCCATTCGTATCATGAAATCATTGATTGTACTTGTTGTAGATGTTATATGGCTTAATGCATCCACTTATTTTGCTTTCTGTAGAGTTGCTAAAAGATTTGAACTCATTAGTTTTTTTTCTAAATAGATTTGTGTTATATCATAAAGGAAGTATGGATTACACGCTTATCTTTTATTTCTATATTTGGTTTTCATGTTATAATGTCACTACATGTAATGGAATGCACTCTGCGGAAGCATGCATCATTAAGTGGCATGTGCGAGCCATTACTAATTCATGCATGATAATCAATAAATATATCTACAAGATCTATAACAACCATTCAATTTAAGAGTTCCATTGTTACAACTTTAACAAGGATATAATTGTAAAAAGAACCAAAGTAATAAGATAGCACATGCCTGATTCCAGTAGGTATATAGATATCCTCCAAAATCATGCAATGATTCATACCACAATCACTATAAGAAACTGGACCTAAGGCAACGTATAATCTGAATATTCATTTCCATATCTTTTGATGTTGAAGATTTAGCAACGAATATTATTCATAGCCAAAACATATTTTATATTTGTAATTAACAATAAATTTCATATTTTTAAAGGTCTATATAAAAACGATTTTTCCGTTGAATTATTCGTTAAAATTCACACTAATCATTGCCAAATTTACCAACGATTAGAAAAAATTCAACGACTAATCATTATTATATGATTCGTTGTGAGAATATAGCAACAAATACCATTATTCATTGTGAATTTAAAGAAGCAAGTGACGAATAATATTCGTTGTTATATATTTAACTACGGAAGATAAGGCAACGAATATTAAATAATTCGTTGTCTTAGGTCAATTTTTTTGTAGTGAATGTATCACTCAATAAATCCGCAACCTAATATTGAATGTTCGGGCAACCATGATTTCCATTTGAAATAGTCAGCATAATTTTTGCATGATCCTCACTACAAGAAAAACGAGTTGTGGTCAATAAATGTGGCAATGGAAACTCGTGACCACGATAATTGCGTGGCCACTAGTTTCTCGTAGCTACAATTTTATGTCCAAAGTTTTCAAATATGTAAGGAAGTTATTCATGCAAGAGTTGTGGTCACGACAAGTTATATGATTACTTGTAGTAGCCAGGACATAATCGTTGTTAGAGAACTCTCGCGATGAAACTTGTAACTACGGCTTCTGGGCACGACGTGTTGTGGCTAGAGCCCGATTCTGTGGCCACAAGCCCCATGTAAGTGGGCATAATTCCGTAGCCACAACTTATTTTCCTTGTAGTGTGTAATGCCCATTATACATCGGGGCCATGCATGAGAATTCTAATGGTCTTTTGATTAGCAACATTGCATGAGCTTGAGTATTCATGGAAAATACATTACGTGCCTAGATGTCTCATGCATGTCTAAGGCGTTTTCTAACATGTTGTACATTGACTTTTTCATAAATATAGCTATACATGTGCAAAATACAAAAAAAAAACTATCACTCATCATCATGTGGGGGCATGTTTCATGAAAATCATGGCATGTACATGTATCTTTTATCATTTAAATCATTCTTGCATGTTAATTCCTTAGATACCTTTTACATGACTTGTGATGATTTATTTTTCTCAAACCATGTCTTCCATAACTTAGAAAGTTTGTCTTTAGTTTTATTATTTTCTTGCATATCTTGTAATGTTTTATCTTTAATTAAATCATTTTTCTTGTACATTACAATCCATGTCATGATATTTCAGTGTAGTTACAACTATAGAAGACTTAACTTTGTTTTATGGTTCCATCAAAATCATATGCCCGCGGATGGCATTGCCTCTTTGGGCCCATGAGACTCGTTTGAGTCGAAACATGTGACTCGTAATGTGTTTGTGCCTTAAATCATATTTTGAACTTTATTTGTTTATCAAGATCATGCTTCATGTATCAAAACTTTATATTAATAGCAGTAACATTAACTTATATTGTTGCTGATGTTAAATAATGTCGATATACATTTCTAACGTAACTTATGCTGTCGTTAAATATTTAGTTGATTTGATCGTCAATTTTATTTCCATTCTTTATAAGATTGGTAGGGCACAATAGTTTGTCATTTAACACATCTATCATATGCAACAAAATAAGTATAATAGATTCATTCGGGTGTCATGAAATTAGTTATACTATTTCCACGTAAAATTTACGTCCCATATATAATAAGATGTTGTTTAATGAACTATGTATTCGACAAATCATAGACTATATATTTATAGGGATATCTTGATTTCATTTCAATACCTAATCGCACCGGCTATATATCACGAGTAAATTGAATATTAAGCATGCCACTATTCTTATTTTTTTTGATGTAAAAGAGGGTGAGCTCCCAAGGTGAGAGTCACCGCAGAATCGATATATTAATACATAAGGAAAGGATACATGGTACATTACCTTGACTCCCAAATATTAAAGAGAGCCTTACAATAAGACACAACATACATGATACTAATAACGGTGCATGAACCAATTATTGTTTACTACCATTAAGTTGATATGCATGAATGATTGGTATCTTATAGCCTCGTTGGTATGCAATCACCTAACATAAGGAATCTTAATTAATATATTAATAATGCATATGATTATAATAGGAAAATCTCATTCTTTTTCGAACACGTGATAACCAAAGCAGCTAAAGGTACTAACTTTATTAAGTCAATTTCTGACTTGGTTGATTTCACCAACACTATGGTCAGTGTACAAAACTAGGGTAAAAAATTTATATTCAGAACCATTTAGATCCTAATCAAGCTTAGTTTATATATATAATAAAAGAATAAAATAGAATTTGTAGGAAGATGTAATATGCTGCTGTTAAATTTCTTACTCAAAGAACATGGGCATGGAGTTGTATCCCTGTTTAAGAGTAACATGTATTTATCTAACAAAGCTTAAAAGTACAATAAAAATTATTATTTAATCTCAAGAGTGACCAACATTCGTATACTTGCATTATCAAAAGAATATGTCATATACATGTTAATGTCTTATTCTTAATAAAAACGCTATTCATATTCACTATTTTACGAATCCCACATATGCATTCAGATGTCTGGTTGAAAATCAAGTCATTACGTCTATGTATTATATTATGATCCGATAAATACACTTAGATATCCTAATTCGGATATGACTTTGTTGATACGTAAAATGCTAAGTCAATATATACCTTAAATCTGGTGTATATCCCATGAATCCGTGGTCACTAGTCCGCGACTCTTTCAATATAGCAAGTCCCTACACTCTCTAATGCGTCACCGTCATCTCCTATAGAGAAGAATGGTTCACCTAGTAAGGCCTTTCTCTCTCTTTAACCATCTCTCTCTCTTTCACACACATAAAAGTAAAAAATGGGAAAAAGTGACCCAGGGTAAAGAGAGAGGGATGCTTTTATGGATTTCAATGAGGAGAGATTAATGGGATAATAAAATCATTAAATTGTATTAAATATCCAATGATCATGATGGTAGTGAATATAAAAAAGAAAACTTTGTTGGATAAAAACTTTTAGTGGTTACAATTTACCACTTCTAAAAAATTTTGTCCTCAAAATTTCTTAGGAAAGGAACATACCAAAGAGATTTTTAGATATCTCCTTTGCATCTCACTTTCTAGATTCCAAGTAGCATTGATCATTTGATGATGCTATCAATAAACTTTGTCCATATGAATCGTATGGAAATAAGATTGACCGTATTTTCAATCAACAATTCATACACCTACTCTTCAAAAGACAAATTGTACTTAATATCAATTAATTTCCTGTTGATTAATTTTATGTGCCATCCACTCCATCTTGTATAGGCTTGATATTACATATGATCTTCTTGTGATATAATTGTGTATACAAGTTCCTGATACTTGTGTTGTGGGAACTTTCTACGTTGGATTGGGTTGAGTTGGGTTGGGTTACCCCAGCGAATAGTAATCTATGATGAGAACTGAGAGCGTTGGAAGGAGGGGTACACCGGTGTACCCTAACCCAACCCACCAACCAAACATGCCCTTAAAATCAAAAAGTTACATATAGAAGGTAATATCACTTTCAATTGATTACAATCTATTTAATATCCTCTCCAACGGTAAATTATTTGCACTAAAATCAATACAAAAGTTCTTTGTAAAAAAGAGTAATAGAAAAGACCCCTCTCAGTAAAAAGAGAGTCTCGAAGTAGTAGTCCTCCTCAAGGAGGGGAAAAAAGGACATCGTTGCGGTTTTGCAGACAGAACCCATCAAATTTAGAAGGTACTCATCAAAAGCGACAGAATCTAGGCTTCAACGAACTCCATCTCGTCAAAGATCAAAGATGGGAGGAGAATGACTCCCATGTTTGCAGGTTCTTCAAGGTCTTCTTCCCGGACCTCCACTCACAACGCCTGGTACCACCTTCCTCTCACACTGGGTCCCTCTTGTTATTCTTGCTTTTTCCCATGATCTGCAGCCGGAAACCCACATTGTGGGTACGCAGGAAATCTCCCCAGGATTCCGGAAATACGCGAAAGATTTGATCTTGGGGGCCGTCTCTCTCATCGGTCCGAGCGGGAAACCAATGGGAGGTTGAGCTTGCAGAGGTGGGTGGTAAGCTTTTCTTCCAGAGGCGTGGGCTGACTTCGCGAGGGACCACGAGCTGCAGGCAGGGGAGTTCTTGGTGTTCGAGTACGAAGGCGGCTGCCGCTTTGACGTGCTAGTGCTTGATCACAGTGGCTGCGAGAAGGAATATGCGTTCCTTGTGCGACCAGAAACACGCGAGAAGGGATTAGGCGTCTCCCGTGTGCCGGTAGATGGATTGTCCCCAATGGGGTTGGTGCAGAGATGCAATGAGGTGGTTACCAAGGCTGTGGGGGGTTGGAGAGAGTGGATGAAGAAGAGGGGGAGGAAGCCTTTGAGGGATACTCTTAATAATTCGGAGGGGATCAAGCCCAAAGGAGGTGATCAATTATTTAATTGAATTGCCTGTTGCCTTTTGTAATGTTTATGAATCTTATGTTTTGATTGTTTTCGGTCAGGAAAGAGGATACTTCTCTCACAAAGGCGGCCGGTGCAGAGAGAGGAGGTGGAGAGGGTGGAGGAGGCGATGCTCGCGCTCGAGACGAGTTATCCATGTTTTCAAGATTGTGATGAGGAAGTCTTTTGTCTACACTGGTTATATGCTGGTGAATGCCATCTTTATTTTTGAAGAATGATGTTCTCTTTTTATCTTACTATGTTAGTGCTTTTTATTACCTTTATATGCTGGTGCTTTTCAGTTGGAACTGATTGCATTCCCCCTTATGAGAACAGAATGTGGCATTGTTATCAACTGTGAAATGCTGATAGTTTGCTTTTAAGGTTCATGTTATGATCTGAAAAGCTCATTCCGTCATTCCCATCACTGATCACGAACTGGCTTTTTTATTCTTAGAAAATTTTCTTGCTAAACAAGGTTCACACTTTTATCTCGAATCACTTAAAGACCATCTTTACATTGTCTGAATGTGAAATTGATACACATTCTTGCTGTTCCTTTTTTGAGTCTTGGCTTTCTACATTTTGTTACCAAGGAAATAACTTCAAGTTTTTGACATAATTCCTTTTGAATGAACACTGCTGCAATTTAGATGAAATGCGGACACTTAAATTTTGTTTTCATAACAATATTTGGTTTCCTCCGCAATGCTCCATTTGTGAGTGCCATGTCTAGGATATGAGCTTGAAAATGCATTAAGGAAAGTCCGTTTGAGTTCTTTGTTCTATTTGCCATTTTTGAAAATATGCCAACAACCTTCGGAGTAACATTTTATACCAGTGACTGTTGCAATGGTTGTAAAACCAGTACCATGTTTTTTCCTGTCTTTTCTTGTGGTTCATTCATGTGCTGTTAATACTTGCATCCGAAAATATATTTTATAAAGTTACATTAGTTGTGAATTATCTGAAGACCATGGATACATCTTACAAGATTCTTGTGATATCTCTGTCCGTTGAGCAACCCCACTTAAAGACCAAAGTGGTGTATACAGTTGACATTATATATACATACCTCGACTTAAATAACTCTTTTACATGGTTGTGTATGCAAATTGGTTTGCTTTTTCTTTTTGATGTTCCACAGTCCCATTGCCCTCCTTCGAATTTGATCCAGAGTTTGACAGGATGAAATAGACCTGTTTATCTTTGAAATCATAATCAAGAACTTACAAACCATTTCAGGTCCTTTTCTTCCTTTTCAAGTGGCACTCTTGTCTGCAAAAGATATGTAGGTGAATTAGGCTGGATTTTGGTCCTGCTTAAATTTTAGTTTGAGCCTAAAAAGGCAGCTGATGCAGAATCTTCCTCTATGCATAATTTGTGGAAGGGCGGACCAGTTTAGGTCTATTGTAGCACAACTTTTGTTATTGTGTTAAGGCTCCCCTTCAAGTATAAACCTAAAAAACATTTTGCAAATGATATATGCTCCCAAAAGTATATTAGATGTAACTTTTTAGCGTGTGGTTTCTCGTTCTAATGCAAGTAACGAAGAATCTGGAGTAGCGATCTCTTGTCAAAATTCGGCCCCTTTGTAAGTGCCAAAAAACATTAATGCATGTTGGTATTTTAATGCTGGTGTTAAAAATGCAATCACGAACAAGGCTTTCAGGTGAGGTCACGCGGGAGGCATGCCCATTACCTTGTATGCTCATTTGATTAAAAAGTCACCGTCCCTCTAATACCAACAATCTCTCCCAGTAGCCAGCCCAACTAGATGATTAATGGATTCTAGGAACCCCAACAGATCCTCCATACATTAGTCTGAGAGGTCAGTCACAAAAGAAGGCATCCAAATGCCTTTATCACAACAATCAGAAACCAGAGCATTACGGTCAGCAGCTTGGGCAAATTGGTGGTGAAAGCGAGATGCAAGCCGACCACTAAAGGTTCAATTGTCCATCCGGAATGCAAAGGAACATCTATCCCCTAATGACAGGAGGAATAATTTAGGGAACTGCGTCATTAGTGAGCTGGTTCCCTTTCAAATAGCAGAGGTGGAGGAGGAAGGACATTGAGTTAGATGGTCCTGCGTATGGATACCATTGGTTCTTTGGCTTGCAGCACAAATATTCATCTCTGCACCACATTCTTGCAATCCATTTTAACACACTAAATTTCAACAGTCTTCTTGCTCTAATAAGAAGCTTGAGATCCAAGTTTTCTCTTTCGTCTTAATTATCACTAGATTGCAACTGACTATTTGCAATAATTCAAGAGCTTATATAGTCCCTCCCTATGTAAACATATCTAGATATATCTCTTATTAAAATCCAACTTAAATAATCCATGCATTCTTAATCAGGTTTTTGGGTTCCGTTCATGCTTCTACGGGGGATCATACCTATTTCCCTCGAGACCCTTCATGCTTGTCAACCGCATAGCGATTTCAGATGTGGTTATGCCCCTATTAATTCGGGAGGTTGAAAATTGAAATAAAATTATATTAGCACGATGTAAGATCCACTTTAAGGCAACACCTATAAGTAACAAATGCAATACATGCCTCCACCTTAAGAACTTCCCATTAATTTGTGTAGCAGATTAAAGTATTATTACCCACTGTCTTTTATCGAATATTTTGCATATTGTATGAGTTACTTTACCATCCAACTTGTAGTGCCTTATAATTTCTTTTCTTTGTTGCATATTTTACTTCGTAAGACAACAATATTTTATTATACGAGATATGATGTGGTAAATATTAAATTTCCTAATTGTACCTCTTTTAGTAAATAAATATGTATTTCTATCATATTATTGATTGGAGAACATTGTAAACCTCATTTTTTTAGAGAAATGGGTTTTTGAAGCCATTCGGCAATTTCTGGAGATATAAATGAAAATCCCCCAAAGTTCTCTTTCTGGCTTTGGTCAAAAGACATAAAAATCCACATTTGAGGTCATGCTTAATTTCTTATATGGCATTATTTGATAATTTATGGCCGAATCTTGGTTATCTGATCATGACAGAATGCACTATTATGCTGAGTTTTGTCGTACTGAAGCACATGGATGCTTGTTCGAAATTCCAACAAGTTCTTGTAATCAATTCAATCATTAAGTCCTATTTGGTCACAAGTGTTTGTCTGTGATCATGCAGAACATCCCACACATGTTCGCAAGGGTTCATTTACCAAGGGATGGGGGGAGAATGATACTTCTTGACCCGCAGGGACGGTCATGGCCTATCACCTTTGTTTGCAAAAATGGATATTTCTTCAGTGCTGGTTGGCGTAAGTTCAGTATAGGGAATCATCTAGAGGAGCTTGATGCCTGTGCCTTTGAGCTCATCGAGCCCACGACCATGCGTGTGCATATCTTTCGGGTGGTGGAAGAGCTCACTCCGATGATTATAAAATCGTTGAAGTATGTTGACACCAAGGAGATAATCTGCGAGCATCATGACAATGTTTTGGCAAGGTTGCTCCCTTAAAAGATCACACCAACGAATTTGGTAGCTTCCATGCTACCTGACAACAATGTACGTGTTATCATGTGTTTTTCATATGGGTCAATGTTGCCTTATTTTATACATGCTTCTATGCCTACTTTTTCCCCTCATATTATGGAAGATTCAACTAAGTATAGTATCTCCATTTTTCCAGACATGAATCTGAAGGCTCTAATTGAAGGCTCATCTTTATTGTATTTTATTTATTTCCAACAGTGATTCACAAAACTTTGCAATTTTGATGGTGTAAGCTTTTCTTTCATTAACAGAAGCAATTTGAAGTATACTCACTTTTCTATCCTTTGAGCTGATCTGGTATATTTTCTTGGTTGTGATGCAGGTCATGGAGGACATATATTATGTTGACACCAAACCTGCCATATAGATTGAGCTACAGAATCAGGCATCCCTTGTTTTGAGAAAGGCTCCTATTGTATTTATCTTAGGGGATTAAAATAGCTGTGGACAAGTATTCATCTTCAGAACTTAACTTCTCCGTTATTTTTTTTCTCAATCATATATGCAAAAGTTGAAACTTCACTCTCAGATTTTTGCATAACATCAATAGAGTTCTCCCCTCCTATTTAGAAACTTCAGAAGATTCAAACATTGGATTGTCACGTACTATCTCTCTCAACCATAATGATCAGTGTATGTTAACATGAAAATGCCCCAAATCCTACCATACACTTCAGATAAGAAGCTTCTTTTCCGCCTCTGCTAACTCTATTTGCTGCATCTTCCTTTTCAGACCCGTGGGTGAAACTACGCTCACAATCAGATCTCCTGCTCATTTTTAGAATACATTTTAGAATTCTGGGGAATGTAGCATGTGCACATCTGGTTTCTATTATAGATATTTTTAGGGATTCCGAATTTGTGTTCTCTTTTATATTTTTCATTTCATGTACTTCCTCCTTAAATAAACCTATTTCTCAAAGATTTTTTTTAATAATTAAGGTGGGGAAGGGTTGAACTGATTGGAGTGGAAGCCCCCTACTCCTACCTCCAGACTATCAAGTGGGTTCTATTTCTATAAGAGTTTACCTTTTCTTGTTTTCTATATGTTATTAGAGTGTTGGCTTTAGATCGAAGCTCTATTCTGAGACCATAGCATCCCATCAACAATTCGTTAGGGCCGTGCACCAGCCCATCTAATGTTGGGTGTTGCTTCCTATGTTGGAATTCTGTTGGGAACAGATTCCCCGTATAGATCGAATTGTGAAAAATTATCAAAGTGATAAGCGGATCCTGCACGATATATCACTACAAGTACGAGCAAAATATCTCAACCACAGAAAAAATCAACCACAGATGCACAGAGAATTTTTAACGTGGAAAACCCTCAATGTGAGGGGAAAACCCACGGGATTGATCGCAACCCAAAACCAAGCACTATAATTGAAGTAATTTGCCGTGAGGGGATTACAAAAGGTTGACCCTCAATACGGTGTTACAAATCATCAACCAATGGAAAATAGTAGAGAGGAGAAATATCACCCAATGGTAAATCCATCGTCAAACTGTAGGGAAGAATGCTGGAGAAGAACTGCTCCAAAGGTAACTCCCTCCGAATTCTGTGGCAATCACGAACCTTCTTTCTTCTTCCTATCTCTCTTATTTCTTTCTTGTGCAAGGAGAGCTTGTGTCGGGATAATCCTGTTATGCACCCCATGCCCCCTATTTATACTCCATAGAGTTGAGAAAATAAGGAAACATGAATTCCTATTTCCAATAGGATTAAGAAAAAATGACTCCTAATCCTGAAAAGGTAATTGATCTCCTCCTCCAATCAGGGATCGCCATATCGTGATATATCGATATATCGGCGATATATTGGTATCGACAGGTCACCGATATATCGCCGATATGGACGATATCGGATATCGACAGGAGAAAATGCCTTGGTAGATACCGGGTTTCGACGATATGCGTCGATATATCGCCGATATATCGGCGATATATCGGCGATATATCGGTATCGACATTGTATCGAAACGATATCGATACCGATATTTCCTTCCTTGCCTCCAATTAGTAATTGATTTTTCCTTTTCCAAATAGGACTATCAATATCCTATATATATGGACTAGATTTCCATAAGGAGGGGACCCATCCAACAATTCTCCCACTCACCGATAATGTGGGAACTGCTCCAAATCTACGAGGGAGCATCATCTCTCGAACTTTCCAAGCGGCAAAGTCTTTGTCATCATATCAGCACCGTTTATCATATGTGTGGATATTATCAAGTACAAGCTGCTTCGATTCTAACACATCACACATCCAATGATAATCTAACATCGATGTGCTTCGATCTTGCATGGAATGTAGAATTCTTGCCAAGGTGAATAACGCTCTGACTGTCACAGTAAAACATGTAAGTTCTTGCATGAACTTCTTCATCTACATCAACTCCTTGCACGCCTCTATAGCTGCAATGAACTCAGCCTCTTTAGTGGATAAAGCAACACACTTCTGGAGACGAGACCGCCAAGAAACCGCACCATCTACAAAGGACATCATGTAACATGATATGAATCTTCTCTCATCAATGTCACCTGTCATGTCTGAATCTATGTATCTAAGAAGAATGGGCTTCTCTGCTCCAAAGCAAAGAGAGTAACTGCTAGTACCTCGAAGATATCTCAAGATCCATTTAACTGCTTCATAATGTTGTTTTCCTAGATTAGAGACGAACCTACTAACAACTCTAATTGCATAGGAAATATCTGGCCTTGTACGAACCATACCATATATGAGACTACCTGTGGCTGATGCATAGGGAACTTTTTCCATATCTTTCTTCTGTACATTGTTCTGTGGGTTATATTTGGAACTTAACTTGAAATGCGTTTCAAGAGGGGTGATGGCTGGCTTTGCCTTTTCCATATGAAAATTTTGAAGTACCTTTTTAATGTACTTTTCTTGTGAAAGCTGAAGTTTCCTTGTTCCTCTATCTCGAGTGATCTTCATACCCAGAATCTAACATGCATGCCCCAAGTCCTTCATAGCAAAGGACTTGCTCAGCTCCTTCTTCAGGCCAATAATTCTCTCTCCATTTTCCCTACAATCAGCATGTCGTCAACATAAAGCAACAAAATGATGAAATCATCACCTGAGAATTTCTTCATGAACACACAATGGTTTGAACTGGTCTTGAAGTAACCGTGCTTCCCCATGAATGAGTCAAACCTTTTATACCACTACCTGGGTGCTTTGTTTCAAACTATATAGACTCTTCTTCAGTCTGCAAATATAGTCTTCCTTGCCTTTGACTGTAAAGCCCTCATATTGCAATATGTAGATTTCCTCCTCAAGGTCACCGCGGAGAAAAGCTGTCTTCACATCCAACTGTTCAACCACCAAATCAAGACTAACTGTCAAACTGAGAAGCACCATGGTAGACGATATCTTCACCACAGGAGAAAAGATCTCCTCAAGTCAACTCTCTTCCTTTGGTTAAAACCTTTTACAACCAACCTAGCTTTGTACCTTAGGTCTGTAGAGTATTCATCATGTTTTACTTTATAAACCTACTTGTTTCTCAGTGTTCGCTTACCTTTGGGCAACTTGACAATCTCAAAAGTATGATTGTCATGAAGGGACTCCATTTCCTCTTTAATAGTTTCTACTTATTTCTCCTTGTTTGCGTCTTGCAAGAGTTCTTCATAGCATTCAGGCTCTTCACTGTCTGTCAACAAAATGTACTCATGTGTAGAATATCTGGTGGAGGGTCACCTCTCCCTCACAGGTCTCTGTGGTGGGAGAGCCTTGGAAGAAGAAGAGATCTCATCATCCTGTCGACCATCATCACCGTCGTCATCTTCATCATCATCATCAAGAGTGGTGATCTGTGGTACATCCTCCCCATGTCCTGCATATGGTATTTTCTCATATGCAGCATCTGGCACTACATGTGGAGCTCCCTGCAAAGGGATTGGCTCCATATCATATGGCTGATAGTTTCTCGAAAGAGAGTTTGTAGCAGCCTTCTAGATGTCCTCAATGGTTTCATCTTCAAAGAAGATCACATCCATGCTCCTCACCCGCTTCTTATCAACTGAATCATACAATCTGTAGTCAAGCTCATCTTGTCCATATTCCAAGAAGATGCACTTCTTTGTATTTGCGTCCAACTTGGATATGGAAAAAAGCGCGACATCCAAAGACCCGTAAATGGTTGTAGGAGACATTATTTCCATTCTAAACCTTGTCAGGGACATCACCATCCAAAGGTATATGTGTAGATAGATTAATAACATGAACACTAATATAAAGTACTTCACACCAAAAGGAGTTACAACTTAGCCTCAGAATGAAGACATCTGACTCTCCATCAAGGTCCTGTTCATTCTCTCTGCAACGTCATTCAACTGTGGCGTCTTGGGTGGAGTCTTCTAGTGCCTAATACCATGAGATCTATAATACTCACCAAAAGACCCAATATACTCACCACCATTATCACTGTGGACACACTTTAGCTCCTTTTCAGATTATTGCTCCATTAGCGCATGAAAATCCTTGAAAGTTTCAAAAACGTGATCCTTCCTCTTCAAGGTATAGACCCAAACTTTATTGGACAAATCATCAATGGATGTAACAAAGTAAAGTACATCATTAAGAAAACTTACTTTCAACGGACCACAAACATCTGTGTAAAAAAGCTCCAATGGTTGCATCTTCTAGAAGGTGGATGGCTCTTGCTATACTCTCATTTGCTTCCCAGCCAAGCAATGTGTGCATCTCTCCAGTTTCTTTTTCTTGACATTTGTCAACATATTCTTCCTCACCAAATACCAGTCCCTTTTCGCTTACGTGTCCCAATCATTGATGCTACAACTCAATAGATTTTACATCTCCAGTCACATGTGCAACATCATGGGAAATTGATGCATTCATGATGTAAAGATCATTGCTATATTTCTTGCCACGAGTAGCAACCAAGGATCCTGGGTAAGCTTCCATTGACCGTCACCAAAATGTTAAGGTATCATTCATCATCAAGCTTACCTGTAGAAATGAGATTTAAGTACATGTCTGGTGCATGCTTCACATGTTTGAGCGTCAACACCGTTCCATTGGCATTCTTCAATGCAATATTGTCAATGCCAACTGTTTGAATTATTATATTACAATTATGTTATAACCCTTTGGGTTCCGTAACCTTTAGCCCTTCAGTTTCCGTACCCTTTAACCATTTGGGTTTCGTAACCCCTCAGGGGTATTTATGTATTTTTCCTCTTGTACTCTTTAAGGTTTTCTCTCTATTTAAGAGACCCTAGCCCTATGGAATAGATATAATATTCCTCTCTCTTCTCTACATGATATCAGAGCAACGGTCTTAGACCGGGATTCTGACCTAAAGTCCCCACCACCACCTTCAAGCCTCGCAAAAGCCTGTGTGGGCCCTCTTACCTAAAACATGGCCCCACACAAGCCCTCCAATTGCCTCCGGTGCAGCATCTCGACCCAAAGAAGCATCTCCAACATCTACTGATGACCTTGGGGGGTACACAACCCTCTTGCTAGCGCTACCCTGTGCTCTCAAGACTTCCTATGAAAGTTGTCAGCCCCATAGATACCCTCCACAGGTACCGTAGGTCTCTTTGGAGATTCAAAACTCATCACGGACTGCTGTCAAGAATCCGGATCTGCTGTCCATTGAGGGTTTTCATCCCTTCTTCAAGGGAAAACGTGAGTTATTGAGCATTTTTTTAGCTTTTATATGCATTCTTAGTTGATCACAGGGTCTTCTTTCTATTTTAAGAACACCATGGCGCTTTTTTCTATCGAGTCAAAGCCCTTGGCCACGAATATTATAGCACAAGGCACTACTATGAAACTCAATTATACAGAAAATTGCGTGCTTTGATCTCGATCTTTTATGGTGTTCATTGGTGGTCAGAGGAAACTCTACATTTTGACTAAAGATCCTTTGTATGAAAAGGACAAAGGTACGACAACTGGCAGTCTGACAACTATTTGGTTATGAATTGGATGATCAACAATGTTGAGACTCACATTGCCTCAAATATTCTTTACAAAAATATGACCAAGGAAATGTGGGAGGATCTCGAGCAAACATAATCCCAGAAGAAGACGAAGTCATGTCTTGCAGACATTTACAGACGTATCTGGTCAGCATCTCAGGGTGATTCCACCCTCATCGAGTACTACGAGCACCTCTCCAGTCTGTATGAGGAGCTTGCAATATTCCATCCCTCATGTTACACCAAACAAATACAAGATCGTTCTGACTGGCAGGTATACCGCTTCCTTGAAGGCATGCATTCTAGATACCATGCAACGACGGAGCAATTTCTTATATCAGGCACACTTCCAACAATGAAGGCCATCTTTGGAGGACTTGAGGAGCTCGAGACATCCGCTGCCCGACCTCCCGTCTTACCTTCAACAGAGAACTTTGTACACATCGCCTCATCTGAGCGAGGAGGTAGATACGGCTTGCGAGGAGGACACGGTTATGATCCAAGTCGTGGTCGTGGACGGGAATTTGGATGAGGCCATGACTTTAATCGTGGTTGTGGGCGAGACTCTACTGCCCCATGCACTTACTGTGGTAGGTGGAACCACCCAACTAAACGATGCTGACAGAAATTTGGCGTACCTTCTTATCACTCCAATAATGTTTATAAGGATGCCTATGATGTGGAAGATGCATCGTCTACCTCCAGTGGAAAGACTGTTCATCTTAATGATGCATGTTATTCCTGCCTAGTGCAGATCCTTCAGACTCCAGGGCCTACCACCACTAGTAACACTACAACTGCTGCTCTGGCTACTCCTTCAGGTACAATAGCCAACTTTGTTATCACTACTATTCCAGCTTGGATTATTGATTCTGGTACCTCTACTCATCTCACTAGAGAAGGTAGTCTGCTCTCTTCTGTTGCAAGAAAAAGAGTTGTTTTTTTTATTCCAGGGAACCCTAGGCTCTTTTATATAGAGAAAATCCATGGTCAAATTACATAAGATGGAACAGAGAAAATAAAAAAGCATAAACGGTACACCGACTACATAATTCTATCTTCACTCCCCCTCAAGATGGAGCATAGATATCAATCATGCTCAGCTTGGAAGTTCACTTCTGGAATGGTCCTCTGAGCAATGGCTTGGTGAAGATGTCGGCAGTCTGCTCTCCAGAACTAACATGTGAAGTAGAAATCATGCCCTTCTGGATCATGTCTCTGGTGTAGTGACAGTCTACTTCAATATGTTTGGTTCTTTCATGAAAGGCAGGATTATTGGCAATAAACAATGAGGCTTGATTATCACACTGTAGCTGTATGGGTAGAGGTACATCTACATACAAGTCTTCTAGTATAGCACGAACCCACATCATCTCTGTACTTGCTTGTGCCATGGCCCTATATTCAGATTCAGTACTGGATCTAGCCACAACTGTTTGTTGCTTGCTTTTCCAAGAAACTAGAGAGCTGCCCACAAACACTGCAAAGCCTGAAGTAGACTTCCGATCCTTGGGGCATCCTGCATAATCCGCATCCGCACATGCCAAAACAGATAAACTGGTTTCCTTTCTAAACAATAGCCCTATGTCTGGAGACGACTTTAGATACATGAGTATCATATATATGGCATCCATGTGTACCTCTCTCGGATGTTCCATAAACTGGCTTACCCGACTAACTGCAAAGGCAATATCAGGTCGAGTTATAGTGATGTAAAGAAGCTTACCCACCATTTCTATATACCTTCTCTTGTCAACTTCTTCTGTATCATTATCATATAATTTCATACTGGGGTCCATAGGAGTAGTAAAAGGTCTACATCCAACCATGCTCGTCTCGATAAGCATATCTGTAATATATTTCCTTTGGGTCATCACAAGACCCTGTGCATTCCTAGCAAACTCCAACCCCAGAAAGTATCGTAGTGTACCAAGGTCCTTCGTAAAAAAAATGGCGAACCAAAAATGCTTTTGTCATCTCTATTCTCTGAGCATCATCTCCTATAACCAAAATATCATCAACGTACACCATGATGACAACTGTACCTCGAGTAGTCTTCTGAATGAACGACGAGTGATGTACATTGGATCTCTTGAATCCTTGTTGTCCAATTAGATGGGAAAGCTTCTGAAACCATGCTCTTAGGCTCTGTTTGAGATCATATATTGCCTTATGAAGTCTGCACACCATATGATTCTCCCCCTCAGCAGCAGTTGCTGCATGTAGACTTCTTCCTGCAGATCTCCATACAAAAATGCATTCTTAACATCAAGTTGGAACAAGAGCCAATCACGTACCACGTCTACTGACAGAAGAATACGAAGAGTGGAATGACGGACAACTGGAGAGAAGGTATCCATATAGTCCACGCCATATGTCTGAGTAAAACCTCGTGCCACTAGCCTTGCCTTGTAACGATCAAGGCTACCATCTGCATGATACTTGACAGTGAAAACCCATTTGCAGCTAACAACAGATGCTCCTGAAGGAGCGGGAATCAAGCTCCATGTGCCCCGTGACTGTAGGGAAGCCGTCTCCTCCTCCATTGCAGTACGACAACAATCAACTTTCAATGCATACTGATAATTCCGTGGGATCTCCACAGAAGACAAATCCACTGCAAATCTCTGAAAGTTCCCTGTGAGGCGATGAAAGGAGACCTGAGAGGCAAGAGGATATGAAGCACAAGTGCGTTTCTGCTTTCTCATAGCAATAGGGACATCCAAATCATCAATCATAGAGCTCACCGGTTCATTTTCCTCCTACAATGATGAACCCTGCACAAGCACACTATCTGACCCATCATTAGTATTAACATCTGGACATACCTGGGGCGTGCTGGATGATTGACGTGTAGCATGAGCATGACCCGATCAACGAGTATAAAATTTTGGTAATGGCGAGATAAGTTGTTTTGGTGGTGGTGACGGTGGTGGAGGTAGTGGTAGTGGTGGTGTTGATGTGACCTCGGGAACTGGAATGGACAATTGTGGACTCACAGTAAGAGGAGGAACGTAGACCTCATCATTAGATCTGTTTGAGGCCAATCTGTCACCTGCAGGAGAAAAGTATATAACAGACTCAAAGAATGTAACATCAGCACTGACAAAGTATTTTTTGTTAACATGATCATAACAACGATATCCCTTCTGAGTCTAAGAGTAACCCACAAATACACATTTGATAACTCTAGGCAAGAGCTTGTCAAGACCTGGAGATAACTGATGAACAAAGGCAACAACACCATAAACATGAGGGGTGAGTGAGAACAATTCCTTATCTGGAAAAACAACAGAAAGAGGAATTTTCTTACCAAGTACCGTGGATGCATACGATTGACCAAGTAGCAGGTTGTAAGAACAACATCTCCCCAAAAAGAAATAGGAGCACAACTCTGGATAAGTAGAGTTCGAGTAATGTCGAGAAGATGACGATGTTTTTTCTCAGCGACTCCATTATGTCGAGAGGTGTAGGCACATGTGGTTTGATGAATAATGCCTCTTAACGAAAAGTATTGGGAGAGAGAGCGAGTGCAAAATTCTAAAGCGTTATCAGTACGAACATATTTCACATGGGATGAATTACATTTTTCACTTCAGTGATAAGATTTTTTATAACATCACCAGCTTCAGATTTATTCTTTAATAGGAAAACCCTTGACAAACGAGAGAAATTATCGACCACCACAAGATAAAACCTGTACCCCTGGTGATCAGGGACACGACTGGGACCCCAAATATCAACATGAAGTAATTCAAAAGGGGAGCTATTACTCCGACTCTAACGACTAGAGAAGCTAGCTCTGTGGTGCTTCCCTAACTGACAAGCTTCACACCGGAAGGAAGAACTTGGAGATATCTGAGGCGAAAGATGACGAATCTTCTGAAGGGGAAGGTGACCAAAGCGTAGATGCTATGTATAGGGAGAGACAAATCCAGCTACATGAGAAGATATTCGAGCGTATGAACTCCGGTTCAGACGATAAAGACTATCTTGCTCAGAACCACAACCAATCACCCTACCGTTAGAATGTCCTGAAATATAAGAGAAGATGGGTCAAATATAGCGCGACAGTGCAAATCTTTTGTAATTTGACTAATAGAGAATAAGTTCATCAAGAAATCAGGGGCATTTAAGACATTCTTCAGATGCATGGACGAAGATAACATAACCTCCCCCTGTCCAACAATGGGTGAATGAGTCCCATTCGCAATTACCACCGACCTCCTGATGAACGTCAAATTTGCCTCGTTAATTATCTAAAATTGTCGTAGTATAGGAGGCAAATTTGGTCCAGAAAAAACCACTCTTTGAATGTTGCGGAGAATTTTTCTTGTCAAGTCTACCAAGGTCGAACACAGGGAACGGTGATTCTTAGTTGCGTGGCTTTAAATTAATTTAAGTAATTAATTTATGTTTTAATTTCTGTGTTGAGAAAAATATAATACAAATGCGAAGAAATGCAATGACAACGAAATAAAAAGAGACACTAATTCGGCTCAAGATCTGTGACTTTTCACGCTTCAAATCATCAATTAATGCAGCCAATTAATCCTCAATTTATATCATAGATCGAAAAAATTACGTCCAGAAAAATATCTCCAGAAGCAGGCAAGAAGGAAAATATTTCTGAGAAACAATCCTGCAAATTACTGAGATAAGGCAAATGATTCTATTGATAAAACATTATTCTCTAGTCGAAGCCTCAATAAAATTGATCCTGTAAAAGAATGAGAGATCAATATCAATCCTTCATAAGAACACCGCTGTAAGAATTAAATCATCAATTTATCCACGAAAATCTAACATAAATATGTCAAAATTAGCCTGCGAGAGTCAACAGATATCCTCAATAATAATTATCAATAAATAGCCTTGGATCTGTCCACAAATTAAGCTAAGTGATAGAGCATGGGAAGAGCTTCAAAATGACATATTATATGCTAAAATGGAGTTCGTATGAGAAAGATATGCTAAAAAGAAATTCTAGGGACTAAAATATAATTAAAATAAAGTTTCTCTTTCAAAAAGGTCCCTGAAGGGGCTTAGTAAAGTCGAGAGGGTCTTTCTGTAATTTACCCCTGGCGGGGGTATTTCTGCAATATGAAGAACTTCCGGGGCCTTCGATGCAATTTTTTCCCTGCCAGCAGGTTCGGATGACAGGGCTGAGGCTCGGGTACATTGGCTCAGGTTCGGACGCTCCAAGGCTAAGGCTCGGGCTCCGAGCCTGTGGTTCGGCCCGGGGCTGAGGGTCGGCGTCCGAGCATCTAGGCTTGGGCCTCAGATCGGATAGATGACGTGGTGGATTACTGACCGTTGGATCTAGGGCGCGATCCAACGGCAGCTGGCGATGATGGCGCGAAGGGCGGAGCGCTGGTCAGGGCTGGATGCGGGCGGAGCGGGGCGATGGTAGTCGCGGACCCAGGCGGCGGTGGGCTCGACGGCCGGAGCTCCCAGGGCGGGCGGAACGACAGTGAAAAGATGCGGGCGGAGCGGGGCGATGGCAGTCGTGGGCCCAGGTGACGGTGGGCTCGGCGGCCGGAGCTCCCAGGGCAGGTGGAATGACAGTGAAAAGATGCGGGCGGAGCAAGGTGGAGGCCTTGGCCGTGGTATCGGGCGGAAGGGAAAACACGAGGCGGCGTGCGGCAGGAGAAGACCATGTGTACTGGGGGTGGGGCGTGGTCAGCTTCTGTACCCGCTGAGCGAACTTGGTGATGGGTTGATGGTTGAGGATATGTCAAAATTAGCCTGCGAGAGTCAACATATATCCTCAATAATAATTATCAATAAATAGCCTTGGATCTGTCCACAAATTATGCTAAGTGATAGAGCATGGGAAGAGCTTCAAAATGACATATTATATGCTAAAACGGAGTTCGTATGAGAAAGATATGCTAAAATGAAATTCCAGGGACTAAAATATAATTAAAATAAAGTTTCTCTTTCAAAAAGGTCCCTGGAGGGGCTTAGCAAAGTCTAGAGGGTCTTTCTGTAATTTACCCCAGGCGGGGGTATTTTTGCAATATCTAGAACTTCCGGGGCCTTCGATGCAATTTTTTCCCTGCCAGCAGGTTCGGATGACAGGGCTGAGGCTCGGGCACATTGGCTCAGGTTCGGACGCTCCAAGGCTAAGGCTCGGGCTCCGAGCCTGTGGTTCGGCCCGGGGCTGAGGATCGGCGTATCCAAGCATCTAGGCTTGGGCCTCAGATCGGATAGATGACGTGGCAGATTACTGACCGTTGGATCTAGGGCGCGATCCAACGGCAGCTGGCGATGATGGCGCGAAGGGCGGAGCACTGGTCAGGGCTGGATGCGGGCGGAGCGGGGCGATGGCAGTCGCGGACCCAGGCGGCGGTGGGCTCGACGGCCGGAGCTCCCAGGGCGGGCGGAACGACAGTGAAAAGATGCGGGCGGAGCGAGGCGATGGTAGTCGTGGGCCCAGGTGACGGTGGGCTCGGCGGCCGGAGCTCCTAGGGCAGGCGGAATGACAGTGAAAAGATGCGGGCGGAGCAAGGTGGAGGCCTTGGCCGTGGTATCGGGCGGAAGGGAAAACACGAGGCGGCGTGCGGCAGGAGAAGACCACGTGTACTGGGGGCGGGGCGTGGTCAGCTTCTGTACCCGCTGAGCGAACTTGGTGATGGGTTGATGGTTGAGGACATGGGAAATGCCTGGGAACTTGGTGATGGGTTGATGGTTGAGGACAGGGGCGTGGTCAGCTTCTGTACCCGCTGAGCGAACTTGGTGATGGGTTGATGGTTGAGGACAGGGGAAATGCATGGGAAAGGAGAAGCATTGGCTCTCCCAGTAGTCGCTTCGAGGAGGTGGCGGAGCTCCGAAGCTTGGTCGTATTCACAAAAAAGAACATAGAGGACGGTGGGACCTCTGGATAACACCGATGATATGCGGCTGCTGTCACCGGCTCTACAGGGAGATGGCGGATGATTCAAGGAGGTGATGGTGCTGCGGCTTTATAGGAGGAGGAAGGGGAAGCGTTATGGCGAGGAGGAGCTTGGATGGCCTCGTAACGGCCTGTCGAAGCAGGCACGACGACCGTTACGAGGAGAGGAGTGGCGGAGGAACGACAGGGGAGGGGTGGTTTGGAACGGCTGGTTGTGGGAGAAGGTGGGGTCACGTGCTGGGCACGTGACCCGGGTGGCTGGAGAGAGTGGGGTGCCTGGGCGTGCCACGTGGCACCAAAAAAATTTCAAAATTAAAAAAGTAGAAAAGAAATAGGAGAAGACCTCTGATTAAAAAAATTCCTTCATGAAAGTTGTTCGTTTCGACGAGATCTACAACTTTCATGAAGGATCCGTGAGCAAAAGAGGTCATCTGTGAGAAGTGATATTTTTTGTGGTTCTCCATGTGTATAGAAAATTGATTTTTTGAAGTTTTGTAATTTTTTGGTGGTTTTAAAGAGGATAAAAAATCTAGAAAAAATATGGTAAAATACAAGAAAATTAATTACACACTAATCTATTTTTTTGGATTTTTAATAAATAATTAAGTAGGAAAATAAAATAGAAGTATGAAACACACAATTTTTGTACAGACTCACAACGGACACTTGGACTCAGTCAGTTTCTTTGACTTCAGTTTTAATATGGATTTGGATTTTTGTGTCGCTTAATAAAACTTTCCTCAAAGAACACGAATGAAGAAGAAATAAAATTAAAAGGGTTAATTATGTTCATAAAAACTCAGGTTAAAATTAGCAAACAGTCAAAATGCGCAAAAGAGGCCCAAAACCCAACTTTCACATATGAGCTCCGAATTTTACGAAATTGATCTTGTTTTGAAGGTATTTGAAAATGGAGTACTTTAAAAGTGCGTAGAACAAAATCAGACACTGTATGTGGGAGATATGCTCATTTTAGTCTGTCAGATGTGAAATAAGTCTTTGGGATTATTTGACACTTATTTGAGTTAGTAATTTTTTTGTATTTTTATTTATTCTTGTTAGTAATATCTACATAATGGAGGTGGCTTTGGGTCAATCAGAGTTAGGATGACTTAATTGTAAATGTGAGAAATTAGCGGCTTTTTGAGCTAATTTACAAATGGAATATGATGAAATGCAAATATTATTCACACATGTATGAATGCTAATAATGCTATATTAATGATTAAAGGCATGTGAATCCTGGGGAACAGAGCCTAATTGACCAATTTTAGTATGATGAATGCGAGATTCATCATACTCTTATACTTAAACCATGCTCGTCCCCGAGCATGAATGAATATGTCTTAGTTGAATACATCCCTGACTGTGCATGTGAATTTTCAAGGCTCAATTCATAGAAGACCCTTAATTTGAGTGATCCTAAAACTCTAGGCTCAACCATGTTTTGATAATAAGGAATCCAACTTTTCTAATTTTCAGACTCTCTGTTTGTACATATAGTATAAGGATATGATTTTTAGTGTACTGCATTCATGAGAGTCAAGTCGAGACATCACCCAAAGTTCCAATCCAAGAGATTTTCCTCCAGACCTAATCCTGAACACTAGGGAATAAGTCTATTCTCGCTTCAGTTAACCGTCTCATTAGTATGTCAGACTTGAAAGTGTAGATGGACGACCAGATGATGGCGGGCATAGGGTTGTGTCTAATTTTCTCTCCCTCACATTGGAACAAGGGGCCTCGCGAGTGCCTTTTTACTCAACACATGTAAATTTTAGATTGTTGATCAATGTGTCCGTCAAGAGAGTTGGAGTTGTCTGCACTTGTTTTTCTGGAAGTACACCGGGGTGTGTCTCTTTTGAGTATCTAAGATACCTTCGACACCCATACTTGTAGCATTTATGATGCAGAGCCCTTTTTTTGGTGTCAGCCCGACTCCTTGGTCCTAATTAGCGCTTGGTCCAAGTGGACACTTTGAAAATGTTTGGGAGCGCTCGCCATTGGTGTAAGCTCATTTGGAATTTGTCTTTGGATGATAGAGCTTTTCTTTGACATTTCTTTTTCTTTTCTTTTGTTGGCTAGCACCACTGTTTTTACCAAAAGTTGGCGTACACTGATCAACAATTTTCATTAAGTTTCAACATACCCTGACACTTAGGTCAATATCAAAAAGATAACATGTCTTGTTCACATACTGGTTAGGATTTTGTTGACACTCAGGTTTCTTAAAGCCTTCATTAACTTTATCCCATCCTCGAATATCATTAGATCGGGTCTAAACTCAAATCTCTAGTCCTAGTTCTTCAAGTGATATCTCAACTCATCTCATCAATTATGCAGTTGTGAAAGAGATTGTGCTGATCATATTCTTTTTGAAGGTAGAGATGAAGAGTGCAATATAGCGCTCAATCTTTCAAACTAGGGAAATGTGGATAATTAAGTTGAAAACCCTAATGACCAAGGCTGGCTAACTCAAAATCTCAAGATCTCAGAAATCAAGTGTCCTAAAAAATCCTCAAGCCTTGAGTGATAGTGAATGTGTTAGGAATATATCAACCAAGGAATGCATGAAATGCTTGATGAAATGCAAGACCATGAGTGATGATTTTTTTATGTAATTTTTTTTGTTTTTTTGTTTTGTTTTGTTTTTGTTTTGTTTTTTTTAAACGGGTATTATATACATAATATACACTACTTGTACCCATCCCCGATGAAAACGATTAAAGTACGAGCTATGGATAAAGTAGATAGAATATATATATACAAACATCCCCCCTATACTTAGCGCGTGCTGTGTCCCTATGGCACAAAGTGAGATGTAGACATAGCTCGTACTAAGTATAGATTGGCCAAAAACAAAAGAAGGGAAATGATGTATAAACAATGGTGCCGGTCTCCCTATACTTAGGCTCAGGTTAGCATAAGTATAATCGGATAATTACACGTGGGGAACGGGGTAGATGTACAAGATCAAGGAGGTTTGCGACGGACCTTCTTGCGGGAGTGTGGAGGGAGATAGTATGGAGATGTGGAGGGCGATGAAGAGGGGGCCGATGAAGAAGACCAGCCATCGTCGGAGTCGTCCTCAGGAGAATAGTAGTCGTATGCCGAGGATCTCCAACTATTGTCGATCAGATGTAAGTGCCCTTGAATCAGAGCTGTACTTATTGCGCTTATCTAATGAACCACTTCAGGGTCAGACGAGGACTCTTCAGAAATCACCTGGTATCTAAGGTTAAAGGTGTCTTTCTTGGTCGATTTGTTTCCTTGGTAAATATTGGGAGGAAGTTGGACAGTCTTCATCTCCCTGTCTTAAGTAACCGATGTGGCATTCATGAGTTCCTCATCAGATGAATCCCCGTAAAAGTCGACCAAGTCTTGAAGGGTCATGCGCTGCTTTGGTCGAGTGAGATTATTCCTGGTGATTTTGTAGTTTATGGCTGGGGGTGTTGATGTCACTTCCGTATGATCGTGAATTTTGGTGACATTGGATGTTTCCGGAGTCGGTTCCTTGTATGGTTCAAGTATCTCATGAATTACTGCCGACTCAAAGATTGGACCACTCAAATAATTGTGGAGATCCTCAATAACATGTTCTAATTCCTCATAAGCTCCAAAATCTTGATTTTTCTAGGAGCAGTGATAGGGTGGTGAGAATCCAAAGTTTGTCCAACAGTCAGTCTTTTAGGTGACTCTCCTAGGGTTTGTATCTGTGTGTCCTGCGGAGATGTCTGATAGTGTGAAATATTTATCTCCTGATCATAACTGTCAGTTTCAAGTTGGTTTTCCTCAGAGCAGGTTGTGTCATTGGGGGTTTGTTCATTGTGGTCCGAATTCGGAAACTTGATTTCCTGAGTCTTACAATCGACGATCGCCTTAGCGGAGGCTAAGAACGGCTTTCCTAAAATGATAGGAGACTCAGACAACCTTCCAGGGTGCTCAATGTCAAGGACAATAAAGCTCACTTTATGTCTATCAGCCCGAAAGTTTACGACGAGCGAAATGATCCTCCGTGGCCTTTTGGTGGATCGATCGGGCAATTGAACGATCACCCTAGTCTTTTTCAGTTGTCCAAGTTTGAGTTTGTCAAAGACAGACTTAGGGAGGATGTTTAATGTGGAGTCGTCGTCTAACCGAACATGAGTAAATAAGGTGTCCTCAATTTCACATGTGATCCGAGTCAACCATATGACGTTGCGACTTTTGATTTTATGATTCATCACCAAAGAGCTGGCCATAGATACGACATGATATTCAATCCTTGATCTTTTCTTACCCGTCTTGGGGTTTAATCGACTCTTCACAAATCTCTTAAGATCGGGCACGTATTTTATGGCCTTAATCAATGGAAGCTCTAAGATCAGACTCTTGCAAAATGCTTCCATTTCAGAATTGTCCATTCAATTTTTCCAATTTTTTTAGTATTTTCTATGATATGGTCAGTAGGGGGGTCAGAGGTCAGCGGTTCTTGTGCCTGATTGTGATGATCCAGTGGTTCGCATGGTGGTGGCCTCACTTCTGTTGAATTATGCATAGACTGGAGGAGATCGTATATTCTCTCAGTTAAAGTGTCTGCTCTATGATTAATCCGAGCAATCTCATCCTCAAACATCTCATGACTAGTGATTGAATAATCATTCTCCATGTGTCGTGATTCTGGCATGTAACCTCGAGTAGAGTATTGATTGTTCATAAACATTATGGTCTGGTCATGATTATTATTTCCTTGACTTTGGTTTTCTCGTGGATTGTCGAAGGAAAATTGATTGTACTCAAGAGGATAGTCATCCTGAGTAGGGGATGGTACAAGAGGCTGTGGGATCATAGTAACAGGAAATCTTGTTCTACTGTCAATATCGGTCACGCTATTATTCATCCTCAATTCTGGTCTCTCTCATGTCCATAAGATTGTCAGAATGTGAGAGAGGGCTATTACAAGAAGAATTGTGGTCATAGGGTAGGATGTATGGGCGGGAAGAGAATGATGGCTGAGGGGAACTTGATTTGAAGATCGGGTTTTCCTGAGGAGTGTGAGAAGAAGAATATCGGGACAAGGTCGTGGAGATCGGGGAAGAAGACCACTGTGCCGACATCTTCTCAAGAGGGATGGAATGATCAACGAACCACGATTTGCGTGCGATTGCAAGGTCTTTTACGCACACAAATCAAACACAAAACAAACATGTTGATTCACCCACTCAACACTGGTGAAGGCACTTTAGGGTTCGACCGCTTATCTTTTTAGTTTTAATTTACTGACAAAACAATCTTGAAAATTAAGCGGAGCTGTTAGGTGCTGAAATATTTCACAAAGACTGTTCCGACTTCATACAATTAGTTGCACCTACTTTCAGCCAGTATAGGTGTAAGTACGGACCGTTTAAACGGCTACCCGTGTTATTTGAGGACGGAGCCTTCTGCAGTGTCCTCTAAACCACCTACTCTGCTAAGGGAAGTCGGACCGTAAAACGGCTATCCGAGACCCTCACTGAAAAGTAGCTAATTGTTTTTAAAATCAGTAGTCTGAATGAAATCTTTCGGTTTTTGGCTCTCTCCTAAGGTATGCGTTCTTGTCCTTACAAATAATGAGTGGGTTTCTCTCCACCAAACACAGGTTAAATTTTTGTCAGTTTTATTTACAGTCGCCTTGATTAGCAGTCTCAGTTTTAAAACGAGGTTATCACTGAAATTATGTGAGCACAAAAATTCACGCCTAACAAACAGTCCCAATTCCGTTAACTCCTAAGTTGTAAAACTTTAAGAAGGAAAATCGGAAAAGCCGATGCAAATGTAAATCAATGATGCATGCTTAAGAAGGAGACTTACAGTGAATCCTCGCGTTCTTCATGCGGGATGCAAAAGAAGGAATTTAAAATTACACTAAATGATATGCACAGATGAAAAACGCCCTAAGCAGATAGTTCTATTAGCGGGAAGAATTGATTTCAAAATTTGGCTAATGTTGAACGATCTATAGTGCGTATAATTAGTGAATAATGTGTGTCCTAAAATTTACGAGCACGAACAAAAATAATTCTAATCTAGCGTATGTGCTCCTAATTCTATGCCAGGCCACAGAGAGTCCAGTCCTGAATATTATAAATTAACAGGGTACAAAGAGAGAGGAACCCTGTGAATAATGCAGAAAAGTAAACCTAGACTAAGCTCTCTCTCTCTCTCTCACACAAAAATTAAAATTTAATCTCCGTCCTTCCAGATCCTTGAATTAAATTCCAAAATGTTGCTCCCAGTAGTCTGCAAAGAGAGAAATTGTGGTTAGTATCATATTTAAGAGATGAATGCAAGATAAAATGCAGAAAAGAAAAAATGACACAAAAATTAACTTCACAAAAATTAATTACAAAAAATTATTTAAAACCCTAAAAATTCATCGTTCCCCGGCAACGACACCGTTTGATGAACGTCAAATTTGCCTCATTAATTATCTAAAATTGTCGTAGTACAGGAGGCAAATTTGGTCCAGCGAAAACCACACTCTTTGAATATTGTGGAGAATTTTTCTTGGTAAGTGTACCAAGGTCGAACACAGGGAACAGTGATTCTTAGTTGCGTGGTTCTAAATTAATTTAAATAATTAATTTATATTCGATTAATTTCTGTGTTGAGAAAAATATAATACAAATGCAAAGAAATGCAATGACAAGGAAATAGACAGAGACACTAATTCGGTTCAGGATATGTGACTTTTCACGCCTCAAATCATCAATTAATGCAGCGAATTAATCCTCAATTTATATAACAGATCGAAAAATTACGTACAGAAAAATATCTCCAGAAGCAGGCAAGAAGGAAAATATTTCTGAGAAACAATCCTGCAAATTACTGAGATAAGGCAAATGTTTCTATTGATAAATCATTATTCTCTAATCATCAATTATTCTCTAATCGAAGCCTCAATAAAATTGATCCTGTAAAAGAATGAGAGATCAATATCTATCCTTCATAAGAATACCCCTGTAAGAATTGAATCATCAATTTATCCATGAAAATCTAACATAAATATGTCAAAATTAGCCTGCGAGAGTCAACAGATATCCTCAATAATAATTATCAATAAACAACCTTGGATCTGTCCACAAATTATGTTAAGTGATAGAGCATGGGAAGAGCTTCAAAATGACATATTATATGCTAAAAACGGAGTTCGTATGAGAAAGATGTGCTAAAATGAAATTCCAGGGACTAAATTATAATTGAAATAAAGTTTCTCTTTCAAAAAGGTCACTGGAGGGGCTTATTTGTAATTCAGCAAAGTCGGGAGGGCCTTTCTGTTAGTTACCCCTATCGGAGGTATTTCTGCAATATCTGGAACTTTCGGGGCCTTCGATGCAATTTTTCCACTGCACAAGTGCGTAGCACATGTGCCAGCAGGTTCGGATGACAGGGCTGAGGCTCGGGCATGTTGGCTCAGGTTCGGACGCTCCAAGGCTAAGGCTCGGGCTCCGAGCCTGTGGTTCGGCTCGGGGCTGAGGCTTGGGGACCCGAGCCTGTGGTTCAGCCCGGGGATGAGGGTCGGCGTATCCGAGCCTCTAGGATTGGGCCTCGGGTCGGATAGATGATGTGGCAGATTGCTGACCGTTGGATCTAGGATCGACGATGACACGAAGGGCGAAGCGCTGGTCGGGGCTGGACGCGGGCGGAGCGAGGCGATGGCAGTCGCGGGCCCAGGCGACGGTGGGCTCGGTGGCTGGAGCTCCCAGGGCTGGCGGAACAACGGTGAAAAGACGCGGGTGGAGCGGGGCGATGGCAGTCGCGGGCCCAGGCGGCAGTGGGCTCGGCTTAAAAAAGGTAGAAAAGAAATAGGAGAATACCTCGGATTAAAAAAATTCTTTGACGATAGTTGTTCGTTTCGACGAGATCTACAACTTTCATGAAGGATTCGTGAGCAAAAGATGTCAACTGTGAGAAGTGGTATTTTTGGTGGTTCTCCATGTTTATAGAAAACCGGTTTTTTGGAGTTCTGTAATTTTTTGGTGGTTTTAGAGAGGATAAAAATATAGAAAAAATATGGTAAAATACAAGAAAATTATTTACATACTAACCTATTTTTTTGGATTTTTAATAAATAATAAAGTAGGAAAATAAAATAGAAGTATGAAACACACAATTTTTGTACAGACTCACAACGGACACATGGACTCAGTCAGTTTCTTTGATTCCAGTTTTAATATGGATTTAGATTTTTGTGTCGCTTAATAAAACTTTCATCAAAGAACACGAATGAAGAAGAAATAAAATTAAAAGGGTTAATTATGTTCATAAAATTCAGGTTAAAAATAGCAAAAAGTCGAAATGTGCAAAAGAGGCCCAAAACCCAACTTTCACATATGAGCTCCAAATTTTACGAAATTGGTCTTGTTTTGAAGGTATTTGAAAATGGAGTACTTTAAAAGTGAGTAGACCAAAATCGGGCACTGTATGTGGGAGATATGCTCATTTTTGCCTGTCAGATGTGAAATCAGTCTTTGTGATTATTTGACACTTATTTGAGTTAGTAATTTTTTTGTATTTTGTATTTATTCTTTTTAGCAATATCTATACAATGGAGGTGACTTTGGGTCAATCAGAGTTAGGATGACTTAATTACAAATGTGAGAAGTTGGCGGCTTTTTAAGCTAATTTACAAATGGAATTTTTAATGCAATTATGTATGATGAAATGCAAATATTATTCACACATGTATGAATGCTAATAATGCTATATTAATTATTAAAGGCATGTGAATCCTGGGGAACAGAGCCTAATTGACCAATTTTAGTATGATGAATACGAGATTCATCACCTCCCTAGTGGAATCTCCCTATATGACATAAGTTTGTCTCTGTCGCGACAGAGATGGTGCATGGCATCAAAGTCCATGATCCAATCTAAGATATTTGAACTATAACATGTGGTAAAAGCACATGCACTACCTGAGGTGCTAGTCATGGCAGAAGTACTAGCAGAAGCTGCCGCAGCAATATCCGAAGGACCTCTAGGAGAATCTGTAGAAACAGGAGTCATAATATCGCGTAATCGAGTAACTAGCTCCTCAAACCGCTGATCCATAGTAGATGCTGATGGGGATGCAACATATTCTGCTACTCGCGCCGTTGCTGGAAATCTATGCTTAGAATAGCATGTATCCTCAGAGTGACCTGTACGGTGACAAAAACTGCAGGGCGGATGAAACCGACCACCTCGACCTCGAGTTCCACGACCACGGAATGAAGAAGACGAACCACCTCTCCCCCTGGAAGCAGCCATCACCGAGGGGGGTGGTGTAGACGCATTGGATGAGATAGAGATGCGGCTAAACCTCCGGTAGACCTCCTCCATAGGAGGAATGGTAGCATATGCAAGTATCTGTGATCTGGTCGCATCATATTCAGGATCAAGAGCTGCAAGCAGGACTCCTACCATGGTAGCATTCCGAAATATCTTCTGCTGCTCGGGTGTGGCCGTGAGAGGAATAGTGTTGTAGAGTCTCTCAAACACCCCCCTTAGGGATATATACAAGGAATGAAGTGGTCGCCCATTCTTCTTCATGGTGAATATGTCGTGCTGAAGTTGTAACATCTTGGTCTCATTCTGCACCTGTGAATATGTCGCCGCTACATCATTGGCAATCTCCATCGACAACGTGCCTAACAACTAGACCTTGGCATATGAATCATCAGCCACCCAGGAGGCATAGATCCCAGTCTTCTCTTCCGGCTCTTCCTCGGTAAGAATATGCTTCTTACCATTCGACTTCATGAGGCTCATGAACTGCATCTCACATAGCTCATAGTTCATCCCATCCATCTTGACTATTGGCGCGGGACCTTTGAACGCGCCTATGGAGGGCATATCGACCTTGGTTTCTGACATATCGTCGGAGATGAAGAACTAGGGCTTGTAGACAAAAGAACAAGTGTCTATACAAACTTCATAGGATTTGAGTGCGTATGTAGACGTTACGCACCCAAATCCATGGATACGACGGAGGAGGCGTCTACGGCAGGGGCCGGAAGGGGGGGGGGGCTGTCGCCGGCTAGGGAGGAGCCGGCGGGGCAGTGCGGTGCTGTAGGAGGAGGGGCGGCAAGAGGATGGGGATCCGGGGATCCGACGCGGGAGGCGGGGCGGTGCCTAGGAGGGGCGATAGGGGAGGACAGGGCGGGCGACGTCGAGAAGAGAGGGGGGGTATTGGAAAAGGAGCCTAGGATTTTGGCTCTGATACCATGTTGCAAGAAAAAAGAGTTGTTTTTTTCAGGGAACCTTAGGCTCTCTTATATAGAGAAAACCCATGAGTAAATTACATAAGATGGAACAGAGGAAATAAAAAAGCACAAACGGTAACTGACTACATAATTCTCTCTACATCTTCCATACCATCTACCTCTGTGAAGTCAGTTTGAGTCGCTAATGGGACTCAATCACATATCACTACTGTTGAAACTTTGGAATTCTCTTCCAAGCTCCGACTTTTTGAGGTTCACTGCGCTCCTGATTTTCCTCTTTGCTTGCTGTCGGTTCATAAGGTTTGTGTTGAGCTTCATTGTCGTGTGATATCTGATGAGTCTTGTTATTTTCAGGACATTCAGACGAGGTGGATTTTTGGTAGGGTTCATGAGAAGCACAACCTATATTATCTTGACATACCCTCGGACTCCAATTTTGTTGGTGCTACGTCCATCTTCGAAGATCCACTCCTTTGGCATCTACGTCTTGAGAATCCCTCTGTCAAGGCCATCTCCATGATGTTTCCTGAACCCTCTGCTCTTAAGCCCTTTCAATGCGAGACGTGTGAGTTCGGGAAACACCATCGAGCTTCGTTTCCTGTTCGTACTGAGTCTCGTAGCACTGCTGCTTTTCATCTTGTTCATTATGTTGTTTGGGGACCTTATCTGATCCGCACATTGAGTGGCCATCGTTATTTTATAGTTTTCATTTATGATTATAGTCAATCTTCTTGGGTATATCTAATAAAAGGGTGTTCGGAGATTAATCAAATCGTCAGAAATTTCTTTCAGTACGTTAAAACTTACTTTTCTAACATTGTTAAGATTATTCGTACTGACAATGGCCTTGAGTTAACCCAACATGACTTAACCTCTTTCTTTGGGCCACAGGGAACTGTTCATCAAACATCATGTCCAAGGATGCAAAAAATGATCTAAACGGTCGTTTAAATGACCGTTTAAACGCATGTGGTGCTCGACGGCATCGTTTAATAAAAAATGGCCCATAAACGACCTTAAACAACCTTTTAAACGGTCTTAAACGGTCTTTTAAATGCATTGATCTACTTTTTTCAAGGGATAACCATTATCCATGACTTTCATGTTGTCTATTTCGACATTTGACTATGAATTCTTGTTGTTTATGTTATCTATTTTGAAATTTGGATGAAAAATTCTTTGAATTTGACAATATTTGATCTATATTGTGAATCTATGATTATATTTCTTATTTATTTGTACTTTTTTTATTAATTATATATATGTAATTTTTATTAATTAAAAATGCAAAACTGCATAACCCGTTTAAACTCCCGCATATTGTTTAATCACTAATCAGTGACTCTATCGACTGAATTTCGCATACCGCTTTTTGCCACCTTGATCATGTCCATATACCTCACAATAGAATGGTATAGTTGAGAGGAAACTTCGACAATTGTTAAATGTTGCCAAATATCTTTTTAGTCAAATGAGTGTTCCTAAACAATATTGGGAAGATGTTATCCTTACTGCAGTTTATGTCATCAACTGTGTTCCTTCATTTGTTCTCAAAGGGGAAACTCCATTTTGCTTACTTTACCTTACCGAGTCTTCTTTTCCCATGCCTCTGCGAATTTTTAGTTGTACTGCCTTTGTTCATAACTTTCATGCAACCAACAAATTATCCTCTTGTGCCATAAAACGTGTCTTTCTTGGGTACTATCATATCCAGAAAGGCTATCGCTGCTATGATCCTGTTGGATGTCGATACTATGTGTCTGTTGATGTCACCTTCTTTAACAAACAAGTTATTTCACACAGACTGTGGGTTACATTTCTCTGGACCTCCCTCCTCCGCCAATCGTCTATACTTGCCAGCGTACCTCTATACCTTCTATACCAGTGTTTGTACCTTTGCATGTTCCTTTTATGCAGGATGATATGACCATTTCGTGTGCTCCCACCAATGTTGTCCCAGATGTACATGAGGAGCTTCTTATAGCTCTACACAAGCAAAAAAGGCAATGTACATATCACCCCATGTCACATTTTACTTCTACAGATGGTTTATCTAGCTGTGACAAGAGATTTGCAGATGCTCTGAATGCTATTTTTGTTCCAAGAGATCATTTAAGTGCAATGCATAATCATGGTTGGCGACATGCCATGGATGATGAGATGGATGCACTTACCTCCTAAGACACATGGGATCTTGTGACGTGCCCCCCGTCGACGGGTCTTCACGACCAAACAATTGCCTGATGGTTGTATTGACAGGTTGAAAGCCAGACTTGTTGCCAAAAATTTCATACAAACCTTTGGAGTTGATTATTTTGAAACATTCTCGCTTGTTGCCAGAATGTGGTCGATGCTACCATTTTATCTGTTGTTGCCTACAAGGCTTGGCCCATTTATCAACTTGATGTGAAGAACACCTTTCTTTATAGTGATCTTGAGGAGGAGGTCTATATGATGCAATCGCCGGGGTATGTAGTCGAGGGGGAGCATGTATGTCGACTATGTAAGGCCATTTATGGCCTGAAGTCGAGCCCAAGGACATGGTTTGACATGCTCACTATAGAGATCAACACACTTGGTTTTCAGAGGAAAACATCTGACTACTCTGTCTTTGTTAGACGATAGTCTACTGGTACGATCATCCTTGTTGTCTATGTTGATGATATGGTTATCACAGAAGATGATGTAGATGGTATTTAGGAGACCAAGACCTTCCTCCAGAAGGTCTTTGTCACGAAAGATCTCGGTCAACTTCGTTATTTTCTTGGCTTCGAAGTAATACACACTATAGAGGGGCTCCATCTTCCACAAAGGAAGTATTGCCTCGATATTATATCTAAGGCAGGACGTCATAGATGCAAGCCATCTGGCATCCCTGCAGAAGTGAGAAAATATTCAACATTTATTGATCCGGCTATTGAGGATGCAACATGATACATAAGCTTAGTGGGAAAATTACTCTATCTCAATGTTACTAGGCCAGATATATCATATGCTGTCAGCAGAGCCAGTCAGCATATGGCGAAGCCTATTTACAGTTATTGGCAGGATGTTCTTTTGATCCTTAGATATTTGAAGGAATCTCCTGGACGTGGATTCTTCTATGGGGTGAATGGGCACACTAATATCTTCACATATGTAGATTCTAACTATGCTAGCTCTCCTGAGGACCGTCAACCCACTACAGGATACGTCATGTTTGTTGGGGATAACCTTGTCACTTGACGAAGCAAAAAGCAGACATTGGTCCCCAGGTCCAGTACGGAAGCAGAATACATGGCAATTGCTCATGCCACATGTGAGATTACATGGCTTGTTTCTTTTCTAACAGAACTTGTCATGTCAGTCCCTACTCTTGTATCCTTATACTGCGACAACAAGTCTGCCACGTACATCGTCACCAATCCAGTTTTCCATGAGCGGATAAAATACATTGAAGTTGATTGTCATTTTATTTGTGATGCTACGAGGAGGATGAATCAGCACTCCACATATCTCCACTGAACTCCAACTTGTAGACATCCTCACAAAGGCTCATCCAAGGAGGCGCCTTGTTGGAAATGCGAGCCCACGGCGAGCCATTATGCAATGATTGTTATTGCAAATATCATTCCCTGATCTGAAATGAAGAATGAATAATTTGTATAATAGGTCCCTTAGTACAATTAGGGTTATGTACCATGGCCATCTTGATGATCATACAGCTGTTGATTCAACTATTGAATCATAGAGGCTGGTGCTTGGATGAATATCTAAAGAGTTAGATTGAGGACTCATCAAGCACCATCAAATGATTATTAAGAGATGATCTCCAGCCTGAGTAGGAGATGACAATCCTATCTCTGAAGGCTGATATCTGACCGACCTCTTGATGCAGGTCTTCTGCATAGGAACAGAGATTCGGAGGTGTCAGATTAGTTAGGTCAAAGAGTTGACTTAACGAGATCGAGATAACCAAAGTCCTATATCATATGCTGTCATGATATAGGCACGCATCCTCTGACCGGAGACAGATGTGTTACTATATGTCTGAGTATGTACATTTGGCAGACCAATAGGTTGATGACCTAATCAAGGTCTATACACCGGCGCGCTGGTGTGCATATAAGGGCATATGAGTAATACGATCTCTCAAAGGGATCATACAGGTTCAATTACTGAACCGGAAGACATGAGCTCACTCATGAGATATTGGGAAGAATCAAATTCCATGCGCATGGTCGTCTCGCTTTGGAAGCTTGACTGAATTTGTAGGTTTGATATATACTTTTAGTATATGATCAAGACCTAGGTATGATATACACTTTTGGAAAGTGTATGATCGATACCAACTCCCAATGATCGAATGAGAAACTTACTGATAAAACCATGAAGTAGACAGTATAAAGTTGATCCGATACTTCGGGTTTAGTCTGAGTCTTCCAGTATGCAGGATGTACAGGTATTGGGAATACCTGAGGGTGATTTGATCATAAACGGTTGTATAACCATGACGCTTCCATTCCTAGGGAGTGATGAAACGGGTCTGGATTTTAGTGACTCCTCTCAGTAGAGAAGTGATCTGATCTTGGTCCAAGTGTTGGACATTGATCTGAATGTGATTCAGATACAATGAGAAGATTAGATTTACGGTCTTGATTTAATCAAGCATCTATGGGAGGCCCACGATCTGGATTTGAGATATGATCTCAATATCCATGTCACTATACGTGGAACAATACAATCGCCCTGTCCTTATCTCCAAGTATCTGCGGAGAGATTGCATTATTCTTGAAGGGTTCAAGAATAATTCCATAAGATCTAAGCAATGAAGAAATAATGATTAAATGTGATTTAATCATCTTGATGTATGAAGAAATTATCCAATTTAATTAAATGTGATTTAATTAATGTGGATAAGAATAATGTGGATAGAAATATCCAATTATTCATAATATATTATAAATGTGATTTATAATGTATAAGAGAGAGTTAATTATAATTTATATGTGTTGATTAATTATTATGTGTATTGGATACACATTGTGTAATTAATTAACAATATGAATTATATGTTGTTTTGGGTTGTGAATATGATTCACAATTTTTTCCATGGCAAGAGTGCAATATTCTCAAAGATAATTGTGAATTATTTTTGAAGAATAAAATCCAACAAATTTGTTGCAAATAAATAAGAGAAAAAAATCAAGGAGATATGCAATCTCATGGGAATCCATGAGATTGCCTCCTTGGACTCCCATAGTGGGCGGCACACCATTCCTATATGGAATGGGTGGCCGTCCAACATGGAAGGTGCATGGAGATAAAATCTCCATGCACATTCTCTCCTTATTTGTTGGGTTGATTTAGGACTAAATTATATTTGATTTTTTCAAATATATTTTAACCTAAATTTGTTGTTTTTGACAACAACAATCTTGGCCATTGGATTGATATAAATCAATCTCACCCATTGATTTTATGTGTCCCATGGATTGAGATCCATGGATCCCAAAACCCTATAAATAGAGAGGCATACTATGCTCTCTAAGGACTTGAAATATTGGAGCTCTCTCTCCCTCATTTCTTCATACACGCCAGCCCTCTCTCCCTCTCTTGTTGGTGGCCGTCCACCATACCCTAGAGAAGGGAATCGTCGTCGCCTTCGCCACCGCGCCGCCGCTTCGACGTTCTTCGGTTCTCCGTCTTCTTGGAGAGTTCCTCTCACGAAGGAGACGTTTGATCTCGTGCGACGAGATCAGGAGCAACCACGCTTGGATCATCTTCTTGGATTGCGAGGACAACGCGGTTCATCCCCGCGCTCGCAAGCGGTCTCGCCGACGATCGGACTTGAAACAGGAGGTCTCTTTCTTTAGAGACTTGATCAACCACGCTTCAAGAGGTATTGCATTATACTTGTTGTGGTTATAGATGAAACGATCTGAGAATGGTTCTCGGATCATGTGGTTTCATCGAATAAATTTTTAAATTCCGCTGCACCGAACAACTAGTGCGACTAGTCGTTCTTCGTCGTATCCGATACGACGATCACGCTTCCGTGATGCGCTTGAGGATAAATTCCATATCCTACAAGTGGTATCAGAGCCTTAGGTCGACGGTTTCGAATATGATTAGAAAAACCGAGGACGACTTGGGTTCGTTAAGGTCGCGAAAGTTTTTATCGCATTTTATTTCGCAGATATGTTTAGTTAATAAATTCGGCACTGTTTAAATTGTTTAAACACGAATTTAATGGATTTTGTTCCCCATTAAATAAGGAAACCATAGGATCTGAGTTTACGTAAATCGGATTTCGTATGCTCTAGATATGGTTGTTTTAATGAACATGTATACACTGTTGCAGGAACTGTAGATCTGAACGTGATTAAAATGTTAATTACTGTTTAGACTTGCCTCGAAATGCGTGTAACATCACTTGGATTCTGTCCTAAATCAAATTAGCAATCTATGAAAATTGATTTTGTCTAATTTGGATTTAATATGATTGAGATATGCTAATTTTAGTAAGAAGGGGTCACTGCTGAAATTACAGTCCTAATCTAGAACCAAGTGATTGTCAATTAGTGAAATTAATTGTTAATTTCGTGAAATAATCATGAAAAATATTTGTGAAATATTTGAAGATGATTATTTACATAATTGACTTGGCCTCAACCAATTAACTGATTTAGATTTGATCTAAATCTTAATTGGCAACACATTCATCAAACTTAATGTTTGATTGGTGATTGTCATTTAATCATTTAGTGAAATTAAATTGTTTAATTTCCTAGAATAATTGTGCATAAATATTTGTGAAATATTTGATGATAATTATTCCCTTAAATGACATTGCCTTAACCAATAATTGATTAAGATGTGATCTAAATCATAATTGGAAACCACAATCTTTCAAACTTGATGCTTGAATAGGATTTGGGAATTTGTCTAGCAAATTTCCTTATAATCAAAAATATTTTGATTATTACTATATGGTACAATTTCGGTTGAAGAACCGATGATCATCTCAAGTACAAATTAATCAATTTGACATTATCCTTTCCCGAGGCGGATATGGTGCCTAGTCGGAGAGCATTGGGGTTGCGGGTTGCAACGTATGTGGTCCATCCCACTCTCGTCGGTACTGGCCATGACAGCGGGTAGGGCCGGGATAATGTCCGAGGGATTAAGATGTATTTTTCTAATTATTAAAATTCGAATTAATACGTATTTTGAGATATTACCATATATGTATTCAAGTAAAATAATCAAGTTTGATTGATTGAATTGGATTGATAATTAATTTAATATGATTAAATTGATTATGTCCAATTGAAATACTCTAATATGATTAGAGCTAATAATTCCCTTGGAAGAATTAATTATGTGAATGTGATTCACGATAATTAATTAAAAATTTGAATATGAGGTGGAGGATCACATAAGTGACATCCATGGTCTCCCGTCAAGGCGAAGGGTTCCGTCGCCAGGGATTGTATGTGGGAGACGCCTGTCCGAAGTGACAGCTCCTGTATGCAAGCGCATCTGGATCGGGCTCTTTGCTTCTCGAAAGAGTAAGGCCGTATACGTAGTGACCCCAATATCGGATCCTCATATTATTAGGGCGATATTGGATTGCGCATAGCGAGTTGTATTCCTGTTGACGGTTGGTTCAATTAATGACGGGTCAACATCTCCTTAGGGGTGGTGGGCCCGGGTATTAAAGACCGAATTGGGAGATGCAAGTTAGACTTGCAAGGCGGAATATGTTCCCGCTTCTTTTTATCCGAGTTGTAGGTTCTCATATTATTGGGATGCAACAAAGATAAGGAAGGAGATCCCAGATCTTGCTTGAGATATAATGGTAAGTATATCTCTTACATTGAAAGTGATTAAGGGAATGAACTTTCAATGTTGACATGACAAGACAACTTTGATATAAAAATTCCTAAATCAAAGTAAAATATGTATATATAAATACATACATCTACGCAAATATCTTATTTCAGATAATCCTTCATTAAAACCCACTCAATGATATACTCAATAGTAACCAGTGAAATATCTTGGATTGGACTCATGATCCAGATATTGTACTTGCAAATGGACACATAATGTATGTGGTTGCAATGTGCAAGTTTCCTCATAATATCGAGGAATGACAATTAAATAGATAATAGGACTACAACCCTAGGGTTTGTATGTCTCTATAGTCTTGATCTCATTGGATGTACTTTGGAAGTAACATGTCGATGATGATCGCAATTGTCAAATAATCCTTTTAAAATCAATGAAGATATTATGGCATGCATATGTGCTCTTGACATTTAATCATGAGTAACATGGTTCTCTGCATCATGCAGAATGGTAGCTCTATAAGAGATGATGTATCCAAAATGTTTGAATACCTACCTGAACCAATATTTTAAGAGTTTAAATGGATGTAGATGATGAGTGTCATCATTCTACTGTTTATACTCTAGTTATTCATGAAGCTTCATAATATTCATATTGTATGAATTTAAGGAATCATAAATAAATGTTGAAATACTCTTATTTTGAATTCTTTTAAATTTATTGTAAGAGATCCTTAGTCTTAAGCAATGGTTGCTTATAGATAAAGGGAGCGCAATGGAAGCATGGGTTGGACCCAAGAAAGGAGGAAAGTCAAAGAGTTGATTGGACTTCTGTGACTTCCATATGACATCCAAAGAGTTGGATGAATGCCAATACTGTAATAAGTTGATGTGTTGATAGTATGACTATCAAGTGTGTCTAGAATCCTTAGAAAAGGACTCGGATGGAGCATCAGAATAATCTACATAAATCATTGATATTGACTTACTTATTGAATAAGATAAAGTCAAATAATTGTATCTCAATCTTCTGATGACATTTGCAATGGGTTGCATATGTTTTAGAAGACTGGAAAATTTGGTCTTAAAGGTTTATAGTTGTCCACATGAATATTGATGCAATTGTTGCAACAATCTCTGTTGGATTAATAGACTTGTTAATTTCAGTAGGAGAGCCCTTAGTCGTAGAGAATGTCTCTATGACCTAGATATAAGAATACACTCATTGTTTGTTTCTAAATGTTGGAAATAAACATGAATTCTGAGGTAGAACTATCATAAAGAATTATGATGAAGATATTTCAGATAGTAATCTAAAATCTAGTGGACTCCACATAAATTAGAAAAATTAATGAATGGTTCATTAACATTTCTGAATACTGAAATTAAACCTTAAGATCAATAGGAGGATGAAGATCATTTGACAATGATCTAGCATCAAGCCTTGGACATTTGTCTATTGATTTGATCAATAGAATAGTAAGAGATGAAACTTTAGAATGTCTAAAATTTCAAAACTTACATACTTATGAATATTGTCCAATACATTCTTCTTCGGGAATGGTGTAAGATGCCGAGGTATTCAGGATCTCATGCATATTGACGTATGTGGATCATCTATATCATAATGAACATTGTGGATATGTGATATCTATTAATGATTATGTATGATATGAGATTTCTTCTCTTCACTTAGAAACCTTTGAAAAGTTCAAAGATTTCACAAGTTTGGTTTAGAACCAAAGTTTGAAGGGAGATAAAATGAATTTGGTCTAATCTAGGTAATCAGTACCTATTAGATGAATTCATAATATACCTTATGGAGAAAGGAATATCATTCCTGTCTCAATCCTCATAATACACCTTAACTCAATAGAGTTATAGGGAGATACAATTGGATCATGTGTGACATGATTCAATCAATGATGAAATTTTAGCATAAATTCCTCTTAGTATCCAGGTATATATGTAGTAGAGACTGCATATAATTCCATGCAAGTAAGCTGGAATTGAGCACTTGAGAGTGCTGCTTCATTAGGAAAATAAAGGATGGTATTGGATACCTACTTTATGACCTTGAGATTCTTAAAATATCTCATCTCCGAGAATGTGATTCTTAGAGGTTGAGACTCTTGAGAATCAAGATGAAAATGAAGTATAGGAACTCATTTTTTCTTGAGAAGATAATGAGACTCCTGAAATTGGAAACTAAAAGGACAATTAAAGATGAAACACTAATACCTCTTCAAATGAGTTTGAGGATGGATTCCATGTGTTAGAGAAATCTGACAATGATCGAACTTCATGTGATGAAGCTTCTGAAGATCATAGCATGGATAGATGGATAGCAATAAAAGTCTAATGTAGACTTCATATACAAGTGTTGTATATGGACCCTCGAGGATCCACCTATATGGGTAAGACCTGTAAAAGGTGTAAATGGATCTTCAAGAGACAGGGAACCTGATGAGAAGGTAGAGACCTTCAAAGCACGGTTTGTAGCCATGAGCTACACACTGGAAGAGAAGACATTGCTTGCAATGAGACTTGCTCTTCGGTGACCATGCTTAAAACCATCAGAATATTGCTAACCTTAGCTACATAACTTGACTATTGCATCTTGAAGATGTAAGTCAATATTGCATTCCTCTACGAATGCCTCTTTGAGGATATTCATATGAAGTAGCCCCAGGGCTTCATGGTTGAGGAAAGTAAGGTGTGGAAGCTAAGGAATGTATCTATGACTCAAATAAGCTTCTTGAAGTTGGATCATAAGATTTGATGAAATTATAAATGTTATGATTTCAGATAGAATCTGGATGAGCCATGAGAAGCTTAGTGGGAGTGCCTTTGTGTTCATCTTGCTAAATGTAGATAATATCCTAATCATTCAGAATGATATAAGGATAATGATAAGTGTTTTATGGACTGGCTATTCCATATCTTGAAATATGATTTCAAAGATACCTCTTAGATCTTAGTTCTGAAGTTGTTCAGAAGCAAAGAGAAGAGGATAATGGGACTGTCACATTTGTAGTACACCTTGGACATATTCTATTCATAGAAATTCTAAGAAAGGCTTCTAACCCTTAAGATATGGTACTGACCTATCTAAAGGGATAACACCTCAAAGAGTTGAGGAAGTGAATGCTGGAACTACTTGCCCTTGGGCATCAGTTCTGAAAAGCCGGGTGTGTGCTAGATGTGTACAAAAGCCAGATGGCTGCCATGCAGTGGGAGTAGTAAACTGTTATTAGTCCTACTAAGGAAATAAAATACTTGGTTGCAGTAATAACAAAATCTTCATAGATGACAAGATTTTTGAGATAGTGATCTCAAAGTCTTATCTTCAAATGTTTAAGACTTTATAGATAGTGATCTAAAAGGTCTTAACTATAGATACCTTAGGAGATAGAGATCTCCAGGAATAAGGATATTCTGATAAGGATTATGGAAATACTGGTTATCATAAGCTGTAGTGTCAAGGACACTATAACTAACAAGATTGAGTATTAGTTGCATAAGATACAACATTCGCATTGGATGCGAGCACTGTTACTGGGGATATGCAAGTGTCGTAAAAGGACTTGGCGTAGTCTCGCGGGAACAGAGTGACTGATCAGCTTACCTAGCTATTTTCTAAATAGCCTATGATTGTCACATGAGTGTGAGTTTAAATGATTAGCCCATTAATGGCTCTTTGGGCTAGTGGGAGATTGTTGGAAATGCGAGCCCACGGCGAGCCATTATGCAATAATTGTTATTGCAAATATCATTCCCTGATCTGAAATGAAGAATGAATAATTTGTATAATAGGTCCCTTAGTACAATTAGGGTTATGTACCATGGCCATCTTGATGATCATACAGCTGTTGATTCAACTATTGAATCATAGAGGCTGGTGCTTGGATGAATATCTAAAGAGTTAGATTGAGGACTCATCAAGCACCATCAAATGATTATTAAGAGACGATCTCCAGCCTGAGTAGGAGATGGCAATCCTATCTCTGAAGGCTGATATCTGACCGACCTCTTGATGCAGGTCCTCGGCATAGGAATAGAGATTCGGAGGTGTCAGATTAGTTAGGTCAAAGAGTTGACTTAACGAGATCGAGATAACCAAAGTCCTATATCATATGCTGTCATGATATAGGCACGCATCCTCTGACCGGAGACAGATGTGTTACTATATGTCTGAGTGTGTACATTTGGCAGACCAATAGGTTGATGACCTAATCAAGGTCTATACACCGGCGCGCTGGTGTGCATATAAGGGCATATGAGTAATACGATCTCTCAAAGGGATCATACAGGTTCAGTTACTGAACCGGAAGACATGAGCTCACTCATGAGATATTGGGAAGAATCAAATTCCATGCGCATGGTCGTCTCACTTTGGAAGCTTGACTGAATTTGTAGGTTTGATATATACTTTTAGTATATGATCAAGACCTAGGTATGATATACACTTTTGGAAAGTGTATGATCGATACCAACTCCCAATGATCGAATGAGAAACTTACTGATAAAACCATGAAGTAGACAGTATAAAGTTGATCCGATACTTCGGGTTTAGTCTGAGTATTCCAGTATGCAGGATGTACATGTATTGGGAATACCTGAGGGTGATTTGATCATAAACGGTTGTATAACCATGACGCTTCCATTCCTAGGGAGTGATGAAACGGGTCTGGATTTTAGTGACTCCTCTCAGTAGAGAAGTGATCTGATCTTGGTCCAAGTGTTGGATATTGATCTGAATGTGATTCAGATACAATGGGAAGATTAGATTTACGGTCTTGATTTAATCAAGCATCTATGGGAGGCCCGCGATCTGGATTTGAGATATGATCTCATTATCCATGTCACTATACGTGGAACAATACAATCGCCCTGTCCTTATCTCCAAGTATCTGCGGAGAGATTGCATTATTCTTGAAGGGTTCAAGAATAATTCCATAAGATCTAAGCAATGAAGAAATAATGATTAAATGTGATTTAATCATCTTGATGTATGAAGAAATTATCCAATTTAATTAAATGTGATTTAATTAATGTGGATAAGAATAATGTGGATAGAAATATCCAATTATTCATAATATATTATAAATGTGATTTATAATGTATAAGAGAGAGTTAATTATAATTTATGTGTTGATTAATTATTATGTGTATTGGATACACATTGTGTAATTAATTAACAATATGAATTATATGTTGTTTTGGGTTGTGAATATGATTCACAATTTTTTCCATGGCAAGAGTGCAATATTCTCAAAGATAATTGTGAATTATTTTTGATGAATAAAATCCAACAAATTTGTTGCAAATAAATAAGAGAAAAAAATCAAGGAGATATGCAATCTCATGGGAATCCATGAGATTGCCTCCTTGGACTCCCATAGTGGGCGGCACACCATTCCTATATGGAATGGGTGGCCGTCCAACATGGAAGGTGCATGGAGATAAAATCTCCATGCACATTCTCTCCTTATTTGTTGGGTTGATTTAGGACTAAATTATATTTGATTTTTTCAAATATATTTTAACCTAAATTTGTTGCTTTTGACAACAACAATCTTGGCCATTGGATTGATATAAATCAATCTCACCCATTGATTTTATGTGTCCCATGGATTGAGATCCATGGATCCCAAAATCCTATAAATAGAGAGGCATACTATGCTCTCTAAGGACTTGAAATATTGGAGCTCTCTCTCCCTCATTTCTTCATACACGCCAGCCCTCTCTCCCTCTCTTGTTGGTGGCCGTCCACCATACCCTAGAGAAGGGAACCGTCGTCGCCTTCGCCACCGCGCCGCCGCTTCGACGTTCTTCGGTTCTCCGTCTTCTTGGAGAGTTCCTCTCACGAAGGAGACGTTTGATCTCGTGCGACGAGATCAGGAGCAACCATGCTTGGATCATCTTCTTGGATTGCGAGGACAATGCGGTTCATCCCCGCGCTCGCAAGCGGTCTCGCCGACGATCGGACTTGAGACAGGAGGTCTCTTTCTTTAGAGACTTGATCAACCACGCTTCAAGAGGTATTGCATTATACTTGTTGTGGTTATAGATGAAACGATCTGAGAATGGTTCTCGGATCATGTGGTTTCATCGAATAAATTTTTAAATTCCGCTGCACTGAACAACTAGTGCGACTAGTCGTTCTTCGTCGTATCCGATACGACGATCACGCTTCCGTGATGCGCTTGAGGATAAATTCCATATCCTACACGCCTCATGTACTTAGTATCCAAGTTGAGCATGATTGACAAATATGCTCCAACTTGAGGGGAAGTATTAGAATTATTATAGTACAATTATTTTTGTAATCCTTCGGGTTTCGTAACCTTTAACCCTTTGGGTTCCGTAACCCCTCAGGAGTATTTATGTATTTTTCCTCTTGTACTATTTAGGGTTTTCTCTCTATATAAGAGATCCTAGACCTATGGAATAGATACAATATTCGTCTCTCTTCTCTACACCCAACAAGGGACAAAGAACCATTCTCCATCTTCAATGTGCCAAAATCACTATCTGTATATGAAAAAAACTCTCCCTGAGATGTGACATGTAGAGCAGATCCGCTATCAACAAGGCAATAAGTACCATCCTGTGCGACATTTACCATCTCCTCATCACAGACTGAGGAGTTCATGCTGTGCAGCTGCAACAACTTGTTCATTCTTTTTCTCTTCCTTGTTGCCACCATTCTTGTTATCTCTCTTGAACTGGGAGCAATACTTCTTGATGTATCCTTTCTTCTTACAATAGTGGCACTTCATATTCTGATATCTAGATCAAGAATTTCTTCTGCCATTATCTCTACGTGTATCAGTCTTGGTCCAGCTCCTCCCCCTGTTCTCTGTGACAAGAACCTTTGAATGTGAGGAACTTCCTTGGGTTTTTCTTCGCATCTCCTCATTGAGAATGTCAAACTTGACTGTCTCCAAAGAAACAACCCCATTGGCTGTAGAATTCGTAAGTGAGACTCTGAAAGTCTCCCATGAATTTGGTAGAGTAGCAAGCAGTAACAATCCCAACATCTCATCTTCAAATCTTATATCCATGTTGTCAACTGACTAGTAATTCCTTGTAATTCATTCAGAAAATTTAGCACAGAGCTACATTCCTTGAACCTCAAGTTCACTAGTCTCTTGAGAAGAAACGGTTTGTTACTTCCCGTCTTGGAGGCGTAAAGATTTTCCAACTTCAACCACAAGCTTCTAGCGTGACTTTCATCTTGGATATGGTTGTAGACATTTTCATCAACAAACTGTCTTATGAAGCCACAAACCTGCTCGTGTTCAAACTCCCATTCCTAATCGATTTTGACTTCGGCTTCTGCATGGAGAACTCTGGAAGGTGCATAGCCTTCACATATAAAAGATCCTTCTTCTTATTCTTCCACAAATTGTAATTAATCCCATTAAGACTAATCATCATGGTCGAATCAAACTCTATCTTGTAATCCTCCATTGAACCTTGCTCTCATTCACTTGTTGGGAACAAATTCCCATATAGATCGAATTGCAAAAAATTATCAAAGTTGATAAGCGGATCCTACACGATATATCACTACAAGTATGAGCAAAATATCTCAACCATAGAAAAAATCGACCACAGATGCACGGAGATTTTTTAACGTGGAAAACCCTCAATGTGATGGGGAAAATTACGAGGTTGGTCGCAACCCAAAACTAAGCATTACAATCTAAGTAATCTCCCGTGAGGGACTTACAAAAGGCCGACCCTCAATACGGTGCTACAGATCACCAAACAATGAAGAATAGTAGAGATGGGAAATATCATCCAATGGTAAATCCGTCATCAAACTGTAGTGAAGAATGCTGGAGAAGAACTGCTCCAAAGGTTACTTTCTCCAAACTCCGCGGCAACCACAAACCTTTCTTCTTCCTCTCTCTCTTATTTCTTTCTTGTGCTAAGAGAGCTTCTGTTGAGATGATACTGTTATGCACCTCATGCCCCTTATTTATACTCCATGGAGATGAGCAAATAAAGAAACATGAATCCTACTTCCAATAAGATTAGAAAAAGATGACTCCTAATCCTAAAAGGTAATTGATATCCTCCTCCAATTAGTAATTGATTTTTCCTTTCTCAATAGGACTACCAATATCCTATATATATGGACTAGGTTCCCACAAAGTGAGGAACCCATCCAACAAACTACCACCCCTTTGTATGTCATGCAATGTCTTAAATGTATTGGCACTACACTTCTCTCGCATATAATCCTGCTTGCATGTCACATATGGTTAACTCAAGTTATGTATCATACTCACTGTGGTGACCTTCTGCATGCTGCACCTCCCATGTTTAGGTGCTTCCTCTAGGTTTTAGTCAGTCTAATCATGCACAAGGTTTTTGCAACAGATGTTCATTCTTGGTTGAATTCCTTGTTATCACTTTTTTGATAGCATATAATCATCCTTGGTTGATTCCTTTGCGGCTCCACCTTTGAGATAACATGTGTATGGCTAGACTAACGTCATTAATTCCATAATCAATAGTATGGTAGTCGAGGGGAAGTTCAAGAATCTTTTTTGGAGGGATCATAATAGTCATTTAGGGCATCAAAAACATGTACAGAGGGGGAGGCCGGAGATATGGGGAGCCCGCTGGTTGATTTCTCTTTGGTATTCTTCCAGGAAACATGATTTTCTGGTAGGGAAAAGTCCTGTCTTTTGACGTGTTTTGCCCTTTTTCGAAAAGAATATGTAGATAGAATTTCCCGATCCCTCATGGCTGGCTGGTTCTTAGGCATGGAAAGGGGGAGGGCTGGACCGGGAGTAATCAACTAAGCAAGCCAACTAAATTCCATTCCGAGTCCAGGATCTTTCCAAAGAGCAATGCATCAGAGCTATATCTAGTAATAGAATATGTGGGGATCGTGCTTCCCCATATATATTATAGTTGGGGGTCAGGGGGAGAAAGGGTCTAAATTAAAATAAATAAATAAATTTCTATTAGTATATTATAGATCAATTATTGTATAATATGCTAAAGTCATGTAATTGGAATATCAACTAATATATAACTTTCAATGGCACAAAGTATGTATTATGATCTAATCGGTTTATGAATATCATGGAGGGATGAGACATATATCACATCTTAAAAGAGCCAGAGGCCATGCATAATGAGGTAAATAATTGCCCATTGAAAGGACGATGCATGGTCAAGGAATGGATCCGGGTATCCTAATTTAGAAGTTTACTGAACTCATGCACAAGTCTATGGCAAACGTTTTGTGAGGATTTTATAAGGTTACCTACTAACAACAGAAAAAGACGACTATAATTCTTCCGCATCTTATGGAATCACACATAAGATGCAAGGTGGCTAATTTCGCTGAATTTCTCCCTACATTAAAACTGTTTTTAATTACTCCATAGTTCTTCCCATGTATGTGCTTGCTCAGATCATAATATGGTAGAATATTCGTTATTAGTCTTAGTTCTATCTATGTGTTGGTAAAGATCAATTCTTGTCACTACCAAGGCATAGTTGCAGCCACCGTGACACGTCAGGGTCATGTATATTTTTTTGCTATGGTTCATGGTTGTCTCTTTGTGAGGGTGTGATCATGATGGGAGTATGCAAAACTATTAAAGGTCAGGCGAGTGGATGTAGAGGTGGATGTATTAGTGGTGCCTCATGAGTCATGACAACAATGCAACGATTGTGGTTATATGGGCCATGATGAGGAGGCATGTTGGATAGGCATAACAAATCTTCTAGTTATTGTACAAACTCTACTATTGAGGCTTGACATGATCAACTGGTGATAAACATCTGGTTTGTTTAAATGGCCTTGGTATTTCTCTAACCAAGACTGATTTAGAGATTGCAGACATTGCCAGTCCATGATGAACTTGTTTTGCTTGTGCTAAATGTACTAATGACACTGTAGCAGGTGTAATGGTTGTCTTCAGAGCATCATATCTCCTTTGTAAAGATGATCTACAATCTAGAGAGTTCAAGCTTGTCTTTCCTGAGTGGATTGAGTTCTGGCAGCTGGTATAGGATCCCTAGTCATTTAACTGGAGTATATGCCAATCACTTTAATTTCAAGTTTGGAAATGGCGCCACATGCAATGGATTTTTTTGAGTCTTTGTCTATTAATTACATTAACAAAGAATTTAACGTCTACATGGAGAATGTAATTGAGCATATGAAAGCCATTTATGAGGCATGGATTACGTAATTTTTGTATGCTACCTGTGATATATGAATTTATGAGTTAGGGTGTGCACCTTTGCAGCGATCGCCCAATGTTTTTTTAAAAAAGAAAATTGTTGAACCAGTTTTGAGTTCTTTATATTTTGTTTTAAGATATACTGATGGTTAGGTGATTGATTTGGTCACGGGAAATGAGGTCTATACAGGCCGGTGCAGTCTTACTACACAGTCCATACATACATAGCATCTCTATGGACACCTTTCATTTCAGAAGATCCAATGGTTCTCTAGATGTCTTTGGAGTCATTTCCATTGACTCCTGTTCAGTGTTGAAGCATCCTCTTTATTCCTTAGGAAGTTTGGTCTAGCTTATATCTTCTTAAGATGTTGTAGTTTGATGCTTAGAAGTTGATATTACTCAGAGATAAGGCCATATTTATACACTTGTCAACTGTGCGGAACATTGGGTTGCATCTATAATGATATTAGGTGCCTGAAGACTTCTCTCGGGTACCTGAATACTTCTCTCGGGTATGACATATTTGCTAACTAGAGGATAACCATTACAGTTGGTAGTTGCTTTTACGAATATGAGCTATGCCGAGTTCTTTGCATATATGAAGTCTACTGTAGGATTCTACAAATTTATTGATGTAATATTACTATTTTGAAGAACAAGAAGCTGGAGGCTACAACAAGATCTGGTGCAAATCTTGATTATAGGCCCATAGCATAGATTTTGTGGAGATCATGTGGGTCAAGTTTGTCTTTCATGATCTACGTGTTGTCATACATAAGATTATGCGACTGAGATATGATATCTAGACTGCCATATTCTTTCTAAGCAATCAACCTTCCCCGAGAGCTTAAAACATGTAGAGATGGAATACCATTATACTAGACATATATTCTAGAAGGGTTTTAATTTTACCACTTATGTTAGGCATGATAACATGTTGCGGATATGTTCATATGTTTGGGTTAAGAGCTGTGGGTGAGGATCATCTTAACCTTAGGTATGCACTAATGCTCCATGTATCTTACTTTACGAAGAAAAGCATCTTCAAAGATCTAGGGATTTGTATGGTCCCATGGCTTTCTCCTCTACATTAGAGGCTGTCCTTGGTAAATCCTCATGCTGTTTTGTCGTCTGATAGTCTACATGATATCGATCCTGTCCAATATTGGGTTCTTCTCTTCGTGGAGGCTTTTCATGTATGCAATGTTGACAGTATAAACACATTACTGTGTGGCCAATGACTTCTATCGATGCGTTGAGGTCACTTGTGCACTCCTTCGATCGATTATTCAATGAAGTGGGTGTTACTTACGGATCATATGGCTATAATTCATTATCACATTTGATTTCAACAACACTAATGATCACCACCTATGATCGGTCAGTCACCAATGATTGATCGTGTGACTGATAATTCATTTTTCCCCAGATGGCGATCTACTTTGTGACTCGTTGTGCTGATAGATTAGTCGATCTTGACTGGTGAATGAGTATAACTACTGGCAGACTAGCCTTGTTTATGATTGATTGTCCAAGGTGATGTGATCAGTACCCCTTCTTAGATGCATTAGAATGGTCGTTAATTGAGAATTGGTAGATATTGTCTCATGTGTGACTAATCACTCATCTTTAATCATGTGTTGTGATCAATCACCCTGCCTGTGGTAGTCAACCCTTTTATTCACTAAAAATTCTTGAAACTGATGATGACACTTTTTTTTTGATTGACCAACTTTGGCTTTAGGTTGTGGCAATATACAAGGAACTACAATTTTGTTCTAAACCCAAAACTGATATCAAACAAAACTTCTCAATTAGGATGCACTACTCAGATTACATGTATTTATTGTACTCTCATTACTTGTCTTGCATAACACATGGAGAATGTACGAGATTTGTGCATGAATCATTAACATATTTGTGGTTTCCTAAAATAGAGCCCCGATTTGATTGTAATAATCCGAAGAAAGCTAAAGCTAAAAAGGAGAGGATTTTTTAAGAATCAAGTTATTGAAAAAACCTATAAATCTTAACGAACCACTTGTGTTCTCGTACCTCAAGTAAAAAATCACGGTAGGGGATGCTCAGGCTCACACAAAGGGCTAGAGTTTTTTTTTTGTTTTCACTTAATAATGAATGATGAGATGTGAGACCTCAATCTTCATACACTTTTTGACACTAACACGTAGGACACACACAAAGATGGCGATGAGGATTTATGTAGAAAACCCTATGGAGAGGGAAAAACCAGGGGGGCACATAATCCCTAATCTCTTTCACTAGAGATGAGGAGGGATGAGTACAATATATAAAAGGATGGGTAAACGGTCCCTAAGCCAAAGATCTGTTTACCCATATAAGTATGATAACTTTAACACTGCCACTCAAGTTGAGCATACATGTCCACCATGCCCAACCTACCTACATTCAACTCAAATTGTACCATAGGCAGCTCCTTTGTAAAGTGATCAGCAACCTGATCAGTAGACTTCGGGTAAGTAAGGCACAATAGTCCATCATCAATCTTCTCACGGTTGAAGTGTCTATCAATATCCAAATGCTTCATTCTGTCATGCATTACAAGATCATTGGCCAAATTTATTGCAGCCTTATTGTCACAAAACATCTTCATTAACATACTAACCTTGATGCCCAAGTCGTCGAATAGAAATTTTAGCCATAGAATTTCTGTAACATCATTGGCAAGTGCTCGGTATTTCGCTTCAACACTTGATCTTGAAACCACATTCTGCTTCTTACTTCTCCAAATAACCAAGTTTCCACATAGATATATCACATAACTTGAGGTGCATCTTCTGTTATCAATAGAGCTAGCCTAGTCAGCATCAGTGTAACCTTCAATAGTGACCTTGTGATTTTTCTTGAACATAAGACCTTCTCCTAGTAGTCCTTTTATGTAGCGTAGAATTCTATTTACCGCATTAGCATGAGATGTGGTAGGAGCTTGCATGAATTGACTCGCCACATTTACAGCGTATGTAATATCTAGATAAATTTTCCCATCAATCTTTGATACCTACCCTTTCCTGCATCGTCAAGAAGGTCGTCATCCTCTTTATTCAATTTATGGTTTGCCTCAAGAGGATTAGTGGTAGGCTTGCATCCCAACATGCCACAGTCCTTTAATAAGTTCAGGGCATATTTTCATTGACTTATACGTATACTACATGGAGATCGAGCCATCTCAATGGCTAGGAATTACTTTAACTTCCCTAAATCTTTCAATTCAAATTCACATACCACATGGAGATCGAGTCATCACGTGTAAGGATCATGTCATCGACATACACCAAAAGAATATATATTTTCTTGCCATTCCTCTTAAACAGAGTGTGATCCCTATTCACTTGAGTATATCCATTCCTAATCATGACCACATGGAGACGTTCAAACCAAGCTCTTGGTAACTACTTTAATCCACATAATGATCTTTTCTGTTTGCATCACTTGTCCTTTTCAAACCCATGCAGTATTTTCATATACATTTCTTATTTAAGATCACCATTCAAGAAAATATTTTTACATCTAACTGATACATTTTCCAAGAAAAATGAGTTGCTAGATAGATAATGACTCTGATTGTATTCATCTTGGCAACATGAACAAATGTCTCTGGGTAATCAATCCCATATTCTGGCTATATCCTTTGGTCACAAGCCGAGCTTTAAGTCTGTCAATATTCCCATCAACATCATATTTGATTGTGTAAACCCATTTAGAGCCAACAATGTAAGCACCCTTAGGAGCATCAACAATATCTTAAGTATTATTTTTAACCAAGGCATCCATTTCTTCCTTCATAGCATTGATCCATTTTGGATCATTTCTGGCTTCATCAATATTTTTGGGAATGTGATGAACGTCAAGAGAAGTAATAAAGCATTTATATCTCAAACTCATATTAATGTAAACAACATAGTCCTCCACTGGGTAACGAGTAGAGGTTCAAACGGTTCCAATAGACTTTCTCATAGCAATGGGACGATCATACAATAATGGGTTGATATTATTAGTATGGATATCAAGAGAAAGAGGAACACTTGCAGAGTTTTCATTACCACAATCACTTGTAGGAACATTGACATCATGGTTAGAGGAAAGTTTGACATCATGTTTCGCTATCATCTCTTCTTTTATCTCGACGTTATCTGATCCCTTTCGTCTGCTATAAGTTTATCCAAATCTACCTATTTTTTCACCATCTGTGTCTCTATCTTGCTCATTTCCCTCCCCCACATAAATAGTCTCTCGTAGGTCACCACGAAAGTAAATTTCATTCTCATTTTTCTCAACTTCTATACTCACATACTTCCCTTGAGGAAAGCTCTTAGAGAAGTAGAACTCACTCTCAAAGAAAGTATCATACATACTTACATGAAGACAATGTGCCACGGGATCATAACATTTGTATCCTTTTTGGATCCTAGAATATCCAAAAAAAATACATTTTGTGGCTCTTGGATCCAACTTACGCCAACCTGGTCCCGAGTTGTGAAGAAAGCAGACACGTCCAAAAATCCATGGGTCCAAAGAGGTATTCGGGTGGATGACAGAGAATGGAGTTCTCTTCCTAATTACAACTGAAAGTGTCCTATTGATCAAATAAGCAGTAGTCAAGACGACTTCTCTCCAAAAATTCTTTGGTGAATTTTGCTGGAGTAGGAGTGCTCTGGTGGTATTTAATAAGTGACGGTTTTTCCCTTCATCAATCCCATTCTGCCATGGCTTTTAACTACATGAGATTTCATGGAGGATACCCTTCTCATCAAAAAAAGCTTGTACGAAACTTTCCAGGTACTTCTTTGCATTATCAGTCCTAAGCGTTCTTACCTTGTTGCATACTGGGTGCTTATCATATTTATAAAGTTCTTTACAATAACATGAACTTCACTTCTATGTTTTAAAAGGTACACATACGTGCTCCGTGAAAAATCATCAATGAAGGTGATATAATATCTATGCCACCCATGCTCTTCACACTTGTCAGACCTTAAAAATCAGAATGCACCAATTCAAATGAATAAGTAGATTTATTAACATAAGCAAGAAACATGGTTCGTTTTTGCTTTGCGAATTGGCAAACCTCGTATTGCAAATCATCCACCGACAATTTAGAGAAAATCTCAGGCATCAACTTATGCAAAGAGGAAAAATTGATATGAACAAGACATTCATGCCATTTTCGTACTAAAGCGGAGTTTTCATTTTCAAGGCAAGCTTTCATCACAAAGGTAAGGGCTTGACCCACTCTAGCTGGAAGACAATATAATCCATCATCAACTAACTTAATTCCAATCTTCTTGCCTGTCTGTAACTCTTTTAGAAGACATAAATTGTGATAAAAATCAGCACGCATTGCAATTCTTTAGTAATTTACTGACTGACAAAAGATTTATTGAAAATTTAGGGACGTGAAGTGCACTGATAAGGAGAAAACGATCAACAAAATAAATCATTCATTTTCCAACAACAGTAACTGAAGATTTGTCTTCAACGGTATCTTTCTCTCTTCTAGACGATAACTAATAATCGTGAAACATTCTAGAATCACCTATCATGTGATCCGAGGCACCACTGTCGATAATCCACTACTAGTTTTCCTCGTATTAAAAACTGAACCATTATATTTTGATTGCAAAGAGGCATGTTCTTTTGTAAATGTTTTCTTGAAGGATTGTAACTCCATGATGGTATCCTTTACCAAGTCAGGTTCTTTGGATGCTCCAAAAGTCATAGGATAATTTTTGTAGCAAGTTCCCATCCTTTATACTTTGACTATCTCGCATAGACATTTAATCAGACACCCTGCGTTCAAACAAAAAAATAACTCAGCACAAATAACTTAAATGACAGCTACTATCCCAAGTGATAGAAACAACCACAGGCTTCGACAGAGCAAGAAAAAATGCAGAAATGCAACCCCAAACACATTCACAACTGAGGGAGATAACAACATAAAATGTACCTTGCACAACACAATCCTTGGGACCCCAACAACAATGGCCAAAGTTCAACCCTAGATGAAGCAACAACGGATTATGCATGAATTCAGTCCAAATTACAGTTCTTATGATTGCACTCCAACACAAACCACAATTAGGAATCCAACACTCCGAGACATTTTCTTGACAAATGATGTGCAACTTGAACAAACCTTAGCCTCGCAACTCGCTCCAAAATGTAGCAGCCCCCAATCCAAGGAACGAATTGTGCACGAAGTTGTTGTCCAAAACACAACAACAAAATAGCGAGAAGAGTAGGCACCTCAGATGTTTGGGCATATGGACTTCTCCCACCACGAGGTGGCTACAAGAGGAGTACCCAAATACCACAAATATGTCACAGGAGAGCAAGCTAAGCCAACAAGGTAGGTAACGAACAAATTCGAGGAATCAACAACAGAGAAAACAACCACAAAACATCCTTTGCCATGGCTCTAATACCACGATAGAAACAAACATACAAAACACACACAAAGATGGAGATAAAGATTTACGTGGAAAACCCTACAGAGAGGGAAAAACCACTGGGGCACACAATCCCTAATCTCCCTCACTAGAGATTAGGGCTCTCTTCATTAAGTTCGAAAAAAACTGAGGAAGGATGATTACAATATATAGAAGGTTGGGTAAATAGTCACCTATACAAAGATCCGTTTATCCATATAAGTATGATAACGAAGATAAAGTGTGAGGCATGTCAACTAGGGAAATATCATTGAATCTCCTTCCATATTTCTAATAATACTAACTCTATTGTGTTATTTGATTTGATTCCTCTTGGTGTCTAGGGTATGAGTTGACATTATATTTGAATGGAGAGTCATTATTATCTTTTTCTTGTTGTTGACTTCTCTTGTATTTCCCTAGGTATTTATGATAAAAAAACAAGTCCAATATCTGTTCCATTACTATTGCCTTTTAAATAAAATCCAAACATAGTATGGTGTCACCGTAAAGAATATCCATTTTGATAGTGCCAGAGAAGTTCTATCCAACGATATGTAGAAGTTCTTCTGCTATCGTTGAATTTTGCATCAAATGACTTATGCTCGCACTTTACAGTAGAATGGGGTCGTCAAATGATGAATACCCATTCATCACTCTTTATTCTTATATTTTAGCTATAAAAACCTTTGCAAATGCATGTATATTCATGTAAATACAAATAATTATCAAAAGCATGCATTGTATAAAGTTTAATAATTAGCATGTTTTTGTGCAAAAATAAAAGAATAAAGAGTAAAAAGAAAAAGAGGGAAATATTTAGAATAAATATTGAGCAACCTAACCCGAGGGCTCAGCATGGGCCTGACCGCATAAAAGCCAAAGTAGAGGGAGATAGGGGCTCATGTGTAAATATTTATGTAAATAAATAAAAATATTTTTCCTCACAAAAATAGCCCAAAATATGCTTGTAAATACTTGTACATACTTATAAGTATAAAAACAAAAGAAAAAGGGTGTAAAAATCAAAAAGAACAAAAATATCACTTTCTCATTGTACATAGACTCACCTACATATTTATTTAGCCTTATAAATAAATAAAATTAATTTCCAAAATTTTTGTAAATATTCTATGTTATAAAATGTAAACAAATTAAATAAAAACAATTAAAACCAAAACAAAATAAAAATAACAAAATTAAAAATACAAAAACATATTGTAAATATACCATGTATATAAATGTATATATGTATTTATTTTACCTATGTAAATAAATAATTAAAATAAAATAAAAATACCTTTTTATTCCTTATTTTATAATGAAAATAAATAAAATATAAAATAGGAATAAAGTTGCATAAAAATAACAATTAAAAATCAAAAAAATTAAAAAGCCTATATTGTACATATACCTATATATAGCTATATAGTGTAAATACCTATTTTTATTTCTAAAAATTAATTAAAAAATAGAAAAAAATAAAATAAAAATATTTCATGTTTTGAGTTTTTAGTAATTCGATCATTTTCTAGCCTAAAATAAGTAAATAAAAATTTTGTGCTTGGCGGGCTCTGATTGGTCCACGGGGGATTGTTGACCCCCGGTCAACTCTCCCCCCAGGACCACCAGAGCCGGGTTAAAGCTAACCGACCCAATTTCTCTATTTTCTACCCACTCGATCCGACCGCCAACACCTCAAACCCCAGGCTCCGATTAATCTCCAATCATCCAGGACCCTCGCCCCGGGTGGGTTTGCTGGATCCGAGCCCCGTGCATTTCGCCCGATCTCCTTCTTCTCGGATCCCGTACCATATATAATGTCGTCTCCGGCGACCTAATTCTGCCATCTTTGGATCTTCCCCTCGGTGCCTGCGACCTCCTCCGGAGTCCCTGAGTGACAGCCGTGGTCTTGTGAGTTGCAGAGAGGCCCGGGAAGCCGTGAGCCACTGATCCGGTGGTCTTCAGCCGCCGTGCGCCGCCGCGAGCGCGCCGAGCCTCGGGGAGTCGACGGCCCCTTGCAGGCAACGACCAGAAGCTCGCCGAGCTTCAGCCCAGTCGACTACATCCACCAGGTAGCTTCTTTAGGCCGTAGAGTAGCTTAGGTTTCGATTTTTCGATTTCCAGTAGTTAGCTCCGCCACCTCCGCCTGCCGTCTCCGACCATCCTTTCACCCATCCGACACTACCTCCACGTCCACCATACCTCTCTCCACCTTCTCCGACCCTTCATTCCCCCTGGCTCGCCCCGGAGCAGGGTATCGGCTCTCACCCTCCGCCGCTCGTCAGAATGGCGCCGTTGCCGGGGAGCACGGCTTAGTAGTCGATTCATTCCTTTCCGCGGTTTTCTTTTCACAGCTTTTTGTATAGATTTTTGTAGCTATATTTTTCTGACATTTTCTTACAATAATCTGGATTGACACTCTTGTTTTTGTTTTCTTGCGAGGGCCTGAGGATCGAGGCGGCTTCTTCGGAAGCCGACGCAACCACGAGAACCGGAGGCGGCTCTCTTCTTCACAGAGCCGCAGGAGAGCGCGAGGAGCAAGCAGGAGTGCGGGAGCCGCGGAATAGCCGCGGATTAGCGTAAATTAGATTAGGATTTATTATTCGCACATTTGAACTGATTGTAATAATACAGGTACATTCAGAGACACTTGAACTTTCGGGGTCTGTTTCGCCGAGCACCGGTGTGCTCGGGGGACCCCTTAGTTAGTTTGGTTTTTCGCGGTTTTTACGCGGTTTTTCTCTTACTGCCTTTTCCGGTTTCACGCAGATTTCCGAGCCCCTAGCCGTAGGATTTTCTGCTTGATTGTGATGTAATTCATAGGATCCTAACACCTAATATAATTGCCTGTTCCTATAGTGCGGTAATTGGACCTATAATAAAAATAATAATAAAATAGCCGTTCCATCACCTCTGAGCCTACGCGCCGCGAGCCCACCCCGTCAAGCGCTACTCCTGAACTCGACCTGTCGAGAAGAGGAGGGGTGGGTCTAGACCGGACTCTTTGGATTGGAGGCTGGTGGTCGGCTAGCCGTTCTTTCGAGTAGCACTGCTGTTTAGGGACTCGGTTTTCCGCCTGCACCATTTAGGTAGTTTATTTCCTGTCTTTAAATTCTGCGCGGATCACTTTGCATGTAGACTGTTGGAGTCAGGTACGCATTTCTGTCTCTGCATGCATCATTGATTTCTCGCGCATCGGCTTTTTCGTCTTCTCCCCCCTGTTTTGGACTAAATAACCAGGAGAATCGAAAAATTCGTTAGGCCTTTGTTTTTATTGAAAAATATTAAAAACAAAAACAATAAAATCGGGACTGCTAATCACACTTGACCTAAAAGACACTTCACTAAAAATCTGTCTTGGGGAGAGTAACCCCCTCCTTGTCTGGTTTGGATAAGCGAGAGAGTGATCCAAACATTAGGATAGAGCCTCCGATCTTTTCTTGACTGATTACCGGCTTTCAGTATGGGATAGTCGGTTGAGAGAGATTTGGATACATATTTACCTCACGTAATCGCTCTGATAGACTGGATGATCACCTAAAATAAAATTGACAAGATAATTGACCGATCCCTTCGGTCTTCAGCTCTGCGTGCGTAGGTGAATTGGGGGTTTGCTTGTTCATCTTGTTTGATTGCCAGATCCCTTCGATCCTTTCTCATCTTCCTTCATCTATTTCCTCACCTCCCTTCATTTCTCCTTTCTTCTTCTTCTTCCTTATCCCTGGATGATGGATTCCCCTCACTACGAGTCGACTCTGACGGCTTCTTCTCCGTCTTCTGACCATCACTCCAATCCACCTTCTAGGGAGGTCGGATCTCCGACCAACCTCCTGCTCCCTCCTTCCCTTTCATCTCACTACTCTGGGCATGCTGTGCGAGACGTCCGAGGATACCAGATAGAGCAGATGCGAGACCCGGACGATATTGTTGCTGAGTTGAGAGCGCACTCCGTTGATGATCACGGAGAGCAGTGGAGATCAGCAGATAGATCCCATTCCAGAGGGATGGAGGAGCAGATAGCACAGGGAGCTCAATCAGCTTCTACACTTGGTCCATTCGTCTTGGATTTGGATTACATCCAGCGACTGCCGACATTTGCAGGAGAGGCGCACGAGGAGCCGTATCTTCACCTGTCAGCATTTGAGGAGTTTTGTAGAGTGCAGAGATATTCAGACATCACTGCAGAGGAGCTGATGAGCAGGACCTTCCCATTCACGCTTCACGACAGAGCCATGAGATGGCACCGACGATTGGGGAGGACATTCGAGACGTGGGGAGAGCTACGCCGAGAGTTCTTGCAGAGATACTTTCCCCACGTAGAGCAGAGTTTTATGCGGTCTTTGATCATGGACTTTTCAGTTGACCCCCAGGAGCCAGTGCACGAGGCATGGCCGAGGTTTTCTTGACCTCTTGAGGAGATTTCCTGAGCACGGACTTCCACTTACATACTTGATAGAGATCTCCATGCGGGGGATGACCGCAGAGCAGCTTGCACTGGTGATTACCACATGTGGCGGTTCATACCGCAGTTCCGATATTCACCTACTGGATACCATCTTGAGGCTACTTTCACAGAGATCCTCTTCGCGAGATACTATAGTCGGGACAACACATGCGGACGATGCAGTACCAGTGCGGTGTGCCACTTTACATGAGGATTCAGTTTCTACACACCAGCCCAATGACTTGGAGCAGACAACACCACTGACAGAGGAGATGACTGCCATAGCCGAGGTTCGGACCCAGAGTCTGCTTGAATTCCCGTTGGACTTCCAGTTGGAGTTCGAGGCAGCCCCAGAGTTTCAAGTCGACGAGTCTTGGATATCAGATCTTCTGATACTCCAGGAGCTGGAGGAGCCCCGGCTGTTGCAGCCATTGACTCAGCTACTTCAGTCTCCAGTCCCGTAGGAGTCAGCTTCCTTTCTGCAGAGATACTTCTCAGATGCAGACAGTCACCAGGACTCAGCCCAGCAGCCACAGCTTGAGAAGGGACAGCACTTTGAGAGTACAGACACCGAGAGTCCCGTCTTCGAGCCTTTTGTCCTCCACTTTGTTGAGACAGATACACTTCATGAGGACCAGCTGACAGCCAGCATAGTCGCAGAGTGAGGATCATCCACAGACACTTTGCCAGCTTCCGCGGTGTTGACTAGTACCTTCTCCTGTTTCCAGATTGCTGAGACTTACACTTTCGATGATGATGCAGCCTGGTGCACTGAGTGGATACTTGATAGCAGTGCAGATGCCCATCTAGATCCCTGATCCTCTTCTTCTCATTTTTGATCATGCATCTTTCCCCGAGGGTTATCTGCGGGAGGATGCCGCACTCAATGACTACTCGGTTCCACTTTCTGAGAGTGTTTCCGATCTGGCGGAACACGGAACCGAGTCTTTAGATCATTCTGATTCTGAGTCTTCTCACCTCGACGACCCTCGCGAGGATGAGCCCATTCTGGAGATATTCGATGATTTGCCTGATCTGATTCTATTTCATGCATCGGATATCATTCTGGTAGAGAGTCTCCTGATCTTGATTGTCCACACCTGCTTGAGACACTGATTGACGTGGAGGATTCTATTACTGATCCATCCTTCTCCACATTTGATTTCTTCGGCTCTATACTCTCACTCCAGTCTGATCCAGAGCCGATGATTTCTTTTGTGCTACCGGATCCCGATCACTTCTTTCCATATCACTGGCTGGTAGCAGACACCCGCTTGATTGCATACTTGGGTGTCTTTGTTTACACTGTTGAGTTCGTCGCTGTTATCATACCGAGACTACGACGACAGTACGACATTCGACTTACCGATGCCGTCCTAAACCTTGATACTGTGTTGTCCTAGCCTTTGCGCCTAGCTAGGGGCGTAAAATCTAGTGCTTGTTGAGAGGCACCTCAACACTGTAATATTTTGTATATACGTGTTTCGTCTTGTTTGATCTTTCTTTCTTCCGTTCTTGTTTTCACCCCAGGTCTCGCTTAAGATTATCTTTGCTATACTTAGGAGATTGCTCATCCTAAGTATAGGGGGGTGGAAACACCGAGTTGTTCATTCGTTCTGTTTCATCACTTCTGTTTTGTTGCCTATACTTAAGGTTCTCCACCTTAAGTATAGGGGGAGTGATGTCCTCCTTCTTGTATATATTCGTGATTTTCTTCGTGTCGTTCTACCCCTGTTTTGTTGTCTATACTTAGGGATATCTCACCCTAAGTATAGGGGGGGTAGACCCTGTACATTCTCCTCTCGGTTTTCCCTTAGTGTACAGCTTGCTATACTTAGGATTAGTTAATCCTAAGTATAGGGGGAAACCACCGAGTCCCTCTCATTCTATTCATTTATTCATTTCTGTACTTAGCCATTCCTTTTCACTTCCCTTTTACTAAGCACGAGTTATGTCTTCTTCATCGCTCTTGATCATTCTGAGGACATCGTTCGAGCTAAGTATAGGGGGGGTGTGTATATATTTCATATATACTTTAGCCATAACTCGTACTTTGTGTGAGTGTGTTAATAAATAAATTGGCTAAAAACCTTAAAAATCACGAAAATTAAAAAATTTTCCTGTACAATATCATTCTTTTATTGCACATACATAGCTAGTGTACAAAATTATTCTTATAAAAATGTTTTAAAAAATCTTTTGTGTAAAGTTTGCGTAAATATTTTCTTATCAAAACTATGTATATAGTACAAAATTTTTCCAAAATGTTTTGAAAATCAAAAGTTTGCAAAAATCTTGTGTAAATGTTTGTAAATACTTTTGCGAAACTTGCACTTCATGCATCCATCCATTCATGATTTCAAAACATTTTTCAAAATTTTTGCACGATTGTAAATATTTGTAAATAGCATCTTTGTATATATATGTATATAGTTTTTCCTGGATGAGAGTTTACATTTAAACTAAGCCTGGAATTAAATTGAGAAATGGAGCTTGAATAAGATCTTAATCCACCTAACTCTAAGAGGAACCTCATAGGGCTTAGGGTTAAGGCTTTTCAGGTCCATAAGGACTTAATTCTTTGAGTCCACTAGGCTATGAGCATATGTCATCTTGATGAGCCTAAGTAGAGCACTTAACAACACACGCATGACTCTTAGAGACAATGGCTTGACTTGCACCAGCACTTTACACATGGCTCTCCACGGATGAGGTGGTGAGGAGGCAGTTTCCTTTGGCTTGGGGTAGCATATGAGGGTAGTACTTCTAGGCAGAACCTCTCTTCTTCTTCTAGTGAAGGAAGTGCGTCTCAACTTGGTCTAGTGGTGATGAAGGCTAAAGACAGAAGCCGTGGGTTGCAATAAAGCTTCAAAAGAGGGATAGTCTACTGGCTCAAGAGGAAAATTTCTTATATGTTGCACCATGTAGATATGTTGTATAGAAGCACTTGAAAAAAAACAAAAAAAACAAAAAAATTTGCAAAATGCAAAAAGAACTCCAAAAAGGTGGTGGGTCGGATTGAAAATTTAATAACCCCACCGGAGTATATATATAGTCAAATAAAGCAAAAGCTTATGGTATCCATGTTACATCTCATGAAGCTTGCAGTGGGAGACTTAGCTACACTGGCTGAGCTTCCAAAAGTCTATACTTCTTCCCCCTCTTCTTGAGCCGGTTGCACTTGAACTTAGAAGGGAATACCCCGCTTCTCGAGGAAAGAGTTGCTAGACCGAGGCATTAGAGTTACCAGGTTGAGGGAGGTTGTTTCCTTGTTACTTCTGAGGTGGGGAGCTACATATCACTTACACTGCATGGAAAGATTCATAGTCATTAGAGTTTGTGTATGTAGACTTGTTCTGATCTGGTTTATTGAGGAGTCTTGTCCATAGATTGGTGGAACTTAGAGGCTGTTGAGTTTTAAGCTTAAGTCTAAATAAGGTTCCGACACATTAATAATCCAAAGATCTGATCGAGCTCCATAATTCAATTTAATGAAGGAAAGTTTAATATTCAACATTGATCCATGTACATTCCCCTCTTTTTCTTTTTCTTTCTTTCTTTTTCACTTCTTTTTCAAATAAGTGTTTGCTAAGGGACTAGCAAAAGTTAAGTATAGGGGGATGATGAATACCCATTCATCACTCTTTATTCTTATATTTTAGCTACAAAAACCTTTGCAAATGCATGTATATTCATGTAAATACAAATAATTATCAAAAGCATGCATTGTATAAAGTTTAATAATTAGCATGTTTTTGTGCAAAAATAAAAGAATAAAGAGTAAAAAGAAAAAGAGGGAAATATTTAGAATAAATATTGAGCAACCTAACCCAAGGGAGGGCTCAGCATGGGCCTGACCGCATAAAAGCCAAAGTAGAGGGAGATAGGGGCTCATGTGTAAATATTTATGTAAATAAATAAAAATATTTTTCCTCATAAAAATAGCCCAAAATATGCTTGTAAATACTTGTACAAACTTATAAGTATAAAAACAAAAGAAAAAGGGTGTAAAAATCAAAAAGAACAAAAATATCACTTTCACATTGTACATAGACTCACCTACATATTTATTTAGCCTTATAAATAAATAAAATTAATTTCCCAAATTTTTGTAAATATTCTATGTTATAAAATGTAAACAAATTAAATAAAAACAATTAAAACCGAAACAAAATAAAAATAACAAAATTAAAAATACAAAAACATATTGTAAATATAACATGAATATAAATGTATATATGTATTTATTTTACCTATGTAAATAAATAATTAAAATAAAATAAAAATACCTTTTTATTCCTTATTTTATAATGAAAATAAATAAAATATAAAATAGGAATAAAATTGCATAAAAATAACAATGAAAAATAAAAAAATTAAAAAGCCTATATTGTACATATACCTATATATAGCTATATAGTGTAAATACCTATTTTTATTTCTAAAAATTAATTAAAAATCACAAAAAAAATAAAATAAAAATAAAATAAAAATATTTCATGTTTTGAGTTTTTAGTAATTCGATCATTTTCTAGCCTAAAATAAATAAATAAAAATTTTGTGCTTGGCGGGCTCTGATTGGTCCACGGGGGATTGTTGACCCCCGGTCAACTCTCCCCCCAGGACCACCAGAACCGGGTTAGAGCTAACCGACCCGATTTCTCTATTTTCTACCCGCTCAATCCGACCGCCAACACCTCAAACCCCGGGCTCCGATTAATCTCCGATCATCCAGGACCCTCGCCCGAGGTGGGTTTGCTGGATCCGAGCCCCGTGCATCTCGCCCGATCCCCTTCTTCTCGGATCCCGCACCATATATAATGTCGTCTCCGGCGACCTAATTCTGCCATCTTTAGATCTTCCCCTCGGTGCCTGTGACCTCCTCCGGAGTCCCTGAGTGACAGTCGTGGTCTTGGGAGTTGCAGAGAGGCCCGGGAAGCCGGGAGCCACTGATCCGGTGGTCTTCAGCCGCCGTGCGCCGCCGCGAGCGTGCCGAGCCTCGGGGAGTCGACGGCCCCTTGCAGGCAACGACCAGAAGCTCGCCGAGCTTCAGCCCAGTCGACTACATCCACCAGGTAGCTTCTTTAGGCCGTAGAGTAGCTTAGGTTTCGATTTTTCGATTTCTAGTAGCTTAGCTCCGCCACCTCCGCCTGCCGTCTCCGACCATCCTTTCACCCATCCGACACTACCTCTACGTCCACAAGACCTCTCTCCACCTTCTCCGACCCTTCATTCCCCCTGGCTCACCCCGGAGCAAGGTATCAACTCTCACCCTCCGCCGCTCGTCATCAAACACCAGGTTAAAATTGATATTACACATATGTTGCGCATTTATTACCATGTTCTGAGTTCATATTGGGGGATGTGGCACTCACAACTGTAGAACGGCCTTTGACCAAGTGGTCAAGAATCGTCGTCGCCCGATCCGGGAGGGGGGGAGGGGGGCAGTTGCGGCGTGGCCAGCTATCGGGGAGGACCGTAACCGTCGGGCGTGGGGGAGGGAGCGGACTTTGCGAGGGGACGTTTACGCCACTATATATAACTACCTCCATAAGGAGGGGAAGATCATCCCGAGATCTACCTCGCCATAGGGAACCCCCCTCTTATCTCCCTATCCCTCTCTCTATCTCTCTAGCGTTCTCTCTCGAAAGCAAAAAAAATCGACGCACCTCGAATCAAGTCTAAAGGGCGAGGCACCTCGATTCAAGACTGGTATCAGAGCTTGACGACCTCGATCTTGTTCCCTCTTTGCTGCATCGGGCCCTGACGTCGCCGCACTCGAGCGTGGCCGAACAAGTCACCGCCGTCAAGACCTTTCTGTTCTCTTCGAAACCCTAATAGGGTAACACATGTCCCCCTTTTATTCTTAACCGTGCGTTGCCTTATCTTCATCTTTTGGTGGAGTCTTTTTTAATCAGTATTGGGGTAATTTACAACCTTTTTTTAAATTATCTTATTGTTTTATTTCTCTTTAATTGTTGGCATGTTTTGGTAACGTGCCCTCCTTTAAATAAATAGGCTTCCTATTACCTAAAGTTTTTTTATCCGACGTTTTTTTTTTCTTTGTTATTAAAAAGTAGTTTGCTGTTGTTAAAAGCCAGTGGATCATCTTGCTTTGTAATTTTCTTTAAAGGATCGTGTGTGTGTGTGTATATAAAAAAGGGGTGAAACATGGAATCGTTTTTTTAACTATTTATATAGTTATTAAAAAGTTAGATTAACTTGAATTGAATCGTGAATTAGGTGCATTTATCTTTCCTAAAGGATATTTTTTTAAAAAAAAGGGTATTAAATTTTTTTTATCTTATTTGCTTAATTAACTCATGCATTCAACTCTTATTGTTCGTTGCTTTGCATTAAGATAAAATTAGAGCTAGTTATAATTTTTATTAAGTTTTTTTGATATTGCAAGCCAGTCTTTTAATTGTCAATAAGTTTTTCAAATTACCAAATACCTTCATTAAAGTTGATTGATTAGTTTCTTCAAAAAAAGGGTGTACTTTTTTTTCTTTCCATCTGCTTTATCAAGTTTAATAAAAAAAGGAAAATTTCCGTTAAATCACACAATCTCATACAATCCTGCATTTTTTTAGATCCAAAACTAAAATGACAAGCAGTACTATTGCCACTGAAGTAGGGAAAATCGAGTACCTTAACGGTACTAATTATGAATTATGGAGAAGAAAAATCTACTATGGCCTGTTGCACGATAGTATACACTCCGTCATAGATAAACCCAACCCAACCTTATCTGAGAATCCAACTATGGAGGAAATTAGGTTCCGCGAACAATGGAAGAAAACATATAATAGGGTTAGGAGCTTTATGCTGACCCACATGGATTTGAACCTGATTCGGGTCTTTGAGACCTGTGAATCAGCTTACGAGTTCTGGACTGCGGTTAAGGACAAATATCACTCCAAGTCAGAAGTGAGTGTCCAGCTTCTTCTACACAAGTACAACTCGTGTAGAATGAAGGAATCTGAAAGGCATCCTCGAGCACGTGAACAAGATGATTGTGATGGCCAAGGATCTTGCGGCTGTTGATTGCGCGATTCCGGAGAGGATGCAGATCGTAGCCATATTAGGAAGTCTCCCACCGTCATTCGACATGTTTGCCACATCTCTGCGGATGAATGGTAACATTAAGTCCGTGATGGACCTACCTGCACAGCTGGCAGTTGAGTAGGACCTCTCTAAATAAAGATCGAAAGCTAAGATCTTTGAGGTCGAGGAAGAAGAAGAAGTAAATGTCATGCACGCGAAGAAAAGGCTAGGCCCCTCCAAGGCGAATTTCAAGGGAAAGAGTGGGAAATACCCACGTGGCTCTTGCTACGGTTGTGGCAAATATGTCCATTTCAAGGTCAATTGCCCCAACAAGAAGAAGCCAGGAAATTCTAAAGTGTCTGAAAATAAAGGCAAAAAGAAAATGGAATTTGCGGCTGTCGTGGAATGCAACTCCGTCATCACGGACAGTGATGGATGGTGGATCGACTCTAGAGCAACCAAACACATCGTTAAGACGAAGGAAGGCCTGGTGGACTTCAAGAAGCTGAGCAAAGGCGAATAGAGGATCTTCATTGGGCAACAACACCTATCTGGACGCAGAAGGTATTGGGACATACAGACTTGACCTGGGGGATAGCATTATGGTACTGAATGATGTACTGTATGCTCCAGGGATACGTCGGAACCCGATCTCTGTCCCAGTGCTGCTCAAGAAGGATTTCGAAGTTCATTTTTTTTAATAAGCGTGTTTCTATTGATAAGAATAAGAAGGTTTATGCGATGAAAAAGTTTGTGTCCGAGCATGACCTATTTTGTCTTCCTGTAATAAATTCTAGTGAATTAATGAATGTCTCTTCTGAGTATCCCTTTTGTTGTTTGTCTGATTATGACTTGTGGCACATGCGACTGGGTCATCCAGGAAATTCCAAGATGGATCAAATGATTAAGGCAAATTTGTTGCCTAAGATCACGGGTGCAAGAACATTGCCATGCGAACACTGTCTGATGGGTAAAATGACGAGAAGACCATTCTCAACCGGAACTCGGTCAACAGAGTTACTAGGTTTGATTCATTCAGACATATGTGGACCACTGAGCGTCAACACACATAGAAATAAGGAATAATTTATAACATTCATTGATGACTACTCGAAGTTCTCCTATGTCTATCTCTTAAGAAGAAAGTCAGAAGCACTTGAAATATTTAAGAGATATAAGACGGAAGTGGAGACAAGATTGGGAAAACCAATCAAGACTCTTAGGACAGATAGAGGTGGGGAATATACCTCAAAGGAGTTCGAGGATTACTGTATTCAGATAAGCATTCGTAGGCAAACTACAATGCCCTATACATCACAACAGAATGGTGTAGTAGAAAGAAAGAATCGAACTTTGATGAATGCAGTAAGATGTATGCTTTCACTCTCAGGACTCTCCAAGAAATTCTGGGGAGAGGCAGTGTTGACTGCGAACTATATACAGAATAGGATTCCCACAAAGTGCGTAGAATCAATGCCATATGAAATATGGAATGGTAGAAAGCCCGAGTTGGGCCATCTCCGGAAATGGGGATATGTAGCACATGTTCTAATACCGAGTCAGCTTAGAGACAAGCTAGACTTCAGGACATTAAAGTGTAAGTTTATCGGATATATTGAACATTCTAAAGGGTATAGATTCTTCCATGAAACTAAATGTCTGATCGAAAGTCGTGATGCAACTTTTCTTGAAATTCTTCAAGAAAAGGAGCATGAAGTAGAGGAATCAGATCCTCTGATTGTCCTACATGACAATGAAGATGACTTGAGCATTAGACAAGAACTTGAGGATGATATCAATCATCCAAATGCAGAGAGTGAATCTATAGAACATGATGATCCTTTAGAGGAGTGGGTGGACCCACACAACCCATGAGTATAATCGGCAACAAGAGACCTAGAATACTGCCCGCATGGATGGAAGATTACCATTTCTATGGATGTGAGGTCTCTGCTATACTGTGGATGAGGATATCGCGGATTGTACAGATCTCATATCCTTTAATGAAGCTATGCCTTCATCTGAGTCGGAATCATGGTCGGCCGCCATGAGGGACGAATTGGACTCAATCGAACGAAATAATATATGGGAGTTATGTGATTTGCCAGAAGGTAGGCAATACATAGGATGTAAGTGGGTATTCAAGAAAAAGTACCAAGTTAATGGTACAGTTGATAAATACGAAGCAAGATTAGTTGCCAAGGGTTATACTCAGCAAGCTGGAATAGATTTTCAGGAAACATACTCTTCAGTGGCTAAGTTTGCATCCATTCGGATGATCTTAGCCATAGTCGCATATATGGATTTGAAATTATTCCAAATAGATGTGAAGATGACCTTCCTTAATGGAGAATTAAAGGAGGAGATTTATATGCGACAACCAGATGGTTCTCAGGTTGAAGGTCAGGAGAAAAAAGTTTACAAGTTAAGAAAGTCATTATATGGCTTAAAGCAGTCTTCACAGCAATGGTATCTCAAATTTCATGAGAAAGTTATTCAATTTGGATTTGTTTAAAATAAATTGGATAATTGTGTGTATGTCATGAAGACTGGGAGCAGGTTTGCAATCATGTCATTGTATGTAGATGACATTCTGCTTGCAGGTAATGACATAGAAATGCTTAATGAAATCAAACAGAAATTGAGCAATGAATTTGAGATGAAGGACATGGGCGAAGCATCCTATGTTCTTAGAATTCAAATAACAAGAGACAAGGACTCAAGGACATTGAGCCTTAGTCAGGAAAGATATTTACATACTGTATTAAGGATATTTGGAATGTAGAATAGCATTCTAGCTCCAATACCACTTGTGATGGGAAAGAGACTCAGTAAGAGTCAGTGTCCCGGAAAGGAGCAGAAACCTTTAGATGTACCATATGCACAAGCGGTGGGAAGTCTAATGTATGCAATGATGTGTACTCGACATGATTTAGCTTATCCAGTAAGCTTAGTCAGTAGATATCAAAGCAATCCTGGTCCAGCACATTGGGAAGTTGTAAAGAGGATTCTTCGATGTCTGAAAGGGACGGTGCATCTGAAACTTGTGTATCAAGCAGAATCGCTTGAAGTGGTAGTCTACTCCGATGCCGATTTCGGAGGAGATGTGGATGATATAAAATCCACATCAGGTTACCTGTTCATGTTTGGTGGTGCAGCTGTTTCTTGGGGTAGCAAGAAACGAGGATGTGTATCTTGACATACACACGAGGCTGAGTACATTGCATGTAGCATGGCCACCACTCATGCTGTGTGGATCAGGTGTTTTCTAAAGAATCTAAGCCTCGAATTGGTCAAAGGGCCAATTGAAATGTATTGTGACAATCAAGCTGTGATAAGCTTTATCAATAGTGGGGCTAATAGTTCTAAAGGAAAGCACATTGAGATCCAATATCACTATATACAAGATATAGTGGCGAAACAAGAAATCACGGTAACCTACATACCTACCAGTGACATGTTGGCTGATTCCCTTACCAAGGGAATAACAGCAGGAACATACATTAAACATGTTGGTTTAATGGGACTCAGGAATATTTGAGTCAAGGAAGAGGTTTCATAGATAATGATCCTCACATGATAAATCTCCATGTATATACCACACGAATAGTGGGAGTGTGTGTGTGTGTGTGTATAGATGGGTAAAATGTATATGCCTCCTAGGGGGAGCTAACTTAGCTCCCCCACTCCTTTTTCACAATTTTTTTAAATTTTTTTGAAATCTAAAACTGTGTAAATTCATTATTAAATCTCTATATTATGTCATTCCAATTTCATACGAAACAGAGACTCCTACGACCTCCATCCAAATGGGGTCGATTTAAAAAATCATGTTACCATTAAAAAATGACTGTCTGGATGGAGGCCGTAGGAGTCTCTGTTTCACACGAAATTTTAATGACACAATATAGGGATATAGTGATGAATATTCATGGAAGAAATTTTCAAAAAAAATTAAAAACATGGAGAAAATGGGGTGGGGTAGCTAAGTTAGCTACCCCCTGGGGGCAGCCTCATTTTACCCTATATATATATATGGGTAAAATGTGTATGCCCCCTAGGGGGAGCTAACTTAGCTCCCCCCACCCTTTTTTCACAAAATTTTTTTATTTTTTTTGAAATCTAAAACCGTGTAAATTCATTATTAAATCCATATATTATGTCATTCAAATTTCATGCGAAACAGAGACTCGTACGACCTCCATCCAAACGGGGTCGATTTAAAAAATCCTGTTACCGTTAAAAAAATGACTGTCTGGATGGAGGCCGTAGGAGTCTTTGTTTCTCACGAAATTTTTATGACATAATATAGGGATATAGTGATGAATATTCACGGAAAAAATTTTCAAAAAAAATAAAAAATTTTGAAGAAAATAGGGCGGGGGGAGCTAAGTTAGCTCCCCCTAGGGGGCAGCCCCATTTTCCTCTCTCTCTCTCTCTCTCTCTCTCTCTCTATATATATATATATATATATATATATATATATATATATATATATATGACCACTTTGGTCAAGTGGTAGATGTAGAACGACCTTTGACCAAGTGGTCAAGAACCGTCGCCGCCCGATCCGGGGGGGGGGGGGGGGGGAGGGGGGGGGGCAGTTGCGGCGTGGCCGGGTCTCGGGGAGGACCATAACTGTCGGGCGTGGGGGAGGGGGCGGACTTGGCGAGGGGACGTTCATGCCCCTATATATAACTACCTCCATAAGGAGGGGAAGATAATCCCGAGATCTACCTCGCCATAGGGAGCCCCCTCTCATCTCTTTATCCCTCTCTCTATCTCTCTGGCGTTCTCTCTCGAAAGCAAAAAAAATCGACGCACCTCGAATCAAGTCTGAAAGGTGACGCACCTCGATTCAAGAACAACATCCTTCTCGGTCAACAACATGCTTTCCACTTCTATTGATGAGCATTAAGGTTCTCTATCAAGGGAAAGGAGGGTTCCTTGTTCCTCCCATAATGTTTGTATACTGCTTTTGTGCATCTTCTTAGTTTTGGAGGGACAAGCTAGCGGGCGGGGCAACCAAGTGTATGTTCTTAGAGTGTGCTAAGATTAGAAGGAATACCGTTAAAACAGTCTGATAATACATATGCACTTTATCAATGCAATTGTCACTTTCTTTAAGTTCGTTCCCTTTTTTGCTAGTACATGTACTCACGTACCTCTCTCTGAACCTCGAGTGAATTAAATTAGGTTTCAATATCAATAAAGTTACCATCCTCTTCGGCAATATCTTCTACTGGGGAAAATCCTTCTCCAGAGACTTTAAAGGCTAGAAATTGCTACCTCAAGGGAGGCTACTACATGGACATGCACCTCCTAGTAGTCATGTCGAGGCATTGATTGATTCCATGTGACAACATACCATGGAAGAGGAGATTCCTGTTTAAATATCCTATCCGACATGACAACTTGTAGATCCACCTATATATGGAAAGGTTGTTGGATCCAAATGGTTCTTTGTTGTGAATCACAACTCAGACGGTCATTGCTAGATAGAAACCCTAGATAGTATCTGAATACTTTACACATACATACAAGGTCAGCTTCTTTGATATTTTCTCCCTTCTAGCATGCCTTTTTATAATATGAATTATTCTTTCTATAGTGATAATGCTTCATTAGCCCCTCATCAGCTTGATGTGAAGAACACCTTTCTTTACACCGATCTACAGGAGGTTGTTTATATGCATCAACCTCCTGACTTTGAGGCTCACAGGAAGTGTCAGAGGGCATGTTTGCTAAAGAAGGGTATTTATGGTATTAAACATAGTCCTTGATCTTGGTTTCAGAAGACATTAGAAGTTCTTCAGAACTTAAGACTTTCTAGATCTTCATCAGACTTTCATAATTTATAAGTGTGGAGAAATAAATGAGAACGAAATGGCTTGTCTTATTCAAGGGGTCTAGAGTTTCTTCTATGGCGTGAAATGCTAGAGAGCTAAAAGGAGAAACTTACATAATGACTGTAAAGTGATTATATGATTAAATAAAATAGATAACGAGAAATAACCCAATAATTAAATAACTCTAACACACCCCCTCAAATTGGAGCATATCTTTCAGTCATGCCCAACTTGGAAATCATTCATGAAATGCGTTTCTTCAGTAGTGCAGTCGTGCATATATATTCAAGTTGAAGATATGTGGAGATATGATGAGTAATGACATTCTCTCCTCGTACTACATCTAGAATGAAGTAACACTCAACTTCAATATGCTTAGTCTTCTTATGAAATAGAGGATTGGTGGTGATGCATGTAGCATACGTGTTGACACAATATAAAGGTGCGGGAATAGTAGTAGGAAGTCTAAGCTTTGTAGAAAGAAGTCTAGCTAGGCAATCTTTCTAGTTCGAGTCATCACCTTGTATTCAACCTCCGTACTTGATCTAGAAACTACTATATGCTTCTTGCTCCACCATGTAACCAGGTTGTTGCTAACAAACATAGCATAAAATCTAGTCGATCATCGATCCTCAGGGGAATTTGCATAATTTGCATCTTCATAAATGATGACATTAGTATGGCCATTATCCCTGTAGAAAAGGCCTCTCATGGACTCTGCTTAACTGCCATTATGGAATCGTCACACATGATTCCCTCGATGAATTAACCTGGTGGTTACATCACGTAGGCCTCCTCCTTGAGGTCACCATATAGAAAAGCATTCTTCACATCGAGATGAAAGATGGGCTAGTTCTTATTAGCATAAACAGAGAGAATAGTTGGATAGATCCCATCCTGCTACTGGAGAAAAAAATCTCAAAGTAGTCCACACTATAAGTCTGAGTGAAGCCCTTTGTTATAACCTTGGCCTTCAGTCTGTCAATAGAACTATCAAGTGATTATTTGGTCATAAAAACTTATCGACATGCAACATGTTTTGACACTTGGGTGTCATGGTACAAGATCGCACTTACCTCTGGAGGTAAGTGCTTACATCTCCATATCCATTGACTTTTTCCAGCTAGGATCCTACAAGGCACTGTGATTGCGAAGAATATAAATAGCCATTAAGCCATATGTAAATTGCATGCCACAATCATATAAACAACCAGTGGAAGTAAAATGTGACATTGGATATATAGTATATTGCCTTTTTGTCCATCACAGAGCTTTAGGAAGATCTGAGGGAGCATGCGGATCCAAAATGGTGGAGGCTCTTGAAGGGGGCACATCATCCTGCAAGTAAGGAACATATAATGGCACATGATCAAAATGAATAACGTGCTTTCTTTTGTAGACAATAGGTGTGGATGGTAGCTTCAAGGGTATGCCACTAACATACTAAGTAACATAGTTAGTCTTATATTTAATAAATATAAATAACACGCAAAAATTAATGAACTGGTAGGGAGATAAATGTAAATAAAAATAAAGGTGAGGAATAAAATGCAAATTACCCAATCTTTTATAACGGCCATTGAAAGTTTATAGACTAAACTGAAATTACAAAAGCCATGTGGGCTTAGATGCAAAATGGTCACCTTACGTGGGATTGCACGTGAGGTGACGAACCCGAATGCAAATAGTAGAAAAAGCAAGGGTTTGCATGCAAATATTATAGTGAATATTAAATATACAAAAATATTTTACAGTATTAAAATATAAAGTCAAAAAAGGAGCGGGGGGGGGGGGGGGGGTTCGCAATTTACCCCTTACCGCGCTTCATCGTGCGACCGAAGATGCGTTACTTAACCATGTGGCAGGTGGAGCTTGCACGATGGCGCTTCGAATTCAACGGTGGAGATTAGCTCCCACGCGAAGATTCTACGGTTGAGACACTACTGATCCGACGGTGGCTGGAGATTCTAGAGAAGGAGCCCAATCCAATGGCGGTGGACCTCCCTAGATGAACATGGAAGAACACAACCTCAGATGAGCTTTAATCTACGATTATGACTATGATCCAAGGGATTACAACGCTCCGAGAGTAGTCTTCTAGTTGATGGAGGGCTTGATGGCCTCTGAAGATTCCAGAGCAGGCCACAAGGTCAATGAAGAGACGAGCCTCCAAGAACCTTCATATGCTTCAAAAACACCTTGTTTGAGGTGTATATTCCCAGGACCGATAAAAAAAGTTAGCTGGGTTGAGGGACAAGTGCCTCGATCCTTTATGGGGTGAAATGGAGTCGAAATGGACATAGGCGGAGGTGCTCCGATGGGTGAGGGTGGTTGAGCACCCAAATCCAGATCCACAAAGGATAAGGTGATCTGGAGGTGCGTGGGGCATGCAAGAAGCGAAAGGGGACAAAATAAGGATGTTTGGTGGGTCGGAAGCATAATAACACATAGTAGAGGGTTTGCTAGAACAAATTTCAAGCGAACTACAAAGATGATGATTTTAGGAAACGACGATGGATTAAATGCTAACCTAAATGCATAACTCAAAAGCAGAAAGTAAATGATATCTAAAAAGCAACGAAAAATGGCATTGACAGCTGAAGCTGTGAGATGGTCGACCTCACGGCGGTGCTCCGCTAGAGATGGTAGAAACCACCTCCAACCCGCTCCTTTGATCCAACCAACAACTGGGCAAGCAACCTGTCACGTTGCTCAAGCCCTGGACTGCCAAAGGAAGAGGAAAAAGTGGGCAAAGGGGATTCAAAAATTGAAGGGAAGATCGAAGGGGGCTTATGTACAGGTGACAGATAGAGGTCCAATTAGACATCCAATCCTCAAGAAAGCGATCAGGCGTGATAGGACATAGATCGAGGAGAAAAAGTGGAGAAGGAATCTCTCTAAAATGATACTCGTATTGAGATACAAAAATGGAAGAAGATGGGGTCAACTGAAGTTTTGAGAAGGCTATGCCTGGAGAGAAGAGTTGATTGGGGTCAACTCTTGACTCCCCTAGATGGTCTACGTGGACCAATCAGAAAAAAGTCCAGTCAAAATTATTTGAAAATTCAATAATAAATATTAGATGATTTAATTATTTTTAAGTTATAAAATGGAAAATATTTATTTTTTTATGTAGTATTTTAATATGATTTTATTTATTTTTATGGGCTTATTTATAATGAGTTATCTTTTAAGGGTATATTCATATGCATATTCATCTATGTTTTGTATATTTTATTTTTATTTTGTATTTTGATTTTATTATTTTATTTTCGCATCTTATATATTTATAACTTATTTTTATATACATAAATATATTTTTTGTACTTTTATTATTTATTATGTATACTTTAATATCTATATGTATATGATATATAGGTATAAGTATATGTATTTTATCTATGTATTTTTTATATACTTATTTTATTTTAATATTTTATTTACAGATTTATTCTATTCTAAATATGTACATATATTATAAATAATATTTACAAAATTATAAAAAGATGAGAATATAAAAATAGTAAAGAATAAATAAAATGAATATTTTATTTAGGTAAAGTAATAGGGCACCAAAATCTAACTTTCACACCTTAACTCCACATTATGTGAAACCACCTTCACTAAATAGTGTATTGAAAGTTATATACAATAGAGTGATTTTGGTACATTTTGAGTTTTCATTGAGGAGATTTAGGTTTGGAAAGTTTGAGTTTTGACTTTTTATTTGGAGTATAAAAAGTACATTGTATATTATTTTTGTGTAAACTTAATTTTTTATTTTTTCTATATATTATTATCTATAATTTCATGTACAAAGTTTTTTATTTGTGGTATAAAAAAGGGAAAATAAAATAGGTCCTAAAAATGCAATATTGATGAATAAAAGAATGAGATTTTTATTGATTTATTAGCCCTTATCTCCCCATACTTTATTCCTTATCGATCTAGTCATCAAGATGCTTAGGTCTCGGAGTTTAGGGTCATAAAATACATTGCGCATTTTATTTTTTCTTTTCCATATTCTATGGTTTTATCATTAAAAAATATATTTTATACACACTGAATGTTGATTTATACGAAATAATGCTATTTACATGCATTAACTAAGTTTTTTAATGCCGAAATGATAGAATAAATCTGATGAAATGGAGATTCATCACCCATCCTTAGCTCCATATCCAGATATTTAGGCTCCTTTTCAGCCTAAGTATAGGGGACACCTAGTCTCTCTGATTGTTCACCTTGGGTCCCTTCATATATATTCCACATCTTTCTACTTCGACTCTTCTCAACCTAAGTATGGGAGGGACCCGAGTCCCCATCCATTTCTACTTATTTGACCCCTCTTCTTGGTCCTCTTCCTTTACTTAGGTTATTTTTAACCTAAGTATAAGGGGAGATCCGAGTCGGTTCCTGTATGTTCTTCTATTTCTAGCATGAGCTATGGCTTCATATCACTGAAGGATATGGGATAATCCTCAAGTACATCATGGAAGCGTGAGCATTGTATCGTATACGATGAAGAACGACTAGTTGGACTAGTTGTTCTATGCAGTGGAATTTAAAAAATTTTCATATGATGAAACCACACGATCCAAGAACGATTCTCGGATCGTTTCATCTATAACCACATCAAGTATGTAGGAATACCTCTTGTAGTGTGGTTGATCGAGTCTCTACGAAAAGAGACCTCCTGTCTCAAGTCCGATCTTCGGAGAAGACGCTTGCGGGCGTGGGGATGAGTCGCATGATCCTCGCAATCCAAGAAGTTGATCCAAGCATGGTGATCCCTGATCTCATCGCACGAGATCAAATACCTTCGTGAGCGAATCACTCCAAAGAAGATGGAGAACCAAGGAACGTCGAGGCGGCGATGCGATGGCGAAGCGACGACGAAGCTTCTCCTCTAGGGTTCGGTGGACGACCACCAATGGAGGAGAGAAGAGGGTTGACGTGTGGAAGGGAGAGAGAAAGAGTTGTATCTCAATAGAATAACCCTGGAGAGCAAGGCATGCCTCTCTATTTATAAGGTTTTAGGAGTCCATGGGATCACAATCCATGAGACATACCAAATCAATGGATGAGATTGATTTGTGTCTAATCCAATGGTCAAGATTGTTGTTGGTAAAAAACCAACAACTAATAATTTAATTTAGATTAATATATTTGATAAATCAAATACAATTCAATCCTAAATCAAATCAATCAAATATGGAGAGATTAGCATGAAGATTACATCTCCACATAGAATAGGTAGGACGGCTACCAATTTCCTTGTGGGACTTGGTAGCTGTCCACCATGATTCCATGGTGGAGGCAATCTCATGCAATCTCATGAGATTGCATATCTCCATGAAAATCTCCCATATTTTCCAATAACTTTTGTTGTGATTTATTCTACAAAAATAATTCATAATTAATTTTGATAATATTGCAATCTTACCATTGAAAATTTATGAATTATATTCACAACCCAAAACAAAAAAATAATTTACATTTTCAATTAACTATATAATGTGAATCTAATTCACACCAATAATTAATTTACAAATGAAAATCATAATCAGATCTCTCTAAAATATTATAAATCACACTGATAATATATTAGGAATAATTGGATATTGCTATCCATATTATTCTTATCCACAATAATTAAATCACATTTAATTATATTGGATAATTATTCGTATGCATCAAGATAATTAAATCACATTCAATTATCAATCTGTCAATGCTTAGATATAATTCAACTATGGAATTATTCTTGAACCCTTTCAAGAATAATGCGCTTTCTCCGCATATACTTAGGGATAAGGACATGGCGATTGTATTGTTCCACGTATAGTAACTTGGATATTGAGATCACATCTCAAATCCAGATCTCATGCATCTCCCACAGATGCTTGATTGAATCAAGGCTGTAGATATAATCTTCTCATTACATTTGAATCCCATTCAGATCAATGTCCAATACATGGACTAAGATTAGGTCACTTCTCTACTGAGAAGAATCACTAAAATCCAAACCTGTTTCATCACTCCCTCGGAATGGAAGCGTCATGGTTATACAACCGTCTACGATTACATCACCCTCAGGTACTCACAACACCTGTACATCATGCATACTGGAAGACCTATGATCATCCTGAAGATATAAATCAATTTTTCACTGTCATCTTCAGGGTTTGATCACCAAGTTTCTCAATCTTGGTCATTGGGAATTGGTATCGATCATATGCTTTCTCAAAGCATATATCATACCTTCAATTCTTGTCATGCTTCCAAAACATGACGACCATGCGTGGAATTTGATCAATCCCAATACCTCATGAGTGAGCTCATGTGTTCCGTTCACATGTGAACCTGTATGATCACTTTGAGAGATCGTATTACTCATATATCCTTACATGCACACCAGCGCGTCGGTGTATAGACCTTGGTTAGGTCATCAACCTATTGGTATGCCAAATGTACATACTTAGGCATATAGTAACACATCTATCTCTGATCAGAGGATGCATGCCTGTGCTGTGACAGTATTCATCATAGGTCTTTGGTTATCTCGATCTCGTTAAGTCAACCCATTGACTCAACTAATTCGATACCTCCGAATCACTATTCCCATGCAGAGGACCTGCATCAAGAGATTGGTCAGATATCAGCCAAATGAGAAAGGATTGCCATCTCCTACTCAGGCTGGAGATCATCACTTAACAATCATTTAATGGTGCTTGATGAGTCTTCTATCTAACTCCTTAGATATTCATCCAAGCATCAGCCTCTATGAGTCAATCAATGAATCAAAAACTGTATGATTATTAAGTTGGCCATGGTACATAACCCTTATTATACAGAGGGAACTTATAGTGCTTTCATTCATTTAATCTCAGAAAGGAAGTGAAAAATAATCAATAACTTTTATTGATAAATCATTTATTACAATAACATTTATTGCAGGAATGGTTCGCCTCGGGCTTACATGGCTAACAATCTCCCACTATCCCTCAAAACCATTCAGGAACAATCCTTAAAGCCATACTCATTACATGTTAGTCGAAAACCTTCTGTGTCAGAGGTTTGGTAAGAGGATCAACAACGTTGTCGGCAGAGGCCACCTTGGTGATGATGATGCCACCATGCTTTTGAATCTCCCGAATGATGTGGTATTTCCTTTCCATGTGCTTGCTCTTTTGAATCCATCTGGGTTCCTTCGTCTGGGCAATGGCTCCCGTGTTATCGCAGACTAGCGGGATGGGAGTATCAGAGGAAACTACGCCAAGATCCAAGATGAACTTGCGCAACCACACCACCTCCTTTGCAGCACCCGATGTGGCAATGTACTCGGCTTCTGTTGTTGAATCTGCTGTAGTGTCATGCTTCTTGCTTCTCCAGCTCACAAAACCACCGTTCAACAAAAATACAAACCCTGATGTCGACTTTCGATCATCAATATCCAATTGGAAGTCAGAATCTGTATATCCCAAGACTTGGAGATCACCATCTCCATAGACCAAGATGTAATCTTGCGTCCGTCTTAGATATTTGAGTATATTCTTTACTGCATTCCAGTGTTGTTCTCCATAACAGGATTGGTAACGACTTACCACTCCCACTGCATGGCAGATATCTGGCCTGGTACACATCATGGCGTACATTAAGCTTCCTACAGCTGATGCATAGGGGCATCCATCCATGGCTTTCTTTTCCTCAACAGATTGAGGAGCCATCTCTTTAGAAAGGTGGATACCATATCTTAAGGGGAGGAAAACTTTCTTGGAACTATCCATACAGAATCGTTCAAGAATCTTCTTAATGTACCCATGCTGTGACAATCCCAATATCCTCTTTTCTCGGTTTCTTAACAACTTCATACCTAAGATGTAAGAGGCTTCTTCAAGATCTTTCATCTCAAAGGTATGGGATAGCCAAATTTTCACACTGGTCATCATCCATGTATCATTCCCAATGATAAGGATGTCATCTATGTAAAGCACGATGAACACAATGGTGCTCCCACTAAGCTTCTTGCACATACAAGGTTCATTAGGATTCTGCACAAAATCATAACTCTTCATGGTTTTGTCAAATCTGATGTTCCAGCTACGAGAAGCTTGCTTGAGCCCATAGATGGATTTCTTCAGCTTGCATACTTTGCCATCCTCAATTATGAAGCCCTGGAGCTGCTCCATATAGATATCCTCCTCGAGGTATCCATTAAGGAAAGCCGTCTTGACGTCCATCTGCCAGATGTCGTAGTCAAGATACGCAACTATAGCTAGCAGTGTCCCGATGAATTTAAGCATAGCCACAGGAGAGAACCTCTCATCATAATCGATGCCTTCTCTCTGTGTGTAGCCCTTGGATACGAGCCGTGCCTTGAAAGTCTCTACTTTCCCATCAGGTCCCCTCTTTCTCATGAAGATCTATTTACATCCAATGGGTTTTACCCCTTTAGATGGATCCTCTAGGGTCCATACACCATTCTTATGCATGATCAATTTCTGACTTCATTGCCAGCATTCATCTATCCATGTCATGATCCGTGAATGCTTCATCAAATGAAGAAGGATCATTGTCATTTTCACTTGACACATGGAATCCATACTTTTCAGGTGCAACCACCCTCGAACTTCTTCGAAGAGGTATGGGTGTTTCATCTTTATTTATCTCTTCAGTTTCTGGCTCAAGAAGCTCAGAATCCTCAAGGGATTCAATGAGTTTCTCTACTTCATTTTCGTCTTGACCTTTAAAGAAATCATTTTCCAAAAATTTCACATCTCTAGAGACCTTTTGGGTCTCAGGGTCATAGAGCTGGTATCTAATACCATCTTTAACATATCCAATGAAGTACCACTCATAAGAGAGAGATTCTAACTTACTTGCGTCCACGTTCTTCGCATGGACGAAGCATCCCCAAACCCTCAAGTGATTAACACTAGGTTTGGTTCCATACCAGAGCTCATGAGGAGTTTTAGGTACAGATTTGCTAGGAATCTTATTCAGGATATATATTGCAGTCTCTACTGCATATCCCCAGAAAATAAGTGGTAAATGTGCTTTGCTCATCATTGAACGGACCATATCCATGATAGTCTTGTTGCGTCTTTCAGCAACACCATTAAGTTGGGGAGTTCCAGGAGGAGTGAGATAGGAGACATTTCCATTCTCCTTAAGATATTCCTTGAATTCATCTGAGAGGTACTCGCCGCCTTGATCAGATCGAATCTGTTTAATCTTCCTATCTGTTTGGTTCTCAACCAAAGCCTTGAATTCTTTGAACTTTTCAAAGGTTTCAGATTTATGACGTAATAGGAAGACAAACCCGTATCACGAATGGTCATCAATAAACGTCAAATAATATCGATATCCATTTCGAGTCGCGGTACTAAAGGGACCACATACGTCGGTATGTACTAGGTCAATAATACCTTCGCATCTTGTAACTTTGTTACGGAAAGGCGTCCTAGTCATTCTACCTTGAATGCAAAGTTTGCAGGTAGGCAAAGGTTGAACCTGTAGAAAATCCAAAGGTCCACCCTTTATCAATCTATTGGTCTTATCAACAGATAAATGACCAAGCCTTTGATGCCAAATCTCATTTGAAATATTTCCATCCTCCCTGGATCTTTTAGGGGTTTTATTATTAGTGGTAGTAACATTCACGATACATTTATCAATGCATAATTCATAGAGTCCACCAGAAGTGAAAATACCATCTGCAATATATTTATTATTATGACTTATGACTAATTTATTACAGAAAAGGAATGAATATCCACTTCTAACAAGCTTAGATACAGATATCAAATTCCTTCTGACTTCAGGTATATAAAGACACTCTTTAAGTACTAAGACTCTACCACTAGATAATGATAGTCGACAGGTCCCGATGACGAATGCTGCAACACTTACATCAGATCCCATCTGGATGACTATCTCCCCTTCTTCCAGATTCCTAGTTTCCTTAAATAAATGCAACAAATTGCATACATGAACAGAAGCACCAGTTCCTTCTCGTCCAACAAGAAAACTAGTTTCAATGATGAAAGTAGATTTCATACCTGCTGGGGCTTTACCTTTATCAACCGACTTCAGGTATTCCGGGTAGTTAGGCCTCTAGTGCCCCAGCTTCTTGCAGTGGTGACAAACATCGGTTTTCTTCGACGCTATTAGAGTGGATGCATCGGAAGATGAGCCAATGCCATGACTCTTCTTCTTTCTCTTCTGGGCCAGCCCTTCCGAGAACCTTGCTTCCGACCGTGCTTCCCTTTGACTTGTGCAACCATTGCACTACCAGCGGATTTCTTCATTACGTCTTCTGCAGACTTTAATACAGCAAGAAGTCCAGCGTTAGTCAAGTCCAACTTGTTCATGTGGAATGAGACCACAAAATTATTGAAAGACTTGGGCAAAGACAGCAGAATGAAATCAGCTTGCATGTCTGCATCCATATTTGCCCCAAGGGTCTCCAATTCAGACAAGTATCCAAATATTTTGAGTACATATTCTCGGACTGAAGTTCCTTCATGTATCTTGCAGCGAACGAGTTCTTTCATAATGTTGTAACGCTGGGTACGGTTAATGTCGCCAAACATATCTTTCAGATTCTGCATTATTTCCTGGCATGTGCTCATCTCCACATGTTGCTTCTGAAGAACATTAGAGAGAGAACCCATGATATAGCATCTAGCCAAGACATGATCTTCATCATACTTGTCATTGAAGTGCTTTTCTTCCTTCGTTTTAGGGCTTTCATGCTTGTCCTCTGGAAGGACATAACTTATGCGCTCAGTCGAGAGAACAAGCTCTAAATTACGGATCCAATCCAAGTAATTCGGTCCAGTCAACTGGTTGACCTCTAGAAGCCTGCTTAGTAGGTTCATGGATTTCATTTTCTGAAATTTAAGAATGCACTATATTAGAACATATAATCATATATTCAAATTTACGATATTTGATTAAGGCATTTTAAATCAAATTAGTCTTACTTTGTTGACATTGAAAGTTCATTCCCTTAATCACTTTTAAAGTAAGAGATATACTTACCGCTATATCTCTAGCAAGAATTGGGATCTCCTCTTTACCTTTGTCACATCCCAATAATATGAGAATCTGTGACTCCAATAAAGAGAAGCGGGAACACATTCTGCCTTGCAAGTTCAACTTGCATTTCCCAATTTGGTCTTTAACATCCGGAACCACCACCCCTAAGGTGATGTCGACCCGTTGTTAATTGAACCAACCGTCAACAGGAATAGTACTCATTATGTGCAATCCAATATCGTCCCAATAATATGAGGATCCGATATTGAGGTCACTACGCATACGGCCTTACTCTTTCGAGAAGCAAAGAGCACGATCCAGATGCGCTTGCATACAAGAGCTGTCACTTCGGACAGGCGTCTCCGACATGCAATCCCTGGCGTCGGTACGGGAGACCATGGATGTCACTTATGTGATCCTCCGCCTCATATTCAATTTTAATTAATTATCATTAATCATATTCATATAATTAATTCTTTCAAGGGAAATACACATCTATTCATAATAGAGTGTTTTAATTATCTATAATTAATTCAATCTTATTAAATAAATTATCAATCCAATTCAATCAACAAACTTGATTGATTTTACTTGAATACATATATGACATTATCTCAAAGTATGTATTAATTCGAATTTTAATAATTAGAATAATACACCTTGATTTCTCCGGCATTATCGAGTCCCTACCCGCTGTCATGGCCAGTACCGACGGGAGTGGGATAGAACGCAACTGGTGCGACCTGCTACCCAACGCTCCCCAACTAGACACCATATCCACCTCAGGAAAGGATAGTGCCAAATATATCCATGTGTACTTGAGATGATCATCGGTTCTTCAACTGAAATTATACCATATAATAATAATCAAAACATTTTTTATTATAAAGAAATTTGCTAGACAAATTCCCAATCCTATTCAAGCAAGTTGTTTTCTTGATTGTATTTCCAATTATGATCTTGATCAAATCTAATCAATTTATTAGTTGAGGCCATATCAATTAAGGAAGTAATCATCATTAAATATTTCTCAAATATTTTCCATAATTATTTCATGAAATTAACAATTAATTTCACTAATTGACAATCACATGGTTCTTGACTAGGAATGTAATTTCAGCAGTGACCCCTAGTTACTAAAATTAACATATCTCAATCAAATCAAATCCTAATTACATAAAATCAAAACCTTAAGATTGCTAATTTGATTTATGACAGAAGCTAAGTGATATTTCACGCATTTCTAGGTGCATCAAAATAGTAATTAACTCATTAATCATGTTAAGATTCACAGTTCACGCAACAGTGAACACATGTTCATTAAAACGACCATATCTCGAGCAAACGGATCCAAATTACGTAAACTTAGATCCTATGGTTTCCTTATATAATGCAGAAAAAAACCAAATGATTAATTCGTGTTTAAACATTTTAAGCAGGCCGAATTTATTCACTAAACAGATGTGCGAAAATTGAAATGTGACAATAAACTTTCGCATCCTTAAGGAACCCAAGGCGTCCTAGGTTTACGGATCATATCCAAAACCTTCGACCTAAGGCTCTGATACCACTTGAAGGATATGGGATAATCCTCAAGCACATCATGGAAACGTGAGCATCGTATCGTATTCGATGAAGAACGACTAGTTGGACTACTTGTTCTATGCAACGGAATTTAAAAAAATTTTCATATGATGAAACCACATGATTCAAGAATGATTCTCGGATCGTTTCATCTATAACCACATCAAGTATGTAGGAATACCTCTTGTAGCGTGGTTCATCGAGTCTCTACAAAAAGAGACCTCCTGTCTCAAGTCCGATCTTCGGAGAAGACGCTTGCGAGCGCGGGGATGAGTCGCGTGATCCTCGCAATCCAAGAAGTTGATCCAAGCACAGTGATCTCCTGATCTCGTCGCACGAGATCAAACACCTTCTTCGTGAGCGAGTCACTCCAAAGAAGATGGAGAACCAAGGAACGTCGAGGCGGCGACACGGTGGCGAAGCGACGACGAAGCTTCTCCTCTAGGGTTTGGTGGACGACCACCAATGGAGGAGAGAAGAGGGTTGACCTGAAGGGAGAGAGAGAGAGTTGTATCTCAATAGCATAACCCTAGAGAGCAAGGCATACCTCTCTATTTATAAGGTTTTGGGAGTCCATGGATCACAATCCATGAGACACACCATATCAATGGATGTGATTGATTTATGTCTTATCCAATGGTCAAGATTGTTGTTGGTAAAAACACAACAACTAATAATTTAATTTAGATTAAATATATTTGATAAATCAAATACAATTCAATACTAAATTAAATCAATCGAATATGGACAGATTAGCATGGAGATTACATCTCCACATGGAATAGGTAGGACGGCTACCAATTTCCTTGTAGGACTTGGTAGCCGTCCACCATAATTCCATGGTGGATGCAATCTCATGAGATTGCATATCCCATGAAAATCTCTCATATTTTCCACCAACTTTTGTTGTGATTTATTCTAAAAAATAATTCATAATTAATTTTGAGAATATTGCAATCTTACCATTGGAAATTTGTGAATCATATTCACAACCCAAAAAAAATTTACATTTCCAATTAATTCTACAATGTGAATCCAATTCACACCAATAATTAATTAACAAAAGTAAATCACAATTAGCTCTCTCTAATACATTATAAATCCCATTTATAATATATTATGAATAATTGGATATTGCTATCCACATTATTCTTATCCACAATAATTAAATCACATTTAATTATATTGGATAATTATCCACATGCATCAAGATAATTAAATCACATTCAATTATCAATCTCTCAATTCTTAAATATAATTCAACTATGGAATTATTCTTTAACCATTTCAAGAATAGTGCGCTTTCTCCGCAGATACTTGGAGATAAGGACAGGGTGATTGTATTATTCCACATATAGTGACTTGGATATTGAGATCACATCTCAAATCCAGATCTCATGGACCTCCCACAGATGCTTAATTGAATCAAGGTCGTAGATATAATCTTCTCATTGCATATGAATCCATTCAGATCAATGTCCAATACATGGACTAAGATTAGGTCACTTCTCTACTAAGAGGAGTCACTAAAATACAAACATATTTCATCACTCCCTCGGAATGGAAGCGTCATGTTTATACAATCGTTTACGATCACATCACCCTCAGGTATTCCCAACACCTGTACATCTTGCATACTAGAAAACCTATGATCATCCTGAAGATATAGATCAATTTTTCATTGTCATCTTCAGGGTTTGATCACCAAGCTTCTCAATCTTGGTCATTGGGAATTGGTATCGATGATATGCTTTCTCAAAGCATATATCATACCTTCAAATTCTTGTCAGCTTCCAAAACATGGCGACCATGCATGGAATTTGATCAGTCCCAATACCGCATGAGTGAGCTCATGTCTTCCGGTTCACATGTGAACTTGTATGATCCCTTTGAGAGATCATATTACTCATATGTCCTTACATGCACACCAGCCGCCGGTGTATAGACCTTGGTTAGGTCATCAACCTATTGTTCTTCTAAATGTACATACTTAGGCATATAGTAACACATTTGTCTCTGGTCAGAGGATGCATACCTATGGTGTGACAGTATTCAACATAGGTCTTTGGTTATCTTGATCTCGTTAAGTCAACCCATTGACTCAACTAATCTGACACCTTCGAATCACTATTATCATGCAGAGGACCTGCATCAAGAGGTTGATCAGATATCAGCCAAATGAGAAAGGATTGCCATCTCCTACTCAGGTTGGAGATCATCAGTTAACAATCATTTAATGATTCTTGATGAGTCCTTTATCTAACTCCTTAGATATTCATCCAAGCATCAACCTATATGATTTAGTCAATGAATCAACAGCTGTATGATTATTAAGTTGGTCATGGTACAAAACCCTTATTGTACAGAGGGACCTTATAGTGCATTCATTCATTGGAGTGAAAAACAATCAATAACTTTTATTGATACCTTTTATTACAATAACATTTATTGCAGGAATGGTTCGTCTCGGGCTCACATGGCTTACAATCACTTGGTGTTATTGGCCTTAATCTCACGTCAAGAAATCCTAAAGCTAAGGTCTCAATGATACAAAGTAAGGAAAATAAAACCGAGAAATAAAATAAAAAATGCGATGAAAACATGAGAAAAATCGTTATGTGCCCCCAAGTAAACAAACACTTAGAAATTAGGCCCGAGTGTTTAGCGTCCAAAGTACTTGTATTATTACAAATAATAAGGGTCTCTCTCTCACTTAAATTATAGAAAATAAATACGATAAAATGAATGGAGCTAAGTCTTCAAAAATCTCTAAGTCTCCTTGGTGCTAGGTTGGCAGGTTGAAGCCGGCTTCACGTGGGTGCGTAGGCGCCTAGGATAGAGAACCTCCCTCGATCCGCAGTTCCTCGCACAAAGTCAACAAAGAGAGGGGGTTAGACAGCTCAAGAAATAATATCAAAGAACAAAGCTCAAAAATAGACAAATACTCATAATCAATAATGAATCCCAATCTAAATATTGTTGCTCATCGGCAATGGTGCCATTTGTTTATCCGAGTTTTGCGGAGGTCGTGTCAATTCAAAAGGAGAATCAACAGTTGTGAGTTGACCTCACACAAAACCCTGATACGGACAACAATTAACCCACAACAATGATCAAACAATGTAAAGTAAGATGTGGAGTTAAAATTTATCGTAACTCTACTAAATATGTGTATAGTGCAAGTAATGTAGAGGTCAAACACAGGGAACAAGTAGGTAGATCGGGACAACGGATGCTAAAAAATGAATGTGATGTATTTGTCTATGTGTGCTATTTTTTGTGTGTTTTTAATTTTATATTTTTTAATTTTATTTTGATTTTATATTTTTATATTTGAATTTTAGTTTTCTGATTGTGTGTTTTTCTTTTTCTATTTTATATTTTTATATATTATTTTTATTTTAAAATATATATAAAACTATTTAAAGGATATATATATGTACAAGATAGATAAGAGAAAGAAAAAGTAGGTAAACATATCCAAAATATAGGAAATAAAATACTTTTGGGTTATATATTTTTTTATTTTTATATTTTTCAGGAATTTCTCTAATTTTATGAAAATTTTAAAGTCAAGAATACACAAATCTGGATTTTAAATAAATATCTGAAATTAAAATGGAGATGAAAAACATTAAAAAGAGTCAAATATTCTTCAAAGTAATTTTTATATAAAGATAATAGTATTAGAAAATAGACTTTTAGGATTTTTTAGGGATTTTTCGTATTTTTTATAAAGGTTTTAAAGGTTTCGCAATTTTCATGAGTTTTCTTTTATATTTTTAATGATTTTTTTAGAAGTTGTAAAATACTTAAATAAATATAAAATATATTTTTTGGAATTTTTCAAAAGGTTTTATAATTTTTATATATTTTCTGATACAACTAGGGACGAAAATGCATGTTTTTAATTTTTTATAAATATTAAGATGATTCAAAAATGCAAAATAAAAATATGGCGTGAAACTGCAATGCAATAGGAAACTATGCCTATTTGTGGGGGTTTTTTTATTTTTATAGGTGCATGAAATAAATAAAATCAACAAAGAGAAACTATACTCCTAATAGGGGTATTTTTGTAAATAGTGTGCAAGGGCATGAGTGCAAATTTTCCACACAATACAACACGCCTACAAAACGTTAATGGACCAAATGTAAATACACAAAGCCCTGAGGGCTTTCCTACGACCTTCGAAATCATGTGCTTGAACACGTGCACAACTGGTAGGGACTCAAAAGCAATATTCCAAAAATCCAAGGGCTTACTTGCAAAAATTTCAAAAAATATATAACCATAAAATAGTTTCTGGACTAAACTTGAAATATGAAAGCCACAGGGGGTCAGAAGCAAAATTGCCACCTCACGTGATGCGTTACGTGAGGTGATGTGGCTCGGACCCCGATACGATATGAGAAATTACAGGGGTGTCATTGCAAATATTACACAAATTATATAAAAGCAAATGAATGTTTTTAAACTAATACGTAAATACAAAAATGAAGGGGGTGGAGTAGCAAAATACCCCTTCTTTGCACGGGAGAATGACTGATCTACTCCACTTAAGCCACGTGTCGCTAATCTGACGGTGAGTACCGCTTCGGCTGATGATGGCCCAGATCAGATCCTTCGAAGAGGATCAACGACTGATGGAGGGTTGGATCCTATGTCCATTGCTACTTGCCAAAAACAGGCTGAGATCGAACGGCAGCCAGGTCCTCTGGACGAACGTGTAAAGAACACGCCCTGAAGTTGCTTCGATCACTTAAATCACGACGACCCGACACTCCCTGAAGGTGCTAAGGTGGGGAAATGCTTCTGGGCTCGATCCGCACCTCAAGGAAGTCTCAACAAGATCCGAGGTCCAACGATGGGACCCTGGATACCATCAACACCTGGAGCTCATTCCTGGACGACATCCGAGGCTCAGATGCCCCCTTCAACGCATACACGAAAAATATAAAACACTACGGGATACGAGGAAGGTGCTGGCATTTATTTGGTGGAGTTTGGTGACGAAATGGCGAAGAACGATGGTGGACAGTGGTGAGGCTGAGCAACGGAGCGGAGCTCTAGCATATTCACGATGATTAGAATGTAGGCTACTAGTGTTAATTAGATGTTAAACTAAGGAAAATCAATGCAATGCAGAAGATGAATGCTACCTAAAAAGTCAAGGAAACATAACTTGACCGGCCGAAAAGCCATAAGATAAAGACCTCGACGGCGAACCTTCACCGGAGGTGTGGAGAACGGCACTAACCTACTCCCTCAACCAACCTAAATGCACAGAGGAGATGTTTTCACTATCCCCCTCTGTTTGGGCACAAGAAGGAAGGAGAAAAGTGGGCCACTCAAAGAATCAAGGGAAAGTTGGAGGGGGTTTTTAACAAGGTAGTTGATAGGGCGAGAAGAATGAGGTGGCAGGAGCGAAGCAGCGACGCAATCCTCAAGAAATACCTGGGCGTGTATGACCAATATACGAGGAACAAAAGTCGTGAAGACACTATCACGAAAGGACGCAAGGAAATACCTCGAAAAAATCGAGAAAATGGAGGAAAACCAAGGTCTGACAATGAACAGGAGGCGGGCCAGAGAGTTGACCCACGGTCAACTCTCTGGCCCTGTCATGGAAAAATGATTTGTTAAATTAACTAAAAATAATAAATGATTTTATAAATTTAGGTTATTAAATGAAATATGTTTATTATTTTTCGAATTATTTTATGGTGATTTCTATTTATTTTTTCAAGGTATAAAATTACTAGTTACCTTTTGGGTCTATATTATAGGTATATGTCTATATCTCTTAATCTTTTATTTTTATTTTGTATTTCTCATTTTATTAATTAGGTTTATTATTTTATATATTTATAACATAATTTTATACACTTATATATTTTTATTTTTTTCTTCTGATGTTATATATACAATTAAATAAAATGAAATAATATTTATATAGGCATAGTTATAGACAATTCATCTATATATTTTATACAAGTATTTTAATTTTATAATTTCTTGATGTTTTTATTCCTACTTTCTTATATACATATTTATCAATAATATATACATAATTATAAAAATATGAAATTATAAAAATAATGAATAATAAATAAAATGAATTTTTTAATCGGTACAAGTATACAATAGGGGTCCAAAACCTAACTTTCAAACCGTAACTCCTAAAAATATGAAACTGCATTCATTAAATATTTTATTAAAAGTTATATAAAATTAAAGTGATTTTTATATATTTTGAATTTTTATTTGAGAGATATGGGTCTGAGAAATTAGGATTTTGGAATCTTATTTAGAGTATATTTTGTACATTGTATATTATTTTTGTTTGAAATTAATTTTGAATTTTTATATATTTAATTATGTACAACTTTTATGTTCAAAGTTTGTTTATTTGAAATATAAAAAGTGGAACTAAAAATAGGTCCCAAAAATGAATGAAGAATGAATTAAATAAAAGGGATTTCTTATCTCCCCCTACTTTATTCCTTGTCGACCTAGTTATCGACATGCCTAGGTCTCGGGGGTTCGAATCATAACATATTTTCAATATTTTATTCTTTTACTTTTCTTTATTCTATAATTTTAGATTTAAAGACCATATTTATACACTATTTACAACACAATGCATGAGTGATAAAATGCATGAATTATGCTTATTTACACGTTACTAGGGTTTTTATGGCCAAAATGGTAGAATAAAGGTGATGAGACGGATAATCATCACCACTATTGACAATTTAGTTAATACGATATGAGGATGAAAGGCCAAGACACTCTCTATTTCATCATGAGTAGTGATGAATCTCCATTTCATCATCCTTATTCTATCATTTTGGCCTTAAAAATCCTAGTAAATACGTGTAAATAGGCTTAATTTATGCATTTTATCATTCATGCATTGTTGTGTATATTGTGTATAAAAAGCAATTTTTAAAGCCAAAATTATAGAATATAGAAAAGAAAAGAAAATGAATAAAATATTGCAAATATTTTATGACCCGAAACCCCGAGACCTAGGCATCTCGATGATTAAGTCGACAAGGAATGAAGTAGGGGGGGTAAGGGCCAAAATGCAATAAAAATATCTTTTATTTAAATCATTTCTTATTTATTTTGGGACCTATTTTTAGTTCCACTTTTTATACTTCAAATAAATAAACTTTTAACATAAAAGTTGTAGATAATTAAGTATAGAAAAATACAAAATTATATACTATTGAGTTACAGTTTGAAAGTTAGGTTTTGTACCCCTATTGTATACTTGTACCGATTAAAATATTCATTTTATTTATTCTACATTATTTTTATGATTTTATGTTTTTATAATTTTGTAAATATTATTTATAATATTTGTGTATATTAAAACAGGAATAAAACACAAGGAAAACATTAAAATAAAATACTTGTATAAAATATATAGATAAATTGTCTATAATTATATTTATATAGATAATATATCTATTTATTTAATTATATATAATACTTCACAAAAATAAAATAAAAATATATTTAAGTGTATAATATTAAGTTATAAATATATAAAATAATAAACCAAAATAATAAAATTAAATATAAAAAATAAAAATCAAATACATAAAACATAGATGAATATACCTATATATAGCCCATAAAAGGTAACTTGTAATTCCAAACCTCTAAAAAATAAATAAAAATCATGATAAAATAATTCAGGAAATAGTGATTTTTTTTATTTTATAACCAAAAATTAATAAAATCGATTGTTATTTTTAATTGAATTTCGAAATCTTTTCTGCAGGCTTTTTCCTGGTTGGTCCACGTGGACCAACCAGGATGGTCCGAGAGTTGTCCGTGGGTCAACTCTCTGGCCCGCCTCCTGCAGTTGGCAGACTGCGTTTTTACCCTATTTCTCAGATTTTTTGGGATCGCATCGTTCATCATTTCGCATCAAGCCCCTCGTGACTTTTTCTCCTCCTATATCGAGCGTACACACCCATATTTTATATTGAGGATCGGATCTTCGAATTGCTGGACAAACCTCAATCTTTGCATCGCTTCGTCAATTGTACGCCTGCTACCTCCATCGTTCTGACACACTCACGATTTTGATTACTGCTTCTCGATTTTTTCGCAATGATGTGTTGCTCGAGGTGACGTTGACGTTTCATAAAAGTTTTCCTCTGATCATCCAAAATCCATGCCAGGTGCAAAGATCTTCCAAAATCACATCATAACGATTGTAATCCCTCCTTGAACCTTGCACCATGACCCTTCTGTACATAACTCTCCCACTCGCCATTTTCGCTCCTCGGTTTTTCTTCTACCCAATTCTTCCACCTCGGAGCATCCTAGGATTGAGCCTTCGTGACAAGGAGCATTCTCCTTGCTCCAGGCACCCGGAGGAGAGGCGTAGGAGGTCTACCCAAGCCATCGTCAGAGCACCGCTCCTGGCGGTTTCATCTCGCGGTCTTTGGCCGCTCGAGGTCGTTTTACTTTCATTTTTTTGTTATGTAGTTAGATGTAGGTTTAGTGTTCATTATGTATCCTTTTATTGCATGTTTTATCTGTTGTGTTAGCTTGGATTTGAATCAACCACCTTCGCCAGAGCTCTTGGGCGCCGGCCACCTTAGCCACTCCGCCACCTGCCGAGTTTTCACCAATAACATCCAGATCTCTACCTATTGCATGTCCATTTTGTCACTTTTTAGTTTTTTTGTAGAATGCTTCAATGGATTTTTAGAACTATATTCCTCTAATATGTCACTCTAATTTTATCCGAAACAAAGACTCCTATTCCCTCTATCTAGAGCATGTCAATTACATAAATTCTAAGACCACTAAAATTACATGTCCTAGATGAAAGGTATATGAGTATCTCAGAAGAAATTGGAATGACATACTAGAGGGATATAGTGATGAAATAAGATTGTAATATTTTTCAAAAAAAATAAAAATTGATGAAAAATGGATATGCAGTAGGTAGTTCTCATACTTTATGAAGTAAGCTCCCTTTCCTCATAGCATATGAGGAAAGGGATCCTACTTCATGAAGTAGGTAATCTACCTACTACATGTCCATTTTTCTCCACTTTTTTATATTTTTTGGAATTTTTTTATTTTTGTAACCATATCCCTCTAATAAGTCATTTCATTTTCATCCGAAACAAAGACTCCTATGTCCTCAATCCAGAACATTTTGATTACAACAATTCTAAGATCTTTAAAATTACTTGTTATAGATGAAGGACATATAAGTCTCTCTTTTGGATGAAATTGTAATGAACATATTCGAGGGATACAATGATGAAGTAATATTTTAATAGTTCGCAAAAAATAAAAAATGGTGAAAATGGACATGCAGTAGGTAGAAGTAGGCTCCCATTCCTTATATACTATATACACCTTGTAATACTTATATAGTATTAGAAGGTGTGTATATATATCTGATATATTTAAAACCTTTAAAAATAAAAAAGATTGTTCTTGTATATATCTTTTATATTTTTATTCTATATTCTATATAGTACATATAATATCTATAATATATATAATATTTATTATTATTACATGTATATATTATATCTTAAAAAAGTAAAAAGAAGTTAATTTTTTTGCAAAATTTAAAAGGAAGTATTTTTTAAAATATATAATTTAAAACATTAAAAGCACATAAAATTAAATATAATTAAAACCCACAAAAAATAAATAATAATTTTTAAAAAGTAAATACATAATCATTATTGATTTTTATTAATTAACACTAATTACCGATATCCAATTTGATCTTTGTGGTTCGATACTCTACATACTTATACTCTATACCCATATACTTTGTAGTGTTAAAATAAAAATAAATTTTGACTCACACATTTGTATTGATTTATCATACTTTGTGGGTTGATTGTTGTGTCATTTGGATTGATTGAGTATCAAGTACCGTGAGAGCGACCAACACAACGATTGTCGGATATGATTTGTCGGACACCTCATACCCTCCGAGACCTGACATTAGGTACATCATCATTCTGAGTAAACAAATGGTTTCATTGCCGGGGATCAATATAGGATTAGGATAGTTATACATATTTACATATATATAAATCTTTTATTTCTTTTAAATATTTATTTATCTGTTCTAAACACTTTCTCTTTTGAATTCTTTATGTGTGCCCTCTACACAAGGATGATCTTCAAGGAGACCGAGGAAGCCAAGCTTAGCAAAGATCAACTCCTTCTTCACGAGCTGGTAGGAGAGAGCAAAGAGGAGACAAGGAGAGAGAGAAGAGCAACCTAGTTGTAGTGTAGATTTTATTTTATTTTGTAAAAGAGATGCACTTATATTATTGTAATAATACAGGGACAAGATACTTTGGACACTTGAACTTTCGTGTTCATTTGGGGGCCCACTCAGTTTTCTTCGTGTTTTCATCGCTTTCTCATTTTTGTCCTTCCTATTTTTCCATTTATTTTTATTTGTTTCCACATTTTGTGTTTTCCACCTTTCATTTATTTTGATAAATATTATATGTTATAACTTCGGTTGAAAGATTGATTATCATATCAAATACAAAATGATCAAATCACATTATCTTGATCTAAGGCAGATATGTTGTCTAGTAGGGGATCGATGAGGTGGCAGGTATCTCCATGAGGGGTCTGTCCCACATCCATTACGTAATTGCCATGAGACCAAGTAAGGAAAGGATAATGATTGAAGAGATCATGATATATTTTTCTAATTATTAAAATTTGAATAATACAAATTTTTAAATTTTACCATCCTTTATGTAAGAATCAAAATTGTTTGTTGGTTAATTGATTAGATTATTAATTGATATAATATGATTAAATAATAAGATCCAATTACACTCTCTATTATGAATAGAGTTGTAATTCCCTTGGAAGAATTAATTATGTTAATATGACATTAGAATTTGAACATGATATAGATGATTACACATGTGGCATCCATGGTCTTCCGTTAAGGCGAGTAGTTCTATCGCTGGGGGAATGTATGTGGGGGATGCATGTCCAAAGCAACATCTCCTGCATATAAGCGCATCTGGATTGGGATCTTCGCTTGTCAATAGAATAAGGACATATGCATAGTGACCCCAATATTGGTTCCTCATATTGGGTGATATTAGATTGCACAAAGTGAGTGACATTCCTATTGACTATTGGTTCAATTATCACAAGTCAACATCACCTTAGGGGTTGTGGGCTTATGTGTTAAAGATCGAATTGGCAGATGCAAGTTAAACTTGCAAGGTGGAATGAGCTCTCGCTTCTTTTTATCTAAGATATCATTTCTCATATTATTTCTATTTAATGGAGATAAGAAAGAATATCCCAGATCTTGCTTGAGATATAATGATGAGTATATCTCTTGCTTTGAAAGTGGATAAGGGAATGAACTTTCAGAGTTGACAAGGCAAGATGACTTTTATATAAAAATTCGTAAATCAAAGTAAAATATATATTTATGCAAATTATTTCATTTCATATAACCTACATTAAACCAACTCAAAATTATTTTGTGTTATGAAGATTAAAAAACTTCTTGAGTTATCAGAAAATAAAAATTAAAGATGGGATAAATTTCTCAAGGACTGCATATGGTCTTGGGGCCAAAATGACGCCCTATTAATAGTTTCTGATATTCGTGATTACAAATCATAGTTTAATAATTTTCATATCACTTTGATTAGATATTTTCTTAAATAAAAGACTACCATAAAATGGGATCGTAGTTTTGCTTTTTTCAAAATATGTTATTAAATCATGCCTTATTAGATATACAACAACGATATTAATCGCAAAATCTATTTTTTCACGTTTGAAATACTATTAACAGTGGTCAACTTAGCAACACTTGTTTGTTGGTATTTTCAAAAAAATAAATGCCAGCGTTACAAAATTTTGAATTAAAAAATTAATGATAATTTTTAAAATTTTGAAACACGTCTACTCTCTCTTTCATTATGGTTGTCCACCTTAGTGTCCTAAAGAGCAGTCATCATTGCCGCTTCGTCATCGTGTTATTGCTTTATCATCATGTTGTCGCTTTGATACCTCATGGATCTCCGTCTCCATCCGTGCACCTTGCTCTTGAAGAAGATGTCGGATCTCATGTGACAAGATCGGGAGATTCACTACTTGGATCGTCAACATGGATTCCGAGGATCACACATTTTATCAACACGCTCGCAAGTGTCTCCTCCGTCGGATCGGACTTGAAATAAGAGGTCTCTTCGTTAATAGACTTGATCATAAACTACGGTTCAAGAGGTAAACTTAATACCTTCATGTGGTTTAGATGAAATGATCCGAGAAATGTTCTCGTATCATGTCGATTATGATATTTATGACCATCGCTGATTTATTTTCAAGAATTGCAAATCGGTCCTTGCTAGGAGCATCACGTGAGGCGCACACGTTCTAGTAGACATTTTGCACGCATACCCCCAGCATTATAGGTATTTGCACTTTAGTCCATGTATGCATGTTTCATAATTAAGCAATTTTAATTTCTATTTTGTAGTTTGGTCCATGTGTTTGCATGTACATTTAGGCACTCATTTATCATCATTTTTAAATTCCAAAAATGGCATGTTGTAGTTACACTTGTGCTTTACCTTTGTGACACGTGTCATATTTTTGTGAGCTTATTCTTGCTTGAGATATAATGATGAGTATATCTCTTGCTTTGAAAGTGGAGAAGGGAATGAGCTTTTAGAGTTGACAAGGCAAGACGACTTTTATATAAAAATTCGTAAATCAAAGTAAAATGTATATATATATATAATGCAAATTATTTTATTTCATATCACCTAGATTAAACAACTCAAAATTATTTTGTGTTATGCAGATTAAAAAACTTCTTGAGTTATCAGAAAATTGAAATTAAAGATCGAATAAATTTCTCAAGGACTGCATATGGTCTTGGGGCCAAAATGACGCCCTCATAATAGTTTCGGATATTCGTGATTACAAGTCATAGTTTAATAATTTGCATATCACTTTGATTAGATATTTTCTTAAATAAAAGACTACAATAAAATGGGGTCGTAGTTTTGTTTTCTTTTCAAAATCTGTTATTAAATCGTCCCTTATTAGATATAAAACAACGATATTAATCGTTGCAAAATCTTTTTTCACGTTTGAAATACTATTAATAATGGTCAACTTAGCAACACTTGTTTGTTGCTATTTTCAAAAAAAATAAATGCCATCGTTACAAAATTTTGAATTAAAAAATTAATGATAATTTTAAAAATTTTGAAACATGTCTACTCTCTCATTATGGTTGTCCACCTTGGTGTCCTAAAGAGTTGTCATCACCGTTGATTCGTCATCGTGCTATTGCTTCATCATCATGTTGTCGCTTTGACAGCTCGTGGATCTCTGTCTCCATTGGCGCACCTTGCTCTTGAAGAAGATGTCAGATCGACTATCAAGGCTACCCAGGATGCCACTGAGGTGAATGAGCTTGATCCAGATACATCCAATTCACTAAGCCCGAACACAGTTATTTCAGACTTCCTTGATCATTACTGTGATTCGACACATGAAACGACAAAGCCAAAACCGACTCTGCATACAATCATATACCCAGGACGTGTACTGACCCTACAGGTGATATACAACATACATGGTGATTCGTCTAATGAAGAACCAATGGCTAACACCTCGCAAACTCACTCAAGAAGGGCCATATCCTCTAGTCCGGTTGCTAGTAGAGGGAAGAAGCACTCTGATCCTTCTCCTCTCATTGCTTTATGTTATAGTAAACCGACGATCACTTGAGAATGGAGTCTGAAGAAGTCTCCTCGTTTGAGAACTGGCTCTCTCCCATCTGACACAGAGAATGGTACTCTACTCTAGAGTCCCTATGAACCACATGAAAACCCTAGCAAACATGACATAGGGAATGGTCCTCTACTCTGGAGTCTCTATGGCTCACATGAAAACTCTAGCTGGAAACAAGAATTATGGGGACCATGATAAAATATGGAAAATATGTGCACATTTCAAAATAGGACCGCATACATATGTGTGTTTGAACTGATGACTTGGAATCAATCATCGAGTCTGAAACTGTGTTGTAGAGTCTGGAATCTGAATGTATCTAGACTGGAATCTGAAATCTATCTTTGATTTGGAACTGGAATAGGAATCTGAGTCATCAAAGTGATGATGTTGAAGAACTCTACACAATACTCTCCCTTTCTCCCATACTAGTCGGAATATATGACATCGACTATGTTGGTAGAAGACAAAAAAGGGAGTAAACAAAACCAAATATGTCATCACATTTTTGTCTTTTCTTCTCGATGAAAATTTTCTTCTCGGCTATTTCATTTTTTTAGCGGTCATTTTTTATTTTCCTCAACTAAGTCATTCACCATTTTTTTACGTCTTTGCAAATCATCATTTTTTTAAAACATTTTTTATATGTACGACTTTTCTTATGCACGTGTCTTTTTAATGTGACCTAATGGGCCAAAGATCTTGAAACTCTCTCTTCCTTTTTTATAGATATTGGGCCCTCCTTTCTTTTCTTTAGACCCAACTTCCCTTTCCCCTTTTTTATTACTTGTTTTTTTATTGGCCCAACTCTATCCCTAATAAAATATCCCTATTTTTTATTTTTATATCCCAAGAACCAAACTCGACACCATATTAGGGTTCTCACTTGGGAACCCTCCTCACAAACACACAACGTACTGCGTCATCAAGAGGCTCGGAGCGAGGTCGTCGTTGCTTGGAGCACGGAGCGGCTCCGCCAGAAGGCATCTCCTGCAGCTGATACGAGATCCGTTGATCGAAGCTTGGTGTGGAGACCTTGCATTGGGTTTCCGCTTGGATTACTGACAGGGTTTTGCCAAGAGGCGCAATGGAACTGGAGGGGATGCGCGCATGAAACCTGGGACACCACCATTGCCATCGCCTGGGGACAAGGGTTCAAATGGATCTGGAGAGGTTTAGGCAAAACCATCGCCTAGGGCCAAGGGAATTGCAGGCGAAGCGACCTAGAGATGCTCCTCATAGAGCTTTGAAAAGCAACACACAGGAGCCTGGAGCCCGCGTGAAGGTATATCACTCCAGCAGAAATGAACTAAGATCCTCATGTAGCGTGAGAGAATATGCTGCCTCACGTGGTTGGAGGTCATTGATGAATACCCATTCATCACTCTTTATTCTTCTATTTTAGCTACAAAAACCTTTGCAAATACATGTAGATATGAGTAAATACAAATAATTACCAAAAGCATGCATTGTGTAAAAACCTATAATTAGCATGTTTTTGTGCAAAAATAAAAAAGAATAAAGAGCAAAAAGAAAAAAGAGGGAAATATTTAGAATAAATATTGAGCAACCTAACCCAAGGGAGGGCTCAGCATGGGCCTGACCGCATAAAAGCCAAAGTAGAGGGAGATAGGAGCTCATGTGTATATACTTCTGTAAATACATTAAATTATATTTTCCTCACCCAAAAATATGCTTGTACATATTATGTGTATATTTTATTAAAAACAAAATAAAAATTTAAAAATCAAAAATTCAACAATGCCCTTTCACCATGTGTATAGACCATCATCCTTTATTTATTTAACCCTATAAATAAATAAAATTATTTTCTAAACTTTTTGTAAATATTCTATGTTACATATTGTAAATACATAAAATAACAAGAAACAAAACAAAAATCAAATAAAAATTACAAAATTAAAAATACAAAAATACATTGTATAAATACCATGTATATAAATGTATACAATTATTTATTTCACCATTGTGTATAAATAATTAAAATGAAATAAAAATACCATTTTATTCCATATTTTATGATGTACATAAATAAAATACAAAATGAGCATAAAAATACATAAAAATAACAAATAAAAAAATCAAAAATAAAAATCCATATAGTGTACATATACCTATATACATAGTTACCCTATTTTTATTTCCAAAAATTAATTAAAAATCACCAAAAAATAGAAAAAAATAAAAGAAAAACATTTCATGTTTTGAGTTTTCTTTAATTCGGCCTATTTCTACCTTAAAATAAAGAAACAAAAATTGAATACACGTGGCAGCTTCTGATTGGTCCACGGGGGATTGTTGACCCCGGTCAACTCCCCCGCGGACTCCTTCCTTTTCTGGAAGACGCGCGCTGCCCCGCCTTCTCCGATTTTCCCACGCGTCTCCAGGCTGTCACCCACGCGAACCCCATGCCCGGATCCTTCGTTGATCATCCGTCATCCTCGCCCGATCTTTCGCCATGAAATCAACGCCTTCTATAGCTGTCGCACCTCAACCCTAATCGCACCTGTCACCATATATATCCCGACCTCCGCCGCCTCCGCGCCTCATCTTTGGACCTTCCCCTTCTTCCCAGTGACCTCCATAGGCACCGCGAGAGTGACAGCAAGCGTTTGCCCTTGTTGCAGCGAGGCGAGGAGGCGAATCCACTGATCCGGCGATCTTCGCCGCCGCTGCTCCGCCACCAGCGTCGAGCATCGAGCCTCGGGCCGAGACGACCCTCGAGGCTACGACCAAGAGCACCCCCTGCTCTTCCCCAGTCTCTCCGACCACCCAGGTAGAACCCTTAGGCCGTAGGATAGCTTAGATTTTGATTTTTCAGTTACTGTTAGCGTAGCTCCGCCGCCTTCGTCCGGCACCTCCGACCACCCATCTTCCATTCCGACACCGCCATCATCTCCGCCAGACCTCTCCGCACCTTCTTCACCCCTGCACACAACCCAGATCGCACAGGATCTGGGAACCGAGCTCCTTCGCCGTCCACCCTCGCCGGAGCTCGCCATTCCGACTCACACTTCACCTTCACGCCGCCTAACCGGGTCGAGGTACTTTGCCCTCGACCCGCGAGTCTTCTGGTTTGCTTTTCAGGTCGAAACGAGGGCGTCTGAGGCCCTTCGCCATCCAGCCAGGAGACCCAGCTCCGCCGGCCTTGCTCGAGCTCCTCGGAGCTCGGATTACCCGTCGGAGACCACCGGCAGACGCGGGAGCCTTCCGCGATTCTTCTCCGACCTTCAGAAGGCTCACCGGAGGACCCTAGCGCAAGCACGAGCCCGGCGAGTCTCGCCGGGGACCTGTTCTTCGAGGACCCTCCATCGCCGTCCGATCGTCCTCATCGCTCCAGATCAGATCTTGGCCGTCCGATCGAGGAGTAGCTTCCACCGTCCGATCCGAGGAGACGCCATCTGGAGCGCCCACCCACTGCAGCCGTCCGATCTACACGTGGCGCGCATCCAACGACTCCATTTAATAAAGGGTAATTTACCCTTAGGCCCTTATCTTTGCTTTATTTCGTTTCAGTCCTGTAAGTTGTCGAGTCAGTTGTTTATTTTCTGGGATATTTGCATAGAGACCCTCGTGCTTATTTTTATTTGCATTTATACCCCTGCCAGTTGAGAGCCACGTGCTTCGTCACGTGTTATTTTGGGAATTTTGCATAATTAATCCTGTAGTTCTGGTGGTTATGAAATGAATAAAACTTTTTGAGTAATTGCATATATACCCCTGTGAATGTTTTATTTGCACATGTGCGTTTTATTTTGGGTATTTTGCAGATAAGCCCCTGGACTTTTGGTACTTGTTACCAATAAGTCCTCGGGACTTATTTTTCTTACATTTGGGTCCTTGAGTGCCCCAGGCACGTGCTTGGCACGTGTTTCGCTGGGTATTTTGCACCAGACCCCCAGAACTTTTGGGTATTTGCACTTAGGTCCCTGTGCACAGTGCCCCTCCTTTATTTTTGAATAAAATATCAAACGACCTCCAAATCCAATGAGATTTTGACACATGGCTCCTGCCATGGTGTAGGAATTTCTGTGATTTTTGAGGACATTTTTGATTTCATTTATTATTTTTAAAAATTCAAAAACCTCCTTTTTAGTCACTGTCTAGGTTTAAAAATAACAAAAAAATATAAAATCACCCCCAAAAATTCTAAAAAAATTAGATACTGTAGTTTGCTTGTTGTTTGATTTTCTAGCCAATTTTGGCTATTTTTCATCACTTAAAAACCCTAAAAATTGAAAAACCCCTAAAAACTCATAAAAATTATAATAAATAAATTAAAAATCCAAAAATAATAATTAGGGTGCCTAAATTTTCCTTATTCTTCATAGTTTACAGGAAAATTACCTCCAGTGTTGATTGAAACTCTTAAATATTTTATTTTTGAGTTTCTAACCTTGCTGGACAGTGCCTCTTCTTTTTTGCATTGTTTGATTTTTAGTAAATAATTTATCCATTAGAAAAATTCCAAAAATTCACCAAAAACAGTAAAAAACTTAAAGAACTTAAAAACAATTTTTCCTTAATTTTTGCATCATTTTTGGTGTGTTTAATAAATTGTTGAAGTTCCCTTGTATTTACTTTCTTTTATTTTCTCATCATTTAAAAAAATCTAAAAAAAAATATAAAAACAAATAAAAACCACTAAAAAAGATTCCCTCGGATTTCTGACTACATCGTAGGCTATTCAGCCAATCTGTGCTCCTTGAGTTCGACCCTGGGAGCTATACCAGGTTAATCCTATAGCAGGACCACTTCTCTGTGTTTCATTGATTTATTTTCATTTGTGGTTCATTTTTCTTGATTGACTCAGCCCGAGTGATTGAGGTCGCAACGACCTACATTTTTCTACACCTTTACCTCTGTCGTTCGGGCGGTCGTCAGAATGGCGCCGTTGCCGGGGAGCACGGCTTTGTAGTCATTTTTCCATATTGTCTCTCTAAATTATAACTGTTTTCTGACACTCTCTCTTTCTAATTTTTGTGCGAGGTACTGCGTGGAGAACTTGGAGTACACTTTTTGAGGACCCGCACGGGAAGAAGAGCAGGGAGAAGAAGAAGAATGTCATTTACTTGAGAGAACAATATTTTTGTAATAATTTAGGACTTGGACATTTGTGGACACTTGTAACTTAGCGGGTCTGTTTCGCCGAGCACCGGTGTGCTCAGGGGACCCATTTGGATTTTCGCGGCTTTTATCGTGGTTTTGATAGTTAGCTGCCTTTTCCGGTGTTTACGCGGTTTTTCTCGAGCCCCTAGATTTAGAAATTTCTCTTGCTTGTGACGTAAATTTCTAAGGCCCAACACCTAATAGAATATCTGTTCCTATAGAACGTAATTGGACCTTAATAAAATTAACTGAAAAAGTTAGTTTAATTGGATTTGAGACCACGTGCCGTGAGGAGTCACATACAGCGCTGGCAGGACCCGTTGTGGCGGGCACCGAGTGACTCCCAAGATCGGACTCCGGACTCGATTCGGTTAGCTAACTATTGTTCTTCACGATCAATAGAAGTTGCACATCTAGGACTCGGTTTTTCCCGCTGCATCATTTAGGTAGTTTTAATTCTGTCTTTAAATTCTGCGTGGATCACTTGCATGTAGAGTGCTGGAGACAAGGTACGCATTTCTTTCTCTGCATGCATCATTGATTTCTTCGCGCATCGGCTTTTTCGTCTTCTCCCTCTGTTTTTGGCTTAATCATCAGGAGAATCGGAAAAACCGTTAGGCCGCTTGTATTTATTTTGAAAAAAAATTAAAAAGAAAAACAAAAAATTGGGACTGGATAACATTATTGACCCTAAAAGACACTCACATTAAAAATTTGTCTTGGGGAGAGCAACCCCCTCCTTGTATGGTTTGGATGCGCGAGAGAGTGACCCGCACCCTAGGTAGAACCCTCCGGTGTTATTTCTAGCTGACTACCGACTCTTCCGTGCGGGCCAGTCGGTTGGAGTAGCATCGGGTATCCTAACAGGTCACGTAAGCGCTCTGATATTTTGTGTGTTCACCAAATAAAATTGACAAGATAAATTGACCGAGCTTTCACGGTCTTCAGATTGTGTTGCGTTGGTGAACCGGGGGTTTGCTTTGCGATCATATTTTCTCCAGATCCCATCCGCCCAACTCGCCAAGATCAAGATGATGGGTAGACGATCTCTTAGGCAGCCTCTGGCTGCACCGCTTTCAGGCGCGTCTACTTCATCATCTAGGTTGGCCCGTGAGAGTCAAGACCAGCTCTCCGGGTCCGAGTACGATTCCACCCTGTTCCCCCTCGACCCCCTTTCTTTTGCTACTGAGAGACATGAGCCCGAGGAAAGACGAATTGATTTGACAGAACCTGAGTTGGGCTCGTCTGATTTTGCAGACGTCGGTATGGCCGCCAGATCAGACGATTACCCCGGAGGTCAGCAGGGAGAGCAGCATGTCGTATTTGACCAGGGGGCGATCAACTCCACCCTGATCGCATCATTAGAGACAGTTCAGCAGCAGTTACGCGATCAGGGGGCTTTTATGATCGAGATGAGAAGGGAGATGGAGCGACTCCGAAGAGAGCGAGACGAGCCGAGCGAGCCTGAGGACATTCCTGACGCTGATGCAGAGGCAGCAGCCGCAGCAGCAGCGGCTGCCGCAGCAGCAGCCGCAGCCGGAGCAGGACCACCGAGACCGATGCGGGAGTTACACAACCCCGGATCTACACTGATGCACCATTGGGTGGTGGTACCGGCCATCGTGGGGGATTTCAAGTTCCCTCCGAACACCCTGCAGATGCTTCCTCATTTTCACGGGCTTGCCACTGAGGAGCCCCATCTCCATCTCCAGGAGTTTTTGATGATCTGCAGCACTGTCCACGACCGTCATGTGGACCAAGATACGATTCGGATGATGGCCTTCCCTTTTTCACTGGCAGATAGAGCAGCCGCCTGGCTGAAACATCTAGGGAAGTTTGTCTACACCTGGGAGCAACTCCGCACCGAGTACTTGAACAAGTACTATCCACTCGGGCGGACGAATGCAGCGAGGGCCCTGATCAATAACTTCTCCATGCTCCCTAACGAGCAGTTTCACGAGGCATGGGAGAGGTTCAGAGAGCTTCTGGATAGATGCCCACACCACGACATTTCGAAGCCGAACCTAGTTCAAAGCTTCTTTAGTGGGATGACGCCAGAGCTTCAGGGTCTGGTGAATGCTTCTTGCGGCGGGTCCTACTTTGCCAAGGACCACAACCAAGTCTGGGCCATTTACGAAGAGATGGCAGAAAATTACATGGTGATGTCCCAGACTCGGTTGTACACACAGAGATCTCAGCAGCCGCCAGGACCCGTGCAGTATCAGCGGATAGCACGGGTTGATGCAGGTCCATCCAGTTCGTCCACAGTTGCAGCCGCACAGGCAGAGTCGGCCGCTGCGGACATGGGAATTATCAGCGAGAAGTTGGACCGCATGGAAATCATAGAGAAGAAGCAGTGCCAGGGCATAACTCAGATGGAGCAAATGGCACAAACTCTGAGCGACATGAAGACCCAGCTCTTGTGTCTTCAGGAGGCACAGACGGCTCCTCAGCCCCGTCTTCTGTCGCGAGGCGATTCCGGCGGCAGCCGCAGCTCGTCCCAGCGCTCCAGCTCCTTGCAGCAGCCTAGACAAGTTCACCTTGTACAGGCGGAGCCGTACCAGCAGCAGCAGCCCTCTTACCAGTCACCACCATCTCCAGACTTACAGATGGTGGTATATCAGCCGGATCAGCCTCTGGCAGCACTGCCGCCAGACTCCTTCGATGCTGAGCCGTTGATGGATGTCAACGGGATTTGGTATGACCGTCCTCAACCTGGAATCCGACGAGACCATCCCGGATTCAGGTGGGGGAATGGGGGTAACCAGTCCCAACAACAGCCAGCCGGTCAGGGAGGGCAGTACTCCCAGCAGAGAGATCACCAGCAGCCCCCAGCATACCAACCACACCAGCCATCATCCTTCGTATCTCGTCCCTACCAGCAGCAGGGACAGAATTGGAGACGTGAGCAGCAGGCTCACCAGCAGCAGCATCCTTCCTCTTACCCCTCTCAGCAGCAGCAGCACCAGGTCCAGCAGCCTCATTTCCAGAGAGGCAACCCGTCGGGCTCCCATGAGAGCCCCGCCTTGGATGATCTAGCCCGCCTCTTCACAGAGCAGCAGGCTACATTTAGACGGAAGATGGACGAGTTCCGCCAGGAGATGCGGGACCTGATGAGAGGGAAGGCCGCTATCCCTGCACAGATCGAGCCTAATCCGAATAGCTTGAAGAGGAAATCTGAGCAGGTAGTTCCCACTGAGCCTACCACTCCTAGTAACTCATTTGATGATATGTCATCGAATATATTTGATGCTGACTTTGTTACACTTAGGAGCGGTAGAAGACCAGCAGGCGGCGCCTCATCTGAGCGACAACGCGAGGATCCATCTAGAGCGCCAGATGAGGAAGAGGAGAGCGGTACTGAAGCCGCACATCATGATGACGGTGGTACTGATGCCACCCGAGATGCTGATTCCACCGGCGGTACTGAGGCCGCCGTTTCACCACATCGAGGAGGTGGTACTAACGCCACCAGCAGAGCCGAGCCAGACTGCGGTACTGAGGCCGCAAGACGTCTAGTTGTAGAGCCAGCTAGAGGTGGTACTGAGGCCACCAATATTCATTCTGATAGAAATGTTGTCTTTCCTCGCATGAATGTATCTCAGAACGCTAATTTGAATAAAGGAAAAGGTTTAGTTTCTTCTGATCCCACTGTGGTGAATGATGTTTGTGAGGATCCGGTCATCGAACCGTCTAGGCCTATTCCTAGTCCTTCATCTGAGAAGGACCCTGTGATCCCCTTTCCTAGAGCCCTTGAGTTGGGGAAGGGGAAGAAAAAAGAAAAAGATCCAAAAAAGAGAGAGCAGGAGGAGTTCAGCCAGGGCATGATAGACCGATTTCACATTCAGCTGACCCTCAATGAGGCTTTGCAGCACATTCCTCTTCTTCAGCGATCCCTAAGAGATAGGACCACAATCAGGAGAAAGAAGAGGAACAAGACCGCAGAAATTCATGTGCTAACAAAAGCCACGTGTTACGCGATCCAGAACCATCTGCCGACTAAGAGGCCAGATTTAGGGGCCCCGTATGTCAGATGTCAGATTAGTGAGCAGAGGTTCGACCGTACTCTCTTAGATAGCGGATCATCGATCAACCTTCTTCCGGCAGCCCTTCTCGACCACTTAGAGTTGGGCACTCTTAGACAGAGCAGGACATACCTTCAGTTTGCGGATCGATCTGTCAAGAGGCCAAAGGGGTTGTTGCGAGACGTTGTCGTCACGATTCAGGGTTTGCAATTCCCCGTGGATTTCATCGTGCTGGACATGGAGACCCCTGACTCGTTGACCGATTCCCCCATCATCCTCGGTCGCCCGTTCTTGGCCACAGCCAAGGCAGTGACTGACCATGACAGTGGGAAGGTATTCTTTCGCGTCCAGGGCGAGAGTATACAAATAGAGACGGTTAAGGACCACAGAGCCAGAGATAGATCCCGCTCACATGGCAGTACAGATTCAGAGCAGCTGACAGACACAGAGCCAGATATCCACCAGGACTGTGATTTTGTGATCACAGATGATGAGGCAATTTGGGCAGATCCTGCAGCACAGACCATCCTCTCATATTCAGATACAGCTGATGCAGATATGATAGCAGAGGATAGTCTGGAGAGCACAACCCTGGTTCAGGAGACTATTGAGTCAGCAGAGTCGGACCTTGATCGCGACACGATTTTCAGTGATGGTGGTACTGAGGCCACCCTGCTCTACGGTGGTACTGATGCCACCGCAGTTGATACAGATCCCTTGGATTCAGAATCTGATTGGGCAGATTGTGATGATCAGATGCCAGATCTGGATCCACCTGAGCCTATAGATGAGGAGGAGGTAGAGGCAGAACAGATCAGAGACAATGTAGAGGACCCGCCTTCTCCAGATCCAGTTTGTGAGAGTTCGTTATCATTCTCCCAGGCAGATTTGGCAGAATTATCCGCATACACACATCTCCTTCAGAAGCCAGATTTGCCAGCAACCAGCTGCCCAGAGCTAAAGCAGCTCCCTACTTCGTTGAAGTATAGATTCCTTGCGGGAGAGTCTGAGATGTACCCAGTCATCATCTCTGCCGATCTGACTGGAGAACAAGAATCCCGTCTGATGGAGGTTCTTGAAAAGAACCGCAAGGCAATTGGATGGAGCGTAGCAGATCTCCATGGGATTAGTCCCTCGTTGTGCTCCCACCATATCTATCTCGAGGAAGGGGCAAAGCCGTCGCGTGAGTTCCAGCGGCGACTGAACCCCAACCTAAGAGAGGTTGTTATGAAGGAAATATCAAAATGGTGGAGTGCAGATTTTATTTATCCCATTTCCGACTCCAAGTGGGTCAGCCCCTTGCATGTGGTGCCCAAGAAGACGGGCATCACGACTGTGATCAGTGAGTCGGGAGAGGAGATTGCTACACGGGTACCCACCTCTTGGAGGGTCTGCGTTGACTACAGGAGACTCAACCAGGCCACCAAGAAGGACCATTTTCCCCTGCCTTTTATTGATCAGATCATAGAGAGACTGGCAGGAAAGAGCCATTACTGCTTCCTGGATGGGTACTCGGGCTACAACCAGGTGGCCATCACTCCTGAGGATCAGGAGAAGACCACCTTTACCTGTCCCTTCGGTACATACGCTTTTCGACGCATGCCATTTGGGTTATGTAACGCCCCTGCGACTTTTCAGAGATGCATGCTGTCGATATTTTCGGACATGGTAGGGGAGTGTTTGGAGGTCTTCATGGACGACTTCTCGGTTTACGGCGACGGATTCGATTCCTGTCTTGACTGCCTAGACCGAGTGCTCCAGCGATGTATTGCTACCCGCTTGGTTCTGTCTTGGGAGAAGAGTCACTTCATGGTGACTCAAGGGACGGTGCTTGGCCACATCATCTCCAACAGAGGCATGGAGGTTGATCCGGCCAAGGACGATGTCATTAGGAAACTCACACCGCCGTCCAATCTGAAGCAGTTACGGTCATTTCTGGGCACGTTGGTTTTTATAGGAGATTCATTCATGATTTCAGCAAGATTGCCCGACCGTTGACTGACCTCTTGACGAAAGACACCGAGTTCCTTGTCGATGACAAGTGTCTTTCGTCCTTTGAAACTCTCCAGCAATGTGTTATTGAGGCTCCTGTCCTTCAGCCGCCTGATTGGTCTCTCCCATTCGAGATCATGACGGACGCCTCTGATTTTGCCGTAGGGGCAGTGCTAGGACAGAGGAGGGATGGGGTACCATTTGCGATACACTATGCTAGCCGCACATTGGATTCCGCCCAGCGGAATTATACAGTCACAGAGAAGGAGATGCTAGCAGTAGTGTTTGCCCTAGATAAATTCAGATCATATATCATTGGATCCCGAGTGACCTTGTACACAGATCACACCGCCATCAGGTACCTCATGGAAAAGAAGGATGCCAAGGCTAGACTGACTAGATGGATCCTTCTACTCCAGGAGTTCGACATTGAGATCAAGGATAAGCCTGGAGTCAAGAATGTGGTGGCGGACCATTTATCCCGATTAGAGCAGCCTGAGGAGACAGAGCAGATTGATCCGATCAGAGATACCTTCCCAGATGAGGCGATCCTTGCTATCGCCTCACTCCCATGGTACGCCGATATTGTGAACTTTCTCGTTGCTGGGAAAGTCCCACAAGATTGGCCCAAGCAGAGGCTTGAGACCTTCCTTGCGAAGACCAAGTCCTACCACTGGGAGGATCCCATCCTTTACCACGAAGGAGGGGACAGCATCTGGCGTCGGTGTATTCCTCAGGAGGAGCATCATAGTGTCCTCACTTACTGCCACAAGCTTGAGGCAGGAGGACATCATTCTGGGAGGAGAACGGCACAGAAAGTGCTCCAGTCCGGCTTGTGGTGGCCTACACTCTTCAAGGACTCTGATGAGTTCGTGAAGAGATGTACTGACTGTCAGAGGATGGGCACTTGTGGACAACGTGATATGATGCCGATGCAGCCCATTCACTTCTGTGAGGTTTTTGACGCATGGGGCATCGATTTCATGGGTCCATTCCCTAAGAGTCAGGGATTTGAGTACATTCTGTTGGCCGTAGATTATGTTAGTCGTTGGGTTGAGGCTATCCCCGCCCGAGCCGCAGATGCAAAGACAGTTTGCAGATTTTTGAAGAAGCACATCATCATGCGGTTCGGGGTTCCACGAGTTCTGATTTCTGATGGGGGATCTCATTTCATCAACGACCAGGTGAAGGCACTTGCTAGCGAGTTCAGTATAGACCATCGTGTTGCCACACCATACCATCCACAGACGAATGGTCTAGCTGAGGTGTCGAATAGGGAAATCAAGAATATTTTGCAGAAAGTCGTCCGCCCTGACTGAAAGGATTGGTCACAGCTTTTGGACTCGGTCTTGTGGGCATATCGGACGTCTTTCAAGACTCCATTGGGTACATCTCCCTTTCGCCTCGTGTATGGCAAGCCGTGCCATCTACCTGTCGAGCTGAGGCACAAGTCACTTTGGGCAGTCACAGATATTCTTATGGATCCAGATGGTATAGGAGACCAGAGGAGGGCAGAGTTAGCCGCCTTGGAAGAGCTTAGAGATGCAGCTTTCTCAAGCAGCCTACATTATAAGGAGAAAGTCAAAGAGTGGCATGATTCTCATATCAGCCACAAGCATTTTGAGATTGGACAGAAAGTATGGCTGTTTGATGCGAGGCTTAGATTATTTCCAGGGAAGCTACAGAGCAAATGGAAAGGACCCTATTTGGTCAGAAAGGTACACGATAACGGTAGCATTGATATATCTGAGTTATCTTCTGAGAGTACCTTCCGAGTGAACGGCCAGCGGCTCAAACCATTTCTAGATCATGAGCCGCGGGACGTTATTATTGCCGCTATTCATTTTGCGTGAGATGTGGTCTTTTGACTCACATCTTTTACATCTCACGCCTGATTTTCACTGTTCCTCCGCCTGTATAGATCCAGTTGTCCATATCATTCTATTCTTTAGTCCCACATCCCGTCTCTCATCTTATGATTATGCTATACTTAGGGTGTACTTTACCCTAAGTATAGGGGGGATGTCGGACCTGTGAGTATTCTTTTCATTCTTTCTGCTCTTGTTTTTGCTGCCTATACTTAGGGATATTTTACCCTAAGTATAGGGGGGGCAGATTCTGTATATTCTTCACTCGGCTTTCCCTTCATGTACAGCTTTCTATACTTAGGATTAGTTAATCCTAAGTATAGGGGGAGACCACCGAGTTCCTCTCATTTTATTCATTTATTCGTTCCTGTACTTAGCCATTCCTTTTCACTTCCCTTTTACTAAGCACGAGTTATGTCTTCTTCATCGCTCTTGATCACTCTGAGGACATCGTTCGAGCTAAGTATAGGGGGGGTGTGTATATATTTCATATATACTTTAGCCATAACTCGTACTTTGTGTGAGTGTATTAATAAATAAAATGGCTAAAAATCACAAAATTTAAAAATTTTTCATGTACATAAACCTCTTTTATTCTTGCACATACATAGATAGTGTATAAAGTATTTTTGTAAAAATGATTTCAAAAATCTTTTGTGTAAAGCTTGTGTAAATATTTTGTATCAAAATTATGTATATAGTACAAAATTTTTCCAAAATGTTTTGAAAATCAAAAGTTTGCAAAAACCTTGTGTAAAAGATTGTGAATATCAGTTTGCAAAACTTGCACCTCATGCATCATTCATGATTACAAAACATTTTTCAAAAATTTTGCATGATTGTAAAATATTTGTAAATAGCATCTTGTGTACATATATGTATATACTTTTTCCTGGATAAGAGTTGACATTTAAACTAAGCCTGGAATTAAATTGAGAAATGGAGCTTGAATAAGATCTTAATCCACTTAACTTCAAGAGGAACCTTGTAGGACTTATGGTTAAGGCTTTTCAGGTCCATAAGGACTTAATTCTTTGAGTCCACTAGGCTATGAGCATATGTCATCTTGATGAGCCTAAGTAGAGCACTTAACAACACACACATGACTCTCAGAGACAATGGCTTCACTTGCACCTGCACTTTACACATGGCTCTCCACGGATGAGGTGGTGAGGAGGCAGTTTCCTTTGGCTTGGGGTAGCATATGAGGGTAGTACTTCTAGGCGAAACCTCTCTTCTTCTTATAGTGAAGGAAGTGCACCTCAACTTGGTCTAGTGGTGTTGAAAGCTAAAGACAGAAGCTGTGGGTTGCAATAAAGCTTCAAAAGAGGGATAGTCTACTGGCTCAAGGGGAAATTTCTTATATGCTGCACCATGTAGATATGTTGTACAGAAGTTCTTGAAAAAAAAAATACAAAAAGAACTCCAAAAAAGTGGTGGGTCGGATTGAAAATTTAATAACCCCACCGGAGTATAAAGCAAAAGCTTATGGTATCATGATACATCTCATGAAGCTTGCAGCGGGAGACTTGGCTACACTGGCTAGGCTTCCAAAACTCTATACTTCTACCCCCTCTCCTTGAGCCGGTTGCACTTGAACTTAGAAGGGAATACCCCGTTTCTCGAGGAAAGAGTTGCTAGACTGAGGCATTAGAGTTACCAGGTTGAGGGAGGTTGTTTCTTTGTTACTTCTGAGGTGGGGAGCCACATATCACCTACACCGCAAGGAAAAATTCATGGTCATTAGAGTTTGTGTATGTAGACTTGTTCTGATCTGGTTTATTGAGGAGTCTTGCCCATAGATTGGTGGAACTTGGAGGCTGTTGAGTTTTAGGCTTAAGTCCAAATAAGGTTCCGACACATCAATAATCCAAAGATCTGATCGAGCTCCATATTTCAATTTAATGAAGGAAAATTTAATAAGTCAACCTTGATCCATGTACATCCTCTTTTTCTTTTTCTTTCTTTTTCACTTCTTTTTCAAATAAGTGTTTGCTAAGGGACTAGCAAAGTTAAGCATAGGGGGGTGATGAATACCCATTCATCACTCTTTATTCTTCTATTTTAGCTACAAAAACCTTTGCAAATACATGTAGATATGAGTAAATACAAATAATTACCAAAAGCATGCATTGTGTAAAAACCTATAATTAGCATGTTTTTGTGCAAAAATAAAAAGAATAAAGAGCAAAAAGAAAAAAGAGGGAAATATTTAGAATAAATATTGAGCAACCTAACCCAAGGGAGGGCTCAGCATGGGCCTGACCGCATAAAAGCCAAAGTAGAGGGAGATAGGAGCTCATGTGTATATACTTCTGTAAATACATTAAATTATATTTTCCTCACCCAAAAATATGCTTGTACATATTATGTGTATATTTTATTAAAAACAAAATAAAAATTTAAAAATCAAAAATTCAACAATGCCCTTTCACCATGTGTATAGACCATCATCCTTTATTTATTTAACCCTATAAATAAATAAAATTATTTTCTAAACTTTTTGTAAATATTCTATGTTACATATTGTAAATACATAAAATAACAAGAAACAAAACAAAAATCAAATAAAAATTACAAAATTAAAAATACAAAAATACATTGTATAAATACCATGTATATAAATGTATACAATTATTTATTTCACCATTGTGTATAAATAATTAAAATGAAATAAAAATACCATTTTATTCCATATTTTATGATGTACATAAATAAAATACAAAATGAGCATAAAAATACATAAAAATAACAAATAAAAAAATCAAAAATAAAAATCCATATAGTGTACATATACCTATATACATAGTTACCCTATTTTTATTTCCAAAAATTAATTAAAAATCACCAAAAAATAGAAAAAAATAAAAGAAAAACATTTCATGTTTTGAGTTTTCTTTAATTCGGCCTATTTCTACCTTAAAATAAAGAAACAAAAATTGAATACACGTGGCAGCTTCTGATTGGTCCACGGGGGATTGTTGACCCCGGTCAACTCCCCCGCGGACTCCTTCCTTTTCTGGAAGACGCGCGCTGCCCCGCCTTCTCCGATTTTCCCACGCGTCTCCAGGCTGTCACCCACGCGAACCCCATGCCCGGATCCTTCGTTGATCATCCGTCATCCTCGCCCGATCTTTCGCCATGAAATCAACGCCTTCTATAGCTGTCGCACCTCAACCCTAATCGCACCTGTCACCATATATATCCCGACCTCCGCCGCCTCCGCGCCTCATCTTTGGACCTTCCCCTTCTTCCCAGTGACCTCCATAGGCACCGCGAGAGTGACAGCAAGCGTTTGCCCTTGTTGCAGCGAGGCGAGGAGGCGAATCCACTGATCCGGCGATCTTCGCCGCCGCTGCTCCGCCACCAGCGTCGAGCATCGAGCCTCGGGCCGGGACGACCCTCGAGGCTACGACCAAGAGCACCCCCTGCTCTTCCCCAGTCTCTCCGACCACCCAGGTAGAACCCTTAGGCCGTAGGATAGCTTAGATTTTGATTTTTCAGTTACTGTTAGCGTAGCTCCGCCGCCTTCGTCCGGCACCTCCGACCACCCATCTTCCATTCCGACACCGCCATCATCTCCGCCAGACCTCTCCGCACCTTCTTCACCCCTGCACACAACCCAGATCGCACAGGATCTGGGAACCGAGCTCCTTCGCCGTCCACCCTCGCCGGAGCTCGCCATTCCGACTCACACTTCACCTTCACGCCGCCTAACCGGGTCGAGGTACTTTGCCCTCGACCCGCGAGTCTTCTGGTTTGCTTTTCAGGTCGAAACGAGGGCGTCTGAGGCCCTTCGCCATCCAGCCAGGAGACCCAGCTCCGCCGGCCTTGCTCGAGCTCCTCGGAGCTCGGATTGCCCATCGGAGACCACCGGCAGACGCGGGAGCCTTCCGCGATTCTTCTCCGACCTTCAGAAGGCTCACCGGAGGACCCTAGCGCACGCACGAGCCCGGCGAGTCTCGCCGGGGACCTGTTCTTCGAGGACCCTCCATCGCCGTCCGATCGTCCTCATCGCTCCAGATCAGATCTTGGCCGTCCGATCGAGGAGTAGCTTCCACCGTCCGATCCGAGGAGACGCCATCTGGAGCGCCCACCCACTGCAGCCGTCCGATCTACACGTGGCGCGCATCCAACGACTCCATTTAATAAAGGGTAATTTACCCTTAGGCCCTTATCTTTGCTTTATTTCGTTTCAGTCCTGTAAGTTGTCGAGTCAGTTGTTTATTTTCTGGGATATTTGCATAGAGACCCTCGTGCTTATTTTTATTTGCATTTATACCCCTGCCAGTTGAGAGCCACGTGCTTCGTCACGTGTTATTTTGGGAATTTTGCATAATTAATCCTGTAGTTCTGGTGGTTATGAAATGAATAAAACTTTTTGAGTAATTGCATATATACCCCTGTGAATGTTTTATTTGCACATGTGCGTTTTATTTTGGGTATTTTGCAGATAAGCCCCTGGACTTTTGGTACTTGTTACCAATAAGTCCTCGGGACTTATTTTTCTTACATTTGGGTCCTTGAGTGCCCCAGGCACGTGCTTGGCACGTGTTTCGCTGGGTATTTTGCACCAGACCCCCAGAACTTTTGGGTATTTGCACTTAGGTCCCTATGCACAGTGCCCCTCCTTTATTTTTGAATAAAATATCAAACGACCTCCAAATCCAATGAGATTTTGACACATGGCTCCTGCCATGGTGTAGGAATTTCTATGATTTTTGAGGACATTTTTGATTTCATTTATTATTTTTAAAAATTCAAAAACCTCCTTTTTAGTCACTGTCTAGGTTTAAAAATAACAAAAAAATATAAAATCACCCCCAAAAATACTAAAAAAATTAGATACTGTAGTTTGCTTGTTGTTTGATTTTCTAGCCAATTTTGGCTATTTTTCATCACTTAAAAACCCTAAAAATTGAAAAACCCCTAAAAACTCATAAAAATTATAATAAATAAATTAAAAATCCAAAAATAATAATTAGGGTGCCTAAATTTTCCTTATTCTTCATAGTTTACAGGAAAATTACCTCCAGGGTTGATTGAAACTCTTAAATATTTTATTTTTGAGTTTCTAACCTTGCTGGACAGTGCCTCTTCTTTGTTGCATTGTTTGATTTTTAGTAAATAATTTATCCATTAGAAAAATTCCAAAAATTCACCAAAAATAGTAAAAAACTTAAAGAACTTAAAAACAATTTTTCCTTAATTTTTGCATCATTTTTGGTGTGTTTAATAAATTGTTGAAGTTCCCTTGTATTTACTTTCTTTTATTTTCTCATCATTTAAAAAATCTAAAAAAAATATAAAAACAAATAAAAACCACTAAAAAAGATTCCCTCGGATTTCTGACTACATCGTAGGCTATTCAGCCAATCTGTGCTCCTTGAGTTCGACCCTGGGAGCTATACCAGGTTAATCCTATAGCAGGACCACTTCTCTGTGTTTCATTGATTTATTTTCATTTGTGGTTCATTTTTCTTGATTGACTCAGCCCGAGTGATTGAGGTCGCAACGACCTACATTTTTCTACACCTTTACCTCTGTCGTTCGGGCGGTCGTCAGTCATCTCCTACAGGGGCCAGATCATCAGGAACAAAGTGCAGAACACAACCCTCTTGACGATCTTCAATAACAAGCATGATTAGGGTTTCCAAGAAATCATTGAAAAACAAACTATTGAACCTCCTTGATGAATCACAACTCTCGAATATTGAAATAATCTTTACAAATAATTTTCCAAATCGAATCTCGAATAAAAACATAAGAACACGAAATCCTCAAGAACCGTACTCCCTATGGAGCGGGATAAAACCACGGGAGAATGCCTTAGTATCATAGCCAGGTTACAATCCTGGGACCTGTGGGTTATGGGCCCACCATGCTTCCACTGCACATGTTATGTTACTCGCACTTGTTCTGGTTACCCGCAATGTGCCCTCGACTCCTAGAGTTATGGGCCCATCCTCATGTCATGTGCTTCATTCTTATGGCACAATGGATTCTTTGAAGTCCATCTCGTTGTCTATTCGTTTGGCCTTATATCGCAACTTGTCCCATTTTTTTGTTCATCAAGGATGACCCTATCATAATGGAATCATGACCACTTGTCTTACCATAGATTGGGTAAAACACACTATCATATATGTTCAACTGACTCTACCATGAGTACCATGGTCCCATGGACTCTTCCATATCAATGTCATACATGTTCAACATATTTGGTTGCTCTCTTTTCTACATGAACTTGGTATTGTTGTCACTATCCATGTTCAATATTATGACAACAAGTTCGTTACATACATTGATACGAATTTTCAATTTTTTCATTGCCTCCTCGAATTCGACCTTAGATCTTTCCCAAGAAAAATAAACATAAAATCACTCCAAATTAATTAGATTAATTAATTAAGTGATTATTTTTATTGATTCCGATTACCTGCCTACAATGAACGACACATGTATTCAAATATTAATTCATATAAATTAATAGATGATTTTTCGGATTCATCAATGAGGAGAGAGGAGGTGGGAATGGGAGAGAACCAGAGCAGAACATAGCAGATATTAACCAGAACTGCGAAGAGGCCAAGATCTCCTTTAGATATTCCAATAACCTAGAAGCAAGACAGATTGTCAATTGAATTCATATTCTAGTGGTTCATGGGCATTCTTAGCTTAAGCCTTAGCTATTTCCACTTCTCCCCATATTCCATCGAGATAGAAGTGAAGAACCATATATTTATCTCCAGCAGTTCGACCACATATGTAGTACAGTGCATTGCCCTAACATCTTGTTTAAGGTAATGAAGAAGACTAATTTCCTTATATAAAAATCATCAAAATTTTAAATATCTATAATTAATTAATTTAATATAATTACGGAATTTGTATTTAGATTTAATTATTTAATTCATTATTTGATTTAAAAACATGCCTTGTATATAAGATATTATTCTATACCTTAAATAAACACCATTAATGTTGTTAATTAACTTCTATAAATTAATTTATTTATTTAATTTATTTAATTCTGAATTTCATAATTAATTAATTAATTAATTTAATGTATTTATTTAATTAACCAATAAAAACCTTCCTTCTTTGTTCCATTTTGATTTTCGTCTTCTTTTTTATGGATTCCTCTTCCTTCATTATTTGTTGATCAATCTTTGGTGGAGAGGAGCCCGATCTCCGAGAGCGATCTTGTCAAAGAAGGGTGCCCAGCCTCCGAGCTGTCTGGTGACAGCGCGTCGGCCCTCGTCTAGGCCATTACAACGTATCTGATCTCAAGGTGAGATCCAATTTTATTTCCCATCATTTTTCTTAGATAAATCATAGTTTTAATTTTTGCTTTGATTTGATTAATCTTTAGATATTAAAAATCCCAAAAACATCCACCAGATGTAATCTGCGTCCGACACCGAATTTTTCATCTCACATCTTGACCTCTTCATTTCCATTATACCGCACACAACCCTGCACCTCCGACCACGTACGGTGGTAGGAGACTCGGATCCTCTCCTCGCTTTCCATCGGATCCCTATTCACGTATCATATTTTGTCTATAAATTAAATAAATAAAAACAAAAAATTCATAGTTGTTTCTCTCTCTAACATTTGTTTTGCAGGAAAATTTTAAAAAAAATAATATATATAAAAAATTTATTTTCTGATAACATATCTGTTTCTTAAAAAAAATCTTTATCTACTTCTTTTTACATAAAAAATATAAACAAAAAATCAGAAGCAATCATCCGCCATCAACGTGCATCTCTCTCCACTAGCGGCCTCCGCTGTGCCGCCTCCACGATGCGGCGCTCTCACCCGCACCAGCCAGGCGGCGTTGCCCGTACATCTCCTTCCAGATCAGCTCCGTTGTCCGTACGCACACCGCACGAGGCGACGCCTCCCACTACGACATCGCCTGTCCAGATCGTTCCCCCATGTTCCGCCGAACGACCTCTGCCACAACCTCCAGCGGGCAGCAGCGCCTCCTCCGCCGTATCTCCTTCCACCGCTGAGGAACCTACGGCGCGCAGCTCCATCGCGCCAGCCGAGAACGCCCTCCGCTGCCCACAGAGGACCACCGCCCGCGCCCTGCCGCTCTCCGCCACCAACCCTGCCGCCTCCCGCGACCTCCCAGCCCTGCATCGGTGGTGCCGTCCTTTGGCTTCTCCCGTCCCCCTTTTGCCACATTGAAACGAAGGATTGAAAAGAACAGGAACCCTAGCGGGCATTTTTGAATTACAAAATATTTTGGAAACATTACAAAGAAACCCTCGGGAGTTTCTGGAATTGTGAAAGGGTCTCTGCCAAATTCAAGGCGCACGTTGTTACTGGGTAAATTGCGCTTTATTCCTTCTATTTATTTCTTGTTCCATTTTTAAGGAAGTAACTTTTTAATAATTGCATTTAGGTCCCTGTACTCCAGACAGAGAATTTTTAGTTATTTTCATCTAAATAAATGTTTTTTATCATTCTAAAAATTATCAAAAATATTGTGTACGATCCTGCTATGGCTTAAACATTGTATACATTTTTCATAGCATTTCATCATCATTTGATATTTTTAAAAATTCAAAAACTGTGTCTTTTTCTCTGACTCGAATTAGAAAAACCATAAAAATTCGACAAGTTGCACAAAAATTCCAAAAAATTTATTATAGGTGTAGTTTACTGTCCTTTAATTTTTATCCAATTTTCATGCAATAATCATTTATAAAAAACAAAAAAAAATACAAAAACTGAAAATCTTAAAAAATTGTAGAAAATTATAGAAAAATCGAAAATTCTGATTTCAGTATCTGTGTATAGATAATTATTTTTAGTTTAGTTTAAACTAAGCTATAGGAGTTTCGGGCACTTAAAGTATTTTTAAGTTGCAAAATACTCTTGGTTGTGCATTGTTTTCCTATTCTTCCATTGTTTGATTTTTATAAAATCATAAAACATCACAAAATTTTGAAAAAAATAGAAAAATATTTAAAAACCTGTAAAACACAAAAATCCATAATTTTCTTAAGATTTTTTGGATATTCTGAAAAATATAAAAAGAGTATGGTGTGTGTATTTTATGCCTTGTGCCTTATTTGAAAATAAAATTTTTTGAAAAAGTAATAACCACTAAAAATCATCTTGGAAATTTGACTACTTAATTTTGAAATCGTGCTCCTTATGTTCGACCCTTGTCGCTATAACAAGTAAATTTAATAGCGAAGAGCGCTTGTTTATCATTGTTTGATTTTCTCTTAAGGGGTTTAAATACAAGTTTTCTCGTTGACCAAATTGATTGGTTGAGAACAACGACCCATTGCATATTTTTCCCATCTTAACCTGTCGTAAATTCGTGTCATCACTAATGACATAGAATAGAACTGAAGTATCCGGTCTTGGAGTCTCCTCGGTGCCCATCACAATGGGTCCTGCAACCGCTGTATGGGGAACTCTCGCGGCGCAGTGGTTCCGAGACTAAGTGAGAAGCAGTTTGATATTTGATTAAGTCCAAACTTCACTATAGGCACATGCAAATATAATTACGTGTTTGGTCTTAATCTCACCAGAAGCAATCATAAAGATAAGGGTTCAATCACACAAAGTAAGGAAAACAAGATCGATAAAATAAAATAAAAAATGCGATGAAACCACGAGAAAAACTGTTGTGTGCCCCCAAGTGAACAAACGCTTGGAAATTAGGCCTGAGTGTTTAGTGTCCAGATTACATGTATTATTACAAATAATAATGGTCTCTCTCTCTCACTTAAATTACAGAAAATAAATACAATAAAATGAATGGAGCTAAGTCTTCAAAAATCTCTAAGTCTCCTTGGTGCTAGGTTGGCAGGATGAAGTTGGCTTCACGTGGGTGCGTAGGCGCATAGGATAGAGAACCTCCATCGATCCGCAGTTCCTCGCACAAAGTCAACAAAGAGAGGGAGTTAGACAGCTTGAGCAATAATATCAAAGAACAAAGCTCAAAAAAAGCTAAATAATCATAATTAATAATGAATCCCAATCTAAACATTGTTGCTCCTCGGCAACGACGCCATTTGTTGATCCGAGTTTTGCGGAGGTCGTTTCAATTTAAAAGGTGACTCAATAGTCGTTGAGTTGACCTCACACGAAACCCTGATTCAAACAACAATTAACCCACAACAATAATCAAACAATGTAAAGCAAGATGTGAAGTTAAATGTTATTGTAACTCTACAAAATATGTGTATAGTACAAGTAATGTAGAGGTGGAACACATGGAACGAGTAGGTAGATCGGGACAACGGATGCTCAAAAATGAATGTGATGTATTTGTCTATGTGTGTTATTTTCTGTGGGTTTTTAATTTTATATTTTTAAATTTTATTTTTATTTTTTATTTTTATATTTTATTTTTGGTTTTCTGATTTTGTATTTTTTTGTATTTTATAATTTTATATATTCTTTTTCTTTTAATATATATAACTATTTAAAGGATATATATACACAAGATAGGTAAGAGAGAGAAAAAGTAGGTAAACAAATCCAAAATGCAGGAAAAAATATTTTTGGATTTTATATAATTTTTTACTATTTTTGTGTTTTTCGGGAATTTTTCTAATTTTATGAAAATTTTAAAGTCAAAAATACACAAATCATGGTTTTAAATAAATAATCAAAATTAAAATGGAGATGAAAAACAGTAAACAGAGTCAAAGATTCTCCAAATTAATTTTTATATAAAAATAACAGTATCAGAAAATTTAGAGACAGAAAATAGACTTTTAGGATTTTTAGGGATTTTTTATATTTTTATAAAGGTTTTAAGGGTTTTGCAATTTTATTGAGTTTTTTTATATTTTTTTGGGATTTTTGGTCAGAATTTGTAAAATACTTAAATAAATATAAAACATATTTTTTTGGGAATTTTTCAAAAAGGTTTTATAATTTTTTATGTATTTTCTAATGCAAACATGGACGAAAATGCATGTTTTTTATTTTTTATAAATATTAAGATGATTCAAAAATGCAAAATAAAAATATGGCATGAAACTGCAATGCAATAGGAAACTATGCATATTTGTGTGTTTTTTTTTCGATTTCTATAGATGCATGAAATAAATAAAATCAACAAAGTGAAACTACACTCTTAGTAGGGGTATTTTTGTAAATAGCAAAAAGTGCAAGGATCTGAGTGCAAATTTTCCACAAAAATATAACACGCCTACAAAAAGTTAATGGACCAAATGTAAATACACAAACCCTCGAGGGCTTTCCTGCAATATCTCCAAAATCACGTGCTAAAATACATGCACAACTGGTAGGAACTCAAAAGCAATATTCCAAAAATCCAAGGGCTTACTTGCGAAAATTCAAAAAAATATATAACTTCATAAAATAGTTTCTGGACTAAACTTGAAATATGCAAAACCCTAGGGGGTCAGCTCAAAATCGCCACCTCACAGGATGCGTTACGTGAGGTAATGTGGCTCGGACCCCGATACGATATGAGAAAGTACACGGGGTACGGGGAAGGTGCTAGCATTTATTTGGTGGAGTTTGGTGATGAAATGGCGAAGAACGATGGTGGACAGTGGTGGAGCTGAGCAACGGAGTGGAGCTCTGGCGTACTCGCGATGATTAGAATGTAGGCTACTAGTGCTAATTAGATGTTAAATAAGGAAAATAAATGCAATGCAGAAGATGAATGCTACTAAAAAGGCAATGAAACATACCTCGACCAGCCGGAAAGCCATAAGATAAAGACCTCGACGGTGAACCTTCACTGGAGGTGTGGAGAACGACACTAACCTACTCCCTCAACCAACCTAAATGCACAAAGGAGATGTTATCACCACCCCCTCCCTTTTGGGCGCAAGAAAGAAGGAGAAAAGTGGGCCAACCAGACTCAAAGAATCAAGGGAAAGTTGGAGGGGGTTTTGAACAAGGTAGTTGATAGGGCGAGAAGAACGAGGTGGCAGGAGCGAAGCAGCGACGCAATCCTCGAGATATACCTGGGCGTGTGTGACCAATATACGAGGATCAAAAGTCGTGAAGACACTATCACGAAAGGAAGCAAGGAAATACCTCGAAAAAATCAAGAAAATGGGGGGGGGGGAACCAAGGTCTGACAATGAACAGGAGGCGGGTCAGAGAGTTGACCCACGGTGAACTCTCATGCCCTCCTGGGTTGTCCACGTAGACCAACCAGGAAAAATCCTGGAAAAATGATTTGTTAAATCAATTAAAAATAATAAACGATTTTATAAATTTTAGGTTATTAAATGAAATTTTTATTATTTTTTGAATTATTTTGTGATAATTTGTATTTATTTTTTCATGGTCTAAAATTACAAGTTACCTTTTGGGGGCTATATTATAGGTATATTTATCTATATCTTTTAATCTTTTATTTTTATTTTGTATTTCTGATTTTATTAATTAGGTTTACTATTTTATATATTTATAACTTAATTTTATACACTTAAATATATTTTTATTTTATTTTTCTGATGTATTATATATAATTAAATAAATAGAAATATTATTTATATAGGCATAGTTATAGACAATTCGTCATATATTTTGTACAAGTATATTATTTTTATGTTTTCTTGACGTTTTTATTCCTATTTTCTTATGTACACATATTATAAATAATATTTACATAATTATAAAATATGAAATTATAAAAATAATGAATGATAAATAAAATGAATATTTTAATCGGTATAAGTATACAATAGGGGTCCAAAACCTAACTTTCAAACAGTAATTCCAAAAAATATGAAACCACCTTCATTAAATATATTATTAAAAGTTATATACAATTAAAGTGATTTTTATATATTTTGAGTTTTTATTTGAGAGATATGGGTCTGAAAAGTTCGGATTTTGGAATCTTATTTAGAGTATATTTTGTACACTATATATTATTTTTGTATGAAATTAATTTTGTATTTTTCTATATTTAATTATCTACAACTTTCATGTTCAAACTTTTTATTTTAAGTATAAAAAGTGGAACTAAAAATAGGTCCCAAAAATAAATAAAGAATGAATTAAATAAAAGGGATTTCTTATCTCCCCTTACCTCATTCCTTATTATCCTAGTCATCGAGATGCCTAGGTCTCGGATTTCGAATCATAAAATATTTTCAATATTTTATTCTTTTTCTTTTCTTTTCTTTATTTTATAATTTTGGATTAAAAATTGTATTTATATATTATTTACAACACAATGCATGAGTGATAAAATGCATGAATTAAGCATGTTTACACGTATTTACTAGGGTTTTCAATGCCAAAATGATATAATAAAGGTGATGAAACTGAGATTCATCACCACTATTGACAATTTAATTAATAAGATATGGGGCTGGAAGGCCAAGACACTCTCTATTTCATCACGAGTAGTGATGAATCTCCGTTTCATCATCCTTATTCTATCATTTTGGACATAAAAATCTTAGTAAATGTGTGTAAATAGGCTTAATTTATGCATTTTATCATTTTATGCATTGTTGTGTATATTGTGTATAAAACAGTTTTTAAATCCAAAATTATAGAACATAGAATTGAAAAGAAAATGAATAAAATATTGTAAATATTTTATGACCCGAAACCCCGAGACCTAGGCATCTCGACGACTAGGTCGACAAGGAATGAAGTAGGGGGAAGGTAAGGGCCAAAATACAATAAAAAATTATTTTATTCAAATCATTTCTTATTTATTTTGGGACCAATTTGTAGTTCTACTTTTTATACTTCAAATAAATAAACTTTTAACATAAAAGTTGTAGATAATTAAATATAGAAAAATATAAAATTATATACTTTTAGAGTTACAATTTGAAAGTTAGGTTTTGGACCCCTATTGTATACTTGTACCGATTAAAATATTCATTTTATTTATTCTTCACGATTTTTATCATTTTATATTTTTATAATTTTGTAAATATCGTTTATAATATTTGTGTATATTAAAACAAGAATATAAACATAAGGAAAACATTAAAATGAAATACTTGTATAAAATATATAGATGAATTGTCTATAACTATATCTATTTATTTAATTATATATAATAATTCACAATATATATATATATATTTAAGTGTATAAAATTAAGTTATAGATATACAAAATAATAAATAAAAATAATAAAATTAAATATACAAAATAAAAAAATACATAAAACATAGATGAACATACCTATATATAGCCCATAAAAGGTAACTTGTAATTGCAAACATCTAAAAAATAAATAAAAATCATGATAAAATAATTCAGGAAATAGTGAATATTTTTTATTTTATAGCCGAAAATTAATAAAATCGATTGTTGTTTTTAATTGAATTTCGAAATCTTTTCTGTAGGCTTTTTCCTGGTTGGTCCACGTGGACCAACCAGGAGGGTTTGAGAGTTGTCCGTGGGTCAACTCTCTGCCCCGCCACCTGTAGTTGGCAGATTGCGTTTTTGCCCTATTTCTCAGATTTTTTGGGCTCGCATCGTTCACCGTTTCGCATCAAGCCCTTCTTGACTTTTTCTCCTCCTACATCAAGCATACACACCCATATTTTATATTGAGGATTGGATCTTCGAATCGCTGGACAAACCTCGATCTTTGTGCCACTTCGTCAACTGTATGCCTGCTACCTTCGTCATTCTGACACGCTCACTATTTTGGTCACGGCTTCTCGATTTTTTTCACAATGACGTGTTGCTCGAGGTGACGTTGACGCTTCAGGAAAGTTGCCCTCTGATCATCCATAATCCACGCCGGGTGCAAAGATCTTCCAAAATCACATCATATCGATTGTAATCCCTCCTTGAACCTTGCGCCATGACCCTTCTGTACATAACTCTCCCACTCGCCATTTTGGCTCCTTAGTTTTTCTTCTACCCGATTCTTCCACCTCGGAGCATCCTAGGATTGAGCCTTCGTGATAGGGAGCATTCTCCTTTCTCCAGGCACCCAGAGGACAGGCATAGGAGGTCTACCCAAGCCATCATCGAAGCGCCGCTCCTGGAGGTTTCATCTCACGACCTTTAGTCGCTCGAGGTTGTTTTACTTTATTTTTTTTGTTATGTAGTTAGCTGTAGGTTTAGTGTTCATTATGTATCCTTTTATTGTGTGTTTTATCTGTTGCGTTAGCTTGTATTTGAATCAAACACCTTCGCTAGAGGCATTAGCTTGTATTTGAATCAAACACCTTCGCCAAAGCTCTTGGGCTCCGGCCACCTTAGCCACTCTGCCACCCGTTGAGTTTTCACCAATAATAGGCAGATCTCTGCCTTGTAGTACTGTGCGTTTGCTATTGTCTTTGCAAGATCTGAAGGACGCATCTGAGGCTCAGGTTGTGCCAAAAAAAGCTCGCCCAGGTTCGCCGGAGAAAGCTCAAGCCCCTGGGACCATTCTTTGGTCTCCGGCCACCATTCAAGCCCTGGGAGATGCGGAGAGGTTGCAGGATCACATAGGGACCGTCAGAGCTTCAGTAGCAGGCTGGGGGACCTCACAAGATCGATTCCAAACTCGCCCTGCGCGAGTTCCTTCCACGTCCTTCAACCTACCGCAGGAGCCGTCGGATCGCGAATGCCCCGTTAGGCGTGCAACTACCATTGGATCGAGCGTGTCAGGGTCGTTCATCGTCTTGAGATCATATAATCCTGGCCGTCCTCACCGAAGCGTCATCGACCGTCCTACGTGCGACACATGGACAAGTGAACCTTCAAGGACCGTCGGATCGCGCCGTTGGGTATTTTGCATTTTGTATCCTAGCAAGTTTTGTATTTAAAAATTGATATTTAAGCTTTCATCGGTCATTACATAATTTGTGAAAAATTTATAAGAAGGCCCCTGTATTTTAAGATATTACACTCTAGTCCTTGGCCACGTAAACTCGCGTGCATGCGTGCGTGAGGCACATGGCCATTTTGTAGAGAACTTCCCGACCTTGTGGTAATTTCATACTAGTCCATAAACTTCTCTGTTCAGTTATAACTTTTTAGAGTTTATGCATTATAGCCCTCATCTTTTTGGAAATTGCGTATATGTCCCTGCCCGTGGCGCACGTGGACACACACTTGATCTTGGTACTTTTGCATAGAAGCCCTCGCAGCTTCATCTTTTTGTAATTAGTCGATTAAATTTTTTCTAACATTATAAAACTTTGTAAATTTTACACTTTGGCACCATGATTTCTGGATATTTACAAAGTAGCCCTTGCTAGTAGTGTAGTTTCTCTTTATTGTTTCTACTTATTTCATGCATCTATAAATCTCGAAAAAAATCTAAAACAAATAGCCATAAGTCTTTGTTGCATTGCACTTTAACGTTCTAGTTTTATTTAATATTTTTAAAGCTTTTTAATATTTATAAAAATTCAAAACATGCATTTTTATCTCTGTTTACACTAGAAAATCTATAAAAATTATAAAATTATTTTGAAAAAATCCAAAAAAATATATTTCATGTTTATTTAAGTATTTACAACTCTAATTAAAAAATCACTAAAAAATATAAAAGAAAACTCATAAAAATCGAAAAA